>CM053783.1:245908698-248315876 GCA_028749045.1 Cupressus sempervirens
TAGAAAGAATCCTTAGAAGATATGATGTTTGAGGAAATTGGGATACAATCTTCAAAGACTAATATGTCTCCTCTAAAGTAAAAGAGTCCTTCTCCATCTATTGTAAATAAGTATCCACAATCATGTTAGTCTCAAAAGAAAGGTCAAGTGGTTGAGGGTTAGAATGTTCCCTCGCAAAAAGTGAAGAAGAAGTCTCCTCAACAAAGAGAAGATGGATGTCATCAATGATGTCTCCCACATCTTCAATTTAAGACTCCACAAAAAACACTACAATGTCTGGAAGGAAGTCATCCCATGAGGTTAAAATAGGAAGACATTATGTTTCCTGCTACACTGAATTAGGAGCATCTATGGCTAGAACTGGATGAGTAGAAGCAACAAGAACATTTGGAGGTATGATCTCAACTAGCATTTTAGGTACCATAACTGGAGTGACTAGAGGTAGAATGTCCTCTAGGAATGGAGGGAGTGTTGGATCTCCATATGCTTTCCAAAGAGCCATCCAAAGGTCATAAGGTTCACTGACCTTTCTAAAGACATCAAAGTAATCATAATTGATATTTAAAAAAATGGTTGACATAATTATGTTAATAGGTGATTGATCAGTGTAAGAGGGTAGTTCTTTGGAACATAGAAAAGGAAATACTTCCTTAGGCTCTCTTAGATGATCAATCATCAAAGTACTCCATTTCTTATAGTTCAATTTTGTCAACTTCAATTTTATACCAAACTGACACTTATGACATGACTCCATGAGATCAATATATACACCCCCCAAAATATAAAAATAATCAAAGAAACCCACACCCCCCCCCCCCCCCCCTTCAGTGCATGATTTGGCACTTTATATTTAGTGTGATTAAAATGGACCACTTGCCAATTTTAGGGCATAAGTGGAATTTTGATTTTGATGATTACAACAACAAATATGATGCTATATTAGACTCAACAAGTTAAGATACAAGACCTCTCAAGGATCTAATTAATTACAAGTGCCAATAATCCAAAATGGGACCAAAATTTGAAAGTACTATGTCTACTCAAAATTACTCCATTTACCAAATCTAGAAAGTAGAGAAAAAATCATGCACTCTAAAAAAAATAGCACCTAAATATGTGTCCATATGTGCCTGAACTAAGCCTTTGAAGTTCCAAATTTTAAGATTTGCAATTTGTAGAAAAATTTAGGAATAGAGATCTCAAATATCCTACACCAATGTGTAGATCATGAAATTCTACCCCAAAACAAAAACAAGTGCTTGAAAAAAAGAGTTTTATCATTGTTTGAAAATCACCTCTGTAATTATTTTTTCTGAATTGTTGCCATCGCACCTCCAAAAATCAAATGACTCTAGATTTAACCTCACATGTCCAATTTTGATGAAAAAGTCAATTTGGGCTTTTGTGACCTTCTAAATGTGACACCAATATTTGATTTACACCATTAAATTCCAATCTTGACCTACAAAAATAATTCTCTCCAATGGCTATGCAATGAAACTCCTATGGCTCTAATACTATGTAAGAATTTGGTATAGCTCTAATACCATGTAAGAATTTTCCTAAGGCAATAATTCAACACCAAGATCAAGAAGCTCAATAGATAGCACAAGAGAGACTAATGATGATCAAATGAGAATCTCAATAATGCTCAAAATAATAATGGATATAAGATAATTATATATAATATGATTGGATATGAGATGAATACACACTAGAAGTGATTTATATATACATGCCTCTAGAATGACTAGGAGTTAGCAAAGTGATAAGCCTCACAACTAAGCACATATCCACCAAGAGTGGATTATCCTCCATTGAGCATAGGATTTTGTGTGATGACGAGAGGATAAGCTTACATAGGTGTATCTCACAAAAAAATGTTGTAGACACCATGTGTTTAATTAGAGTGCAAACAACTATGTTGTCTATATGACAACTCAATTGAATATGCAAACTCCTATGTTGTCAACAAGACAACTCATATGACTATACATACTTGTAGGTGTCTACATGAAAACTAATAAAATAATGCATTTAACCTAAGTAAACTTAAGTAAAGTGTAAATAGAAATTAATTATTTACACTAACAATAATTAACTCCATAAATTACTCCTTGATCATCTAAAAATTTGTAGAAGTTAGCAAAAATAGTTTACCTTAAAATTTGTTCCATTCCAAACATATATATCAAAATTGGTTCTCTCAACACTTATGTATCCTGCTGCATGGTAAGAATTGATATTCATGTTGTCCCTAAGATTTTAAATGCTCAACACATACTATGTAGCTCGGCATGAACTATCTTACATTTTTATGCAAACATTGACTTTTTTCTTAATTGGCACATGCTATCACTTGGTTCATACTAAATTACTTGGAAACCAAAGACCTACTTGGATCAAATTGAAACTTGAACAAGTCTACTACACATCACTTAGCATTTACTATATCATTCAGTCATAGTGATGATTGACCAATATTGCCTAGGAAATGATTACTGTAATACCCCAAAATTGGCTCATTGCCATTTTAACCAATTCTGGTCTATTTTGATCAATTCTAAAGTCCTATTTTAATGGGCAATTCTTATTCTCATTCTTGCTACTTGACTTAATTGTCAAATGCAAAAAACTCCAGTCTACATTAATTAGGCTACTTATTTAATTCCTAAAGTATTGACTTGAATTAGTCACATTAAACCTATTGATTAAGATTTAATTTAATTTGAAGTGTTTATACTTAATTAAATTAAATTATCTCCTAAGGCTAATATACTAAGGAATTAAAAATATTTAATTTAATATTTTTTGCTCACTTTAATTAACTAAATAAGATTATTTAATTAAATGAAAAAGGAATTTATGAGGTCATATCCAATTTTACTAAATTAAATAATCTTTTCAAAAATTTCTCTTTAGTTCCAAAATGGAAACTCTGAGTGAACTATCTCTCGAATCTGGAAGTAATCTAGTTAAGTTGTTCTCACAATCATGAAAATCTCAGTTAACTACTCATCACACTCAGAGCTGAAACAGACAACTTCACTTGCACAAGTTTCCATTTTAACTTAATATTCTCTTTGATCTTGATCATTAATCAATTCTTGGATTCTATTTAAGGGACTCTCAATCCCTCATTATAGAGGTTATAATTTGAATTGTATTGAATTGATGTCGAACTAAGTATTCACTTGCTTTCTAGCTTTCATATTGCTTAGCATCTTAAATTATCATTTAGATTAAAGAATGCATACATTTAGCTTAATATCTTTTGTTTTCTAGATTAATGCTTGCACTTCATATAGATTAATTGCATAATCATACTTCGCATAAAATCCTTCATTCTAGAAAGGTTTAGTTGCATGCTTCTCATTCTAAGAGCATATAGGCATAATCCTTTTAGTTACAAGGAAATGGGTCACATTGTCGGATCTCTTGGGTAAAAAGCTCAATTTTTGTTCCAGGATGATTATGCATCTAATCACCATGTTGAAGTGTAGGTGAAAGATTCAAGGTCACATTTTCACATCTACATTTTTGGTGCCCACTATGGGGCTAACAAAAACAATTTTTCTGGCCCCATCTATTTTATTTTTGACATTTTCATCATTATGTTGTACTCACACATATAGTCTTACAGAATTTTGCATAGGAAATCTCATTTTCATGTGAAGATTTGAGCATTTTGCCAATTTTTGTTCACTTCCTCATGCAAAAAAGTGCAAGATTTTGTGCAAAATCTTGAAATAGAATAGTTAAGATACAATTTTTCAATATGTTGTTTGTCATTTTTCACTAACATGTTTTCTCTGAAGCATCTTTATTTTGATTTTTCTAGTTTTTTATAGCCTAATAGTTGTTTGTAGGATGTTTGATGAAGACTCCTTTACACAAAATTTCCCAAACATGAAATGACTATGTGTTTGTAGGACGCTGTCAAAGATATGATTGTCGAAGATGAATCTTAAAACCCACTAAAACAATGTGTCATTTTCTTGTTTTCCAAACATAGTCTAATTAGGACTTGTGAACTTTGTAGGGTACAAGAAAGAGGAATAGGGGACTATGCTCTTCACCACTTGGAGGTCATAACCAAGGGTGAATCAAAAACCTAGAAGCCTCTAAAAGATGACATCTGAGGGAGGCAAGCAACATAGTGTTTCTCTAGTTGAATCTTCTTCAATGATGAGATGATGATTTCCTTTTAGGGGATCAGAATCTTTAGAAATGATAAGTCTAGATTGATTAAGCCAAGTTAGTGATTAATGTGTTTTGTGTGTTTGGGTGACAAAATTAGGTAGAGAAATCAGAAACTTTGACCCTTATATTCAAACTACCAGTCCAAGTCAATTCTTTAGAGGACCTAATAGAGTAATCCAACCTCTAGGAATGACCCAAATAAGCACACTACTTTCACCAGAGATTCTAACTCACTATAATAAATAAGCTTTTTAAAGTGAAAGACTCCAAAGCCTTGTTAATTTCCTCTCCTTCATTCTTGATATTCCATATCAAGGCGAGGCTCTGTCTATCACATTGGCCAATGCCAGCCCTAATCTTGCTAAGAAAGTGTGTGCACTTTTAGATGTTGGTGTTGGCTATTGTTCTCAACTCTTCTTGTAGAGCCATTGGGGATTAATACGAATGGAAGCCAAGTAAAAACCTTTAGTTAGAGGCTATCTGGTTCACCTCCAAAAGGGGGCATAATCTTTGTGAAAGGAGGGGAAGAATCTCTCCTATAGAACTCACCATAGGCATTCTACTTGGCATTGGAAGGTGGTATATGTGCTTGACCCTTGCTACAAGGGTGTTCATTCAACATATATGTTATTGAGCCCTTTGAATACACCAAAAGCACAACTACCCTCTAGGAGGTGACACGACTGTGTGAGGTGCACACATGTGCATAAGTTGTGGGACAAAGGTTTTGTCGTCTTTACCATTTTTTGGTTTTAGGGATAAAGCATGTTTTTTATTGATTCTTAAACATGTCCAAACATTTCTAAACAAACTAAAGGTCAAGACTCCCCCATCCCTTTGAGGTGATTTGTTCTTAGTTGGATTGTATTTGACTACTGCTTGCTTCCTGTGTCTTGTTGAAAATACTTTGTCTTTTTCAAAATTCAACACTATTTCACAACTTGAAATTCAACCTTGCAATATGTCCGACATCTTTCAAACTCACCAAAAATCTATCCAAAACAGTTTGAAATTTTCAAAATTTCTTCAAAATCTAGTTTAGTTGTCAGTTTAGTCTTAATTTTCATGCATAGTTTGCAACATTTCACGTAAGTACTTTTTGTCCTGTCACTTCTTCTTGCAGTTTTGTCCATATCCTCACACAAGTACTCGCACATCTCCATGTGAGATCTTGCTGATAGAATTCTATTTTATTTGCCAAATCCTAGCACTTCTTCACGTGGCCTATAGCACATCTTTGCATGAGTTTAGATTGTTGTACTGAGATTTAACTTGTGCTTGTTTACTTTCTTGTGCACCTCCCAGAGGATCTTCACATGGGATCTTGAGTCAAAATTGTCAAATTGCTCTATTCAAGCTATCTACACTATGTGTCTAGTCTATTTCCTACATCTTTTTACCTCTTCTCTATCTATAAACAGTCCCAAACAGTGGCATCTTGCTTAACTGATGACTCATGATCTATAATTTAACTAGTCTTGTCTCTTAGTTGTCTTATTCTCATCCTTTAGTGTTCGTTATACTCCATGTCATGATAGTCATAATATTTGGTTTTTCTAGCCTTTACTCAGACTACTTGTACCTTAGTATACAACACTCTTCCATTTCTTTTTGAGACTACATTTTAGTGTGATCCCTGTCTTGGTCTTTGCTTCTTGTCCTTGTCGATGACTATCACAAAAAGAAGTGGAAATGTGTTTTATCCCCTTAGACTTAGGTGAGGTCAAGCTAGGGGTCATAATCACGACAGAGGTCACCTTCCATTTTATACATGGTCTTCATCCAGTGAGGAATCTTCACAATTTACCTCACCCATCAGATCACCTCGAGTCCAATGAATGTTCTCCATAAACTTACAACAAACTAGGAACCCCTTGTATCAAGAGGATTGTGAGACTAGCAAAAGGTCCCATGTCTCTAAACAAAACTTTGGAATTCTTTTTCAAAGGACCTTTCCAATCACAACATATTCAAACTAAACACATTCCTATAATGGTTGATTATGAACCTGAATGTGGTAATCATAGTAGACACCAAGATCAACCTAGGAATGACAAAGAAAAAGACCATGACAATGATGAGGAATAGGAAGATATGGAAATACCTCCTAAACACGTAGCAAATTTTTGTAAAGAAAAAAACTTTCAAAAGGTCATGGAAATCTTGCCCAATGAAGAGAAAGAAAAATACTTTCTCAAACTTGCCCAAGAGGGAGCTAACCTACCCCATCATTTCAATGTGGAAACCATCATCACACCTAAAGAGGAGACTGAAACTTTTGAACTCCAAAAACAACTAAAAATCATGCAAGACCAACTAGCACAGATGATGTGTGATAAAGAAAAACCCACAAAAATGTACACCTTAGATTCTCTTTGTCCATTTCCATTTGACAAGAGCATAGGCATGCCTCCTTTTACAAGAGGAGTATAGCTACATAAGTATGATAAATACTTTGGAACTATCGATCCCCAAGATCATTTGTGAGAATTTGGTACCTTGTCTATGGAATTTATGCATAATTAGACATATCTTTAAGAAGTCTAGGTGGTCAGGCTATAGAGTGGTTTTCACACTTGCCTCCTAGTATCAAAACATTTGATGAAATGGCCAACTTGTTTGTTCAATAGTATTCTCATAACATTCAACACCCTGTTAATATTCAAGATTTATGTAACCTTAAGCAGAAGGTTGGAGAACCTTTCTTCACATTCCTTTAGAGGTTGAGATAACTTTACACTAAATATTCATGCAAGATTCTTGAAATGGAAAAGCTTGACATCTTTACTGATAATCTCCTACCCAATTTTGGGTATAGAGGAATTCATGGTCAAGAAGGGTTAACTTACCCTTCAGAATGACACAAAACAAGTATCCACCTCTAACAAGGACAAACTCAAGTATGTCAACAAGAACCAAGAAGTTTTACATGATGGGGTTGTTGAAAATGGTACTCCTAAACTTGCTAAGGCAGCCTTTAATCTCATAGATGGTCTTAATGTGGCCAAGAATGTTGAGAAACCTCCTCCTGACAACAAGACATCTGGGAACAGACTGAGAAACTCATGGGCTACATGCCCTGAACGAGAGTATACACCTCTGGGTGAGCCTTTGGATGTGGTTTACAAGACTTTGCTACAAAACAAGCTCATTTCACCATTGGAAAACTCTTGCCCTTATGATCTGCAATCACATCCACCATGGTGGAACAAAACTGCATTCTACAAGTATCACAAAAATAAAGGGCACAAAACTAGCAACTACATAAAACTGTGTCACAAAGTCCAGGACATGATTTTTGATGGTGACATTGTGGTAGATGGACATAACAAGAACTTGGATCAAAAGGCTTTTAAGGAGCCCTTCTTATCTTATGAAAAAGGAGAGAGCTCAAAACCAAAACCTAACAACAAGTCTAACTATGCATAATCTAATGATAATAATGTGATCAACATGGTTGAACCTATGGATTTTTTGTATTGTGATGTCATTACCATCAAGGGAAAGTAAGATAAGAATAAACCCAAGACACCATTTTTCTTGAGGGGCCCTACTACCAATGCAACTAACAACACATCTTCACAATACTATGCCAACTTTGTTACATGCTCTTGCACCAAGCTAGTGCTCAAAGGCCCTACGCCTTCTACTACTAATCTTGCACAACACAAAGATAAAACCCTTGTTGGTCCATCTGGAAGAGGTGCAAAACTCACAACAAATTTAGTAGGAATTAGCTACAGTGTTCTTGATCAATTAAAATGAACTAATGCTCAAATCACAATCTTTGAGTTGCTTAAAATCTCGCCTACTCATAAGTAGATTTTGGACAAAGCCCTCACTAAGGCAAATTTTCCTTAAGATCTTGACCTTGGGAAATTTCAATCTATGGTAGGTTACTTGACCTCACCTTACTTTATTTCACTCTCTGAGGAGGATGATAATTCATTGAGTTACCCACACAATCAACCTCTACACATTTAGGTCATGATACATCAAACACATGTTCGTCAGGTACTCATTGATAATGGCACTAGGCTGAACATTGTCCCTATTGCTCTACTTAAACAATTAAATTATTTTGAGGACTCTATTGATCCTTGTCACAAGATCACTATTAAAGTGTATGACAAAGTTGAGCGAAAGTCTCTAGGTCTTATGGTATTGCCCCTTTGCATCAGTCCTATAGAAAGGGATGTCACTTGTTAGGTCCTTGACATTCCCTTGGCTCATAACATTATACTAGGAAGGCCATGGATACATGAGATATGCGATGTGTCATCCACGTACCATCAATGCATGAAATTCCCTTTTCATGGCTCTGAAGTCACTACCCCTGCCAGTACTAGCTATACCTACAATATGCTCAAAGCTACTAAGAATTTTGTCCCCACTAACAGGGAATCTATTGATTATCATGATAACAAGCTAAAGCAAATTGAGCAGTCATTCAAACTAAAATAAACTAGCATGGGTGAATACCACATCAAACCATTGCTATCATTAACATCTCTTCCTAAGTCTCCTCATCATTATGGGAGACCATCTGAGGCAAAGAAGTCATTCGTGTTGATGCCTCAAACAAAGTATAATGGAACTTTTGTCAACGCTATAGTCCCCTTAGAGGAAGAAAGTGAAAATAGAGCCATTGCTATGTGGCTTTACAAAGAGGAGACTCTAGTTGACCTAATAGAACAAGCTTGTGAGATCACTCCTAAGAAATATGAACCTTTTCTTAGACTCATGAAGCACTTTGGCTATAAGAGAACTAGTCCTATTAGATTCAACAACAACAGTCTAGTTGATCCTATCAAAGCAATAGCTCAAAGAAATAGAGATACATCTTGTCTAGGCTTTAAGAAGGTTCCCTTCTATTTAGGGGCTAACAAATTCATACTAGAGCCTAAGGGTTCATCTATAAATGAGTCACAAGCTAAGTCAGATACTGGAGAAAATAATTTGAACAACAAGGATCCTTATCCTTATCCTATTCCTCATAATCTTGCTAAATTATTTGTTGAGCCAGATGACTTTGTGCCACATGTTAGCACTATGGATGGTACTAGTGATTCTTCTGAGGATAATATTGATCCACACTATGCTCATTTAGAATATGAGGAGTGTAGTTAGGCATTACATATTGAGCATCTGTGTAAAAATCCAAATGATGAAGAAGAGTATGTCCCTATCACTATTGGCAAATTCTACTGCTTGTTGCCATGCGACACTGATTCTAAGGAATATGAATTTAACTCCCTTTTAGAAGTGATTATAGATAAAAACATTGACCAAGTTCATGTCTATGAAAATCAAATCAAAGTGGGTGAAATGTCTAGGGTTAGGTTAGATGGGTCTAATCCAACTAGTGTCCTTGAGTCTTTAGTTGATGATGTTAGTACTCAAAGGCTTTCGAACACACTTGTGGACAAATCCTCTCTAGGTCTCAAATTGTTGGTCCAAGAATTTAATGACTATAATTTGAATGCAATTAAACTTGCCACTACTCTTTCACTCACATATCCCAAGCTTATAGACGGGAATCTTAATACATCTAGTGAAGTCCCCACATTCTAGAATGACTATGCTCTTGCCTACTACTTGAACACTTTCAAACTAGTAACATCTTCTACCAATGAAAAAAGCATAAACATGACTGAAGCTGACATCAAATATCTCAGTCGTATAATTAAAAAGAAAACACATAGAAGATTTGATGGTGAAAACCACATTGTGGTAGTGCTGAAACCCAAAAAATTAAAAATTAAAGATGCATCCAAGGGTAAAAACCTCTCTGAGGCACCTGTGGATGAGATATTTGATGCACTTCCTAGTCACTTTCAAGAGAGATCATTAGAGTTGATAGAGCCAACATAGCCAATCAACCTGGGCATAGAAGAACACCCTCATATGATACATCTGGCACAATCACTGTCTCTAGAAGAAAAGGAGGAATTCATTGGTTTCTTATGAGAGAAGAAGATAAATTTTGGTTGGACATATTTTGACATGCTAGAACAAGATCCTGATCTCATTATGCATCATTTGTCCATTGCATTAGACATTAAACTAGTTAAACAAAAACTTCATATAATGCATCCTCATGTTGCATTGATCGTCAAAGCTGAACTGGAGAAACTTTTGAAAGATTGTTTCATCTATGCTATCAATTATGCTAAATGGATATCCAACATTATTCTAGTCTCCAATAATGATAAATCTACCAGAGTTTGTACTAACTTCTGTGATCTCAACTTAGCATTTCCTAAGGATGATTTTCCACTTCCCAACATTGATATGATAATGGATATGATAGTAGGATATGAGATGTACTCACTGACGGACAAGTTTTCTGCCTATAATTAGATCAAAATTGCTCCAGAAGATTAGGAAAAGACTTATTTTATGTTTGCATGGAGAACCTTCTATTGGAACATAATGGCATTTGTCTTGAAAAATACTGGTGCTACCTATCAAAGAGTAGTCACCACAATTTTCCATGATATGATGAATAAGACCATGGAGGACTACATGGATGATACCTTGGTCAAGAGTGTGAAACACTATACTCATCTACAAGATTGGGACCTATCCTAGATTGCATGGAAAGGTTTAGTCTCAGTCTCAATCCTAAGAAATGCACATTTGGCATCACATAAAGGAAACTACTGGGATACATTGTAATTGCAAAAGGAATCGAGGTGGATCTAGAGAAAGTTCAAGCAATTATGTATATGCCTCCACCCCATAACATTAGCTAGATGAGAGGTCTACAAGGAAGACTTCAATCTATTTTTAGGTTCATCTCATAGTTGGTAGATAGATCACAACCTTTTACAAATAATCTACATAAGGGTGTGAAATTCATTTGGAGTTAGGATTGTGAGCAAAGCTTGACACAGATAAAACAATATCTTGCTAATCTGCCAACCTTGATGCCTCCTATGTATGGGAAGCCTTTGATTTTGTACATCTCAAAAACTAAAACATCTCTAGGAATATTATTAGCTCAAGAGGACAGCAATAACAAGGAAAGAGCTATTTACTATTTGAGTCACACCTTGATCTCTTATTAGATGAATTATAGTATCATTGAGAAAGCTTACTTGGCAATTTTCTTTGCTTCTCAAAAGTTGAGACACTATATGCTTGCCCACACTACATGGATGGTGGAAAAAATAGATCCAATGAAGTAATTTCTAAGTAAGGTGGCTCTTATATGAAGATTGGCTAAGAGGGTCATGATACTTAGTGAGTTTGACATTTAGTATGTCGAACAAAATGCTATCAAGGGACAAGTGATTGTGGGTCAGCTAGCACATGCACCTATGCAGATTCTTCTCTTGATGAACATCAATTTCCCTGATGAGTCAATTTTGACACTCACACACCAAACAATGGTGATGTTCTTCAATGGGTCCTTCACACAATTGGGATCTGGTGCTTGATTACTCTGCATAACACCACAGAGATATTCATTGCCCAAAGCATACAGGATTCTACTTCCTTGTACAAAAAACATTGTGGAATATGAGGCCCTAATTAATGGCATGAAGATTGCAAATGAATGGAGAGTGTCTCAGTTGAATATCTTTTGAGACTCTCAACTCATAATCAACTAGGTTAATGATGTGTATTAGACAAAGGATGAAAAGTTAATCCCTTAAAAAAGCATGGTTGATGACATGAAGAGATATTTTGCTCACATCACCTTCCAGCAAATTCCTTAAGTAGATAGCAAAGCGGTTGATGCCATGGCTACTTTGGCCTCCTTGCTACAGATGCTCGAAAATGATCTCTGACATGAGTTCTTGGTGAAAGCATTACTCTACCCTGCCTATGATACTCCTGATTCTAGGATGATTTGTTCTATTGTAGGACAAGACTCATCTCACTACCATCACATCTACTCTTATCTCCATAACCAAACCATTACAAATGGTCTAACCCAAAATGAAAAATGTTACCTTATTCATAATGTTTCATGGTATGTCATTATTGCTAACAACTTGTTTAGGAGAAGTCTCAATGGAACACTCCTTAGGTGTCTAGAACCTAAAGAGTCCAATGTGCATTAATTGATGTTCACAAGGGTATTTGAAGATCTCACTCAAATGGCTTGACACTAGCTCACAAACTCATTACAATAGATTACTATTAGCCGAAAATGGAGTAAGAGGCAATCAAGTATGCTAGGTCTTGCAAATAGTGCTGGCTCCATGACAATCTAATTCATGCCCTAGCCAGGGAGTTGATCCCATCTACCATGCTGTGGCCATTTCAACAATGGGCCTTCGATCTTGTGGGTCAGATTTACCCATCTTCTTCTAATATGCATAAGTTCATTATTATGACCACAAACTACTTCAAAAAGTGGGTAGAGGTAGTACCTCTCACCATAGAAAATGGTAAAACTATAGCTCTTTTTATCACAAACTACATCATTTGTAGGTATGGTGTACCATCCTCCATCATTACTAGCAATGGAGGATAATTTAAAAACAAAGACCTCAAGGAGTTATGCAAGAAATTAAAAATCATGCAACATTGGTCTTCTATATATTATCTCTAGGGTAATGACAGGGCAGAGGCATCCAACAAGGCAATCCTCAAGATCCTCCATTGCACAGTCAACAAATCTAGGAGGGACTGGCACCTGAAAATTTATCCAGCTTTGTGGGTATATAGGACAAGCATCAAGACTCCAATGGGTACAATGCCCTTTGCTTTGGTTTTATGGAGAGGATGTTGTGCTTCCAATACAAGTTGAGATTCCTACTTTGATAATCTCTGTGAAAGGCCTCATTACTGATGAAGATTATAGAATATATTATCTTCAAGAGCTAGTGTTACTAGATGAACATCGACAAGTGGTGTGTGATCATCTATGAGCTTATCAACAACAAATGTCCATAACCTACAATAAGAAAGTTAAGCCATGTGACTTCCAACTGGGTGATCTCATCTTGAGAGAGAATCCTAAGAATCAACAATAATAGGTCCAAAAAGGAAAGTTTGAACCAAATTGGCTTGGTCCTTACATAAGCACTATAGTGTATGGATATGGTGTTTACCAGCTTTCTACAACCATGGGAGAAGTGCTCAAGGAGCCTGTCAACACTCTCCACCTGAACTAGTTCTATAGCTGATCTGATCTTAGAAACTCCATGTACATATCTAAATGTCCTAAAAAAAGTCTAAAAATTGCAAAAAGTCCTGAGAAAAACATTACCCTAGTGAAAACCTACCAATAAGTGCCTCGGTCATACCAAAAAAAAATACAAAAATTGAAAAAATACAAAAAAAAAAAATCAAAAAGAGAAAAATACAAAAAAAATCAAAAAGAGAAAAATTTAAAAAAAAAACTAAAAGAGAAAAATACAAAAAAATTGAAAAACAAGAAAAATGTCATTGATGAAAACTTGGAAACATGCATCATGGTAGCAAAAAAAAAAGTTCTGCCAAGAAGGTGAAAACTTGGTAAACAGGCACCTCTTGTTCCCAATGTTCCATCTTATAGTGCATCTTTTGGCTTCATGTATAGTCACTCTTCTACTTAAGTTTTCTATCTTTTTGCTCATGTATCCATGGATTCAATCTTGTCACAACTTGGGGGCACCACCCTTCAGTGTCCTAGAATCTCTTTAGCAATAGTCAAAAGTTGTTTTAGGTATCTCTACCTACTATCACTAGTATCACTCTTTGTTGAGATTCTCCTCATAGAATCTCTTTCATGATAGTCACCAGTTGGTTTAGTTGCATCTTCCTACTTTTGCAAGTATCACTCTTTTTTGAGATTCTCCTCATAGAATCTCTTTTGCGATAGCCACCAGTTGTTTTACTTGTGTCTGCCTATTGTTGCTTGTGTCACTTTTCAAGGTTCCTTTTATGGAAGATCTCTCTTGTGTCAATCACTAGTCATTTTGGCTGTGTCTATCTACTATCGCTTAGTTCTACGTAGGTTCTTCACAATAAAGATTCCTCTTTGACTTCAATCACCAGTTGTTCTGACTATGTCTATCTACTGTCATCACCCTACTAAAGAGATTTCTTTCATCCATGTTCTGGACATTGATACTTGACATCAATCCTAAAACACTTAACTCAAAATGATATATGTGTTTGGATATGTGTGAGATTTTATTTTTTTGTTTCTCTTTTGTCTAATCATGTCTCCTCAAGCAACTCAGTGATGTCATTTTTGACTAGAAAAGCGATGACTAGGGGCATGATCTTTTCTTTTCTTCTACTTGTGGTTTAGTTCCAATAATTTGAAACATTCATATAAGAGGGGTGTCCACTATAAGAACCTCCATCTGTTATTGGATGGCTGGGTGTACCTCGACTCCATTATATGGAAACATCAATAATGTTGGTTCTTCTCCTTGCTTGTTGGAGTGAACTCTTCATGCTATAGTAAATATGGATACTTGTCCTGCTAAGTGAACGTATGGGTCACCGTGAGTATATCTAGCACACTTCTATCTCAGATTATAATTGCAAGGGCCATTGCAAATAGAATACTTACAAAATACTTAGCATAAGACAGATATCTTGTGTATCCAGTGTGTCTACATGCAAGCAACATTATGCTTTGATGCTTATGTTAACTGGCTACATTAAAAGGGACAAATGTTCTAGTCATTCTAGCTTCTTGTGCCTTGATTGCTTACATTTAATCCCAACAAAACTATAACATATGTCCTATTCATATTTCCATGATTGCAATGTTAGTGGGAATTGTATGACATATTGGCTTTTGTTATATGCTCAGTGATGATAATAGTCAAAGCTTGGTAACTAGACCTAGGGTTGCATCTAGTTTTAGGTTGCATCTATCATAGTATCACATTGCATACATTGCTTGGTTCAGCATATGATTTGATTGCCAATCTACTTCCATCTTCTATAATGGGGGATTGCTAGTCTCCTCAAAGTATCATGATTCTTCACAGCTGCACAAGTGTTCTCATTCTTTGGTTCATCCTCTCACTCCTTGATGGAATACTTGTTACTAGCAAGCAAAAACATGAAACACTACATGAGATGTCAATCCATACATGTTTGTATTTCCATTCATAAATTCATTTCACAACATTTACAACTCAAATAAAACATCCATCCATACATCACATCATGTTTTGCATCTCATAATCACAACATCAAACATCTCATGTATATCAAATTAAAAGGCAGACAATGACAATGGCATGTACACAATGATGAATCAAAATCTCATATATATATATATATATATATATATATATGAGATATATATATCAGTATCAACGAATGTGTCAGTAGAAAAATAGGTGCTACTCGAGCATTGTGGGTCAAAAATGATAAAAAATGGTGTTGGCACACCAATTGATACATAACCAGGATGAAACTCAAAGGTAAAATAATATCATGTCTAACTTTGTCTAGTACCCTCACCTCCTAGAGGAGGAGGTATTGGCATGTCTAGCCTAGCTAGTGGTCATGCACCCCCTAACTCTTGAGCATACTAGAAAAATTGGGGCAATTACTGAGCCTCATTGGGCACCACTATGGAGTAAGCTATAAAATAATAGGCTTCTTGAGCTACCTATAGTTGAACCTCATCCTGCAACATCTCTACTCTTCACTGAGCTACCTACACCTGCTCTCATAGTCTAAGGATCTCACAATCCTGCTCTGCTATCCGTGTGTCCCCCAAGACCACCTATACCTATAGCTCCCCTAGCTATTGGGAAGCCGATCAAATCCAATCTCTAGCCCTCCTCAACACATTATGGGGCCCAATAGTAGGTTGGTACTGCATCTGCTCATCTAACTACTCAGCTTACTACTCTGTACATAGTCTCTGCCATCGACCTTGCTCTGCCTTACTATTACTAGCACCAAGATCTAACCTCATTTATCAAGTGGGTATCTGCACCTATCTCACTTTATGTCTGACCTACTTTATGGGACTCTATGGAGGTTGTTGTGTTGGCTATTGTGTTGGCTGTTGAACTAGACCCTGTTTGTGTGCCTGCCAGAGCTACCATCCCCAATGGATCCATGAACCATGGGAAGGGATGGCTGATAAAATATGCCTAGTAGGAAAGCGCCATTTTGACATCTACTATCTCTAGGAGATAGTCCCACTGTGCCACAAATAGGTTGCACACATCTATTAGAGACCTCTCAGGGTCTAACCTCACCGACCACCCCTGATCTAGATCTCTAGCTACCCAAGCATATGAACAATACTCCTGTGAGATATGTTGGGGCTCCCATACTATCACCATACCTAAGTGATGGGGAATCTTTCTATAATATGTGTGCCTTGGCCTAATAGTGTTCATGAGGAAACCATCTAGCTAAGCTCCCAACAAGCATCATCCCAGTCCTCAGTCTCTCTCCAGGGCTGCCATACAATGGAGACTAGGTCATCAAGACATGTTCTCTAGTGCTTAGTCTTACTAGGACTTGCCTGGGTAAGTTTGTCCCTATACCTACATATGAACAGCTCCATAGGCTCTCATGCATCCTCAAAAATGGCTCTAGTAACTGACAGGTGCTCCAATGCCCAAATCTACAAAATGTAGACTCTGGTGTCCATGCTCCTTCACTCATGATAGAATATCTTGTGCATCTCATGATACATACGAGTGATCATGCATTGTCCCCACCCAAATCTCTCTAGGACATCTAAAATCTATTGCAACATCACACCCCAATCACACTCTAGCCTATGCTACCCTCTATCAGGTACTAGAAAACAACTGATAAAAATGGCCAAAATTGAGGCCATTCTATGAGTAGTGTCATATGTGTGAATGATTTGATCCCCATGTGATGGCTTGCCCTATTGCCAACTCTCGCTCAAAAATTTCCCATAGTGCCTCTATCCCTACCCTTAGTACTGTATCATATACCACTTGTGGCCCATGGAATGGTATCCACAAAATCCTGAAGATTTCCTCAGGGGTGATGGTCATTTCTCCATGGGGTAGGTGAAAGGTGTTTATCTTTGAATGGAACACTCCACCAATGCCATCAATAGTTCATGATTCACCAACACTACTAAGATCTAGCATAGATATGCTAGCCCTAATTTGTCAATATGTGTCATGTCAGCATCATCTAAACTCTACAATAGAGCTCTGTAAGGAAAATAATGGGACCTGAATGCAATGTCATCAAAGACAACCTACACACATGATGAATGAAAACATGCACATGGTCAGTCGCTACTCGAAAATTCAACAAAATGACAAAAATTTCAACTTTAAATGTTGCCAAGGACACAAATTTTTATGTGTGAGAAATTGCATTCTCACGCAAGATCTCATGTCTTAACACAAGAAAACACATTCTCGTGTGAGAAAAGACAAGGCTATGGGTGAGATGTGCCCAAAATCCCCTAGAGGTCTATAGTCTATGGGTGGTTGTGTCATCGGGAGCACTGAAAATGATGTGTATGAACGAAAACTACCATCTTCCTCTTAGAGTTCTCTTCTTCACTAATGACAAATGCACAAGTGATTTGAAATGACCTATTGGGCTCTTATATAGGTTTTGACCTAATTTCTCAAAGTGCTCCCATTTGCACTAAAATCACCAACCTAGCTAATATGACCATTCTGAATCCATTTTTGGGATTGAATTCGAGATCTGACAGACTTAAGTGGCTCAAAAGTGTATTTTAAAATTTTGGGACGGATGCGCAGTCCATTTTTTTGATACCTAGTGAATCTTGAAATTTTTTCCAATCACATTTCTTTCTTTTTTTCAAAATTTATTCTAGAAAAAGTCAACTCAAGTCAACTATGGTCAAATTTGGTCAACTTTTGATCAAACTTGATCTTTTGGACCTCGAACTCAGGCTAAATTGACTTCAAATTTTCTTTTGATCATTCTAATCTCTCTTCTACTCTGTTGACTCTTGTACTACTTTTGTATCTTTCGCTATACCACTCTATATCATATTTTTGGTGTGTCATCTTTTGATTTCTTTCCCGAGGGGGCATGATGATTACATCATTGAATCTAAATTTCAACTCAATCTGAATCTTATGTCCTTATCACTTGGGGCATCTCATCACTAGGGGTATCTTGTTCCCCTTTATCTAGCATCATTTTCCATCTATCTCATCTTTTCATTTTTTGATCACATCTTATATAAGTCTTTATCAGAGTTTGATGGATAAGTATCGAGACTAGCTAAACTCCAGATCCTGAGAATCAAGCCTCATTCTAGGGATGATTCTATGACTCATGGTTGATCTTGCTATCTTTTATGGCTAGGTATCTAGATGTTCTATCTAGATCCATTAAGGTTAAGCTCCATTCTAGAGATAATCTTTAAAAGCTTATTCAACCTAGGTATCTAGGTGTTCTATCTGGATTCCTTAAGTTTAAGCTCCATTCTGGAGATAATCTTTAAAAGCTTATTCAACTTACATTTCCAGGTGTTCTATCTGGATCCCTTAAGGTTAAGCTTCATTCTAGAGATAATCTTTAAAATCTTATTCAACTTAGGTATCTATGTGTTCTATCTGGATCCCTTAGGGTCAAGCTTTGTTCTAGAGATAATCTTTAAAAGCTTATTCAACTCAGGTATCTAGGTGTTCTATTTGGATCCTAAGGCTAATATACTAAGGAATTAAAAATATTTAATTTAATTTTTTTTCTCACTTTAATTAACTGAATAATATTATTCAATTAAATTAAAAAGGCATTTATGAGGTCATATCTCATTTTATTAAATTAAATAATCTTTTCAAATCTTCTCTTCAGTTCCAAAATGGAAACTCTGAGTGAACTATCTCTCGAATTTGGAAGTAATCTAGTTAACTTGTTCTCACACTCATGAAAATCTCAGTTAACTACTCATCACACTCAAAGCTAAAACAATTAACTTTGCTTGCACAAGAAAGCTTCCATTTCAACTAAATCTTCTCTTTGATCTTAACCATTTGTCCAAATTGATCTTGACCATTGATCAATTCTTGGATTCTATTTGAGGGACTCTCAATCCCTCATTACAGAAGTTAGAATTAGAATTGTATTGAATTTTTGTCAAACTATTCACTTTCTTTCTAGCTTTCATATTGCTTAGCATCTTAAATTATCATTTAGATTAAAGAATGAATACATTTAGCTTAATATCTTTTTTTTTCTAGATTAATGCTTGCACTTCATATAGATTAATTGCATAATCATACTTCACATAAAATCCTTCATTCTAGAAAGGTCTAGTTGTCTGCTCCTTGTTCTGAGAGCATATAGGCATAATTCTTCTAGTTAGAAAGCAACAAGTCACATTGTCGAGCCTCTTGGATAAACAACTCAATGTTTATTCCAAGATGATTCCTCATCTAATTACCATGTTGAAATGAAGGTGAAAGATCTAAGGTCACATTTTAACATATACAATTACATGTTTGACATTAATTAGAAACATGGTTTGGAGATCAACAATCTCCCCCTTTGATGGCAATGGAAAAAATACATTTTAATGACTTAGCATTACATCAAAAATTACAAAATAAATACTTCCCTTATGACTATGACTTAGTCTTCATAAAGACTTAATTATATACAACATCTGTACATGACAACATATATACAACATTCTATCAAAAAATTTGATGTCATGCCTTTCTCTAGATGTCTTCTATTCGAGCTCATAAATTTTGACTTCAATCTATTTCCATCTTCATTAATCCATGACATTAACCCCTTGTTTTTAGCACTTATGTCTTTAGGGTATTGGGGTCAGATTATATTTATCCAAAAATGGTTTATGAACCTATACGATCATAGCTAGAGCATTGTCCTAGCTAGATCTGATAGACTCAAAAATATGAATTTTTATTTCTAGCTCGATAGCTAGAGTAATCAGATTGTCTACAATGGAGAGATGAGGATTAGCACTATGTCTTTTATAGTCTATTGTTCCCTTTGTATGACCTCCACATGAGGTATGAGAATTGACTAAATAGAGATCAATTTTGTTCTTCTCTAACCATCTTTAGCCATGAATTTGGTCAACCTCACTTAGGTGTAGGTCAATCTGTTAAAATCAATGGAGGTGGAACTTGCATCCTTACTCAATAAATATCTTGATAACTTTGATTCTTCTTGAAGCTTATCAATCAATTTTTTATTGTTTTCTGTAAAGAATTCTACATAACATAGCTTCTTATATAAAGAATAAACACTTTTTAAAACTCCTTCCAATTTATGTACAAGAGTATAATTTTCAACCTATTTTACTTCTATCTCTATTGAAACTTTCTCCAAAACTTTGCATTTAAATGTATTTTTAGATCATTTCATCAATTTTTCATTGGCCTCTATATTGTCACTATTGACTTTTTCAATAATAAGAATTAATTGATTTATTCTTGGTGGGTCCTCTTGAATATCTTGAATATCAAAGGCATCAACAAAAATATCCTTAATTTCATGTAGTATCTACCTCTAATGATGTTCCCTTCTCATATCTTCTTTCTTTGGCTTCCTCTTCAATAGCTCTTACAAGATTTGCATGTTCTCAAAAGTAATATTTTCAGGATCATACTTAGGAAGCACTATCACTTCATCCAATGTAATAGGTTTATTGGGTGACTTTTCCTCCTTCAATGACTTCTTCTTAGGAGTGTTGTAACTTGGCAATGCTACTCGTAGTGTTGAGATATCAATGCTTGGTCTTTGTTCACCCCAAATATGGCTACTATCAATATTCACTAAAATTGTCTTAGATTGAGTAATAATTACCTAATTTTTATGTTGAACATCATTTTTGTCTCTAGCTTGTGTAGGGTGATCTACACTCAAACAATGTACCAACACTTGAATGACCTCTTGATCTTTAGGCTCATTTGTCTTCTTAGTCCTTGTTTGGTCAACCTCCTTTGTTCCCTCATCATGAGGTCCTGAGGTAATCATAGTAAATTGATCTTATTGAACTTGCATGTTATCTTCTCCTTTTTATTCATCAATAATTCGTGTTGCCTTGATAGGAGGATTATGAATAGTTATCATTGGAGTTCCTTCCTTTGAATTCATTTCAACTATTCTAACACATTACTCACAATTGACATACTCCCTACATTTGGATAATATATAATTTAATTAGAGAATAAGATGATTGCATGGGAGAAGTGAGATAGAAGATAGCTTTGTAAGTGCTTCATGTTTAAGCTCTTCTTCTGTCAAAACATTGAGATTTTGTTGATTATCTTTTGAAATGCCCTTAATGATGATAGCATCATGGTATTCACTATCCTGAACATTCTTCCTTATTTCCTTTTCCAAGATGTCAATCTCATCCATATCTTCTATGTTCTCAAGCTCAATGTGGCCTAATGCCCCTTCATCCTTGTTTGTGTCCTTATCTGGTAGTAATCCAAAAATTACTTTCCAAATTAAAGTGCTATGTTGAACAACTTCTTCAATTTTTTTCTTCAATATAGAGAATGCTCTATATTTGGGAACAAATTTGTTCCTGTATTATTCTATGATCTTAGCCCTTTTCTTTAGTGTTAGTTTAGGCATCACTTGGGCTAAAATCCCTTCTCTTATATGTTTTTATGTAGTTATTTCAGATTGCCAACATTCATTGACTTTATCATACAACTCCTCAAGTATGATATTTCCAATTTATATTGGGGTCATCTTGAAATTTCCCATTATTTATAATATTGTTTATTCTATTTGTGCCTTATCATTTTTAGTCAATTTATCATACTTAATCAATTTGAACCCTAAAAAAGCTTCACTTTTTTTTTTATGATTTTACAAATTTCATCTACATTGGTTTCATTCTTATGTATAGCCACCTTCAATTGGCTGACAACATTTGAAATTGGTCTTCTATTCATCTTCTTTTCCCTGCAAAACTAGCCTCCTCTTTGGTTTCTTAAAAAGCTGACTAGGCTCAGTCCTTGGTCATATCTTCTTTCTTTTTCCTGAGCTTTCTCCTTTTTCTTGTTTCTCCTTCTTTGGTGGCTCAACCAAAGCTAGAGTTGTAGCATCCTTTATCCTTAGTCTACTACTAGGAGGAGTAGGCTTCTTTAGTCTCTCCTTCATAGTTGGCTCGCCAATAGTGATATGTTTTTGTTTATTTTCCTTTTTCTCAGCAACTATTATCTCTTTACCCTTCTCTTCTACAACTTCTTCTTCATTCTCTCTTTCTTCATCATCACCTGATTGTTCCTCAACTTGACCTTATTTTATCTCAAGTGGTGCATTCTTCTCTTCACCTTGACCTAAGTTCTTCTCAAGTTTTTCATCATTTTCTTCTTTATCCTTTCTAGGGTGGAAATCTTCAAACCAATGGTAATCTTTGTTTTGGTTTCTTCATAGTTACCAAATGTTTTGGCTTTCTCATCTACCTCTTCTTTTAGTTATTTTGTAATATTTATAGATGTTTCACCAATGTTTACCTTATAAGGCAATGGTCTTAACCATTCTACCCTTGATATTATATCTTACACATAGGTAAAATTAGTGTCAACAAGGAATAAAACATCACCATAATATTTCTCAACTAAAGATACATGAAATTCTACTTCTCTTCCTTGTCTTTTTCTTAAATTCATCAAAGTAACTACCCATTACATTGTGAATGTTTTATTCTACTTGTTGAAAAAATATCCTATCTATTGTGTCACAAGTTGGCCTTGACTCTAGACAACATCTCCAAAAGTAGGAAAAATGTTTTGCACATAGAAGAATATACACATGAGAAGTGATCCAAACTTACATGAAATATTTTTGGCCTTCCTAATTTCTCAAAAATTCTTAACTAGCTATGTTAGTTGTAACTCAAAAGGTCATAGTTATGGTCTTTCTATACAATCTTATATCGCAAGTCCACATCTGTGTAGGGCACACTATTCAATTGGCTACTAGTAGAAATTGTGAGAAATGACATAAATAGTAAATTCAATGATAGGGTCAGTGATGTCATCAATAGACATTCCTTGACCATTCCACTTGGCCTTAGTATATTCTTCACTAAGGTTTATAGTCTGGCATCACATTGTCTTCACTTGATCTAGGGTATGATACCATGTGACTTGATGAATGATCTCCTCAATAATCTTTATTGGTCCATTATCTAACCATACTTGCATATTGTGAATTAGGATCAAAACTATTTTTATCCATTAAATTTTAAAATCATGAGTAAAATCTAGGGCAAAGACTAACCCTTTGTCAGAAATAATTTTGTGATCATTCTTCAGTATCCATTTTCACACTTGTGAGAATTTGTGAACTCATAATCTCCAATTTCATTGATTTTGAATATAAAACACGATCTTACATCATGAATAATAAGTAAATTTGGTGGAGTCTATGATAGGGCATTTGAGGGATTTCCCTTCAATGCAATTTCTGGTATAGCTTGGCATTTTGGGGGTGGAAATGCTTCATTACTTATCAATTGAATATTATTTATCTCCTTGACTTCCTTCTTGATATTAATAGATGTGCTCACTACCATGTCTTCATGATAGGGTTAGAAAATCAAATTTTAAGTATCTTAGCAACAACAATACCTTTGATTTTTCATTGAATTGGCCAACAACATGCTAGTAGATATTCACACTTCTTTACATAAATCTCTCTAGTTAATTGCCTAAATTTCTTGTAAGTTCTCTAATCACTTGGTAAGTGAAAATGATCTTTAAAATTTTATATATACCTTCAAATAGTCAAATTAGGTCTATAATAAATGTTTCAAACTCTAATTGGTGCAATATAGTTGTCTTAGCCTTCACATAAAATTTTGTTCACAATTCCTTCTTCCCATCAGTTAGTCTCCATTACCATTTCTATGCTTAGGTCAATCAACATATCAACTTGGTCTATGTAAGGGCTCAACTCATATAGTGGTAATAAGTTACTATAGTAATCATTAATGATGCTCAATATCTATTATGTGTATGATCTCTTTGCTTTTTTCTTTTGTTGAAGTTTGTCCTAGTGCATCTTGATATATGCAGATATGAACCTTAGTACATCTTGTGTTAGGAACTAGTGTATGGTGCAACATTCAAATATACAATTCCTTGCATACCTTCTTAGCTTAGTTTGAGGTAGTGTTATCATCTGATCCATTGATTGGGAGATCTCAACTTTACTAGTTCCACTACTTCTAGCTTCTACCTTCTTTCTCTAAGTTTTATTTATCTCATTCCTTGTCTACTCTTCATCAACTTTTTCTTTTCCTTTGTTGTGTTCATTTCTTGGTGCTAGTGTTGGTGCAACAAGTGTATTACTTTCCTTTGACCTGCATTCATGTGCTTGGTGTCCTTACTTCTTACAATTAAAACAATATCCATTGAATTTTGGTTTAGGGTTTCCATACCAATCTTGCTTCTACAAATGTTTTTTGTGTGTCCTAGCTTTCCATAATGATAGTATGTAGTTTTATTATTTGGCTTAGCCTTTCTTTTCTCTCCACTCTTTCATGATTTTCCTTTTTTAGTGGATGAACAATGCTTGGTATATCCTTGTCCAAAGGTGTCACTAGGTGTTCTTGGCAATCTAATTAGTTCTTCAAAGTACCTTATATATTTATTGAGTTTATTCATCCTTTAAATAAGTTCTTTTTCAAATCTTAACTCATTCCTTAGTTGATCACTTTGTGATATCAAATTTCAAATCTCTATACCCTTCATGTTCATTTTTTGATTTGCAAGTAGCAGTTGATTCATCATGTCTAGCTAATTGTTTGTGAGATTTTGTACATTAGATGTCCTCTTATCAAGTCTGGTAGTCATTTGTCTTTTCTCTTCTTTTACCATTATTCTATCTTCTTCATCTTAATTTTTATGTTCAGTTACTTCACATAGCCTTACTGATTCGATTTCATGTTTTCTTTTGAATCCTTTGACTTCTTCACTCAAAATGTTTTTCTTCTCCAATAGGTTTGCTATGGCTACATCACTTTCATTGGAATTTACATTGTCAATTATTCCTTTAATGCTTCTTCATATAGATTATAATTCTATTAGATAGCTAAGTCCTTTCTTCTCTTTAGGGATTTCTTCAACTCCTCTCTTACTTCTTCAAGTTGCTGCAGTATGATTTGGATGTCAAGATTTTGATTCTCACTAATCTTTCCCATCTTATAAACCTCCATCTCCAAGATCTCAACTCTCAATTTGTCAAAATTTTGCAAAGAGAACAAAGCTCTGATACCAATTGTTCAAATTCTATTGGGAAATGAGGATACTAAGAGGAGGGGTGAACTAGGATCTACAAAAACTTTTAACTTCTTGAAAAAAATATCACATCAAACGTATTCACCTTTAACCAATCTCATATCTAGATCATACACCATATAATCATAAACTATAATTCTGAAATAGATTTTAAGCATGCATCATATCCACAAACATGAAAGTAAATAAAACACATAACACAAGATTTGGTTACCCAAAAACCCTCCAAGGTGAAGGTAAAATTGGGGTGGGAATGACACCCATAAATCTTTACTATTGAAGAAATAGTGTGTTTGTTAAGGCT
Source organism: Cupressus sempervirens (assembly GCA_028749045.1). Classification (NCBI taxonomy): domain Eukaryota; kingdom Viridiplantae; phylum Streptophyta; class Pinopsida; order Cupressales; family Cupressaceae; genus Cupressus; species Cupressus sempervirens. Next base: position 245,934,418 of record CM053783.1, read on the forward strand.
ACAATATTTGATCACTTCTAGTGATCTTCCTTGTGAGGGTTCTGCCCTACTAAGAGCTTACAAGACTTACTTATTCTACCTTGATTAAAGGATTTAAAACTTACAACTAAGCACTCTATTAGGATATTTGAATAGGCATATTAGGACCACTCTATTCAGAGATTTTCCCTAATTCACTTATTAGAATATCTCTATACCTGGTCCTTCAGTTAGCACTTTGATGCTAGAACATAAATCTCCTCTATGTTATTATAATTTGATCTCCTTATCAAATATACTATGTTTTGTCCTTCACTTCTCTACTCAAATTTTCTATTTATCTCTTTTCTTCTAATAGAAAAAACATAGCCTCCGCATCATACTTGATTTAATGTTTAGGCCCTCCTTAAATAATCAATTGATGAACCTTCTAGATCAAGATCAATGATCTAGATTCATCCCTTTTGTTTCTTAGTCCTTCCATTTTACTGATTGTCTAATCACCTAACACACACACACACACACACACACACACACACACACACACACACACACACACACACACACACATATATATAAAAGTTTTCTTGGCACTTATATACACTAATGCTCATTCACAACTGATATTCATATTGACCCTCAGCTTCTGAGTGCTCAGGACATACCTTGCATCTTGGCATGAACTATCTCACATTTTCTCAACATCCACTAACTTATGTCTTACTTGGCACATGTTGTCACTTGGTTCATACTAAAGTATGCATCAACCACACACCTACTTGGCTCAAACTAAAACTTGAACAAGTATACTATGCATCACATGGCCTTTACTGTATTTCTCAATTGTATTGATGACCATCCAAAGATTCCTAAAAAATGACTAAGTGTTTGACGACAATTTCAAACATGACTTACAAATCAATATAAATTTCCAATCTTAGTGCATCATATTCTATGGAAACTTCTTATTCTATACATCTTAGCTACAACAACATCCCTAGCGGCCATACTGGAAAAATAAGATGAACATGGGAAGGCAAGAGATATATACTATATTAGTTGAATATTGGTAGCCTATGAGGTCAAATGCAATAATATTTTAAAATCTTGCCTCACTATGGTGTTTGCATCTCAACATATTCTACACTACATGCTTGTTCATAACATACAACTTGTAGCTAAGATTGACCCATTTAGGTATCTTTTGAGCAAGTATATCCTTACTCATTAGTTATCTAAGTGGATGATGATTCTATCTACTTTGACATCTTCTATATTGATCATAATGCTATTAAAGAACAAGTTGTAGAAGATCAACTCATTGAGTTCCCACTACAAGGTAATGCTCCTATACAAATTGATTTTCTTGATTCATCTATTATATATGTGATTGAGTGAACATGGAAGATGTTATTTTATTGATATCACATTAAAATGGTTTTGGAATTGTTATTTTATTTGTCACACCTCATGGTTATACTACTTCTAAGTCATATAAGTTGCACTTTCCTTGTACAAACAATATAGCAGAATATGAGGCTTTACAAAATGACATTAAACTAGCTATTGAATGGAGGATTGTCAAACTACATATCCTTGGAGACTCTTAGCTTATCACAAATTAGACAAATAATGACTTTCAAATAAAAGATGATAAATTGATTCCTTACAAGAAAATTATTAATAAACTTTAAGAATTACTTCACCTTTGTCACATTCCAACAAACCCCTAGAGCTGAAAATAAGGTAGTTGATGTCATGGATACTTTGGCTTCCATTATATAGTTATCAGAACATGAGTCTTGATTTTAGTTCCTTGTGGAAGAACTATATTACCTTGCCTATGATTCCCCTAAAAACCATGCCATATGCACCGTGGTTGGTCATGAGTTCTCTTCACATGCTAACATGTACTATTATCTGTTGGAAATTTAGTGAAGCTAATGTATTAGGGTTGTCATTTATGGAAATTAATAGCCTATTTTTAGATTCAAAATATAAGGATAATTTTGAAGTACAAAAATATATAAAATTGCCCACGGTAAAAGGAAATAGTGTACAGTCAACTTATTTTGTTTAGCAAAGTTGACTAGAGGCACTTAAGAATGTGTGCTCTTATAGGAAGGTAGTAAAAATTCCATGTGACATGTTGGTAAAAGTTCTTAAGATTTTTTTATCGAAGGAATTATGGAGGATTTACTAAGAACATGCTAACATGCAGTATAATGGATTTTTGGTTAAGAAAATATTTTGGCTTATCAAAAAAATTAATTAAAAATGTTGGGACAACATCTTAGATTTTAACACACATGTAGAAAAATATTATTCAAATATTTAGCAAAGTGTCAAGAAACAAGGACAACATGATGAAATTATTGGGGATAAAGGAAAAACATTAGATTTGGCGAAGTATGGCATTGTATTGTATTGATATAATGTTTGCATGGGCACTTTATATGATTGGTATAGATGCAAAATTGATTATTGTATATAGAAATATAGTTATATGATCATTTTTGAAGAAGGAGCTAAAAGGATAAATCATATATTGAAGATATCAACACTGTAAAAAAAATTTGTATCTATCTCTATTGATAGAATTGTACAAATTGTATATGCATATTTGAATAGTGGGCTCATCTTTCACTCCTTCATATTGTAATAAAAACTCCTAACATAATTGAGGCTTTTAACAAGGCCTATTCTAACAAGGAAATATACACTATATGATTGTAATAGACCCTTAATAAGTTCAATATCTTCCGTAAGATATTTTTTATTAGTGGATCATTTTGTTGGTACCATCCCACCATGGTTCTCCCTTCATCAAGGTTTCCCTAGTTAACAAAGAATGGTTATATGAGTTGTATTTTGTTATGCTTATATTTACTTTTTAGTTTGATCATCCATACAAGTTTAAATATTGTTAATAATATCCATATTTGGGAAAAAAAATTGATTTACAACCCCCCCCCCCCCCTTCTCAGTATTCCCTATTTATAACAATTGGTATCAGAGCACAATTTACTCAGTTGAAGCTTAACAACTTGAGTAAGATCACTATGGATATGGAGTAATTGTAAAAGAATCTTGAGGAAGCTCTTGATTAACTTGATACTATTATAGAGGAAAGAAATAAGATGACGATAAAACTTAAAGATTCACAACATTTCATTTAGATATTGAAAGAGCATATTGAAACATCTAGAACACAAAAGAAAGATTCACATGATCAAACCAAGGATGTTGGAAACCACAATTGAAATAATCATCATGTTTTTATTTATGTCAAAACAACTAGAGAGACATTTACTAATAGTGTATAGTTCCATTTTATTTGTGTTGGGACTCAAAATTGCCTTCCTGATTTGAGTACCATTCCAAGATTTTGAGCCCATTGAGTGCATTTTTATGCATGCGTACCCAGCTATCCATCTATGGCCTAAGAGGTGACCTTTCATTTAGTATATCCATGCATTGAATTAAGATAAACTTCCATTATGAGTCATTCTGTGAAGCTCCATTTTGAGCAATGTTCAAATCTACATTTTTGTTGAAGTGTCAAATAGTGACAAGTAGCCTTGTTTGTATTTGAATATCTTGCACCCAGTTATATTTCATGACTCTCCACTTTGGGAGTGTTTAGTATGCCTATCAAAGAACTTATGTTTAAAATTTCAAGTCATTTTGACATGTTTTGACTACATTTTGAATCCCTCAAAGTTAGTTGTTTACTGTTGTTGTGCTGATATAAATTGTTCAAAATTCTAGGATGCCCTATTTGACCAGTTATAATTTTGACCCAACTATCCAAAATGAGAAAATTCCTTTTGCATTACATTCTAGAGGTCAGACACCTATTATGTTTCAGATTTGAGCTTATAAAAAATCCATTTGATTAGTTTTTGAATGCAATTTGTAAAGTTTTACTAGTGTCAAAGTCTAAATTGATCAATACCCCTATTTGGGATGTCATAACTCTGAATCCATGATAGGTGAGATCAAATGGATTGCACTATGTTCTACTCTAAAAATTATTTAAGTGTGTTAGTTTGCAAGTCTTGATGAATCCATCTGCATACTTTCCCAAGTCTATTCCATTTGTGAAAATCACTTTTCTACTAGTGTTTCTAGTCCTGCAAATCTAACTAGCCCACTTTGACCACTCACAAAATGCACCCTATTATTAATCATGATCCCAAATCATAGAATTATATTCCCCTTATGAAAATGAACTAATTCTCAGGTTCTTATACCCCCAAGTGTTGGTTTGTCCTATTTTCAAAGCCAAAACTGAATGTGATTTATGGTTTTCTGACATGTTTGCTTATAGGCAGTTCTGAGAAGGAAAATTTGATGGTCAATATCATTTGACCTTGAAGTCATCATGAGACAAGATCTGATAAGGTAAGAGATTGTTGAAAAAATAATTAGTATGTCAGAGGTTGGGGTCTAGTTGTCAATTTTAGTTAGTAATTAAGGTCAATCAAAGGACCCCTTGGCACAAAATTGACAAGTTGCAGAGAGAGGTAAAATGAATTTTAGTAGATCAATTGATCAAAGTTTTCAATCTGATTCAAATTCAATCATTCCAAAAACACCTTAGAGCTATGAAATGAACCTACTTTGGGGCCTGACTAATTGCATCAATTTGATAAGAAATGTAAGGATGTGAGCATTTTAAACAAAGGAGATGGTTTAGGCCTATAGATGTGTGTCAATTGAACATAATGAGAATCAGATGATTCAAAACAAATGGTTTATAAATGGAGGAGTCAAGCATGCTAAAGGTATCTAGTTTCAAATGCATTGAGGATTATTTTAAAAGCATGACCTGTCAATTATGAGGAAGTCAATGCATAAATCACCCCTAGTCATTTGAAGGAGTGATTAAGGAAAATGAGGGAGTCCCATTATTAAGCTTCATATATTACTAACGTATTTTTAAACATGGCACCTATTTTTTATTTGAAATATCATTTACGCTCATACTTGTTTGTGAGATCAAGAAAAGGAAATGGAGGTTTTGAGATGGTTTTAACAGCGTCCAAGTATGAGATGAATTTTTTTTCTCAACATTGAGCAAAGGAAAGGATGGAGGATTACATGCCACCAGAAGGTCAATTTGTACGCAAACAAGGGTGGTAGATTGCTCTCATATTATGGCAATGATCTTTTCAATAATGAGTGTGATGGAAAAACAAACTCATGACTTATTTAATGATTGGTGGATAAATAAAACTAAGGAATTCATTAGCACAATTTCAAGTTGGCCAAGATAGGAACATCAAAGCTTGTATCTTACCTTCAATCTAAATAGGTTAAATACATGACCAAATACTTAGTGTGATATTGTTATGAAATGAATGTTATCATTGCATAACAAGGGTGAAGACTTTGCTAATAAGCAACTAGGGATGTTGGAAATTCTGAGTTGGTGTCAGAAGGAGAAAATGTTGGAGACCACTTAGGACTTCTCTTTTCATGGCTCAAGTTAGACCCACACTAGTTTGAAGCTTCCTATAGTCCACGAGAATGAATAGATGTCTGGATGCAAGGAAAATTGATTACAAAATGCCTTATCACTACACAAAGCCATGGTAGGCCTGACATGTGTAATTCAGAGTTTATATCAATGCATTGGGTGGATTTGTCTCACTCCAATCCCATGCAAAATCAGCCACAATGAAGGAGAATGTGATCAATAGAGGTGATTCTACAATCCTTAAAGGTGTGAATATTATTGTAAACATAATATCAATGCACAATTATCCAAATGTTGGGGAAGTAATGCAAATGAGTTCATGCCAAAGTTCATGGTGAATTGGGATGTCACTGTGGAAGAAGCTTGCATAATAGAGAGGGATGTGGTATGTTTTCATGAAGCTAGGAGAAACTACACATTACCTCAGTCGTTCTATCAAATTTATGACATGGCCTTTTGAGTGTTATAATGAATATGTTACCAGGTCAAATTAAAATTTTATTTTTTTTCTTTTAGTTGTCTTCAAACCTTGCTAATCCCCAACTTATTAACAAATCAAAAGGATAATTTTGAAGAGAAAATTAGCATAGGTTGCCTCGCTCAGTCTAAATTAAATATCCCACATTGGGTAGGTGAGGGCTTTTCTAGGTTTTTAAATACCAAACTTTACAAGCCTTAAGTTTCTTAAAGACACAACAACTTTTGTAAGCCACAAGAAAGCACATGCATGAGCCCACCTAGGTGGCTAGAGGAAGACTTAGATATATTTTGAACAAAGTACTTATTGACTAGATGGTGATACAGAAGCTGACCGATGAACTAGAACATGACACATGGTGCTAGTTGGGTGAATTAGCAAGGTGACATATGGCAAGGACCCTCTAGCTTGTCGTGCTTCCTAAGGCATTAACATTGCAAGGAGCAACAGTTGTAATGATTCACTATGTTGCTAATGACGTGGTAGACCTGAGATCCATAGCGATATAGCAACAAGTTGACACATGGTGGAGGCTAGTGATATGGAAAAGATGATGTGGTGATAGATGAAAAAGTAGTGGCATGGACAGAGGTGACACGTGTCATGCTGTTGCTATGTCATGATGATGTGGCAAAGTGTTGATGGGGACAGTGACATGGTGACACAATCATAGCATGACACATGGCAATAGGCCTGTTAGATGTGGCAAAATGAGGACCAATCCAATCCACGTGGTGCCTAGGTGGTAGAAGTACTAACATAATACATGACAAGGCAAGAATGGGTGAATCAAAATGTGACACACGTCATAGCATGGTCAAACATAGTTTGACCTGAATGGAAAGTGAGGGAAAAGTTTCAAACTTTTTATTATTTTCCTCAAAATCATTTTATAGCAGGTATTTTAAATAAATAAGGATTATAACCTAAATTTTGGACTTTTGGAAAGATTAAATACTTGCAAGTAAATGTAGACCTTAGAGCTATGCCAAGGATATAAACTTCAAACTGAGATTCTGGGAATCTCTAATGCACCAATATAGCACTATCATATACCATTGGAATCAGAAGAAAGTGAATTTCCATTTTTTGAGGTTTATTTCTACATCAAAGTCCATTAGTTCAATTTATTTAGGGTTTTGTACTGGTTGATCATTTTTTAACCTCATTCAATTAGGGTAGTTCAGATTTGATTTATGATGAAATGGTGAACTAGGTGAATGCCAAAAGTAATGAAAATGTAGTTATAGATAGATTTTTTCACTCTAAGCTAGTTTAATAAAGGTTTTATCAACATTTTAGATCCATATATGATGGTTTTTGTCAAGATAGGGTTTCTCATTAGTTAGAGGAGATATTTTCAATTTGTTACATAATGATGATAAGATTATGTTATGATTTCGGTTGTAGAAAGATGAGAGATGCTTTGCAATAGTAGAGAATGAAGATTCAAGTGGACACTTGTCACTACTAGTTCAAATATGGGATTTCATTATTTTCCTATATCTTCCTCTTTCTAATTCATTGTAAGGGTTTCAGTTTTTTATAAGTTCCAATTTTTATTGTGAGACCGGTTGGTTCCAGTACTTGATATGTTTTCATGACTATGATACCATTCCCTTTCGCATATTTCTCTTGTATGAATAGTAGTAGTTAAGCTAATATAGATAGTTCAGATCTATTTAGTGATTTTAAGAGTTATTTACATGCATCTTGAATGTATAGTTTCAAAGAAATGAATACAATGAGCAAGAATTTTCTTAGTTTCATTTTCATTCTCATCTCCTATCTTTGTAATCTACAATATTTTGTGGTTTAGTGACAAAGGAATTAGACCCTTTTACATCCCCTTAAAGTTGTATATCTAGTATTTTTTTCTATTGGAATAAAAGGCCAAGTAAATGCTTGATCTATTTGATAGGGTTGTTGGTTATTTAAGAAGAATATTTCATGAGAATGAGGTCTTTATGAGCATCAATGTCTAATTCACAAAGTGATAAGATATATTTGATATCTCAGTGTATGGAATATGTTAGTGGTATTATGGATGCATGTATGTGATTTGTGGAACTGCCCAATAGATAAGGGACTGATCAGCTACAGGATTGACTTGTTCTTACTATTGCATATTCAGGGATTTGTTTAAATCAAACTTATAATCATCCATTTCCCTTTCCGTTTAAGAGCTAAAAGGATGCCCTCACTTAGCTTATCAATTTCTTATGCCATTTTCTTAGGTATTTCATGACTATGATCTTTGCATAAGTACAAAAGATATAAGGGTTCTAATCTGCTTTGTTTTAGATTCTGTTGTATGCTTTTTGGAACATTGGTCCCATATGAAGAATCTAATAGGTCCACCCGCCTAGATTTTGTAAAGCCTAAAGTAGAAGAAGGGTCTAGCCTTATAGTTGGTTGGGTGTCTGAAAAGATATGTTGTAGATGGGAAGTAGCTACCCCTGGATGTATTCTATTCTCATTGGGGTAATTTGAAACCATGACATTTTAAAACAAAAATAATTTGATTGATGAAGAGGATTTGAAAAGAAGAGATAGCAAAGTGAGCTAGTCAAGTTCTTGAAAAGAGAGAAGTTAAATATCATGGAATTACATTGGGTACTTGATAAGTTAGTCATTGAAAAGATAATGTATTATTTAATCAATACATAAATTAAGAAAGACAAGTGAATTGATGATAAACTGATATAATCAAAAGTTCATTATAATTCTAAGCTTGGTTGAGTATCAATGTTGGTTGGTCAATGAAAGAGTTGGGATAGAAGATTAAGGAACTTAAGAAGAAGCCAAACAAATAGTATGAGTCAAGTGCTAGGTATGGTTGAGAAAGTTTTAGTAGGAACCAAGCATAGTTATAGTTGATCGAGATAGAACATTGTATGTCAAGCTACATAGAGATGATTGAGCATAAGAACTTAGTAATTTCTGAGTGACAACAAATGTTACAATTTGTAAAATAATCAAGCTTAAGGTTGAAACACTTGAAATTTTAAGATGATTAGAAGTTTCTAGAAGTATCAAGAAAGGATAAAGAGAAAAAAATGACGAAAGGATTCAATGAATCTGACCTAACCCTAAGATCTATGGTGATGATTATGTTGAACCCTGGGTATTTGGTCTTTGATTGTTGTCATTGATGTTGATAATGATCATATGGTATGGCTAACATCATGTAATTATCTTATTTGGTATCCTTCAATATTTTTCAAAACATATTCAAGAAAAATACTTAAGTGTTATACAATTAACACTTAATGTTCACATCGGTTTTGAAAACGGATATAAAAAAATACTTTTGGTCTATTAGAAATTTGACAAGATTTTTTATCACATAGACCATAACTATCATACCTTTTTGGAAAGGTCTCAAAGTTACCTAAAATGTGTCTTTTTTATTTTTTGCATTGTACATGTATGGAAAGAGATAAAGTTTGTTTATCAAAAAAAATTACCAAATTGTTATGAAAGTTTTGGTAGTTTTAAGGTGGTTTTGGTCTAATCGAAATTTGGGGTATGCAACTACCTCCAAAAAATTTATTTTTTTGGTTTATAAGTAGAAGATACATTCTTATAAAACATCTAATAGGTGGTTTTGATAGAAGTTACATAATTCATGTGGAATTTCTTGTAGATTGAACAATTTACTTATAGATTTTTAACAAGAAAAAAGAGGGTAATGCTTTATGTTTCTTATTTCATATTTGTTATTTGATTTTTATTGCATAAGTTTATTAGAGGTAGAAGAAGGGTTATATATTTCTTCTTCATTCATTCATATCAGTATTTGATTAGATCTTTTAATAGAAAAAGAAAATATATTTGGATATTGAATGTTTTGAGGAGAATAGAAGTATATCCTACATTGTGTTTTCAAAAAGAAGTTGAAACTAGTGATTCATGATTTGTGTTGTAATAAAGATGATCCTCTAATTTTATATTTCATCAGGAAGTTGGTGCTTCAACTGTAAGGGATTGGTGTTCCTTGAAATTGGTGTTTCTAAAATAGTGTGTTGGTGCTTCCTATAGTTGTAGCTCTAAAAGATTTGCCCAAGATGCCAATAAAGTTTCAGATTCAATGTGGTTTTTTACCCTAAGGGGTTTTCCACATTAAAATATTGTGTCACTTTGTTATTCATTAACTATCTTGCTCATGTGCTAAATTTTTATAACTTGTAATTGTTTCAAGTTTTTAAAATTATTTTAAACCACTAATTCACCCCTCACCTCTCAATGGTGTTTGTATTCCAATAATTTAAGTAGAAAAATATAAAGATTACCTATTAAAGGAGACATAAGAGATATTTTCTAAGGTTGGTTCATTGTTGATAGGTAATCTTAAGGAGAACCTATGAAGAACAAAGTAGTAGAAGAGAATGGGAGACAGTATTAAAGTGTGATTTCTTGGAGGGATGCCAAGAAGATCAGTAATGGAGAAGATAATGAAGTCCAGCTAATGAACCAATAGATGAGTGAATGGAGATCTAAATTTGCAAAATGAGTTTTCTTTTACATATCAAATCTATTGCTACTTCTAACCATTGTAACAGTCAAAATCTTTTAAGCAAGGTTGACCTAACAATCATTTTGTAGATACTTTAATAAAGGTGGCATTCTAATGGAATGATCCAAAGTCCTCTAACAAGGCCATTCCTAATAGGGTGATTAAATCCTTTAATAGGGTTAGATTTAACAGTTTGTTTTGTAACCATTAACAAGGTTGGCTCTTAATCGAGCTCACTCCAAAAGAGTGAAAATGTGGTAGCATATAATTTGGTAATTTTTTTTGAATTGGGTTTCCATATTAAATCTTAATGTCATTTACTTGTGTGAATATAATGTTATGCATGCTATTTTTGTAGTTGTTTATTATACTATTAGTCAACATGCCTATCAAGAATAGAGAGTTAAAGAATGTTAAGTTTCTCATATATTTCTATATGGACCGAGTTGTTTAATGAGATTTATTGAAGCTATTAAAGGTTGATGTGGTACATTTGGACCTAAGGATAAATTGTAATGCCCCACTAGGAGATCCATAGAACACAAGGATAAAACATGCATTGAATAAATGTTATTTTTTACTTAACAACAATATAAAGTAACCATGTGAAAGAATGAAAACTCTATACAAGATAATAAGATAGGGAACATAGCTAAACTCACATGTCCTCCTACACTAGAAGAATTCTTACAAACACTTGCAAAGATCCCCAAGCACTAAATCATAACTTATAATCTAAAGATCACATGAATCAAGAGAATACACAAAGGAGATCCAAATAACATCCATAGATCCCAAGAGGGGAATACTAAACTAAAAATCCAAAAAAAGTTGTCCTTTATAAGCCCAAAGTAAAAGTTCCTAACATGGTTAAACATATATGTCCATTTCCAACTAACCATAAAATAATAAACAATAGTAAGTAGAGACCTTCAAATGGTCCTGCATAAGATGAGGGTTCAAAGTTACAACCACTCATCTACTAGACACCATGCTGAAAGACAAATGTTGAACCCTAAAATGTAGCTATGTCTGAAATCTTGAAGCCCTAAAATTTTCTAGAATCTTTATCTTAACTCTTGGAAGGTTGGAACCTATCTCAAATGAAATGTCACATATATAAAATATATCTTAAGTATAAGAAAGAAGAGTATGCCAACTTATACTTAAATCATATATTTTATACCTGTTGTGGTCTCACAACACACACCCCATTCCTTACTAAGAATGGGGACCCCTTACTTTTTATGGGCTCCTGAACTCACAATTCGAGAGTCAAGAAAAGATGTTAGAGTCAAAAGGCTAAAAAAGACAAAAAAAAATTAACATTTTTGAAAAACAAAAAGAAATTTAAAAATTGAAAAAGATAAAAAAAAATATTAAAAATATAAAAATATAAAAATATAAAAATAAAAGTAAATAAATAAATAATTTTTGCGAGCATGCACTCATGCACCCATGCATGGGCCACTTGCCCTTTCATGCTACACACCGCAGGCCACACGTTGTGGGCCTTGCATGGGCTGAGCACCCTTGTCACGTACACCGTGTACCCCCATCCAAAATTGACACCCACCATGCACCACTTCCAATTTGGCATCGTGCACCCTCTTCCACATCAACGCCATGCACCCTTTGGCAACACGTGTATGGCTCGACGCAACACACCCACTTTCAAATTTGCACCCTCATGACATGGTGTCATGCATTCACAAAAATTGGTGCTATGCACCCGCTTATAATATGGCACCATGCACCCCTCATGACATTTTGTTGTGCATTTTAAACACACAAACCCCTCGCACTTACCCACTGCACATGGTGTCGATGCATTGTGCTCTCCCGCTTACACCATTTGCACACACTTCCACACTTCCAAAAGACACATTCTTTTTCGCATTTTTTCTTTTCATCACTAATTGGTTAATTAATAAAATAATGTTTTCATTTTTTTAGTTTTTTGTTATTGAAAGCTAATAAATGCTTTTTCTTGTGTCATGTAGGTGAAAAGGCATCCTCAACTTGTCAGGGTCATAACTTTTGACCTATAGCTCAAAAATCAAAACCATTTACACCATTGGAAAGAAGAACTAAAAATCTAATTTTAGTCCCTATAATAGGGAGCCTTTGACTGCCTATTTTTATGGACCGATGAATGTTTCAACTTAAAATTTTGAGCAGAAGACCTCTGAAAAATCCATTTAAAAATGCCTAGAAAATCTTGTGAAAAGGTTTCAAACATTTGATCATTTTTTGGTAAGGCAGTTGGAGAGTAGAAAAGATCAAAGATAAAGAGGTTGAACACATAAACTAGAATGGGTTCCTCACCTTATGCAATTATTAATGATAAGATTCAACATGGGGGCCTTGGAATTTCAGGACAGAAGGGGCATTGTTAGAATTGCATGCCAAACTCAGGGATTTTGGAGATACTTGACTTGAGGTAGAACATTACAAATAGAAGGTCAAGGATAAGTATGAGGCTTTAGATCTTCCAGATGTAGCTAAAATTACTGAGATGATAGTGAAATTCAAGGGCTAATATCCAAACATAGCTTTGGGATGAAGATGAACAAAACCCAGATGCCAAAATTTTAGTTTTGACACTAAGTAAAATTTTGGGATTTTGATTGTCTCAAGGTTTGCAGCTCTATAGGTTCATAGGTATGCAGCTCCACAATTTAGAGGTGCATTGACAGTTAACTGCTTGTTCCAAAAATAGCACTTTTCATGCATCAAAAATGCATTCTGACAATAGTTTAACTTCAGCACACACCTAGTAAAGGACTAGCTTCTGTTTTTGGCACCTCCAGATGCTCCTACTTCGACTAAAGGCTTCCTCCTATTTCTTCTCTCATATTTTCTTTGTTTTTGACATGTAAAGGGCTCATGCATCTAATTAATGAATAAAATATGGATGGAGTCCCTTTAAGCACCAGATTAACTGTTAGATTGTATATATTTAGTTTGTTTTAATGTTTTAAAAGTATTTTATTGCATGAAGATATCTCTCTCTCAAAAAAAATTGAGGAGATGATTTCTTATAAATACCCCATTGTAATATGTAACAAGGGCCATCATTATTATGCAATAAAATTATGCTTTTGGTGCTCGCATTTGGAGTGTAGTGATTCTTTTCTGAATGTATCATTGTTTTGTGAATTTTGTTCATGGAATTATGATCAAGTCAAAGGTTTATTGCATTGTTTCTGGTTGTGCAATCTTTTAGTTCTAGTGTTTGCTATAGATTTACAAATTCCATTGATGTGTCGAGCTCAAGAAGAAATCACCAAATTGTGCTTGCATAATTCTTTGTCTTGCATGAGCATACTTTTCGTGGCCTTGCAATTTGATGAAGAGTGAAAAATCATTCGGTTATGGAAATTTCCCATCAATGATTGCATCAGTGGATTCTAGGAAGCATTGCTCCTATTTTCATTGGTTACCTATCGATCTCTTCGAAAGCTTAACTTGCAGCATGTTGTTTTCTATAGCTTATGTCCATTAGGTTTTTAATTTCATGATTATTTCAATTTCATGTTATTTACTTTCAATTCTATTATTTTCTTTGCTATCCCCTTGCTAGAATAGGAACTCATTTTAGTTGCATTGTTAGATTGCATTCATTGAAAAATAGAAAATATGAAAAAATCATTGTTCTTTTGTGTGTTATTTTGAGATAGTGAATAGATTTTACTTCATTCCGAGATCAAAACAGAACCAGCAAAGGCCTCCTTGTGAACAATCACATTTATCTTCAACTAAGTGGATTTTGGTATGTCACAAGATAAATATGGAACCTTGGAGTTGATCCAAAAGATTAACTTTTCAAGAGAGGAATTGCATGAAGGATTCATGTCGTTGAAATCGTGCAAAATGATCGCCCAATAGAAGTGGCACTAGAAGGAGGGCCCTTTAGACTCCTAGAAAACAAGGAATTTTTTTCAAATTTTTAGAATTTTACACTTCTACAATAATCTACACTACACACAAGTTCAAAAAAATTTATGAGTTTTTCGAAAATTCAGATGCATAGGTGCATAGCTGTGTAGGTCCACAAGTTGGTAGCTATGTAGGTCTATAGGTCTATAGCTACATAGGTGTGTAGGTACGCAAAACTTTGTGGTGCACCTAAGCTTTTTTGAGAAAGTGTTCTTCTTCAGAGATGCACTTTTCCAAAATAAACACAAGTTCCTATAACTCAGTCACTTTCACAAGCATCACAGTGATAAAAGGATACAAAGAACTCCACCCATTTGCATTACATATTCTATAATCATCATTTTCTCTACATTCTACTTCATACATTCCCATCATTATGCATGATGTCTTTCTTCAATGCCCAAAGTTCACCTTTGAATCTAATTGGTCCATTGCATGACTTGCCCAAAAATCCTAAAAAAATTTGCCCATGGTTCATCTATGGAGAATCACGAATAGTGGAACATCATATTAAAATTTTCAAGGAGATTTGTAATCGAAACTAGGTTTAGCATATGGATGTGGTATGCCACCTTTTTCCTTTCACTTTGAGGGAAATTGCATTCAATTGGTACCTCAATCTACCACTAGCATCAATAATGGATTGGAACTCCTTTGAGAACAAGTTTCAAGAACAATTCAAGATCTATATTGATCCAACTATCCTATATCATCAGTTCATCTCAATTAAGAGGGATCTCCATGAGACTATTCCATAGTTTAATCATCGCTTCTATAGGATCTATCAAAGAATGGAGTTTCGATACACTATACCACAAGAGGTTCCTATCCAGATCTATTTTGGAACAATGGATTCATTAACTTCTATTTTTCTAAGAAGGCTCCCACCTAGAGACATTGATACCATTGAAAAGGTCTTCAAAGAGGCTATTTCATTCATGAAGTAGGTTACTATTGCTCCAATGCCAATAATTACATATTTAGGTTATGAGTCTCAAAAGATCGCTTTCTTTGAGTAGAAGGCAACTGCATCCATTGAAGAAGAAAATAATATGGCTAGAGATTTTAAGGCCATTAAGGACATGATGTCTCTTTTATCCAATGAACTCAACACAATATAGTTGAATTCTTAAAGAGACCAAGGAAATCATCCAAGAAAACTTGCTACCCAAAGCAATTATTCTCATAATCAAAGCGAAAATTTTAGCCTTTATAGGAACATCAACAATGAGAATAATCATATTACAGATATGAGTCCAAATGAAAATGGGTATGGGTACAATGATGTTTCAGATTAGCCTGACCAAGTTGTGGAGGAACAACCCTTGTAGTTTAGTGCAATGATCTTTGAATCATGTGATAAATTTGTAGGAGAAAAAATTGATGAAGATGATCAAGAGGAGTTTGTGTTCCCATTCAATGATGAAATTATTCTAGGTTTTGATGTTTCTATAAGTGTGGATATGCCAAGAAATTTTGAGGACATGATAAATTTTGAAGTTTTGAAACTCCATGAAGTAGAAAAAAGTGATGGAAATGTAGAAGATCCTAAGGTTGGTGATATTTTTGAGTC
This sequence comes from Cupressus sempervirens, assembly GCA_028749045.1. Classification (NCBI taxonomy): domain Eukaryota; kingdom Viridiplantae; phylum Streptophyta; class Pinopsida; order Cupressales; family Cupressaceae; genus Cupressus; species Cupressus sempervirens. The sequence continues at coordinate 245,950,394 of CM053783.1, forward strand.
ACAAAGTCATCAAGAAGAAAATATTGATTCTTCCTACTGTGATATTGATTCCCCATTGGATAATGATAAGATACCTCCTTCAAAACAAGATTTTTCATTAGAAGAGATGGATAGAATTCTCAATTTGGTCTCAAGCTTGACTGAGGAAATATCTATTTGTGGGTTATCTACACATATATAAAACCATGCAATAACTGAGTCATGTAGAATCCATCCATTTGGGTTCCATTCAAAAAAAAGTTGTCCTGATTTCATTTTAGCTTGGGAGATCACAATGGAGGGAAAGTATGTTTCTAAACAAGCTTCTTTGGGATATGATTCAAAGAACATCTTAATCAATGATATTGATGAAGAGTTGATGATTGATTTTTCTAGTCTGAAGGAACCTAAAGTGTTTCCATGTGTGCATGAAGTTGTGAACCATGAGAAAAGACCACCAAAAGGAGAGATTACAATGTGTGAGTGCACCCCTATGGTGGGAGACTTGCTGGATTAGGTGATATCTTTCCATTGTCCCTCTCAATTTGATGATTTTCAATTTGAATATGATGCTAGAGGTAAGAGAAATTGTTTGTGGATTAATCATGGTCATAAATAGTTACCACAACTTCTAATTTTGTGTGATTTGTGCTCAGAATTTGAACCAAGATTGTCCAAACTTTATTTTTTTGAGAACTATATGGGGTGGTTCATTACTATTGCACATAATGAGAAATACACTCACAACTACCCCATATTCTTTTTATTGAAGGTTTTCTGTATGTAAGTTTTTTTTTTTGTTTTTCTTAATCTTTTTTTTAAAGTTTAGCTTCTTCTTCTTTTTTTCTTTTTTTAAAGTTAGGTGTTAGTTTTCTTTGAGTCCAGTCTCTTTTTTTGGGTTTTATTTCTTTTTGCTCTTTTTTTTTTAAAATTTAGTTGTCTCAATCTGAGGGTGAGGTGCACTTGAGATTTTCTCTCAAGATTTTACTAACCACTCTTTGGTTTCGATTTCAGGAAGAGGTATTTCTTTGTCAAAACATTTGGACGATTTTATATCTTATACCAAACAAGCAATCGATATTTCTTGTGGAAATAGGGGACTTTCAGTCTAGAAATTAGAAGTCTAGACCAACAAGTTCTCAACACTTTGCAAATTTAAAGTTGATTGTTTTAGGTACTATTGAATTGAAGTCAAAGATGACGAAGGACAATCCAAACTTTAATTGTTTCAAATAGAATGGGTCTTCTTGAGAGGTTGCTAAGGTCATTTTTTGGCATTAGAGTTTCTAAAAGTTCTAAAAGAGGAATGCAAGGGATGTTCGCAACAGATCAAATCCAAGAAATGACACCGATGTCTTGACTACATAGTCTAAGTGTAGTCAGGATATAGAAAAGAAAAGAGGAAAAAAAGAAAAAAATACAGTGTTAAGACTGAAGGATTCTAAAAATATGAAATGGCAAAAAGATATGTTTTTAAAAGCAGAGTATCTTGTATCAAAAACATTGCTTCATCAAAACTACATGGAGCGATTATTCAAAATTACCAAAAAAGCTAAAAGAATGTGGCACCCCATTAGAGTGCTTGAACTAATTCTCTCATCTAGTCAAGCAAGTGGTTGATGAATAGACTTCATAAAGATTCTGAATGAATGAGCAAGGAGGAGTGGGAGATTGTTTCCCAATTGTTAGAAAACTTTATTAAACTACATCCTGAGATATCAAAAGGAATGAATAGACAAATCACACACTGGGCTAAAAGGTTTTGAAGTTTGAGATTTTGATTGTAAAGTCATTTGAAAGATGCTAGAGATGTTCAAGGTTTGGTTGGTGTTTGACACATGTTGGAAGAATGTTTTTTGATGAAGAAATGCCTTGGTCATTTCTTCCCTTTTTTGGGGCTATTTGTTTTGGTCTCACAACACACGCCCCATTCCTCACTAGGAATGGGGACCCCCTACTTTTTTTGGGCTCCCAAACTCACAATTTGAGAGTCAAGAAAAGATGTTAGAGTCAAAAGGTTAAAAAACACAAAAAACTTAAAAAAATTTGAAAAACCAAAAAATTGAAAATGACAAAAAATTTGAAAAAATATAAAAATATAAAAATAAAATTCAAAAAAAATAAAAAATAAAATAAAATAAAAATAAATAATTATCGTGTGCACACTCGTACACTCGCGCATGGGCTTTGTGTTGTGGGCCACACGTGGGTCGCATGCCCTTTGGCACATCACGTCATGCACCCTTTAGCACGTGCACCATGCACCCCCATCCAAACTCAACACCCACTATGCACCACTCCTAATTTGGTATTGTGTACCCTCTTCCACATCGGCGTCGTGTACTCTTTGGAGCCACATGTGTCGCTCGGTGCCACGCACCTACTTTCAAATCCGTGGCCTAATGACATGGCATCGTGTGTTCACAAAAATTGGTACCGTGTTCCCAGTTATAATATGGCACCATGCACCCCTCATGACATTATGTTGCACATTTTGAACATGTGCACCTATTGCACTTACCCACTACACATGGCGTCACCACATTGCGCTCTCCTGCTCACACCTTCTACACACACTTCCACACTTCCAAAAGATGCACTCTTTTTCACATTTTTTCTCTTCATCACTAATTTGTTAATTAATAAAATAATGTTTTCACATTTTTAGTTTTTTGTTACTGAAAGTTAATAAACACTTTTTCTTGTGTCGTGCAAGTGAAAATGCATCCTCAACTTGTCGGGGTCATAACTTTTGACCTATAGCTCAAAAATCAAGACCGTTTACACCGTTGGAAAGACCTTAAAATATAATTTTGGTCCCTAAAATAGGGAGCCTTCAGTTGCTCAATTTTTGGAATAGATGAAAGTTTCAACTTCAAATTTTGAGCAGAAGACCTTTGATAAAACCATTTAAAAATGCCTAGAAAATCTTTTGAAAATGTTTCAAACATTTGATCATTTTTGGATAAGGCAGTTGCAGAGAAGAAAAGATCAAAGATATAGCGGTTGGATGCGTAAAATAGAACGGGTTCCTCATCTTATGCAATTATTAATGACAAGATTCAACATGGGTGCCTTGGAATTTTAGGACAGAAGAGGCATTGTTAGAATTGGATACCAAACTCGGGGATTTTCCAGATACCCAAATTGAGGTAGACAATTATAGACAGAAGGTCAAGGATAAGTATGAGGCTTTAGATCTTCTAGGTGTAGCTAAAATTACTAAGATGATAGTGAAATTCAAGGGCAAACATCCAAACATAGCTTTAGGATGAAGATGAACGAAACCTAGATGCTAGAATTTTAGTTTTGACACTCAGTAAAATTTTTGGATTTTGACCCTGTCAAGATCTGTAGCTCTGCAAGTGTGTAGATACATAAGTCCATAGCTCCACAATTTAGAGGTGCACCGACAGTTAATTGCTTGTTCCAAAAATAGCACTTTCCATGCATCAGAAATGCATTCTGATGGTACTTTAACTTTGACACACGCCTAGTAAAGGACTAGCTTCTATTTTTGGCACCTCCAGATGCTCCTACTTCGACTAAAGTCTTCCTTCTATTTCTTCTCTCATATTTTCTTTTTTTTTGACATGTAAAGGGCTCATGCATCTAATTAATGAATAAAATATGGATGGAGTCCCTATAAGCACCAGATTAACTATTAGATTGTATATATTTAGTTTGTTTTAATGTTTTAAAAATATTTTATTGCATGAAGATATCTCTCACTCTCAACACAAATTGAGGAGATCATTTCCTATAAATACCCCATTGTAATATGTAACAAGGACCACCATTATTATGCAATAAAATTATGCTTTTGGTGCTCGCATTTGGAGTGTAGTGATTCTTGCCTGAATGTGTCATTGTTTTGTGAATTTTGTTCATGGAATTGTGATTGAGCCAAAGGTTTATTGTGTTATTTATGGTTGTGGGATCTTTTAGTTTTGGTGTTTGCTACAGATTTATGAATTCCATTGATGTATCGAGCTTGAGACAAAATCACCAAATTGTGCTTGCATAATTCTTTGTCTTGCATGAGCGCACTTTTTGTAGCCTTATGATTTGATGAAGAGTGAAACATCAATCGGTTATTGAAATTTCCCATCGATGATTGCATCAGTGGATTCTAGGAAGCGCTGCTCATGTTTTCATTGGTTACCTACCAATCTCTTTGAAAGCTTAACTCGTAGCATGTTGTTTTCTATAGCTTATGTTTGTTAGGTTTTCAATTTTATGATTATTTCAATTTCATGTTATTTTCTTTTAGTTCTATTATTTTCTTTGCTAACCCCTTGCTAGAATAGGAACTCATTTTATTTGCGTTGTTAGATTGCATTCATTGGAAAATAGAAAATATAGAAGAAACATTGTTCTTTTGTGTGTTATTTTGAGACAACAAACAGATTTTACCTCAGTCTAAGATCAAAATAGAACCAACAAAGGCCTCCTCGTGAACAATCACATTTATCTTCAACTAAGTGGATTTTGGTATGTGACAAGACAAATACAAAACCTTGGAGTTGATCCAAAATATTAGCTTTTCAAGTGAGGAATTGTGCAAAGGATTCTTGTCATTAGCCTTGTGTAGAACAACCACCCAACAATATCATCTATAAGTTATCTATTCTGATCTAAGAGAATTCAAGACCCAAAAGGGCATCCAAAACCATAAATTCCATCATCTTGAACTATGTAGAACAACTCACTATTTCCCATATGACAAAATAGCCTCAACTCTCGTGTGAGCGAGGATGGACTCTCATGTGAGTATTCCCCATTAGCTAGGAGATTTTCCCTACTAGAATCATGTTAGACTTTTCTCTACCATGCGAGTAGGTACATACTCTCATGATAATTTGTGTTGTCATATGATAGAGTACATACTTGTGTGAAACTTCTCTTAATCACATGAGAGAGTGCTCCTCCTAGGTGACATAATTTTGAAAGCAACATGAAAATAGAAGAAGGAATCTATGAACACATGAAACCTCTTTTAGTGCCTCTCCCATTTGACTTCTGAAAGTCATCCTGATGGATGCAACCTTGCTGATCTTTTGTTTTGATGGATCATGATTGTGACCCTGAGTGGTCTACACCATTAAGGTGTTTAGATTTATGTTTCTATATCAGCTGCTTTGATTATGATTTTGACTGATCTATGAGATTATGATGTGATTTTTGGTTCACTGAGGTTTGAGCCAGTGGTTACCAAGATCGATGTGGTATCATGAGATTTTTTTGTGATTACCTTGAGATGTGTAAAGAGATTGCACTATGTACTATTACCATGCTACACTAGACTAGGTTCCTATAGCAGTGGTTAGTCATGTTTATGACTGTGTTTGCTTATGTGTTTTAAGTGTCCTTTTGTTGATTCTGTAATCAATCATTATTAAATGCTTAAGTAATTAGAAATGGATTGTTCATGTGGGATTATTTGGTTATGTGATGTGGACATTTACCTTGTTATATTTTGATCTAAGAGATATTTGTTCTTATGTTATGCTTTATATTTGAGAGGACCTGAGGGTTAGATGTTACTCCTTGATTCAAGTATCATAGATTTTAGACTACTATGTTGTTCAGTTAATCATATCGCAAGACAATGCCATTTTGAGATGACAGTGTGTTTTATGATGCTAACTGGTTATCTGGTATTTGGACACACCTCTAATTTTGTTATGTGATGGATTTAATGCTATGGTTATTTACTTCATTCCTGTGTTGTTATGTTTTATGTGAACATGAGTGATGTAAATAGATTATTTTAATATAATTAAATAAATGGTTAAATTAGGTGATTTAATGCATTTATTGCTTTGGCTATGTTATTATATGCAATTACACTTGATCATGTTGGTTAGTGTGCAAGATTTATATCCTCGGCAGTGCCACATGGAGTTAGTGTTTCAGCCATTCATATTTTACCAATGTCATCCTTGTATGGTCGACATATCCTTAAATAAATGTTTTAATTAAACCTTCCAATGATTATTAAATCCAAACTCATTTGCATTATGTGATTAGACCAGTAAGCATGTTTGTGCATTTAGAGGTTCGCATTGTCACAAAAGTTGTTAAGGAGATTTATGTGTTTTTGGGTTTTCGAGCTTTTTAATTGATTTATTTTAATTTCTGGCAGCTTTTCCATAGATGAATTCCTATTTATAGGAATAGCCTATTTTCATTGGGTTGATTCGGGGTTTAACTGGGTTGGCTAGTTATTTGCCCTAATCAATTATTCACTAGAAAAGTGAATAAGTATCCAAAAAGGAATTTAATTCCTCACTTTTCACTTTTGAATTAGAAAGTTGGAGAGTAAAACCCAAAATCCTCTTCATGAAGATTTACTATTTTGTTTGTTGTGGGAGCTACGGGCGTGGGATCGTCACGAGGTTGAGCTCATTGGATCTAGCTCGGGGAAACCTTGGATTGTCGTAATTTTCAGCGACTTCTACAGGCATTTTGTTTTCTAGTTCAGATTCATGTTTTTCCCTTTTGGCTATGAGATAGGGCTTTCCTATTTTGTTGTTTCTACTCTGTTTCTGCCTCTATTTTTGGTAGCCGTTTGTTTGGAGGTTGAGAACTAGTGTTCCCCTCCGTTTTTGTATGTTAGTTCTACCCAGTTGGGTAGGTATGAACATTTCCCTATTTTTTGATATGAGGGTTTGGAGTTTTGCACCGTTATGCTGGCTGTTTTTGCATACGGTGTCTGATTCCATTTATTCTTGGATTTTTGGGGTTTTCATACCCAAAGTCCAAATGGGGTTTAATTTTGCAGTTTTTCCAAATTTGGGGTTTTTACATCATTTTGTGTGCCACCCTATTTTCTCAAGTTTTCTTGGCACAATGTGGGTCGTGGATTTGGATGATCTATTTGGATATCAGTCAAACCACTTCTGCACTTTTATGTTGCATTGGGATGCATGTTACATCCGTACTCTCGATGTTGTGTTCGGTTGAGTGATTTTATACCCATTATGGTTTCTTTTGGATCTTTGCTTTGTTTCATGGACACTAGGATTCGTGTAGAATCCATACTCTTGAATTGAGGCTGATTGAGTAAGTTCATGACTTTTGGTCTTGTTACATCATTGGGATTCGTGTAGAATCCATACTCCTAAATTGAGGCCAATGGAGTGATTTCATGATGTATGGTTTCATTGGCTTTGGGATTTGTGTAGAATCCATCCTTCCCGTGTTGCTTTCAGTTGGGTGTTTTCTTTGCATTGTGTTCTCATTCCTCTCCTTGTGTTGTGATCTTCATGATGGTGGTGCGCCACACACAAGTACATGCATGTGCATTTTTTAGGTGACTTGCGAGGCCTGATCTTTTGTGGTACTTTTGTAAGTTATGATCATTGATGTTGGGATGGGAGTATGCATGCCCATGGGCACTTTTCGTAGGATGAGCATGGGTAGGGTAGGGTAGCATATGGAGGGAGCTTCTATCTCACAGCTTGGTGACCTTAGTCCCATAGGGTTGGTAGAGGATAGGAAGTTTTAAATAAGTGATAACTAAATAAAATGTGTGACTGGTAATAAAACTTAAGATAATAAATTGGTACTTTTGTGTATTGACCTCCCATTGAGGGATTTGAGCTACACAGATCTGAGCTTGGGCTTTTCGATGCCAAGTGACTCTCCATGATGTCAGCCCCTACTTAGTAGCCTTTTGAGTGTCTGACCAGGACCTGTACTCCTCGCATTGTCTTAGGTTCTTCTTTGTAGCCATCATACTATCTAGCATGAGTGTTAGCCATGGATGTTTTTTTGTGTGCTTGTGGTTGGATCTTTATCTCCATCGGCATGGTGAGTGTGGACCTATGGGTACCATGTGGTTGGGAGGCATAGCTACCTTCACCACTACTAGGGATCAGTGTACAGAGATGATCTTTTTTCCTAGTGCGACTGTTGTTGGATGTCTTCACTTGATACTTCGAGTTTCAAAGTATGCTTTCTTGTGATTTATGCTTTCATTGGGATGCTTTTATATCATATTTAGATGATGTTAGTTTATTTGATGCATTCCCTTATCATGATGTTATTTGATTTACTAGTATATTTGTTGCTTACTATTGTTTAGCATGTGATAGGTGATGTTATCTACTATAGAATTATCTTATGCGTTACCACTAGCATGTTAGATTTCCTTATGTTGATATTGTGCATGTTTTAGTAGTGACATCCCTATTACGATAGTATTGATGATCTGGTCGATGGCTTGGGATGTTACCCATGGGGGATGGCTAGGGCCCACGATGGTCTTATGACACCATTGATGGTTGGGAGGATCCGCGTACTTAGTTTGGTTGTTTAGTTGTTGTGATTTTTATTTCAGTATGTTCCTTACTATTATGATTTAGATGGATAGATGTTACACTTTCCTTGCTGTTAGTGCTTTCGAGTGTTCATTCCTCAATTTACATAGATCCGGTACTCCTCGATGTGGAGGTTTTTCTCTATGTTTTTCCCTTTTTTTTGAGTTTCTTTAAGTGTTTTCATGTTTCTATGGGTGACATTTTGTCAACATTGTGTGACATAAAAATGTATCGCATGCCCATACAAACTGTGTCATACGATACTGTAAAGTATCGCACACCTTCTTGAGAAATGTCATACGACACTGGAAGAGTGTCGCACACCTTCTTGAGAAATGTCGTACCACACTGATAAAGTGTCACATGCCTTAAGGAGAAGTGTCGCCCTCCCTTAGTAAGAAGTGTCACAAGATTTTTTGTAAAAACTTGTGCGGGCAGACAGTGGGCACTTTTCATCATGTTCCAAACTTTTTGAGGGTTGATTTGGTTACCCTTTTGGGTGTTCTTCGACCCTATGCTGTTGCATTTTGAATTCTATTGATTTCTCTTGAAATCCAATTTTTGTGTTTCTGTTTTAACCTCTTGGGGTTTAAAATATATCATTTAAGTATAATTTCTTATACTTAAGATATATTTTAATATATGTGGCGAATCTTTTGAGATAGGTTCCAGACCTCTCAGAGATAAGGATTCTAGCAAATTTCAGGGCTTCAAAAATCCAGACTTAGCCAATTTTTAGGGCTTCGGGATTTCAGGCTTAGCCAAATTTTAGGATTTTGCATTTTACCCCAGCTTGGTGTTTTGTTGATGAGTGGTCATTTCTTGACCCCTCATCTTGTTGTGGTGGTTGCTAGCTTTTGTTCACGTATGTTAGTTGGTTGTGGTGTTCGAAGATCTGTTGGTTGCCGAGATTGTGGTGAAGTCTTCTGTTGCAATCTTTGTGATCCCTGTATGATGTTTTCATGTGCATTCATACTTGTAAAAAAAAAATTATGGCTTTTATTTCATCCTTGTTTCCAAGGATCTCTGGGTGGGGCATTACACCTCCTCACCATGGAGTACTAGATCTATGTAAATCAACAACAATTCACTTGAGAGCCTGAAAGTAAATCTAAGAACTTAAATGAAGCTAAAATACACATTTCAATAACATACATCCCTCTAAACAATAGCATATGTATATAAAATGAGCATAAATAATACTAGAGTGAGAATAATCTATCAAAAGAGATATAACCAAATAAAATCAACCTTTCTCATTTCCTCCCTACCATAATGGCATAATGAGACCTCATTGGCCCTAACTATACCCCTGTGTATGAATCTCAAATTGCCAAAAAGATAGTTGAATTTATCTCATGAAATCATTATTACCAATAAACCATCCATTAACATTACATAAAATAAGAAACATCTATCATGATAATCTACCAAAAGCATCACTATTCTAAAACAGTGGTAAGAAATTTCAACAAAGAAATATGATACAACATCATGATAAAAGAATGCATCAAGTAACATACTAAACATCATCTAAACATGATATCAAATGCATACTAAGTAAAAGATAAATCACAAGAGGGCATACTCCAAATACACTGATGTACCAAGTGAACATCTAGCACTAGCCTCAAATAAGAAGCAGACCATCTCTGTAAATCAGTTGCCAACAGTGGTATAGGTAGCTATGCATCCCAAATATGTGGTACCTATAGGCCCACACCCATCATGCTCATGAAGATAATGAACCAACTAAAATTACATAAGACAATCACCGAAGGCTAACACACACACCAATGAAGAGCATGATACCAACATCTATATACTCATGAAGATAGTGTCATTCATTAGGTCACTGGTCAAACCAATAATAGGATAACTATGTAGGGAATTTAATGGAGTGTAAATTGCTAGGCATTAGAAACCCCAAGATATATATGGTACAAAACTCATCTCCCCCTATCCCCCTAGGAGGCCATCACACTTGGTGCAGAGCTCAACTCCATTGGGAGGCCATCACACCATACCCTCACAACATCTTCTACAAAAGACTATATACGTACAAACACCACACCCTCAAACTGATGCATCATAGCTTGTGCTAAATTAAACGTTGATTTAGCCTATGTATCACTCAATAAATAAAGTGTTCTTATTTGGTTGTTTGGTGTACTCTTTCTTGGTGTTCTTTATGTAGCTCGGTAGTGTCTATTTGGCTATTTTTCTTGGTACAACTAGAATTACTTGGTGGATACTTGAGCTTGAGGAAAATAGTAAGACTCATCTATCTCTTCCTTCATTGATTAGGCAATATGGTAGCTTGGTTTCTATGCACACTTTTGACACTAATTGGAAATATGACTACATCTAGAAGTAGCATTCTCCCCCTTTGACATTAGTGGAAAAAATGCAATGCACATAGATAACTTGACCTTTATACAAGATCTCCCATAGATATCAGTATATATGTTTTTTTTCAAAATGTTTTTCAAATTTTTTGTTCACATTATATATAATATCTCCTTATAACTCCAAAATGCATACATACAAACATATATACTAAGATGAGAAACATATATGTTCTCCTTTTTTTGACACTTTTGTCAAAAGAACTCTTAGCATAGAAAAATTTGTACTTTGGGAATAATCCAAACTGGTCCTTTAAGTCCTTATTATTCTTTGACATGATCTTAAAGGTATTGTACATGTTTGACTTGATCATCTCTATACTTTTCTTGTCAACTCTAACTTTAGTAGAAAGACCAATCATGTGACTAGCTATGGAAAGAATCAAGGAGTCTATGAGAACCTTAGAATCTTTAATGAGTTTTCATAACCTCTAGATTAGGTAAAAGCAATGTCTAAATCTCATTGATCTCAGTTATTAGATTTCTCTCCTCCTTTAATAACTCATTTTGAAGTCCTATGAGAAGTCTCACTAGGTTATAGTGTAGGGATGAAGTGCTTGGATCAATTTTTAGCTCATATGCACTTTTCTTCATGTCTTCATTGTTCGTATGCTATTTATTCTTGACATATTTTGTGATAGAGGGAATATAAAACAATTTTGAAATAATTATAAAGGATTTTGAACAATATTCTATAGTTCAATAACATGAGTGGATAAAGCCAATTGTCCAATAGCAATTTTAGTAGAGCCTTTCTCCAATACCTTTTGCTCAAATCCCTTTTCATTCTTTTGTAGCAATTTTGATTGGGTGTCTATATCTACATCATTTAGCTTATCAACAATTTCTACAAGCTGATACAATATAGGGGCATTGTTATTCAATTTAATTTATGGAATATCCTCAAGAAAAATATCTTCGACATCATGAAGTTTATGTTTTTTCTTGTGTTCTTTTCTCAGTATAGCTTGTTCTTTCTATCTTTGACATAGCTCGATATAAATTTCCATTTGGTTATCATCTGAAGTGTTTGGATCCTAGCTCGATATGATAATTTCCTCTTCTAATGTCACTTGATTCTACCTTAGTGCATGTTACTCCTTCTTCCTCGTGATCATATTTCCTTTAATGGTGCTTATTGAGGTGTTACATGTGGCATGGGAATTTGAATCTCAAAATTTTGTAGTGTGGTTCTAGTGTCTTTTTGTGGTTCTTCTTCATTTTTCAATGATTTAACATTAGATACAGTAATTGGTAGTAAAAATGGTACTATAGCTGTGCTTGATGATCTATTCACTTCTTCATTTTTCTTATGCTCACCCCTTAGTAACTCTTGTATCTTGACTTTGGGTTATTTCAAAAATGACCTTTGTAGAAATACTACATTAATGGATAAACTTGATAAGGCCCAATCATACCCTCTCTCAAAGATCCATGGTTTGGTGCTCCATCACCTGTAGTAGAAGTATTTGCATTGGGTCCTATAGAGTCTCCTCTAGTTTGAGCATACTTAGTACCAGTACTTATTTTTCTAGTATTGTCATTGCCCACTTTGTGCAATTAGGGTGTTTTTCTTAGTATCTACATTCATTTGTTGTCCCTTGATGTTCATGGTAGTATCTTTTACCATATGTAAAGAACCAATAGGAATATCATTTACTTTGTGTTCCATTGGCTTTGGAAACTTATTGATCTATTGAATAACTGGCTCAAGTCTACGTATGTAGCCAAGTGAAGGCTTGGCAATGTTGTTCTTTTAGTGTTTTACTCAATAGGCATTATGATAGCTTTATCTTCCTTTAATTTCTCAGTGGGGTCCTCCTCAAATATATCTTCTATAGCCATTTATCTTGTTTACTAGTAATATAACCAACCATTTCCCATACTAAGTCTACAAAGTCTTGTGGAGTTATGAAAATATAATCATCTTCCTTATTGTAAAGTTCAACATGTTGCTTGGTTTGAGTATCATCAATATCAAAATAGTTTCATTTGAATCCTTGATATTATAAACTTGCCTCTAGATTCTCTCATAATATTCATCTAAAAATTGTGAATTATTGGATAAATAAAAAATGATTCTATGCTTCTATACAAATATATTGTTATTGTATTTCTCTAAAACTTCAATGATATCTTCCAGAACAAAGTTTGGCATTGTAATACCCCAAAATTGGCACATTTCTATGATTAACCAATTTTGGTCTATTCAATCGTTCCTTAGTCCACTAGGAAATTCTAATTCTAATACTCACTACTTGACCTAAGTGTCAAATGCAAAAAAACCCTAATCTACATTAATCACACTCCTTATTTAATTCCTAAGTATCAACTCAAATTAGCTACATTAAACCTATTGATTAAATTTAATTTAATTATAAGTGTTCCTAGTTTAATTAAATTAAATTAATTCTTTAGCTAATGTACAAAGGAAATAAATATATTTAATTTAATAATGTCCTCATTTTAATTATTGAAATGAATTATTTAATTAATTAAATTTTATGCATTTATGAGGTCACATCTGATTTTATTAAATTAAATAATCTCTCCAAATCTTCTCTTTAGTTCAAAAATGGAAATATTGAGTGAACTACCTCTCAAAATGGAATTAATTTAGTTAACTCTTTCTCACACTCAGATGAGAATCAGTTAACTCTCCATCATACTCAGATTTGAAATAGTCAACTGCATCTGCATAAGGAAGTTTCCATTTTGACTAAGTCTCATCTCCAATACTGACCATTCATTCCAATTGATCTTGACCATCAATCAATCTTGGGATTCTATTTAAGGAGCCTTCAATCCCTCATTACAGAGGTTGAATATTTTGTGCATTAAATTTATGTTGGATTATATGCTCATTTTACTCATGTTTTCATAGATTTCATATTTTCTAGTGTCTTAATATCATTTAGATTCTAATATGCATACATATAGCATAATTTTCTTTGCTTTGTTCTTAGATTAAGATAAATTTCATATAGATTAATTGCATTCTCATATAGATTCATAAATCCTTCGTACTAGAGGTCTAGTTGCCCGCTTCTCATTTTGAGAGCAAAGGCAAAATCCTTCTAGTTAGAAGGCAACAGGTCAAACTATTGGATTACTCAGATGGATAATCTCTTATTTATTCTGATATGATATCTCAGGTAATGACCATATTGAAGTGTGTGTGAGTATTTGAGGACCACATTTCACATGTACATTTTTAGCACCGACCGTGGGGCAAAGAAATCAAGTTTCCTGGCCTCATCTATTCTGGTTTCTACATTTTTTATTATTCTATTGCTAACTTCCATATATATTTCTAGATTTTCATATGATAAATCTCATTTTCACATAGAGCATTGAGGATTTCACCCCTTTCATTGCACTTCCTCTTGCAAAAAAGTATATAAATGTGCAATTTCTTGTACAGTACACATCATTTTCTCACGTAGGCCTATGCATGATTTTGCACAAAATTTTGCAACAAAACATGCAAATACAATTTCTAGAATTCAATTTTATCATTATGTTTTGACTAACAATATTCTTTGAAGCATTTTCTTTTTTATTTTTGGTTTCCAAATAGCTTGACAGTGGTTTGCAGGATGCCCATCAAAGACACCTTATTAAAATAATTGAAACATATACTAATTATGTGATTTCAAGACATTTTTCAAAGACACACATGTCAAAGACTTATTCCAAACCCACTTAAATGTTGTGTTTTCTTTTATTGGTTTTTAAACATAGTATAAATAGGGCTTGTGAACTTTGTAGGCTACAAGATAGGGGAATAGGGGAGTATGCAATTTACTACTTGGAAGTGATGTCCAAGAGTAAATCAGAAACCTAGAAGCCTCTGAAAGATGGTACCTAAGGGAGTCAAGCAAGTTAGTGGTTCTCCTATAGGAGTCTTTTCTATGAAGGGATGATGATTTCCTTTTAGGGAATCAAAATCTTGAGAAAGGATGAATTGGGATCGATTAAGCTCATTCAGTGATTAACATGTCTTACATGTTTGGGCAAGATAATGAGGTAAAGTATACTCTTTCTCCTTGAGGGAAATCAGAAACTTGGACCCTTAGATTTGAACCACTAGTTCAAGTCAACTTTTAGAGGACCTACTAGAGTGATCCAACCTTTGAGAATGACCCAAGTGAACACACTCCTTTCACCAGAGATTCCAATTCACTATAATAAACAAGTTTTGTAGAGAAAAAGACTCCAAAGTCATGTTAATTTATTCCTCTTGATTCCTGATATTGCATATCAAGAGGAGGCTTTTTCTATTGCACTGGTTGGTGCCAACCCTAGTCTTGTTGGTAAAGTGTGTGCACTTTCAAATGGTGTTATGGGTTTTTGGCCTTAGCTTTTCTTGTGAAGTCACTAGGGATTAATATGAACAGAAGCCAAGTAAAATCCTCTTAGTTAGTTTCTACCTAGTTCACCTCCAAAAGGAGGCATAATCTTTGTGTAAGGAGGGGAAAGAAACTCTCCTATAGATCCTCAACATAGGCATGTACCTAGGTATCAAAAGGTGGTATACATACTTGACCCCTGCCACAAGGGTGTTCATTTAGCTTATATGTTATTGAGCCCTTGGAATACACCAAAAACATAGGTTCCCTCTAGTGGGCTGACATGACTATCTAAGGTGAATGCATGCACATAAGTTGTGAGACAAGGGTTTTGCTTCTCTACCATTTTTGGTTATAGGGATAAAGTGTGTTTTTTATGGAGTCTTAAACTTGTTCAAATGTATCAAACAAACTGAAGGTCAAGACTCCCTCATCCCTCTGAGTTGCTTTGTCCTTAGTTGGATTGTTTACAACTACTACTTACTTCTTGTGTCTATCTAAAAACAACTATCTTCTTGAAAACACAATACTATCCAAAAAATTAAAAACCATTTTTCTATTTGTCTAAAATCTATAAACACAACAAACCATCTATCTAGAACTATCTAAAACTTATAAAAGCTCTTCAAATCTAGTCAACAATTGACTGTTTGTCCAAATTCTTGCACCCAGTTCTATGAAATTTCACACGAGAATGTAACTTGTTAGCACATCCTCACATGGGTTCCTAAAAATCTCCATGTGTGATTTTTTCAAACACTATCCTTTATGCTAAAACTTTTTCTTTTTGTTGTTCTATCAATTCCTCGCACAACCTTGTGCAAATCCTCATGTGAGAAACCTAGTCAAAAGTTGTTATTTCGAATCTTCATGTCCTTCTCTATGTTTCCTCATGTGGTTCCCTACAAATCTTTGTGCAAGGTCTTGTCTTGAAAATTATCAAATTGATCTATTAGAGCTATCTATGCTCTAATTCTAATCTATATCTGCAACATTTACCACTTCTCTATCTACAAACAATGTCAAATAGTGACTACTTGTTTAGCTAACAACTTGTGACATACACACAAACTAGTCTCATTACTTGTCTATCTTGTTCTTGTTCTCTTGTGTTTTTTGTACTTTATTTCATGATAGTCATAACCTTTGGCTATTATAGTCATTACTCAAATGAATCATACCTTAGTATACAACACTCTTATCTTACTTTTTTGAGACTATGTTCTAGTGTGGTCCTTGTCTAGGCTTTGACTTTTTGTCCTTGTCTATGACTATGGAAACAAGAAGTGGAAATGTGTTTTATGCCCTTAGACTTAGATGAGGTAGACCTATGGGTTATAATCATGGTAGAGGTTGCTTCTTAGTTTATACATGGTCTGTCTCTAGTTTGTCTAGTGAGGAGTCTTCATGATCTCCTTCACCTATCAAATCACCTCATGTTTAGAGAATGTTTTCCATAAACCTACAAAAAAATAGGAACCCATTGTATCAAGAGGATCCTGAAACTAGAAAAGGTCATACATATCCAAACAAAATAGCTAAATTCTTATTTAGACAACCTTTTCAACCAACATATACTAAAACTTATCACATTCCTAAAATGGCTAATCATGAACCAGAACATAGAGAACGTAGTAAAGACAAGGATCAACACAAGAATGAAAGACATAAGGAACCTTTTACTGATGAGAAAGAGGAAGAGGAAGAAATACTTCCTGAACATATCAAAAATTTTCATAAGGACAAAAGCTTCCAGAAGGTCATGGAAATCTTGCTTAACAAAGAGAAAGAGAAATACTTTCTCAAACTTGCTCAAGAGGGAGCCAAGCTACCTCATCACTTTAACATTGAAACTATCATTATACTTGAAGAAGAAACTAAAATGTCTAAGTTGCAAAAACAATTGAAGATCATGAAAGAATAGTTAGCCCAAGTTATGTGTGATAAGGAGAAACCTACAAAAACATACACCTTAGATGCTCTTTGTCCATTTCCTTTGGACAAGAGTATAGACATGCCTCCTTTTTCAATAGGAGTTGAGTTACCTAAATACAATAAATACTTTTGGAACTACCAATCCTTAAGATCATTTGCAGGAATTTGGTGCCTTATCTATGGAATTTATGCATAATCAAACATATCTCATGCATATTTTCTCAAGAATTCTAGGTTGTCAAGCTATGGAGTGGTTTTCACACTTGCCTACTAGTATCAAAACATTTGATGAGATTGCTAACTTGTTTGTCTAACATTACTCTCACAACATACAACACCGAGTTAACATTTCAGACTTGTGCAACCTTAAATAGAAAGTTGGGGAACCTTTCCTCACATTCCTTCAGAGATGGAGACAACTTTACACCAAATACTCATGCAAAATTCCAAAAATGGAAAAATTTGATATCTTTACAAATAATCTTCTGCCTGATTTTGGGTATAGATTTCAACTTCAAGGTCCATGTACCTTTGGAGACATGGTCACACAAGCTATACAAATAGTGTAATTCATGATCAAAAAGGGTGAACTAACCCTTTAGAAGGACACTAAACATGGGTCAACCACAAATAAGGAAAAACCAAAGTATGTGAACAAAAATTGAGAGGTTGTGAATGATGGATTTGTTGACAACATTACTCCTAAACCTAATAAGGAAGCTTTCAATCTTATAGATAATTTAAAAGCATCCAAGAATGTTGAGAAACCTCCTTCTAACAATAAGATGTCTCAAAACAAATTGAAGAGCTCATCTTGGGTCACAGACCCTAAACAAGAATTTATTCCTCTTGGTGAACCTTTGGATGTGGTCTACAAGACCTTGCTACAAAAAAAGCTTGTTTCTCCATTGGATAACTCTCATCCTTATGATCCACAACCATGACCACCATGGTGGAATGAAATTGCATTTTGTGAATATCATCGTAACAAAGGTAAAAAAAACTAGCAACTACATCAACTTGTGTCACAAAGTCCAAGACCTAATCAACGATGATGAAATTGTTGCAGATGGGCATAACAAGAACTCGGATCACAAGGCTTTCAAAGAGCCATTCCCACACTATGAAAAAGGAGAAAAATCAAAACAAAAATCCCATAACAAGATCAAATATACATACTCTAATTATGATGATGAGATAGTCCACTTGGCTAAACTAGTAGATGTTTAGTATTGTGACATTATCACCATCAAGGAAAAATAAGACAAAACTAAACCTAAGACACCATTTGTCTTAAGGGGCCCTACTTCCAACACATATAACAATGAACCATCACAAACTTGTGCCAACATTGTTACACATTATCGACCAGGTTAGTGCTCAAAGTTCCTATGCCTTCTACTCCTGAGTTAGAACAACACAAAGAAAAACCCCTTTCTGGTCCATCTGGTAAAGGAACAAAACTGGTAGCAACTTCTGTGGCTACTAGCTATAGTATCCTTGATTAGTTACAATGAACAAATGCTCAAATAATGATCTTTGAACTGCTTAAAATCTTGCCTACTGATAGGAAAATTCTTGACAAAGTCCTCACTGAGGTAAATGTCCCTCAAGATCTTGATCTTGAAAGGTTCCAATCTATGGTAGATCATTTGACCTCACCTTACTATATGTCCTTCCCTAAGGAGGACAAAAATTTACTAATTCATCCACATAATCAACCTCTACACATTAAGGTCATGATACACCATAAACTTGTTCATGTATGCTCATTGATAATGGAGCTAGTTTAAACATTGTCTATGTTGCTCTACTTAGACAATTAAACTGTTTTGAAGAGTCCATTGACCCTCACTGCAAGATAACTATCAAAGTGTATGATGAAGTTGAGTGCAAATCCTTGGATGTTGTTGCGTTGCCTCTCAAGGTTGGTCCTATAAAAAGGGATGTCACTTGTCAAGTCTTAGAAATTCCCTAAGCTTACAATATTATTCTAGGAATACCATGGATACATGAGATGCAAGTTGTGCCTTCCACTTACCATCAATACGTAAAGTTCCCATTTCATGGCTCTAAATTCATTATACCTACAAGTACTAGCTATACCTGTAACATGCTGAAATCTACTTAAAACTTTGTACCTACTAATAGGTAATCTATATATAGACCATCATGATAACAGGTTGAAGCAAACTGAGTAGTCACTCAAGCTTAAAGAAACTGGAATGGGTGAATATCATAGAGAATTAGTTCTATCTATGATGTCTCTTCCTGAGTCTCCCCATCATTATGGGAGACCATCTAAAGAAAAGAGACCTTTTGTGTTGACACCTCAAACCAAGTATAATGGTACTTTTGTCAAAGCTACTATCCCTCTTGAGGAGGAAGATGAAAATAGAGCCAGTGTTGCATGGATCTATAAAGATGAAACTCCAGTTGACCTCACCAAATAGTCTCATGAAATTACTCCTAAAAAGTATGGTCTAGGTCTTAAACTCATGAAACACTTTGGCTACAAGGGGACTTTTCCTTTTGGAAGAAACAAAAATGGTATGATTGATCTTGTCAAATTGATAGCTAGAGGAAATCGAGATACATTTGGTCTAGGTTTCAAGAAGATTCCCTTCCATCTAGGGATCAACAAATTTATACCAAAACCTAAGAATTCATCTGAAAATGAGTCACAAGATGAGTCTAATGACCATGAAGACAACACTAATGATGAGGTTCCTTATCCTTATCCCATTCCTAATGATCTTGCTAAATTCTTATCTAAACTAGATGATTTTAATCCATGCATTAGCACCATGGATGGTGATAGTGTTTCTTTTGATTATACTACTAATTCACATCATACCCAACAAGAACAAGGAGAGTCTAGTCATGCTTTACATATTGAGTACCTTTTTAAAAATCTAGAGGATGAAGAAGAGTTTTTCCCTATCACTATTGGGGAATTATATAGTCTGTCACCATGTAGCATAGATTCTTGGAATATGAATTCAACTCAATCTTTGAAGCAACTATAGATAAAAACATAGATCAAGTTCATGTCTATGAAGATCTCCTCCAAATAGGTGAAAAATCTAGGGCTAGTTAAAATGATTCTTATCCAACTAGCATCATTAATTCTTCGATTAATGATGTTAGAACACAGAGGCATTCAAGCACACTTGCAAATAAAGCTACTCTAGGTCTCGAATTGCTTGTCCAAACATTTGATAATTATAATATGAATGTAATCAAACCCATCACATCCCCTTCACTCACCTATCTCAAGCTCATAGACTAGAATTTCAATGCATCTAGTGAAGTCTCTACATTCTAAAAGGACTATGCTCTTAACTATTACTTCTATAACATCTTCCACCAATGAATAAAGTGTCAACATGACTGAAGTTGACATCAAATATCTCAGTCATACAATCAAAAAGAAAATAAATAAAGGTCTAATGGTGAAAACTACATTGTGGTAGTGTCAGAACCTTAAAAAGTAAAAATAAAAGATGTATCCAAGGGTGAAAACCTCTTTGAGACACCTGCAGATGAGATATTTGATGCACTTCCTAGTCATTTTTAGGAAAGATAATCAGTATTGATAGAGCCAACACTATTGATCAACTTGGGAACAGAAGAACATCCTCACATGATACATCTTGCATAGTTGCTATCCCCAAAAGAAAAAGATAGACTTTGTGTGGACATATTCATATATGCCAAGATTAGATCTTGATCTTATAATGCATCATTTGTCTATCACATCAAGAGTTAAACCAATCAAATAGAAACTTAGAAAAATACTTCCTCGTGTTGCATTACTAGTTAAAGCTAAATTAGAAAAGCTTCTAAAAGTTGGTTTCATCCACACTATTGATTACACTAAATGAATATAAAAAATTGTTCTAGTCACCAAGCATGAAAAATCTATTAGAGTCTATACAGATTTTTGAGATCTAAACTTAGCATGTCCAAAGGATGATTTTCCACTCCCTAGCATTGATATGATAGTGGACATGATAGCAGGATATGAAATGTACTCACTTATGGATGGATTTTCTAGTTATAATTAGATCAAAATTGCACCAGAAGATTAGGAAAAGACTTCTTTTACTTGTGCATGGGGAGCCTTCCTATTGCAATGTGATGCCATATGGCTTAAAAAATATTGGTGCTACATATCAGAGGGTAGTTACTACCACTTTTAATGACATGATGCATAAAAAAATGGAAGACTATGTGGATGATACCTTGGTTAAGAGTACAAAATGCAATACTCACCTTTAAGATTTGGGACATATCCTAGATTGCATGGAGAAATTTAGTCTCAGACACAACCCCAAGAAATGTTCATTTGGTGTAACATCTGGGAAACTACTTGGCTACATTATGTTTGAAAAAGGAATTGAGGTTGAACCAATGAAGGTTCAAGAAATCATGGATATGCCTCCACCTCGTAATATTAGTCAAATGAGGGGCTTACAAGGAAGACTTCAATCGATTCACAGATTCATCTCACAGCTAGTGGATAGGTCACAACCTCTTACCAAGACTCTGCATAAAGATGTGAAATACAACTAGAGCCAAGATTACAATCAAATCTTAACATAGATAAAGAAATACCTTGCTAATCCACTGATCTTGATGCCTCCTATTCATGGGAAGCCTCTTATCTTGTACATCTCAACAATAGAATCAACTCTTAGTATCTTACTAGCACAAGAAGACAATCATATAACAAGGAAAGAGCTATCTACTATCTAAGTTGCATATTGATTTCTTATTAAATGAATTATAGTATCATTGAGAAAGCTTACTTGGTAGTTGTCTTTGCTTCTCAAAAATTGAGGCACTATATGCTTGCCATACTACGTGACTGGTTTCTAAAATTGATCCACTAAAGTACTTATTCAACAAGGTAGCTCTAATAAGAAGGTTGGCTAAGTGGGTCATGATACTAAGTTATTTTTACATTCAATATGTTGAACAAAAGGCTATCAAAGGAAAAGACATTGTTGATCAGTTAGAAAAAGCACCAATATGGAGCCTTCTCCCACTAAATATTGATTTCCCTGATGAATCAATTCTAACAATTACACAACAAACTTTGGGTGATGTTCTTTGATGGTTCCTTCATACAATAAGTATATGATGCTAGACTCTTGTTCATAATACCACAAAGGTATTCACTACTTAAGGCATACAAGGTTCTATTTCCTTGCACAAATAATATTATAGAATATGAAGCTCTAATTAATGGCATGAAGATTGTAGTTGAATGGAGAGTGGATGAATTAAACATATTTGGTGATTCATATCTCATCATCAACTAGGTCAATGATGTATACCAGATGAAGGATGAAAAATTGATCCCTCATAAATGCATGGTGGATGACATGAAGAAATACTTTGCTCATATCACTTTCCAACAAGTTCCTTGGGCAAACAATAAAGTGGCTAATTCCATGGCTACTCTTGCTTCCTTGTTATAGATGCCAAAAAGTGATCTTCGACACAAGTTCCTAGTGGAAATGTTACTCTACCCTATCTATAATTCTTCTAAATCTATGATGATCTATTCTATTGTAGGACATGTCTCATCCCACTACCATCATATATAATCTTATTTGCATGACCATACCATCCCAGACAATCTAACCTAGAATGAAAAACATCACCTTATCTGCAATGCTTCACAATATGTCATTATTGACAATGACTTATTTAGGATATGTCTCAATGGAACACTCCTTAAGTGTCTAGAACCTAATTATTCCAAACATACATTAATAGATGTACATGAGGGCATTTGTAGATCTCACTCTAATGACTTGACACCAACTTGTAAACTTATTAGAGTTGGTTACTATTGGCCGAATATATAGCAAGAGGAAATAAAAAATGCCAAGTCCTAAAAACAATGCTAGCTCCATGAAAATCTAATTCATGCTCCAGCCAAGGAGTTGATTCCATCTATCATGCTTTGGCCATTCCAACAATGAGCCTTTGATCTTGTGGGTTAGATTCACTTGTCCTCTTCAAATGGACATAAGTTCATCATTATAGCTACAAATTACTTCACTAAGTGGGTAGAGGCAGTCCCTCTCTCCATAGCAAATAGCCAAACTATAGCTTTGTTCATTATGAATTACATCATATGCAGGTACGATGTACCTTCCTCCATTATTATTGACAATGGAGGATAGTTTTAAAAAAAGGATCTTAAGGAGTTGTGCAAAAAGTTTAGAATCACGCAACACTGGTCTTCTATTTATTACCCTAGGGTAATGGTCAAGCAGAAGCATCTGATGAGGTGATCCTTAAGATCTTACATTGCACAGTTAACAAATCTAGAAGGGACTAGCACCTTAAAATCAATCAAACTTTATGGGCTTACAGAATAAGTATCATAACTCCAATAGGTACAGCACCCTTTTCTTTAGTATATGGAGTGGATGTTGTGCTTCCAATTAAGTTTGAGATTCCCACTTTGAGAATCTCTATGAAGGGCCTCACTACTGATGATGACTATAAAATATCTTGACTTCAAGAGCTAGAATTGTTAGATGAAAATTGGCAAGTGGTATGTGATCATCTTCGAGCTTATCAACAATGTATGTCTAGAAGCTACAATAAGAAAGTTAAGCCCCATGACTTCCAACTGAGTGATCTCATTCTTAGTGAGAACCCTAAAAATTAGCAATAATGAGTACAAAAAGGGAAGTTTGAACCCAACTAGCTTGGTTCATACATAATAACTATAGTGTTTTGATTTGGTGCTTACCAACTTTCTACAGCCGAGGGAGAGTTTCTTGAGGAGCCCATCAACACTCTCCACCTAAAGTAGTTCTACAGCTGATCTAATTTTGGAAGCTCTTTTTATATACTTAAATGTCCTAAAAAAAGTCAAAAAATTGTAAAAAGTCCTAAAAAAATCACTACCTTGGTCAAAAACTAGCAATAAGCACATTGAAAATACCAAAAAAAAATTAAAAAGGGAAAAATACAAAAAAAATTGGAAAAAAAAAAAAAAAAAGTGTCATTGATGAAAACTTGGCAAACAGGCATTATGGTAGCAAAAAAAATCTCTACCAAGAAGGTGAAAACTTGGTAAGTAGGTGCCTCTTGTTCCAAATGCTATATCTCACAGTGCATTTTTTGGCTCATGTATAGTTGCTTTCTGCTTTAGTTTGTTGCTTTCGCTCATGCATCCATGGATTGAATCATGTCATAACTTGGGGGCAACCCCTGTAGTGTCATAGGAATCTCTCGCATTAGTCACTAGTTGTTCTAATTGCATCTACCTATTATTGATAGTGTCACTTTGAGATTCCTCTCACATTAGTCTTTAGTTGTTCTAACTACATCTACCTACTGTTATGTGTGTCACCTTTTGGGATTCCTCTCATGGAATATCTCTCTCATGTCGATCACCTATTGTTTTAACTATGTCTGTCTGCCACTACCAATTTTCCTACTAAGGTTCTTCTTACTAAAGATTTCTCTTTGACTTTAGTCACCAATTTTTCTAACTATGTTTTTCTACTATTGTCACCCTACTAAAGATATTTCTTTCACATATGTTTTGAATATTGACACTTGACATCCATCCTATGAAGCAAAACTGAACTCAAAATGATGAACTTGTTTGGGCTATGCTAAGCTTTTCTTTGTTTGTTTCAGTTTTTCTTTATCATGTCTCTTTGAGTAACTTGATGATGTCTCTTTTGACTAGAGAAGTGAGGAATAGATCTTTTCTATTTGTGGTTTAGTTCCCATGATCTAAAGCATCCATATAAAAGGGGTGTCTACTATAAGAGCCTCTATCTCATATTAGATGGTCATGTGTACCTTGACTCATTTTATATGGACTCTTCATTAAGGTTGGTTCTTCTCCTTACTTGTTGGAGTGAATTCTTCATGCTATAGTAGATACTGATACTTGTCTTGCTAAGTGAATGTATGGGTCACTATGAGTATACTTAGCACACTTCTATCTCAGGTTACGAAGGCAATGGTCATTGTGGATAGAAGACTTACTAATTACATAGTACAAGAAGGATCTCTCATGTGTCTAGTGTGTCTATATGCAAGAAAAATTCTAGTCATCCTAGTTTTTATGCTCCGATGCTTGTGTTAGCTTGCTACATTAAAAGGGACAAATGTTCTAGTCATTCTGGCTTCTTGTGCCTCGAATGCTTACATTTAATCCCAAAAGAACTAGAACAAATGTCCTATTCATATTCCTATTTTTGCAATATCAATGGGAATTTTATGACATCTAAGTTTTTCCAATATGCTTAGTGATGATAATTGTCAAAGCTTGGTAACCAAACCTAAGATTACATCTAGCATGGGGATGCATTGCATACTCTACTTGCATTAAAGCATAGTCTGATCACTACCTTACCTGCATCTTTCAGCATAATAGGTTGTTGGTTTCTTCAAAGTATCATGTTTGTTCACAACTGCACAAATGATTGATTAATCATCCTCTTGGCTACTTTGGCTGCTCTGAACCCATTTTCGAGATCAAATTCAAAATCTGACACACTTACATAGCTCAAAATTACATTTTAAAATTTTGGGACTGATGTGATTGAATGCTTATGCAGTCTATTTTTTTTATACTTTGTGAATCTTGGAATCCTTTCAATGCACAGTTTCTTCAAAATTTCTAAAATTTCTAGAAAAAGTAAACTCAAGTCAACTTTGGTCAAACTTGGTTTTTAGACCTCAAAATCACTCTTAATTGACTCCAAATTCTCTTCAGATTCTTCTGATCTATTCTACATTCATCTAAATCTCATCTTTCTTCAAATATCCCTCAATATACTACTCTGCATCACATTTCTAGTGTGTCATCTTTCAATTTTGCTCTTGGGGGGGCAGGACGATTCCATCATTGAATATTTCAAAACTCACTTCAACTCAATATAAATCTTATGTCCTCATCACAAGTGGCATATCATCACTCAGGGCATCTTTTTCCCCTCTATCTGGCATTATTTTTTATCGATCTCATCTTTTGATTAGTTGATCACATCTTATAGCAGTCCTTATTAGAGTTCGATCGACACGTATTGGGATAGTCTAAACCCTGACTCCTAAGGATCAAGCCTCATTCTTGGGATGATTCTACAAACTCATGATAGGTCTTGTTATCTTTTATGGACTAGTATTCAAGTGTTTTGTCTAGACTCTAGGGGATTAAGCTTTGTTCTAGAGATAATTCCAAATTCATGCTAAAGGATTAAGCTCCATTTTGGAGATGATCCTAACTTTTGTTGAGAATTAAGCCTCGCTCTAAGATAATTCTGGGGTTTTTATTTTGATCACTATTTAATGAATAGGTATCAGGATAGGCTAAACCTTAACTCCTAAGGATTGAGTCTCATTTTGGGAACAATCCTATAAATTTTGACAATTTTGACAATCTTTGTCCTATCAATTTCAGTATCTAGGTGTTCTATCTAGATCCCCTAAGGTTAAGCTTCATTCTGGTGATAGCCTTTGAAAGCATATTAATCTTGGTATCTAGGTGTTTTATCTAGATCCCCTAAGGTTAAGCTTCATTTTGGAGATAACCTTTAAAAACTTATCAATCTTGGTATCTAGGTGTTCTTTTTGGATCCCCTAAGGTTAAGCTTCATTCTGGAGATAACCTTTAAAGCTTATCAATCTAGTTACTAGGTGTTCTATCTAGAACCCCTAAGATTAAGCTTCATATCTAGGTGCTCTATCTAGATGCCCTATGGTTAAGCTTCATTTTGGAGATAACCTTTAAAATCTTATCAATCCCAGTATCTAGGTGTTCTATCTAGATTCCCTAAGGTTAAGCATCATTTTGGAGATAACTTTAAAAAGCTTATCAATCTTGGTATCTAGGTGTTCTATCTAGATCCCCTAAGGTTAAGCTTTGTTTTGGACATAACCTTTAAAAGCTTATCAATTTCAATATCTAGGTGTTCTATCTAGATGCCCTAAGTTTAAGCTTCATTTTGGAGATAACCTTTGAAAGAATATCAATCTTGGTATCTAGGTGTTCTATCTAGATTTCCTAAGGTTAAGATTCATTCTAGAGATAATCATAAAAATCTTATCAATCTCAGTATCTAAGTGTTCTATCTGGATCTCCTAAGGTTAAGCTTCATTGTAGAGATAACCTTAAAAAGCTTATCGATCTCAGTATCTAGGTGTTCTATTTGGATCCCCTAAGGTTAAGCATTGTTCTAGAGATAACCTTAAAAAGCTTATCAATTGGTCTTCATATCATCAATTTTAGAGCCAATCTCATTTCTTGATCTAGGCATCATACTTCTAATTTCTTTGAATCAAACATGCTACTCCCACATTTATTCAAAGAGGGGCAAATACAATACCTCAAAATTGGCACATTTCCATGATTAACCAATTTTGGTCTATTCAATCATACTTAAGTCTTATTTCACTAGGAAATTATAATTTTGATAGTTGCTACTTGACCTAAGTGTCAAATGCAGAAAACCCTAATCTAGAAATGTATATGTGAAATGCGAGCCTCAAATGATCACACACACTTCAACACAGTCATTACCTGAGAGATCATCCCAAATTAAATATGAGATTATTCATCTGAAAAATCCAATAGTTCGACCTATTGCATTCTAACTAGAAGAATTTTGACTTTGTTCTCAAAAAGAGAAGTGAGCAACCAGACCTCTAGTATGAAGGATTTTGTAGAATCTATATGAGAATGCAATTAATCTACATGAAATGTAGTTTAATCTAAGAACAAAGAATGCAAGTTACACTATATGAATGCATTTTAAGCTAATGTGAGATTGCAATGTAAAAATTAAGCTATGGATAAATGAAAAATGAGTAAGTATTCCAACATTAATTCAATGCACAAAACATTCAACCTCTATAATGAGGGATTGAAGGATCCTTAAATAAAATCCCAAGATCGATCAATGGTCAAGATTAATTGGAATAAATAGTCAGGGTTGAAGATGAGACTCAGTCATAATGGAAACTTCCTTGTGTAGATGTAGTTGATTGTTTTAGATCTGAGTATGATGGAGAGTTAACTAATTCTCATCTAAGTGTGAGAAAGAGTTAACTAAATTAATTTAATTTCAAGAGGTAGTACACTCAAAATTCTCATTTTTGAACTGAAGAGAAGATTTGGAGAGATTATTTAGTTTAATAAATTAAGACGTGACCTCATAAATGCATAAACTTTAATTAATTGAATAATTAAATTCAATAATTAAAATGAGGACATTATTAAATTAAATACATTTAATTCCTTTGTACATTAGCTAAAGAAGTAATTTAATTTAATTAAAGTATGAACACTTATAATTAAATTAAATTTAATTAATAGGTTTAATGTAGCTAATTTGAGTCAATACTTAGGAATTAAATAAGGAGTTTGATTAATGCAGATTAGGGTTTTCTGCATTTGACACTTAGGTCAAGGAGCGAGTATCAAAATTAGAATTGCCTAGTGAAATAGGACTTAGGAATGATTGAATAGACTAGAATTGGTTAATTATGGCAATGTGCCAATTTTGGGGTATTACATTTGCCCCTCTTTGAATGAATGTGCAAGCAACACATTCGATTCAAAAAAATCAAAAGTATAATGCATAGATCAAGAAATGACATTGGCTCTGAAATTGATGATGCAAAGACCAATTGATAAGATTTTTAAGGTTATCTACAGAAATAAACTTAGCCTTAGGGGATTTAGATAGAACACCTAGATATTGAGATTGATAAGCTTTTTAAGTTATCTCTAGAATGAAGCTTAACCTTAAGGAATCTAGATAGAACACCTAGATATCGAGATTGATATGCTTTTAAAGGTTATCTCTAGAATGAAGCTTAACCTTAGGATATCTAGATAGAACACCTAGATACTTAAATTGATAAGCTTTTAAAAGTTATCTATAGAGTGAAGCTTAACCTTAGGGGATCTAAATAGAACACCTACATACTAAGATTGATAAGCTTTTTAAGGTTATCTCTAGAATGAAGCTTAACCTTAGGGAATATAGATAGAATAGCTAGATATCAAGATTGATAAGCTTTTAAAGGTTATCTCCAAAATGAAGCTTAACCTTAGGGGATTCAAAGAGAAAACCTAGATATGAAGCTTAACCTTAGGGTATCTAGATAGAACACCTAGATACTGGGATTGATAAGATTTTAAAGGTTATCTCCAGAATGAAACTTAACCTTAGGGGATCCAAACAGAACACCTAGATACTAAGATTGATAATATTTTAAAGGTTATCTCTAGAATGAAGCTCAACCTTAGGGGATCCAGATAGAACACCTAGATACCAGGATTGATATGCTTTCAAAGGTTATCTCTAGAATGAATCTTAACCTTAAGTGATCCAAATAAAACACCTAGATACTAAAATTGATAGCACAAAGATTGTCAAAATTGTCAAAATTTATGGGATTATTCCCAGAATGAGACTCCATCCTCAAGAGTTGGGGTTTATCCTATCAAAAGAAAAAGCCCAAAATTATCCCCAAAGTAAGGATTAATTCTTAAGAAAAGTTAGGATCATCTCTAGAATGAAGCTTAATCCCTTAGCAAGAATTTGCAATTATCTCCAAAATAGAGCTTAATCCACAAGAGTCCAAATAGAACACTTGAATACTATTCCATAAAAGATAACAAGACCTATCATGAGTCATAGAGTCATCCCCATAATGAGGCTTAATCCTCAGGAGTCAGGGTTTAGACTACCTTGATACTTGTCCATCGAACTCTGGCAAGGACTACTATAAGTGTTGGAAATATAAGATGAGTAACTGAAAGGGGAGGGTTAAATCAATTACTATAAAAATAAATCCTAGATCCCTTAGTTGTCAGTAGATAATGCAAACTAAAAACTAAATATTGTTGAAGCTTGGTAAACACATAAAGAATGTTGTAACAAAGTAAAAGCTTGACATATAAAACTTTAGATGTTATTTGTGATTACCATTACTTTAACTTAGTTACAAACACATAAAATAAAATAGCTTGAACACATTTGTCACCAAGATTCAATGTGGAAACCCAATTTGGGAAAACCCACCAATTGCAACTAGTTATTGTTTTCACTCTTCTGAAGTGAGTCTTGTTAGGAGCCAACCCTATTAAAGGTTACAAAACACACTATTAGGTGTGAACCTGTGAAAGGATGTAATCACCCTATTAGGAGTGGCCTTGTTAGAGGTCTTTAGACAATTCAATAGAATTGCCACCTTGTTAGAGGATTTGAAAATAACTATTAAGCTAACTTTGTTAGGAGATTTAGATCACCACTACAATGGTTAGAGAATAACAATGAGGTGACCTAATGTGAATGCAACTAAATTTCTAATTATAGATCTTTGTTATGGCTTGTACTTGACCCTTCTTGATCGAATATAGCTTTTTTTCTCCACAAGGATATTCTTCTTATCCTTCAAATTTTCTTCCTCTTCTCATCATTAAATTTTCAATAACATCTTCAACATTTCACATCCACATCATCACACTTTAAAATCATAGCTTGATCTTATACTTATATCTTCACTTTGTCAAGTTGACTCAAATACAACTTAGAATAATTAATATTCATCATCTTAGTTGGTTGGAATTAATAGATAAATCAATTAAAATTACTATGCCAAAATAAGAAAATCCTTTGTTAGCCAACCTAGATTGATAGAAACTAACTCAGAAATGATTTCCTTTGTTAACCAACAGAAGCTTAGTTAACACTACAAACTTTACAAAAATCCTTTCATAACCAAGTGAGCTTGGTTAGCATTGGTTCCATCCAACTTTTCTTCATTAACCAAGTGAGCTTGGTTAACACTCACTTTCTGCATACTTTCCTTCGATGCCCGAGTGAACTTAGTAGATACAAAAAACTATCTTCACATCTTGAGTGAGCTTAGCATATACTAACTAATAATGATATGAAATTTGTGTAACATCAAAGATAATACACAATTAGTTAATAATATCCAGAAAAATCCCTCTTTGGCATGTATGACAGCACAACATGTCATAGAATAATGAAATTTTGGATTTATCTTTGAGAACTCCCTCTGTCAATATGTCCAAATTGCCTCCAAAAATGATTATTCCAATAGATATTGGGGTTCCAACTAGTCTTGAATCTTCCATTTCAAACTTTTTCAATATCTCCTTGATATACTTAGATTGAGTAATGTAGATACGATTTTTGTTCTACTATATATGTAATCCAACAAAGAATTTTATCTCACCAAACATGGACATCTCAAATTCTTTACTCATTTCTTCTGAAAATGCTTTGCATAAGTCATCATTTCCTGTAAATAAAGTATCATCAAAAAATATTTCTACAAACGCAATCTTCTTGCCTGGTCCCTCCTTGATATATAGACTACTATTGTCATTTGTCCTATGAAAACCAATCTGTACCAAGTAATTATGAAGTCTTTCATAACAAGTTTTGGGAGCTTTCTTGAGCATATAATGCTTTGTGTAACTTGTAAATCATGTCTCTTTTTCTAGGATCTACAAAACTTTATGGTTGTTCAATGTAATTTTCTTCATCAAGAATTCCATTCAAGAATGCAAATTTAACATCCATTTAATATACTTTAAATTCTCTATGTGTTTCATATGCTGGAAAAGTTCTAACACCTTCTAGTCTTTCCATAGGAGCAAAAGTCTCACCATAATCAATACCTTCTTCTTGAGAATAGCCTTTGCACACTAATCTTGCTTTTTTTCTTGAAACTTTTACATCTTCATTTAGCTTATTTCTGAATAGCTACTTTGTACCAATTACATTTTTATCCTTGGGTCTTGGAACAAGAGTCCAAGTTTTGTTTGTTTCTATCTATTCTATCTATTCATTCATTGCTTCAATCCAGCTTTCATTTTCCAAAGCATCTTTAACACTTCTAGGTTCAAATTCAACAAGTAAATATGTACCTTTTAATTTTCTTCTTTGGTATTGTTCCACCAGATGGTCTTTGATGATCTGATAAGGTGTATGATGCCTTTTGACATATCTTGCTAACACAGGCTCTTTGGGCTTTGAATGAGTTCCACCATCTTCATCTTGAATTTTAGTTTCAAGCTCAAGTCCTTCTATCTATGACTCAGGTCCATCAGGCTATAACTTGAGTTGTACTATCTACAACTCGATAACTATTGGAGATTTTGGGGACTTAGAAGATGAAGCTTCCTTTCTTTTACATAGATGTTGTAGGGCATCATGTTCATAGTAAACAAATCTTCTTTTATCTTCTGGCTCCTTATTGCTTTCTTCTTCACTCTTTTCTGCAAACTCATTAATTCTAACATGTGCACTTTATATAATTTTATGAGTAGAAAAGTTCAAACATTTGTATGCTTTAGTTCTATAGGAATATCTTAGAAATATGCCTTCATCACCTTTTACATCAAATTTTATGTTTCTAGATTCTTTCAAGATATAACATTTGTTGCCAAATACTTTCAAGTAACTTACGTTAGGTTTGTAGCCATACCATAGCTAATAAGGAGTTTTGTTTGTATATTTCTTCAACTATACTCTATTCAAGGTATGAACTGTTGTGCTAATAGCTTTCTTCTATTATTTCAGAGCAACCTTCCTTTCAATCATTATGGTTCTTGCACAATCCATGATAGATCTATTTCTTCTTTCATCTATACCATTTTGTTGTAGTGTACCAAGAACTAATACTTATCTTTTTATTCCTCTTTCAATGCAAAAATTATTGAATTCATTGGAGATGAATTCACCACCTCTATCTGATCTTAAGCATTTCAACCTCTTTCTAGTTTCTTTTTCAACTCTTGCCAAATACCACTTGAATTTTTGAAAGGCTTCTACTTTTTATTTTAGATACATTACTATCATCATTCTAGAATAGTCATCAACAAAAAGAATGAAAAACTTTTCTCCACTATGGCTTTCTATTCCAATAGGTCCACATAAGTTTTTATGAACAATTTCCAAGACCTCTTTTGACTAATAGTTTTTTCTTTTGAAACTAGTCTTTCCCATTCTTACCAATTTGGCAATTCTTGCATAGACCCATGTTAGGTTTCTTCAAACTAGGAATACCTCTTACCCTTTTATGTTTTCTTATCTTAACTAGATTATCAAAGTTTACATGAAATAGCCTTTTGTACCATAACTAGCTTTCCTCTACTTAAGCAATAAAACATGAATGATCATTGAGATCAACATAAAATAGATTACCTTTTGTTTGCTTGCCAGATCCGACCAGATTTTCTTTTCCATCCAAAAATTTGGCTTGTCCATTCATGAATTCTACCTTGAATCCAATGCTTTTCAATTGTGCCACACTCTGTAGATTATGCTTTAGTCCTTCAACCCAATAAGCATTTTCACATACAAGTTTTTTAGTCAATGAAATACATCCTTTTCCTTTTATGTTACTAGGATCATTATTTCCAAATCTCACACTACCTCCATCATAATATTCCATGTGCTCAAATTTTTTTTGTCTCTAGTCATATGATGTGAACAACCACTATCAATGATCCATATATCATTTTTGCTAATATGAGAGATAAGTGTCATCTTATCTTCTTCATCATTAGATTCATCTGTCACAACAATATATATCATTTCATCTTGACTATCAGAATCTTTAGCTATAAAACAAGATTTCTTACCTTTGTCTTTGTAGTTCTTGTAGCTTTTGGAATCCTTCTTTCCTTTGTGCTTAATTCTTTTCTTCTCATCCTTGATTTCCTTATTTGGACACCTAGTAGCAATGTGACCAACTTCTTCATAGGAAAAGTAGATTAGAGGAACTTTACCTTTGTACTTTTCTCTGCCTTTGGAATACATCCTTGCAAGTAGGGCTTCAACAACTTCAAGATCACTATCTAAACTTTCTTTAGATGTTCCTTCTTCTTCACTTCTTGATTGACTAGATTTTGATTTCTTTCTTTTAGTGAGAGTTTATCTTTAAAAGTAGATTCAATAGCCTTTGAACTAGGAAAATAGTTATCAAAATTATCTAACTCAAAAGTTGTCAATCTTCCAACTAGAGCATCCAAAGATATTTTATTATTTGGATCATATCTCATTTCCTGAATAGCAGATACTCTAATTGCATAAATATGAGGAAGAGTTCTAAGTACCTTTCTTACAAATATTTTCTCTTGAATGTCTCCTCCAAATGCTTTGATTGCACTTACACTTGCTTTGATCCTATTCACATATTTGGCAATGTTCTCATCTTCTCTCATTCTTATCTAATCAAAGTTTCCTCTGAGAAATCAGCCTTCGCTCTACCTACATTGTCATCTCCTCCATATATATCTTTCATTTTGATCCATATCTTGTAAGTTTTCTTGTTGTCTTCGACTTCATCAAATTCAGCGTAACTAAGAGTAGATGCAATATCAATCATCATGATGTTATGATTCTTCTTTTCAGCAATATCTTCAATAGATAATGTTCCAGTGGGAGTCTTGTATTCAGTATCAAGATAATTGCATCCTAAGTCACTGATGGTAGCCAAATGTAACCTCGTAAGTCTTTCCCATGCTACAAAATTTTCTCTGTTTAGTTGGAGATTTCTCTTTTGTAAGACATCTTGATATTTAGCTTAGGTCACTGAAACCTTTTCTACAAGCACCAAAAGCTCTGATACCAATTGTTAGAAATATAAGAGGAGTAACTGAGAGGGGAGGGGTGAATCAGTTACTACTAAAATTAATCTCAAATCCCTTAGATGTCAATACAAAATTCAA
Source organism: Cupressus sempervirens (assembly GCA_028749045.1). Classification (NCBI taxonomy): domain Eukaryota; kingdom Viridiplantae; phylum Streptophyta; class Pinopsida; order Cupressales; family Cupressaceae; genus Cupressus; species Cupressus sempervirens. The sequence goes on from CM053783.1 coordinate 245,985,168, forward strand.
ACTAAAAAATGAATATTGCTAAAGCTCAGCAAACACATATAGAATGTTGTAATTCGGTAAAAGCTTGACATATTAAACTTTAGATGTTATCTATGATTACCATTACTTTAACTTAGTTCCAAACACATAAAAGAAAATAGTTTGAACACATTTGACACCAAAATTTAACATGGAAATCCAATTTGGGAAAAATCAACAATTGCAACTACTTATTGTTTTCACTCCTCTGAAGTGAGCCCTATTAGGATCCAACCCTATTAAAGGTTACAAAACACACTATTAGGTGTGACCCTATTAAAGGATTTAATCATCCTATTAGGAGTGGCTTTGTTAGAGGTCTTTAGACAATTCAATCAAACTGCCACCTTGTTAGAGGATTTGTAAATACTTCTTAAGCCAACTCTATTAGGAGATTTAGATCATTTCTATAATGGTTAGAGAGTAACAATGAGGTGACCTAATTTAAATGCTACTAAATTGCTGATTATAGATCTTTTTTCTGGCTTGTACTTGATCCTTCCTAATCAAATATAGCTTTTTTTCTCCACAAGGATATTCTATTTATCCTTCAAATTAACTTCCTCTTCTCATCATTAAATTTTCAATAACATCTTCAAGATTTCACATCCACATCATCACACTTTGAAATCACAACTTGACCTTATAGTTATATCTTTCACTTTGTCAAGTCAATTCAAATACAACTTAGAATAATTAATATTCATCACCTCTATCGGCTAGAGTCAATAGATAAATCAATTAAGCTTACTATGCCAAAATAATAAAATTCTTCGTTAGCTGACCCAACTCGATAGAAACTCTGAAATGATTTCCTTTATTAACTAGTAGAAGCTTGGTTAACACTAAAAAATTTATGAAAATCCTTTGGAAATCAGGTGAGCTCAATTAGCATTGGTTCCATCCAACTTTCCTTCATTAACTGAGTGAGCTTGGTTAACACTCACTTTCTGCATACTTTCCTTCGATGCCCAAGTGAACTTGATAGATATAGAAAATTTTCTTCACTACCTGAGTGAGCTTAGTATATACTAACTAATAGTGATATGACATTTGTGTAACATCAAAGATGCCACATAATTAATTAATTGTATCCAATAATAAGATGTGATCAATTGATCAAAAGATGAAATAAATGAAAAATGATGCCAGATAGAGGGGAATAGGATGCCTGGAGTGATGAGATGCCCCGAGTGATGAAGACATAAGATTCAGATTGAGTTGAAGCAAGTTTTGAAAGATTCAATGATGTAATCAAGTATAATATTAACCAATAATCTACTTCTCATTTCATTCACAATTATTACATCATACTTCTATCAATTATGAATTCTTTGATATAGTTCATCTAGTATTTGATCTCCAATTTTCACTAATGTATATTTGAACTTTTTCATCATAATAATTAGAGCATCTTGTAGTTTATTCCTATCCTTTTCATTCATCTTTTCATACATCTTATAATATTTGAAATTTACTACACCACTACTTTCACTAAGAGCATGTACAACTTCATCTATAGTTTTAGGTCTTTTTAATACATCATATTGGACATTACTTACCTCATCTGATTTAGTTCTTTCATTGTGATCAACATCATCATTATCAACTTTTATTATCAAATTTCTAACCTATTTTCTTGATGACTGAGGAGCTTTCTTCCTTTCCTGATATGTTTTGACCTTTGGTAGAGTGGGCTTTGTGATTTTAATGATAACCTTCTTTAATGTTGGAGTAACTTCTTGTGAAATACAAGTTCTAGATCTTATATTCTTTGGCCTTATGGGAGTATTTTTAAGTCTTTTCTTTCCTTTTATTTTTTTTGGCTTAACAATAACTATTTGTTTTTTTTTCCTCTTCTCTTGTGTCACCTTCACCCTTCCCTTTGCTGATCATTAATAGTTTTTTAGACTCATTTCCACTTAATGTGATCTCAAGTGTACTCAACATCTTCTAAGATTTCTTAAAAATTTTAGTAACCATTGTGTCATTTTTTATCTTCCCTTTAGCCTCCTCATAAGTCCTGAATCATGGGGCATCCTTATTAGTTGTCTCATTCAATAGAGCTTCAATGCCCTTGGTAGTGTGATCTATGTTCACCTCATAGTCCATGGGTTCAAGCCATGTAATTTCTCAATAGTACAACTTATAGAAGTGTATCATCACTATCAACTAGAAAAGAAAACATCATCATGATATTGTTTGACCAATGTTGGGGTATCCTGAATCTCTAATTCATTCTCAATTTAAAATTTTCAAAGTATTCATTCATAAAACTTTCAAAATTATCTCCTAGTGTCTGAATATACTCATTAATTTCATTAATTATTGGGGTATACGTCTTCTAATTCACTTGAATAGCAGATGGAAAATAAGTTTTCATATAAAAGAAATTGAATAACCAAAATGAATAACACTTGCATGTATTTGACCTAGCAACTTGGATAGTTTGCATATTGTTTGCTAGTTACTTTAGCTATAGCACAACAATATCATACTTGTGTCATTTCTTTACAATATTGTAACCTATCTTGACTACCATGCATAGTAGATTGTTGAGCCTACTAGATTGAACTATTTTGTATATGACCACATACACTCTAAATTTTATCTCCAAATCAATTATGTTTTCCAATTATAGACCTCGTCCATGTCATTATGCTTTAGTATTCTCTTCAGTATCATTCTTTGATTTGCCCATAAACTTTTGACCTTTTCTATAATAGGGTAGCTAGTGACCATATAAATAATACCTTTTGTGATTTTGGTTGGCTCATTGAGCCACATGTTCATATCATGCACTTTTCTTAACAACACCCTAATCTAGTTTGCCTTGAATTCTTTTGGAAAATGTAGGGCATGAATGAGACTAGTTGTTTCCAAGTGCTTATACTTGTCCTTTAAGTTTCCATCAACACACATTTTCCCATACACCTCATGTAGTTCATGATCCCTAACTTAGGCAATTTTGTAATGATAAAAGGAATGGATATTGTTAACAAGTAAAATCCTAGGTGGAATTGAAGATAGGGCACTCACCTTTTCTGTTTGTGTGGTAAATGTATGATATAAATTAAATTTTGGTTCTTCACACACATCATTCTAAATCAACTTATCAAGATTCACCTTTACCTTGGTATGTCATTTCATACTGGTAGAACCTGAAGCCACCATTGCTAGTAGGGTTTTGGAAAATACTTTATTCTTCACTTGATTTGGTTCCAACTTTCTTGGGTGTATGAATTTACTGAAAAATTTGCACTTTTAAACTTCTACAACTAATCCTTAGCATAAATCACTTGAATTTTCTCTTTTTCTCTTTAAATGTAGGGTGAAACAAAAAAATTTGCAAAAACCCAATATATATACGATAAAGTCACCTATATGACTATTGAGGCACATTAAATACATCATACTCCATGTTCTACAATCTTTAATGAACTTGGTTTTTACTAGCTTCTTGATCACTTCTCACTTTCATTGTTATTTTAGTTAAACTGGTAAACTTGTGTCAAACTTGAGTAAAGAATTATCACATCTTTAGTATTAATATCTCGGCCACCACTACTAGCTCTTAGTTACCAACAAACTCTACTATACTACCAAATTGCAAGATTTCTATACTTCATGTGTTGTCCTTGTGCATATATTATTATGCAGATATGGACTTCCCTCCACTTCATTATAGGAATTGGTGTAAGATAAATCTTTAGTAATGCAGTTCCTTTCTTTCTCATAAAGCTTATTTTGAATTGGTGGTTACATCTAATCCTTTGGATGAGGTATCACCATTTGTTGCATTTGATGTCTCATTTTCTTTTGACTTCCTTCTCTATGTCTTATTGATATGTTTACAAATTTCAACCACTTATCTTATGTTTACTTCTTGGATTCATTTTTTTGGTGGTAACACTCAGTTTCTATAGTTCTTTCTTAGATGACTGGCCTTGTGATAATGATAACATGTCATTCTAAAGTTCCTTCAATTACCAAATTTTCCTCCAAAGTGTAATCTCATATAATTTTAGCAATATGACCATACTTTCCACATGTAGTACATGAATACAATGTATTACAATCCTAATTTATTGTGTTACCTTTCTTCGTTAGTGTCCAATTGGTTTTCATCTTTTGTCTACAATGACATGTATCCAAAATTATTACAAATGTAGTAGTACACATTAAATGTATACTTCTTAGGTGATTGGCTAAATGTGTATCTCTACTCATAACCTTGATGTCTATACTTATTACATTGATTACAATAACCATCAATGTTTGGTGTAACATTGATCTTACCATTTTTACTCATGCAAACATTTCTTATGTCTCTAAGCTTTCCACAATGATATAAAGTAGGCTCCTTTGACTTTGTATTGTTGTATACATTACTTTTTTCATCTTTCTTTGATGATTCACCTTGCTTGGTAGTAGAATTCTTAGGATAGGCTAAGTAGATGTATCTCTCAGTCACCTCTATCCTCTGAGTTATTCATCCAATATTATGATAATTTCTTGTGATCTTTTCATTCTATCGACTAGTTCTTCCATAGATTTAATTTCACTCTTCAATCTTTCATTTTTTATCCTTAATTCAAAAATTTCTTCCATTTTATTGCCAATTTCATGATTTGCACCAAGTAGTTGATATGTCATGTCAAAGTGATTCTATGTCAATCTTGGAATCTCTTCATCTTTAGCATTCATTCTTGCCGCAATTTGTCTCTTGTCTTCTTCCATCATTTTTTTGGTATCCTTGTCCTTTCTCTTTTGTTTCCTTACTTCACACATCCTAGTTGAGTGCAACTCTTGTTCTCCTTTTAGCATTTTAAACTAGTCAATGAGACTATGATTTTTCTCCAATAGATCAACTATAGAAACATTTGATTCATGATACATGTTTCCATTAGATAATTCTTCAATAACTTTCTCTTGGTAGGTTTTCTCATTTTTTTGTTGGACAATTTATTTCCTCCTATTCAAGGATTTCTTTAGGTTGTTCTTCAACTCATTGATTTTATCCATGACCCTCCTCAACTCCAATATTTGATTCTCAATAATCTTGTCCAGTCTATACTTCTCCATGACTTTGATCTTTTACTCTTAGGTGATAATACCTTCAACAAGAGAACCAAGCTCTGATACCAACTATTGGAATAGTTAGAATAGATGGGATGTTGAGAGGGGAGTAGATGAATTAGTATCCTCTAAAAAAATTAGCTTTAAACAAATCTAGAACTTTCCTCTCTTTTTTAAATTTTTTTACTTAATAATCCCTAATCTTTAATCACAATACATTGTAAATGAAAATACTATAACTAATTAAACATTCATCAAATAAAAATGCATAAGCTCATGAAGCATAACAAAGAATACATTCATTTGTTATCATAGAAATCCTTGGTTAGAGGGAAAAATGTGGTGGGGATGGTACCCACAAATCCATTACTACTATAGTAAGAGGGTTCTTTGTTATGGCTACAATGTTTAGTCACTTCAAATGACTTACTCAGTTAGGAGTATACAGTAAGACCTATGAGGATCTACCTTTTTCAAGAATTTTAAAACACTCTTCAAGTGTGTCCTTGGTTAAGATATATACATATAAGATTGTTAAGTCTAGCTTTTTCAAGGATTTAGAAAACTACTACATTGATTATAAAGTAGTAGAAAATGACCTTTACAGTGGTAGCTTACATTTCTTTATTAGATCCCTCTTCTACTCTCTTGTTATCACCTTTTGTGATAGATTTGTAATTCCTCTCTAAACTATCCTTATCTGTGATCTCTGACCTGTATTATTTCCTTTGATCTCTCTTTTTCTCTTTAATATCATACTTAGTAGTAGTAAAAAACTTCATTATTTCCTTAAAAACAATATTAACATCAACAATAACAAAAACTATCATAGATATGTCTTTTTATAGTTTTCTTTTTTTCCTTTTGTTGTCTGACCTAATTAGAGTTTTTGGAACTTTCTAGAATTATTCTATGATTTTGATCAATGGTTAGAATTGTCTATTGTTTCATTTGTCTTTCATCCTTTACCATCATTGGTCCTTCCAACCTTGAAACCAGAAATAATCAATTCACATTCTTCAAGAAAATCATTTCAAATCATTACATTGATTAGTGTAAACCATCTCTATCGATTGGTATGATCATGTTGCATCATAGATTGTTCCAAATCAAACTTTAATTTAGCTTCTAAATCACTTGGTAAATACAATGTTCTTATGTTGTCACTTGGTCTACTATTTTCCCAATGTCCTCTATGTAGCTTGGTAATCTCTATCCAACTCCTCTTGTCACTACAAGTAGAATTACTTGTTTAATACTTGAGCTTTGATATAATAGTAAGAATCATCTATCTCCTCCATTGCTTGGGAAATATGGTATCTTTTTTGCTATGCACACTTTTGACACTAATTGGAAATATGACTACGTGTAGAAGTAACACTAACATGAGATCACATAATATAAATCCTAGAAGAAATGTGAACAAAAATGTAAGAAATGATAGCATGAAAGGAAAGCAAGTTGAAAGTTTTAATAAATATTTGTTAGAGAAGGAACACCTACAAGCACTAAGGTATGGGTTGAAAAGACAAAAGACATATTAAAGAATAAGATAAAATCAGTAATTGTAGCTGAAAAACCCTTTATCAACCTAAGCTATCAATTTGCAAGACTAAAACATGGGATAATAAACTAGATATTCATTAGAATCCTTATTGGAAGATTTATGTGTCATGTACTTGGTAGTAGCTTAAAATCACTATGTGGATGCTATGTTTCAAAGCATAGAAAAAAAATATATGAAGATTTGTGAGGTCACAAAAAAATTGAAGGACTACTAGATTTTGTAACAACTTTTGATTGCATGTACTTGCATTATTAATAAAGATGCAATTTTGTAAGGATTTAAGGGTTGAAACAAATTAATTTGGTCATCATTTGATCGATCAAATGTTAGAGAAACTTTGTAGAGAGATTGAAAGGATATTTGAAGAATTTTGGAAGTGAACAAAGTATGTGAAGACCCTAATTTGTGATTTTGAATTTATTTATCTATTAGTGAGGTCATTTCTTGAAGAAAATTTAAAGATAAATTGTAAAAAATTGATTCATGAGTCTTTGATAATTTAGAGAAACTTGGATATAAATTCAAGAGAAATCTTATATTATCTTCCATTGATGGTCCCACTGGGGCATTTTGCAAGTTTTGGATTTTATGTTGTTTATGAAAGATGTTAGGGGATATATTCATTGCAAGTTTGAGACATTAGGATAAATGAATTGATACAAAGAATTAAATAGTATTTACAAAGATGATAAGACCTTCAAGGAAAGATTTGAGCACCTAGGGCAACTCAATGGTGTGTAGTATATCTTTTATCATGAATTTCATAATGAAGAGTGGTCAAGAATTATTTTAAGTAGAGTGAATGATAACATATTCTAGGTTGGGGATAAACTAGTCCAAATCATTGGTGACCTAATTCATTAAGCAACTAGAATATGTAATGAAGGTATCATTCCTATTAATGAGAAGAATGTGGGAAGATAGTGCAATAGGACATTGAAACTATTTGGAATAGAAGAGGCATGATTCTTAGCAAGATAAAACACAATTATGTGAGATCCATGAATAAGATTTTATCTTACAAGATGAATTCTAGTTCAAGGGAACATGAAGTATTACCTAGATTTATCCATGTAGCATATAAAATGTGTTTGGATAAAGTAAAAATAAACCTTTCTGAGATTCTTAAACAACACTTATTTGGCAATACTGGAAGAATTAAGAAAAAGAAACGTGTAGGATTTAGATTTGAGTCTTTTAATCACTTATACTTTTTTTTATGTTGTGAAAAGATTGCTACATATACCTATGTCAAAATAGATTATAGGAGTTTGTACCATGGAAATAATTACAAATTGGTATATGAAGTGTCCAATAGAGAAGATGAATGATTAAATTAGTTTGATGGTGAGGTTATTTTAGATTGTTCAAGGATGAATTTTTTTTTTAATGGTAGAAATAGATAAGACTTGCATAGAGTTTGAAGAGTCTAGGGTAATATTTGTAGATCACTTGGATATGAAGTGACATAGGATATTATCAAAGAATATCCAAAATAAATACTTGAGTCAAACTTGGATGAGAAGAGTGAGAGATGGGCTACCTATGAGGAAAAAGTTAGTGAAGCTCAACAAAAGATCACTAGAAAAGAAACAAGAAAGAAAGTTGACAATTTGATGAAGAACATCTTAATGGATTCAAAAATTAAAAAAGAAGAATTTATAGAGTCAAAGTAGAAATCCTTAGAGATGAAGGTCGGTGAATAGAGTAAAATTTTATTGTTCAAACCATTAGCTATGGAAGTATCTCCTAGAAACTTTGTAGCAACTAGTACACTCCAAACTCCACCACCACTTGCAACAATACCTACACCTTTTACCCCTTCAACATCCCTAGTTTAGCCTATAGTAATAGATGATGTTCCAACTACACAAGTAAAGACTACACCAGAAATGGCTACAATAAGGTCAATAAGAACCTCTACATTTGTTGTACAAGCAACAATAACACGGGTTAAAGAAGAAAAGGACGAAGGAACTCCTAAGAAATAAAAATGACTAAAACAAATGGAAGCTAACCTTGGACCCAAAAAGAAGCCAAAGATAGAAACAGTATACTTGGGAATGAAGAAGTAAAATGAGCCTAAAATTGAACTAGTCAAGACAAGAATGAGAGGTCAAATTTCCTTTCTTATAGATTAATAAAAAGAAGATCATCCAAAGCCAAGTAGGGCCAAGAAGAAAAAAATATGTAAGCCTAAGATCAACAAAATGAATGAGATGATTATGAAAGATGGTAACTTGGAGAAATTGAAGAATTTCTATGATAATTATGATCCTAATCAAAAAAAAAATCAGCTTTTAGTAATCAAATATATGATAAAGTTTAGAAGGTTATTAATCAGTCTACATGGCACATTCCTTGAAGAGATGTATGAAAAGATAAATAAATCAAGGCTTAGATATAAACAAGAATAATTGGAAATGAGAGAACAAACAATATCCAAGTGTCCTGTCATTGAGAGTGAAGAGTAGTTGGAAAGGATAAAGAAAAAGTTATACCCAATTTTGAGAGAGAAGATAATAATTATAAGGATAATGGGAGGCTTTTATGATGAAGTGCAAGATGAAATACAACAAATAGTTTATCAAATATTAAGTGAACCTGGTATATTAGATACCACCCCTACAACCATAGCAGAAATGGTAGAGGAACAAGCACAAGATGATATTGTAATTGATACAATGGATACACTTAAGAAACATAATGAAGACATGACCATTGGTGGATTGAAGATTATTATAGATATCACAGAGGATCCATTTAAGGATCAATCTAAATTTTGATGTTGCTATTTTGGTGAAAGATAATGTAGAAACTTTTGATGAGGAGTAGTAAGCACATAAGATTCTGGACTAAAATGTTTTGCGTAACGAGGAAACATCACAAACTATTCTTTTAATTTAGCCACATGATAATACAGAAACTCTAGTGTAGTTAGTACTAAGATCCCAGACTCCAATTTGCATGGTCAATGGAAAAGCTTATTACATTAGACTACCATCGTAGAAGATGCATCAATACAAACTAAGGTACAAGGTAAAAATAAGGAAGAGAAGTAGGTAGAAGAGAGGACATAGGACATGTTAAAGGAAAAAGATCAGTTAATCAGCTAAGAAAATTAGTGAAGTCACTCAAATGCAATTGGTGACTCCTACCAAATAAGTTTGTTAGATAGCTCCTACCACCTATCAATCACGATTAGATATTTTGTTGGCTAGAAATTCACCCATGAGGATGATAGAAGATATGGATATTGATAAATTATGTCAAACTATAGAGAGAAAAAAATAAACTAAGAAAGAGTGTACAAAGCACCCTAGAGAAAGTAATAGATAGACTTAATAGCACCATACCTATATAGATCACTAAACAAGATTTGGAGAAAAGAGAAGAGAGACTAGGGGATAATTTTGATGGACACTTTTCTACACTTGAGGATGTAGCCACTCTAAAATACCAAGTAGTACATGATGAAAATTTATTTAAAAATTTTGTGGAAATATTAGGAATGGTCTGACAGCATTAGACATTTGCATTAAGGATTTTTACCCCTAAAGGAAAAGATTTGTATCAAAAATGTGCCTTGGCACCTAAATTTACTCAATAAATCTCTATAATAATAAATATTAATTGGATAACATGGTAAATGAGTTGAATAATCTAACAACAAAATTTATAGAAATTGAGCAAAGAATTAATACATTTTATGATGAGTTATGGTCTCTTGAATTAGACAAAGAAAGAATCTTGAAGAGATTCTCATTACTGAGAGAGGACCTAACCTTGAAAATTGATATTGTTCAAAGGTGTACAGAAACCTTTTTAGAGGGAAAGGAATCATATGAAAAAAATTTCCTATTTTGATATCAATGCAGTAGAAGTTCTAGCTTATGGGTTGTGTTCTTTAACCAAAATAGTAGATGCAATAAAATACTCTTGAGACAAAGACTTTGGCAGCTTGAAGAATCATTTTGATGGCTTCATAGCACTTTTCAACCCTCATACAACATGAAAAAACAAAGGTAGAACCATAATTTTGAACTGTATATACATTTTTAACTCACTTTTTTCATTCACGTCAAAAGTGGAGAAATATATTGGTAACAAAAAATGTAAGTATTATATACATTATATATGAGGGGGATATAAGTTAGAGCATAATCTTAGGGGGAGTATAGAATGTAGAAGATGCTATGAAAGGTAATGATCCGTGTCTTTTTGAAATTTTCACAATTCCATAGTTTTGGAATCTTCACACTTAACCAAATTTTCCCATATATTGCCATCAATGCCCAAGGGGGAGATTGATGACAATTTGGATAAGCTAATGTATGCAGGTTTTCATTTATGGAAACATATAGCCTATTTTGAGATGAAAAAATATAAGGATACATTTTAAGTATAGAAATCCAAATAATTGTATGAGTATGGTAAAGGAAGGTTTGAACCAAGTTTGTCAGGTCCTTACATGGCTACTGTTGCTTTTGGGTTTAGTGCATATCAACTTTCTACACATAAGGGAGACTAGATCCCTGAAATTATCAAAAGAAGTTTTATGCATGAGGCTCTTTCCTTTCAAAGCTTTGTACATATCATAATGTCCTGAAAAAATCTAAAATTAAATTATGGTCCTAAAATAATCCTAAGAAGTATAAAAAGTCTTGAAAAAATTACCATCTTAGTGAAAACCTAGAAAATAGGTACTTTGATGTATCACCAAAACAAAATATCAAAAAATACAAAAAAATCATAAGAAGTCTTGGAATTTTTTTTTTAAATATCCTTCAAAGTGGTGAAAAATAGGATTAAACCATAGGCACAAATAACAATTACATGCAAATATAACCAATAACAAAAAATAATAGATCACATAGGAAAGAACACAAGACACCAAGATTTAACATGGTTCACCCAATCCCTAGGCTACATCCACCAAATAGCAAGTCTGATATTATTATGATCCAGTGATTACAGCTTAATTACAATCTGTAATCCCTTATAGCTCAATATTTTCGCAGGAACCAATTTTCACATCACACGAATGAAACAATCCCTAACCCTAAGCCCTTTTATACAAGCACTTTTATGCCACTTTAGGGTTACAACATGTCAGCCATATGTTGGCCATAATGTTGACCATGGCCCAAAAGTATGTACAGTAATTCCCTGATCAGTCACCACGAAATAACAATCTTCCACTTGGGGACTAATCAGACTCCACACTAGACAATAATCTCCTACTTGGAGACTAATCCTATAGTAATACCACTACCACATGGGGCTCCCACTAGATCAAACCACCCTAGACTTTTCTATTCTTCTATTCATGTTCAATCTAGAAGACCAACCAAAGCTAAAGAGGAATTCAACTTCTCCCTTGTCACAACCTTTGTAAACATATCCGCTGGATTGTCATTGGTATGTATCTTATCTAGCTTTAATTGTCCATCATCCAAAACTAACTAAATGAAATGGTACCACAATTGAATGTATTTTGTTTTTGAATGTAGTGCTGAATTATTGGCAAGATGGATGGCACTCTGGCTATCTATAAACAAATAATTATCCCTCTGAGGGTGTCCCAATTCTTCCAAGAAAAACTAAAGCCATATCATCTCTTTGGCTACCTCTATAGCAGCAACATACTGTGCCTTTGTAGTGGATAAAGCATTAACCTTTTGTAACCTAGAAACCTAGCTCATAGAAGCCCCACCAATAGTAAAGACATAACCTGTAGTACTCTACCTGGTACTAATATCCCCTACCAAATCTATGTCAACATAGCCTTGTAAGTTAGTAGTAGAGCCCCCAAAGTGTAAACACTTATTAGATGTTCCTCTCAAATATTTGAGAATCCATTTGGTTGCATTTCAATACTCAATTCCTAGATGGCTTATATACCTGCTAATGACTCCCACTACATGTACAATATTTGGCCTTGTACATATCATAGAATATATCAAGCTTCCTACAGCTGAAGCATGGGGTACCTTTGACATCTTATCCTCCTCTTCTTGTGTCTTAGGACATATCTCCTCAGTCAAATTCAAATGACTAGGTAAAGGTGTGCTGACAACTTTAGCATTCTCCATAAAGAAATGTTGCAACATCTTCTCAACATAATTAGCCTGAGATAGCTTCAATTTCTTATTCTTCCTACCTCTACAAATCTGTATACCAAATATTTTTTTCACTACCCCAAAATCTTTCATAGCAAATGCATGTGCTAACTAGCATTTTAGCCCCTTAATGTGATCCATGTTAGACCCAACTACAAGCATATCATCAACATATAAACATAAAATAATGTAGCTATCATTATCCAACCTCTTAAAGTAGATAAAATGATCTAAATGACACCTACTTTAACCATGCTCAAACATAAAATTGTCAAATTTCAGATACCATTGTTGAGGTGCTTGTTTCAAGCCATATAAAATTTTCTTCAATTTGCACACTAAGTTCTCCTTACCCTTGACCTCAAATTCCTATGGCTGAGCCAAATATATCTCTTTATACAAATCACCATGAAGGAAGGTTGTTTTAACATCAAGGTACTCTAAATGCAAATATTTAGTAGCCACAATACTAAAAATAGTATGGATAGAAGTCATCTTAACAATAGGAGAAAATATCTCATCAAAATCAATGCCCTTTTTCTATGCAAATCCTTTTACAACTAACCTAGCTTTAAATATTTTCTTACCTTTGCCCTCGTGTTTCAACCTATAAACCCACTTATTCTATAAATCCCTTTTACCTATAGGAAACTTGCATAAATCCCATATCTTATTTTCAACAAAGAGTCTATTTCATCTTTCATTGTAGACTCCCACTGAATCTTAGTATCCACTTGCATATCTTCAGCATAACATTCAAGTTCACCAGCATTTGTTAGTCAAATAGAATACAAAGAGGGATAAAATCTTTTTGGAGGTCTAGTTTTCTTTGTTAACCATCTAGCATTCACTAGTGTGTGTGGTATTTGTTGTTTCGATTGTTGCACATCATGAGGAATAGCCGAAATATCATCTTTTGGAGTATCATCTAGCACTACATAATCATCTTCTTTCTTTTCATGTTGCTACAACAAATCTTTGTACAACACTTTCTCATTGAATATGACATCCCTACTTCTTACAATTTTATGATTTTCAAAATCCCAAAGCCTATAACCAAATTCATTAATTCCATATCCAACAAATACACATTTCTTTGACTTAGCTTCCGGCTTGGTTCTATTTTTAGAATCTATATGAGCAAATGCTTCACAACCAAAGGTTTTAAGGAAAGAATAACTCATCTTCTTACCAGTCCATGCTTCCTCTAGAATACCAAAGCCCAAAGGAGTTATTGTGTTTTAAAAAGAAACTAAAAACTATTGAACAACAAAATTCTCAATACCAAGATGAAATTACTCACACAATCTAAAGACTAGCCAATTCTTATTAACAATTGTATGTGCAAAGCATTTGGGCCCAACTTCAGCAAAACCAAGGGTGGTTTTCTACTCTTTTGGCTCTACAAAACCAGGGTGGGTATACCTAGGGATGATTCAAGACTAGGAAATTTGTATGAGGATTATTTTAGTTTCATTCTGATTCTCGTCTCAAATCCTCAAATACATACACAATTCATAATAACTTGGTAAACACATCCCATATAATAGATATGGCCAAAAATTCTTCTTTAGATCTGTAGGTGTTCTCAGCAATAGTGGCTAACTAAAGCTAAAACATTTCGTGCAAAAAAGTACTGGCCAACTTTTAGGATCTACAGGAAATAAAGTAAAATTGATTTAATTCTACATTTTTGACAACCATTTGTGACACATTTCTCTGACAACTGGATCAAATTTTAATCAGTGCCTAATCCATTAGGGTTCAGAGTCTACTACAAATTTATAGATTTAATTTGTTGCCTTACAACAAATTTTATCAACAATTCTCATCAGAATTCATCATTCAAAATCCTTTCCACTACTACAGCAACCTTATCAAATTCATCAAAGCTTTTACTTAATCCATTGAACTAATAGCAGTGATGAATAGATATACAACCTAACTAAATTGCATTCAATTGCACAAGCCTTTACTCATACAACATCAAGATAACCAAGTAATCAAAAGGACACAAAGTTTAGTAAGAACTGATATGGGGATAGCTCATAATTTGTATTCATTTTCCTTGAAAATTGTATATAATTTATAGTAAACTCATAATGACCTTCAGAAAGAAACACAGATCATTCTATATTCATGTATTCTCAAAATTTGATAGAGAAAATATACCATGAATTTTTTGCTCCAAACAATGGACCAAAAATAGACTAAGTACATCTCTTAGAAAAATAGAATTTGGACCATCACATTACCTTGAAAACTCACTTATATAGGCATGAGTTGCAACAAGCAAAGGGAAAATGTGACTGATAGGTGTCCTTTACAAGAAGAAGACACATACATCTGCCAGAAAAGAAAAATGATTAATAGGAAGTTATGCAAATCATATATTCTCTTGCAGGCTTTTTTCTATCACCTCCTTTTGTTGATTTAGCTCGAACTATGATTATGTCGTATATGTAACTGCTAAGCTTGTCCCTGACAAAATCTATTCTGATGATTGCAAACTGACTTGAACCCATGGATTTTACCATTATTATGGTACTGGGAGAAACACCCTTACTTCCCACTCTTTGCTAATTAACACAACTCCTTAAGATAATGGTATTAACCCTTAAGAAACAACAATCGAGCATGGAAATAATGTGGCTATCAAATATAACAAAATGAGCAATTTCTACTTATTCATACACGTTTGCATCCAAAACCAGCTTTCAACCAAAATTTGTCACCTACTGAAACAAAAAGATGGGTACTAACAAAAAGTCAAAGGGAGTATTCGCATGAAGCCCATGGGTATAAAATCTTCTTCACCTTCTCTAAAAATTCTACATAGGGTCCTACATACTTCTGCTGCCATGCTATTGAAGTGTGCCATCTTGAAAATTTCCTTAGAGAAAGGTGTTACTACTGATAGGGTTTCTATTTTATTAAGTTCATTCTTTGCTCCCCTCATTACCTTAGTAGCTTGATCACAACCCGTAGAAACACCTAGGATTACTAGTCTTCCTCGATCAAAATTCCACATACTGATATACGAGACAAACAACTTCCTCTTTGCAAACCAACTTTCAAACAAACTTAAACTAATTCAAGAGGAAGAAACACTAGGGATCCAATTACTCTTGTCAAGTAATCCCTCTGCTATCCACAGTCTAAGAGTTAGTGAATTCTTTGGAGCCATTTCTGCTATACCATGCAAGACTACAACACTTCAAAGACTACAGTAAAATATGCACTTGGAAATCTCTATTCTATAGTTCTTTTATGCTATTTGGCACTCGTGCCAAAATCTACACAATCCTCTTAGTAAATGATCCTATTCAGAAAAGACTTCAAATCTTTATTCGCATAAGGTGCAACTAAGAAAATCTTATAAGTTACACTCTATTTTTTCTCTTCACATGCAAAACTTTTCATATCTCATTAATATGCAAAGTGCCACTACCTTCAGTATTTAAACCTGTGTTGTTGATCTTTGAAATCATACGATTAAGGAATGAAAACTAGGCTGACTCAATGTTCCTTTTAGCATGCTAGAATTCAAACCAATAAACTATCTCCATTTGTATCTTTCCTTCAAAGCTGGTGTTTCAAACTGGTCCCATGGATGACCAAGGACATGTGTCATCGACTTACTAACTCGCTATACTTATCTTTTGAGCACCTTTCCATAGCGAGCCAGTGATAACCACTGATCTTGCTTTGATTGTATGGTAGATATTTGGAACAACTTTTAAGAACAAAATGGTGGATCTCTTGCTTGTTAACTTGCTATACTTATTCATTGCACATCTCTTCATAGCGAGTTAACGAGCACCGTCGATCAATACTTGATTTTGTGGACAGCAATTTACTACATAGTGGTGGGCCACCACTCACTAACTCACTATGCCTAACTTTCAAGCATTTTTCCATAGAAAATTAACAATGGTCTTTGATGCTTGTTTGATATAACAATCAAAATTATTTGTGTGCTTTATACATGGGGAGTGGGTCCATATATTATAGTTGCTGAGATGGTTGAACACGCTGGCACACACATGTACTCCTTTTTTATCTGTTAATGACATCACATGTTGTTGGCCTTGCCACATTTGTGTCTTCCAAGTGGGTCACTACATTGCTACCGAAAAAATATTAAATATCTGTAAAATGATATAGCGACCTCCCGGTAAACAAATGCCGAGAAATAAAGCTCCACTTGCATAGAAGTAAAAGAAAAGTCTGCACAAGATTTTCTTTGGGATCCTTAAAATTATTTCTAGTTATAAAAGAATGTCATGTTCTGCAATGATCGAGCCCTCACTATGTCGCTACCAGCAAGTCGCATGGATTTTTTTGATAGTGACTTAGCAAATTGCCAAAAAAACTTGGACACCGGTGACACCATTCACAGTTTTCTTCATGTGCATTTATTCTTAAAATTGACAAGCCTAAGACACAGCACGTGCCAAAATTTACCTCATGTTAACATAATTCTTGGTGCCGGATTTCACTTTTTAGTATCACAGACACATGTCATCAATCTCACTAACTTGCTATACATAACAATCGAGCATTTTTCCATAGCGAGTTAACAATGATCGTAGATTCAAAAGGATCCGACGATAGGGTAAAACTTCTTTCACAAGGATTGAACAACAAACTCAACATGGGTAGGGAAAGAATATTTTCTTATCCTCCTATTTTTTAAAAATTTTGTGTGAGGGAAAAAATTAAATGGAATGGGACATAGGGTTTTAACAAAAAATTTCAAAAGCTAACAAAAAATATGACTTATCTAGGAACCCTACACACCATTAATGGAGACAATCTGAATTTTCTATTCCTTGACATAGGAATTTTATCATATGGAAATTCAGACCAACAGGAGTAAAGGTACCTCTATTGATCAAATATATAGTAGTATTGACAACCTCTACCCACATGTGTAAGGGTAACCCAACATGAAACCTCATGCTCCTTACACGCTCCATTATAGACCTATTCATGTGTTCAACCACTTAATTTTCCTGTGGAGTCCTTGGAACAACTTTTTGTCTATGAATATCATTAGTGGAGCAATAATCTTCAAATTCATGACTACAATATTCAACACCATTATCAAATCTGAGACATTTTAATTTCTTACTAGTCTCATTTTAAACCAAGTATTTCCATTTCTTAAAAGTTTGAAATACATCATATTTTTGTCTAAGAAAATAAACTCATACTTTTCTAGTTGCATTATCAATAAATGTAACATACTAATTAGAGCCACCAAGGGAAGATACATGAGTCGGTCCCCATACATCGGTATGCACAAGCTCTAATTTCTCCTTTTTATTTTCCTTCCCAGTCTTCACAAAATTCACTCTCTTTTGTTTTCTATACACACAACTTTCATAGAAATCCATATTAACACATTTTAGACCTAGTAGAACTTTCTTTGAATGAAATAATTTCATTACCTTTCTCACTCATGTACCCAAGTGTGTTGTGCCACGATGTTGTATCAAAATTTACAATAGTTGTTTATTCTCCCAGCTCAACTACAACAAGTATTCTTGAACATTCATTTTTCTCTTAAACAAGTAAAGTAGAAGGAACACTATGACCTGTACAAAGATATAAGGTGCTTACTTTTACACCTTTTGCTACTACAAGGGAACCTTTTGAAATCTTCCAATTTTTATCATTAAAAGTAACTACACAACCTTCATCACCAAGTTGCCCTGCTGAAATGAAATTCTTACTCAGCCTTGGAACATGTCTTACGTCATGTGGTAGCCAATGGTTCCCATTCTACAACTTAATCTTAACTTTTCCCTTTCCAACAATCTAATAGGGTTCATTATCCCCCAAATAAACAAGCCCAAAATCCCCTTGGACATAATCAATGAAATAAACTCTATGAGGTGTAGCATGAAATGAAGTACCAAAATCTAAAACCCATGAATCATCAACACTTTCTAAAGATAGAAGCAATGCATCCTCTTTGGATTTGTTACTTACCATATTTTCCTCCTTGTCTCCATCTAGTTTATCTCCCTCATTTTTCTTTTGAGACCAACAATCTTTCTTTTTATGCCCTAGTTTCCCACAATACTAGTAGTTGTTCAATCCTCTCAATTGAGACCTCCCTTTTGAATTTCCTCTTTATTTTACATGATTTGTGGAATTATTTCCTCTCTCAATCATTCTGCCTCTGCTTTGTGCATTCAAAGCACTTCTTGATGTAGATTCACTTGAGGATTTCCTATGAGTTTTCTCACTCAAAATAACACTGGTCACATCATCATATTTTAGGGTACTAGATCTAGAAACAAAATTACTCATAGCCATTACCAATCCATTCTAGCTTTCAGGAAAAGAACACAAAATAAAGAGAGCCCTAATTTCTTTGTCATTTGACATAGATCCCAGATTCTCTATTTTTCCTTCCAATGGCTTCCATAAATCCTTCTAATAAAGATAGTCTTCTATTTGAATCTTCCAAAACTGAAATTTCTACCCATTAAATCTATCAACCCTTATCTTACCCTCATTTGCCATCACTCCCACTCAATCGTGAGACTTTCCTATAGAGGATAACTGAAAGAAAAGCCTTGCTCTAATACCACTTATTAGGATTAAACCATGGATAGAAATAAAAATTACATGAAAATATAACCAATAACAAAAAATAATAGATCACACAAAAAAGAATACAAGACACCAAGATTTAACATGGTTCACCCAATCCCTAGGCTACGTCCACCAAACTGCAAGTTCGATATTATTATGATCCAATGATTACAACCTAATTACAATATGTAATCCCTTATATCTTATTACCATTGCAAGAACCAATTTTCTCATCACAAAAATGAAACAATCCCTAACCCCAAGCCCTTTTATACAAGTATTTGTATTCCACTTTAGGGTTACAACATGTTATCCATATGTGGGACACAACATCGGCCATAACCCAAAAAAATATTCAAATAATTTATGAAGTATGTATAGTACTTCCCTTATCAGTCACCACAAACTAACAATCTCCCACTTGGGGACTAATCAGACTCCACACTAGACAACAGTAAAAACCTAAAAATAGGTACTACATGAGACCTATGTGCTTATATCTATCAACTTGTCACTTTGTACTCTAGGCCCTTTCAACTTTTATCTCTTACTTTTGTCTCCTTGATCTAGGATTGGCCTTTGTGTCATAATAAAAGGCAATAGAATCCCCAACGTGATGTTCTAGCCCCTAGCAATAACCACACAATGACAGATAAAAAATAACATAGAGATTTAGATCTAAAACAATACCAATTCTCATAATAGAATAATCATATTACATCCAACATATCCACCTTTAAGGCCTTTTGGGTTATGACCAAATACATCAGCAATGACAATAACAGATCTTATAGGATCCAACCACTAGCTAGGCTAGATCCACAATTTGGTAGAAAACCCCACAAAGAATCTAAACTTTTTCTCACAAGCCACCAAGAAATCTTCTTGTTTCCCAAGCCCAAACTGAGCTACTAGCTCTTCTCAAAATTTTCTCCTCTTAGCTACTCTATGCTAAATTTCAACATGAATACTAACTCAAGACATCACAAGACCTCATACTTATACTAAACCAAGCCATAGGTTTGCCTATAAAATTACATTAAGTAAATACTCACCTATTAAATAAACCCTCAAGCCACAAGCTGACTTGACAACAAACATTAAATACATAAAATAACGAAATACTTAGGACAAGTCCCAAGTTTACAATGCATAACTAACTCATATGACAATATTAAATTATGTTCCCTTAGGCATAGGTCCATGATTCATCCAACTATCTAAATCCAAGAGCACACACACCAACTCCCTCAAATCAAAGCTCATGTATACAATATCTAATGTTTGCTAATAAATTAGGAACACATGACTAGAAGTCACCAAAATGGCTCTAAATCTAAGATGATAACTTTAAAATCTATGTGCACTTAGGAAAAGGTTTCCCAATATGTCTTAAATACATCCCCAACTACACAAACTGTAAGTCCACAAATCCAAGCTGAAAGCCCCTGCATACATGATTTCTGACTTCCCTAGGATGGTCCTGCATAAGACACCCCAGGTGCAAAGAAGAGATGTTCTTAATAGCTAGAAGAACATCTTTCAAGGTTTAGCACATAAAAATCAAACTAGTTCTTCACATACATGTCCCCCACCACATCAACTTGTACACTCTTTCCTTTGTTCTATTCTTGTAAACCCTTTCCTACAAGTATCATCTTCATATATGTCCTTGGAATGCAATAGGTTTTCTTTCCACATTGATCTCTATGACTTTCATAATCCTTCAACTTAACTCAACTAGCAAAACTTAGGTTCCTTCTACCAAGTACTACATTCTACAAAGGAATAAAGGAATGCTTCATGCCACCCTTATCAAAAGTAAATGCATTCTTGATATAATCATGCATAGCCCTACAATCATATTTCCAAGGTCTACCAAGTAATATGTGACAAGAACTCATGTCTACAATATCACATAACACCTAATCAACATACTATCTGATATGAAAATCCACAAGACACCACTCCCTCACTTCTAAAGAATGTTCATCTAGCAACCAAATGATCCTATAAGGACAAGGATGTCTCATTGTCTTCAAACCAAGTTTTTGAACCATCTTCTCAAAAAATAGGTTATCAATACTACCACCATCCACAATCACATTCCAACATCTACCTCTATATTTACAGTGAGTCCTAAAAAAATTCCTCCTTTGACAAGGTTCAAGTATCCTCTTACTATGAAACACTCACCATCTTTCAAGTATCCTCTTTCTATGAAGCCCTCTACTTTAAGTTCATTCATTGAATCCATATTCTCATTCATAATAGAAACCCTTTTATCACTAGTCTTCCTATTAGTATTTTAGACATTCAAAAGATCTATGTCCTTCTCTACCATTCTTGTGGTGTATACCTTTACATGTACCTCTACATCTTCTTCTCTTCTTCTCAATAGGTTTTGGTTCATCTTCACCAATTTTTTGATCCTTCTCAATGTGTTCCTTCTTTTCTTTCCCTTGAGAATCACCTTGATAACTTCTCTTGAATTTATCTTCTTCCCTTGGAGCATATAGATAAGCATCTTCAACTAAAGAAATATTCAACATACCAATCAAATCCTTAATATTGAATCTCAAACTATTAATAATCTAGCCACATTTGCTTTAGAAATTTCTCTATGTCTAGACCCAATAGTCAACTTGTAGAACTCCTTCATAATCATATCCTTCTATTTTAGGTTTTATAACTTTTTAAACAACTCAAGTTCATAATCGACAGGAATGAACTTAGCCTTTAATTTAGTTACCATCAATCTCAACATACTAATCTTCATTTCACCCTCTTCTTCTATATCTCTTGGAAATTATTTCCACTTGTTGGTGCACTTTAGGTCTTCCCAGTTTTGAGCTCCTAAGTTAATGGTGATTCAATGCAAAATATGTCAAGTCAAGTATAGACTACCATTAGGATGATTTTTCTTCTCATCTACCCCTATGACCCTACCTATGTATGAAATGGAGCAAGTCAAGCACTATTAGTCAACTAGGTGATTCTAGGATGGGTGGGCAAGTGTCAAGATTTTTTCAAGATGATAAGAAAGATAAATGAGCTCTATTGATACATATATCCATGCTCAAAACCTTCTTGAAGTGAAGAACTAGTTATGTGTACATTAGAGGAAAATATTCCATGAAAATCCAAAGCCAAAGCGATGAAGGAGCAACTAGTTGGCCAAAGAGACCATGGAAAGCATAGACAAAAGTTGCCAATGTGTTTTAGGTCACTGATGTGATTAGATAAATGGTCTAGATCAAATCATATGATTCAAATATCATATAAGTGAGGATTTATGTGACTAAGCATTGAAGAGTCAAATATTCATTCATAAAGATCCACGTAGCAATGGACCCACATCAAACCAAGTGAAGTGGTTATGTGATTGAATCTAACAGCCCTCACTTTACCACTTTAGCCATATGAAAACTCTTTGATCTTCATGGCATAGTGGGAGACATAGATCTCCTTCCACCTAGTAAGTCACTGGCCCATATCATCAATTCATCCTAATCATCCAACAAAGCTAAGATCAAATGGCCCTAGTCATGTTTTGGGCCTAAATATTGAAGGACAAAAAGTTTTGGAGAAAGTATCTAGAATAATGACACTTGTCCACACTCAAATCCATTTTGGACCCAACCTATTAGTGTATCTTGACCATCCAATGAAGCTTGGGTCAATGGATGAGACAAGATCTTCATCAACCCTCTATGGAGGTTGAAATAGTCAACCAAAAATTAGTGGAGACCATGTTTCATATGGACCCACAATCCTTAGTGAGGATGACAAAGTCTGAATACATCCTCTAGATCTTGTAATCCTTCTATAAGAAAGTGATCAAGAGTTAATATTCATGATGCTATAGGAGTCATTGATTTAGCTTGATGAAGAGTATGGCCCCATTGAATCTTGACCATAGATGACTTAGATCAATCACTCCAAATCCATTTCAGATTGATTTTGGGCAACAATAATCTTGTATTCACATATTCTCCATAAAGAGGACACATGGCATAATTGATGTCACATATATTATGGCATCAAAATCCTTAACAAGTGTTACACACCATTTAATCAACAAGGATCAAATGTCCCTAGTTGTGTTTTGGGCCCAAATGTTGAAGGACAATTTTTTTTTAGAAAGTTTCTGGAATAATGATGCTTATCCACACTCAAATCCATTTTGGACCAAAAAATTAAAAGGATCAAAATTGATTTGAAAATTCATCTGAAGATATGAACAACGCTCCACATGTCGAAATCCTGCGAGCCACAAGCTAGAGCTATCAAAAATGAGAGGCAAGGGTGAACTCACAAACTGGGTACCACTTTTGGGGGACGAAGGAAATCATGAAATTATGAAAAATTCCCAGATTGCATTTTATGTATGTTCACATGAATGTACTAACTATGTTCACAAAAACATAAGACAATTATATGTTCGCACAAACATATTGAGTTTAAATAAGGTATGTTCGTGTGAACATATTTTAACAATGATTTTGCGATTAAAAATTCATTTTCCCATTTGAGATCTTGATAAAACAAAAAAATTTATGTTCATGTGAACACAAATTATTTTACATGTTCACACAAACACATTAACTTAAATTTCTAAATGTCAGATTATTTTTCTCGTACATTCACACAAACATGTCTAATATGTTCACGCGAACATCGTGTTCGTGCAAACATGTCAAATTACAAATTTGTGGTGTTGTTTTTTGAAAAAAATGAAATTGGCTCTTTTGACCCCCAAAATTGAGATTGAATGATCTCCTACTATAAAATAAAAAATGCCAATTTGTGTTTCTCGGAGCAAGCTTTCCAACAACTTTAATTACAATACACATTATATTCATTAAGACTTTCAAATATGAGTTTAACTCATTATAGGTTCATTAATAGTTGAACATCAACTGACTTCGACACTTCGAAAAAATTTGTAAATTAGGTCAAAAAAATTTTGAAATATATCTAGGAAATAGGTTGCTAAGATAGCTTTCTATTTTTAAAAAATTAGATTTATTATATATTGAGTTCAAGATATCTGTGTCAAAAGAAATGTATGTCTGAATTACAATTGATGTCACTTCAAAACTTCATAAACTATACAATATTCAAACAAATTGAATCAAACCAAATGCAACCTCTAGTTATTAATGTTACAAATCCAACACCAAAAGAATTACCTCATTATAATTTCTAGGAAAAAAGTTATGTGTGTCAAATAGACTGTCACTCTTTAAAAATATTGGTTTTTCATATGTACCACTTTTCAAAGAAGAAGAAAAAATTGACTTAAATTTTTTTTTTTAAATTAAAAAATATGGTTACAAAGTAGAAACAGAGTACTACAAATCACTAGTTTACGTCATCTAGAAATTATTCATAATTTTAAAGATATAGTCACTTGAATGTGAGATATGTTTCAAAAATATTGATTTCAGTGTCAAAATTGGTCAAAAAGTGGAACCCATTATCATGGGATCACTCGCAACAAGATGAGACCATGTGGTAATGACATGGTGAAGCACCCAGGTGTAATATAAGAAAATTGGTGACAGGGATCAAGTGACTAATCATAGAAAGCCACATTTCAAGAAGAGTCAATAAGGGTTCGACTAAGCTTGGAAAGGGCCTAATGTTGATTCAAATATATAAGTATTGCATATCAACAAAAAGAGGATAGATGAAAGATGCTTTGTAGCAAAAATAGGATGAGATCTTAAGTGGAAAATTGTCATGTATCATGGAGCTGAAGAATGTAAGTGATGTAATGAAGGCCTACAGAGCTAAATCTATAATTCCTGAGAAGAATTAATTTTCTATCAAAAGTATTACACTCTCTCTGCAAGATGTGACAAGTGTCACCCCTTCTTTCTCTCTCTTTTTCTAGTAATTTGTCCATATTTGGCATTCTCCTCATAGGCTAAGGCTTTGTAATGGATAACTAGTTAGTCAATCCTATTTTTAGAACATGTCTATGCTTTGTGTGGTAATCATGAAATGTAACTAACAAGTTCTAAAGGGCCTATAACTATAACTTTTTGAGAAGTAAATAAGATTTACATTTTTCTATGCAATCTTCCCCCAGTAGTTGGAACTACTAACTGAGACTCAAATTTGTAGAGAGAGGGTTGATTGATGAAAGGGTTGGGAGTTTTTTTAGTCTTGATAGTTTATTGGCGTAAGCAGTGTATATGCTACTTTAGTATTGAGTCTTGATGTATATGCTAGTATAGTATGTTAGAAACACTAAATTAAAACAATCAAAAAGCATTTGCATACTAATTTAACATAACCTCATGAGAGACAAAGTGAAGTCCTCAAATGAGAATATGAGCCATGGATAGGCTCTCTCAATGAGGATGATCACTTGATGTAGAGGTGTGTCTAATAGCTAAGATGGCTTGATTATGTATGTATGCTCAAATGCTCGAATGGGCTTCAATTGAGGATTTTTGATAGATTTTGGTGAATGGATTTGATGTAAAAATGGCTTCTCAAAATGGCATTATGGCTTTACTTTCTAGATTGTGTTAAAATGGCTTGGGAGAGGATTCCTTAAATAGGCAAGGGCTTGAGGGATCAAGGGCTAGGATGCAAGGATGGGAAAAAGCTTATGGAAGGTTTAGATTGAATGAGAGGAGAGCACATTGATTGTGCTTCCTTACAGCTAATCAAGGAGTGACACATGTCACAGGGTCATTGGTTAGAGCAAAAAAGGTTGAGGGGTCAACAAAGGAGGTTCAAAGCTCATAAAGGCCCTCATAATGGCTTGTAAGAGCAATAAATGGGCTTGTAAGAGTCATTTATGGCTTTATGGGCTTCATAAAGTTTTATGGTTGGGATATTTGTGAGAGAGTTGAGATATTTTGACTTGGGTTGGATTAAGAAAGTCTTAAGCTTGACTTAGGAATGTGCAAATGATTAAGGCTTGGATTAGGCTTGGGTTAAGATTAGATTAGGCTTGTTAGAGATGGGCAAGTGGATGGCATTTAATGAGGGTGGGTGAAGGAGGAGATATTTGTTAACTTTGGCTTGGGTTAGCAAGTCTTAACCCATGTTTAGGGAATGTGACAAGGTTAGGGGGGGATTAGGATTAGGATTAAAGATAAGGATTGACATCTTCTAGAAGAGTCTAGGCTTTGGATGAGGATGAAGACTTTCTAGAAGAGTCTAGAACTTCCTAGGATGAGGATAAATAAGGTTTTTAGAAAATAAATAAAGTTTTATTTATTTCAAAGGTTTGGGTTGAGGAGATATTTATTAAAATATTTTTAACAAACATGAGGATTAATATTTAATCTTAATTAAATATTTTGAGTTGGGATTAGGGGTAGGAAATGATGGGATTAGCCTTTAATCGAAATTAAAGAAGGATTAGAAGATTTTGGAAGAGGTTAGTGGTCTTAAGGAAATTGGCCAAGTTTTGGGTAAAAAATAAATAAATTATTTATTTTGGGATTTTTGGTCAATTTATTAATTAAATAATTAATAAATAAGGAAATAATGTTTAAATAAGATTTAAACATTTTTGGGAGGGATTCCTTAATTAAATATTTTTAATTAAGATAAAGGGATTTAATGGCATAAAAATAAATTAATTAATTAATTAAATAATTAATTAATAAATGATGATGTCATCAAGGACTTTTTCAGAAAATAAAAATACTTTATTTTCTAAAAGATTTAGGTGTCTACATTTTGCCCCTCTTTGACATAGTGTTGAGATAACACTATTTCAAAGAAGTTTGAATATAAACGACACGAGGAAGATGTTTTAGCAACAAAGTTGCCCCAGTCTTGGATAAGAAGGAGAGACTAGACTATGAGATGCCACCTCAAGAAGGCAACGGGGAGAGAAAATGAGGCTCAACAGCTTCTTGAAAAATACAAGAATTTGGGATAAGCAAGGAGACTCAAATTGGAAATGAGAAGGGGCTAAATTAGCTCAAACTCTCACTATGGGAGAATGATAAAGGAGAATCAGATGCACAAGAGGAAGCAAGATTAAGACTTTAGGGAAGGTGGAGGATGAAGGAGCAGAGTGCTATAAAAAAGGAATCTAGGATAGGGAGAAGGATGAAGGGATTATAAAGATGATGCAACACGATTTCAAAAAGTCAGATTGGCGAAAGATGGGTTTCAGAGATCCCTAGGACTAGGATTGTGGATCTCGAAAGATGAGGCTTGGTGGATTGATTGGATTGGTGGATCCCTAAGACTAGGATTATGGATCCCTAAAGCTAAAAGTGAAGATTGAGTCAAAGAGATACTGATGCATCAGCTGGGGTAGGAGAGATAGATGCTAGATATGGATGGGGGATAATGGAGATAAAGGGAATCCATTGAAGCTTTTTGAGTAGGGGGATACTTCAAAGAGAAGTACCACCATGTAGTTGAGCACTATATTTTCTATAGGACTGTTGGTTAATTTCCAAGGTTACCAAGAACATCAAGGCTGTGTCACCAACTATCCAGAGGACTGACGAACTGACTCAAAACAAACACACAAAGATTGCCCTAGCATCACACATGAAACCTGGAGGAAACAGTGTGGAACCAACACTGGGTAACCCACAAGCAAAAAAGAAACAAATGAAAGACTTCATCAAAACCGTATGCTCAGAGTGCCCCATTCGTAGCATACCATGATATGGAAGATCATGGCAACCTTGAGGAGGGAACAAAAAGATTGCTTTGAAAAGATCCTTCAAGACCCAAAAGGGAAGATTCCAAATCAAAAGAAAGAAAAAATTCAAAAGAGAACTGTTTGGCAATGACATGGGTAGGACGAGGTACTAACGAACCAAGATCAGACATGAAGAAAGTTATATCCTACAAGGATCTATCGAAGAGCACCTAAGCTGGTGGATTTGGATGAGTGATGCACTTGGCAAGCTGAATTGAGAAGGATAACACTTTGGTGATAGGAGATCTAGCTAAAGGATGCATTGGAATAGCTAACCAAGATTTGTGTGATGTACATGCTGATCAAGGATGAACTAACACAAAAGCTGGATAGATATAATGGTACTAAGATAAAGAGGATGTACAAGCTGACAGACCAAGATATGGATATACAAGCTATGATACAAGGTATGATACAAGCGTTGGGTACAAGATTATTTACAAGTTGTACAGGAGCTCCGAATGATAAGATAGCAGGATGGCTCAAGTTGGTGCAAGATGCAGAAGCTAAGGATGAGGTGATAGGGGAAGATATGGATTTTGCAAGATGCATCCAATGATGATGATAGATGTACGACCAAGGATGCAAACAATGCTAAGGTTGGTGGTAGTTGAGCTAATAGATGGTGCTAGAGTGAATAGCTAATGAGATGATGACATTGGATTTGCATGAGGATAGCCTAGAGCGAGATACCAATGATAAGGAAGGATGGACAAGACAAGATCTCCAAGGAATACAGTGCCCCCAGTTAGAAGATGACATGTGGAAGGAGGTCTTACAATGGATTTGATAGGATTGAAGCTAGGATGAAAAAGCTGAAGGCGCTAGGGAAATGGATGATAGCTAGGATGATGGGGTGAGGTTGCAGAAGATAAGTGGATAGTGATAGATAAAAGTTGGAGGATGAAAGATAGGTGGATAAATTGGAAGATGGAGCTGGATGGCAAGATGTGACCAAAAGCATGAGGATGATAGGCTAAGCTGGGGATGGTTGGATTATGCATGATGCTTGTTTGCCAAGTTTTCATCATGGTACTTGTCCAAGGTGCTTGAATTGCCAGGTTTTCACCAATGGACGCTTTATTTTAATTTTCTTTTTTGACTTTTTTTACTTTGGACTTAGCGGGAATGATTTTGGCTTTCTTTAGCTATTTTTGGCTTTTTTGGGATTTTTCATTGGCTATTGGAATGTTCAATTTTGTGGCTAGTTGTTGGTACACCGGATGTGTGATTTATGCAATAGATCGGATTACATGGGATTGATGGTAGGAGATGGAGGGATGAGAAGGCTAGAAAGGAGCATGAGATGGGGATGCTTGTAGGATCAACATTGGCACATGTTGGGATGGGTGCGAAAAGATCATATGGGGGATAGATGGTAGATGCAGGCTTGATGGAGGATTTGTGGAAGCGGGCTTGGGGATATAGGCACCCAAGATGGAGTTAGGAGATGGGGGACACGAGTCACTAGATGGGGGATTAGCAATAGTGGATGCTATTATGCATTGGGTTTCAACTTTTTTCTTTGGGATCCACATGCTTTTGGATTTTCTTTTCATAGGCTTTTGCATTGTTTTGCATTCTTTGATTGGATTTTTCCTTTTTGGAGTATGTCTTTTAAAATAGACATATGATTGCCTAGGATGTGGATTTTTAGCTTTATGCATTTTAAAGTTGGCATTCACATTGCTGTGGTAAGCTTTGGGAAGATGGTTAGGAGAAGCTTTGTGAGATGAGAGGATATGGAAGAGCGTGTAGGGAGATGATGATGGATGATGCACCCTGATATGTGCCTTTGTTGATCTTGCATAGGAATGGAGGGAATAGGATTTTTATGATGGCTAATAGGGGGATGGAGGATGGTAAATTTTGGGACATAGGGACCCAAAATGGATTTAGCAGATGAAGGGGGGATATGGTAGGTTGTTTTGGGTTGCAAAGATGGTGGAGGGGGGATGATATAAGATTTCTTGAAGGAGTGATGGGAGGCTAGCATGGTGGGCCTGGAGATAGGCTTGGTTTGGGGATGGCGTGTACCAACACTTTTAGATGGTGAGCCTTTGGATACATATCCAAGACCATGAAATCCTAGACTTTTTTGTGCAATAATAGGCTTTTTGATTCCTTGCTCTTGTGGTCCTAAACCTTGACCTTGATAATGCGATCGATAGAGCATTTGAATGAGCTGAGGAAACTTTTTGCTTGTAGAAAATGGTAGAAGTGCTTTATTAGATGTACTACAATATGGAGATACTGTTCTTAATTCTTGTGTTGAGAGGGGGCCACCATGGATGAATGTAAGTGAACCAAGAGGGTAGATTATAGATAGTGGAATAGCTTGGATAGGTGGTAAGATGGAAGCATGGAGTGGAGGAGATGGTAGGATAGGATCTTGATTTAGCTGATGGGATGAAAAGATATCCTGCAGTAGAAAAGGTATGGCTTGAGGTTTTGGAGATGGAGGGGATGGTGACTGCACTATGGATGGAAGACATGGTATGGATTGGAGTGGATGGTGCGATAGGAGGTGAAGGGATGGATTCTTCAAAGGCAGCGGATGGATAGATGGGAGATTTGGTAGTGGAGATGGGTGAGTAGAAGATGGATGCATAAGGGTCATTACAGGAGATTTGGGAAATGCTTGGAGGTGATGTGGATAGGATTTGATAGGTGGTGGGATTTTGATGCTTGTGGGAAGTGGAAGGATTTTAAGAAATTTGATGGATGGTATGGGGATGATAGCTATGGTAGATGGAGGTGATATTATAGATGGGGAAGCTTCATCACTGACTACTTCACATGGTTGGATTAGATGACATGGCTTATTGACTATTGGAGGTGGCTTTTCTTGTATTTCCTCTAAGAGATTCCTAGGAGACTCATGTGTTGGAGGTGGAGGTGGTGGATTGACAGGAATAGCCAGTGTGATGGGGGTGGAAGATTGGAAGATTGGTTGATTGGGTGATGGAGGAGAAGCTGGGATATGAGATGGCATGACTAGATAGTTTGGAGGAATGCTTGGATTTTGGGGAATGGTTGGCAGAAGGCATCTATGGCTCTCAAGATACCCATCATAGTCAAAAATATTTTCATCATCATTGGAATAGGATGTAGTGAGAGAAAGGAAAATGTGACCAAAATCATCATGATAGGGTTAGGATTTCTTGTTTTGATGATGAGTTGGATGGGGATGGGGTCTTGCATATGGATGAACACGGAAGTTCATGGTTGGATTTGGATTAAGCACAGATTTTGGATAGGCTGATGAAAGATTTCCTAGGGAGAGTCAAAGCTGCATGACAGACCTAAGGAGGATTGGCTGGAGATTTTTGGCTTTCCTGTGGATGGAAGACTTCAAGGGTATGCTGTCAAAAAGTGAGAGTTTTGCTTTCCTATGTGCAGGATTGGTGGCTTTTGGTGTCAACTTGAGGATAGACAAATGATCCTATGGGCATGACACAAGATTGACCACTTCTGGATCCCAACCTTTAGCTTTAGGTGATGAGGGATGACAAGTGACAAGGCTAGATTACCCTAGACAAAGCTCTGTCAAAGGGATAACCTTGGGGAGATTGAGGGATTTGAATAGATTGATTGGATAGCAAACTCTGGTAGAGTAACAACAATTCCTTAAAGACTTGGGTGATTTTGGATTGGGTTGCTAGCTGGCTGGGGGGATGATTTGGATGGACTTTGGATTTGGGGTTTCTCTAAAGTAAAGAACTAGATAGATTTGATTTCGGCATGGGAGCTTGGATGATTTTTTGATGAAGCGATGACTACGCTAAGTATGCCTTGTGCTGGGAGATTTCTGCTTTTCTAGAATTTTGACCAAAGTTGGCAAACATTCATTCAAAAACTATGAACAAACAAGCAGACAAAAGTTTGGAGCAAGCACGTCAAACACACCAACATCCTAGGAAGCTTCCTACAAGGATGAAATTTGGTTTAGCTAGGTAGTCCTCGATATACACAAGGTACATAAGGCCCAAATCTATAGATGAAACCAAAACAATGTCACACAGTCGAGAGGAGTAGTAACTCACTTCTCCTCTTTCATTTCTCAAGGGTATAAAGTTCCTTCAGCCTTAGCTTGAGTGACAAAATCTTGATCCCAAGAGAGGTGTCTTTGGATTCACCTCCCGATATTTATACTCCACCAAAACACTGGAGTTGAGGTCATCCCAAGGGGTGATGAAATCCCCAAGCAAGCCTCCTAAAGGCTAAGACAATATTTTGGATCCTAACCTTATGCACCCAAGATGGCCTCAAAAGAAGACAAGGGGAGAGAAGACTTGGATGATCTTGGGCTAAAAGACAGAGTTCTTTTCCAACTGATGCTTTAAGTTTTCTGATCTAGACCTTTTGAAAACACACGTGATTTAAGATGCAAAGGTTCAATTCCAATTTTAAATGCACCAACAAAAGAGAAGTGATCGAAGAATGAAGACACCAAGAAGATTTAGGGTCAACAAAAAGTAAAATCGTGCGCTCGGAGGCCCTCCATGTCAAGTATCTATTGATTTTCTTTAAGGCATTCAAGATTGAGTGTGAGTTTTTTTTAAGCCCAAAACAAAGATGTGTGTAAAGCTCAATTTCAAGCGCGCACCCGGAGGCCCTCCACATCAAGATTTGTTCAATTTTTATGACCAAATGAAGTGTTAGCAAGACTAATGTGCATTCAAGAAATTTTCTATCTTAGAAAAACCAATAAAAACTCAAGTGAGTGGAATTTGATTTTTGTGGAGCACCTAACACCTTCTTAGGTAAACCCATCCCCATATATGCCACTGATATTGCAACCAATGGTTAGAATGATGGGTGATTAAAGAGGGTGAGTCCAACAAAAAATTCACTCAAAGTGTCTTTATTTGTTTTTATAACTTAGAAAGTTTTTAAAATGTAGAGTATTTTTATGCCCCAAAAGATGAAGTTTGAGATATTGTAATGATTAATTGACCTTTTGCATTCAAGATTGGATTTGTTGTTTTAATCATGCATTCATAAATTTAAAAAAAAAAACATGATTTTAATCCATGGCACTCAAGAGTGATTTTAGCAACATGCATTCAAAGACAAGTGATTAAACATTCAAGTTTTTTCCTTTGAGCATTCAAGATTGAGATTTTGTGTGTTGTTTTAAGAACTTTGAAGTGCTTTTTTTTAACTTTAGATCATTCAAGATTTTTTTGGAAAAAAGTGAAAATGACTCTTTGGACTTTGGTTTTCATTCAATATTTTGTGTTCTAGTTTGCATGTTTTAAGCCTTAAAAAATGATATTCCTAGATTGTTTTGATGCATGAAAAACCTAAGAAACATTCAAGATTTTGCAACAAGACATTTATTTGGAACAAATAACAAAGCTTTTAGGACAATTTTGGCAACCATTTAGGACTCTTAGTTTTCATGAGATTTTTAAAAGAACTTTAAAATATTTGCAAATGACGTTTATTTTATCCTTGATTAATGCTTTGAGTTTGATTTAGATTTTAGTGTGCACTTAGTGTTGATTTTGAACCTTTTGAAATCAATACTTGAAGTTCTTTTTAAATTATCAAAAATGAAGTGTTCCTTACTTTGCATGAATGCATCTAAAACCTTGATGTTGCAAGGATGCAAATGATTGAATTGGTTTAGTTTCACTTGTTAAAAGATTTGTTTTTTTTTTTTTGCAAATTTTTGGTTTTTAATGGATTTATGTATGATTTGGGGGTTAATTTTAAGCACTTAAAAAAAAGTGTGTATGATTTTGCTTCCTTAAAAAAAAAGGCCAAGATCCCTCAAGGAGAAGAAGAAGTAGTAGATGGAATAGAAGAAGAATATAGACAAGAAGAGGAAGAAGAATTCCAAGTGCTTCGTCCACCTATAAGCTTGAAAAATCTGCAAACACTATGAGATAGACTATGAGTTTCTTTGTCTTCTTCATGTTCATGTGGACCTACAAAACCAATTTTGTACAATCCTACCAATCACAAAAACAAGCAAAATTAGCCAAAATCAGCAAATGACATAAAAAACTTGACTAAAAAAGCTAATGAAGATGACCCATGCAGGGTCCCATCGGGCATGCCAAAATGTATATGCTACTTTAGTATGTTAGAAACACTAAATTAAAACAATCAAAAAACATTTGCATACTAATTTAACATAACCTCATGAGAGACAAAGTGAAGTCCTCAAATGAGAATATGAGCCATGGATAGGCTCTCTCAATGAGGATGATCACTTGATGTAGAGGTGTGTCTAATAGCTAAGATAGCTTGATTATGTATGTATGCTCAAATGCTCAAATGGGCTTCAATGGAGGATTTTTGATAGATTTTGGTGAATGGATTTGATGTAAAAATGGCTTCTCAAAATGGTATTATGACTTTACTTTTTAGATTGTGTTAAAATGGCTTGGGAGAGGATTCCTTAAATAGGCAAAGGGCTTGAGGGATCAAGGGCTAGGATGCAAGGATGGGAAAAAGCTTATGGAAGGTTTAGATTGAATGAGAGGAGAGCACATGGATTGTGCTTCCTTACAGCCAATCAAGGAGTGACACATGTCACAGGGTCATTGGTTAGAGCAAGAGAGGTTGAGGGGTCAAAAAAGGAGGCTCAAAGCTCATAAAGACCCTCATAATGGCTTGTAAGAGCAATGAATGGGCTTGTAAGAGTCATTTATGGCTTTGTGGGCTTCATAAAGTTTTATGGTTGGGATATTTGTGAGAGAGTTGAGATATTTTGACTTGGGTTGCATTAAGAAAGTCTTAAGCTTGACATAGGAATGTGCAAATGATTAAGGCTTGGATTAGGCTTGGGTTAAGATTAGATTAAGCTTGTTAGAGATGGGAAAGTGGAAGGCATTTAATGAGGGTGGGTGAAAGAGGAGATATTTGTTAACTTTGGCTTGGGTTAGCAAGTCTTAATCCATGTTTAGGGAATGTGACAAGATTAGGGGGGGATTAGGATTAGGATTAAAGATAAGGATTGACATCTTCTAGAAGAGTCTAGGCTTTGGATGAGGATGAAGACTTTCTAGAAGAGTCTAGAACTTCCTAGGGTGAAGATGAATAAGGTTTTTAGGAAATAAATAAAGTTTTATTTATTTCAAGGGTTTGGGTTGAGGAGATATTTATTAAAATATTTTTAATAAACATGAGGATTAATATTTAATCTTAATTAAATATTTTGATTTGGGATTAGGGGTAGGAAATGATGGGATTAGCCTTTAATCGAAATTAAAGAAGGATTAGAATATTTTGGAAGAGGTTAGTGGTCTTAAAGAAATTGGCCAAGTTTTGGGTAAAAAATAAATTAATTATTTATTTCGGGTTTTTTGGTCAATTTATTAATTAAATGATTAATAAATAAGGAAATAATGTTTAAATAAGATTTAAACATTTTTGGGAGGGATTCCTTAATTAAATATTTTTAATTAAGATAAAGGGATTTAATGGTATAAAAATAAATTAAATAATTAATTAATTAATGATGATGTCATCAGGGAATTTTTCAAAAAATACAAATACTTTATTTTCTAAAGGATTTAGGTGTCTACAAGCAGTTCTCATGACTAATTGTTACTCTGACTCTTTCATTGTCACCTTACTATTGACCGAGGCTTGTTAGATTCTGTGAGGATTGGAATGTGAACTAGTTGGGAAGTCACTAATAGTGGTTTTCACATGGACTATGATCCATTTAGGTCAAGAACCATTCTGGTTTTCATTGTGTTTGCATTTAGTTAGTTTAGATACATGTAGAAGTAGACAGTAGTTTAGAGGTAGTCCTAAAATATGCTTGAGTATCCTATAGTTATAGGCTACTTGGTTCTTCCTCTATTTCTCTTGGGTTAAGAGAATACCTTTAAGTTAGTTGTAGGACCAAAATAGATTGAAGATCATTCTAGAGGGGAGCTATACCCTTAAAATTTAGGGGTCTTTGATAGAACACCTACCTAGACCCATTATGCTGGTATAAGTTTTTTTCCTTTAGTTTTGAGCAAAGAGTCAAGGCTAAGACCATTTTCAAGATAAAGACAATTTGTTATCCAACACCACCATAAAGAAACATGTCCTTTCCCCTTAGTTTGTGCCAACCTCACTCTGATAGGATCACCAATATCCTATAAGTCAAAGTAGTCTTCTAATTCACCAATCTAATTAATCAAGTCTTCAAGATTCAAAGTACCTATAAAATTAGAAACATACATCATATGCTTCAACTTTAAGTGAGATCCATATCTATTGAACTAAGAAACCCTATCTTCCATATATCTCTCCATGTGATTAGTTATGTCCTCATCACTAGATCCAACAACCTTAAAGTCTTCAACAACTTCTTCGTAACCATCTTTAGTACCCACATTCCTAAGTACACCTGCTATTCTTAGCTCCATAACATCATAGATATTTGAAATTTCCCTAGGTTCCAATGTTTTTGGAGGCATCTTCCAAGATCTTTGTAAACCCAGAGAAAAAAATCCACAAGATCAACTAGCTTCACAAGATCAACAAGCTTCACTAGATCAACCAACTTTGATACCACTTAATGCAGTAGAAGGCAGGAAAATTTCCAAAGGGGATGTCCTAACCCCCAGCAATAACCACACATCAAAATATAAATATAAACACAAATATTTAGATCTAAAACAACATTGATTCTCATAATAGAATAATCAGATTACATCCAACATGCATGGTTGTAAGGGCTTTTGGGTTATGACCAAATACATCAGCAATTATAATAATAGTTCTACAAGATCTAGCAAGATCCAACCACTAGCTAGCCCAAATCCACAATCTAGTAGAAAACCGCATGAATAACCTAAATTTTTGCTTGCACACCACCATGAAACCTTCTTGCTTCCCAAGTGCACACTTAGCTACTAGCTCTGGTCAAACTTTTCTCCTCTTAGCTACTCCATGTTGAATCCTATCATGAATATTGACTTAAGACATCACAAGACTACTTATACTAAGCCAAGCCATAGGTTGGCCTAGCAAATTATGTTAAATAAACACTCACATATTAAATAAGAATCAAGCCATTAGTTGGCTTAGCAAAAAACATTAAATACATAAGACAACTAAATACTTAAGGTAAGCTCCAAGTTTGTAATGCATAACTAGCTCATATGACAGCATGACAACATGAAAGTATGTGCCCTTAGGCACAACTCCATGTGTCATCCAAATATTCAAATCCAATATCTCATACCCCAACTACCTCAAATTGAAGCTCATGAATATAATCTCAAATGTATGCCATTAAATCAAGAACATGCAACCAATAGCCACCAAAATGACAACTCTGAACTCTATGTGCACTTAGGACAAGGCTTCCCAATATGTCTCAAACACATCCCCAACTATGCAAACTATAGGTCTATAAATCCAATATTGAAGCCCTTGCATATAGGATTGTTGACTTCCCCAGGATGCTCCTACATCATGTTATCTATGTCTAGGGGAAAAAAGTATATCATACTTTGGTCTCTTTTGTGTGATGGTGTTTCTTGGTGACTCACCCCAAAAAATATTTTTCAACACTTTCTTTTCCATTGAGTATACTACCTTGAGTCAATTCTTTGTCTATAGTCTTGGAATTTACAATATTTCTCACCTACATGCATGAGTTCTAGCAAGACAATGATTATATTTTTTTTGTCACATCATGCTTAAACTAAAACATCTGAGATATGCTTACATTTTATTTGTGTGTTGATTGTTGAAGATCTCCATTGATTATTCCCTCCTTATTCTCTTTGGGATTTTTTTGAACTAGAGGACTAAGGGCATAAGGAATTATTTTCCTTTAACTTTTGTTTTTTGGTAATAGATTCAATGATCTTAGGTATCTCTTGGTTTGACCCCTTGTATACTTAGGAGAATTGAGGTTGTGTCCTTGTCTATTACATTTGGTTTTCTCTGCAAGACCATTCTTATGGCCATATCAACATTTTGTATCTTTCTACAAACATAATCTTGTTATATTAAACCTAGGGAATCTAACTACATCATCATCTTGACCTTTGTTTCTTTGATGCGTAGGTTAGATTCCCACATCCTATCTAATATAGATCATATTCATATCCTCATAGTCTCACACTACTAATGTTTTATGATCTTGTTATGTCCCTTAATAAGGTTTGATGATAATAAATAGGACCTCCCTAATTGACCCTTGCAATTTTCACTTTGTATTTTCATGTTAGTTTTCATTTTAGGGCTTCATTCTAGTTTGTATTTAGAGTTAGGAGAGAGTCTCCTTCATCACTTTTTGGACATGTCATCAACTATGCTCAATCATATTTTCTTCTATTTCTCAATCATGTCGTTGTCACTTTCTTGATCTTTCATCACTAATTATTTTTCAACATTCTTTTATCCTGCAATCACAAGGGGTTAATCATATAATCACATCTAATCTATACAAAAGTGTTAAAAGTTTCAAATCATGAGTTCATATTATACATATTAAAGAGAGAGTATCAATGACCATAAGAGAATCATGTATCATGGTAGTAAAAGAAAGAAAGAGGACCTACGTATATATCTACATTGCATGAGATAAAAGTTCTAAAAGGAAATATACATCCTTGATATCAATGACATGAGCATAAAGTAAAAGACACAAGTACACAAAATAATTAAAATCCAAATCAAGTTTCTCATATATATCATGATGAATCAATATGATTACAACATGAGATCAAAATTTGGATAAAGTGTCTCAAAATATCTCTTATCTACCATCGGAAAGTGCTGGAAATATTCAAGGTATGATAAGTTATTGAGAGGGGAGGGGTGAATCAATAACTTTTAAATTCTTCTTTTAAATTCACCATAAATCCATCTATGCTATTGCATACATTAGTACTGAAAGATAAAACATTCATCACACAAGAGAACACAATGTTTTGGTAACCCTAAAACCTTCCAAATAGAAAGTAAAACTGGGGTGGGGATGATACCCAAAAAACTTCACTACTGCAACACAAATTTGGCCTATTAAGGCTTACATTGACCACTTATGGTGATCTACCTTGTTAGGAGCACAAAGGAATTCTAGGTCCACCTTGTTAGAGGATCTACAAACATACAATGAAGTATGCACTTGGTTAAGAGATTTATACAAAGACTATTAAGTCTACCTTGTTAAAGGATTTAAAATTGATTCACCTATTAGGATGAAGTAGTGGAACTACATACAACTGATTGCTGATATGATCCTTTTATGCATTGATCACCTTATGTGATAGATATGACTTTTTTCCTTTTGTATTGACCTTGTTGCATTCCTTAAACTACTACTGATAATTCTTCTCATGCACTTCTCAAAATTACATAATAATACTTCAATACAACATGATATCTTACAATAAATTTTACATATAAACTGCTGAATATTATAAAGCTTGGTTAACACTAGAATGCTTGGTGAGTGTAGGAAACTAAGTGTTGAGATCAGTAGCTATACTAATATAGATAAGTACTGTCACTAACACAATACTAACTTAATGTCAACAATCTCCCCCTTTGGCATTAGTGAGAAAACTCTTATAAGCCAAAACATATGTACATAATCTAACTCATTGAATTTTGATTTTTCAAAATTGATCTTTGTAAAGCTATTGCATATACATTCCTACATATATCTCCTTAATGACACATAATGTACATACAAAGATACATAGATATACACATATACATGTTGACTCTACTGAGTGCTATCTCCCCCTTTCACTTATACTAATATCTCTCCTTATATACAATGATTCCCCCTTTTTGATAGTAATGCCAAAGGGCTATATATATTATCTAGATAGTTATACCAAAATGAGATAGAAATTCTTGATGTACCTTGAGGATGAGGGTGAATGAGTTATTCCAATTATCTAGCAAAATTTGGCAGGTGGAGAGAGCAATCTGAACTTCTGCTGATAATTTGATCATGTGATCAGCCACTGATAAATTCTGATCTTGAACCAATGTTTTACAATGAGCAATATGTTTTTGCATTGTATCCATTATTGGCAAGACCATGTTCTGAATATCAATCAAGTTTTCTCTTATTCTTGCTTCTTCCCTTAGAAGTTTTTCCTGCATGTCTGCTAGATATTTCACCTTGGTGTGATATGAGGAGCTGGAAGAGGGGTCAGTCTACAACTTTGATGCACTTGATTGCATGTCAGCATCAATCTTATTTAGCTTCTCCTTTATTCCATTGGTAAAATCGAAGACATCACAAAGTTTGGCAAAACGTGATGCTACATTATTAAAAGAATTTTCAAAATTACCCAAAAATGCAGACAACTCAACTTGTTTGATTGCAATCTATTGAGAAATATGCTCTAGCACCTTGTTATCGAACTTCCTTTCAGCCTTTTCAATTAGTTTCTCTTATCTAGAGGAGTCCTCATTATATTTATGTATAGCCTCTTCTAACTAAATCAAAATGTGTTGAGTGGAATCCACTTCAATACCTATAGCATCTATAATTATATTCTTGGTATTTTCAATTATTCTATATTCCTTGTCCCTTTTAGACCTTAACTACTTTTGTGTAGCTTTCTTCTCTATGAGTTGACTTGCTAATCTCATCTCTTCAATGGTAGTAGTGTCAAAGTCAATCTTAGGAATTACTATCTCTATGTCTAAATTTATATCTTCTTCAATTCCTTTTCCAGTGATCAAAAGTTTCAATGGTTGCCTTTGTTCTACTTTTGTGATTACTGGTTTGACCTTTGGAATAGACACAATAGTGGAGATAGAAGGGCTAGCAATGAAAAATGAGATAGGGCTCAAGGATTGAATGCCAATAGGAGTACTAACCAAATAAAAAACTGAAACACTTCCCAAAAATGGGGCCACATGGGGTAGAATACCCATAAAAATATCTGAACTAACTGGAATCAAAGTGGATGTAGGTAATGTTGATGAAAAAAAAATTGTAGAGCTATCTAGAATCGATGAAGACAAAATTGTAGAACTTACTATTGCACTTACTGATGATGCAAGAGAATAGGGAGCTAACTCGGTAGCTGAAGAAGTAATAGTTAGCTTAGTGGATGAAGTACTTGACACTTCCATTATAGATACCTGGAGCTGGGAGGTGGCTGGTGAAGATTGAGAAATTGATGTTACTATTGTGCTCACAATCTCACTAGTAGAAGTTGACTCCATAGATGTAACAGTATGTGGTGGAGTGTGAGGAAGAGATGCCATTGCTTCAGCTACTATTTTGATTAGATCATCTTCATCCTTTTCTTCCTCTTCTACTTCTTCCTCATTTTCTTCTTCTTCCTTATCCTCCATTAGAGCATGCAATTCTCCTATTGTTACTATGATTGAAGAAGTATTGTCATCATCATCATCATCATTGTTGTCACTATTGTCATCATCTTTAATTTCAGCAGTTTCTTCTGATGGCTTGTTGAGATGATATATATCTCTCCAAATGTTTGAGGCATGCTTAACAATTGATTCTATATTCTTCGTTAATATGAAGCATGTGTTAAGCTTTAGAATCATTCTATCTTCATGCTCTTTTAATGCTTTGTTCACTTCTACATCAATCAAATTTGGTACCAACTATCTCAATTGTTGTTCAAAGATGTCATTTATAGTTTGCACCATCCTCTCCCATCTAATATTGATTTTAGCAAAAAGATTTGCATGAATTTGAGGTTGTATTTGTATAGGGGAGTATTTCCAAATACCCATCTTTTCCACAACTAAGTCCTCAATCTCTTTTTGCTTAGCTGGAGTCCAAGTCTCATATTTGAGAACTCTGAAGTTGTAAATTCTTTCTCCAACTCTTAATTTTTTCATCCTTTCCTCAAATGTAGGTGTAGAGTGGATAAATACAGGTTTAATTTTGCCTTTCCTAGCTCTCCTAGAGAACACTACAATTGGTTGCTTCTGAGGTTTGGTGATAATTACTCTACCTTTCTTTCTCGTTGGTTCATCTTTCCATGATTCTTCTTCTTCTTCATATTCCTCCTCTTCATCCTCACCCTTGCCCTCAGTAAGCAATAGAGGGCCTTCAACTATCTTCAATTTAGCAATTCTCTTCTTGCCTCTACTGAGAGCTTGAGCAATCTTAATACTAAGCTCTATCCTCTTCTTTGCTTCCTCATATGTGCCAAATGTAGGAAGATTAGGATTGGCTAGCTCATTAACTAATGCATCAATGATGTCTCTAGCTTCATCAATGTTAATTTCATTAGGCAATGGTTTTACCCATGCCACTCTTGGTATAACTGCTTGAATGTACACTCCATCACAGTCCACCATGAAACATATATTATCCTTGTAGTCTTCTACAAGCTTGGGTGGGATTCAAAATCTATTGTTCATTTTCTCCTTGAACATCTCAAAATAGTTTTCCAACACCCTTTCAAAGTTTTCACGCATTTCTTCAATAAATTCATTTATCTGATAAAGAACAGGCATGTCTTTCCTCCACACAATTGTGCCCTTAGATGGAAAGAATAAGAAAACAAGCAACAAACTAAACTTAAAGGAATTATTCTTGGAAGTCTTCACAATTTCAATGTTTTTGTTCAATTGCTCAAGTAACACATCTGATAGATCAAATTCGAGATTCTTTTTTATAACCTTGTATGCTAGGTCAACTGCCTCACAAGGAACGTTGTTCAACTGACTCAACCTATAGATATTATGTGCAATGATGTGGATGCCAAACTTAAGCTCTATGTTAGTGGCATTGTTTATTTTCAAACCTCTACTATCCCACTTGGCTAGGATTTTCTTTTTCAGTTCCTCTCGACCTAGGGTTTTGGTTGACTTAGCTTTGCTTAGTATTGGCAGACTCATAACCTTGTGTATCATCTTCTTTGTAATCAGGATGGGTTACTTCAACCATAATTGACCATAGTGGAACTGGCTCAATATATACCTTATCCATTTTACTTTGAATTTTTGTTGCATGTGAGGGATATGAATTAATCCTTTCATTTCCAAATGCTTATGTTCGGGTTTCAAAACTCTGTCAACACAAATTTTAGCTAGGGCATTATCCATTTCTAATGTCCCTAATTCTTTAATAGTACATTTAAAATTAGTTCTTATGTTGTTAATTAGGAGTACCTTTGGTGGGATTTGCGACTAAGCATCGTAGGGATCAAGTGATTCAGCAATGGTTGGAACAAGCTTGAAGTTTGGTGCTTTCCACTCGATGCCCTTAACCAGCATCTCGGAACCCTTCTTTAGTTCAGTGTTGCTTCCACTAGTAGACACCATCGCTACTTGGTCGATGATAAAATTTGTGAAGATCTCACTGCTAAATCGCTCAAAAATACTATAATGCTCTTTCAAATCATTCTGCTCTTCAAATGCTGAGAATGCAATGAAAAATGAAGTCAAAATTACCCCTTTTGTTGGGAAATTTGCATAAATGCTCAGTGCCATTATGACATAGTGCATGACAGACTATCATCCACTGACCTAACTTGACAAGAGTATCAACTCAATGAACAAACCAAATTTCCCTTATTCCCGACCTCACTTGGTAAGGTCTTCAACCAACTTTCTTCGGTGAATTCTAATACAACTTGGTGAAAGATAACCTTTTTGTGATCCTTATGTATCTAGAATACTGATTGGATCATTTTCATTCCTCATATTTGTTGGAATTGCATCTGATTTTCTTGTTGAGTACAACTCCAACACATTCTTAAGAATTTAGTTTGAGGGGATGGAGTCACCCACTTCTTGAGAGACTTCACTTCCATGATTTTAGCTTGTATCCTTAGTAGATTTAGGAATCCATTGTTGCCTCATTTGTTTCCTTATGTTGTCAGCCCTTGCTTTCTTTTCATCTTCAACTTTGTTTACATTCATGCAATTTTTAGCTATATGACCAATTTTAGTGCATGTGTAACACCTTATAGTAGTATCCTTCTTTCTTAGATGATGCCTTGCACAATTTATGCTAGTGTGTCCATATTC
Source organism: Cupressus sempervirens (assembly GCA_028749045.1). NCBI lineage: Eukaryota > Viridiplantae > Streptophyta > Pinopsida > Cupressales > Cupressaceae > Cupressus > Cupressus sempervirens. Next base: position 246,029,230 of record CM053783.1, read on the forward strand.
TCCATAATAATGACATCTATACTAGGTATTGTAGTCCCATCCAAATATTGTCTTTACAAGTTGTTTAGCTGGATTGAATGATTTGGATCTGCATTGAGATGCCTTGTGACCATGCTTTTTGCATTTGTGATATTTACCTTCAAATTTTGGTTTCTCCTTTCATTCATTGGCTTTGTGACCATGCTAATTGCAGTTGTAGCACTTTCCATTGAATTTTGCTTTTCCATTGCTCTAACATTTGTTTATGTATGACCAATTTTCCCACAATGATTGCATGAGGGTTTTTAATTCCTTTTTGCACCTTGCTTGGAAGATTCACCTTCTTATTCATTGTATCCAAGTCCTTCTTTACCTTTTTACCTATGAAGATTTTGCTCATTTTGCTGATTCAATTGATTCATGTCTTCTTGAGATTTCATCATTCTCTCATTGATTTTTTTTTCAGCATTTAGGTCATTCTTCAATTTTTCAATAATTTTCTTTTCAAATCTTAGTTCTCTCATTGCTCTTTCATTAATTTCTCTTTTAAAATTTATATCATTTCTTATTCTTTCATTTTGTGCTTTAAGAATCCTGATTTCTTCATTTGCTTCAGTGATTTGATCAATAAGGTCTACATGCTTATTGGATTGATTTTTGTCTTCATTGTTTCTTGCCTGCAAGTCTTCATTTGCCTTATTCCTATGTTCCAAAATCTCACATAGCCTGATTGATTGAATTTCTTGTTCTCTTTTGAGTTTCCTTACTTCTTCTTCTAGAGATCCATTCTTTGCTAGGAGTTATTTGATTGCCTCATTAGCTTCATCTGAACTGCTTGATGGAAAAAGGTCTTCAATCTTTTCTTCAACATACTGATGGTCATCCATTTATCTTGCAAGTTCTTTCCTTCTTTTCAGGTATTGGGAAAGATGTTCTTTTGCTTCCTTGAGTTGAGCTATGGCCATCTCCAGATATAGCTTTTCATTTTCAATTGCCTTGTCAAGTCTAAATATCTCCATTTGTCCTTAGATCTGTGCTCAAGCTATTAAACTTTATCCTGAGAACCACAAAGCTTCGATACCAATTGTTGAAAATATTCAATATATGATAAGTTACTAAGAGGAGAGGGGTGAATTAGTAACTTTAAAATTCTTCTCTTAAATTCACCATAAATCCATCTATGCTACTACATACATTAGTACTGAAAGATAAAACATTCATCACACAAGAGAACACAATGTTTTGGTAACCCAAAAACCTTCCAAATAGAAAGTAAAACTTGGGTGGGGATGATACCCACAAAACTTCCCTACTATAGCACAAAGTTGTCCTGTTAAGGCTTACATTGACCACTTCTGGTGATCTACCATGTTAGGAGCATAAAGGACTGCTAGGTCCACCTTGTTAGAGGATTTACAAACATATAATGAAGTATGCACTCAGTTAAGAGATTTGTACAAAGACTATTACATCTACATTGTTAAAGGATTTAGAAATTGATTCACCTATTAGGATGAAGCAGTGCAACTACATACAACTGATTGCTAATATGATCCTTTACGCACTGATCACCATATGTGATAGATATGACTTTTCTGCTTCTGTATTGACCTTGCTAAATTCCTTAAACTGCTACTAATAATTCTTCACATGTACTTCTCAAAATTACATAGTAATACTTCAATGCAAGATGATATCTTACAATACATTTTACATATATACCTTTCCAATTCACAAAATACAAGGTCAGCCAAAAACACAAGTGAAAAACACATTACAAAGTCGGCCCAATAGTAAATAACTCGGGTTCACTGAACTAACTTGGTGACCTTCTGATACTCGGCATCCACTGCATTACATGGCATCATCATGCACTTGATAGAAGTGAAGGCTCGGTCCATACTAATCACTCAATGTAGTTCTGAACTTGGTGACCATTGGTGAATCAGTAGATGTAGTGTCACTCAGTAGATACTACAGGCTGAGTTTACCTTGCTTCACTCGGTAAACATTACTTCATCCAATGCTCAGTTTACACTAAATTTCCATGACACAAACTTTCTACTCGGTAGATACTGTGAAACATGGTAGACACTGAGAATCTTAGTAGATAATGTTGGTCTTCACATTGCCTATATTCACTCAATAGCCATTGTTCTGCTCGACGTAAATTTTTGAATAATTTGAAGCTTGGTTAACACTAGAATGCTTGGTGACTGTAGGAAACTAAGTGCTGAACTTTGTAGCTATACTGATATAGATAAGTGTTGTCACTAGTGGCAATACTAACTAAATGCCAACAAAAAGCTCTTTACTCACTCTAAAATCACAAAAGAAAAATGCACAAATGACCTTTTGGACCCCTTATATAGCATTTTTGATGCAGGAGTATTCTTGGTTGTCTAGCTATCCTACATCTTGCATTTTTTTGCTTTAGAGTTGGAGGACTCATTCAATGAAGAGATGGTACTCAACATACACTAGGAGCTTGGTTCATACTATAGGGCTCAGTTATGCTTGGTTGCAGTGTTAACCGATGTCATGTCCCCTATTCAAATAATTTAAAAAAAAATAAACTTTGTTAAGGCAGGCAGGCTCCAAAAAGGTGAAATTTCGGAAAAAGGGGTTAATCTTTGGAAACCAATGGACTAATAAATAAAAATTATTATTAAATTATATTTTATTAACCCCTCTTGGACGTGAGTTAGGGTTATGCCCTCTTTAAAAGGGGTTTGGAGGCATTTTGGGCTCATTCTACATCTTGATTCTTGCTAATTTTCTTGTTGTTCTTCAGAGGCTGCCAAACCTGTGGAGAAGGAGACCCAAGAACGGGAGTTTGCAGGTTTCCAGGAAGGCTAAGGATGGGAGTTTGAAGCCATTCCATGTGCATGCTCATACAGAGTTTGCCCTTGTGCTGAATAGTGCCGATTTGGGTGTTTTCGGGAATTGTTTTTGGTTTGAATTTGGGTTTTCAGTTGAGTGTTTCATATCAGTTTGGTTTGCTGTTGTATTTCAGACTTTATGATGTTAAAATAGAGCTGAATATATGTATTGGGTCATGATCAAACTTCTGAGATAATTTATGAGTGTTTTTTGGTGTTTTCGAGCATTTTGGTGTTAATTTCGGGAGCCCGATTGAGCATAGTTTTGCTCTACATTTGTGATCTGTTGTGTAAGGGCTGTACAAATCTGGAAATGTCATTTTGTAGGCTGTTATGCTGCTGAAATTTCTGTAAAAATGTCCATTTTCAGATTTATTAACAATTTGTGAAGTTGTGAAGTTTTTTTTGGCACTAATTTGGACATACCCGATTTGGGTTTTATTGGAGAATTGACAGATCTTTGTAATATTGGTTGTTTGATTTTAAAGTTCTGATTTGAGGCTGGAAATATCATAAAAAAATTAGTAAAGGGACATTTCAGTGGTATCAGAGCCGTGATCTTGCCAGCCTGAGGGTTTGTAGAAGTTGCATGTCAGTTTTAACAACTACCCAGATCTTGCATGTCATATTTTATGATTGCATGCAACTAAGTGAAAGAGAAAAAAGATATTTGCAGCGAGAAAAGAATAAAGAAATTTTGATCAAACCCCCAGTTGAAAGCAAAAGTACAAAATCCAAGGAAGAAAAAAGTATGGCTGATCCAGATGAGATGGCAAAGAAATTCTTCCAAGACATCCAAAATACTCAGAAGCAAACAGTGGATGGTTTGGCGGAAACTAGAGAGGCTTTGCGAATATTGACAGAAAAATTACAAGGAATTGCATCTATTAATGAGAAAGGGAGCACTTCAGAGGAGCCGAGAAATGGGAGATCCACACCATCTAAATCATCCAAATCTATTTTCTTGCCTGCAGATGAGCCACCAGTACCAAATCCAGCCATTAATCCAGTGGAAGAGGTTACAGGTAATTTGATTACATTAAGAGCTACTTACAATGGCTTAGATGATGACTTTCGTAGTTTAGTTCCTTTTAAAGAATATGTGGATATGATGAACACTTTGATGCCCAAGAAAGAGAATAGGAGGGAGCATGACACAAGTGGAAGAGAGCTCAAAAATAAAATAAGCAAGTTTACAGCGCCTACTTTTGATGGAACAAATAAAATTTCAGCTAGAGCATGGCTACAAAAATTACAAACTTTCTTCACACTCAACCCCATGAAAGAGAGTGATGCTATTCAATTTGCAAGTCTACACTTGGAAGATGCAGCCTATGATTGGTGGTATCATGGAATGACTACTCAAGGTCACGATCAGGTAACTACATTTGAAGATTTCAGTCAAAGGGTGATAGATAGATTTGACCTCAAGGATGATGAAGAGTACTTTAAAGAATTGTCAAAGTTGAAGCAAACCAAATCAGTTAATGAGTATGTAGAAGAATTTCAAAAAGTGGCTGTTATGGTACCTGATATGAGTGAAAAGAGGATCGTTTATCTTTTTCTTGATGGTTTAGAAGATTCTGTTAAGGGTTTGGTTAAGGCTTTCTCACCCTCAACCTTACACGAAGCTATCAAAAGAAGCTTGCAACTTGAAACGTGCGTGCCTATGAAATCAATCACTAATCAAAAACCCCCAAATCTTTGGCAACATAAGGGAAATTTTCAGAAAAAGACTTTCCCAACACTACCACCAAAAGATGTGACAAATGTGGCAAAAAAGAAGGTAGATGAAGAGACTAGGAGTGAATTACGAAGGAAAAAACTTTGTTTTACTTGTAGAGAACCATGGGTTCCAGGACACAGATGTTTGGGGAAAGGTCAAGTGCACTATATTGAAGTTGCTTCAGAATCTGATTCAGATGAGCATGAGGAATTTCATGATACTAAGGAGGAGGTAGAAGAAGAGAAAGTAAAAGAAATCAGCAAGGATGGCACTTTAGCAGCATTATCAGGAGTCCCAAGATACCATCCCTTCCGAATTCGAGGGGTACTAGCAGGGCAAAGGTTGACTGTTCTTCTTGATAGTGGGGCAACTCACAATTTTATTGATGAGGGATTTGTCATGAAAAGAGGGCTTAAAGCAGAAGATTTTGAGGGATTCAATGTTACTGTAGCTGATGGATTCACTATGCCTTGCACACGGGTGGTGAAACAACTCAAGATGACCTTAGGAGATTATGAGTTATGTGATGACTTCTATGTGGTTGGTATTGGGGAGACAGATCTTGTATTGGGTGTTCAATGGTTGCACTCTATCGGAGGCTATTACATGAACCATCAAACTATGGAGTTTAAATTTCATTCCAATGGGAAAGAAGTCATATTGAGAGGGTTATCAAATGGAGCACCTAAGGCGGTCTCTGCAAAGAGGATGGAGAGGACTTTTCGAAGAGGACAAGTAACATGGGCAGCAGGAGTCATAATCCAACCAACAAGCTCTCCCAAGAATCAAGGTAATTTCCATTTTGAAATTCAAAATATTCTTGATAAGCATAGTATAGTTTTCAATGACTTGCCTCCAGGATTACCACCAGATAGAGGTTTTGAGCATGTTATAGAGTTAGAACAGGGTGCCAAACCAGTTATAACAACCCCATACCGCCATCCAAGAGGTTATAAGGAAGAAATTGAAAAAACTACTAAAGAACTCCTGGACATGGGATTCATAAGGCCTAGCTCTAGTCCATTTGCATCATCTGTGGTACTTGTCAAGAAAAAGGATGGTACAATGAGAATGTGTATAGACTACAGGGCTCTAAACAAGAAGACCATAAAAAATAGGTATCCCATACCACGCATAGATGAACTCATTGATGAGTTACATGGTGCTGTATACTTCTCAAAAATTGACTTAAGATCAGGCTACCATCAAATCCGAATGAGGAGTGAAGATGTGGAAAAGACTGCTTTCAGATGTCACTATGGGCACTTTGAATTTCTTGTTATGCCATTTGGACTCACTAATGCACCAGCAACATTCCAATCTTGTATGAATAAGGTATTCAGTCAGCATCTTCGAAAATTTGTTTTGGTATTTTTTGATGATATCTTGATATACAGTAAAACATGGGAAGAGCATCTAAAGCACATAGACACTATTTTGGGAATCTTGGAGCAGCAATCCTTCTATGCTAAGCTATCTAAATGTGAGTTTGGTTTGACAGAGATCCTATATTTGGGACATCTTATAAGCTCTAAAGGAGTACAGGTTGATCAACAAAAAATCCAGGCAATTTTGGATTGGCCTCCACCCACTAATCTTACACAGTTGAGAGGTTTCTTCGGGTTGTGTAGCTACTATAGGAGATTTGCCAAGGGATTTTCTCAGCTTGCTGCCCCCTTGACTGATTTGACAAAGAAAGGAGCTTTTGTTTGGACAGAAGAGGCACAAAAAACATTTGATAAGCTTAAGGAGGTAATGAGTTCATGCCCTGTGCTTGCAATTCCAGATTTCTCTTTACCTTTTGTTGTTGAATGTGATGCTTCAGGAGAAGGTATAGGGGCTGTCCTAACTCAAAGGGGACATCCAATAGCATTTGAGAGTCGAAAATTAAATCAATCAGAGAAAGGGTACTCCATCTATGATAAGGAAATGTTGGCAATCATGCATGCACCTCATAAGTTTAGACAATATTTGGTATGTGGGAGATTCATTGTAAAGACAGACCATAATAGCCTCAGGTTCTTCTTGAACCAAAGGGATTTGAATGATCATCAACAAAAATGGGTAAGCAAATTGCAAGCTTATGATTTTGATATTGAATACATGAAAGGAAAGAATAATGTGGTTGCTGATGCTCTCTCAAGAAAGCCCACTTTGTGTTCCTTATCATCTATCTCTGCTAATTGGAAAGTCTCCATAATTTTAGAGTACGCTAAAGATTCATTTGCCACCAAGATTTTGGATAAGTTAGTGGATGATAACAGGTACAAGGTTGTTGATGAATTGATTTATTACAAGAACAGGATCTTCTTAGTACCAGGGTCAAAAACTAAGGAGAGGATATTGAGGGCTTTTCATGACACACCTTTGGCTGGTCACCAGGGATACTTCAAGACATACAGGCAAATTCGAGAGTGGTTTTCATGGAAGGGTATGAAGGAGGATGTCCTTAAACACATTAAGGAATGTATGGTATGCCAACAAAGCAAGAGTGAGCAAAATTTTCCTGCAGGGTTGTTGCAGCCACTTCCTATTCCTGAACAAAAATGGGAAAGTATTTCCATGGATTTCATCACTGGGTTGCCCAAGGTTCAAGGTAAGGATTGCATATATGTGGTGGTAGATAGACTAACTAAGTATGCACATTTCTTTCCTATCACATCGGATTTCAAGGCATCACAAGTGGCTGAATTGTTCTTCAAGGAAATTTTTAGATTACATGGTTTGCCTAGAAACATTGTTAGTGACCGGGACAGTAGATTCCTTAGCTCTTTTTGGAAGGAGCTCTTTCATTTGGCAGGAACTGAACTCACTCCCAGTACTAGCTATCACCCTCAAACAGATGGACAAACAGAGATAGTTAATAAATGGATAGAAGGATATACGAGGAACTATGTTTCAAATCAACAACATGCTTGGGTGAAATGGTTACACCTAGGGGAGTATTGTTACAATACATCTCATCACATGTCTATTGGTATGCCTCCTTTTCGTGCTCTTTATGGTTACGATGCCCTTTCCTTTGTTGATCTAATACTTTCCGATAGCAAAGTACCCGCAGCAAGTGATTTCATCAAGCAAAGCCAAGACATAATAAGGTCCCTCAAGGATAATCTACAACATGCACAAAACCAACAAAAGATATATGCTGACAGGAAAAGGATTGAAAGATCTTTTGAGGTGGGAGACTTGGTATTTGTTAGGTTGCAGCCATATAAGCAAAGCACCTTGAAGAGAAGTGGGGCAGAGAAACTCAAGCCAAGGTTCTATGGGCCTTATAAAATCATCAAGAAGGTAGGAGAGGTAGCTTATGAATTGGAGCTCCCACCAAACAGCAAAATACATAATATTTTTCATGTATCTTGCTTAAAGAAGGTTATAGGCCAGCAAACCATAGTATCTACAGAATTACCACCTCTTGATGATGAAGGGAAATTAGTTTTGATACCAGAAGAAATTTTGGATACAAGAGAGAAAAGGTTGAGAAATAGGAGCATCATAGAGCATTTGGTCAAATGGAAAGGATTACCACTAGAGGATGCAACTTGGGAAGGAGAACATATTCTTGAGAATTCCAACCTTCATTGCTTGAGGACAAGCAATATTTGGGAGGGGAGGACTTGTCATGTCCCCTATTCAAATAATTAAAAAAAAAATAAACTTTGTTAAGGCAGGCAGGCTCCAAAAAGGTGAAATTTCGGAAAAAGGGGTTAATCTTTGGAAACCAATGGACTAATAAATAAAAAGTATTATTAAATTATATTTTATTAACCCCTCTTGGACGTGAGTTAGGGTTATGCCCTCTTTAAAAGGGGTTTGGAGGCATTTTGGGCTCATTCTACATCTTGATTCTTGCTAATTTTCTTGTTGTTCTTCAGAGGCTGCCAAACCTGTGGAGAAGGAGACCCAAGAACGGGAGTTTGCAGGTTTCCAGGAAGGCTAAGGACGGGAGTTTGAAGCCATTCCATGTGCATGCTCATACAGAGTTTGCCCTTGTGCTGAATAGTGCCGATTTGGGTGTTTTCGAGAATTGTTTTTGGTTTGAATTTGGGTTTTCAGTTGAGTGTTTCATATCAGTTTGGTTTGCTGTTGTATTTCAGACTTTATGATGTTAAAATAGAGCCGAATATATGTATTGGGTCATGATCAAACTTCTGAGATAATTTATGAGTGTTTTTTGGTGTTTTCGGGCATTTTGGTGTTAATTTCGGGAGCCCGATTGAGCATAGTTTTGCTCTACATTTGTGATCTGTTGTGTAAGGGCTGTACAAATCTGGAAATGTCATTTTGTAGGCTGTTATGCTGCTGAAATTTCTGTAAAAATGTCCATTTTCAGATTTATTAACAATTTGTGAAGTTGTGAAGTTTTTTTTGGCACTAATTTGGACATACCCGATTTGGGTTTTATTGGAGAATTGACAGATCTTTGTAATATTGGTTGTTTGATTTTAAAGTTCTGATTTGAGGCTGGAAATATCATAAAAAAATTAGTAAAGGGACATTTCAACCGAGTAGCTCAGTCAATAAAGGGGCTCAATTTCTTCTGGAGGACTTAACACATACTAGTGCTTAGTCAATGAAGGAGCTTACTTATATATGGTGGAATGCTTACACTTGACATGGATTTTCTCTGATGCTCGATTTGGTATTGGTTCTATGTTAATCGAGTTGTCTATAGTCAGCCAACTTATGCATTTAATTTGATTTATATGTATTTAATTTATATTGTGAGCCAGCTTGTGGCTTGAAGGGTATATTTAGTGTAAGGGTTTATTTAATTTGTAATTGGCTAGGCCGACCTATGTCTTAGTTGGTTATAAGTAGGGGTGTTTTTTGGAGTCTTAAGTCATTGATCATTCAACTTGGAGAAGGGATGTGGTAGAAGAGAGAATTTTGAGAAGGGGTAGTAGTTGAGGCTTGGGAGACAATGAGATTTCTTGGTGGGCCTGCGAGCACAAATTGATATCTTCCTTGGGGGTTCCTACTAGAGCGTGGATCTGGACTGGCTAGTGTTGGGATTGGATCTTGAGGGATCTTGCAAAACTATTTTTGTAATTGCTATTGTAGTTGGTCAAAACCCATTAGGCCTTACAATTGGGCACATTTCATGTAGATAGTTATTTTATGAATAAAGAGTTGCATTTGGTATCAGATTGTGTATCTTGTTGTTGTGTTTTTGTTGTGTGATTATTTGCAGGGATCCAAATTACCTCTAGTAAGTATAACTTTGGATTCTCATTGCATCATTTTTTGCCTAATTTTTTAAATTCTCATATTTTGTATGTACCTTAACCAAATTTTGACATCTATTTTTGGGATCAAAATTAAAACCCAACTTCATCTTGATTGTCAAAATCATGATTTAAATTATTTTCTTCTATGTGTAGTTGACTGACCCTTTTTGAAGTTAATCTTTTGAATATTTTGAGGCAATCATCACTTCCTCTTCTACATCATCTTCTCATTATCATTTGTTTTATTTTATTCTTCTTTGACTTGATTCTCATATTTCATCACTTTTGATCAAACTGGGGCATATTCTCATCACTTGGTGATCAAACTTGGTCCTATGCTTTCTAAATCACTTATCTGCCATCATGGATCTTATCTTATCTTGATTTTATTGAATCTATCTCATTTTTGCATCCCCTCTATCTCATTTTTATTTTGATCCTAAGGGGGCAGGAATAATCTATTTGCAAATTGAATTTTCTATGTATATTTTCATAGGGACATACTTAACCTAATCTATTTACTTGTTGACATATCAATTCTCATCGCATCATGTTAGTTCTAATATTTTCTTATCTATCATTATTTGTTTCAGTGTTCAATTTTTGTTTCAAATTGAGCATTTGAATCTTTTTATCTTTGCTAGTTCTTATTTGATTGGGTTTGGGATTAGTTATCTCTTTGTGTTTCATTCAATCAAGTTTGGACTCAGATCTCTCAATCATCTTGACATCATCAATCTTTGACTTAATGTGTTCCTAGACCGCTCACACATTAGTCAAAGAGGGAAAAATATAATCACCCAAAAGTGGTCTAGTAAACTATAAGCCTCATTTTTAGTAGTTTTAATCTCTATGCTATGGTTTGACCACCTTATCCTAAGTCTTTATTTAATTAGAAGAACTTCCTCCATTTTAATTAAATAAATTCCCTTTATCATATGTGTACACATAAAATGGAATTTCCTAATTCAAAATAAAAGAATGAGTCTATTTGTCTATACATTGAATGCACAATTTTCAAGGTGAGTGGAATCTTTTTTGCTTCTTATTCTCCTCTTAACATATTTTGCCTCTTATTCTCCTCTTGACATATTTTTCCTCTTAACCACATCTATTGATTTTCCTCTTGAGAATCTTCTGCACCAAAGTCAACATGAGCATTATTCTCCACCATAGATTTTTCCTCTTAATCTCTAACCATCCACTTCTCTTTAAAAGGAGGCTCTCTCCTCACTCTCGCATACCTTATGTTCAATTTCGTTAAAAAATGTAGATTCTTTTCAATGACAAAGTGACATTAACGATAAATTAGACATAGGTTGATTTTGAATAATATAATTTATTTTGTATAGATTGAAATAATTTTTTTCTTGTTTTATTAGAAAGGTAACACACATACCTTGGTAGAACATATTTTCTTTTAAAAAAATCATTTTCTATTTTTCCTAAAGCTTCAAACTGATACTTGTAAGATGGCCAAACAACCTATATTTAATAAAACTACAAATAAAACATCAAAATAAACACAATGTATGATAAAATTATAGTCAATGAAAAGACTATTCAAAGTAGAACAAGGTGGTATATTTAGTTTTTTTTTTTAAATACCTATTTACCTATTGTTTGAGCCCTCAGAAGGGTATAATTTGAGGCACAACAAAAAAAAATAAGTGGCTTCAATCGAAGGGTGCTTCAAACAAAGCCTTGGGAATGGCTTCAAATGAATCCCCCTTTAGTCAAAGCCCCCCATGCCATTACCCATGTTGCCAAGAAGGCTTCTATTGAAGACCCCTTGACACTTCCTAACACGTTTCCTACCGGTGGGTAATGAGCCCAAGGGACTTCAAATGAAGCTCACTAGGGGGATACATTCGAAGCCCTATTGGTCTAAGTGATTTTTTAAAAAATTTAAGAATGTATATATATATATATATATATATATATATTAGAATGTATATCATATCAAGTCATTTTCAAATTCATTGTTTTGAAAGGAAATAGAAAGAAGACAAATACAAAATATAGGAGTTTTTCATTTTGAAGGTAATTTGATACTTTTGTGAAGAACAAAGCTAGGAAAAAAGAAAGGAAGACAAGGTAAATCAACAAGAAATAGATCATTTGATGAAAAATAGAGAAATCATGAAAGAACATTAGAAAATTATCATTGAAGGAGAGAAGATATGTACCTTTACATTCATATTTGTGTAGATTTCTTTTTCTCTCAATAATATTTTAAGCTCATTTGTTTATGTACATGTAGCCCGCAACAAATAATTAGAAGATGAGGAAATAGATGTTGAGGAAGGTTTAGGACATGAAAATTTAGTACAAGAAAATTAAGTACATGAAAATTTAGGACATGAAAATTCGGTAAATGAAAATTCAATACATGAAAATTCAAGACATGAAACAATGAAAATTGGAGAAGGGTCAAGATTAGTTGCTCCTATTGATATGGATGAACAACTAAGACTAGCTATAAGTGTAAAGAAAAATATCACACAAATTTTTTTAGATGATTTACTTTCAATGGATGTGGATAAATTGAAATCACTTGTTGATATTAAATCAGTAAGTCTTTCCAAAAAGAGAGATTTGAATAATATTGTAAAAGAAAGAACAATTAAATTTGATTATTTGGAAACACTTGAGAAAGCCCAAGTACTCTCATGTTCTTATAGAAAAAAAAATTTTAGATACATTACAATTGTTGGGTGTAGATACAACATCAAGAAAAATAAAATTTTCTAACATGCAAAGTGTTATTATTGAAAATCTAAAGAAAGGCTTGAGCTTTGTAGGGAAGACAACTCAAAGTAAAGAAAAGATTGCGATAAGAAGAGTAATGCTAACATTTATTTTTAGTAGCAATGTACCTCAAAATAGACAAATATCTTCAGTTTCATCACAGATTGGTTTTAGTAGAAAAACAATATCAAAATATGTTAAGAGGAGAGTGGTTTTGGATGATAGCACTTTGGAAGGAAATTGGGAAATTATGTGTAGAGCTCCTCATTGTGATAGGATTGATGGTATAATCAAAGATTTGGTAATATCATTTTGGAATGATAATACTTGTCCTTCATCAAATAATCTCAGATATAGGGTTAGAGCTAATCATTATGAACATCATACAAAACATTGGTTGGACATAACACAATATGAAATGTATGTCTCATTTTGTACTTCAAATCTTGATATAAAGATTGGGAAAAAATTATTTGAGAGATTGAAGCCATATTATGTAAGGAGAAACAAAGTGTTTGACACTTCTTGTTGTCATTATCATATTGAATTTGATCTCCTCTATCAAGTTTATTGAAAGTTTTTAGAAGATACATTTGGTTATAAGAATGCTCCTCCTAGTAGATGAAGTCAATTCATTTCATCTATTTCATGTGAAAAAATAGATGATTGTGTTGGTCAAATTAATTGCATTAAAGGAATATGTGACATATGTTCTAATTTGGATCTTTTTCCTTTGGAAAATGATGATATTGATATCACAATAATGATAAATTGAAAGTGTTACAAGTATGTAAGGAATGAAACTAAAATTGGGAAAGAAACAAAAAGATTGGAACATATTGAAGAGGAGATAATTGTTGGGGCTTTTATGGATAGATTTAAAAGTTTGATTCAACCGTATTCATGTCATTCTTTTTTTGCAAAGTGGAAAGCTCAAGAATTTCAAACACTTAGAGATAATTATATACTTGGAATTGTTTTATCAGTTGTTGAACTTGTAGAAAACTATTTGTTCATTCATCAAAAGGCTACTCAATCAGACTACTATTTTTCATATCAGGTTATTATTATGGTATAGATGTGTTATCATCATGCACAGTTAGATTTGGATGGTGTTCAAAGCATAGATGAAGCACACATTATCAAGAAAGAATATCACTTCTACATAAGTGATGATAAAGAACATGATATTCATTATGTAGAACATTGTTTCAGGAAAATAATTACATATATGGAAGAAAGGGGCATAAGTATTTATAAACATTATGTATGGTCAGATGGGTTTCCTACATAGTTCAAATCATCCAAACCAAATTATGTACTTTGTTGATATCATTGTAATGAAAAAATACCACATGTATGGAGTTTCTTTGAAAGTGGACATGGGAAAGGTGAATATGATGGTGTTGGAGCTTGCATCAAATGTTCTCTATGAAAGTATAAAATGAATTATAAGGGAGTTCATATAAATAATGGACATGATGTTGTTGAACGGTGCAAGACACATTTTTACATCAAATGAGGTTGGTGCGTCATCAAGAATGATTCAACCAGTACCATGTAAAGTCTTTGGGGACATATCAGGTACATGTGTGCATAAGTGTATATTTTTAATTTATGTAAGTTATGCATGTACACATGTATTTTTTCTCTCTCTCTAATATTTATGTATATGTTAAATATGTCTATTTAGGTGTTGGTAGAAAAACTATGCATGGTTGCAAGAGGATAGAAAAACATGATCCTTACATTTTTTTATGAGTACCAATCATCCAAATTGGACATTGTACATGAGAGACTATTCATTTTTATTTTTATTGCATTGATGAGAATTCATGGGTATGTAGGTCCATGGAGTTTGGTTCCACTTGTTGTTATTGATGCAGCTAATGGCTCAAATGAAGATGAAAACTTTAATGACATTCCTTTGCTTTCTTCCAATTATAACCATATCTATGGACTAGTTTGAATTGGTAAGTATTTTTAATTTAAAATTATATATATATATATATATATATATATATTTATTTATTTATTTATTTATTTATTTATTTATGTGTGTATGTGTCACAAGGATAATTTAGCTCACATATGTGTACATGTATGTATTTCTTGTGTGCAGGGGAAGTCTCTGTAGTTCTTATTGAGCTTGGAAATGTAGAAAGAGTGAGTTATTATTTATTGTGTTGCACTACAGAAAGGATGAAGTTAACTGAACCTGAAGAAAGTGATGGAATGATATTTCTTACTGGTTTATTTTTCAAATTATATGTTCATTCATCAAAAGGCTACTCAATTAGGCTACTATTTTTCATATTAGGTTACTATTATGGTATAGATGTGTTATCATCATGCACAGTTAGATTTGGATGGTGTTCAAAGCATAGATGAAGCACACATTATCAAGAAAGAATATCACTTCTACATAAGTGATGATAAAGAACATGATATTCATTATGTAGAACATTGTTTCAGGAAAATAATTACATATATGGAAGAAAGGGGCATAAGTATTTATAAACATTATGTATGGTCAGATGGGTTTCCTACATAGTTCAAATCATCCAAACCAAATTATGTACTTTTTTGATATCATTGTAATAAAAAAATACCACATGTATGGAGTTTCTTTGAAAGTGGACATGGGAAAGGTGAATATGATGGTGTTGGAGCTTGCATCAAACGTTCTCTATGAAAGTATAAAATGAATTATAAGGGAGTTCATATAAATAATGGACATGATGTTGTTGAATGGTGCAAGACACATTTTTACATCAAATGAGGTTGGTGCGTCATCAAGAATGATTCAACCAATACCATGTAAAGTCTTTGGGGAGATATCAGGTACATGTGTGCATAAGTGTATATTTTTAATTTATGTAAGTTATGCATGTACACATGTTTTTTTTTTTCTCTCTCTAATATTTATGTATATGTTAAATATGTCTGTTTAGGTGTTGGTAGAAAAACTATGCATGGTTGCAAGAGGATAGAAAAACATGATCCTTACATTTTTTTATTAGTACCAATCATCCAAATTGGACATTGTATATGAGAGACTATTCATTTTTATTTTTATTGCATTGATGAGAATTCATGGGTATGTAGGTCCATGGAGTTTGGTTCCACTTGTTGTTATTGATGCAACTAATGGCTCAAATGAAGATGAAAACTTTAATGACATCCCTTTGCTTTCTTCCAATTATAACCATATCTATGGACTAGTTTGAATTGGTAAGTATTTTTAATTTAAAAATATTATATGTGTGTGTGTGTGTGTGTGTGTGTGTGTGTGTGTGTGTGTGTGTGTGTGTGTGTGTGTGTGTGTGTGTGTGTGTGTGTGTGTGTGTGTGTGTGTGTGTGTGTGTGTGTGTGTGTGTGTGTGTGTGTGTGTGTGTGTGTGTGTGTCACAAGGATAATTTAGCTCACATATGTGTACATGTATGTATTTCTTGTGTGTAGGGGAAGTCTCTGTAGTTCTTATTGAGCTTGGAAATGTAGAAAGAGTGAGTTATTATTTATTGTGTTGCACTACAGAAAGGATGAAGTTAATTGAACCTAAAGAAAGTGATGGAATGATATTTCTTACTAGTTTATTTCTCAAATTATATGTATTACACATAACTTATTATTAACTAATAAATTTTTTATTAATTTTTATGTACACATTTAAATATATTAACTTTTAAATGCATAGTGTGTGTAGGTTCAGTTGTTGTGGAGGGAACATATCTCAAGCAAACCATATTAGTGAAACATGGAATTCACTTTGTTGATTAAAAACCTAACAATAAGGTGCTTCAATATAGGCACCATGTTATTGCTACCTCTACTAATCTGCATCTAGTTGAACATCAAAGTGGATGATGCAAGAAGAGACTAGATACTAAGGACTATGAAAAAATATTAAGTGTTCTCCATGAGCATGTGGAACCATTAGGAACCACTTGAGATATTTCATATTTAGGAGTTGCCTAGATATTCCATATTTATCTTCACTGGAAAGATATTTAAAATGTATATTCATTTAACACAGTTATGATTTATGTTCATTTCATGTTTAGGATGTATAAATGTGCATTCTTTTCATTTCATGTAGAACTTAGGAGTTACAAACATGTGTATTTATGTTCATTTCATGTTTAGTCCACTTATATATACATGTGTTCATTTCATGTTTAGGATGCATAAATGTGCATTCTTTTCATCTCATGTACAACTTAGCAGTTATAAACGTGTGTATTTATGTTCATTTCATGTTTAGTCCACTTATATATACATGTGTTCATTTCATGTTTAGGATGTATAAATGTGTATTATTTTCATTTCATGTACAACTTAGGAATTATAGACATGTATATTTATGTTCGATTCATGTTTAGTCCACTTATATATACATGTACATGCATATATGTATTAATTTCATGAATATATCTAAACACATCCATAGGACTTATACATGTGTATGTGTAGATACATATTCATTTCATGTTTAGAATATATACACACATGTATACATTCATTTAATTTTTAAGACTTGTGTGTGTGTGTGTGTTGTATATATATATATATATATATATGTATATATATATGTATATATATATACATGTATATATATATATATATACATATATATATATATACATATATATATATATACATATATATATATATACATATATATATATATACATATATATATATACATACATATATATATACATGTATATATATATACATATATTGTATATATATATACATGTATATATATACATACATATATATATATACATACATATATATATATACATATATATATATATATATACATGTACATGCATATACGTATTAATTTCATGAATATATCTAAACACATCCGTAGGACTTATACATGTGTATTTGTAGATACATATTCATTTCATGTTTAGAATATATACACATGTATACATTCCTTTAATTTTTAAGACTTGTGTGTGTGTGTGTGTGTGTGTAATATGTATGCATATATATATATATACACACACATATGTATGTATATATATACATATGTATGTATATATATATATATACATATGTATGTATATATATATATATACATATGTATGTATATATAATACATATGTATGTATGTATATATATATACATATGTATGTATGTATATATATATATATATATACATATGTATGTATATATATATATATATATACATATGTATGTATATATATTCATACATATGTATATATACATACATGTATATATATGTATACGTATATACATATATATAGATGTATATATATACATACATAGATATTTGTGTGTATATATATGTATATACCTATATATACACATATATATATACATACATGTGTATGTTCATTTCATATTTAAGACTTATAGGTGCTTGTAAATGTGTATGTTCATTTAGGACTTAGGACTTTTAAATGTGTATCTTCATTTAATGATTTTTTATTTATTTTTAAATGTGTCTAGACTTGTATGCATGTGTATGAATGTGTATGTTTGTTTCATTTTAGGACATAAATCTATATTATAACATATTGAATCACCTAAATCAATCACATGTTGAATCACATATTGTGTATGCATTGTGTGCAAATTATAACATATTGAATCACCTAAATCAATCACAAGTAATTAATAGCTAAGCTATGTAATTGAATCGAGATCACAAATGTAATCAATCGCACATGTAACTAATATCTAAACTATATAATTCAATCAGTCACATATAATCATAAGCCTAAAAACTAAATCACTTAGAAATTAAATCAATCACGTGTAATTAATATCTAAACTAAGTAATTGAATCTAAATCACAAATGTAATCAATCACATGTAATTAACATCTATTTATTATATAATTCAATCAATGACATATAAGCATTGTAAGAATTTTTCATAGGGAAAAATTCACCCAAGAACTAAGAAATCAAACACAAACACAATTGTAGACCAGAGTATGATCAGAATATCGATATGAATTTGATTCAATATGCATGAAAGTACATTAGGAGTGCCTATATATAAAGGCCTCTGAGATGCATCTAGAATGCCTAAGAATCAGCATCATGATAAGTCATACAACTAGGTACATGTCCACCAGATATGGGTTATCCTCCATTAAGAATGAAAGTAAGTGTGATGATGAGAGGATAAGCCTACAAGGGTGTAACACGCAAATCTATGTTGTAGACAACATGTGCTGAAAAGGGAGTGTGAATAACTATGTTGTCAACATGACAACTTAGTGAATGATGCAAACTCTAGTGTTGTAGACATCATGTGCTGAATTAGAGTTGTGTACTTCTATGTTGTCAACATGACAACTCATAAAGATGCACAAACTCCTAAGTGTCTCACAAAATAAATAATAAAATAATGCATTAACCTAGGTAAACTTAAGTGTAAATAGTAAATACATATTTACACCAGCAAGCATAAACCTAGAAATTAAGTCACATAGAAATTGAACAAATCAAATGTGTGTGTAATCATAAATTAGAAACATATATCTAGATTGCACATGTCTAATCATAAATTACGAAGATATATCACATGGAGCATAAAGTAAAATCATATATAAAATGTATAATCATATAAATATATGTCATGTATCATAAATGGACTATAAAAATGTACATACACATGTCAGTACATATATAAATGTAAAATCATAAACATGTACATGTCTCACTTAAAAGATAAATGATAAACTAAACATATCATGCATACATCCTAAACTAGAGAGTCGTCCAAGCACATACAAGCAGACCGACTCTCAAAGTTAGATAGATGAGCATCATGTGGTTATGAAGTATCGACCAACCCCTAAAAATTTAGTGTACACAACAATTTGTTAGATACACACACACACACACATACACACACACACATATGAAAATTAAATTATTTTAAAATTCTAAATTTAAATTTCACCTGAGCACTACTAGGTGTCATATCCATCATAAGTGTACTCCCCATAGTAGTAGGTGTCATATTGACAATTTCTCTCCTCTCTCCATAATCAAATCCCACACTAGAAGAAGTACGCTCTACTACTTGCACCTAGAAAAATATTATTCATTGACAAATATCACTTCATGTATATGTACACTTCTGTATAGAATTGAACTATTATATAAAAACATAATTAAAAAAGAGGAACCTGAGTCTGAGGAGAAAGAGGGTCATCCATGAAATATGTTGTAGTGTCATCAACATAAATGTCATCTCTAATTATGTCAATTCTCTATAATAATGAAGAGTGCAAATGGGTGACCAACTAAGATGGAAGTGGTGTAGAGTCACTGGTATTATGACCAAATATCATCTCCATGTATGATCCCACCCTAGTGCCAACCTTAGTCTGATTCAACTATTGTAGTTGCTCATCAAGAATGTCTATTCCATCAGCAGTAATAGTAACATATGAAACTCATATCCCATCAACTAGATATGTAGTAGAGTGTTGTACATTTGAGTTTTGTAATGGGTGATGAGCAAAGTGTTGAGCTAAGTGCTAAGCTAAGTGATTAGGTAACATATGTGGAAGGTTCTGTGTTGAGTGCTGATCACCAAAGCCTTATGCATCCTATTGTGTATCTCTAATCCTATATGTAACCTCCTTTAAATGTACCTTCTAAATATCATCAATGTATAAATATGCATGTAATAGATCATCTAATAAATACAATGCCACAATGTCATATCCATATGTTTGTGCTCCCCACTAAAGTTGCAGATATCTCTTGGAGTAGGAAGACGTGTAGCTCTATAAACCTCATCACTTAGCATGGTAGGTGCAGTACTAGATGATCCCTCTGAAGATGATTTGGGTCAACTAGGTCTGCTCATAATATATCTACCCAAAGTGTCAGATGTAATGCTACTAGCGATTGTTGTAATATGTCCTATCCTATCAATTGCTTCCCTCTAGGAAGCAAAAAAAAATCTATCGGTATTAGTGGCCATAATTGGGATCACAACTAGAGTCCTCTAACCCACTAACTATTGAGGATCATGTCGAGGTCAACCAATAGAATGGTACTCATCACAATCTAAAAATCTATTATGTCCCCGACTATAATATCTTGGAAGATATAAATAGTTTATGATGTGCCCCAAATGGAACTCTGCATACAACTGTTGGAAAAAATATAATGGTATTTGGTCACTATTGGGATAACAACCATGTGTTGTGAGAAGTCAAGGGTATACCATGCATGCAATCTATGGCACAATGAATCTCATAACTTGATAGGCCTTCACCTAGGCTCAACCCTGATAAAATGGGAAAACCTCTCTTTTAATAATCTCCTTAGGGACTAGGGTCTAAACCTAGGCTAAGGACATATCACTCGAGACCTCTACTCTGAGCTCTGCAAAAATCCTATCAATAGACTATGTTTTGAATGTAGTATGTGATCTAAGCCTATGAGTAAGATCTTCAAGACTCATATAGATCTTCTCACAAATATCTATATATAAATTAGTGACAGATATATCAATCAACCATCTAAGTTGTGCCATCTTTATAGCCACAAAATGGAATATACTATCCATATCAAGAGGGTGAGGGTCAACATGATGTCCCTATCCCTAACCTTATCGTTGTCCCTGTCTCTATTCTTGTCATTGTCCTTGCCCCTATTCTAGTCCCTAACCCTGAGGTTTACCATGATCCTAAGGCTTCCCATGTCTAAGTACCTGATCCTAAGGCTGCCCATGATCTAGTCCTTGACCCTGATCTCTATCATGTGATGTCATTTGTATGAGTAACATGTGCAAATTAAATGTTAAGTAGGTCCTACTAAATGCTAATACTTATCCTATATTGCAAAACTCTGAAGGTGCACTATTAGGTGTTAATAGGTTATATTAGACATGTTAATATATTAGTTAAATTAAGAGGTCCTATTAGGCCCTAAGAGGTCTATCAAGAGACAATCAATATATTATGTCTTATTACAGGTTAGTAGGTCAAATTAGGTGCTAATGTGCATATAAAAACAAAGTAAATATCATCTACAAATGAGGAGAGAGTGAGAGGAGAGAAAGTGGGTGAATGAGAAGAGAGAGATAGTGAAGAGAGGGGAAGTGAGAGAAAAGAGAGTAAGAGGAGAGAGATAGGAAAGAGAGAGGAGAGTGATTAGATAAAGTGAGGAGAGAGTGAGAGGAGAGTGAGTGAGAAGAGGGAAAGTAAGAGAAGAGAGAGTGAGAGGAGAGAGAATGTGAGAGGGGAGAGAGTGAGAGGAGAGAGAATGTGAGAGGGGAGAGAGTAGAGATATAGTGAGGAGAGAGTGAGAGGTGAGGAGAGAGAGTGAGAGGGAGGAGAGGAGAGTGAGTGAGAAGAGAGAGATACTTAGGAGAGTGAAAGTGAGAGGAGAGAGAGTGAGAGGAGAGCTCAATAGTTAGGAGAGAGAAAGTCAAAGGAGATAGATAGGAGAGAGGGAGAGAGAGATAGGAGAGGGAAAGTGAGAGGAGGTAGGGTGACAGAAGAGCTCAATAGTAAGGAGAGAGAGTAGAATATAGAGAAATTGAAGAGAAACTGAGTGAGGATAGGAGAGTGAAAGAGAGAGGAGAGAGAGTAAGGAGAGAGAAAGTGAGAGGAGAGAGAGTGAGGGGAGAGAAACTATTCAAAGAGAGGATGAGAGATTCAAGTGAGGCAAGTGAGAAGAGAGAGAGTGAGGGGAGCATAGAGAAAACTTATTGAGAGAGAAAGTGCTCAAAGAAAGAAAGCAAGAGGAGATAGTGAGTTAAATTATTTTTTGTTTAAATTCTATCCACCTAGTACTAGATTTCTTTTTCTTTGTCTATGTAGTCCTAGAGTTTTTACTTTTCTAAAACTATTATTTTTTCCAACTATAGTTTTAACTATGTTTTTTTGGCTATAGTTTAGATAACTATATTTTTTCAACTATAGTTTAAAAATAACTATGTTACTTCAACTATAGTTTATATTTTCCCAATGTTTTCTATCCACCTAGTAGTAGATTTTTGTTTTTCATTTTCTATCGAAATAGAGTTTTTCATTTTTTTGTTTTCTATCTAGACCTAGAGTTTTTCATTTTTCATTTTCTATCAAGACTTAGAGTTTTACATTCTTTTGTTTTCTATTTAGACCTAGAGTTTTTTATTTTTTAAACCTATTATTTTTTACAACTATAGTTTTAACTATATTTTTCCAATATTTGCTAACTATTGTTATGTTTAAAACTATCTAACATAGTAAACAAATACTAAATTATCTAAATTAGAACTAACTACAATAACATGTAAATGTAAAACTAATTAAGATACATTACAAAATAACTAAACTTTCATTAAAAATAGCAAAATATTCATTATGAACATGGTCATGGGGAGGGAAATGGTGAGCGACAGTGGAAGTAATGGCAGGAATAGAAATTTGAATTCTGCGGGATCTGCACCAAGTCTGGGATCAGTGTTGGGGATTCCACAGGTCCAGATGGTGTTGAGGATGGAAGTATGATGGAGGACCCAAGAGGAGGTGAGTTTTTGGAGGACTCATGTGGAGGGCCCAAGCCAATTAAAAAATGGTCGAGCCTATTTGGAGTTTGACCTACAGGAAAATCTTACTTTCCACCAGTTATAGATACGCCAGCAAAGGATAAAGGTAAGTTTTCCATCCAAATCCCTAACTAGATCATTGATAAAAAAAATTTCAAGCATGGATCCTACTCTGGTTGGGAGGTTTATTGGGGCTAGACCCAATATTGATGATGCAAGGAGTTTTGTGTGTAAGAAATGGAGCCTAAAAGGCTAAGTGGATGTCTTTGCAGTGGCTAAAGGGTGTCTCTCTTTTTGCTTTTCCTGTGATGAGGATAAATGAAACATTCTTTGTACCATTCCTTGGGTGATGGGGAGGTGTACCTTGGTTCTCCAGAAATGGTCTCCTAATCTTTATGCTATGGATGACTTTGCTATTCAAGCCACAATGTGGGTTCGTTTACATGGCCTCCCCCTCAAATTTTGGGTGGAAGATGTTTTTCAAGGTATAGCCAATACCTTTGGTGAGCTCCTTTCATTAGATCTAGTGACGCTATCTCAGAAAAGGATGAAATATGTTAAATTCTATGTTGGAGTTACTCAAGGAGTGGATATGCCTGATTCTATCTCATTAAAATCTAAGTTTTGCATATGGGATCAGCGCATTGAATATGATTCATTCCCCTTTGTTTTCTTTCACTGTAAGAAAGTGGGGCATTAGGCCAAAAAATGTCCTTCTCTAAGAGAAAAGTCCAAAAAGAGTAAAAAAGTGTGGCAGAGGAAGGTTGTGCATACGGATATTGGATCTTCGATGGGTGGAGGGGGGATTCTAGATGAGAAAACTACCTCAAATGATTAGATCAAGGATGGAAGGACTGATAAGACTAATGGAGTGTTAGTCAAGACTTATGGAGTGGCTAATGGAGTGGTTGCAAGTGAGGGGGGTGTGCAGTTGGGATCTCCCCTTCATAAGAAACAAAATAGTTCTTATCATAAGGGGGTTGGTCTTCCTAGGAAAGATTCAATTGAGGTATTGGAGAAAAGCATAGAGATTCATGCTCAAATTAGGACACAGATTCCTAATAAAGATGGATTGAAGAAAACCCTTGCTAATAAGAATGCTAGTCCTAAGGATGGGGAGGAAGATCTTTCTAGGCAGACTACTTTGGAAGTTATGGAGAATGACTTGGAGCTTATTGCTCTGGAATTGTTGGATGACTCTAATAGAGATAGTCTAAAGATGACCCTAGGTGACAAGGATATTATCCCTAAGGGTGGTATGGTTCATGTTGAAGAGGGTAACCAGTTGTTTTCAGCTCTTCCTTCAGGTCCTACTATCAAGGAATCATCAAAGAAAGGAAACTTTGTCAGAGGAGAAGTTGAGGACTTACTTTTTGTATCTCAAGATGAGAAAGATCAATGGGATGAGGATGCCTCTATTGCTGAGTGCACTATGGTTGAAAAGAAAACCAAAGGCAGAAACAAGGGTAGGAAAAAAGACGGGGAGAAGGCACCCCCTAAGAACATGAAGAAAGGTCCCAAGCCAAAAGGGGACATCTTACAGAATAGATCAAAAGATTCATTGGCTAAGTCTCCTGGGGCTACTCATAAGAATGGGGACGTTGGGTCTTCCCTTTCTCTGGTTGGTAGACCTTCTAACCAGTAGAAGAGAATAGTTGAGACCATCAAAAGCATTGTTGATGGTAGTCAGAGAACTATCCTAGAGGCAAAAAAAATTCATAAATTATGAAGATAATCTCATGGATTATTCAAGGGTTAAATAACCCTCACAAATAGGACATCCCTCACAAATAGGACATTTTGAAGAATATGATTAGAGATAATAGGCTAGATATTTTGGTTATTCAAGAAACTAAGCTGCTTAAAGACAAGGTGGAAAGTCTCCCAATGTTTAAGAGTGGAAAGATTATTGGTAATGATTCGATGGGAGCTTCAGGTGGTCTGACATTTTTTTGGTCCAATAGATGGATTCAAGGGGAGATTATTACTCAAAACTCTAATTTTATGAATATTAGATTCAATAATTCAAAAGATAATTTTAGCTGGATCCTTAATAATGTTTGTGCTCCCAACTCCAAATGGGAAAGGAAGGCATTATGGTCAAAAATCTCTAATTAGAGAAAGTTTTTTGAGGATGAGAATTGGTTATTGGAGACTTCAATACTCCGCTAAAAGAAAATGATAAATGGGGGGGGGGGGGGAGAGCCAGACTCATCTAGATAATAGAATTGATTTAATGTAGTTTATTGATCAGCACATTCTTCATGATATTGATTTACATAGTATTGAGTATACCTAGACTAACAGAAGGGCTAGTAAGGATCTTATTAAGGTCAAGCTGGATCATGCTCTTATTAGTAATGACTGGCTCCTTACGTATAAATGTAATCTTAGTGCTCAAGTGAGGGTGGGATCTAATCATTACCCTACTTTTTTGGTAGTTGATAAGATTAATTTTCATAAGAACTTCCCATTTAGGTTTGAAAAAATGTGGATTCATCATTCGAGTTTGGAGACTCTAATAAAGGAGTGGTGGGATATTCAAGTTGAAGGTACAACAATGTTTAAAGTTGCTACAAAATTGAAGAATGTTAAGAAAAAGATTAAAATATGGAATAAAAATACTTTTGGTAATATCTTTGGGAACAAAAAAAAGATCATGGAGGAACTTAAGGATATTCAAGATAGGATTCAAATGGAGGGTTATGAGACCTTTTCTAGGGAAGAGGAAAGTGGTAAATTGGTTGAATTGCATGATATCATAGCTAAAGAGGAAATGTTTTGGAGGAAGCACTCTAGAAAGGTCTCTTTAAAGGAAGGTGATCATAATACTAAGTTCTTCCATGTGACAACTCTCAACCACGGGATGGCCAACAAAATTTGCAGACTTATCACAGATAAGGGACCTACGGATAATGAAGAGATCATTAAAAGGGAGTAAGTCGGCTTCTTTAAATCTCTATTATAAGAATCCAATCTGGATCTGGAGAAACAAGATTTGTTTCTTGAGTGCATCCCTTCCTGTGTCTCTGAGGATTAGAATGTGTCTCTCACTTCTATTCCTTCGAATGATGAGATTCTTCAGGCTATTTTTTCCTTTGAAGGAGACAAAGCCCCTAGTCCTGATGGGTTCCAGCTCTTGTTCTTTCATAAGTACTGGCATGTTGGGGTGGATATCTACAATGGGGTGAAGGAATTCTTTGGGTCCAAGAATATCCTTAACGAGCTAAATGGCACATTCCTTGCTCTTATTCCTAAAAAGTCAGGGGCTAATAGTATGGACTTGTTTAGACCCATTAGTTTGTGTAACTCTTTTTATAAGGTCATTTCTAAGGTTCTTACTCTGAAGATTATGACTCTTTTGCCTCACATTATATTCAAACAACAAAATGGGTTTGTTTCTAGTTGATAGATTGTGGATTCCATTATTAAGGTGCACAAAAATATTCATTCTCTTCCAGTGTCAAAGAAGGAAGGTTTTTGGCTAAAGCTTGATCTTTCTAAAGCCTATGATAGAGTGGATTGGCACTTTCTCCTCCGTGTCTTGGAAGCTTTTGGTTTCAATAAGAGATTTTGGGATCTCATTTTTATGTTGGTGTCATTGGCTTCTTTCTCGGTGCTCGTGAATGGTTCCCCCTCTTCTTTCTTCAAGGCTTCTAGGGGCCTTAGACAAGGTGACCTTATTTCTCCTATTCTTTTTATTATTCTTGCTGAATGTTTGGGAAGATTTGTTGATTGTATGGCTCTTAAAGGGGACTTTGTGGGCCTTAATCCTTCTTCCTTGGCTTTAGTTTTTTCCCATCAACAATTCATTGATGATTCTATTGTTATGGGAGAAGTATCGATGAAGAATGTTAGGAGTTTAAAGAAGGCTTTTGTGGATTATGGTAATGCTACTAGTCAAATTATTAACTGGAATAAAATTCTAATTTACTTTATGAATGTCAATATGGAAAGGAAATTGAAGATTAAAAAGATTATTGGCTGTGAGATTGGTTCCTTACCTGGTTCTTATCTAGGACTACCTTTGTGATTATCTCCTCCTAACAATTTTTGGAACTCTTTAATTGACAAAATTCATTTGAAACTTGAGGGCTAGAAAGGATCCCTACTCAGCCAAGCAGTTAAGGTTGTTGTTCTAAAATCTATTTTGCAAAGTGTCTTGCTATATGCTTTGAGCCTTTTCAAAATTCCAAGAAAATATGCTCTTTCTATTGAATAGATTCAGAAAACTTTCTTATGGAAAGGTATGGAGAACAAATAAAGGCTCCCTCAGATTGCTTGGGAAATTTGTTTGTATGCCTTATAAGAAGGGAGGTCTTGGGTTACGAAGGGTTACCTCCATGAATGATTTCTTAATGGAAAAACTATTATGGAGATGGCACAAAGAGGATGGGGAATGGAAGAATATTTGGAATGATAAATAGAACTTTGATAACTCTGACTTTAACCATTTCCTAAACAGTAATGTGGAACAAGGGGGATCAATGATTTGGAAAAATTCTCATAAGGTTAAAAATATTATTCGAAAAGGGATAAAATGGAAGGTTGGCAATGGTAGGAGAGTTCTTTTTTGGGAAGATGTATGGATTTTGGATCACCCCTTAAGTGATGACCCAAGATGGAATAGGTACATGGAGCTTTGTAAGACCCAGATTGGATCTCTTGTGGCAGACTACTAGATAGACAATGAATGGGTGGATCTCTATAGATTGAATCCCAATTTGGTAGAACTAAGAAAGTGCCTGAATGTGTTTTTCCTAAGCCAAAAGGAGGATGAGCTGATATGGAGAAATGAACCTAGTGGTATTTTTTCAGTCGCTTTAGCCTATGCTGATTCTTTTGATAACCATGAAGAACCATGTTGGGCCAAGGCATGGATGAAGGGTATGACACCCAAAGTCAACATTTTCTTTTGGATCCTTTTGCAGAATAATATGCTTACTCTGGATAATCTTTAAAATAGAGGGATTATTATTATTAATAGATGTGTTCTATGTAAGAGTGATGGGGAATCAGTTGATCATATCATCTTGCATTGTCCTTTTTCTATGAAGATTTGGGATAATATATTCAACTTATTGAATGTTGAATGGGTTTTCCCTTCCACTATTTAGTTGTTCTTTACCAGTTGGAAGGCTCCTTCAAAGAATACTCTGATTGGTAAATTGTTGGATTTTTATAATGTCATATGTTGGATGGGGTATTTGGAAGGAGTGTAATGATAGAATCTTTAGAGATGTAGAATCCAGCCTTACTCAGGTTTTCCACAAGATAAAGACTCTTTTGAAGAGAATATTAAAACTATGGCTTTAGAATAGCAATTTTTTAATGAATGGGAAACTCGTGTTCTTCTCAATTCGAACTTGAAGAGTGTGACTATGGGTGATCAAAAACCTAATCCTAGAGAACTCGCTAGATGGGATTGCCCTCCTAACAATTGGTATAAGATAAACTTTGACAAGGCTTCAAAAGGAAACCTGAGCAATGCAGGGTGTGGTATTGTGATTAGAAATTCAAACAGAGATAATATGAGAAGTTTGGCTATACCAATTGGGCACCAAACTAATTACGGTGTTGAAGCCTCGATAGCTCTCCATGGTCTTCTTTATGGAAAAAAAAATTAAACATGAATAAAATCTAGTTAGAAGGGGACTCACTCAATATTATCAATTGTCTTAATAAAAAAAATACCTTCATGGACAATTAGTAATATAATTTATGAGGCTATTCAAATTATTAATTCATTTGAAATTTGTGTTATTTCCCATAATTTTAGAGAGGCTAATGGAACAGCTGATTGGGCAATGAATGTGGCATGTAGAAATGATCAATCTATCATTTGGGAAAATCATGACCCCTTACCACTGGAGGCTTGACTTCTCTTTCATAATGATAAATGGAGGTCATTAGAAAAGGTTTTTTAATTATGACTATGTCAGTATGGGGGTATGATGTGGAGTTATGTGGCCACGAGTTTTGTGCTTTAATTCCCAATGATTCTTGTAAAGTTTTGCATGGATTCTGGGTTTATTTTTCCATTGTGTTTGTTGTTATTGTAGACACCTAAAATTTTCCAAATCCTTGTTTCTTAAACAATTAAATAAATATTTATTATTTATTTAATTACCTTATCATTTAATTAAATAAATTTACATTTATATAATTATATTCCCCTTTTCTTGATTTAAATAAACTAAGGTTTATCTAAATCCTAGCCCTTCCTTGATTTAAATAAACGAAGGTTTATTTAAATCCTAACCCATTCACTTTAATTAAGTACTTCATTTACTTAATTAATCCCTTTCCTAATCCCACTTGGAATTAAATATTGAATTTAATCATATTTGAGCACATCGCTCCTACCTTTAACCCTCATCTAACCTCACTATCCTACCTAACCCACCTTTCTAAACCTACCCACTTCCTAATCATTCTTATTTTTCCTAATCACCTAGCTAATCACCTTTTAATCCTAAGTGTGTGCTCACACATGTATCAGACAACTTGTCTCTCATGCAAGAGGACAAGTGTGCAAGAGGCATGCAAGACATGAGGGGTGAGGAAAGTGTGAACATCTCTCACACATGTAATCCTCACACATGTGTGAGAGATGTTCACACTTTCCTCACCCCTCATGTCTTGCATGCCTCTTGCACACTTGTCCTCTTGCATGAGAGACAAGTTGTCTGATACATGTGTGAGAAGCCATGCCTTCTCACACCTCTTGCACACTTGTCCTCTTGCATGAGATTCAAGTTGTCTCACACATGTGTGAGAAGCCATGCCTTCTCACACCTCTTGCACACTTGTCCTCTTGCATGAGAATCAAGTTGTCTCACACATGTGTGAGAAGCCATACTTCTCACACCTCATTGATCATGTCACTATCAAAGGTTTCTCACACATGTGTGATCATATTGCCCCCTTTGAATGGTCAAAATCCTAATCCACATGGAATCTACTTGGCCTCCACCTCATGGACACCTCATTGATCCTGAGAGATCCTAGCCTTCCATCTTGCATTCAATCTCAGTTGTCCATTGCACCTCTTTTCCTATAAAAAGAGAGCCCTCTCCTCATTTCCACAAGCACTGTCTACCCCATTTTTATGCTCTAGGAATTGTGAGCAACCACATCCGACAACAATGAAATCATCTACACTTGATGATTTCATGAGGTTTGCATAGTGTTATTTTGGTTTCATTTTATGCTTTTTACATGTTTATCTTACATATTTTGAGGTTTTTATAATCATGTAGGAATATGAATTATTTTCTTAGTGTCATTCCTTTATTACATTTTTATGCAACACATTTTGGCACACCCAGTGGGACCCACTTCACGAGTTCGAACTAACCATCTAATGTGTTTTTGAGTGTTTTGTGAGTGTTCAAGCTTGTAGGTTGAAGAAGCATTTGGGGATCAAGTTTCATGAGGAGCTTCTAAGCAAACCAAAAAGTCCATAATCATATTTAGAGTGCACAAGGGAATTTTTTTGACCTATAACACTCTATGTTTCATTTCTTATGGCTTTATTTCCAAGTTCTAGGGTACATATGCATTAAATATTCACTGTTGGAAAACAATTTTTTTTTTTTAAATACTCCTTATTTGTTGGTAGATAAATAGATTTAAAAATAATAATAAAACAAAATAAATAAAACAAAAAATAAATAAATAAATAAAGTGTTGTGTGTGCAGGTTTAAGCAGCGAGCGACGCAACCACCCACAAGCGGCGTCGCCTCTCGCGAGCGGTGCAAATGTCACCGCGGCCCCCTGCGACCCCTCTGCAACTCCCAGTGGCTCTCACAGTCGCTCCCCAACATCTCTATCCCTATACAAACCCCTCTCTTTCATGGCCGAGCAGCATAATCTCCTCCTCATCGCCACACAGCTTCCTCCGTCGCTCCCTCGCTCCTCTGCTGTCTCTACTCGTTGTGGTCGCATCTCCTTCAAACAACCGCGCCATTGTCAAAATACCTCCGCTCTGCTCTGTCCCCGCCACTTGCGCTCCCTCGCTACCATTAAACCCTTCTTCTCACCCCCTGTTTTGACTGCTCCACCACACTGTGCATCCTGTCTGCCTTTCTCTGCTCCCCACGCAACCCTGCGGTAGCTGCTCTACTCGATCAAATACCTCCTCCCGCGGTCAAGCCCCACCCATGAAACCTCGCCTCTCCTGGCCAAAAACCTGCCTCTCCACCTCTACTCCCCTTCTGCCACTGAATGCCACCACTGCGCTCACTCAAAACCCTTAGTCGCGGCCCCTCCTTTCCTCCCCCACCACTACCGCATCTTTTCACCACCGCCATCCTTTGTGCCACTCGACCTCCCATGCAAACCCACTAACCCCCGTCCTCTACTCCTCCTCCAAAGAACCCGTTTTCTACGGCCTCCTCCTAGTTGCTCCACCACTCATCCCCGCATGGCCTTCATTCATAGCCCACCTTCGCTTCCCTACCACCACTGCCGCTTCCATCACCACCCGCCACCGCATCCTTACTTCCCTCCCCAGCGTCCACCCCGCTACCATGCCACTTTGTCTATCCTGTGACTGCCGCTCACTATGGCCAAAACACCCTCCACTCAGTCATTGCCCGTGCCCACTACCACTGTTATCCCACGAATGCTTTGCTGCCACAACCGCCCATCTTCACCACCGCTCCTCTCCACCTGCATCTCTCCCCTCTCCACTCCACTATCCCTCCGCCGAGCTGCCTCTGCCCACCTCTGTAGCCTTTCCTCCCCACCGCGCGACTCTCTCCCTCCACTTGTGCACAGTAACCCTAGCCGCCTTTGCCCAAAAACTCTACCTCTAGCTACTCTTCCATCTTACCTCTGCCCATTTTATTGTTTATTTGTTTTAAATTTTAATATTTGGATTAAACTTTGAACTATTGATTGTATTTTTCACTATAATGTTTTTTTTTTTTATAAACCATCTAGGCTTTCTTTTTCTTTTTTTCAAAACATAAAAAAAAAATTTAAAAATTTGCTTGACATTCTCCTAACCGTCAAATTTTTTCTCGCAGGCCACTAATGTCATCACTGCATCAGTAGTCCATATGCCCTTTTATATCACAAGGAGTAGCCTTTGGTTTTTTGCTCATAACTTGAGCATACGAACTTCATTTTTAAATAACAAAATATCGTCGAAAAGTTGATTTCGAGCTCGTCATCATGGTGCTAGTTTTATAAAATTTTGATGCAATTTAGATCTCTATTTTTTCTATTAAAGTCCAAACTTTGTGCTAACCTTTTCATTGCAGGGTTGTTTCGCATTTGTCCTACATTTTTGCTGCCCTAACTTGTGTTTTTGCAGGGATATTTGCTCACTAACCATATTACTTGCAGATTTTTATTTCAATTTTGTTTTGAAAATGAACTTGTATGCCTAAACACTCATCTTTGAATGCATGGTTAAATGCTAAAACAATCAAATTCAATCTTGAATGCCTTAAGGGAATGGACATGTATGCTTAGGTTAGCAAACATTTAGAATTGGTGCCTAAAACAAACTCACACAATATTGAATGCCTTAAGAGAAATTGATTTCATTTCCAACAATTTTGCTTATGCACATGCTTGATTTACTTTCTTGTTGAAGAATCCGCATTTTCATTTACGTTGGCGACATTTCAAGTTGGAAAGAACATTGTATGCTTTAAACACATGTGTCTTCAAGCAGATTACATAACCTAAAGTTTCATTGGGAACGAACATGTGTCTTTTTGAACCCCAAGGCCACTTACATATTCTCTCCCCTCATGCCTTCGGGTGATCTTAGGTGCACAAGAAATAAGTGGTCTTGTTTTTCTTTTTTAGGAGGCCTACTTGGGGATTTCATCACCCCTTGGGATGACCTCAACTCCAGTGTTCTGGCGGAGTATAAAAATCAGGAGGTGAATCGAAAGAGACCTCTCTTGGAAGTAAAATATTGTCACTCTTGGCTAAGCCCCAAAGAACTTTATACCTTTGGAAAGTGAAGGAGGAGATTTGGGTTACTATCTCCCCTGGGCTGTGTGGCAGTATTTTCTTTCATCTATAGATTTGGGCCTCACGTACCTTGTGTATATCGAGGATGCCCTTTAGTTGATCCTTGTACATCCTAGTCAAAACCTTATAGGATTGTTGGTGTGTTTGACATTCTTGAGTGTTTGAAACACACTTGCCTTGTACATATTTCATTGTATATATTTTGCATCTCAAATTTGAAAAACCCAAAAACATCATAAAACATAAAAATCCAAACAATCGTAAAAGTTCAAAAATTCAAAAAAAAAAATTCAAAAACAATTTCAAAAACAACAATAACAAGTCTTGTTTTAAGACCTCTTAGTCAAGTTGTCCACATCACTTCCACGTCACTTCTTCTTTCCATCACATTCATCACCTTCATACATCTAGTCTTCATCTTTCAAACCACTTCCTTGATGTCTTAATCATCTCTAGTTGTCCAAATCATTTCCTCATCATTCAATCTCATTCCTCATCTTCATCCTAGTCATGCTTCATCATCATCTAGATCCAATTTCCTCTGCCAATCTCATAATGCATTCTTAATTCATTCCTCCACATCATCATCCTTCTAATCCAATCCCTTGTCAAATTCATTCTTTTCTAATCAATTCTTAATTCGGTCCATTTACATCTTCATCCATAATAAATCTTTCTAATTTCATTCATTCATGTCTTCTTCTAATTCAACTTTGCATCACATCTTCTACTTTGGACATAGGAGCATTGTCATCAACATTGGACTTTAATTCAAATCTAACATTCACTTGGTTGCAATATCAAATCAAATCAAACCCTAATTCAATCAAATCAAATCCAATATCAAATCAAATTCAATCCAATAAATATCAAATTCAATCAAATCAATATCAAGTCAAATCTAATTCAAATCAATGCAAAGTCCAAAGCTCCTAGTCCTAAGTTCACCTTCCATCCATCATCAAATATTTCATCACTCTTCTTCTAACATCTATGGATTTGAATTTGCTTAATCACATGGTTGAAAATCTTCAAAGACAATATGAATTTATACCTCTCGTTCAACCTACATATCAAATCCATCCTTCACCCTTCATATCCAACTCTAATCCATCTCATGTTCATTATTCTTCTACCTTTGACAAGGGAAATCCACCTCATTATCCTTCAACTACATAGCCCACACACTTCCTCCAACACAAATGCCCTTGCCATGGAAATAGAGCAACTAAAGAATTATCTCTTAGCAAGCCAATAGCAAGAGGCCACCTTCAATGCCATGTGTCCTCTTCCCCCATGTTTCGAAGATCCTAGTCCTCATGTCCCATCCAACCCTAACCCTCCATGCAATCCATTACCCATAGTTACACCTTCACACAATCCTAATCCTCCAAAATCCACATCATCCCCACCTCATAAGGGGCATTTCTCATCATTATTGGCAAAGTGTAAAATACAAAATGAATTAGGCCAATCACGCAAAGTGATACCCCGAATTCCATCTCAAGAACTTCCTCCAAAGCATGATATTATAGATGCCTCTTCTCCTCTAGATCTGAGAATTTCTCCATCCCATCGTTCCCCTATCCCTCAAGATCCATTTATCCCTCGTAGTGCATCTCATGTTTCCCTTCCTCATCAAGATCAAGGCATTTCATGTACTGCACACATTACCAATTCCACGCCATCTCAAGCATTAGCCTCCATAGATCCTCCACTTCATGAAGAAGTTCCTTCCACTCCATCCACTCATATTCCTCCATGTCAAGATCAAATCACTCCATCTCATGGTTCCATTCCTTCCACTCCATCTCATGATTCTAGTCCATCTCATGATCCACTCATTCCACTACACAATCCTCTTTCAAGTAAAGATCAAAGTACCCCTTCATTTTCTTTTCATTATTCCACTCCATCTCCAAGTCCTATTCTCCCCCATAATCCCCCTTGTGATCCTAATCCTCTGCATGACCCTATCCCACCTATCCAATCCCCTCATGAACCCCATACAAATGGACTCGCATCTTGCGTTAAAAATGATAGGCATGCCCTTGAAGAAATAATGTCTCAAGATGTTGGTATTCCTTCCACAATTCCTTCTTCCAAACCTCAAGCTTCCCATCATTCCTCTTCCATTTCCATTTTAGGACCTTATATCCATATTCCCATTCCTTCCTCACTTTTGTCCATTCTAGGTCCTTATATTACATTGCCAAACCCTTCATCCCATCCATCCATTTTGGGTCCTTACATACATCCATCCACCATATCTATGTCTTACACCTCATCTCCTACTAAAGATCAACAAAGGCACACTTCCTTGAATTCCTTCCAACATTCCTCATCCATATGCTCTCCATCTCATTTATCTTCATCCACCCATACCATAGCCAGTGGAAGCAAATTGGATGCTAAAGAAAAAGAGAATAAAGCCAAAAATCCACAAAAATCCAAGGATT
The DNA here is from genome assembly GCA_028749045.1 of Cupressus sempervirens. Classification (NCBI taxonomy): domain Eukaryota; kingdom Viridiplantae; phylum Streptophyta; class Pinopsida; order Cupressales; family Cupressaceae; genus Cupressus; species Cupressus sempervirens. The sequence continues at coordinate 246,064,812 of CM053783.1, forward strand.
GACATGTCCCCTATAAAAGATATGTCCAAGAAAAGAAAATTCTGATCCAGAACAAAATCAAAAGGACAAAAAGGCTCAAACTCAAAAATGCAAATTTTTTGTGGATCCCAAAGCTACTTAATGTAGCAATGAATCTCAAAGAAATATTCAAAGAAACATCCAATTCTACTAATCCAAAGGCTTCCCTCATTCATAACTTACCCACACTTCCATTTTCCAAATCCATTTTGGGTCCTTACATACCCAAATCCACACCTTCTCCTACATATCCTCCACAATTTCCTCCTTTCCATCACCCTTTAAGGTGTGTGCCGATGACGATCTTTCCACTTCCTTCACAAGTCTTCCAACCTAGCATCCATCAAACATGTCTTCCTCCCACCCACTCCACCACCTTACTCCAAACCCTTTCGTAAGTCATTACCCTCCATTCACTATCCTACCAACATCTATGAGAAAATAGCGAAAATTCCTTGAAAATAAAAAATAAAAGAGATAAGAATATCAAGGGATACCATCCATATAAATAGATGCTTGAGTCCTCCCTTCATTCTCCTATCATGTATCCATTGCCTTCTTCTTCCGCTTGTCCATCTATTCACTTTTCCTCTTCCACTTGCACTCTACACTAGGGGCAAGCTCCATCCATACCAAACTTCCTTACATATCTTCCATCCTTCCATCTACCGTTCATATTCCGCTTCCATCTTTGATCTTGACTATCCTATTCCTTCCATCCACTCATGCTTACTTTCCATGTCCCTTTCTTGTTATCCATACATTTTCCTACATACATCCATAATCCTTCCATATATTTGATCTTGACATACCATCCATCTCTCGCATTCCATACTCCTTGTCATGTTCATTTCATCCATTTTCCATCCATACTCCTACATACTTCCATCCTTTTTGTGTCCTCGATCATGGTTATCCCATACCTTTCATCCACTTCATATCCCACATTTTATCCATATTAGTATCCCTTTTTCATACCCTCCCTCCCATATCCCTTCTTCAGTCGCTTTCATCCCCATGCTCATGATCCATACTAGAGGCACAATACCAAAATGTTCATACATGCTTTGGAAGAACACATGCCTTCTCTTCCTCCATATGCTAGCCTTCACACTATCCTTCCATTTTCATGCATCCTTTCCCACCACATTTTCTTCCATTTTCCTATCCTTGGTATGGGGCATTTGGACTCCTTCAAAACATGATCCTTGGCCCCGCATTTTTTTGCCACCATATCATTTGGCCCCTCATATCCTTTCAATATTCCTTGCATCCACCAACATCACATTGCTTTTCCTCCATTTACCATACCTCGACCCTCCCTTGTCATTGGTTCCATTCTATTCATTCTATCTCACATCCATTCAATCCATTCATTTTATCCATTCTCTCACACATTCATCTAATCAATTCATTTCTATCCATTCTATTCGTTCATATCAAATTCAATCTAGTTCTTCCACTCAATTCAATCAAATTCATACTTCAATCAAATTTCCCTTCTTCTAATCCTTTCACATCAAATCAATTTCAATTCTACTCTCATCATTCTTCATCCTATCAATATCTACTCTTCCAATATCATCCATGTTCATTCTTCTATCCACCATAAAATTAGAAAATCAAAAAAATCACTTGTGCAATCAATACTAATTCAATCAATCTAATCTTACAATCTTGTACCATCAATCCTTAATCAGTTCATCAATTTGACCCAATTAGCTGATAATCCATTGACCATATTCAAACATCATTATCATGGGATGAATCCTTCCCAATCCTTGGATGTGCATTATGCTTAGCATTAGCTTTGCCATCCTTAATCAATCATCATCAATCGATCCATTAATGGGTTTTCAACTTGACTAGGGGCAAAATGGTGGCTTACTTTTGGTCTTTTGTGAATGGTTGCTTGATTACTTATATGCATTAGCATTTTTTGCATGTATCATGTTCTTTGCATCCTATTGTCTTAGGAATCATGGTCTTCCATATCATGGTTTCACAAAGCATCTGGTTGTATTAGACCCCTGTTTTCATGTACTTGACACATTGTCATCTTGGTTCCTCATACCTTGGTTAGTGTTAAATACAATATAAAACTTAGGTTGTTCACACCATTGCAGCATAACTCCCTTCCATTTTGGGAGAACATCCGTGTTCTCCTAACCCACATGTCCTCTCGAGGGGGTATACCCTTCCATCCTCATCATCCTTCCATGACTGGGGCATCGTGCTACTAGTCTTATTCTCTCAGCCACTATATTTTATTCTTCTTTGATATAACATTACTAATGCTATATCAAAGAGGGGCAAAAGGTAGACACCTAAAATTGTCCAAATCCTTGTTTCTTGACCAATTAAATAAATATTTATTATTTATTTAATTACCTTATCATTTAATTAAATAAATTTACATTTATTTAATTATATTCCCCTTTTCTTGATTTAAATAAACTAAGGTTTATCTAAATCCTAGCCTTTCCTTGATTTAAATAAACTAAGGTTTATTTAAATCCTAACCCATTCACTTTAATTAAGTACTTCATTTACTTAATTAATCCCTTTCCTAATCCCACTTGAAATTAAATATTGAATTTAATCTTATTTGCGCACATGGCTCCTACCTTTAACCCTCACCTAACCTCACTATCCTACCTAACCCACATTTCTAAACCTACCCACTTCTTAATCATGCTTGCTTTTCCTAATCACCTAGCTAATCACCTTTTAATCCTAAGTGTGTGCTCACACATGTGTGAGGAATCCTCACACATGTGTGAGAGATGTTCACACTTTCCTCACCCCTCATGTCTTGCATGCCTCTTGCACACTTGTCCTCTTGCATGAGAGTCAAGTTGTCTCACACATGTGTGAGAAGCCATGCCTTCTCACACCTCTTGCACACTTGTCCTCTTGCATGAGAGTCAAGTTGTCTCACACATGTGTGAGAAGCCATGCCTTCTCACACCTCTTGCACACTTGTCCTCTTGCATGAGAATCAAGTTGTCTCACACCTCATTGATCATGTTGCCATCAAAGGTTGCTCACACATGTGTGAGTATATTTCCCCTTTGAATGGTCAAAACCCTAATTCACATGGAGTCTACTTGGCCTCCACCTCATGGACACCTCATTGATCTTGAGAGATCCTAGCCTTCCATCTTGCATTCAATCTTAGTCGTCCATTGCACCTCTTTTCCTATAAAAAGAGAGCCCTCCCCTCATTTCCACAAGCACTATCTACCCCATTGTTATGCTGCAGGAATTGTGAGCAACCACATCCCACAATAATGAAATCATCTACACTTGATGATTTCATGAGGTTTGCATAGTGTTATTTTGGTTTCATGTTATGCTTTTTACATGTTTATCTTACATATTTTGAGGTTTGCATAATCATGTAGGAATATGCATTAGTTGCTTAGTGTCATTCCTTTATTACATTTTTATGCAACACAGTTATATGTGAGTTTTCCTTCATTTGGGAGTTGTAGAGGAAGAAATTTGAGATTTTAGGTGCTTGGAAAATGGGAGGAAAGAGGAAACATGTTGAACTAGTGAGCTGCATGGAATGGATGAAGAAGGAGGAGGTGTGGGAAATATTGAGAAGGGGTAACTTCACTAGGTTTATGGAGAGGCTGAATGGCAACAATCCTGCCATCATGCAAGAATTTATTAAAACTTAGAAAGAGGGATTGATCATGGTGGGCAATCAACACATGGAGGTTTCAGAGGAGGTGATTGTTGAGGCTACAGGATTGGAGCTTGAGGGTCTCAATTTTCACAGGGAGCAAAAATTATCAAACAGAGTTGTTGATGAGTTTTTGGATTTAGAGCTTGAGAAGAGCCGTCTGGTTAAAATTGGTAAGTCTTACATCAACCCGGCCTCAGTCTCTCATCCCTTGTAGTTCGTTCTATTTGTTATTATGGAGTACTTAACTTTGGATGAGAGATTCACAAAATTTTATGGTTATCACTTCATGCTAGCCAACCAGTTTAAGCATAGTGTCAAAATTAATTTCCCTTTCTATTTGACATAGTCCCTTAGTATCTCTATTCAAGCTTTACAAAAAAACTAAAATGGTGAACATGTCTACCATGAGGGTCTCATGGTGCTTATTATGAATTTCTTTAAGTCTAAAAGAATTGTGAGGAATAGAGGTTGCATTAAGGATGCACATTATGAAACAGAAGGGAGCTTGCAAGAGAAAGGTTATGACTCTGAAACCCGGGATGAAGCTGAAGGAGGTGAGGTTAATATGAAAAAGGGCACTGGGAATAGATCTAAGAAGAAAAGAAGAGTGGCGGGACACTCTAATTCTGAGAAGGAGAGTGATTTTGTGGAGGATTTGGTGAGGGATTATAAGAAGAAATCTAAGATTAAAGGTAGGAGGGTTAAGGAAAGTCCAGGGGTGAGGGTTTCTTCCCCTTTGGATGATGAGACCCTTGCTTGACGACTAGAGAAGAAAAGATATCCTTCAAGACGCCTTGAGAAGGATTTAGGAGATAAAGGGGAGTTGGGTAATGAGGATTCTCAGGAGCAGGGGATACATGAGGATTATGATGAAAAGTATGAAGCTACTTCTAGGTTTGTGAAAGGGTTTTATGGTAACCTGGGAGCTATTCTAAAAGAAATTGGGATAATGAAAAGTCAAATGCGGACACTTGGCACGGACATGCAAGACTTAAGGAAGGAAGTTGTGCATGCCAATAGAATTACACGTGGTGAGTGTACTCTTGGCCAACATATTGATAGGCTAATGGATGTGGTTAGGAGTGCTAAAGATGTCAAAAACTTAATACATAAGATCTCGCAATTGGAGGCCAAGAATAGGGCTATTGATAGAGACTTCAATGCGAACTAGGGCAAGGTCACCATGATGGAAGCCAAGATGAGTAACCTTGAGAAATTGATAAAACAAATGGCTAACAATGCGTGTACTTTTCTAAAGAAACTTGAAATGGACAAAGGCCAGGATTTCCCTCAGGCGGCTGATAGCCAAGGTCCCAGAAAATGCACTAGGGCTCACTCAAAGAAGATTTAAGACACGGGCAAGAAGGATGAGGTGAAGGTAGTGGCAAAAAACATGCAGATCCTAGTAAATCAAGCACTGGACCTAATCAAGGCTACTTAGCTGGTTCATTACTATCTTTTCTGTTGTCTATTTTTTGTCTTTGTGCTATCTCTTTACTGTTTCTTTCAGCAATTCTTTCTGTGACCTCTTTTGTGTTCTTTTTGGAGGTCTATTTCACATTTTCTTCTATTTTCTCTATCTATTTCTAGAATGACTTGATGTAAAAAGATTTTGGGTCCTTAAAACCTATTTTTACTTAATCAAAACAAAATATTAATCAAAAATAACTAAAAATTCATTAAAAACAATTAAATATTCTTTAAAAAATACAAAATACATACCCAAATGCTTGAAAGAAGTAAAAATGTAGATGGGGATGCTGTTGCAACCTATGACATCACTAGCTTCACTCTAGGCCCCTTGCTCCACTCATCCAAAAAACTAGAAATGACAAACTAAAAATGATAAATAAATGGCAAAATTAGAATTTAAATTGTCGACAACTACAAGGCTTCAATCGAAGCTCACTACCAACATGCTACATGGGGCTTCATTTGAAGCCTAAGGCTTCAATCAAAGACTTGACTAGAAGGGCTTCGATCAAAGCCCTAAGGGACTTTCATTCAAAGGCCTGACTTCATTCGAATCCCATTAGTATTTCCAACCCCACTTTCCATCTAATTTCTTGGTGATGGAAAGTGTTAAGCATATTGTGGCTTGACCCAAGTAAAAAAATAAAATGTTGATTTTTATCATGGGAACCCTTGGTTAGAGGGAAAACCTATGAAAATAATTGCCACCCATAACTATTTTGCCCTCTTATAAAATGTGTCCTATTAAAGGATTATCCTTGTTAGGAGCTTACATTAATATAGCTTGGTTAGGAGCTTTACCTTCTTAGGAGTAACCTTGTGAAAGAGTTTTCTAAGTCAAACTCATGAGCCACCTAGTTAAAGGAATTAACTTCACATCTTGTTAAAGATCTTATTCACCCAATTAAAAGTGACCTTTTTGGAGGCTTTTAAATTGTCAACCTATTAGGGTTAACCAAGTAGAATGTTCTAGAAATAGTATTGAACAATTGATCTTACATATCCTTTTTAGTTCACATTCTGCATCTCCTCATCTCCTCATAGATATTCAACTACTAGGTTGATCACGCAACCCTTGTTGGTCACTAAAATTAACCAACTACTCCACTTTTACAAAATAACTCTCTATCATATAAATACACTTTTCATCATTTGGAAACCCTAAATTGAAACATGTTACACCATGGGATCCATCTATGTTTGACTAAAATGTATTACCAAACCCTAAATTATTATCAACTGGTATCACATGATTAACTTCTTCAATCACACATCAAACATATGTCCTCCTCTTTTCCAATGAACATACATACTTCCAAGAAATATCATCATAATCATCAATATATAACTAGTCATTCAAATATTTGTGACTCTGCATCATTGCCAAATCCTAAACCAACTCTAATTACAAAAGATCTACTAGAAATGGCCCACATGTTATGTGTTCAAAATCAAACACAAACATCCAACCTATTCTTAATTTTCTTCGTGAATTGTCTTTAGTGAATCCAAAACATATCTTCCTATAAACCAAATGAAACATAACTTTGACATTGATCCATTAACTAAGTAAACATTATAACTCATGGATTTCATCACTTGAAATAACACAAATTTGATAAACCAATCAAATCATTCATTGTCTATCATAAAATGACGAGCCCGATAAAATTGTTTTACTTCAATCAATCATAAATCGCTGGTACATGAAACTTCATTTGCAAAAACTAGAAACATCTATTAGTCTCTCATAAATCACACACTCCAACTCATCATGGAAATCAATCGCACACTTGAGTCACAGTAAGAGATTAAGTTTTAGATAAACGACTGATACAATTAATCAATGACATGAATGATAACACAATAACTAATTCAATCATCACCAAACATGCACTTGAAGACATTATCAAACTCTCCTATCAACACTTGAATATATCTACATCAGTTATGCCAATGACACATACTTGTGTAGTGTGAGTTGTTCCTTTATATAAAGATTATGATTCTTGTTAAGAGTTGATTGTGTTCTCATGATGCTTTGGTTTCTTACGTCTTGCTTTAAAATCTTCCTACTTGAGAATGAAAGAACCATCTTCATAGGGTTTTTGGGCACTTAAGCACATTGAAGCTTGAAAATGGATCAAAGAAGAAGCACCATTTGAGGGGTGCCAAAGAAAAGATAAAATGAATTTCTTTTTATTGTGTCAAATAGTTTTTTTATAGGGGTTTCTGAAACCCACTACTTAACAAAAAAATACTACTTGAAGTCCAGTGCTAGCATCAAAGCAACAAAAAGCAATAGGCCATACTAGGCCACCAGAACTAAACAAAATAAAAACAACTAAAAGCCACAGGATAGACAAAAAACTAGGAGCATGACTTAGGGCACCATTTCTTTGACTAGCTCCGCATTCTTGAGCTCCTAGTCTCCCATGGTCTTTTTCGCATCAGTCTGCAAATGACTATCATCTGGAGATGCCTCCTCTTCCCTCTTCCTCTTATCCAATCTCCTTCTTTTTCTCAGGCTCTCAACCTGTAAGAAGTCATCTTCATCTACAACCCTAATTTCCTCTTTTTCCTTTTCCTCCTTCCCCTTATTGCTTTCCTCCATCATCGAGTGCAGTTGAATGATATTGTCATCTAATCCTTGGATTATGTTGAGGCTCTGGTTAGCTGAGCTATGGAGAGAGCTCTCCATCCTTTCCACTCTTTTTTCAATCTTAGTAATCCTCACATCCAACTTGCTTATTTTGACATTCCTGTCCCCCCTTCTGCCCTTTCTTGCCCCTGCATTTTGAACTTTATCTCTTCTATTTCATGGAAAATCAATTTAATGGACCAGAAATTGTCCACCATACTATTGTTGGCATTGTTTAGGAGGTTCATCCCCATCTCCCTCATGTTATTGCTTAGAATCACAAAAGCTAGGTTGATGAGTTCCTCCAACTGAATTTTGCTATCCCTTCCCTCCACAACCTTTGGATGGATATGCTCTCTAACCAAACCCATTTTCACTATACTTGTTTGAAAGTTCCTCCATGTAGTTTTCTTGTCCTTTACACCAAGAGTAACTATGGTTTTTTCCAAACCATACTCCTCTTTAGTCTCTTCCTAAGCTTCAATATTGGTCTCCTTACCCTTACCATGTGCCTTCTCTTCTGCCTTATCTCCATCCCTCCTCCTGTTGGTCGGGCTGTCATCCTTCCTACTTTTCTGAGCCTTACTAGTGCCCACCTCTTTCACATTGCCCTCCTCATCCATTTTTATCCCCTCTTCCTCTTCATTGTAATCCTTCACTGAGTTGAGCTCTTGCTTTATCCTTCCCTATGTTCCTTTCCCAGACTTCTTCTTCTTACTGCCAATGTCCTTCATAATTTTGGCTACCTCCTCTTCGTCATCTAAATGCAACCCTGCACTATCCTTCATATCAAAAGGAAGGTATGAGATTTTGATATCCTCTAAGGACTCCACCTTATGGACTATAGCTCTTCCAAAGGTTTGAGCTTTGAAGTGCACATATATAAGTAATAACAGACCCTCATGGAAGGTAGGGTTAGCATACACTTTCTTCTTAAAAGCCATGATACTCTTATTTGCAGAGAAGAAAAGGTAGAAGGGGATGGAGATTTTTGTTCCATACCTAAAGTGGTTTAGGATAATGAAATGGTGGGTACGAATCTTGTCATACCTAGTGTCAAGCGTAATGTAAGAGATAATCGCCCTTAGGACAAACCTCCAAAGTTTCTTTATTGATGCAGGTTCATGGTAGGCACCAGTCTTCACTAATTCGTTCATCTCCTTGGCATCCATAGCAAAGTCTTTCACAACATTTAGGGATATTTTCTTATCCCTATAGAATTTTATGCCCTGATTAGGAGAATCTATTACCTCTATTATGACCCCTTCATTGACTTGGAAATCAATACCATCTATCTTCACCTTCCCATCTTTCCATGACTTAACCATAAGGTCAGTTATCTTATGATCCCAGCCATGAAGTTTTTCAATAAAGGTCATGATGCCGCCTTCCCTCAGCTTCTCCCACACCTTTGATCTCCTCTTCCACTTCTCCACTTCACCCTCTGGCTCTCTATGATGCCTTACCCCACCATTTTGTTGCAGGAAATAGAACAACAACTCTGTGTTCTCCAAGTGTGAAGAGTTGAACACTAGTTTTTCTCACAAAAATTGTACTTGCCATTATCCTTGGTAAAGCAATTGTAATAACAATTAATGATCACCCATAAAATGTACCACAAAACCCCCTAATTATGATAACTCTGTTTCAACCTATGCCAAGCTTTCATTACTTTAAAAGTATGATTGACATCATTAACATCCATTATTACACTTTATGTTTCCCATCCTCCCGTAGATTCTCTTAATCTCAATTAAACTTTTAGCGGCCGCAGAATCCCCTCACCACTTTGTCATCTATGTGATATGTCCCTACTAACTATCTCATTGTCCATATAATCAACAATCGCATTAGCCTCACGATAAACATGTGACACATAGACCCTCTTGAAGGTAAGTAATATTTGTTTCGTTTCCTCCGTCATATTCTTTATACTCCAAGACAGGGAGTGTTCACCCCTTAGGCATTTAATGATATTATTTGAATCCCCCTTGAGCCATAGGCTTTTAACCCCAACCTCTTTTCCCAACTTGGTTGTTTGGAGGGCTAAACAAGCCTCTACATAGTGATTAGTTTGGTGTTCCACGGGGAAAGTAACCGCCAGTATACCATACCTATGACAATTTATGATCACCCCTCCACTACCCGCAACTCCCTGGTTACCTTTGTCAACACTATCAAAGTTGGCTTAGTGCCACCCCTTTGGACGTAAGGACCAATGAAATTCCTTTCTTTTCTTTTTTAAGTATCATTACTGCTTCCAATTTCACTTGCGAAAGGGTTAGATCCTTTATTAAACATATAATTTTCCAAAAGGGAATTTTGAATTTTACCAGACACAATATTAGCAAGAAGGCTGGCATCCCTGAAGATACGGTTATTGTGTTCCTTACAAATACCCCATCCACAATGAGGTAGAGCCCATTTACTTATTGCTTGGAGCCCTGATCCCTTCCAAGAGTCATCCTACTATCTAAAGAATTTGATAGTCGATAAAATGAATTGTTTGACCTTTCACTTGGTGTACATTCATTTTGAATTGATAAGAAATTTGTAAAGATGTTATTAGAGAGACAAAAGTTAAATGGTGAAATGATATGTGACAAGCACTTAGATAACTAAGTATAGAGTCATAAAACAACAATAGAGAGAACTCCTAAAGGCCAATTGTGCACATTTTTTGCTTTAGAATTGATCGCAATCTAGAGAGAGAGTTTTATTGTTTATACACTTTGTAGGGGTGTGTCCTAGCTTGCTACATTGTCATTAGAAGCCAATTTGCTTGATAAGTCGAATTTGTAAATTTACAGCAAAGAGCACAAAGACAACAAATACGATAAAATAAAGTGTTCAAATATTGTAACTACTTTTTATGTATACACCACAATATAATTTGAATGGAAATAGTCATCATCAAACTTCAAGTTTGACTAATAATTGAAAATACAAATAATAATATCTATACAAAACCTTGTTTAATAAAATAATAAAATTCTAATATTTTAATAAATTTATTAATATTTTTTCTTAACAAAATCTATTTTATAAATTTGACTAAATATTTAAATTCATTTAATTAACCTTTATTAATCTCCCCTTAATTTATTTATTTAAATTAATTATATTATTAATTAACTAAAATATATTATATAAGATTTTTTTTAATTGAATAAAACACATAAAAATATAAGATGTATCCTTAGATTAAAATAAAGGTAAAAGTAAATTGCATTGATCAATCCACATGCCAACATAGAATATGCATTAAAAACAAATGAATAAGAAAATAAGCTCATTTTTTAATATTATAGAAAAACAAAAAAAATTATAAGGAGGAATTAAGGATGATGGAACTTCCATAATAATCAGTCTAAAAGTCAATAAGAATAATAATCATTATAAAAATCTCCAAAGCACTTGGTTAAAAAATAGTATGATGACTATAACAAGGAATCATAATTGGGAGAAGAAATTCCCCATTCCCATGTGACGTTAACTCATAATGATTACAAGTAAATTTTCCATGCGGCCAAGAATTCACTTTGGATGCCCTATTTTCTTATATACCAACCCTTCTTACTCTTGCCGTACGACGTCTCCCATGTTTAATTGTTAACTTTATCACGGCAATACAATGCTAATATTGCTGCTTTGAACCCCACATTGAATTTATTACATCTAATTTTTATTTCTGATCAGTTTTTCAAATTGAAATAAGCAAGAGGAATTAATTACAAGGAACTTAATTAGTGGAGAAATGGACCAAATGGATTGGTGTGGATGGAAGATGTTTGGTGAGTATTATTATGTTTGTGATCTAGTGAAATTTGGGTTTTATGGGTTGGTCAAGGCTACAATATAAAGAATAGTATAGGGAAAAGTACATGAAAGAGAATTCGTGAAAGAGAATTACAATATCAATTTGTTGAAGTCATAATATATGAAAAAGGTTAAAAGAGATATGAAGTTGAGAATTGAATTACAATACTTTGCATATATTTATAGGGTCGTTATTGATTTCATCATGAATTTCTTGATGTTGAGGGATGATCATTATATATATTGGATAATTTTGAAATAATGATAACAAAAAATTGACTCAAAAAATTATCTTATAATAAAATATCAGAATATAGTTTCTTGAAAATAGACGCTTTAAGAAGTAAAAGTTTATCTTACCTTTCAAATATGTCTTAAATAACATGTGTAATAAAAATATGTAATCACGTCATTATGCAAACCAAAGCTAAAAAGAGCTTCTTTCCCATTCAACTTATGATGAGAAATTGTACAAATTTCTTTTAAAATAGCATTCCATTATTTCTTAACAAGAGAAAAATCAAACTTTATTAGATTGGGAGGCCAATGTGCTAGTTATAGCTTTATAGTTTGTTGGCATGTTGAAAGCTTATATATTGCTAAAGTTTTGGTTGTTTTAGTTGTGTAGATTAGTGATGTTTGTGACAACCTATGCTTCATGATCCTTCCTTGTTGGTTTTAGGGTCAAGGCCCTTAACCAACTAACCTTATTTAAAAAAAGAGAGATGAATCTCTAAAAATATGTTTCACTTTATCAATACAAAAACAACGTGAGGAGTCTATCTCCATAAAGCAATTTATGATGCAAAAATTTCTAGACCAAAACTTGTCTCCACACCATTTTAAAAAAATTCATAATTGTGCAATCATTTTGATCCATTTTTAATATTAAATCTTTATTTATATCTATGGTTGAGGCAAGGAATGATATTCTAACAAGGCGAGGGATGACGTTAAATTCTCCCTTCTAGGAGATAATTAAAATTGAAGAAGATAACCATCACAGATAATTCAAAAAAATAGCATTGCCATCCTAAGTAGGAGCAATAAATTGACAATGTCTATGCAAGGGCCAAAATGCACCTTGTGAAGTGATTTTCTCAAGGCATGGATATGTTTCCATCAATCCCTTCCTCTTCATCCATAAAGCCTCTCTTACAAGCACCAAATCGATGCCATGTGCCTGAGTTGTGGTTACTATTATTTTTATCATGGTTCATTTTTTAGCAAACCAAAAGTCTATGCCCGAGTGTTGTATGTACTTCCAAGCTATCCACTAGTGGGATCTAATTCTCTCAAGAAATGTACATGTGTTCACTCCATCAAGATGGTTGTGAAGCCAATTTACTTTAGCAACAACATTCAATGTTATAGAATTATCTGTCTAGTTTCTAAGGCTAAGAGCTTTCACATTAAGGGTCATTGGTCAATGTTGATCCCAACATTTTGCTAGTTATTATGAGGTTGTTGTCTTCCCATACAAGAGTGATTCACACTGGTTTGCATGCATGTATCTAGCCATGAGATGAACACTTACATGTATCCAAGCCTCTACATTATCAAGGTCTCCACAGCTTTGATACCACTGATGTAGGTACACTTTGATACCACTAATGAAGGGCCACACCACCCTACCAACTCACAACTAAGAATGCAACAATATGAAGACAAAGAGAGATAAATGCTTCCCAAGAAATTTTATTAAATTTGAAAATCCTTAGCAATTACAATAACCTTTCTGCAAGATCTCTCAAGATCCAATCCAAGCCCAAGCTAGTCCAGATCCACACCCTAGTAGAAACCTCTGAGATCTTAACTTGTGCTCGCAAGCCACCAAGCAACCTCCTTGTTTCTAAACCGTAGTCACTAGCTCTTCTCCAACTTTATCCACGATCCAAGTGTAAACTGCCTCACATTCGGCGCGCGGTCTACACTCACAACTCCATCACAATTCTGTTGTAAACTGCCTCACATTCAACACTCTGTCCACAGACTCAAGAAAACTCACTCTTCACTTCCTCCTTCTCTTTCACACCTTCCAAGCCTTCCAAGCTTTCCTTCCAGAGCTTCTACTTCCCAAGCTACTCCTTCTTAAGCTTCTCCTTGAGCTTCTCCTTGAGCTTCCACTTCTCAAGCTACTCCTTGAGCTTCCACTTCTCAAGCTTCTCCTTGAGCTTGATTAGAAATGCTCATATGCCTTGCTTAAATAGGCACTTACCATCCCATGCATGACTTATCCACAACCTTCTAGAATTCCTCCACAACCTTCTACAACTTCCATAACCTTTTACAATATCCACAACTTTCTACAATATTCATAACTTTCTAGAATTCTTCCCACACACCTCGATAAATGGAATGACAACCATTTATTTTTTATTTTTTCTATTATGCCACCTATGCACCTCGAAAATAGAAATCCCCTTTTCCTTTCTTTTCTCCTTTTTTATGCTTTTTTATTTTTTTATTTTTTTTATTTCTCCTCTAATTTTTGTCACTTTCTCTCTCCTCCAGAATTCTTTTTTCCAATTTTTTTTTTTTTTTTTTAAATTAATTTTTTTAAAAAAATTTCAATAATTTTCTATGCAAGATGCTCCTGCATCAGACTCCCCCGGTAGATAGAAAAGTGTGTCTCACACTTAGGCACCAAAAAAGAAAGATCTACCACCATCTTCATCTTCACCAAAGGTTTCCACCTCAATAGGGACAACAATACCACCATGCAAATCCTCCACACCAGCATCTCAACCATCCAATCAACAAGCTCATGCACAAGAACAAACTGAATGTAATGCTTCATTAGCAAACTCCCATTCACATCAGCAACTAGTGAATCCATATTAGCAATAACAAGCTCCACATCAGCAGCCACATGTAGATTTCTATCAACACATGCCAAACTCTCAACACCAACAACCTCATTGCTCACAACAAGATGCTCTACAATACATAACTCACCTCCAACAACAACCGGATCATTCACGACCAAGTGCTCCACAATATCCATGTCAGACTCAACCAATTGACCATGAAAACCAACCTCTGTCCCAACATCAACAATGTCAAGAATATCTTCAGCAACAACCTCTAGTTGCTCTGCAGGTTCTGCATCAGGCTCCACAAACTGATCAGTAAAACCAACATCTTCCACCTCAACCTTGCGATGTCATCTTCTCTCACGAACCTCCTTAACTTGATCAGCCAATCTATCATCCAACTGAGAAATCATCTTAGAAAAATTTCTCTCCACTATATCATGGATTTTCACAATCATCTTAGGGTCCAATCCTCTTGGAGCCATCTCCCAAGATCTTCGTAAACCCTCTGCAACAAATCCTTCCCACGCTCCTTGTGTCAACCTGGAATTGTTTGCAAGTCAGATCGCAACCTGCCACCTCGTACGAACAATCAGGAACCACATCACAAGTCTAGGACAATGGATTTGCAATCCACCAGCTCTCCACAATCATGCCTCAACAAGTTTAGTCTTCCATCTCTGCATCCATCAATCAATTTACATGTCCTCCCAAGGTTCTAGTACAAACTGCCTCAGCTTTGGCGATCTGTTTACACGCTCAAGAACCCCCACTCTGATAAACTTCACCCAACCAAGGTCCTGGTACAAACTGCCTCATACTTCGGCGATCTGCTTATACACTTAGGATCTCCTGCTCTGATACCACTGATAGAGGTACGGCTCTGATACCACTGATGTAGGTATGCTTTGATACCACTAATGAAGGGCCACACCACCCTACCAACTCACAACTAAGAATGCAACAATATGAAGACAGAGAGAGATAAATGCTTCCCAAGAAATTTTATTAAATTTGAAAATCCTTAGCAATTACAATAACCTTTCTGCAAGATCTCTCAAGATCCAATCCAAGCCCAAGCTAGTCCAGATCCACACCCTGGTAGAAACCTCTGAGATCTTAACTTGTGCTCGCAAGCCACCAAGCAACCTCCTAGTTTCTAAACCGCAGTCACTAGCTCTTCTCCAACTTTATCCATGATCCAAGTGTAAACTGCCTCACATTCGGCACTTGGTCTACACTCACAACTCCATCACAATCCTGCTGTAAACTGCCTCACATTCAGCGCTCTATCCATAGACTTAGGAAAACTCACTCTTCACTTCCTCCTTCTCTTTCACACCTTCCAAGCCTTCCAAGATTTCCTTCCAAAGCTTCTACTTCCCAAGCTACTCCTTCTTAAGCTTCTCCTTGAGCTTCTCCTTGAGCTTCCACTTCTCAAGCTACTCCTTGAGCTTTCACTTCTCAAGCTTCTCCTTGAGCTTGATTAGAAATGCTCATATGCCTTGCTTAAATAGACACTTACCACCCCATGCATGACTTATCCACAACCTTCTAGAATTCCTCCACAACCTTCTACAACTTCCATAACCTTCTGCAATATCCACAACTTTCTACAATATTCATAACTTTCTAAAATTCTTCCCATACACCTCGATAAATGGAATGACAACCATTTATTTTTTATTTTTTCTATTATGCCACCTATGCACCTCAAAAATAGAAATCCCCTTTTCCTTTCTTTTCTCCTTTTTTCTCCTTTTTTATTTTTTTATTTTTTTTTAATTTCTCCTCTAATTTTTGTCACTTTCTCTCTCCTCCATATTTTTTTTTCCAATTTTTTTTTTTTTAAATTTCAATAATTTTCCATGCAAGATGCTCCTGCATTAGATGAACACTTACACGTATCCAAGCCTCTATATTATCAGGGTCTCCACAGCAAGGTACAATGGTCTTCGAGACAATAAATTCCAGCAGGAAAATCAATTCTTTGTTTTGATCCCCAGGTCTTCGATAAATGTAGATTACTTATGTTGACACGAAAAGTGGGTAGCAGCTATCTAGCCACGACATCCATTTGGTTGGATATCATCCCCCATCCCATGCAATTGCATTTTTCTGTGCGATCATATATCAGTCCCTGTACCGTCAGACTTTTCTTCTTTTCTACTTTGAGAAGTCAAATCAAAAGCAAGTTGCCCCATTATTTCTTAAAACTACTGTTTGGTTTTAATTTTTTAAAACTTAAGCTAAACTATGTAACAATTATTAATAATTTATTTGTTGTTAATTTTTAATTCTTTATTTATTTGTTTTAGTCAAAATGTTAAGATTGGAGGATACAATATAAAGGGCGACTCACACACGATAAATAAATTAAGCTATTATATAAGTGAATGGGTTAAATCTTTGATCTATAAATTTAAATTTTTTAAAAAAATCTTATAATGTAATTTAAAAAATAAATTAAGTTATTATGTAAGCAAATTGGTCTCTATATATGTACAATTTAATTTAAGTTATTAATAAATGCATAAATTATAAATTTATATTTTAAAAATATTATATTTTTATAATACTAAGTAATAATAAATTTAAGAGAAAGTAAAAATTTAGTAAGAAAGGTATTTAAAATTAACTAATTTCAAAGTGTAACTTTTATAATAGGTCTATTAATTAATTAATAATAAGTTTGAAATCAATAATCAAAATGTCATTTTTGCTTTTTAAAATATATATTTTACTTTAACACTAAATTTTTAATTAGGTAAAAAGAATATAGCTTTGCATTTTATAGAAGATAGAAGATGGTTTATATTTATAACTTAGCTTAGTAATAAACATTTGTTACAAGTTTGAAAAGTTTGGATTAGGGTTATAGCTCAATACAAGGCAATATCTGTAGACACCTAAAAATCCTTTAGAAAATAAAGTATTTTTATTTTCTGAAAAATTCCTGATGACATCATCATTTATTAATTAATTAATTATTTAATTATTTAATTAATTAATTTTTATGCCATTAAATCCCTTTATCTTAATTAAAAATATTTAATTAAGGAATCCCTCCCAAAAAATGTTTAAATCTTATTTAAACATTATTTCCTTATTTATTAATTATTTAATTAATAAATTCACCAAAAATCCCAAAATAAATTTTTTTTTTTTTTTTTTTTTTCCCAAATGTTGGCCAATTTCCTTAAGACCAATAACCTCTTCCAAAATCTTCTAATCCTTCTTTAATTTTGATTAAAGGCTAATCCCATCATTTCCTACCCCTAACCCCAACTCAAAATATTTAATTAAAATTAAATATTAATCCTCATGTTTATTAAAAAAGTTTTAATAAATATCTCCTCAACCCAAACCTTTGAAATAAATAAAACTTTATTTATTTCCTAAAAATCTAATTTATCCTCATCCTAAGAAGTTCTAGACTCTTCTAGAAAGTCTTCATCCTCATCCTAAGAAATTCTAGACTATTCTAGAAAGTCTTTATCCTCATCCAAAATCTAGACTCTTCTAGAAGATGTCTTTAAACCTAATCCTAATCCCCTCCTAACCTTGTCACATTCCCTAAACATGGGTTAAAACTTACTAACCCAAGCCAAAGTTAACAAATATCTCCTCCTTCACCCACCCTCATTAAATGCCATCCACTTTCCTATCCCTAAGCTAATCCTAAACCATCCTAATCCATCCCCTAATCATTTGCACAAGCCTAAACAAGCTTAGAACCTTCCTAATCAAGTCCAAGTCGAAATTGCTCTCATCACCCTCAAAATATCTCAACCATAAAACGTTATGAATTCCACTAGGCCATAAATGACTCTTACAAGCCCTTTTATTGCTCTTACAAGTCATTATGAGGGTCTTTATGAAGATTTTATGCCTTGAGCCTCCTTTGTTGACTCATCCTTCCCCTTTCCTCCATCCTCTCACCATGTGACATGTGTCACTCCTTGATTGGCTATAAGGAAGCACAATCCATGTGCTCTCCTCTCATGCAATCTGAGCCCTCCATAAGCTTTTTCCCATCCTTGCATCTTAGCCCTCAATCCCTCAAGCCTCTTGCCTATAAATTGGATCCTTCCCCTTTGCAAAATAACACAATCCATGAAGTAAAGTCATAATTCCATTTTGAGAAGCCATTTTACATCCAAACCATACACTCACATCCAAATTCCAACTCCATTTGAAGCCCTTTTTGAAGCATAAGCTTGAGCATACATCCTATCTATTTAGACAAAGCCACTCAACAAGAGAGCTTCTCATTGAGAGAGTCCATTAATGGCTCATATTCTCAATTGAGATTTCATCTTAGTCTATCTTGAAGTTTATGAATTTTGTTTAGTTTGTAGAAGCTTTATTTAAATTTGGTTTCTATTAGCATACTAACATTGCTCATATACATTTTGGCACGCCCGGTGGGACCCCGCATGGGTCATCTTCATTAGCTTTTTTAGTCAAGTTTTGTATGTTATTTTCTGATTTTGGCTAATTTTTTCTTGTTTTTGTGATTGGTAGGATTGTATAAATTGGTTTTGTAGGTCCACATGAGCATGAAGAAGACAAAGGAACTCATAATCTATCTCATAGTTTTTGCAGATTTTTCAAGCTTATAGGTGGAAAAAGAACTTGAAATTCTTCTTCCTCTTCTTGTCTATATTCTTCTTATTCCATCTACTTCTTCTTCTTCTTCTTGTGGGAGATCTTGGCCATTTTTTTTTAAGGAAGAAAAATCATACACACTTCTTTTTAGTGCTTAAAATGAACCCCCAAATCATACTTAAATCCATTGAAAAATTAAAAATTTGCAAGAAAGAAAAAATCTTTTAACAAGTGAAACTAAACCAATCTAATCATTTGCATCCTTGCAACATCAAGGTTTTAGATGCATTCATGCAAAATTAGGAACACTTCATTTTTGGGAATTTAAAAAGAACTTCAAGTTTCCATTTCAAAAGGTTCAAAATCAACACTAAGTGCACACTAAAGTTCTTTTAAAAAATCTCATGAAAACTAAGAGTCCTAAATGGTTGCCAAAAATTGTCCTAAAAGCTTTGTTATTTGTTTCAAACAAATGTCTTATTGCAAAATCTTGAATGTTTCTTAGGATTTTCATGCATCAAAACAATCTAGGAATATCATTTTTGGGCTTAAAATATGCAAACTAGAACACAAAATCTTGAATGAAAACCAAAGTCCAAAGAGTCATTTTCACTTTTGAGTCCAAAACAATCTTGAATGATCTAAGGTTAAAACAAAGCACTTCAAAGTTCTTAAAACAACACACAAAATCTCAATCTTGAATGCTCAAAAGAAAACACTTGAATGTTTAACCACTTTTCTTTGAATGCATGTTGCTAAAATCACTCTTGAATGCCATGGATTAAAATCAAATTTTTCTTGAATGCATGATTAAAACAAAAAATCCAATCTTGAATTCTAAGGATCAATTAACCATTGCAATATCAAACACTTCATTTGGAGCTTCTAAAATTTGAACAAAACAAATCTCTTTTCCACATGCAATCTAGGTAAAGTTTGATTTTTGGACATTTAAGAAACCTTGTTAAGTTAAAATACAAATTTGCAAAAATCAATTTGAGTAGTTCCTTGGACTCACCTCTTTTCTAATCACCCATCAAATATTAACCATTGGTTGCAATCTCAGCGCCATTTATGGGGATGGGTCTACTTGAAAAAGGTGTTAAATGTTCCACAATCTAACTCACTCACTTGGTCTTTGAATGTTTGCTTTAACTTTATCAAAATTCTTAAATGATCAAAACTCTAGATTAAATCGATCACACTTCAAGTTTGGGCACTAAAATTGAACAACAACTGACGTGGAGAGCCTCCGGGCGCGCGCTTGAAATCGAATCTCACACACTTTTGTTTTGGGCTTAAAACAAACTCACACTCAATCTTGAATGCCTTAAAGAAAATTAATCAATAC
This sequence comes from Cupressus sempervirens, assembly GCA_028749045.1. Taxonomy (NCBI): domain Eukaryota; kingdom Viridiplantae; phylum Streptophyta; class Pinopsida; order Cupressales; family Cupressaceae; genus Cupressus; species Cupressus sempervirens. The sequence continues at coordinate 246,085,238 of CM053783.1, forward strand.
TTGACGTGGAGGGCCTCTGGGCACGCGAGTTTGCTTTTGTTGACCCTAACTCTTCTTATTGTTTGCATTCTTTGATCGATTTACTTTTGTTGGCACTTCAAGTTGGAATTGAACATTGTCTCTTAAACATGAGTGCTTGCAAAGTCTAGATTAGCACACATAAGAGTCAGTTGGTAAAAGAACAAGCATATTTTTTAGCCCAAGGTCATCCAAGTCTTCTCTCCCCTTGTCGTCTTTCGAGGCCATCTTAGGTGCATAAGATTAGGATCCAAAACCTTGTTTCTTTTTAGGAGGCCTGCTTGGAGATTTCATCACCCCTTGGGACGACCTCAACTCTAGCGTTCCAGCGGAGTATAAAGATTGGGAGGTGAATCCAAAGACACCTCTCTTGGGATCAAAATTTTGTCACTCGGGCTAAGCCTCAAGGAACTTTATACCCTTGAGAAGTGAAAGAGGAGAAGTGGGTTACCGCTCCTCTCGGCTGTGTGACATCTTTTTGGTTTCATCTATGGATTTGGGCCTCACGTACCTTGCGTATATCAAGGACTCCCTAGCTAAACCAAATTTCATCCTTGTAGGAAGCTTCCTAGGATGTTGGTGTGTTTGACGTGCTTGCTCAAAACTTTTGTCTGCTTGTTTGTTCATAGCTTTTGAATGAATGTTTGCCAATTTTGGTCGAAATCTCAAAAAAGTAGAAATCTCCCAACTCAAGGCATACTTAGCGTAGTCACTACCTTATCAGAAAATCATCCAAGCTCCCCGATGCAACCGAATCTATCTAGTTCTTTGCCTTAGAACAATCCCAAATCCAAAGTCCATCCAAATCATCCCCCCAGCCAGCTAGCAACCCAATCCAAAATCACCCGAGCCTTTAAAGAGTTGTTGTCACTTTGCTACATTTTGCTATCCAATCAATCCTACCAATCAACCAATCTCACCAAGGTTATCCCTTTGATAGAGCATTATCTAGGGTAATCCAGCTTTGTCACTTGTATCCTTCATCACCTTGAGCTAAAGGTTGGGATCCACAAGTGGTCAATCTCGTGTCATGCCATAGGATCACTAGTCTATCCTTAAGTTGACACAATCACCACGAATCTTGCACATAGGAAAGAAAAACTCTCACTTTTTGATAGCATACCCTTGAAGTCTTCCACCCACAAGAAAGCCAAAAATCTCCAGCCAATCCTCCTTAGGTATTTCATATAGCTTTGACTCTCCCTAGGAAATCTTTCATCAACCAATCCAAAATTTATGCTTAATCCAAATCCAACCATGAGCTTTCGTGTTCATCCATATGCAAGACCCCATCCCCATCAAACTCATCATCAAAGCATGAAGTACCAATCCTATCATGATGTGTTTGGTCGCATTGTCCTTGCTCCCGCCACCTCCTATTCCAATGATGATGAAAATCTTGTTGACTATGACGGGTATATTGAAAGCCTTAGAAACATTCCCCCAAGCATCCCCCAAAATCCAAGAGTTATTCCAAACTATCTAGTCATGCCATCTGATATTCTAGCTTCCCCTCCATCATCCAATCAACCAAGCTTCCAATCTTCCACCCCCATCACACTAGTTATTCATGTCAATCCACCTCCACCTTCGACACATGAGTCTCCAAGGAATCTCCTAGAGGAAATACAAGAAAAGTTGCCTCACACAGTCGATAATCCATGTCATCTAATCCAACCATGTGAAGTAGTCAGTGATGAAGCTTCCCCATCTATAATATCACCTCCATCTCCCATAGCTATCATCCCCATACCATCCATCAAATTTCTTAAAATCCTTCCACTTCCCGCAAGCATCAAAATCCCACCACCTGTCAAATCCCTCCAAATCCTATCCACATCGCCTCCACGCATTTCCCAAATCTCTCGTAATGACCCTTATGCATCCATCTTCTACTCACCCATCTCCACTACTGAATCTCCCATCTATCCATCCGCTGCCTTTGAAGAATCCATCCCTTCACCTCCTATCACACCATCCACTCTAAACCAATCCTATCAAGATCCTGCCCAAAAGCATGTTGACATCCCCCAAAGCATAAATGAAGATATCATCGTACCATGTCTTCCATCCATAGTGCAGTCACCATCTCCTCCATCTCCCAAACCTCGAGCCATATCTCCTCCACTACAAGATATCTTGTCATCCCACCAGCTACATCAAGATCCTATCCTTCCATCTCCCCCGCTCCATGCTTCCATCTTACCACCTATCCAAGATATTCCACCATCTATAATCTACCCTCTTGGTTCACTTACATTCATCCATGGTGGCCCTCTCTCAGTAGAAGAATTAAGAACAGTATCTCCCCATTGCAATACACCTAATAAATCACTTCTACCATTTTCTGCAAGCAAAAAGTTTCCTCAGCTTGTTCAAATGCTCAATCGATGGCATTATCAAGGTCAAGGTTTAGGACCACAAGAGCAAGGAATCAGAGAGCCTATTATTGCACAAAAAAATCTAGGATTTCATGGTCTTGGATATGTATCCAAAGGCTCACCATCTAAAGGTGTTGGTACACCACACCCCCAAACCAAGCCTATCTCCAAGCCCACCATGCCAGCCTCCCATCACTCCTTCAAGAAATCTTATGTCATCCCCCCTCCACCATCTTTGCAACCCAAAACAACCTACCATATCCCCCCTTCATCCGCTAAATCCATTTTGGGTCCCTATGTCCCAAAATCTACCATCCTCCATCCTCCTATCAGTCATCATGAAAATCCTATTCCATCCATTCCTATGCAAGATCAACAAAGGCACATATCAGGGCACATCATCCATCATCATCCCCCTACATGCTCTTTCATATCCTCTCCATCTCACAAAGCTTCTCCTAACCATCTTCCCAAAGCTTACCACAGCAATGGGAATGCCAACTTCAAAATTCATAAAGCTAAAAATCCACATCCTAGGCAATCATATATCTATTCTAAAAGACATACTCCAAAAAGGCAAAATCCAATCAAAGAATGCAAAATAATGCAACAGCCTATGAAAAGAAAATCCAAAACCATGTGGATCCCCAAGAAAAAAAGTTGAAACCCAATGCATAATGGCATCCACCATTGCTAATCCCCCATCTAGTGACTCATGTCCCCCATCTCCTAACTCCATCTTGGGTGCCTATATCCCCAAGCACACTTCCACAAATCCTCCATCACGCCCGCATCTACCATCTATCCCCCATATGCTCTTTTCACACCCGTTCCAACATGTGCCAATGTTGCTCTTGCAAGCATCCCCATCTCATGCTCCTTTTCAACCTTTTCATCCCTCCATCTCTTACCATCAATCCCATCTAATCCAATCTATTGCATAAATCACACATCCGATGTACCAACAACTAGCAACAAAATTGAACATTCCAACAGCTAGTGAAAAATCCCAAAAAAGCCAAAATAGCTGAAGAAAGCCAAAATCATTCCAGTTAAGTCCAAAGTCAAAAAGTCAAAAAAAAAAAAAGTAGAGAAAAATAAAGCGTCCACTGGTGAAAACTTGGCAATTCAAGTGCCTTGGACAAGTACCATGATGAAAACTTGGCAAACAAGCGTCATGCGTAATCCCGCCATCCCTAGCTTAGCTTATCACCCTCATGCTTTTGGTCATCTCTTGACATCCAACTCCATCTTCCAATCTATCCACCTATCCTCCACCCTCCATCTTCCATCTCACACCGTCCACTAATCTCCTGCAACTTCAGCTAATCATCCTAGCTATCATCCATCTCCCTAGCCCCTTCAGCTTTTTCCATCCTAGCTTCAATCCTATCACATCCATCATAAGACCTCTTCTGCATGTTATCTTCTGATTGGGGGCACTATATTCCTTGGAGATCTTGTCTTGTCTATCCTCCCTTGTCATTGGTATCTAGCTCTAGGCTATCCTCGTGCAAACCCAATGTCATCTCTTTATATCCATCATAATCCTAGCTATCTACCATCCTATCCAGCCATCTTAGCCTGCTCCTCTAGCTATCCTTGGTCACAAAATCTCTCATCATCATTAGATGCATCCTGCCAAATCCATATCTTTCACTATCACCCCACCCTTAGCTTTCACATCTTGCACAACATCAAACCATCCCGCTATCCTCTCATCTTGAGCTTTTTATCCATCTGTATCATACCTATCATTGGTCTGTTAGCTTGTACCATATCTTGATTAGCCCGCTTGTAAATATCTTGGTCTGTTAGCTTGTACATCCTCTTTAGCTTAGTACCATCGTATCTATCCAGTGTTCGTGTCAGTTCATCCTTGGTCAACATCTTGCACACATCGCACACTTTGGTTAGATATTCCAATGCATCCTTTAGCTAGATTTCCTATCACCAAAGTGTTATCTTTCTTAGTTCAGCTTGCCAGACGCATCACTCATCCAAATCCACCAGCTTAGGTGCTCTCCGATAGGTCCTTGCAGGATATAGCTTTCCTCATGTCTGATCTTGGTCCGTTAGTACCTCGTCCTACCCATCTCGTTGGCAAACGGTTCTCTTTTGGATTTTCACTTTCTTTTGATTTGGGATCTTCCCTTTTGGGTCTTGAAGTATCTTTTCCAAGCAATCTCCTTGTTCCCTCCTCAAGGTTGCCATGATCTTCCATATCATGGTATGCTGCGAATGGGGCAATTAGAGCGTAAGGTCTTGATCAGGTCTTTTGTTTGTTTTTCTTTTCTGCTTGTGGGTTCTCCAATGTCATTTCCACACTGCTTCCTCTAGGATTCATGTGTGATGTTGGGGCAATCCTTGCGTGTTTGTTTTGAGTTAGTTTGTCAATCCTTTGGATGGTTGGTGAAAAGGCCTTGATGTTCTTGGTAACCTTGGCAATTAACCAATAGTCCTATAGCAAATCTAGTGCTCAACTACATGGTGGTACTTCTCTTTGAAGTATCCCCCCGCTCAAAAAGCTTCAATGGTTTTCCTTCATCTCCATTATCCCCCATCCATATCCAGCATCCATCTCTCCTACCCCAGCTTATGCATCAGTATCTCTTTGAATCACTCATCACTCTTAGCTTTAGGGATCCACAATCCTAGTCTTAGGGATCCACCAATCCAAATCAACCCACCAAGCCTCATCTTTCGAGATCCACAATCCTAGTCCTAGGGATCTCCGAAACCCATCTTCTGTCAATCTAACTCTTTGAAATCCTATTGCATCAGCTTTATAATCCCCTCATCCATCTCCCTATCCTGGATTCTTTTTTATAGCGCTCCGCTCCTTCATCCTCTGCAATCCCTAAGATCTTAAGCTTGCTTCCTCTTGTGCCTCTGATTCTCCCTTTATCATTCTCCCGTAGTGAGAGTTTGAGCTAACCAAAACTCTTCTCTTAAGCAAATCTGAGTCTCCTTGCTCATCTCGGATTCTTGTACTTTTCAAGAAGCCATCGAGCCTCACTTTCTCTCCTCGCTACCTTCTTGAGGGGGCATCTCACAGTCCATTCTCTCCTCTTCTGCTCTAGCCTTGGGCATCTTATTTTCTTATCTTTGATGTCATGCCACTTGCGGCATCACATCAAAGAGGGGCAAAATGTAGACACCTAAAAATCTTTTAGAAAATAAAGTATTTTTATTTTCTGAAAAATTCCTGATGACATCATCATTTATTAATTAATTAATTAATTAATTTTTATGCCATTAAATCCCTTTATCTTAATTAAAAATATTTAATTAAGGAATCCCTCCCAAAAAATGTTTAAATCTTATTTAAACATTATTTCCTTATTTATTAATTATTTAATTAATAAATTGACCAAAAATCCCAAAATAAATAATTTTTTTTTTTTTTTCCAAAAGTTGGCCAATTTCCTTAAGACCAATAACCTCTTCCAAAATCTTCTAATCCTTCTTTAATTTTGATTAAAGGCTAATCCCATCATTTCCTACCCCTAACCCCAACTCAAAATATTTAATTAAAATTAAATATTAATCCTCATGTTTATTAAAAAAGTTTTAATAAATATCTCCTCAACCCAAACCCTTGAAATAAATAAAACTTTATTTATTTCCTAAAAATCTAATTTATCCTCATCCTAAGAAGTTCTAGACTCTTCTAGAAAGTCTTCATCCTCATCCTAAGAAATTCTAGACTATTCTAGAAAGTCTTTATCCTCATCCAAAATCTAGACTCTTCTAGAAGATGTCTTTAAACCTAATCCTAATCCCCTCCTAACCTTGTCACATTCCCTAAACATGGGTTAAAACTTACTAACCCAAGCCAAAGTTAACAAATATCTCCTCCTTCACCCACCCTCATTAAATGCCATCCACTTGCCTATCCCTAAGCTAATCCTAAACCATCCTAATCCATCCCCTAATCATTTGCACAAGCCTAAACAAGCTTAGAACCTTCCTAATCAAGCCCAAGTCGAAATTGCTCTCATCACCCTCAAAATATCTCAACCATAAAACTTTATGAAGTCCACTAGGCCATAAATGACTCTTACAAGCCCTTTTATTGCTCTTACAAGTCATTATGAGGGTCTTTATGAAGATTTTATGCCTTGAGCCTCCTTTGTTGACTCATCCTTCCCCTTTCCTCCATCCTCTCACCATGTGACATGTGTCACTCATTGATTGGCTATAAGGAAGCACAATCCATGTGCTCTCCTCTCATGCAATCTGAGCCCTCCATAAGCTCTTTCCCATCCTTGCATCTTAGCCCTCAATCCCTCAAGCCTCTTGCCTATAAATTGGATCCTTCCCCTTTGCAAAATAACACAATCCATGAAGTAAAGTCATAATGCCATTTTGAGAAGCCATTTTACATCCAAACCATACACTCACATCCAAATTCCAACTCCATTTGAAGCCCTTTTTGAAGCATAAGCTTGAGCATACATCCTATCTATTTAGACAAAGCCACTCAACAAGAGAGCTTCTCATTGAGAGAGTCCATTAATGGCTCATATTCTCAATTGAGAGTTCATCTTAGTCTATCTTGAAGTTTATGAATTTTGTTTAGTTTGTAGAAGCTTTATTTAAATTTGGTTTCTATTAGCATACTAACATTGCTCATATACAATATCATCTACCTCCAATTTTCTCTAGAAAATGATGGTGAGAATTCCTCGAGATGTAATTGTGATTGCTTATATGAGTAGTTGCTAAGTAGTAGATTTATATTATAAAAACTATTATTATTGACATGTAAATATTATATTATATTATATTATTTAAAGTCAAAATCATTGTCAATTATTTGTATTCCTTTCTGTCTTAATAAATTTTTACCCCTCTTTTTGCAATTATCTGTATACAAATGTTTAAATCATAATAATATCTTACAAATATTAAATCTTATTTTTATAATAATCACCCCTCTTAAGATTATAAATATATCAAATTATATGTAAAATATATTTATTAAGGGTGTAAATATATATATATATATATATATATATATAATTTAATGTTTAAAACTATATCTATAGTTAAAAGACAAATTAATTGATAAAATTATAGATCAATATTAATTTTTATATTTGTTTTTTAATGTAAATTAAATATATTTATTTGTATAATATGAGTAATAGTAAAAGAAATAAAAATAAAAGTTTTTGCTTTAATGAAGATTTTTCAACATATTAAGATTTGAGATTTTTATGTGTACAATTTTCATAGAAAAATACTTCTTAATGTATATTTATTAATTATATTATGATTAATATAATTATTGAAACTATCATTTATTAATTTTTTTTCAAACACATAATTAATTTTATCTATTGTATGCTTATAGATTTGATTATGTTTAAAAAAATCAACATAAGTCCAATTCAATATAGAGGTACCAAAACTTTAAAACTTTTAAATTTATTTACACAATCAAATAGATAAGAAAAAATATGTTACATTAATATTGTTAAATTTTAATAATTTTTAAATAACTTGTTAAAATGTAATAATAGAAAAATTAGTATAAAATTTATATAAAGATTAATTTTTATCATTAACTTATGATTATTAACTACAAATATATTTATAAATAGTATTGATCTTACAAGAAAATTATTAAAAATAACTTTACAATGATATCTCCATATATGGGACAAAATGACATGTCTAACTCCTCTAGACTCCTTCAATAATGATGTATGTAGCCCCACATCAAGGAGGGCTTCCTTCCAATTTAGTTTATGCTCAAATATAGGTAGCAATTCATTAAATACTAAAAACCACAACTTCCTAACATATTGGCATCCCCAAAATAAATGTATCATGTTTTCTAGCTTTTGGTAGAATGGGCAATTAAGTGGTTGGACCGACATACATTTCAACCTATCCGCTATGAGCAGTTTGTAATGTAAAATCTTCCAAGCAACTAATTGTGCATCTGGATTGGCTTTCAATTTCCATATTTGAGCAAATAACTTGGACCAAAAGTTTTCATTAAACATGCACTTCCATTTGGAATTCAGTTTGGACTTCAAGGGCAACTTGGGAAGAAGTTCCAAGTAGACCTTTTTTAGAGGAATTTGAAGAAAAGGATAAGATGACAGCCATAACCAATCCTTATAAAATAAAATAAAAATGTTTTGTACTTATTAGTTATATGGAAATGGGCTTTAGGGGAAACAACCCAATAGTCACTCACACTGACTTCAAGCACCTACAATTCCTAATTTGTATGTCAAAATTTGCTGATTTTTTTAGTGAACTTTCATAGGTGAGTGAAGAGCTTAAAGCTAACCTTTCAGCTTTCCCGCATTTACAAAGCTCTTTGTAGGACTCATAGTGTGAGGTGGTCTAAAATTGACATTTAAAAACGTTCACCCAATACCTGCCATTAATACCCCCCAATAGTCATTATAGTACTTTTGGACAAGCGGACTGATCAACAATCAAGAAAATAAAATAAAAAAGGTGAACGACTATTGGTGTTCATGGTGATTTGTTTTGGCATGTTTCTGTGCAGGTAATGAGGTTTTTTTGGGTAGTACTTTGGGAAAAAGGTAATGGCAACATTTCGTACATTAGCAGCAACTAGCTCATTTCCCCTATAGACTCTGAATCCATTAAAACTCATCGTGTGGAAAATCCCAAATATTATATGTAAAAATAATAGTTTCTCATAGGACTAAAAAGTAGAACTCACTAATTAAAAAGATGTGAGAAAAACAAAATTATGATCTAGAATCATACTTTTACATACCTACTCACTCCAAACAATTTTGATGTAACATCTAACATGCACATTTTTTGCCAACGATTAAGGAGATGTAGGAGGGGAAGAAAACAATGGAAGTAATTGGGAGTGGGGCCCATCAAAAGACTTCGGTTCGTACAATCTCAGTCACACTCTAGCCGCTGGCTGCAGTCACATGGTGGCCATGCGAATATGCGGTCACGTTTTGTTTTCAGACAAAGCCTCGCAAAGGAATAATATTAGCTGTCAAATATTGACCGTCAGACTCACGTGGTTAAAATTTGTTTTACTATATTCTTCTACATTGCTCGGTGGGATTCTCAATGATTGCTAGCGCTGTCCGCATTTCTTAATCACTGAGGTCTGACAAGTCTTTAACTTTTCTAAAGACAATTAATTGGGTTTAATTTTTTTAATATTGGTATACTATAAGGGCCTATTTGGTGAGCGGAATAGGAATACGTATTCCAAAAATTGTGAATTCTTTGTTTGGATGCACCAAAACGGGATTGGAATACGAAGCAAAAATGGAATACGTATTCCATTTTTGGCCCAAAAATGGGGTTTTGCAATTCCACCAAAATAGGTGGTATTGGAATACGTATTCCTATTCCATTTTTTTTAATTTTAGAAAACATAAATTTTTGGGTCCGCAAATTCCCATCAAATATTCGCTGAACCTCTCCGTTTGGTTCAGCGAATATTTGATGGGAATTCGTGGACCCGAAAATTTATGTTTTCTAAAATTAAAAAAAATGGAATAGGAATACGTATTCCAATACCACCTATTTTGGTGGAATTGCAAAACCCCATTTTTGGGCCAAAAATGGAATACGTATTCCATTTTTGCTTCGTATTCCAATCCCGTTTTGGTGCATCCAAACAAGGAATTCACAATTTTCGGAATACGTATTCCTATTCCGCTCACCAAACGGGCCCTAAGTGTTTCAATTTTACTTTTAATATTTGGCAAATTTTAATTTCAATTTTCATTTAAAATAATTTATTGTCATGTTTGCGATGTTACATGTCAATGTGTTGTCGATAGGTGTAAGAAATGAATTGACGGATATATGGAGACATAAAAGTTGTTCAAAGAAAATCAAAACAAATAGCAACAACAGTACAAAATAGAGAGAATAGGTGGAACAAACAGAAATCAATAAAAAGTTGTTCAAAAAAAAGACTTTTATTGTTATTATTATATTATATTTATTTAGTGATTTAGATATCTATTTGATATTTTCTTATTTCAATTATTTGATATTTAGATGTTATATTCAAGGAGTTCTTTTTGGTGAGGAATGGGTACATCAAAGAAGTGTTGATAGTTGATTAACAATTTTCAAATTTTTTTTGATACATTCATTTGTTTTGATGAATAATGGGCACATCAAAGAAGTGTCCATGGTTAAGTAACTATTGTTTTCATTATTTTTAATAAATTCATACAATACTTAATGTCATTTTGGAGGGCATCAAGCAAGTGGTGTGTTGTTAAGGTGTAATAGACAAGTGGTAAATTCAATTTTTTTCTTATTTATTTATTTATCCACTAATAAAGAAATTATTAATCCCCTAAGTGCAACATCTTTAAGAGGCACAAAAAATAAATAAACTTATTATATACAAGAGCTTTGGTCAAGCAAGAGTCCCTGCCTATTGTCAAAAGAGCAAGGTGGAAAATTATTTTAATGTTTCTTAAACACTAAATTTGCAATTAGTTTAAAGTAGAAGTAAAATAATAAAAATGTTAAATAAATGAGAAGTGAATAATTGGTTCAAATATTTGAGGAGTAAAAATTTCTAATATTTTGTTTAGTTAAAAATTAATTTATTAGTAAGTATAAAAAATTATAATATTCTTTTTTAATGAAACAAGTTTTATATCAGGCAAGAGCCTACAACATAATGGTAAATTGTGAGCCTATTATCAAAGAGGTCTTGCGTTCAAATCTACTTGTGCTTAGTAAAATAATAATTAATAATATGTAATAATTAATCCTAGCTTCGGCCTCGATAAAAAAAAAGAAGTTTTATATCATTTTTTAGATGAGTAAATGTTTTAATCTAACATCAAAAATGTAAATTGCTTTTTTCCTATTGATGCGGCAATTTTTCTGATAGTCCTATTTTTTCTTGTTCATAGAAAACTTCAAGAAAATTTGATGGACATTGCAAGTGGCATTTTGACAGAGTGCTACATGGCATATGTGGTGTTTTGACTATTTTCTTGTTGCATGGTATGGGTATTCCCAATGTGTTTTTCCAGAGAGGCCTCCACTTGTCCACTTGGAGCTGTATTTGAAGGAAAACTTTAATTGGAGTTTGTATGTATGTATTGAGGTGGAGATTATTTGAGCCCTTTGGTGCATAGATACATGTGAGAGCAATTGCTTAAAATATAGAAACATTGAGAAGTGTTCTTTATCTAATGCTTCAAACATGCAGTGAAACATGAGTTTTTCTGGGCAAACCATCCTGCATTGTTGTAAGTTTCTCCTTCTTAGTTTCCTTTCTTGAATCATCAATTTTAAAAACATTAGTTTTACAGGCCACTATTGAGGCATACTAGTTGTTGTTTCAATTGAGATTGCAAAACCCCAATTGAAAATGGTATTTCTGAAATTGTTGTATGGTATTTTTTGAAACTCTGGAGTTGAAATTTTTAGTCCTTGTGGCTACATAGGAGACTAATCATCAATGGAAAATTTTTATTAAATGGGACTAAAGTTTTTAATTTCATTTAGAGGAGACTGAATTAAAAAGTCTGTTCTCAAAAAAATCCTTATTAAATTGAAATTTTCATTTTTATTCTCTCTCTCTCTATTGGCTATGCTGATTTTTCAAGGTAGTCTTTTCATTTTCTTCATTCGAAAATGCCACTATATTTATAGATTGGGTAATTTCAAAATTGAACAAGTGCTATTTTCCAAATGATTAATATGGTTGTCATGTGTCTGTAACTAGATAACAATTAAATATGACATATGCCATTTACATGTGCCTGTAACTAGCAGCAGTCCAAGATTATACATGGCTTAATAAAAGGTGGTTTTGATTTTTTGTTGGCGCTCACAAGCAATTGGCAAAAAAGGCTAAAAGGAAGAGTTGTGAGAAAGCCTCTCAATGATTTGATCAATTCATGCATGTTTTTCTCATGGGAAAAATCTATTTTAAAATTGCAGGTCTTTTGTTGACCTTTTTTAGGTTTTTTACACTAATTTTTTGTTTCCAACACTCTGACTTTGAATTTTAAGATGAAGTATTTTCTCACAGTTGATACTGTTGGATATAATTGTTCAATTGTGTGTTGTCTTTGATGTCACACAAATGTCATATTAGTCATCAGACAGAGTCTACCGAGCTCGGTTGGTAAGCAAGGCAAAGGATAGAATCTATCAAGCTTAGATGGTCAGCAAGGCAAAAGATAGAGTCTACCGAGCTTAGTTGGTCAGCAAGGCAAAAGACAGAGTCTACCGAGCTCAGTTGGTCAACAAGGCAAAGGACAGAATCTACCGAGCTCAGAAGGTCAGTAAAGAAGGTTTATAGTGTCTACCGAGTAGACAGTTGTTACCGAGCTTTCAAGGTTTAGCAAAGGAAATGTAGTTGTTACCGAGCTCACTTGGTCATCAAACGGAAATGTGGCAGAAATAGTTTGTACTAAGCTCTCACGGACAGTGAAGGAATTTAGTTCTTACCGACTAAACTTACCAGCCAAAGGATTTTGCAGATGTTGCAATGTTAACCAAGTCAAGACGGTTAACTCAGGAAATTATTTCTAGAGGTAGTATTTACCGAGCAGGGTCGGCCAGTGAAGGATTCCATTATTTTGTGAAATAACGTTTATTTGTTCAAAGTAATATTTTTAGCCGATTGATGTATGGTTTATTGGTAAATGTAACATGTGAATGAGCCGACTTGATAATTTGAATGGTATAAATAAGAGGTCAAGTTGCAAATTTTAAGTGTGGTGATGGATGTGAATGAGAAAGAAGGACTAAGAGAAAATTTTGAAGGATGATCAGAGATCATGGAGGAGCAAGAAAGCTATATTTGATCGAGAATGATCTAATAGTGCTAAATGGAGATCTGCTATCAAAAAATTTAGTTGCATCTTATTCAGGTCAATTCATTGTTACTTTCTAACCATTGTAGTAGTGATTTCAAATCTCTTAACAGAGTTGGTTTAACAGCCATTTTTGTAAATCCTCTAACAAGGTGACAGTTCAGTTGAATTGTTCCAAAGACCTCTAGCAAGGCCACTCCTAACAGGGTGATTAAATCCTCTAACAGGGTCACACCTAACAGTGTGTATTGTAACCTTTAATAGGGTTGGCTCCTAATAGGGCTCACTTCAGAAGAGTAAAAAATTGGTAGCTAGTTACTTGGTGGTTTTTTCCATATTGGGTTTCCACATTAAATTTGGTGTCTCTTGTGTTCATTTATTTAACCTTTGCATGCATATTAATAATTATGAATGCTAGATGATTAATAACTAGTTAATCTACCGAGTTACAACAATCTTACAATGTTTACCGAGTATTAGCAGCAAATAGGTATTTAAGACATCTAAGGGATCTAAATTATTTTGTGGTAATTGATTCACCCCCCTCTCAGTTACTCCATCTATAATTCCAACAATTGGTATCAGACCTTTTGGTGCTTACAGGAAAAGATTTCAAGGATCTAAGCTAAAGATCAGGATGTATTATAAGATGGAAATTCCAAGACATAATAGGGACAACTTCTCAGCATGGCAAGGATTGATGAGACTTCATCTAGCTTCTATTGGTGATTCAGGATTGAAGTATCTTGATGAAAAATATGCAAAACCTTCTGGTACATTATATGTCAATGATATTGTTGAAAAGAAGACTCACAACAACATGATGATAGATATAGCATTTGCTCCGAATTATGAAGAATTTGATGACATCAAGGATTGCAAAACTTCCTTTGAAATGTGGAACAAGCTGAAAGAGATCTATGGAGGAGATGATAATGTGAGAAGAGCTAAAGCAAAAAGTTTGAGAGGACAATTTGATCAAATGAGGATGAGAGAGGATGAAAACATTGCAAAGTATGTTGAAAGAGTTAAAGCATGTGTTAGTGCAATCAAAGCATCTGGAGGAGATATCAAGGAGGAGACAGTTATAAGTAAAGTTCTTAGAACTCTACTTCCCATTTATGCAATCAGAGTCTCTGCATTTCAAGAAAGAAGATGTGAAGCAAATCATAAGATAAATTTAGAGGCCATAGTTGGAAGATTGACTACATTTGAACTAGACAACTATGATAATTATGTTCCAGCTACCAAGAACATTGAATCGGCATTTGAAGCCAAGCTTTCACTCAAAGAAAAAGGAAAAAAGTTAAAGGATCCTCAATCAGATAGTGATGAAGAATCAGAACAGAGTTCAGACAGTGATCTTGAAGTGGTTGAAGCTCTACTAGCAAGGAAATATTCAAGAGACAAAGGAAAATACAAAGGTAATGTTCCTCTAATATGTTTTTCTTGTGAAAAAATTGAACATATTGCTGCTAGGTGGCCAAATAAGCAGAACAAGGATGAGAAGAAAGGTCACAAATGCAATGGCAAGAAAGACTTCAAATCACTCAAGGATAAAGGTAGGAAAACATGTTTCATGGAAAAAGATTCTAATGATTATGATGATGAAGAAGAAGATGAAATTGTTTACATTGCTGTAAAGGATGCATCTGATAATGATGAGGAAATGACATATATTTCTCATGTGAGCAAAAATGACACATGGATTATAGATAGTGGTTGTTCTCATCACATGATTGGTGATAAAACTAAGTTTGAACAATTTGAAGACTATGATGGTGGTAGTGTAAGATTTGGTAACAATGAACCTTGTTGTATGAAAGGAAAAGGAAGAATCTCACTAATCAAGGAACTTGTATGTGATAATGCATATTGGGTAGAAGGACTAAAGCACAATCTACTGAGTGTGGCACAACTACTCAATAATGGATTCAAAGTGGAATTTATGCATGGAAAAGAAATACTGTTGGATGGCAAAGGAAAGCTGATTGGATCAGGCACTCAAACAAAAGATAACTTGTTTTATCTTGAACTTGGTGAATGTTCATGTTTTATTGCTCAAGTTAAAGAAAGTTGGTTATGGCATAGGAGGTTGTGTCATGTAAACTTTGACAACTTGGTAAAGATAAGTAAATTCAAGAAAGTAAGAGGCATTCCTAACATAAAGAAACATGAGGTTGGTCTATGCAAGAATTGTCAAATTGGCAAAATAGAAAAAAATAATTTTAAAAGTAAGAACTATCGGTCTGAAAAAATTTTAGAAATTGTGCATACTAATTTATGTGGACCTATTGGCATTGAAAGTTATACTAGTGAAAAATTCTTCATTCTTTTTGTTGATGATTATTCAAGAATGATGACTATCATGTACCTAAGAGAGAAATCAGAAGCATTTGAAAAGTTCAAATGGTATTTGGCCAGAGTGGAAAAGGAAACAAGCAAAAGAATGAAATGTTTAAGGTCTGACAGAGGTGGTGAATTTATTTCACATGAATTCAATAACTTTTGCATTGAATCAAAAGATAGGTTTCAGCACCTGGAACTCTAGAACAAAAATGGAATAGCAGAAAGAAGGAATAGATCTATCATGGATTGTGCAAGAACCTTAATGATTGAGAAAAGCATTGCTATCAAATACTGGAAGGAAGCTATCAGCACTGCAGTTCATACCTTGAACCGAGTACAGCTGAAAAAGGACTCATTCAAGACCCCCTATGAGTTATGGTATGGCTACAAACCCAATGTAAGTTACCTAAAAGTATTTGGAAGCAAATGTTACATTTTGAAAGAATCTAGAAAAGGTAAATTTGATGTAAAAGGTGATGAAGGAATATTTTTGGGATATTCTTGCAAAAGCAAAGCATATAGATGTTTGAATTTATCTACTCACAAAGTCATAGAAAGTGCACATGTGAAAGTTGATGAGTTTGCAAAAAGAACCGAAGAAGAAAGCAAAAGGGAACCTAAAGATTATAGAAGATTTGTTTGAATTGAACCTGATACAATGCCAAATACACCTGTCAATCAAGAATCTTCAACTCTAGAATCTTCAGTAATCAAGTCACAGGAAGTTTAAACCGAGCTAATGCCTACCGAGTTGCAAGAACTCGAGTTGCAAACAGAAGCTACCGAATCAACATCTATCGAGCTTGAGAAACCAGATCCAGAACCAGAAGTTGAGACATAGAAGGATAACAATGCAAGTCATTCAAAAGGCAAGGATCCCATGTTAGCCAAGTATGTCAGGAAGCATCATACACCAGATCAGATCATTGGAGATAAATCAGAAGGAACAATGACAAGAAGTAAGTTGAAAAGCACTTGTTTACTTGTTGATTTTGAACCTCGAAATGTCAAAGATACACTAGAAAATGAAAGTTGGATTGGAGCTATGAATGAAGAAATAGAATAGATAGAGAAAAAAAAAACATGGACTCTTGTACCTAGAGCTAAAGACAAAAATGTAATTGGAACTAAGTGGGTATTCATAAACAAGTTAAACGAAGATGGTAAGGTGTCAAGGAACAAAGCTAGATTGGTATGCAAAGGATACTCTCAAGAAGAAGGTGTAGACTACGGAGAAACTTTTGCTCCTGTTGCAAGATTGGAAGTTGTCAAAACCTTACTTGCATATGTTGCATTCAAAGGATTCAAAGTTTATCAGATGGATGTCAAGTTAGTATTTCTCAATGGAATATTGGATGAAGAGGTTTATATTGAATAGCTTGAAGGTTTTGTTAATCCAAACAAGAAAGACATGGTCTGCAAACTGCATAAAGCATTACATGGTTTGAAACAAGCCCCTAGAGCATGGTCTGAAAGATTACATAACTATCTTATTCAAATTAGTTTTCAAAGAACTAATGACAATAGTAGTTTGTACATAAAAGAAGGACCAAATAATAAGATTGTTTTAGCAGAGATATTTGTAGATGATACGTTGTTCACAGGAAATGATGATCTTTGCAAAGAATTTTTAGAACAAATGAACAAAGAATTTGAAATGTCAATGTTTGGTGAAATCAAATTCTTTGTTGGTCTTCAAATTCAATAGAGTAAGAATGACATCTACATCACTCAATCTAAATACATCAAGGAGATATTGAAAAAGTTTGGTATGGAAGATTGCAAACCAGTTGGGACTCCTATGTATACTAGATTGAAACTTACCAAAGATGATGAATCAAAGGAAGTGAATCGGACATTGTATAGATCTATGATTGAAAAGTTGCACCACTATGTAGTGCATACAAGGCCAGACATTGCCCTTGCAGTAGGAATTGTAGCAAGATTCTCAAAAAAACCAAAAGAAAATCACATGATGGCAATCAAAAGGATCATGAGATACTTAAAAGGAACTAAAGATTATGGATTATGGTATAAACTTGGAGGAAACCTGGATTTAAAAGTGTTCACTAATGCAGATTGGGCAAGGAATGTTAATGATAGAAAAAGTACAAGTGGAGGTGCTTTCTTTCTTGGAAAGAGGTTGGTTTCTTGGACAAGTAAAAAGCAGAACTGTACATCCCAGTCCACAGTAGAGGCTAAATATGTTGCAGTAGTAGTAAACTGCTCAAACATTGTGTGGTTTAAACAATTATTGGAAGGTATGAAGCAAGAAATCAAAGAACCTGTTGTTATGTTTTGTGACAACACAAGTGCAATCAACATATCCAAGAATCCAGTGATGCATTCAAAAACCAAGCATATTGCTATAAAGTATCACTTTGTTAGAGAATTGGTACAAGAAAAGAAAATCAGATTGGAATATGTCCATACAAAGGAACAAATTGTTCACATATTCACAAAGCCTTTACCTAAGGATGCATTCTTGTATCTTAGAGGTAAGTTAGGGGTCATTCCCCTATCTGAAGCTCACTAAGATACAATTTTAGTGATGCATCAATAGGAACAAAATTGAAGATCTATCAGTTGATGCACCAAACCAATGAATACATTGCATATGAATCAGTACATCAAGTACAATACTATTTAGTTGATCTATGTTGTCTTTGGCATGTGCTATCAAAGAGGAAGAGTATATTGTCATTATCTTTCTGAAATTTGCAAAATAATAAGAGTTTGTGAAAGAGGGAGAGATTATTATGAAAAAGGGAGTTTTTTGTATTTGAAGAAGAGAGTAAAGTATTCTTGTTTTCAGATTTCATTCTGCTATGACATGTTGTGTTTCCATCAATTCCAAAGAGGGATATTGTTGGATATAATTGTTCAATTTTGTGTTGTCTTAATGTCACACAAATGTTATATTAGTCATCAGACAGAGTCTACCAAGCTCAGCTGGTTAGCAAGGCAAATGACAGAGTCTATCGAGCTCAAATGGTCAGCAAGGCAAAAGACAAAGTCTATCGAGCTTAGTTGGTCAGCAAGGCAAAAGATAGAGTCTACCGAGCTTAGTTGGTCAACAAGGCAAAGGACAAAATCTACCGAGCTCAGAAGGTCAGTAAAGAATGTTTACAGTGTCTACCGAGTAGACAGTTGTTAACGAGCTTTCAAGGTTTAGCAAAGAAAATGTAGTTGTTATCGAGCTCACTCGGTCATCAAAGGAAAATGTGGCAGAAATAGTTCTTACCGAGCTCTCATAGATAGTGAAGGAATTTAGTTCTTACTAAGTAAACTCAGTAGCCAAAGGATTTTGCAGATGTTTCAATGTTAACCGAGTCAAGATGGTTAACTCAGGAAATTATTTCTAGAGGCAGTATTTACCGAGTAGGGTTGGCCAGTGAAGGATTCCATTATTTTGTGAAATAACATTTATTTGTTCAAAGTAATATTTGTAGCTGACTGATGTATGGTTTATTGGTAAATGTAACATGTGAATGAGCCGACCTGATAATTTGAATGGTATAAATAAGAGGTCAAGTTGCAAATTTTAAGTGTGGTGATGGATGTGAATGAGAAAGAAGGACTAAGAGCGAATTTTGAAGGATGATCAAAGATCATTGAGGAGCAACAAAGCTATATTTGATCGAGAAGGATCTAATAGTGTTGAATGGAGATCTGTTATCAGCAAATTTAGTTGCATCTTATTTAGGTCAATTTATTGTTACTTTCTAACCATTGTAGCAGTGATTTCAAATCTCTTAACAGAGTTGGTTTAACAACCATTTTTGTAAATCCTCTAACAAGGTGACAGTTCAGTTGAATTGTTCTAAAGACCTCTAGCAAGACCACTCCTAACAGGGTGATTAAATCCTCTAACAGGGTCACACCTAACAGTGTGTATTGTAACCTTTAACAGGGTTGGCTCCTAATAGGGCTCACTTCAGAAGAGTAAAAAATTGGTAGCTAGTTACTTGGTGGTTTTTTCCATATTGGGTTTCCACATTAAATCTGGTGTCTCTTGTGTTCATTTATTTAACTTTTGCATGCATATTAATAATTATGAATTCTTGATGATCAGTAACTAGTTAATCTACCGAGCTACAACAATCTTACAGTGTTTACCGAGTATCAACAGTAAATAGGTATTTAAGACATCTAAGGGATTTGAATTATTTTGTGGTAACCGATTCACCCCCCCTCTCAGTTACTCCATCTATAATTCCAACAAATACTTTAAGATAATGTTGTTTTGTTTTGTCTTCAAAAAATTGCACATTAATTTTGATTTCGATGTTCATTGTTTGTGTTCTCTAAATTACAGAGGTGAGATGTACTTGCTCACCGATTGTATCCTGCACTTCTGCCTGCAGTGCTCTCGTTGTTCGATGACTACCATCAATAAGTCATCTCTTTCAAACGAAATCTCAAAATCAAGCATAAGGGTTTCAAAAAAAAAAAAAGAGTGTGGTTGAATAAGAGAAGAGATATCCACGAGTGAAAATCTATGAATGGGAAGATGAGTACATGACATTCATTCTTTATGGGACAGATGTGAGCATCGTAAATGCCCTGCGCAGAGTGATGATTGCAGAGGTGTCGACCGTGGCCATTGAGCTTGTGGACATCGAGGTTGATTCTAGCTGTTTGGCTGATAAAATGTTTGCTCACCGCCTTAGACTCGTCCCCCTGATCAGCCATTCCGTCATGAAAATGATTATGTCCAAAGATTGCCACAACTACGATGGAGATGGCCCTTGCGATTTCAGCTCTGTGGCGTTCCACTTGAATGCCTTCTGCATTGGCATTCAATATTTTTGTCAATTTTACTATTTACAAAAATGGACATAAACCCAGGAAATTTGGTTTGCCCAATCAAAATTAAGAAAAAGCTTATCATATTTGATTTATTTAATTCTTGGCTTCGAAACCTTAGTTTTTTGCATACAAATCTGCACAAAAATAAATTAGGGGGGGTAAATGAAAACATAAGTACCTTGCCTATATACATAGGCAGGGACTGATAAAAATTCTCTCTTTCTAATCTCTCCACAATTTTGTAATCTCTCTTCTCTTTCTTCTTCTCTCTTCCTTTATTAAGTTTATTTCCCAAGAATCACTAGTTTAATGTATAGGTAAAACATACGATTTTGTATAAATGCTAATTGATAAAGTCCTCAATTGCTAAATAAATGCATGATCAAGCTATAATATATAATATCTTGAATTAAAATAACAATTGTTGAACAACTTTTAGTTCTTATAAATCTCATTAAAGAATATGAACATGACAAATAAAATGTTAAAAAAAAGTGAGAGAGTTGATTAAATTTTTAGGAAAATGAAGTCTTTGTTAGACCAAGAAAAGAGTACAATTGATTTTGTCCATAGTGTTGTCTATAATTAGAACATTAAATGACATAAAAGTTTTGTGACATATGCAATGTGATGTACTTATATTTGAGAATTGAAAGACAACCTCGAGCAAGACAAATGAGAGAAAAGAAAATTTTGACATAGGAAAGTGAAACCTACAATTGGAACAATCAAAGATTAAACAAGCAATCTTATTGAAGCAATAGAACAATCAAGACATCCAAGGCTACTCTTAAACAACACACACTAGAGGAACAAATTAAGCTTGGAAAAAGTTAGTTCATAACTATTTATCATTTTTAACCTACGAGTCAAGAGTTAGTGTCTATTGTTTAAGTTGTTCATTCATCAAGTAGAAGGATGAAGATTCCATGCTCTCATTATTCCAATTGTAGGAAAAGAACAAGGTAGCAACATTAAGTGTAGATCTTGCAAAGACAACTCAAAGATTAAAAAGCGTCTCTCATGACATTTACAGTTAGTGGGACAATAACGAACCTAATGTCTAATTATCTTTGTTATTCTCATTAAAAAATGAGAAAGAAGAACATGAACCATGATGCAACTATAGAAATGAAACCAACAAATTTATCAATGTACATTAAAAAAACTAAAAGATTCATAGATGAAACATTTCAATATAGAATTATAAATACCTAAAAATATATTAATATAAGTATTATTTATTCAATAATTCATAAATAAGATTAGCTTAGCATACAAGAAATTTAACTAATAATAATCACACTATAAAAATAAACCAATCTTGAATTGTTCTTACAATTACATCCCAAGTTTCACAACCATGGTATTAAAATGAGCACAATAGCTTTGAGTGAGGTATTGAAAGCGAACATGGGAGTCACGTTCCGTTTGAACGTCATCTACAGTATCCATTTTGTTACACCGTTTTAAAATCATTAAATATTTTAAGAGCTGTCCAATCTCTCTTGTAATAAATTAATGTAAACGGTTGAGTGGAGCTATAATATTAATTCAACTTCATGAACATATAACTTTATATACATTTCAAGCCTTTTTTTATTGCCCACATAGATTTTGTTAACTCAAATACGCTATAAAAAGATAGTCTTACCAGCTCACCTACATCCATTTCTTTTAATTTTGTAGCCATTGTCAAC
Source organism: Cupressus sempervirens (assembly GCA_028749045.1). Classification (NCBI taxonomy): domain Eukaryota; kingdom Viridiplantae; phylum Streptophyta; class Pinopsida; order Cupressales; family Cupressaceae; genus Cupressus; species Cupressus sempervirens. The sequence goes on from CM053783.1 coordinate 246,107,336, forward strand.
GCTAATTTTAGCTGTCGTCAAAGAGGGCTAAAATAGTTTGACACTAATTATTATGTTAGCGGAATTCTTGTCCTGCCTGGCCAACTTTTTCAGACATCTCACGTTCTTGGCAATTATAAGAAAGGAAAAATCAAAGTATCCAGAGTTGTTTTTAAAAATATTATTTTGATACTATATAGTGTATACATTAAATAAATGTTTTTCATTGAAATTGGGTTTCTGTCGTGACTGAATTGAATGCGTTTTTTCTTGGATTCCAGATTGTGCGTCTGGTCCCAAGTTATTAAGACTAAATATTAAATTATATTAAATATTAAAGGGAGGCATGTGGAAGGGTATACCTAGAAGTAGTAGATTTCAATGAACAATTTGTCGTTATGTTGAAATGGAGTGGAGGGGCATAAAGTGAATAGGACTAGCTTTTTGATATCTAAAATAGGTTTACAAATTTAGTAAGCCAGAATAAATTAAGAAATAGTGGAGATAGGGAACACTCCAAGAGTCCAACACATTTGCTTGTTTGGTGATTAAATTATGTTGGATTTTTTTGTTTGTATTTGACAATTCAAGAAGTTTAATTTTTTTTTTGTATTTGACAATTCAAAAAGTTTTTAATTTGGAAAGTGGTTTTTGGAATTAGAGTGGAACTATTTGGTCCACTTGGAATTCATAGTGAGAAGATGCATTTTTATGTTTGGTCCCATAATTCTAAATTTTAAATACCACTTATATGAGGTCTTTTTTAAATAAAAAAAAACAGAGCAAGGTTCACACATCACTTGTTTATTTACTATCACTCGGTCTTGTGCCAGAGTGTTGAAAATTGATTGTTTTCTTGTTTGAATTGAAATTGATATTTTGTTTTAACACTAATAATTACTCATTAATTAAATTTATAATTTTTTTAGAATCGATATTCTTAGTTATTGTCTAGTAGGATACTTACGCATCCGTTTGATGCATATCTATAATTAATTCAACTAATAGTATTTCACATTTTCTTAAACATATATGCATCTTCCTAAGTTTTTAAATTTATGCATATTTTGAACATATTAAAAAACTAATAATTATTGGTTCTATTGGTTAAGAGTCAAATTAGTAAGGGCGAGAAATTATTTTTTATTACAAATAAATACCATTTTCAAAAAAACTTTGTGACCTCCCACACATCATTGAATGTGTATTGACGTCGTTCTCCACTCTTCTTTAACCAACACAAATGCGTCATGTAGTCTTCTCTTCTACTTGGATTAACTTCTTCATCTTGTAGTCTTCTTTGCTTTAACTGCTATTTCCTTAAGATTTTAGGAGATGCGAGGGTCATAGAAGCTCATTTGACAACTGTTGCTCTTCCTTTTTCTTTTTTACTGAGTTTGTTGCCATTTTAAGTTGGGTTATACTTCTTTTATCTTGATCTTGTGTAGGCCATTTGTCTGTCATTTCAATGCTTGTATATGTTGAGGAAATCCTTGTCACCTAGTTGAAAAAGCATAAAATTCAGGTAGCCAAGCATATCTATGTTTATTCTGTTTAGATTTCATGAATGTACCCATTTCAATAACATGCTTCTAATTATTTGGGGTATAAATAAGTTTACTTTTTTGCAATGTGGGTTCACAAAAAGTTTGTACCAGTATTGTTGTTTTGTCATAGTGACTCTCTTTTTTTTTTTTGTTAGGTGGTGTCACTATTCCAAGCCTAATTCATTCAGGCATTTATTGGTAGATATTTTTATGTTTTCCATTTTTATTTTTATTTTATCTATTACAGAAGAGGGTTTTTGCCCTTTTCTATTTTTTCTTTTCACATGTTGCATAGTCGAGGAAAATGTGGGTTCACAGTAAGTATTTTTGTTTTGAATGCAACATGGTAGTTTGAGGGGAATGGGTTAGTTGAGATATAATTATGTTTTCCTTTTCTGCAATATGGGTTCATAGTAAGTTTGCTTCTCTAGAATGTAAGCAATCATTTTGAAGAGCATGGACAAATTGTACAATAGTTTTGTGATGACAATTATTGTCCTTGTTCATATTGGGGAACTAATTTATGTTTCGGTGAACTATACATAATTAATTCAATATAGTCTATTATGATTTAATTAATCTACTATAAATAAATTATTAATGTTGAGGTGAGGTCCCATTTTCCTTGAGAAAGCCATATGCTGGGGTTTTCCTTCTCCTAAGAAAAAATTGTGACTTGCGTTCAACATTTCTCGGATATTATGATGTATTTTATTCTATTAGATATCAAATTGGGCCATCCTTATGATGGAGGTAGGACCATGCTAGGGGTGTTCCTCTAGTACATGTGCTAGGTAGCTCAATTTAGCATACAAGCTAGACACAAGAGTTCATATTCTCCCAAAGTTTACATTGCCCGATCTTGACTTGTCATGTGTGGCACAAAATCACCTAAAGACCATTTAGAAGAGGAATATAAGCTAGGTAGTAGCTTGCTACATGTATTCATTGTTGATCTCTAAGCCTATGTTGTCTATTAGTGCCCAAACACTTAAGTCATTTACTAGGCAAGATTACACAGTCATCACTATGACCTAGTCATCTAGTAAAGGTCGAGTATACAAAGCTTAGACTGAGCATGATAGTGATTGCTGAGTATTTAGTTGAGACCGAGCACATGTACGAGCCGAGCAATATAGTTAGAACCGAGCACATTGACAAGTTAATGATTGTCAAGAAAACATGCATATAGAAGTCGAGTGACAATATGAATGAGTCAACATGATTGAGTGTCAGAACATTCAAGTGTTGAGTAGCTCAAGTTTGTCATATGAGTTTGTAATGGCACAAATACATATGTAAATCATTTTGGCCGACTTCTATATGACATTTAATATTTGTAGAGCCAACTAAGGAGATGATCATGTGTCATTGTAGAAGGTAATGATCCCAAGAGATGTAATTCAACCAATCATAAAATCAGATAGAAAAGATACAAGATGGTGAATTGTAAATTGTTGATCGAGATCTAAAACTTTCACTGAACATCTGTTTAAGAAGGATTCTAACCCTAGAATCAAAACACATGAATGAAGTAATGGAGGAATGAAGGAATGGATATGTGTATGCATGTGTGAAGAGAAAATACTAAGTTTGATAGAGTATCAAAAAGAGAAATTAGAACAATGAAGGATTGAATAGAGATATTAGATTAGGAGATCAAATTAGAGACATTGCAAAGAGGAGACCTAAGAACAACTTATAAAGAAAACCAAGGGTCAGTTATTGATTGGATATAGTTAATTAAATCAGGTTAAATCTCTTAATAGAGTGGTCTTAACATATCTATGTAAACCTCCTAACAGAGTCCTTACTTTGTTGTAAGTGCAAAATCCTCTAACAAGGTGAGACCTAACAGTCTCTAAAGCTTTTAACTAGGAAAATCTCTCATAGGGTAGATCATATCTTATGATCAAATATTGTAACCCTAACAGGTTAACTTTATTATTGCAACAATGAAGATTTCTAGGTTTCATGCCCACCCCAATTTTACCTTTGCATTGAAGTGTTTCAAGGTTACCAAATCATTGTTTTATGTGTTCACTCTTTCATGGATGTGATGTATTTTATTTATGCTTCATTATTACAGTTTTAATGTTAGATCTAAGGTATGAGATGAATTAGGTGTGAATTCAATATATTGGTTTTATGAGTTAAAGTTTAAGACCCTGATTCACCACACCCCACCACCCCCCCCACCATCAATATCTTGTTTCCCATTAACTCTTCCAACAATTGGTATCAGAGCGTAGTTCTCTTATCAGGAAGCCTAACAACTTGAGAGGACTAGATCATGGAAATGAAAGTGTATAAGATGGGAAAAATCATTGAGAATCAGATGATTGAAATCCAAATCATATTGCAACAATTAGAAGTAGCAAAAAAGAGTTAAGGAAAGAGATAGCTATTCAACAAAATGACACACAATACAAAGAAGTTGACACAGAAGGACTTATTAATAGTAGAAAGACTGGTAGTAACAATGAAGCATTGACAGAACTACTGGAGAAGAATAGTGCCCTAACTAAAGAAGCAAAAGATCTCAAGAGAGAATAAAAAATCCAATCAGTTACACTATGTGAAGAAATGAAACAAAAGAAGAAAGCAATAGAAAACAAGGTCATGGGTAAAAAGACAAAATATAGATGGCTATCAAACTTGAGGAAAGAAAATTTGAAGTACAGAAGCTTACAAACCACCAATTGGAGATGATCAATCAATTGATAGTTGCTGATTAGGAAGCAAATAGAAGGGACTTGGAGATCATAAACCTAAGGTCATAGAATGAGCAATTGAAAAGTGAGTTAAGGCATGAAAAAGAACTTATGGAAAGAATGAACAAGCCAAATGAAGTTGTCAAACACTTCGAAAAATTGTTGAGGTCACCTAGAACAAGAGACACCTCTTGAATTGGCTAGAACAAGCTCTTTTCATCTACTAAAGAAGGAGAATCATCAAAGAGTGGAGAACAAAGGAATGCCAAATCCAAAGGAAAATCTATATGTCATCATTGTGGGAAACTCAGTCACACAACCAACATTTGTAGAAGAAAAAATGGTATACAAACTTCTAAACCTAAATTCATTAGTAATTCTTCTAATTGCAAGAAAGCATGACATCAAACACATAAATGTAGATCAAAGAACAATGACTCAACCAAAAACATATCTAAATTCTAAGGTCACTATTACAACTACCAAAAGTATGGGCATAAAGATCATGAGTTCAGATTCAAGAAAAATTCCAACTGGATATATGAGAAACAAACACATGCATCAAGGAAAGGCAATTCCTACAATTGGGATTACAATAAATGGCACAGTTATCACTATTGTGGAGAATATGGACACCTTTAGAGAATTGCATCAAAACACATTTTAGAGAAAATTACAAGAAGTGGCTAAATGGAGAAATAATATTTTTCAGTTATCTCAAAGTTGGACATACTAGTAGAAACTACAAAACTAGAACACCAACACCAAAAAATGGAAATGACAAAGTTGAAGGAAAGAAAACATGGATGGAGATAGTGAGAGCTAGAAATAGTGAAGCTAACAAAGCAGAGATTACCCAATCTGATGGATCAAGTGATCACTCCACATCCAAGTTAATAATGAAGGTATGTAGGAACTACATATTCATTGATATATTTTACATCAGATCCTAGCATAGATGTATGAAAAGTTCTTATTAGCATAAGTAAAGATGCATTGAGAATGGATTCATAGAAGGGAAAGAAAAAGAAAATCATTTATTACATAGAGTACCGAGCATTAGTGGTACAATCTATATTGACCAAGCTTTGCAGTATAAATCGAGTAATCAAGGAATTTGGTGTATTGACTGAATGAATTAGTGTTGGTCGAGTGAGGTAACCTTGATCAAGAAAGTATGGAGATTGAGCTAGCTATCATGCAAAACCAAGTATGAAGGCATTAATTGTAGGTCTAAAATAAAAATTAAAGATATTTATGAAATTTAGGCATTCATTTTCATTCACCAGGTGATCAAAAGAGTTCACAAGATATATTAAGGCAATCAAGGCAATTTTAGTGACCAATGCGAGAGAATCATAGTAGAATACCAGTGAATTTTTTAAACAATGTAAGTATTACTCCCAGTGCGGAGTTGATTATTAAGTAGAGATATTACAAAAGGATTTTTTATTGCAAAACTCTAGTTCATAATTGCATCTGGAAGTGAAATGTTGAAGGATAGCAGTGCACAAATTATAAGAAATGACCAAAGTCCTCCACCTAATTTTAGAAATCTTGTAAACCTTGAAAATGTTGTTGATGATATTGGAGATAGGCAACACTCCAAGAGTCCAACACACTTTTTTGTTTGGTGATTATGTAACGCCCCGCCAAGGGATCCAAAAGAATTAACCTAAAGTTTTACTAAGTTTGCTAAACATTTAAAAAAAAAAAAAAAAAAAGTATAACATACACATCAACCACATAGTAGCGGAAGCAATAACATGTAATCATAAACAAACATACATAATAGGTTACATTCCTTAAGGATCCCAAGATGTTGACTCACATTTAAATTTAATTAATCCTAAATCTAACAACTACCATATCCACATAAAAGAATAATCAAAAAGTCCAATGTCCACATAATATACATTTGTTCTGAATGCCTCTTGGCAAATTAATTCGGAATGCTCAATCATCCACTGTACATGTCACAGGGTATGAAAGGCTTAAAAGAATATACATATGTAAAAATAGAAATACATCATCCTCAAATCCATGATACAAAGTACAGTAAAATAAATGAAATCACTCACCATACATGACACATTCATACATCCATAATGATAAAACATCCATCATAAAATCTAACCATCTATCATAATAATCCATGAACAGAATGAAGGTAAATGCAAACAAATACTGCTCCAGCTACGGTGATTACGGATGGATCTCAATGGTAAGAGTAAAAAGCACTACCACCCGACCGCGTGGAACCTAAATGGTCCACTCCCACCACGCTGAGGAGATAGTCTCAAGTCCCAAACAAGATATCAAAACACAAAACACAAGTACTTTCTAAGTCTAGGAAATCCTAAAAGTACACTAACTCAAAGGTTCCAACATAAATTGACATCTAGACCTAGAGGCACACAAAGACACATAGGAAACCTACTATGTAAGCGGGAAAGTGTCATTGCAGAAGTCACGTTGGAAGTTACCTGAGCAATCCCTTAGGAATCCCGGGTCCCCTATGATCCTGAGGCCACTAGTATCCTCTCGTACTGATGAGGCATACTATGGGATGCAAGTTCATAACCAAGCGTTCTCTCTACCCCATCCTAGCCTGTACTAGCACTCAAGGCATGGGAGAGAACATACAATTATCTTATTAGGTTCATTTAAGTTAGTATTTAGGTGAGATGTTTTCACTTATTAAAACAACTTACAATGGGTTTCTCCAGGTAGCCTCTTAGGGCCTCGACCCCCATTGCAAGCCACTTCCCGACACTACACATAGATAACCTACCCTAGGCTCATGAAATCACAAATCAAAGAATCATAATAAAATTGCCTCAGTTCTATACAAGCAACTGAAAACATCATAAATATAATCCACAATCATCACATCAGTTCTCCATAAGCAACTGAATAGCATCAAACAATAATCATAATGATCACAACAAATCTCTATCATCATCTGAAGACATCAATGATAAATTACAATATCTAGTGGTTCTCCAATGAGCAACCAGAAAGAATCCCAATAATAGAACACAAAATTGATCGAAGACTCCAAAATGGTCAAGTCAAAGATGTCACAACATGACATCATCAAGAGCATAGAAAAACACTTCAGTCCCATCAAGACAAATGGAAAGCAACCCAAGTATAATTGATCAATGACTCAAAAATGGTTAAGTCAGGTAACTCAAATACATACACCTCAGCTTCACAAAAGGAAACTGGAAAGCAATAACAACTAGTAAAAACATCCATATCATAGAGCACTCCATCACATTACCATGGTTAGGTTAAGAAAGATCGAGACCAAATCATCAAAACATCACATTCACAACCCCGAGCCTCTGGTAACAACCTAAACTGGCCACCACTAGAACAATCCCCCAAAACCCCAAAAGCATAGATAGTAGAATAGTCGCATAGAAAACATAATCATCACACAGTTAGGTATGAATGATAATACATTGTTGAGTTAATGTAAGGTTTTAAGTTCCAGTTTCATGTATGTCTCAAGTAATAAGTTTTCACAATTAGCCCTTACAATTAACCCATTGCTATATTTAAATGATTGCACAATTACCTTATAAACAATCTAAGGATAATCTTTTATTTATTAAGTTATAAAAATGATCCTTAATGATTTTAAATAAAACAATTACGACTTTATTAAAATCATTATTTATAAATTTTTAACATCATTAATTAAACCCTCATTAATAACTTCCATCTAATTATCTAATTTTCATTATTAAATAATAAATTATATCATATTTAATCAATCTAAAAACTATATAATTAACATTTAATTATTTATTAAAATTTGTTAATAAATATTATTGATAAAACAATATTAATTATTAATTAAAACATTATATAAAATAATATTAAAATTTAATAATTTAAATATTATTAAAAATATAATATTAAAAATGATATTAAAAAAAAATTTAAACAAAAAATAAAATTAAACAACGTTTTAAGCCTGTCGGCATACATCAAAGGTCTGCGACATGTCGCAGTCCTATGGTCACAGGGCCTATGATGGCAGGTACTTGGTACCTGACGTCGCAATACCTGCGATGCAGGTACTATCGCGCAGAGCTACGACAGTGGGGGTGGGGTACGGGGTAATTCCCTCCCCCCCCATAAATATATATATTATTATTATTATTATTTTTTTTTAATAAAACAATTCTTATTTAAAAATAACAATTCAAAGCCTCCTCAATAATAATAATTTATTATTATTATTATTATTTAATTATAAAATATTACAATTTAATCTGATAGAAAAATAATCGAACCAATCAAGTTTTCATTCTAAGATTTTCATTTCCAAGATCAAACATATTTCCAAATTAAATTTCTCAATTCAATTTTAATTCAACCCAAAACTCAATTTAATCCAAATTCCCTTTTTACCTACGAATGAGGTTTTCTAAATAGTTTTCCAATCTAGATTTAATTTCCACGATCTAAATTTATCTTTAAACTTTTATCTCCAATTTTAATTCTTTTATTTAATTAATTTCTCAATTAATTAAATATAATTAAATATTAAAATGTCATAATAATTTTCTATTAAATTAAATAATTAATTAATCTTTTAATTAAACTTAATTAATAGAAAATACACCAAAGACTCATAAAGACAATCATACGAAAACTCATCATAGCAAAACACGCACTAAATCAAACAAAGGGTTATAATCACGAATTAACATCATCCGACGCATTCGGAGGGTACTTGACTCAGATACTTGTCCTAATTTTTAATTAGAACAATGGCTTAAAGGTTTAGGCTTTGGACTTAAGATTTATCTCCCCTCTTTTACCATTGAGATAATGCGATAGGGTATGCTCATTTTGGCAATTTAGGGAAGTCAATACTTGGTACTTGCAACCTACATAAAATCCACACATGTACAGACACAATATTCTAAGCTAAACAGGCAATGGAAGGAAGTGGTGCATCATGTAGATCCCGACTAGCAGGTGACTATGACTCCCTTCCTTAACCACATCAGAGACACCATACATAAAGAAAACAAACATGCACACCATACACATGCAGTATGGGGCAAGTATCCATAAGAAAGCACATGTGATAATAAACCATCTAAATAATCATGATCAATAACTGAAAACACTAAATAATCATCATACATACATGAAATATAGAGTACCAATTAATCTCACTATATAATAAATTGAATGTAAAACAATATCTGATAATCTGAAAGTAGTGCTACTAAACATCAAGTATAAAACTGGCCTAAAAGAGTTTGGCAATTAAAAAAAAGTGTGAACTAGGGGCAGGCACTACAGATTAAATAATGTTGGATTTTTTGTTTGTATTTGACGATTCAAGAAGTTTAAATTTCTTTGCATTTGACAATTCAAGAAGTTTTAAATTTGGAAAGTGGTTTTTGGAATTATGGTGGAACTATTTGGTCCACTTTTGGAATTATAGTGAGAAGATGCAATTTTATGTTTTGTTCCATAATTCTAAATTTTAAATACCACTTACATAAGGTCTTTTTATTTTTAAATAAGAGAGCAAGGTTCACACATCACTTGTTTATTTACTATCACTTGGTCTTGTGCTAGAGTGTTGAAAATTGATTGTTTTCTTGTTTGAATCGAAATTGATATTTTGTTTTAACACTAACAATTACTCATTAATTAAATTTATTATTTTTTTAGAATCCATATTCTTAGTTATTGTCTAGTAAGATACTTATGCATCCGTCCGATGCATATCTATATTTAATTCAGCTAATAGTATTTCATATTTTCTTAAACATATATGCATCTTCCTAAGTTTATAAATTTATGCATATTTCAAACATATTAAAAAACTAATTATTATTGGTCCTATTAGTTAAGAGTCAAATTAGTAAGGGCAAGAAATTATTTTTTATTACAAATAAATACCATTTAAAAAAAAACTTTGTGACCTCCCCACACATCATTAAATGTGTATTGACTTCTTCATCCTCCACTCTTCTTTAACCAACAAAAATGTGTCTTGTAGTACGTTAGAAATATGAATTACTGAGAGAGGGGGGGTAAATTAGTAACTTACAAACTTTAGTCACCAACTGAATATTATTTATTACTTTGAACCATACATAAGAAAGTAAACAAGTAATGTTGAACAATAACAGTAACCATGCAAAAAGATAACTCATAACACCATATTTTGTTAACTAGGGAAACCCTGGCCAAGGGAAAACCCCAGTGGGGATGATACCCACTAGATAATATAATGATATATATGTTCCTTGTTAGAGGATGGACCCTATTAGGAGTCAATGAGAAAATTCAGTATAGAGAGTCCCTGTTAGGAGACTTTGAATCCCTATTAGGAGATTCCAACCCTATTAGGAGTTGTAGTATAGTAGATGCAAGATGAGCCCATTGCCAAAACATGCATTTCCAATTACAAGAAGAGTTCATTGCCCAAACAAGTCCTCTAGTATATAGGTGTTGTAACTTCCTTCTTGACTGATCTTTGACCTCAGCTAGATCTCGAATCACAAAACCAACTTCGCATATATCACTTCATAGAAAGTTCACATATCACAATTACACACTTGATACACACTTGAATTTGCAAGATGTCCTTTGCATAAATACCATGTCTTTTCACAAATTTCTGCTAGGTTGACTAAGACCATAATATACTTTTCCAACTTAGAGTAAACATCTAGGATGTTGGCCCTAATTGGTCAAGTAATTATTTTGTAAACAAAATAACTCCTTTCCTTTAATTCCGCTATCCTATTTCACTGGTAGAACACAAATATCTCTTTTCCATACTGTCTATACTAATGTATGAGGTTATACACACCATCATCAACATGTATACTATCTCCATCTAACTTCAGTAATCATAACATGACATCAGTAACAAGTTACATACAAAACAATACATTGTTGTAAACCAATTTCATACTTAGACAATTTTTTGAGTGCCAAAAGCTAAGTATCTTTATTTCTGAGGTTTCTACAAGCATGTACATCATATGTTTCCATAAATGACAACAAATGCATATCTTCATTAGCCAATTGTCAACATAGTCTTCTCTTCTACTTGGATTAACTTCTTCATCTTGTAGTCTTCTCCTTTGCTTTAACTATTATTTTCTTAAGAATGTAGGAGATGCAAGGGTTGTAGAAGCTCGTTTGACAATTGTTGCTCCTCCTTTTTCTTTTTAACTAAGTTTGTTGCCATTTAAGTTGAGTTCTACTTCTTTTATCTTGATCTTGTGTAGGCCATTTTTTTGTCATTTTAGTGCTTGTAAATGTTGAGGAAATCCTTGTCACCTTGTTGAAAGAATAAAAAATTCACATAGCCAAGTAGATCTATGTTTTTTCTATTTAGATTTCATGAACACTCATTTCAATAACATGCTTCTAATTATTTGGGGTATAAATAAGTTTACTTTTTTGCAACGTGGGTTCACAAAAAGTTTGTATCAGTGTCATTGTTTTGTCATATTGACTCTCTTTTTTATTTTTGTTAGGTGGCATCACTATTCCAAGCCTAATTCATGTGAGTATTGATTGGTAGATTTTTTAAGTTTTCCATTTGTTTTTAATTTATCTATTGCAAAAGAGGGTTTTTGCCCTTTTCTATTTTTTCTTTTCACGTGCTGCATAGTCGAGGAAAATGTGGGTTCATAAAAAGTATTTTTGTTTTGAATACAACATGGTAGTTTGAGGGGAATGGGTTAGTTGAGATATAATTATGTTTTCCTTTTCTACAATATGGGTTCATAGTAAGTTTTCTTCTCTAGAATGTAAGCAATCATTTTGAAGAGAATGGATAAATTGTATGGTAGTTTTGTGATGACAACTATTGTCCTTGTTCATACATGTGAACTAATTTATGTTTTACTGAACTATACATAATTAATTCAATATAGTCTATTATGATTTCATTAATATACTATGAATAAATTATTAATGTTGAGGTGAGGCCCCATTTTCCTTAGGAAAGCCATATGCTAGGGTTTTCCTTGTCCCAAGAAAAAATTGTGACTTGTGTTCAATGTTTCTTGGATATTATGACATATTTTATTCTATTAGATGTCAAATTGGGCCATCCTTATGATGGAAGTAGGGGCATGCTAGGGGTGTTCCTCTAGTACATGTGCTAGGTAGCTCAATTTAACATAAAGGCTAGACACAAGAGTTCCTATCCTCCCAAAGTTTACATTACCTGACCTTGACAAGTCATTTGTGGCATGACATTACCTAAAGACCATTTAGAAGAGGAATGTAAGCTAGGTAGGAGCCTACTACGAGTATTCATTGTTGATCTCTAAGCCTATGTTGTCTATTAGTGTCCAAACACTTAGTCATTTACTAGGCAAGATTACACGATCGTCACTCCGACCTAGTCATCTAGTAAAGGTTGAGTATACAAAGCTTAGACTGAGCTTGATAGTGATTGCTGAGTATTCAGTTGAGACCGAGCACATGTACAAGCCAAGAAATATAGTTAGAACCGAACACATTAACAAGTTAACAATTGTCGAGAAAGCATGTATATAGAAGTTGAGTGACAATATGAATGAGTCAACATGACTGAGCGTCAAAACATTCAAGTGCCAAGTAGCTCAATTTTATCACATGAGTTTGTAATGGAACAAATACATATGTAAACCAATTTTGGTTAACTTCTATATGACATTTAATATTTGTAGAGCCAACTAAGGAGATGATCATGAGTCATTATAGAAGGTAATGATCCCAAGAGATGTAATTCAACCAATCATAAAATCAAATAGAAATGACAAAATATGGTAAATTGTAAACAATTGATCGAGATCTAGAACTTTCATAGAAAATCTATTTAAGAAGGATTCTAACCCTAGAATCAGAATGCATGAATGAGCGAATGTAGGAATGAATGAATGAAGAAATGGATGTGTGTATGCACGTGTGAAGAGAAAAGATTGTTGGAATTATTTAGAATAATTGAGAGGGGGGGTGAATCATTTATCCAAGGTCCAGATGTACAATTAAAACTTTTCATGGCTTAGTGAACCCCTAAAACATTTATCATCATGCATGCATCCATGATATTATGCAATCACTTAAAACTTGTGGGTTACTATCAAATCAATTTGCAGAAATGTAAACATGAAACATAACAGATTCAATAACACACTCGACATAATGATTTATGTGGAAACTCAATTTGGGAAAAACCACCAGTAACATGCTACTCTTTCTCACTCTTTTGAAGTGATGTCCTATGAAAAGCCAACCCTATTAAAGTTTACAATGTACACTATTAAATGTGACCCAGTTAAAGGATTTCTATCACCCTGTTAGGAGTGAGCCTCGTTAAAGGAATTTAGACCATTCACTTAGAATGCCACCTGGTTAAAGGATTTACAAATGACTGTTAGGTCAACCTTAATCCAAAGGATTTACCCTAGACTAATTATAATTATTAGAGAGTAACAGTAAGGCTTGATATGATAACAACTTACAACTCCATTTGTTGATTACAAATCTTTGTTTTAGTCCTCCATTCTATTTGGCCTTCACACACTTCAACTCTGATAGATTGTTAACCCTTCAAGCATCCATATCCTTAAGCCTTCTTTCTCATCATGCCAATGCAAACTCTTCACTTAGGTCACTGAATGAAGCAATACACTAGACTCCTTGGCTTCCTTAGGTTCTCGCACATGACAACCTTTGCTTCTGACAAGTCGTCCCTATAAATAGAGAATTAAGATATTTTACCATTCATTCTCCATCATCCAATTTAGGGTTAGGCTAGATTAGGTAGGATTCAATGAATCTACCCCTTATTCCATTTCATCCCTTTCGAGAAACTTTTCCTTCAATCCTCTTTGAATTTATCTCAAAACGGTTTACCATAGATTTTGTGCCACCAGCTCATCAACCTTATCTTCCACATGGTTCACACAATCCAAGAAAACAAACTTGTCGACTCAGATCTATCAAAATATGATCTTTCAGTATTAACTTGCTTCTAATGCTTGACATCCTTTGTAAAATCACTCAGCATGAACTAAAGTTTACTAGTGCTTGGCATCAACTAAACTTTACTTGGTATCAACTATTTTACTCGGCATACACTAAAATAGACTTTTACTTGGCTCCAACTAATTTCTTGCTCGACACCTACTATATACTCGGTCAAGCTTGGTAGACAAACTTTGTTTAACTTGTTCTTCTAAACTTGCTTAGTATAACCTTTGCAACCTTAAGTAGATTATCAATGCACTATGTTATCACTCTCTTAGCTGATTCACCCCTTTTCAAATCATAACTCAACCTTTCCTCTAGGTCCTATTATTACATCTTTTAATGATGGTCCACTCTGATACCACTTGATGAAGGTACGCTCTGATACCACTAATGAAGGGCCACACACCCTTACCAACTCACAACCAAGAATGCAACAATATGAAGACCAAGAAAATAAAATGCTTCCCAAAGAACTCTTTTATTATACTTGAAAATCCAATAGCAATTACAATAACATTTTTGCAAGATCTCTCAAGATCCAATCCAAACCCAAGCTAGTCTAGATCCACACTCTGGTAGAAACTTTTGAGATCTCAACTTGTTCTCGCAAGCCACCAAGCAACCTCCTTGTTTCTAAACCACAACCACTAGCTCTTCTCTAACTCTATCCAAGATCCAAGTGTAAACTGCCTCACATTTGGCGCTCTGTCTACACACTCACAACTCCACCATAATCCTATTGTAAACTGCCTCACATTCGGCGCTCTGTCCACAGACTTAGGAAAACTCACTCTTCACTTCCTCTTTCTCTTTCACACCTTCCAGCTTTCACACCTTGAAGCTTTTCTTCCAAAGCTTCCACTTCTCAAGTTTCTCCTTCTCGAGCTTCTCCTCCTCGAGCTTCTACTCCTCGAGCTTCTCCTTGAGCTTGATTAAAAATGCTCATATGCCTTGCTTAAATAGGCACTTACCACCCAATACATGACTTATCCACAGCCTTCTAGAATTCCTCCACAACCTTCTACAACTTCCATAACCTTCTACAATATCCACAACTTTCTACAATATTCATAACTTTCTAGAATTCTTCCCACACACCTCAATAAATGGAATGACAACCATTTTTTAAAAAATTTATTTATCAATTTTTTAAAAAAAAATTTCCAATAATTTTCCCATGCAAGATGCTCCTGCATCATCTTTTGATCAATTCATCTTCATCAATCAAATAAGTGATAGTACTTAAATCATATAAGTAGTTGTCTTACAGGAAACTAGCAGGTTTGACATTAGTGACAAAACAATGATTGAAACACATTTATCATATTTGTATCAATCTATTTTTAACAATCTCCCTCATTGGCATTGATGAAAAACCAAACTAATTAACCAAACTGACTTAGTTAAAACTGTAAGACCAAAAAAATACCAAAAAAAAAATCCTTGAATTGAAATCTCTCCCTCTATCAACAACGTTCATCTTCTAAATAGTTTTAAAAAACTTTGTTCTGTCATCCTTATGACTCCCTTTGAATTACTTCTTATATCTTTCCTCTTACTAGGTAGATGTAATCAGAAAATACACTTTCTTTCTCAATAGTCAAATTTTCTCCCTCATACTATGTGTTAGGATTTCTCACTCTTTGTTCAATGTCTATCTCTCTCATATCTCCCAATCTCTTGTATTTCTCCCTTTTTGACAACAATGCCAAAGACTTGTCATCTTAATATGCAGATATGAACTTCTTCAATTTCTCCCTCTATCACCTTTCTTGTGACTGATTTGTAGTTTTAGCTTTGTGATTACTTTAGACAATTCCTAAAGTAAGATCAATTGCATCAATTTTTAAGATATGGCAATTAGCTTGTTTGATGCAAGTCACTCCTCTTATTTTCTTAGATATCCTTTGATAGGGGTATCACCCCTAGTTTACCTCTTAGATACTCATGAGCATCCTTAGGTAATGCCTTGTGAAAATATCAACAATTTTCTCTTTTGTGTTAACATATTCCATCTTCACCTCTTTATCTTGAATTAATTCTCTCAAGTAATAATACTTGATTGCAATGTGCTTAGTCTTTGTATGCATTACAAGATTCTTTGATATATTTATAGCACTTGTATTATCACAACAAAGTTTCACTAATTTATTAATCTCTTCCTTCATACCTTTGAGTAGTTGTTTGAAACATACAATATTTGTAAAATTTATATCAACAACAACATATTCAGCTTCAACAATAGATTGTGAAGTGCAATTTTGTTTCTTGCTAGTCCATGTAACTAGCCTCTTTCCTAAGAAAATGCTCATCTACTAGTGCTCTTTTTCTTATCAATATTTTCATCCCAATCATCATCAGTATAACCTCTTAATTCAAATTTCTCATCTTTCTTGTAGTATAGACCATATTCCTCAGTTCCTTCCAGATATCTCATTATTCTCTTTATAGCCATCAAATGATTATCCCTGGGATTAGTAGAGAATCTTGCAATTACACCTACAGATAAAGCAATATCAAGCCTACTATGTACTATATATTACAATTTGCCAATCATGGACCTGTATAATGTTTAATTCACCTTAGTTGAATCATCATTCTTTGACAACTTATGTCCTATCATCATAGGTGTACTTACTGGCTTGGAATCCTCCAATCCAAAAGTTTTCAGTATCTCCTTTACATAGTTTGATTAAGTGATGTATATACCATATTTCATTTGGTGTACTTGCAAACTCACAAAGAACTTAATCTCTCCAAACATAGACATCTCAAATTATTGCTTCATTTCATTTGCAAAAGCCTTACATAAAGTATCTTAACCTCCAAATATGATATCATCAACAAAAATTTTAGATAACAAAATACCTTTTCCTTTCTCTATCTTCAAGTACATATTGTTGTTATCATCAGTCTTTTCAAATCTAATCTTCACAAGATAATTATGAGGTCTCTCATACCATGATCTTGGTGCTTGCTTCAAACCATATAAAGCTTTGTGTAATCTACATAACATGTTTTTATTGTTAACATCAAAAAATCCTTCTGGTTGTTCTATGTAAACTTTTTCCCCTAATATACCATTCAGAAATGTAGATTTAACATCTATTTAATAAAGTTTGAAACCTTTGTATGTAGAATAAGCAAATGGAGTTCTTACTCCTTCCAATCTGGCAACAAGGGCAAATGTTTCTCCATAGTCAATCCCTTCTTCTTATGCATATCCTTTACAGACTACTCTTTCCTTGTTCCTTGTGACTTCACCATTTTCATCTAACTTGTTTATGTATACCCACTTGGTGCCAATCACATTTTTGTCTTCTGATCTAGGAACTAGAGTCCATGCTTTGTTTTTCTCAATTTGTTCAATCTCTTATTCCATGGCTTTACTCCAATCCATATCTTCTAAGGCATCTTTCATTGTTTTGAGTTACTTCATGTCCATAAAACATGTATCATTTCTCAATTTGTTCCTTGTCATTGGTCTAATTTCTTTATCTCCAATGATTTGTGTAGCAGGATGATGTCTCTTGACATATTTAGACAATCTTGGTTCAGCTCTAGTTTCTTCATTTGGTCTTTCAACTTCTGAATCACTATGTACATCTTTGTTAGGTATTTCAACATTTCTTTCATGTACACTAATCTTAGAATCATAATGTGCCTCAACTTCATTATGTAACTCGGCACTTGAATGTAGCTCAGTTCTTGAATGCAACTCGACATTCATAGTACGTGACTCGACAGTCACTGAACTTGTTGTTGGTTTGTACCTTGATTTGAAACATCTTCTTTAGCAAGCATACCTTCATAAAAGTATACAAATGATTTGTATTCTTCTAGTTCTTGCATAGGTTCAGCCTCATGTACTTCTGTATATTCATAAAATTTCACATTTTCACTATCCACAACTTTGTTAGTGTTAGTATTTAAACACTTATAAGCTTTGCTTCTTGTGGAATAAACTAAGAATATACCTTCTTCACTTTTTTCATATAGTTTACCATTCCTCAAATCTTTGAAAATATAGTATTTGCTTCCAAATACCTTAAAATATTTTACATTTGGTGAGTATCTATACCATGGTTCAAAAGGTGTTGAATGAGTACCTTTGTTGACTTGTACATAGTTCAAGGTATAGATGGGCATATGCACCGAGTTGTGGTGCCAAAAAGATGACAAGTTTTTTTTTTTCTAATTTTCAATAGTGCATATGCACTATAGTGCGTATGTGCTATTTTGATGACAAAAAAGGTATATGATGGGCTGCAAACCCACAACCCATCATTTTCATTTTGTTTTTTGGCTCTCCAATAGTGTGTACATGGGTTTGACATCGAAATTTCACCACCATTTTCCAAAATGCCTCCTCACCAACAAAATCCAAGACAACGAGCACACCCACGATGATGAGGTAAGTGATTTAAACTTAACTTTGCATTGTTTAATATGTTTTCCATATTGTTTTATTGGTTTTTGATATTGTTTTGTAGGGTTTTTACAAATTTCATTTAGATTTGTTTATTTATTTGGATTTCAATTGATTTTTTATCAATAAATGTCCATAATCAATTGATAAATCCACAAAACCCTCAAGAACCTCAAAATCAAAACCCTCCTCAAGAAGAACAACAAATTCCACAACCTGAACTAATTGCAAGACCTTCCCCAGGCACACAAGAAAATATAATAAGTGAAATAGAGAGAGGCAAAACTGAATTAGAAAGACTCATTGCTCAGTTAAAAGAATCTGGACAAACCAATTCAATGAGGGCTCAATTAGCATCATCCCTCGAATCCATTAACACTCAAATAGCCTCAGTTAGTGGTCAGTTAGATATTTGGCAGGCTAAGAGGGATGAACAAAAAAGATTTTATGCAAATAAATTGTCATATGAAGATGTTAAAAAAAAAGAAATACCAAAAGGTAGTATATGTGCATTATTTAGAAAACTCGGTGAGCAAAATACTGTTAGAGAGGGTACTAAACGATTCCCCATCCATTGATGCATACACGATGCTATTAAAAATAATTTTTGGGATAGATGGTGGATGGTTTTTGATGCCCCTCCTTGCAACAATCACGAGGTCCCCATGTATTTTTTGAAGAAATTATATTGTGAGTTTGTCCTTGGGGAGATCCCCAATTATTTTGATATGTTAGACTCCCAGGGTAGAGGTGGGGGGTCATCATTTGAGAGGCCAAGAGCACGTCGTGATCCTAATGTAGTTAGGGCACTTGTGGTCCATCCATAGTGCGAGCATGTGATTATTCCTTCAGTTGTGAAGGAACATGTACAGGCTAGCACTCTAGGGACCATTAATGCTTTGACGCAGACCCTCATCCATTCCACGAGCCCATTAGTTGAGGGGGAGCCTTCTATGTGTCGTGGTCACATGTGCACTTCATGCGGATCCCTATGCACATTTGGCACTCATGTTGGAGATGGTGCAGATGATGGGCTTGTCACTGATCAGTTCCTAAATGAGACATTTGGCATTGACAAATAGGTAAATTACTAATTTGATCACATTTCATATGTATAGTGAATGACTAATTAATTAGCATTTATTGACATTGTTCAAAATTCAGGGTCAAAGTGTTGCTGGGCCTAGCAGCGATCCTCCAGGCCCATTTTTTGTCCCTTCAACGAGTCCTAAGGTATGTATCAATTTAATCATTTTAATTAATACATATATTTATTATGTAATCATATTAAGTATTGACAAAAAAAATATGCATGTGCATCAGTTCTCCACAGGACCCTCAACCTTTACCACAGACGCAGAGTAGAGACATCATACGAGCTTCACACAGGTATAGTTGTTTCATGTTAATTTAATTCATTTGATTATATTTATTCCATGTTTCATGTTAGATATAACGTGTATTGTATGACATGCAGCTCATGATGTCGGACACACCTCCTCATCTGCGACAGTCTGTTGATAGTGGAGTGGTTGCAGCTATGGCTAGCTCACAGCCACTGACGGAGGTATGAAAGAATTTTCTTCATTTTAGTTGTTGTTTATAATAGTTAATCTCAAAATTTCTAATTTTATTTATAAGTGATTATATTTATTGAATTATTGTAGGGTCTTGTCATGCCTGATCATCCACGAGCATTTGAGGTGGACTTACAGAGTGACTATTTGTTGGCGGTAAGAAAATAATTGATTTTGTGTGTACATATATTTGATATCAACGTATAATAAATATTGATTCATATCTACTTTCTTTGTATCAATTGGACCTAGAGAAGAGCCTCAACGAGAGGTCAAGTGAGCATGTCAGGAGGGCCCTGTCATCTCCATTGTCTCCCTCCACACGACGGCAGAGGACATCGAGAGACTTGTTTCCTTCCCCTCTTGGGAAGGAAAATATGTAGTTGAGATATTTGATACATCTATATAGACAGACTTGTTTCCTTCCCCATGCATATATATAGGCATCAGAGAGACATATTCGATACATATTTGATGTACATATGACATTCTATATTTGATGTATGACATTTATTTGATGTATGACATTATTGGTTAATATATGATATGTTTGTTCATATACAACATTATTG
Organism: Cupressus sempervirens; assembly: GCA_028749045.1. Classification (NCBI taxonomy): domain Eukaryota; kingdom Viridiplantae; phylum Streptophyta; class Pinopsida; order Cupressales; family Cupressaceae; genus Cupressus; species Cupressus sempervirens. Next base: position 246,128,186 of record CM053783.1, read on the forward strand.
GTTATCATTTTATATTATATGTTTGTTCATGTATGTCGTTAAATTAGATATGTTCATGTATGACATTAAATTAGATATGTGCATGTACGAAATTAAATTCAATTGCTAGAGAGTTGCCATAATGTCTACCAACTAGTAGATGTTCTTTTTTGCTTTATTAGTATTTCTCAAAAACTGCAAAGAAGCTATTTTTGGTGAATAGTTGTAAACAATTGTGATCATCGACTTCGTGTACTCATGGCTTTGGTTGTGAACACTCGTAACTTTGGCTATAAGCATCCATGGCTTTGGCTATGTGCACTAGTGGCTTTGGTTGTGAGGATTTATTGCTTTGGTTGTAGGCACAATATAGCCTTGGCTGTAGGTTGTCTTTCTTGCTGCATGTCGAAGTTACCTTCAAGAATATCATTAGTCTAAGATCATTACAATTAAAATACTATGACATAATACCTTGGAAATAATAGTCTTTAACCCATTACTTTATTTGTTAAAACATCATGTAGTATCTACTGTAGTGCTTCTACTCAAATATGTTTTCAAAAATACTTAGAATGGCAAAGAAATGTCTATGGAAATCTTGTCAAATAGGATATTGAAGAACTAAATGTGGATAGTCATTAGTACCCATCAATAAGAACATAGACATCTTTCTCAAGCAAGCCATATGACATTAGCTTAATTTATAAATTTCCTTTGCAAATAACTAGAAGATGCTATGAATCTTAATACATAGTTAATCACGAACTCATTATTCCATCCAAGAAGCATATATCACCCTAAGCCAATTAATTGACAGGATAAAAATTAATTCAATTTCAACAAAATTTTGAGTATAACAAGCATCTTAGGGATTCTTACAAGAATTAACATGATGTTCACAAGAGCATTACAAGTTCTTGTAATATTATTTCACATATTGTAATCATATTCAATTTTGAATGGCCATTTGTGTTACAAGCATAAATGTTCTTTAAGGTCTTTTAATTCTAGACATGAATTTTATTCTGAAGCTTTTTTATGACAACCCACTCAATGCATATGTTGTTGTTCCACATTATGCTGATTTGACTTTCATTGGTTGATTTGGGTCTAGACATGACGTTATTCACTACCTTTTTTATATATTATTTTTTTGTAGTGAGGTTCTGGCCTAAATGAATGTATTAATCATTGAAGTTGTGAACCTTGGTCGAGATCCTTACAAATATATTTTCAAATTGGACCTCAAATAGTTTTCTCAGTCACCCCCTGTACATAGATACTAAAATTGTAGTTAATTACAAAATTAATACTGAATTAAAACAAATTTAATTGAGAAGTATTATGTACCTCAATAGGCTAGATTATTATTGACCGGGAAGCTTTATCTTAGAGCAGTTGGTTTCCTAAATCTTTAGCGCAATGACACTCTTATGGAATGTGGAATTAGGCCTGTTAGCTAAGGAACGTTCTTTAAAAGGCAGAGGAAACTCAAGACTCACACGTTTCCAATCAATATAAATGTTTAAATCGCTTCTCTAATTTTTTCTATTTATGATCTTCTTAAAACTTAACTTTCTAAATGCATTGATGGGGAAATAAAGATCTTCTAGGAACTAAAGGCTAATCATGTTTAATACTTACAATTCTCTATTTTTATCTAATAATTTAAAAAATATTGTACAAGTGTTTTCAAAGAGCAACACTTGTCACTAACATCATAAGAAGGAATATCCAAGGAGACTTACCACTAATCCCCCACCACCAAATTCAAGAGAAAACAAAAATCCACTACTAAAGAGATAGTAACAATGATCATCCCTAGTCTCTCCCTTATCACAAAATGATTACCATCAAAATTTGCATTTCCAATTGTGTCATGTGCGTTGAAGTGATAGTAACATTTTCACTCTCTTACCTAATGTCTCCCATTTCTGAAACTCCTAGGGAAGAGCAAGGCCATATTCTCAGTACTTCAAAATACAACGAGTTCCATTTTTTCCCATATTGATAATCGTTGACTTAAAGTATATTCGAAGTATTGACAGCCCATAGGAACTCAACCTTTGAACATCCCATCTGTAAATGGCCTCATAAAGAAAGTTCAATAAACCCGCATGAAACAGTGAAACAAAAGTTGCATACTTGTGAAGATGATCAGACTGCAGGTGATCAATATGTCTCAAATCTATATTCAGTTCTTTTACTATGCATATAAATGGTTTGTTATATAAAAGACTTATATCCACTAGATAAATAATCATTTTCTTACTATGCTATCCTTATCCTTGGCTGATCTCTGGTAGACCATTTCTTAACCATCCTCCTTTGATCTATAGGTCACTGTATTAATCTGTTTCATCTTGTCTCTACTCGAATTAATAAGAATTGGCAATCTCAAGGATTGCCAAAAGAGGAATAAAACATAATAAATAGTGTATTACAAAAAGGAGAATGGTATGTTCTTTGCAATCTACTCCCTTATACATTCTATCAATGTTCCACATTGAAGCTGATAGAGAACATCACAACACATAACTAGCAACATAGAACATACCTCCTAGCCACCTCAAGAACATAAAATTTCAAAAACCAAAGTGCACAAGTTTAAATTCAAAGCCTCAAAGGTCAAGAGCACAACAAATAAAAATAAATAAATAAATACGAACAAAACCCACATTTGATGGAATCACAGAAAATCTGGTGGCTAGATAGTTACAAGCTGATTCAAGCTAATCCTTCATCACCATTAAGGTTGAACGTAACATACCCAATTAAAAACCAATTTACATACACAAAGTGACTAACATTACTCACAAAGAGGGAGTAGAAGCCACACACTACCTTGCGTCCAAGGTGCACTAAAGAACATAACCAAACTCTTGGAGATCATATAATCCTAAGTTTACATAATTTGGTAGTAACACATTTTATTAACTTATGAAACATTTACCAAGTTCCATGATTTTTCTTTCCAAAAATGACATGCTAGATATTCTTTCCAACAATATAATTAAGATCCTTTTATCACACACTGCAAGTTTCAACATCACCCGAGATGGCATTGTACAATGAAAATGAAATGTGATCTCCAAAAAGAGAGAGAGGTTATTGTAGGTCTCTGCAACACGGTCCTATAGGAATTGGAATCTCATCCATATCTCACACGAGCTTTTGAGATATGCCTCGTCAAAGATTGCAACCCTGTGGCATTTAGTGACCCTTAGGGACATTCTAGTTCAACGTGCCTGAGAACGTTCGATCACTGAAGGGGACAAGATGACATTGGGAATAGGGTTTACCCGACCACCCAAAGCTAATGGAGTAGATAGTTTGATCCCACGATGAAAGATGAGAGAGATTTGGCAGTTGGCAACTTTGTACTGGCCAACACTACAAGTTTCAGCATCACCTAAGATGGCATTGTAGAATGAAAATAGAATGTGATCTCCAAAAAGTGAGAGAGGTTATTGTAGGTCTCTACAACATGGTCTTGTAGGAATTATAATCTCATCCATATCTTGCACAAGCTCCAAGATATGCCCCCATCAAAGATCACAGCCCTGTGGCATATAGTGACCCTTAGGGACATTCTGGTTCAACGTGCCTGAGAACATTCGAGCACTGAAGGGGACAAGAAAAGGTTGGGGATAGGGTTTACCTTGCCACCTAGAGCTAATGGAGTAGATAGTTTGATCCCATGATGAAAGATGCGAGAGATTTGGCAGTTGGCAACTTTGTACTGGCCAACACTGCAAGTTTCAGCATCACCAATGTGACAACAAAAAGTCAAAGTTGATTCCATAAGGTCTAACAATATCATATAATTCATTTATCAATAATTTGAAACATCATAAGCATATGTCTAATAATGTCATACATGAAATATATGTAAAAAATGACATACATAGAAAAAATTATACAAAACATATGCCCAATAATGCCATATAGGTGTAAAATGTACATCATTAGATATATAATCTTTCCAACTAGGGGAACAAAATAAATCCCTAATTGTCTTTAATTACCAACAAGTGGGAGATGGTGTATATAACGAGGTCTTCCTTACATGCTCACTAGTCCATTAGTCTAGAATCTTCTGTAACTCAACATGTTACAATCAAAATTATATGTGAATAAATAACTATATTATATATATATATTTACACATAAAACTTAATATTTTCTTACAGCTAGCTGATAATTCCTTTGTATATGCACCTCAGGGATACATTGATGGTCAAGAGTAATAAGACCCTACAAAAACCATCAAAGTTATCACTCGATTGTGCCTATGAATTTTATATTGAATTTCACTACTAATGAAATTTTAATGTAAACTCTTTCATACCTTAGTCATTGCCTTAGAACTAGTGAGTGCAATAAGGACTCGTTGATCAATACAATGATGAAGATGTAAAGGAATCTCTGATGTCAATAGCTGAAAATGATAATACATGAGACTCAAATGCAGTTATGAAGAATACACATTTTCTTTTGTCTCCATATCAAATAAAATATTTTGGTACCTCTGTGAATGTAGTATGACATCCTTCATTTTATAGTGTTGATCCCAAAGCTACAACACTTATTATTTATTACACATGTATGTAAATCTATTAAGCATCAAATTCAACACCTTTGCGTGCAAAATAATGTACTATATGTTAGAGTAATAAATTAATTTTCTTATTAATTAAATTATATTAATATAATTACTAAGTTGATTTACAACTAATAAAAATGATTTCCCCAATTTTCCATCTAGTCACTAGGAAATTGGATTTGTTGTCTCTTTCTCTTAAAGAAATGGATCTACTAGTTCCCTTGGTCTAGAAGCCTTCCATTGAGATTGGGGTTTTGAAAGGTTCAAGGGTTGAGGAACTTTTTATAGAATATCTTGAAGAAGGAGAGGTCATGTATAATGGTTTTGAGGAAGGCTAGAGTTCCATCTAGATGGTGTTGCAAAATGGCCAAGCAGAGGAGGAGGTAGAAGAATAAATAGAATAAATGCATGAGAAGGAGGGTCATGGGGGCAATGGAAAATTTGGGGAGGGAAGAAATTAGGAGAATGGGTCAAATATGCTTCTCAACTAGAAGGAGAGTATTGCATTGGACACTGATACTAATCCGCCTCGTAGCAAGATCACCAATGTTGGTGATGACCTTATTAAGGAGATCACTACCAATTAGAATTTTACCTATAAGCCTACAAGACTTCATCCCTTGGTAGTGGTAATGGTGGTAATTATGGTTGAATGTGTTTAAAATAGAAAAATAAATGAAGGGTGTTTTGCATGACACTATTCACTCATCATAGGTTGTATGGATTCAAACCCACAACCAAGCTTTTATACCATTATACAAATTACAAATTATAAGACTATGCCTTTCATGATAGTCACATTTTCATATTGGAAAATGAAGAATGACTTTTGGAACAAACATAATAAATACTTCCAAATAAAAATGAAGCCAATGTATTGTATTATAAGCTCGAATGGTAAAGACCAAGCCCAAACATTTATTAAGGTGTAGCATTTATAATTGTCAGGTTCATGTGAAGAAGTCATCGTTCATATTCTCATTGTTGTGTAATTTGATGATAAGAAGAATACAATGATATAGAGGTTGATAGTGACTTAAAAATTTACAAAATGCAATCAATGAGAATTTTACATTGAGGGGGGAGTAATAATCAATGTTTCATTCTCATTGTTTGAAAAACTCTTATATAAAGAGGGAGTAGATAGATGATATGGTTTAGTCTTCTTTCGAGAATCTTAGTCATATTGGTTCAGAAGGATTCATGATATAACTACTATACTTAGCGTGACCAATTGATGCTAAAAACCTTAGTATTGATGCTACAAACCTTAGTATTGACATAATTTAACCTCTACAATTCCAAGCATAAGATGATTAGCATACAATGGTACTTGAACAAAGAACACTAATAAATATTGAGGATGTGAATTGATAATACCATTTTGCAGATGATTTTGACATCTCACCCTTTATCACTCGTGCGTCAACTTTATTAGCCCTCTTCTTTGGTAACCTACAAATGAAGAATTAACACAGTAAAAAATTTAAGATAAGATTAAAAAAAGGGCTCCTATTAAAGAATCTAATATAAATTCAAATAATGTATCTAGATTCTAAAAAAATCAAAACTAAATCTCATCACTTACACATCATAACAATACGGTCCACCTTAGTCATGTGATAGTCTTGGGGAAGAGGTTGTAACATTATATTTGGATCCAATTGATCACTTTTTCTCTCTTTCCCAATTCAATCTAATGAGCCAATTGGATCTGCTTGACATTTTAATGTCTCAAGTATTGCCTCATGGTCTGACTCGTGAACTTTCCAAAGAATCTTATTATGTGGTTTTCCACCATATTTTATCAAGTGGACATTTGATGCGACAACAAGGTTTGAATAATGAAGAATCTTCCTCTCTGTTTGCCAATCGTCAAATAACCACAAGTTAGGATTCTTCATAGGATATCATTTAAGCCATGTGCCTATTACAACCACTGCACCGACATGGTACTCTAAACCTTCGCCATCTATAACTAAGTGATCCAATTTTTGTTTGGCTTCAACACAATGACACAAATAATAATCTATCCCTTCTTCATTGTCTTCAAGTGCAATAATAGAAAAAACATGGCCTGCAATGACAAATGTACAAAATGTAGTCATTAATTCAGAAAATACTTGGGTAAAAGTTATAAAGTTACATATTGAAATTACAAAGATATATATATATAACTAACCAAGTTGCACTAGATCTGACAAACGGTCAAAGTTAATAGATGAATCCATCTCTACCATTTCCAGTGCTTATGGAGGATGATAGGTGTCAATTGGGTCCAAAACCTGTATATCCCATTTGTCCACCCATTCAGTTGACTCACAGTCATCCCAATTTTCCTCTGCACATGATGGACAATAGCATGCCATTTTTCGTGTGTGGATACTCCATTAACCTGCATCAGGGGTTCTAAAAGAGTGTAACTCACTAGATCCTGTTAATGTGCAACAATCTTGATATGGTGCAATGTTAGTATTATCTATCAACCAAAAAAATCTACTAACTATAGACTCACCTTCCTTACCTGGACTCATTGTAGCATTACACCATTGGATGATGGATTTTGCATCTATCAATATTGCTCCATCTTTTTACTTTAGTTCTTCACAAGCCAAGGCTCTTTAATGCATGCTCCTGCACCATCATGCTCTCCCTTACCATGACCAGCCTCTGTGAAATTTCACATATATTGAATTCTACACAACCTATGCATCCTGCTCAACCAATAGAACATTCGTGCATTCTTGAATTGAGATGCACAATTGTTTGACCAAATAATGTGTTGAAGATATGATATGCCTCTGTTAGCCAAATCTTCATAAAATAGTGGAAAACAACCATGTACAAACTCTGTAGAATGTGATCAATCATCGCTGATGTAAAAATGGTACTCCCTCAAAATCTTCCTATCATCCTCTGTACTTGTAGGTGAATGCATGAATGTTATGTGAACAAATATGAAAACTTGTTGAGATGTATAATACTTTGCTTACACCTCATTTTTTGGTTGTAGTGTGTAGTTCTCTACAAAATCTATAACCGAAACAATGGTATCCAATGGAAATGTATCCTTTCACAACTTGAATTGCAAATCCAACCATCGAGCTCTATGGGTATGCCTTGCATACTCGTAAATAATATTTTAACAAAAAATCTTCATGAACTCATACATTGGAATCTTTTTAATAACTAGATCACATCTTTTACCACGTTTCCCATCTTTTAGAGCATATGTCACTATCTTGAATTTTTTGTAATCTACTATTTCATTTCCAATTGCATGTGTACTATCCATATATTGACAAGTTGATAAAAGTTGCAAAGAACCACAAAATAAGCACATACCATCCAAGCATGATGTCTTGTAAAATTGTTGGTCGTCCCGTATTTCACATAAAATGTTGGATATGAATTCCCTTGAAGATCTTGGTGGCTCTTTTATGTCACAATCCTGAAAAACAAACTGAGAATGCAAAACTATGCATATGTGCCTAAAAACATCAAAAAGGTTTAGAAAATTCAATATGTATCCTACAACAAAAAGTTGTGCGTGTGTGATTTATTTTCACATAAAAAGGTTTACCCATCTCAAAAAATCTTTGACTTATTCAAATTTGAGGATACATACCAATAAATTTTGCAAAAAATTGTGTTTGAGTTGAGTCCAAAAAATGTTTTGCATGTGGCTCGTGATTTCGGCTACCAATCCTCCTTCTTACAACATCTCTTTGATTAGGAGAAACACCTGTGTTATTTTTCCAAAAATCTTTGATGAATGATTTCAAGGCTTCACTAATTTCTTTATCCTTTCGCGGTAGTCTACCTCTAAATGTCCATAACTCATTTTTTGTTGGATCTTCTAATCTCTCACGCCTTAGCATGGCTCTCCTTAAGGTACCTCTACCAATTTTTAATGTTTTGCTTGTCTTTCTCATGAGTCAAGCTTTCTTCATTTGGCTACTTACTATTGTCGATGTGAGTACTTGTCTTGTGATATTACTATCTTTGGTGCATGATTTAGAACCTAATTTGTCATAAGCGCTCATTAGATTCTTTACAATATTTCTTTCATTTGAATCATCCATCATTCTTAGCCCAAGAATCTTCATGATAGGCTTAAATTTGAAATTCCTCATCATTTCAACAAATAATTGGCATTGCCCTATAATATTTAATTCTTCAAAAAATAATCTCCACATATAATTAACTTTTCTTTGACAAGTATGCTTGCTAATCTTGTCAGGCATTGATTTCAAAATATTAGTATCAATATCAATCAAATATTTTGGTTTTCTAAAATGAATTCTAGAAGGTGTTCTAATCTCTTCAATTCTCTCAACATTTTGAACATCAATATAAGGTTGAATGTATTGCGTACCTTGAATCGAAGATGATGTGCCTTGATAATAAGATGTAAAAGATGGAATATCACCTACTTGATGTGTTGATTTTTTTGCTTTCAACATGGCATGATGGAGTGTGTATATCGTCGGATCTATAAATCACTGTCTCTTCAACATGAGAGGATGATATGACTTCAACATTGGAAGATGGTGTAGCGGATGATATGACTCCAGCATTTGAAGATGGTGTAGTAGACGATATGACTCCAACATTGGAGGATGGTGTAGCTTCACAATTCAATTGTCTTCTTGAGCGTAACAATCTCATTCGTTCTCTTTGTCTTTCCAATTCTTCCTCCTTGTTTCTTTGTACTGGTGGTTCTTGATCCTCTTCGAAAGTCAATTCTTCATCATTGCTTTGCAATTTTATTTGTTCATGTAGTAATTTCATTTTATCTCTTTTAATTGTCAAATCTCTCTCCCTATCTGCATTTGTTTGAATCTTTGGTTTCTTCCTTGGCATGATGATGATTTCTACATGTCAAATTATTCAAACATCCGAATTACTTAAAATGTGTAAATTACAAATTATTCAATTACATATAAAAATTATAATTATTTGAATGAATACACAATATATATCAAATGAATTGTCAAATTTCTAACCATTTCGAAATAACATTTCATTCAAACATACAATTTTCAATGAATTCACTATATATTACATAACATATCAAATTATAATCAAATTTGTATCTATATATCAACAAAAAATATTTAAAATGGATTGCACTAACCTTTTCTATTAAAGGAATATTAAAAAATTCTTCAAATCATGTATCCAATGATTGAATTTGGTGTTTGCTAGCTTCCAAAAGTGTTGAAATAGTGTTTTCTATGTTGGAACCCATGTTTTCTATCAAAATAACAGAGAGCATAACAGACCAAAAGTTTAAAATGGATGAAATGGGCCCCAAGGTTGGTTTTTGACCATTTTTTGGTGATTTGAGATAGTGCATACGCACTATAGTGTGTATGCACTATCTCAAAACACATCACTCCCCATCCTCCCTACTCTCTATCCTCCCTACTCTCTCTCCCATCCCCTCCCTCTCTCTCTTCCTACTCTCTCCCATCCTTTACTCTCTCTCACTCTCCCTCTCCCACCACCTACTCTCTCTACCTCTCTCACCCCCTCTCCTCTCCCATCCTCGGCTCTTTAGATCTCTCACACACACTCTTATCCCCCCTATCTCTCTCCCTCTCCCTCTCCTACCACCTAATTTCTCTCCCCCATCCCCTACTCTCTCTCTTCTCTCCCATCCCCTACTTTGTCTCTCTTACACACATTCCCATTCCCCCTCTCTCTCCCTCTCCCACTGCCTACTTTCTCTCCCCAATTGTTGTACTCTCTCTACCACCCCCTACTCTCTCTCACACTCACACTACTACTTCCTACTATCTCTCTCTCTCAAGTTCTCCCTCTTCCTCTCTACTCTCTCTCTCTTCCATCTTGTACAAGCTCTCTCTGCCTCTCCCACTCTCTCTCCCACCGCCTACTTTCTCTCCCCCATCCCCTACTCTCTCTCTTGTCTCCCATCCCCTACTCTATTTCTCTTACACATACACCCCCACCCCCCCTCTCTCTTTCCCTCTCCCACCACCTACTTTCTCTCCCCCATTGTCATACTCTCTCTCTGCCACCCCCTACTCTCACACTCTCTCCCATCCCCTGCTCTGTCTCTCTTAAAAACACACTCCCATCCCCCCTCTCTCTTTTCCTCTCCCACCACCTACTTTCTCTCCCCCATCATTGTACTCTCTCTGCCACCCCCTACTTTCACACTTTCACACTCTCTCCCATCCCCTACTCTCTCACTTTCATAGATACACACACTTTTATCCCCCCACTCTTCTTCTTCTCTCCCATCCCTTACTCTCTAAACTGTCACACACACTCCCATCCCCCTTATTTCTCTCCCTCTCCCTCTCCCTCTCCCACTCCCTCTCCTACCACCTACTATATCTCTCTCTCAAGTTCTCTTTCTTCCTCTCTACTCTCTCTCTCTCTCTCTCTCTCTCTCTCTCCCATCCCTTACTCTCACTCTCTCTCCCATCCCCTACTACTTTCTCTAAAACTCTCATACTCTCTCCCATCCTTTACTGTATCTCTCTTATAAATAAATACACATTCCCATCCCCCCCCTCTCTCTCTCTCGTAGTCCTTGTCCCACTGCCTACTCTCTCCCATCCCCTACTCTATCTCTCTTAAATGCTTCCATTCCACCTCTCTCTCCCTCCCACTCCCTCTCCCACTGCCTACACTCTCTCTCTCTCTCTCTCTCTCTCTCTCTCTCTCTCTCTCTCTCTCTCTCTCTCTCTGTCTCTGTCTCTCTCTCTCTCTCTCTCTGTCTCTCACTCTCTCCCTCTCTCTCCCATCCCTCTACCATTGCCTACTCTCTCTATCTCTCTCTCCCCTCTCTCATTATTGACTCTCTCTCTTTCACACACACACACCCATCCCCCCTCTCTCCTCTTCCACCCCCTACTTTTTCTCTCACTTGCTCTCCCTCTCCCACTCCCTCTCCCACTGCCTACTCTCTCTCTCTCACTCTCACTCTTTCACTCTCACTCTCTCCCTCTCCACTCTCTCTCTCTCTCTGCTACCCTCTAGTGTCTCTTAAATTTTCACACTCTCTCTTATCCCCTACTCTCTCTCTCTCTCTCTCACTCTCTCTCTCTTATCCTGTACTCTCTCTCTCTCTCTATCTCTCTCTCTCTCTCTCACACACACACACACACACACACACACACACACACACATTTCTATTCCCCCCTCTCTCCCCCTCTCCCACTCCCTCTCCCATCACTTACTCTCTCTTCCATCCCCTACTCTCTCTTGAGCTAATTTGTCTTCCCCCTCTCCCATTCCATGCTCTCTTTCTTTCACACACATGCACTCCCATCCTCCTCTCTCTCAATTTCTTCCTCTCCCCCTTTGTCTCCCATCGCCTACTCTCTCTCTCCCCCATCCCCTACTCTTAATCTCTCTCTCCCAACCTGTACTCTCTCTCACACTTCCTCTCTCTCCCATCCCCTACTTTAAATCTCTTTCCCCAATCCTACACTCTCTCTTTTCCACCCCTACGCTCTCTCACACTTCCTCTCTTTGCCACCCCCACTCTCTCTCTCTCATCCTATACTCTCTTTGCCACCCCCACTCTCTCTCTCTCATCCTATACTCTCTTTGCCACCCCTACTCTTTCTCACTTTCTCTCTCCCATCCTATACTCTCTCCCTTCTCCTATCCCCTACTTTCTCTCTATCTCTTTCACGCACACACATAGCCATTCCCCTATCCCCCCCAACCTAGTTCTCATTTGCAACTTAGATCTTAATAGTGAGTGCACACTATAGTGCACACGCGCTATTTAGAACTGAGGTTTAAATAGCGTGTGCGCACTATAGGGAGCACACGCTATTTAAACCTTAATTAAACCCAAGCCTAAGGCTTGGTTTTGCCTTGGAGATCCAACCCAAAGGTTTGGATTTGATGAACAGGCCTGAGACATGTTTTCCAACAAACATACAAAAAATGATTATTTTTTCTTCTATGCTCCCCTTCAAGATTTCTTGTGGTTGGGTATCGATAAGATCAGGTTACATAGCATTATAGGTCTCTGTGTTAGCTATCTAACCATATAATTTATTTTTAACTTGAACTATTTCAAGCCTTTCATCTATAATTTCTTTTGAATGTATGTTCATTTTTTGTCAAAAACCACCACATACTAATTGGGCTATAGATTTTAGCTCGTTCATCAAATTTTGTAACAACTTAGTTTTTTAGAAACTAGAATCCATTCTATACACTTTGAAAAAAAAAAGTTTTGATTTTAGATTAGTTTTCAATTATTTCTAGGGGAGCGCACAGATATTTCACATTTTTGGATGTGTCTAGTTAAAAAAATCATTAAAAAAAAAATACACATTATAAAATTACCCGAAAAATCTGGGATAAACTACATAGTGTTAAGTAATTTTTGACTAGAGCGATTAAAGAATTTAAAAAAAAAAAGTTAAAATTTTAGGGGGGCCACACTTTGTACTGTGTTATGTTTTCTTGGAATAAATAGTACCACTTTTTGTGGCCCCCTTTTTTGAGGACCTAAAACTAAACCATTTTGAAAAAAAATTAGTAGTTTAGAAACTAGATTCAAAGGACTACGACTTTTTTTTTTGTCATATCTGAAAATTTTGAGCATAACTATCTTCAAATTCTTGTTGAAGTTCAAAATTTGTAGATTTCAGGAAAAAGGTGTCCACTTAAACCCCCCTTTTGGCACCACAACTTTGTGCACTTACCCAGATAGTTGTACTTAGAACTTCTCTCCAATATTTCAAAGCAATATTTTTCTCCATCATAAGTGTCCTAGCACAGTCCATTACAAACATGTTCCTCCTTCAACAATTCCATTTTGTGGAGGGGTTCTAGGAGAAGATGTCTGTCTTTTGATTCCTCTGTCATTAGAGAAAATCTCAAACTCATTTGATATAAATTCTCCTCCTATGTCATATCTCAAACATTTCAGACTTTTACCTATTTCGTTTTCAACTCTTGCTAAGTACCACTTAAACATTCAGAAAGCATCAAATTTTTGTTTCAAAAACATAACTGTCATCGTTCTAGAATAATCATCAACAAGAAGCATAATGTACTTATCTCCTTTGTAGCTTTTCACTTCAATTGGTCCACACAAGTTAGTATGAACAATCTCTTGTATTCCTTTAGAGTTATGAGTTTTACTCTTAAAACTTGACTTTGTCATCTTGCCTAACTAACATTACTTGCACATTATATTATCAGGCTTCTTCAACTTAGGCAAACCTCTAACTCTTCTTATGTTACTGATACTAACCAAGTTATCAAAATTAACATGACATAACCTCTTGTGCCATAGCCACACATCATCAAATTCTACAACCAAACAAGTAGCATCCTCTATATCAAGGTATAATAGATTACTCCTTGTTTGATCACCCTTTCTAATCAGTATTCCATCAGTATCATATATCTTAGCAATATTGTTTTCAAACTCAACCTTACATCCTAAATTATTTAGTTATGACACACTTCAACATAGTAAGTGTGTCACACAAAATATTTTCTATGAGTTTGATAGAACCTTTTCCTTTTATCAAACATGGAACATCATTGCCAAATCTTACACTATTTTTGTCATAACAATTTAAGGTAATGAACTTACTTTTATCTCCGGCCATGTGATGTGAACACCCATTGTCAATGATCCATTTGTCATTCTTGTTCACACAAGACACAAGTGTAGTTGCCTCATCTTCATCAGATTCGTCCTTCATTACAATATACACCACTTCATCATCATGTTCATCAGATTCATCTCTTGTTTCCTCTTCAGTAATGTAGAAAGACTTCTTGCCTTTGTCTTTGTAATATTTGTTGTCTTCATCTCTTCTATTTTTGTACTTGTCACCACCTCTATAGCTCTTTTTCTTTGGACATCTAGTAGCACTATGACCAACCTCATTGCAATTGAAACAAATGATAGGTAATTTCCTTTTAAACTTTCCTTTACCTTTGTGAAATCTTCTTGCCAATAGTGCTTCAAGTTCATCTACATCCTCCTCATTTGTATCACTGTTTCTAGACACATATTTTGTCTTTTCTTCTTCTTCTTCTTCTCATTAGGTTCCTTCAATGACAACTTATCTTTGAAAGCAGATTAAAAAGTTTTATCTCTTTTTTTTCTATCATCAAAAGGAGTTAATATTATCATCTCATGTATCTACCCTTTTTGGATCCCTTATATAACATTTTGACCTAATTTTTCAAAGTCTTGGATTTCCATAAAAATTGCACCCTTGCCTAATTTTGGTATCTTGGATTCATTTTTGAGATCAAAATTGAAATTTAGATTCATCCTTCTAGTCAAAATCATATTTTAAAACTTTGTATTCTTCTACATAGTTGACTAACTTTTGAGGCTTAATCTCTGAATATTTCGAAGGCATTCATCATTTCTTCATTTCTTCATCATTTATACTCTCTTCACCTCTCTTCTATCTTAATTATATTTCATTTCATTTCATCTTTCTTCATGTTTTGACCTAATTATTATGCTTTATCTTTTTGGTCAAACTTAGTCAAACTAGAGCACATCATCATTTCTTGGTAGTCATTATTTGGTCTTAATATCTTATCTTTCATCATGGACTTTTTCTTATCTCAATTTGATCAATTTTATCTCATTTATGCATGTCCTCTACCTCATTTAGATTTTGATCCCGAGGGGGTAGGAATACTTTATCATTGCATTTTCATCACTACAAATTGATTTGGCTATATTTATTTCTCATTAGAATTTGCTTGACACTTCCATATGCTCTTGATTTATCTATTCCTCAGGAGCATATGCTTGACCTTTCTATTTTCTCTTGATCTATATATCTCTCTAAGGTATATGCTTGACATTTCCTTTTGATTTGAATCTATCTCTCCTAATGTTTAGTCCCACTACTTAGTAGCACATCCAACACGAGCACCCATAGCAGTTTAAGTAGTTGACTCAGTTAATAGATTCTGTAGTTAGTTATGAGGCTTGTGAGTTTGATATAGTGGTTTATCCAGAACCACTTGGAACAGCTCCATTCGAGATCATCTATCTCTCTATGATTTGTTCTTCAAAGTCAAATATCTCTATAAACTATTGTCCTAACATCTTCATTATTTGACTTAATGTGCTCCCAAATTGATCACACATTATTTAAAGAGGGGACAATGTAATCACTCAAAAATGGTCACCTAGACTATGAACCCCATTCTAGCAATTTTGCATAATTTGTTTATCACTTATCTTTCTTCAAATCATAACTTTTCTATTTATTAAATTTTTAACATATGGCTTGAGCACTTTATCCTAAGTCTTTTAATTAATTGAAAGAACTTTCTCTATTTTAATTAAATAAAATTCTCAAAATCCCATTATCTTAAGTGTGCACATGGAAAGACATTATTCCTATTTTAAATATAAAGGAAAGGACATTTTTATCTCACATAAGTTGCACACTTTCCAAGGTGAGTGGAAAATTCATTCTCCTCCACACATCTTTTTCCTCTTAAATATATTCATTGATTTTTCTTAGGTGATATTCTTATGCACATGGACCACTCAAGGCTCATTCTCCAACCTTGATTTTTCCTGCTATTCTCTACAATCCATTTCTCTTTAAAATGAGGCTCTCTCCTCACTCTCTCATCTCTTAAAACCTTATGCTATTTTTATTTTGCAAGATTTCTTAGATATTTGGAGTACTTGGAGAATTTGGAGTATTCTTACTTGCATTAGATCATTCTTGCATTCTTATCTTAGCCTTTATTTTACTTGCATCATGGCATACTTTCTAGCTTAGGTTTCCTTTATGCATCAACTTAAATCACATAGCTTAACTAGTAGGTTTTGTAATCCTTTCATTCTTGTTTGATTAAGCTTGCATTTACATCTATTAGCTTATATCTTGCATCTCTCATTTAGCTTGAATTTTCATTCCATTCTCTTGATTCTTGGATATTGGCATTCTTTACTCTACTCTTTAAATATTTTGTTCTATGGTGCACCTTGCAAGGATTGCTTAACTAGGTTCATTTGAGAGCCACAATCTCATAGCTCTTCACATCATAGATAGGAAGCTATATGCCACCTCTTGAGATGCTCTTCATCATGGGCATTCTTGAGTTTAATGGTCTATAGAAGTGTGTGCATATTTTATGCGTACATGAACTATGCCCAAAATGCCTTTAGAAGTATAACTTTTTATTGATAGAGCTAGAACTGATTAACTTTCCAAGATGACAGTCTTTCCACATTATATTTTATGGTTTCTCTAGATTAGGCAATCCTCTTATTACTTTCATTTTACACACTTTGACAAGTTATCAAAGTTGACATGATTGAACCTTTTATGACACAACCAACACTCCTCAACCTTCGAAAATAGACAACTTTTTATAGTAGAATTCAATTGGAACAATTTATCTCTTGTGTGTTTAGCAATACTTATCACATTTTTGGTCTTAGATGGTTTTGACATTTGAGTGTCAATACACTTAACCACTTTTTGTATTCAAGTTGAGTACACTATGTATGTCAAACCATAGTGTGTGTCGAGTCAGATTTCCAATAGGTGCCTGGTGACTTCAGGTGTAGAGCATTATATAAGTGTCGAGTGATATATGGGTGTTGAGTCAAAGTTGATGCCGAGCAAGTTAGAATGCTTCATATGCCAAGTGAGCCAGAACTATACATGTGTCAAGCAAGACAGAATGTATAGATGCCAATCAAACTAGGATACTATATGTGCCAAGCACCAGTAGTCCAGTATGTGCTGAGTAACACAGAATCATCATATGAGTTTTTGCCCTCACAAACTTAGATGTAAACCATTTTCGGAGCTGACATAGAAGGATTTTGAAGGAGAAAAAGGATAAGGACAAATCTTTTACATTTCCTATGCAATCAACATGCAGCCAATCAAAAAAATGGAGTAGGCATGCAACCAATGAGAAAATTGCAAGGAATGAGCGGGAACTTAATATTCAATATGGATCATAGATCCTTACCTAATCCTAATTCTTCACAATCTTTAAAAGGAGGAAGAAGACCCCATTAAATGTGTGGAAGAGAATAGTGTATGGATAAACTATAGTGAAATTCAGTGAGAAAGTGAGAAAGAATTAGAGGAACAAAGAAGCAATTACATATCTAGTTGATAAGAAAAATACAAGGGACACGATCATATATCAGATCTCAGAGGATCAAGACTAGAAGGAACAGATCAAGTGCCTAAAATTAGCAATTGAAGATTGTAAGCAATCAGGTCAAAGGTTTCTAATAATCTCTAGCCATTGTATTAGATAGTGAAAACCCTATGTTGATAAGTTATCTTAACAACTATTTTGTAGGTCCTTTAACAGGGTGAAACTTCATGCAAAGTGTTTGTAAATCCTCTAGCTAGGTCACTACTAACACAGTGTAAAACCTTTAATAGGGCAGACCATCAGAAGTGGTCAAACAATTACAATGATTTTTGTGGGTATCATCCCCACCCTACTTTTACCTTCTTATTCGTGGAGGGTTTTTGGGTTACCAAATATGGTTTTATGTGTGTTATGTGCATGTGTTTGCTTTATGTTCACTTAATATGTTTGCATGCATGCATCTTATTTTCAGTTATTTGATTTAAAGGATTAGAAAAGTTTAAAAGTGTGATACTTCTGATTACCCCATCCTTTCTTGAATTCCAATATGTAACCTTTTTTATTTAATTGATCAAAACCAAACATATTTTAATTTAATCCTTCAACAAAATGGGCATCTTCATAATGTTTTGTGTCATTCCAAATAATAGTACCTTTATCTTTCACAACACATGGACTCTTGTTTCCAAACTTCACCTATCCTCTATCACATTCTTTCATTTTGATGAATTTTCTCTTATCACTGACCATGTTATGTGAACAACTAGTGTCAATTATCCATTCTTAATTATTTATCATACCAAAGATCAAATCTTTCTCACCACCTTCAATAGGATCTTCCTTGACTTCAAGGAACACGGTTTATTCTCCTTCTCTTCCATCACATTCTTCATCAATAACATCTTCTTCTGCAATGTAGCATATATTATTGTTCTCTTTTGATTTATTTCCCTTATCCTTCTTTTCTTTCTTAGGGAATTTGAAAGAGAGATGTTTAATATTTTTATAGTTAAAGCACTTCAAAGCTAGGATACCTATATATTCTCAACTTTCTCTAGTAGACCTCCTACAAAGTATCACCTTTAGTTCTTCATGTTCTTTTTCTTCAGTTAAAAAAGAGTCATAGCCATAAATAGATGAGCTACTAGAACCTTCTCTTCCTTTTCATAAAGGAGTAAGAGTAATAGATGAATTAAAATAAACTTCTATCTTAGGCATACAATTATAAAATTTACTAAGCTCAAAAGTTGTTAACTTTCCTATTAATGGATCCAATATAACTACACCAGTGCCTAAATATCTAACCTCTTAAAAATCCAAGTCTCTAATAGAATAATTAGGTAATAGGGTTCTAAGAATTTGTATTACCACATAATCTTCCACAAGTGTTCCACCAACACCTCTGATAGTAGTGACTACATCCTTGATCCTTCAACTATATTGTTCAATGTTCTTGATCTCCATCATTCTCATCTCATCATATTTTATTTTCAATTTGTCCAGCTTTTCCTTCTATACATGTGCATCTCATCCATAAATTGTCTTTGGTTTCTCCTAGATATCCTAGGTTGTGTCTATTTATTTGACATCAATGTATTATGCATTGAGAAGAGTATTCACAGTGACATCCATTGTAGTATTATGTTCTTATTGTATCCTCAATTTATTTTTATTGAGAGTTCTTGTAGGAGTGACATATCATGTGACCACATGATCCAATACTTCTCTCACATACCTCTAAGATAGAGCTTCATCCTTCCACACCATAGTGGATAGTTTCCTCTTGAGAATTTAGGGGTCTCCATTATTTTGGATCTTTAGATTAAGTTGTTAAATTTTACCATAATTGAGGACCAAAGATCTTATACCAAATTTTGGTCATAAGTGATTAGATTACTGAGAGGTACATGAATTAGTAATCAACAAATCAAACAAATTTTTCATGTTTTAAACCACTAACAGGTAATCAACTTAAAGCATCAAATGAAACATCCAACACATGAAATAATTCACAAATTTGACACATAGATTTTGGTTACATGAGAACCCAACTTGGATCAAAACTATAGTGGGGAATAGTACCCACAAATAATTTGTACTCTTTTGATGTATGCCTTATTAAGGGCTTAATACTTTTAGGAGTTTACAAAGATATGGTTAAGTGCCACCTTATTAGGGGATTCACCTTAGCCCTATTAGGAGATTTACCATGTTGGGAATAACCTTTTTAGAGGACTTTAAATACTAGCTAAAGTGTCACCCTGTTAAAGGATTTACAATAAGGAATCATTAAGATCCACTAGGTTATGAGATTTCAATTGTTGTTATTGTTAGGGAACAAGTAAAAAATGATTGATATGTAAAATAATACTACCCTTGATCTACTTAAGATCTCTAACTCTTCTCAACTCACTTGTCTTCTTTCTAGTTGGACCATACCTTCTACTACTTCACACACAAAATTAGACCACAATCAACAATATCAAACATGCCCTTTCACTTGTTGTACTCATTCTTTTCACTTCCACTGAGTTAACCTAACCCTAGGTAAATGTATTACAGTTGGGAAATTTAAATATCCCAATCTAAGCTAGCCACCATAACATGTATCTTATGTTACAAGTTATTCAAAAACTCAATCTCGAGCACTATGATGCCATATCATCACATACATATATGTATCCACATTACTAGATTAAAACTAACTCACCCTAAGTAATTAGAACCTTGTTATCTGTCACCAATTTTAGTTAATTAATCATTACTCAAGAAACACATTCTTCATTAACATGTTTGTCTCTTCTTTTGCCTATCTATTATAGATTCAATGGTCACCTGTCTAACCTAAAATAATTTTACCTATCACCTTTCCTTCCTAGAAATGGTTAATTGGTCTTGATAATGAGGAATTATTGTGATTCTATCAGCTTCACTATCTTGTGAACATCGTATTGTGATTGTTCCACTCTATTCACCATGGATTTGATAAACTAATTAAATCACCTACCATTTGTTGCTAAATTCCCATAGTAGTTGCATTGTTACCTCACTGATCATATCATTCTTCTCTTAATGTACGCTTCATTCTCTCTATAACACTCAATTAGACTTGGCAACGTACTAAGAATACTAGGTCAATAGTTGACATCAATGCCAACATAATAATTGTTCATCATGCAATCAAATTGGTACTCTTCTCGTTATCATCACATCATGACTTATGATAACAATCTCATCAAGTATGACAATAGTAGAGACAGAAAATCACTAAGGACCATCGGAGAAATAACAGAACCCTCCAAATTCAAATTGCTAGTGCCACATTTGTCAAACTGTCAAATATGATACAAAATGTTGTATTCATGGCCTTGTACAAAGGAATTTTAGTAATGAAGGATGATTTGATTATACCCATTTTTCGATAATAAATATTTTATCCTTGCCAATGATGATGACATACATGACATGTTGCATAACAAGAGGATGAGACATTTTTTGTGGTTTCAGAAGAGGATACACCAAATACAAAAAATTATAACGTCAATAAAAATTTATTTCTTATGTCCCAAACCTCTCAACCTTTTATAGGTGTTTTATTTATTGACTCTATTACCAAGAAACATATTAATTGAAAAAAAAAAAGTGTTTGATCTATTCTAGCTACTAAAGCTAATAGATATCTCACCTAAATAGTTGATGATAAGGAATATGTAGCAAAAGGCATTGGTATTATAATTGCTCTTCTCAAAATAGGAAGCTATTCTCTCACCAACATCCTCTATGTTACATGTTTGATAACTAATCTTGTGTAAATGTAAGTCAAACTTTGAACTTAGAATGAAATTTAAGGTACAATAATGGTGTCAAATATTGACACATCTCTCAAGATAACATGGTTTGTGCTAGATGTTTCAAAAAGGTTTATGTATTTTCCATTGATATTATCTTCTCCATAGTTTCTCTTTGTGCTTATATAGTAGAATCCACTTCTCTTTGGCATGATAGATATGGACATATCTTTACTTCATATTTCCATTAGTTAAATTCCCAAGAGATGATAAGAAATATCCACCATCTTCCTCCTTTTCCCATATATTTTAAGTATCTTTTGGAAAAAAAACACCAAGTTCCTCTCAAGTACAAAACCTATCACACAATAGAACAACTTATGATTGTACATATTTATCTTTATGGGTCATTACCCACTTCTTTTCAAGGGTGTAAATATTCCCAGTTGTTCCTAGATGACTTCTCTAGTAAAGCTTGGGTATATTTTCTTACAAGGAAGAGAAAGGATTTATCCTATTTTCATTTCCTCTACCATTAAGTAGTATGAGAGTCTCACAAACCTCTTCTTATACATCACTTATATTTGGTTTGCAGGGGGGTGTGTGGGTGAGGGGGGGTGATTCAATTCAATAGAGATTTTAAAGTTCTTAAAATCTAATGTAATAAAAAAATACTTGACTTCCCCCTATCCACCTCAACAAAATGGTGCTATAGAGTGAAAAAATTGGAGTCTTGTGGAGATGCATTAGTGCATTCTTGATAAACCATATCAAAGGATTATTTTGGGGTATAAGTAGTCCAAACAATCATATGTATATATTCAATAGATATCCTATTAAAATCCTTAAAAGACACTATAAGAGGTATGGAGTGGTTGCAATACATTAATTTTTTAAGTGTTTTGTTAAACTTCATATATGCATCTCCTAGCTTATAGAAGGAAGAATCTTGATTTCAAGACACTAATCTGGTGCATCTTTTTGGGTTGTGTTTTTAGCTTAAAATCTTATGGTTTTATGGATCTCATGGCACATAATATTTATTTCAGTTGACATGTGGTCTTTGATGAATTATCTTTTGACTCCTTGCTACATAAGGACAATCCATCATATTCCCATAGACTTCTTTCACACATATATGATGTGATTGGAAAATCTTCTCAGCAACAAGATATCAGTTAGTTACAAGTAAAATTGGTTGTTGATTTAGTTTTTTGGAGAATCATTCTTCTGGTCAATAGTAGCATTCATGTCCAAAGTGGGTTTAAACTATGATAAGGAATTCCCACCTAAGTTCTCTTCTAGACCTCTCCATAGGAGTAAATAAAAAAATGCAGGCAAGAAGTGAGGTGAATCTAGCACTGATCAGCTTGGTTGATAATAAATTTGAGCCTAATACACCTCATAAGGCCCTTGGTCAACCACATTGGGAGAAATCCATAGATGTTGAATATGAATCTTTGGTAAAAAATAAAACATGAATCCTATTTTATCTACCCATGTGAAAGAAACCCATATTCTATTGTACAATTGTATATTTTAAGCAAGTGGCATTTATGTACAATTTCATGATCATTTAGCACCTGCCTTAGTGTATTCTTATAGAAGGAATTCATATGGAACTTCATCAACACCTAGGGTCAAATATAATTCCTTTATCATTTCTATATTGTTCAAAATTGAGGTAAACCCTTATTCAACCTCTATTTTTCCTCTAATAAGATTATTTATTTAATAACCTAGGCCTTATGAATTATTATTTGTGGCTCTCATGTTTTCTTCCAATCTCAAAACTAGTCATGCTCCATAATTTGGGATTTCCTAATTATCTAATATTTGTGGTCTATGATTTTACTTTGATTAGATGGAACATAATGCCTAAGGAATTTTGTTCCCTAAATATTGAATCTGAGGTCCTGACTCAATTGTTTAGCGGGATATTTGGTTCTATAGTCAACTTGTTTGTATCTTAAGCTATAAGATGTTGTGACAGGTATATAACTTCCTTATCCTCCTCATTTTGGAATGCATTATCAAGCATCCATTAACAACCTTTCTCATGTATTCACATCCATGATCAAACATTTGAGTTCAAGTCATCAAAGTAAGCATCCAAGCATTTAGTGTGTTCTTCTCCATGGATCAAGCTTCTTTCCATCATTAAAGGCCAAGAAAAGGAGTTATCTATCAAGGAAGGAGATACATCCCATCTACATATTCCTTCTTCTAAATTAAGAATTTTGGTGAATTAAAATAGCTACCATGTGAAATTTTTTCATTCATGATTTAATTTTTGGTTTTTATGTTAAGTCAAAGCAATTGCATCAACATATTTTATCACATTCAAATAAGTATTTTCATTTTCAATATATGATACATTCTATTTTTTAATTCTAGCCTCTTCTATTTAATATTGAACTTTCATTTCATTTCAAGGTTAATTCCAAATAGGGCTTGATTGAGGAAAACCCCTCAATCTATGCTTATTTCTTATTTATTAGCCCAAGTATAGGTGGCACAATTGTAGAGACCTGATCTAACAAGTACATGATCTATTGAGAGGTATAAAATTGGAATCAAATAAAAACTCTATGAAAAAACCACCCCATGCTTCATGTTCCCACGAAAAAAATTCTCGAGGTATTTTGTACTTGAAAAATCATCTTCAAATTCAATTTATAGGTTAGTATAACTCTTTGGTGTCTTTTTGAGGTCACTAAAGCCTCCTATCTATTTTTTTGTCAATCTATCTTATCCAAAGCTTTCCATATTTGCTCAGTATTCTTATTATCATGGATGATCTTATCATTATATCATATCAATCAAATTAGAGAATGGTCATTGACTCACATAAATATTGAGTCACACTTGAGCCTACTAAGACATTTTCTTTTTGATTACACAATTTGAAATGGGGAACAATAGAAATTGCATTACCAATTGTCATCATTTCCTTTGTGCACATTTGAAATTGGGTTTTCAAAATAAAATACAAGGTTGATGGGTCTCGAAAAATACAAAGAACATATGAAATTGCAAAGGGATATGCTAAAAAAATAAGGCATTGGTTATGAGGAGGCCATTTTATCACTACAAAGGTTAAAACTATATAGATTGTGTAGGAATTAGCTACATAAAGAAGTTTGAGGCTTCATCAGATGAATGCCAAGAGTTATTTTATGATTAGTGGCCTCAAAGAAGAACTTACATGGTCTAACCCAAAGGCTTCATTAATGAATATAACTATCTCAAGGTCTGACGTATGATCAAGTCATTAAATGGGCTTAATGAGCCCCTTGAGCATGGTACATCAAAATTGTTAATGATTGTAGCATCGACCAGATGATCTCAATTAATGAAATCAAATATTTGAATGACCTATCAAAAACAAGCATTTTATATCTATCCTTCATGATTATTATCATGGAGCATTAGTATTATTGATAATAAGGTGTGTGTGTGTGTGTGTATGTGTGTGACACATTCTTAATCATGATAATAAACAAATGTTATTGATAACTAATGAGAGTTAAAGAGACATGTGTTGTAGAGAACCCAATAAATACATAAGAAACTTCTCTAGAAAGGTCATAAGAGATTAAGAAGTATTAGATAAATAGGCTACTTGGTTTGAAAATCCAAAATTGTAAGGCTAAGGTATCCAATGATGCATTATAAATCATGGATCACCTTGAGTCACCATAGGATTTCAAAAACTTCTTTTCTATTTAATTAGAATAAAGGTTTTATGGTCATAATAAGTCATTTAAAACTTTTCCTAATTGATCAAAATGTCTTATGAAGCAATTAGGTGAAAAAGTGTAAAAGTTGTCAATTTTGCATAAATGAAAAGTTGCAGTTTTGATGCAACTTTTCAAATTTTGGTTGTAAATGGACTTGGTCTATTGTGACCATTGGGGAAGGTGTATTTAAGCATATTTTTTATTTCTCATATCAGATATGAAGGTTTGTGATGATTTGAGATATTAGAGAGTAATAAAAATAGAGTTTTACTACCAACTTCATTGTTTCTTGTGATTGTATGGCCCTGTATGGACTGGAAGACTAAATCAATTTACATGGTTGGATAGAGGGATGAATTAAGAAGCCATTTAATTTGATTTAAAGTGTGGGTGACATCTCTACTTAAATTCATTTTAGTTTTTGTACAAGCAAAATTAGAAACCCTCATTTTTAGGGTGTACAACTAAGATGGGGGCCTAACTTGCATTTCCACTAATGGGATTCAATGACCATTTGGGGAAAGCAAGTTGGGGATGTATATTAGGAGATTCCAAGTTTTGGTGGTCTGACTCCTTGAATTGCTATTTTTACTAGTCAGCCCTAGGTCAAATATCTATATGTATTTAACCCTAAGGAATGCAACATCAAGCATGTGAAGAATCAAATCAAGTCAATAGGACATGGAAATTGGAATATAGTGTGAATTTAGAGTGGGGGAGAATATCCAAGGGGTTAGTTTTTTTCTATGAACCCTTTTTATTATATCTACTTTGTAAACCAAGCCTAATTAGGCCTATTAGGTCTGAGTACAAGGTAAGGCTTAAGGGATGTTGGAGTAGAGTCAAGTCTTGATCTCTTGGAATCAGAAGTAAGGTTAAAAAGAGTGTCTAAAAAGGTTATTTTTTGGGTATTTTGGAAGTTGGGTAGGAAAAATCAATTAGGGAGGCTTAATTGCCCTACTTGCCCAAATTGGGTTTGGAGCCTTGTGTGAAGTTGGGGATAAAAGCAATTGTTGGAACATCCTATTTTAGTGCCTAGGAAATCATCCCAAGTGATAGGGAAAGGTTGTAAGAGGTTTAGGGTGATTTTCCACCAAAGCAACAATTTGAGGGATTTGAGTCCTAAAACCAAAAGACGCATCAAACACCAAGTTTTATCCAAGTTGATGGGAAGCCTTGAGGTAAGTCAAAGTATTTTAGGGGGTTACTTTGGAGACCCTAGAAACCATCCTTAGAAAGAGGGAGTCCAAAATCCTCTTTTGGGGAAGTGGATAAGGGATATTGAGAAATCCACTTTTCTTGTTGTGCTCTCTACATCAATATGTCTCTATGAAGACATGCCTCTTAATATGATATACATATGCACTAGGAAGGTAAGTTGAAACAAAAAAAATATACAAGTGTTATTAAAAGTTACAATAGTGACAAATCAATTAAATCTTATCATGGTATCAAAGCAAATCCTAGGAGGAGATTTGTCATTTCCTACAAATTGGTAGATGATGAAGCATTTCTATAATGTATGAAAATGACTTGGCAATGAACGAAGAATGATAAAATAAAATAATCATTTAGCATAAGTAAGATTAAGAGAATTACATCTTATGAAAGTGACGAGACCATTGATACTTTGAAACCTATTATGGAACAATCATTATTTTGTCACTGATGTCAAACCTGCTACTTGTTGGTGAGACAATTGCTAATTTGGTCTCAATACTATCATTTGATTGATTAATGAAGAGGATTTGAAAAAAAAGGATAATAAGAGTACCTAGAGAAAGGTTGAGTTATATGGTGTATAAAAGAAGCACTAAGACCAAGTAAGACTTTGATGATATAGTGTATTGTTTATCTACTTAAGTCTATAATGAAAGGATACTTGAGAAAAGACAATAAGAAGGCTAAGAAAAGAAATGTGTCTACCAAGCTTGACCGAAAAAATAGTGGAAGCCAAGAAAGTCAGTGTAGGCTGAGCAAAAAGTTAGTTGCAACTGAGTGAATTTAGTATGTGTTGATCAAAGAGAAATCTAGTAGGTGTTGAGAGAAGTAAGACTTAGTGTATGCCGAGAAGCCTAGTTTTGATCGAGCATCAAAAGATAGTTATTATCAAGCAAACAACATGTTATTATTGAGTGCTAGTAAAATAAGTTTGATTGAAGATTTGATGAATATGAGCTGACAAAGTTGATTTTTTGAATTATGTCAAGCATGTGGAAGATAAGTATTATGAGCTGGTGGCACAAAATTCAAATGAACTGTTTGAAGACGAATTTGAATAGGATTGTAAGGGAATTTTCTAGAAGGGAACAAAATGGAAAAGAGGGTAGATTCAATGAATCTAACCTAACCCTAAGATGGATGATTGTGGTGAAGAGGCAAAAGATCTAAATTCTCTATATAAGGAGATAACAAGCTAGAAGAAAAGTGTCATAGTGAAAACCAGAGAAAGGTGAGATGTCTTGTGTTGTTTCTTCATTTGGTGGCCAAGGGGATGAATTTGCAGTTGGCATACTAAGCAAGAAGGCTTCAGGTGGTGAAGGCTTGAACGGTGAACAAGTAGTCAAAGACAAAGGAGATTGAATGATAATCATAATGGAGGATTGAATAAGAGATCTGTAATGTGCAAGTGAGTTGTTTTGTTATCAGATCAAGTCCTACTATTACTTTCTAACAAGTATATCAATCTAGATAAACCCTTTGGATTAAGGTTGACCTCACAGTCATGAGTAAATCCTTTAACAGGGTGACATTCTAATGGCATGTTCTAAAGTCTTCTAACAAGGCTCACTCCTAACAAGTTGATCAAAATCCTTTAATTGAGGTCACATTTAATAGTGTGCATTGTAACCTTTAATAGGGTTGGCTCCTCATAAAGTGCACTTCAAAAGAGTGAAAATTGGTAGCATGTTACTGGTGGCTTTTCACAACTTGGGTTTCCACATAAAATCCTTGTGTCAATTTGTGGGAATGATTTTGTGGTATTTCATGTTTACATTTCTGCAAAGTTCACTTGATCTAAGACAGTAATATATTATGGTTTGAGATATTGGATGATCAATGCATGCACATGTATTTGTTTAGTACTAAAAAGTTTTACCTATACATTTGGGCACAAAAAATATATGGAGTTTAACAACTTAGTGAATTAAGAAGGAAAGAAAATAATAGAAGGAATAGTGGCAATAGATTCTGAAAGATTGACACAAAACACAAAAGAACTAGAGATTTCAGTGTTCATTCCTCAAACGAGAAGCAGGGTCGGTCAAGAGGACCAAGATTCACAAGGTGAAGTTCTGTATTAAAAAATAAAGAAATAAATTGTTGTCATGGGGCTTAGTTGGTGGAACATATCTAGATAACTTCTAACATTTAGAGGAACTCTAAAAATCCATCACAAACAACCTTGTACGAGGAGGTCAGAAAAGTTGATATCAGATTCAGAGGGATTTTGGCATTTAATTAGAAGTAACCTTGGAAGGAGAATTTCATTGTGTTATCCCTTGTAATATATTTTTCTATATGAGAGAGAAGTTTGAGGTGAAAAACTTTATTTTTTAATATGGTTCATGGAGGAAGTCATGACAACACCACATGAGAGTATCTATGGTGGCTTCATATAAACTTTTGATGTCATGTCTGTGACTCCATGATTTTAATGGGCCTACCCTATATGTACATATGAGAAAGTGACACCTTCCAAATGATTATCACTTGTATTTGTTAAAGGTATTGGAAGGCAGCGATCTTACAATAACTTAATCTTCTATTATGATGGATAACTTATGATATCTAAGAAGCTCACAATAGATTATAGCTTGCATGGTGGATTAATTTCCTTAAAAATGCCATGAATGTAATGTTTCTATGGTAAGTATTATTGAGGATACATGTGCACATACCTTATAAACATTTGAGTACTTGGTGAATGCCATGTGACTTAATATAGGACATTGCTTGTGATATCATGAGATGATATCAAAATGGTGTTTGATCAAAGATAGTCGTAAACATGTCATGCCAGATATTGTATTGAGGCAATATCTAATTATGTTGTTTATCCTCCCTAGCTAAGATGAAGTGTTAATGATTGTAGTGTCGATCAGATGATTCCAATCGACGAAGTTAAATGTTTGAATGATATATCGGTCTCAAACATTTGATATCTATCCTTCATGATTATTATCATGGAACATTAGTATTATTGATAATAAGGTAGAAATAATATAGATAGGTAGATAGAGATCTCTCTCTCTCTCTCTCTGTATATATATATATATATATATATGTATATATATGTATGTATATATATGTGTGTGTGTGTGTGTGTACATATTTATGTATACGTATACATATATATGTATACGTATACATATACGTATATATATATATATATATATACGTATATATCTATATGTATATATATATATATATACATACATATGTATATATATATATATATATATATATATATATATATATATATATCTATATGTATATATATATATATATATATATATACATACATATGTATGTATATATATATATATATATATATATATATATATATATATACACCCCTCCCTCTTCTTTTCCTTCCTCTTCTTGCTAGATCTACATTTCATCTATCTCTTCTTATGTGCTCTCTATCATCTTGAGGATGGATCACAAAGTGTGATCTAAAATGTTGATTTAAAATTTTGATACACAATCAAATCCAGAAACATTGCCAACATATATAAGTTATTATCACATTCTTAAGCATGACAATAAGCAAATGTTATTGATAAATTATGAGAGTTGAAGGGACATATTTCTATGGAGACATGCCTCTTAATAGATCATTTACATGTGCATTGAGAAGGTGCCTTGAAACACGCAAAAATCTACAAGTGCTATTACAAGTTATAACAATGAAAAATCTATTAAATCTTAAGGAAAATAGATGGTCACTTTTTGCAACATAATTTTGTTTGTAGCCCCTCTTAACCTAATTTGTATCTTAGACAATCTCATTGATATTGTCAAGCATGATTTGAAGAAATCCTTTGATATGACCAATTTGGGGCTACTACATTATTGTCTTGGCTTGGAGATTTGACAAATGGAGCACCATATTTTATCTCCTATGCAAAATATACCAAGGCACTTTTGGAAGGATTTGGCATGTTAGGTTGTAAACCCATGTCCACTCCATTGGAGAATCTACAACTATCTTATTTCTATGGGCCACCTCAAGTTGATGTGACTCTCTATTGATAGCTTGTTAGGATTCTCATTTACTTGACATGTGTACTAGACCATAGTTATGCTTATTTGTTAGCTACTCATCCAAGTGCATGTAGGAGCTAAAGAAATTCTATTGGATTGCAACAAAGCATGTTTTGCAATATGTTTGAGGTACATTTGAGTATGGTTTGGAATGTAAGAAGAACAAAGACTTCTTTGTACAAGGATATGTTGACTCATGCTATGCTAGATCTATACATGAATGCAAATCAACAATAGACTATACATTTTTAAAATCTTGGATCTAGTCCTATTTTGTGGATAAGCAAGAAGCAAATTGTTGTTGCTCTCTCATACATTGACGTTGAATATTGTGCCACACAACAAGTTGTAAATGAGGCGATTTGGTTGTGTCATATTTTAGCCAATATGGGTATTTCAAAAGCCCACCTATTCTTTTATTTTACAATCAAAGAGTGTTGATTCTTGTTCAGATTCCAATCCTTCGTGAGCACACCGCACACATCAGAGTTGAATGCCATTATATTTGTAATCAAGTGACACAACACCACATAGTCCACTACTATCCAATTGATTCATGTATTGTTGTTATACTAACCAAGCCCCTTGGCAAGGTGATATTGGCATTGTTTTGAGAGTACATTTTAGGACTAGTGTATTAAGGGGGCAATGTTAGTGTTACACATATGTTGACTATTTTGTGTTTTGTCTTTACTAGTCTATCTACCAATCTATTGGGTTGCTATATCAATCAATTCCAGACAACCACTGATGATATATGTTGGGTTTAAATTGCTACGTTCTTAATGCATTATGAATCAAGTTGGTTTTTGCTCTTCCATATCATCGTTAGTAAGGTGATGAATGATTTTAGTGAGGTTCTTAATACAAAAATTGGGAAATGTGAGCGGACCGACACTCCATTCATTTATAATTAAGTGGTTTTACCTTTAGTGATTAAGAATTATATTATTCTTAGTTATTTGGTAAAAGATTAATGAGACAAAATGAGTCATGTATCCCAAAACTTAAAAATGACTACTTTTTGACCCTTCAATATTAAATGATTTCTATAAACATATTATTTAGCTGTCAACTTATATATAGAATAATAAAAGAAATAAAATCCAAATCTGACTACGTGGAAGGACTATTGCTACACTTCCCCTAATAAAATCATGCTTTAAACATTGTAAACAATTCTGATGTAACATCCACCAAGCCTATGTCTTGCCGACAATTAGAGCGAGGTAACAGCACAACAAACAATACAAGTAAAATTGGGAGTGGGGCCATAGAAAGACTTGGATCTCCACAATCAGGGCAGTCACAATCTCGCCGCTGACCGTGGTCACATGGCAAGGATGGTCACGTTTTGCTTTCAGACGTGTCGCTGTTTAGAAAGCCTCGAAAAGGAATAATAATAGCTGTGAATATTGACCGTCAGTCTCCCGCAGTTAATGTCTAGTTGATCAAAATATAAAATTCACTTTATTCTTCCGCATTGCCCTGTGAGATTCTCCCATGATTGCTAGCGATTTCCTTACGTACGATTGAGGTTTGACAAAACTTCAATATTTTTTACAAAGCAATTACTTAGTTTTTGTTTTTTAATATTAGTATAATATAAATATTTTCCAATTTACTTTTAATATTTGATGATGATTTTATTTATTTTTCAGATTTATTTAATTGTACTCATGTTTGTGATGTTCAAGATGCCAACATGTTCTAGATAGTAGATAGGGGTAATATATAAAGTGACGATATAGATGTCTATTTTATATTTTCTTATGTTACTTATTTGATATTTAGATGTTACATTCAATGGGTTTATTTTGGTGTGTAGAAGATTTCTTAAGGTTTATTAGTTAGGACTTTTTACTTTTACTTTTAAAACTTTTCTTTCAATCATACATTCGTACATTACTTGAGAGCAATTGGGAGGCATTAAGCAAAGTGATGTGTTGTGAAGATCTAATAGACAAGCTTCAAATTGACTTTGCATCCACCTATAATAATTTTATATTTTATTTCAAATTTTAAAATTAGTCTACTAGACATAACATCTAATGCATAAAATAGTAAATTGAATTATTACATATAAAATCTCTTTGTTAATTTGCACCCCCTCTCTTCTCTCTTTGTCTCCTTACCTCTATCCTATCCTTCTTTCACTTTTATCACTTATATATAAAAACTGATTTGAGTTTATGTCCCAACTACTACCAAGTATATGTATAGGTAAACCTTATGATTTTGTGGGAATATGAAGTGATAAAATCTTTATTTGATATATAAAATGCATGACCAAACCATAATGAAAAATAATAATAACAAAATGTTGAACTAAAAGAATAATTCTTGAATTTTTACTTCCATCTCATAGAGAGTGTGAGGACAACTTAAATGTCAAAATATGAGAATGTATAAAAAAGTTGCTCAATAGTTTGAAGGAATTGTTAAGAAATGGAAGTCATTGTTAGAGAAAGGGTAGAACTAATGTAGTCTCTAAAGAGCGCTATGTACAAATAGACCGCTACTTGATGGAAGAGTTTTGAGATGTGTATAAGTGATATATACATATCTTTGAGAATTGAAACACAACCTTGGATGAGGACAAGTGACATGTTTTCCTTTGAGATAAAAAGTTAAATCCACAATTGGAATACTACGAAAATAAGCAAGAAATATTATAGGGGGTAAAACCAAGGAAGACATTCATCTAGTAGAAGGAAGAAGATTTCTCGCTCTTACTATTCCAACGATGGTCATCTATGGAAAGAATGTTCGATCTTGTATGTGAAGAAGAGGGTTGAAACATGAAGGGTGGTGCAGGGCCCACAAGAGGATTAAACAATGTCTCCCATGACATCTACAACTAGTGGGATGATAACAAAATTGATGACTATCTATCTTTGTTATTCCAATTGAGAGATGAAGAAGAACATGAACCATGGCGCAACTATTTGAGTGGAAACATTGCATTTCTTGATAGGGCTAAAGGATTGGTAGAAGCAACATTTCAATACATAAGATTATACATTCAATAAAAACATTAATACAAGTATAGTGCCGATTTTTGTACATTTATCCATTTGGCTCCAACTAATATAAGATTAGCATTATGAAATTTGCAAAATCCATTTGTTAATACATTTATTTATAGATTTGATTGTACATTTTTTTGGTATCAATGTTTTAGATCACACTCTACGATATGTCATCAAGATGAGAGAGTGAAGGATATGAGATAGCAAAAGATTTTTACCATCAACTTTTTATTCTAATATCTTTGGCTATCTCGCATACTTCACCCTCTCATCGTGATGATGGATCATATAGTAT
The DNA here is from genome assembly GCA_028749045.1 of Cupressus sempervirens. Classification (NCBI taxonomy): domain Eukaryota; kingdom Viridiplantae; phylum Streptophyta; class Pinopsida; order Cupressales; family Cupressaceae; genus Cupressus; species Cupressus sempervirens. The sequence continues at coordinate 246,162,037 of CM053783.1, forward strand.
GATCCAAAATATTGATACTGAAAAAATATACACAATCCAATCCATCAATAATTGTGTTAATATAAGATTAGGTTAACATATAAGAAATTTGATTAATAGTAATAAAACTATAAACCAATCTTAAATTATTCCCAAAATTATCTCCCAAATTTTTAATAACTTTGTAATTATTAATCAAATGTAGATTAACTTATGTATTATCATTTATTGATAATCCTCCAAATTGAACTTATTCTTATTCCTCTTGTTCAGTATACCTCTTTTGAACCACTCTTCTTCTTTTATATTTATATTTCTCCTTTTTCCAATTAAAAAAATATTTCTTAAAATAAGATAGAATGGTAATACAAATCTAATACATCTACTCTTACGCAATGTTCCATGTAAATAAAACTTATAAATAACATGATGTGTTTTCCTATTACGCTTCTTCATTTACAGTTCAAAATAACATTATCTCTATAGATGCATTGAAACCGAACGTGGGAGTCACGATCCATTTGAAAGTCATCTGCAAAATCTATTTAGTTCCCCATTTTTCCTTTTAAAATGAAATATTAAGTGCACTACCAGTCAAAAATTAAAATATTTAGGCGGCGTCCAATCTCTCTTGTAATTAATTAAGGCCAACAAATGTGTTGAACTATAATATTTAATTCAACTTCATCGTGAATAAATACATAAGATATTAATTTGGTTGGTTCAAAACTCTTTTAAGTCTAGATATTTCATTAAACGGTACCAACTATATTTTTGATTTTCCAAGCTTTTTTAATAACTGTACGTAATGTTTCACTTAAATATACTATGAAAATCAAGTCTTGCCAATAATCTCAACTTTGAGGCATTCTAAGTTCAAATTTTCTTGTTTCAAAGTCATTGTCGAAGCTAATTTTAGCTATCGCCAAAAGACAGACAAAAACAGTTGGATACTTGTATTATTTTAGAAAGCATGGTTGTCCTGCATGGCCAACAATTTCAGACATCTCATGTTCTTGGCAGTTATAAGGAGATAATGAGGGTTCAACTATAATAGTTTTCTAAAAAAGCATAAAAATATATTTTCGACTGTAATGTAATGCAGACATAAATAAACGTTTCAAGTTCATTGTCATTTAGTAGCACGGTCGTTACTGAATTGAATGTGCTCCTTCTTGGGTTTTAGATTGTGTGTCTCGTCAGAAGTTATATCATTTAGTACTAAAGCAAGGCATGTGCCATGTTTGATTTTTGTGAGCAATTTAGTTGGGTTTTCGATATTTTAAATACATTCACCTTTCATTAATAAGACTAAAATGTTAAGAAAGAGTGGATGATATTGTTCTCCTTTTTAGTTCATGTCGTAGGAGGGAACTAATGCCTAGGGCTTGGACTTAACCTCTGATTAATATTTTGTTCTATAATCAATCAAAATATTTCATTCTCTTCACTAATGTCCACTTTTTAATGTTTGTTCTTTTTTAATTGATAAAGATGATCAAAAGTTAGTGTACAAACATACAAAACAATGGTTTTGTATGTTAAACGGAGTGGCACTATCTGAAGGGTTGTACAACATACAAGGACATTTGTAACCAGCACAAAGAAACTCTAAAAGTGAACAACATAAAAGACCTTTTCGAAGGACCGAGACTCTTCAAGGGGGCCATTTTACTTATGCAGACTCACGACAAAATAGACAGTCTAGAGAAATCACATCAGACTGACTAGGAGTTTTACATGGGTCCCTTAGGCTTATGGCCTCATGGACATCATTAAAAATCTTTCATTTCATTTTATAGAGTTCAACAAAAGAGAAGAGGCAAAAATCAAGGTGAAGGTCTTCAGTTTAGCATTGTTGTAGATTGTTTACATAGCTGGCGTTTTGGGCATGACTACTGAAGTCTTGGGCCTCCTGTTTGTATGAAAAGACCAAACATGATAGTTGGCAAGTAGGGCTCAAATGAGACACGTGGCTTTTTATTAAATTTTTTGCATGGACATTGGTAAGTCGAATGATTAAAAAAGGCAACATGTTGACAAAAAACCTTGCTATGAGTACTTTCTCTTGTGAATGCGAAGATCATATGGATTACAAGTATAAAGAACATGTTATTTTGAGCGATTGGAGGTATGAGCTAGCTTTTCTATTGTTCTCCTACCTCTAATTTTTGTGGTGATTATTTATGCCATGTCTGATAGCGGTTGCATTCATTTGTTCATAAGTATTCCATCTTAGTTAACGTTTCTTCCAAACCAATCAATAGGCTCTGTTTATTTGTAATGTTCCCAAGTTTTAGTTAGCCTTCATGTTCTCCAAAGTCTAAGTGGAGGATAAGAAAATTAAAGTCATTCAATTAAAATTAAAAGGTGACTTTGTATTAATAGCTTCTAGGGTATGTATTAATTATTGGAAGGACGGAAGCTTCTCGTGATTTAATTAATTATTGCCAGGGAGGAATTTCTAGGGTATGCATTAATTATTGGAAGGAGGAAGCTTCTAGCTCTTGCAATTAATTAATGTTTAGTTCCTTCCAGAAGGATGAAGAAAAGGATAAATAGAGCTAGAAGTTTCATTGCTGATTATCGGATGATTATGACTTGCATATGATAAGAGCTTGGATGTGTGAATCACACTCCTTTTTTGGAAATAGAGGACGTTCATGCTCTATTGTAACATTCTAGACGTCATTCCCTTAGGGTTTGGCCTTTGGAATACATCTCTTTGTACTTTATTGCAACATTTTTAGAATTAATATAATTTCAGCAGTTGATTCAGCTTTTGGGCATTCCTGGGTGTCCATTACAGTGGTATCAGAGCTATAAGTCCTGCCATCCTGTGGAGATCTTCAACATTTATGTTTGAGCATGCAACAAGGGATTTATAATTTTTGCAATACTAGAGCAAGACAAAGTAAGAGTTCAAACTCGCTTAACGAATGGGATAGTTCGTTTGTGCAGAGGGACATACAATCTAGTCATATAGACACAGAGGAGACATTCTTTGAACAAGACAGCAGCATGGGTGATCAAGATGATAGAACTACCAGTTCCAACCAAGAAAATGTAATATTCAAGTTACTGGGTACATTAGAGGAGCAAAATAGGCGAACAGATACGATGTTGCAGCTAATGGCTAGATAGATGGACATCAATATTAATCCAGGTGATGCCAACAATGGAAACAACAATAATAGGGGTAATGATAATGGAGGCCGAGACAACATTAATGGTAATAATGGACATGACAACAATGGAAATGAGGCTGATAACTTTAGATATGTTGCATGGAAAAATCAAACAACTACCTCAAGACCTCTTCTACCCACCTTTCCATCCAGAGAACTAGTTCAACTGATTAATGAACCACAGATTATAGAGTTACAAGATCAGTTTAGGAGGGATTGGGAGGCCAGTGGGCCAGAGTTTCAGGTGGATATCTCTCTCAGAGATTACTTGGACTTGAGGATGAGACACATGCCCAGATCAGGAGGATGAAGTCAAAACTTTGAGTTGAGAAAGAAAGTGGGGAAGCTTTCTTTACCTTATTATGATGCTTTAGGGAAGATGACCGCACAAGCTTGGGTGCAAAAGATGGATACATACTTGCAGCTGAATCCTATGCCTGAAGAGGAGGCTATAAAGTATGCAACTATTCACTTGGATGGACCAGCACATGAGTGGTGGCACCATGGCATGGTAACCTAGGGACATAATCAGATCACATCTTATGAGGAGTTCACTGAGAAGCTCATAGAGAGATTTGATACTAGGGATCTTGAATTACAGTTTAAGGAGCTGGCACAACTCAAGCAATGGGGATCGGTTGAAACATATATCAGTGAGTTTCAGAGGTTAGCTGTGTTGGTCACAGATATTTCAGAGAGGAGGTTAGTAGTATTGTTTATGGATGGACTCTCAGAACCCTTGCGAGGTTGGGTCAAGGGACATGACCTAGGTATGTTGCAGGAGGCTACTAAAAGGGCTCGTGACTTAGCACCTTCTTCATTTAGGAGCAGATTTTAGCACAAGGATTCTTATATGAAAAGGACAAGGAGAAGGACAAAAAACCTTTTCACAAGGATGCTCAGTCCAACAGAGATAAGTTGGATAATGACACCTTGAATGATTTAAGAAAGAAAAAGTTATGTTTTCATTGTAGAGAGCCTTGGGATTTATCTCATAAGTGCCCTCTCAAGGCTAGGGCAAATAAAATGGAGTATTTCTTAGTAGAAGAGTCACAGTCAGAGAGAGAGGATCAACACTCAGATTCAGATGAGGATAGCACTATAGAGGAGAGCAGCATTTCTGAGGATGAGAAATCATTAGCACGATTAATGGGGGCTCAGAAGGCAATCACATTTAAGGTCAAAGGTACTATCCAAGGGCAGAAAGTGATCTCACTCATTGACACTAGGGCTACACATAATTTTATAGGTGCACAATTTGTAGCCAAGAGAGGTCTACAGACTGAGGAGCACGCCAGATTTAGAGTTATGGTAGCTAATGGTGAAAAACTATTATGCACTCAGAAGATATCTAATCTTCACATCAAGTTTGGAGATGTCTATGATTGGAAGATGAGTTCTATGTGGTAGACATGGGAGACTATGATATCATCCTTGCATAGTATGGATGGCCTCGCTAGTAGAGTTCACACTTAACCTAGAAAAATTGGAGATGAAGTTTCAGCATGAGGGAAGAACTGTGGTACTTAGAGGACTTTCAAATGGGAGTTACAGAGTAGTTTCCTTGAGGAGAATGCAAATTTTTTTTTGGCATAGTAACGTAGAGTGGGCAGCAGAATGCTTCACTATGCCAACTTCACAAGAGCCACAGGTGAAGAGTCATCCACCAGAGATTTAGGAGATACTTGACATGCACACTAAGGTATTTGGCAAGATTTTGCATGGGGTTCCTCCTAACAAAGGGATATAACATGATATTAAGCTTCAAGAGGGAGCCAAACCAGTCATGATTACTCCCTATCATCATCCTAAGAAACATAAGGATGAGATAGAGAAGGAAATTAAGGAGTTGTTGGAAATAGGGCATATCAGGCCTAGTAAGAGTCTCTTTGCTTTAGCAGTAGTGTTGGTAAAAAAGAAGGATGGGACAATGCGCATGTGCATTGATTATAGGGCATTAAACATGAAGACCATTAAGAACAGATATCCCATCCCACAAATAGATGAGCTAATTGATGAGTTACATAGTGCATGCTTTTTTAAAAATATTGATCTACGGTCAGAGTATCATCATATTAGGATGAGGGAGGAGGACATTGAGAAGACAGGTTTTCGGTGTCACTATGGCCACTTCAAGTTTTTGGTTATGCCATTGGGGCTAACCAATGCCCCTGCTACATTCCAGAGTTGCATGAATCAGGTATTTAGGGAGCAGCTTAGGAGATTTGTTTTGATTTTCTTTGATGACATTTTAGTTTTTAGTAAGACTTGGGAGGAGCATTTACAACATCTTGAGATGGTGTTGTCTACTTTGGAAAAAGAATCATTGTATGCCAAGGAATCTAAGTGTGAGTTTGGGATGACTGAGCTACTATATCTTGGACATATTATTAGTGCAGAGGGAGTTTGGGTAGATCCTGAAAAGATTAGGGCTATTGTTGATTGGCCTACTCCAACAAATCTTACACAGCTTAAGGGATTCCTTGGTCTTTGTGGATTTTACAGGAGATTTGTTAAAAGATTTTCATAGCTTGCTACACCCTTGACAGACCTTACCAAGAAAGGGGCCTTCACATGGACAGAGACAGCTCAGAGAAGCTTTGATCATTTCAAGAAGGTGATGTCATCATGTCTAGTACTAGCTCTACCAGATTTCACAAAGTCATTTGAGCTTCATTGTGATGCATCAGGAGATGGGATCGGAGTAGTCTTGATGCAAGAGAAGCATCCCATTGTTTTTGAGAGTAGGAAGCTCTGTGGAGTGGAGAGAAGATATTCCATATATGATCGGGAGATGTTGGCTATAATGCATGCATTGGCTAAGTTTAGGTCCTACCTAGTTGGGGGAAAGTTTGTTATCAAAACTGATCACAACAACATCAAATACTTCATGAACCAACGTGATTTGAATGATAGACAATAGAAGTGGATCACAAAGTTTTAGGCTTATGACTTTGACATTGAGTTTATCAAAGGTAAGAAGAATGTGGTTGCAGATGCCTTATGTAGGAGACCTCATATTTGTGCTCTAGCTGAGATTATAGGAGTTTGGAGAAATAAGATCACAGAAGAATATGCGAGGGACATTTGGGATTCTAGAGTAATTGTAGGCACTATACATGATGATAGCTATGCGGTGATGGATGGGTTGATAAAGTTTCAGGACAAGATATATTTGATTCCTTCATCACAATTTAAAGAAGTAATACTGAAGGCATTTCATGATGCACCCATAGTTGGACATCTAGGGGTCTTTAAGACCTATAGGTAGATCTGTGAAAGGTTCACATGGAAAGGGCTCAAGGATGATGTTTAGAAGTATGTCAGGGAGTGTACAATTTGCTAGCAGAATAAGGGAGAGCACACATATCCTGCAGGGTTGTTACAACCTTTGCCCATTCCAAATAGGAAATGGGAAAGTATTTCCATGGACTTCATCACCAGGTTACCACGAGTACAAGGGAAAGATTGCTTCTCATGATTTAATTAATTATTGCCAGGGAGGAATTTCTAGGGTATGCATTAATTATTGGAAGGAGGAAGCTTCTAGCTCTTGCAATTAATTAATGTTTAGTTCCTTCCAGAAGGATGAAGAAAAGGATAAATAGGGCTGAAAGTTTCATTGCTGATTATCGGATGATTATGACTTGCATTTGATAAGAGCTTGGATGTGTGAATCACACTCCTTTTTTGGCAATAGAGGATGTTCATTCTCTGTTGTAACATTCTAGACGTCATTCCCTTAGGGTTTGGCCTTTGGAATACATCTCTTTGTACTTGATTGCAACATTTTTAGAATTAATATAATTTCAACAGTTGATTCAGCTTTTGGGCATTCCTGGGTGTCCATTATAGTGGTATCAGAGCTATAAGTCCTGCCATCCTATAGAGATCTTCAACATTTATGTTTGAGCATGTGACAAGGGATTTATAATTTTCGCAATACCAGAGCAAGACAAAGTAGGAGTTCGGACTCGCTTAATGAACGAGATAGTTTTTTTGTGCAGAGGGACATACAACCCAGCCATACAAACACAGAGGAGACATTCTTTGAACAAGATAGAAGCATGGGTGATCGAGATGATAGAACTACTAGTTCTGACCAAGAAAATGTAATATTCAAGTTACTGGGTACATTAGAGGAGCAAAATAGGGTAACGGATATGATGTTGTAGATAATGGCTAGATAGATGGGCATCAATATTAATCCAGGTGATGCCAACAATGGAAACAAAAATAATAGGGGTAATGATAATGGAGGCTAAGACAACATTAATGGTAATAATGGACATGACAACAATGGAAATGAAGCTGATAACTTTAGACATGTTGCACAAAAAACTTGAACAACTAGCTCGAGACCTCTTCTACCCACCTTTCCACCCAGAGAACTAGTTCAACCGATTAATGAACCACAGATTGTAGAGTTACAGGATTAGTTTAGGAGGGATTGGGAGGTTAGTGGGCCAGAGTTTCAGGTGGATATCTCTCTCAAAGATTACTTGGACTTGAGGATGAGATACATGCCCAGATCAGGAGGATGAAGTCAAAACTTTGAGTTGAGAAAGAAAGTGGGGAAAATTTTTTTACCTTATTATGATGCTTTAGGGAAGATGACCACATGAACTTGGGTGTAGAAGATGGATACATACTTGCAGCTGAATCCTATGCCTGAAGAGGAGGCTATAAAGTATGCATCTATTCACCCAAATGGACCAACACATGAGTGGTGGCACCATGGCATGGTAACCTTGGGACATAATCGATCACATCTTATGAGGAGTTCACTGAGAAGCTCATAGAGAGATTTGATACTAGGGATCCTGAATTACAGTTTAAGGAGTTGGCACAACTCAAGCAATGGGGATCAATTGAAACATATATCAGTGAGTTTCAGAGGTTAGTTGTGTTGGTCACAGATATTTCAGAGAGGAGGTTAGTAGTATTGTTTATGGATGGACTCTCAGAACCCTTGCAAGGTTGGGTCAAGGGACATGACCCAGGTACATTGCAGAAGGCTACTAAAAGGGCTCGTGACTTAGCACCTTCTTCATTTAGGAGAAAATTTCAGCACAAGGATTCTTATATGAAAAAGGACAAGGAGAAGGACAAAAAACCTTTTCACAAGGATGCTTAGCCCAAAAGAGATAAGTTGGATAATGAAACCTTGAAGGATTTAAGAAAGAAAAAGTTATGTTTTCATTGTAGAGAGCCTTGGTATTATAGTTGGGATCATGACTTTTGTAGTAAGGGAAAGGTGTCATCTCTATTTTTCCTTTTCACTATTAAGATTCATTATTTCTTGTGGCTACATGATGCAGTGCAAGGCAAGAGAATCCCCAAAGGAGATATCATAGCCCCTAGAAAATAACTACATAATGAAATAACAACAATAATTTAGAGATTTAGATCCAAAACAACAGTTATTCTCATAATACAATAATTATATTTACATACAACATTCCCAGCTATAAGGTCTTTTGGGCTATGGCCAAATACATCAACAATTACAAAAATAACTCTGCAAGGCCAACCTCATAAGAATCAAACACCTAGCTATCCTAGACCTACAATCTAGTAGAAAAGCCAAGAAGAATCTAAACTTGTGGTCACAAGCCACTAAGAAACCTTCTTGTTTTCCAAGTCCACACTAGCTACTAGCTCTACTAAATTTTTCTCCTTTCATTTACTCCATGTTGAACTGAATGAATCTAGAAATCATAAGATCCTCTACTTATACTAAACTAAGCCATAGGTTGACCTAGCAAGTTACATTAAATAAAAAATCACATTAAATACACCCTAAAGCCACATATTGGCTTGATAGAGTAAATTAAATAACTCTTAGGACAACCCCCAAGTTTACAAAGCATACTCAAATGAGAACATGAAAGTATGTTCCCTTAGGCATAGTTCCATGTGCTATCCAACTATCCAAATCCAGGAGCACATAAGCCAACTCCCATAGCTTGAAGCTCATGAAAACAATCTCCAAAGTTTTTCTAGGAAATTAGGAACACACTACCAATGACCACCAAAATGGCTCTAACTCCAACATGATTACTCCAAAATTTATGCACACTTAAGACAAGGTTCTCCAATGTGCCTCAAACATATCTCCAACTATGTGAACCAAAGGTCCACAAATTCAAGATCAATGCTCCTACATGATTGCTGACTACGCCAAGATGTGTTGGAAAAGTTTAGAATAACTTTGGGGGGGGGGGGGAAGGGGGGGAGTGAATCAATTATCCAAGGTCTAGATGTATAAATAAAAATTTTCACAGCTTAGTGAACCCATAAAACATTTAACTTCATGCATGCATCCAAAAGATTATGCAATCACTTAAAACTTGTAGGTTACTATCAAATAAACTTGCAGAAATGTAAACATGAAACATAATAGATCCATCAACACACTTGACACAATGATTTATGTGGAAACCCAATTTTGGAAAAATCACCAGTAACATGCTACTCTTTTTACTCTTCTACAGTGATGCCCTATTGAAGGCCAACACTATTAAAGGTTACAGTACACACTGTTAAATGTGACCTTATTAAAAGATTTCAATCACCCTATTAGGAGTGATCCTTGTTAGAGGACTTTAGACCATTCACTCAAAATGTCACCCAATTAAAGGATTTACAAATGACTATTAGGTCAACCTTAATCCAAAGGATTTACCCTAGACTGGTACAATTGTTAGAGAGTAATAGTAGGCTTTGATCTGATAACAACTTACAACTTCATTTGTAGATTACAAATCATTGTTCAGTCCTCCATTCTTCTTGGCCTTCATACCTTGTAGCTTTGATAGCTTGATCATCCTTCAAGCATTCATATCCTTAAGCCTTCTTGCTTAACATGCCATTGCAGACTCTTCTCTTAGGTCACTTGATGAAGCAAAACCCTTATCTCCTTAACTTCCTTAGGTTCTCACACATGACAACCTTGCTTCATACTAACCATTCTTATAAATAGGAAATTAAGATCTTTTTCCACTCATTCTCCATCATCCAATTTTGGGTTTGGATGGATTAGGTAGACTACAATGAATCTATCCAACATTCTATATCTCTTCTAAAATTTCTTCTAGAATCCTCTTTGAATTTGCCTAAAAATGGTTTACCTTGAATTTTGTGCCTCTAGCTCATCAATCTTATCTTCCACCTAGTTCACATTATCCAAGAAAATACACTTGTCAACTTAGATCCATCGAATTCATGATCTTTTAAATAATGTAGGAGCTCGGCATTATCTAGCTTTTGATGCTTGACACATACTGCATTGCTCGACATCCTCTGAAAAATCACTCAACACAAACTAAAGTTTACTAGTGTTCGACATCAACTAAACTTTACTCAGCATCTACTATTTTGCTCGACATACACTATAATGAACTTTTACTTGGCTCCAACTAATTTTCTACTCAGCTTGCACTGACTTTGCTTGACACCTACTATCCACTCCATCAATCTTGGCAAAAAAAATTGTATAACTTGTTCTTCTAAACTTTCTTAGTGTAACCAGCCTTTGTAACCTTAAGTAGAATATCAATACATCATGTTATCACTATCTTAACTGATTCTTGTACCACTTTACATAATCATAACTCAACCTTTCCTTTAGGTGCTATTGTTACATATTTTGATCAAATCCTCTTCATCAATCAAGTAAATGACAATACTTAATCCTTATAAGTAGTTGTGTTACCAGCAAATATCAAGTTTGACATCAGTGACAAAATAATGATTGAAGCATATTAGTCATACTTGTATGTTATCAACAATCTCCCTCTTTGATTAGCTTCTTCAGTCTATTCTCAACAATCTCCCTCTTTGGCATTGATGGCAAACCAAACTAATCAACCAAATGGAAAACATCTTGCTTAACCAAACTGACTAGGTTAAAACAATAAGACCAACAAAATACCAAAAAGAAAATAATCTCTTGTATTGAAATCTCTCCCTCTATCAAAAACTTCCATCTTCTGAATACGTTAGAAAACTCCTTCTTATAAATCCCTCTGAGTTTCTTCTTATATCTCCCTATTACCAAGTAGATGTTAGGATTTCTCCCTCTTTGTTATCTTGATCAACAACTATCTCCTTTAGTAGTTTTCTCTCCCTCTAAGATTAGTCAAACTCTCAACAATTATACTAGCTTGATCAATAATTATCTCCCTCTTTGACAAGAATGCCAAAAACTCATGCCAAAAACTTGTCATTTTAATATGCAGATATAAGCATTTTTAGTTTCTTCAGTTTTGTCCCTCTATCACCTTGCTTGTGATTAATTTGAAGTTTCAGCTCTTTGATTACTTTAGGCAACTCCTAAGTAAGATCCTCTGCATCAATTTGTAACATATGAACATCATCTTGTTTGATGCAGGACACTCCTCTTATTACTTAGATAGCCTTTGATAGAGGTATCACCCCTAGTTTACCTCTTAGATACTCATGAGCATCCTTAGGTAATGCTTTTGTGAAGATATCAACAATTTTCTCTTTAGTGTTAACATATTCCATCTTCACCTCTTTATCTTGAACTAATCCTCTCAAGTAATGATAATTGATTGCAATGTGTTTAGTCTTTGTGTGCATCAATGGATTCTTTGATATATTGATAGCACTTTTATTATCACAATAAAGTATCACTGGTTCTGTGATCTCTTCCTTTATACCTTTGAGTAGATGTTTGATCCATATAATGTTTGTAGAATTTACAACAACAACAACATATTCAGCTTCAGTAGTAGATTGTGAGGTGTAGTTTTGTTTCTTGCTAGTCCATGTAACCAGCCTCTTACCTAAGAAAAATGCTCCTCCACTAGTGATCTTTATATCATCAATATTTTCTAGCCCAATCAGCATCAATGTAGGCTCTTAATTCAAATTTCTCATTTTTCTTGTATTATAGACCAAACTCTTTAGTTCCTTTCAGATATATCATTATTCTCTTTACAACCATCAATTGATTCTCCTTGGGGTTAGCAGAGAATCTCACAATGATCCCTACAGATAATACAAAGTCATGTCTGATATGTACTACATATTATATTTTTTCAATCATAGACTTGTCCAATGTTTGATTCACCTCAGCTAAATCATCATTCTTTGACAACTTATGTCTTGACACCATAAGTGTAATTATTGGTTTGGAATCTGCCAATCTAAAAGTTTTCAATATTTCCTTGATAGATTTTGATTGAGTGATGTATATACCATATTTCATCTAATATACTTGCAAACCCACAAAAGAATTGATCTCTCCAAACATAGACATCTCAAATTCTTGCTTCATTTGATTTGCAAAATCCTTGCATAAAGCATCTTGAACTCCAAATATGATATCATCAACAAAAAATTTAGAGAACAAAATACCTTTACCTTTCTCCATCTTCATGTATAGATTGTTTTTATCATTAGTTCTTTTAAATCCAATCTTCACAAGATAATTATGAAGTCTCTCATATCATGCTCTTGGTGCTTGTTTCAAGCCATATAGAGCTTTGTGTAGTCTACATACCATGTTCTTATTGTTAACAACAAAAAGTCCCTCTGGCTATTCTATGTAAACTTCTTTCTCTAATATGCCATTCAGAAATGCAGATTTAACATCCATTTGATAAACTTTGAAACCTTTTTATGTAGAATAAGTAAGTAGAGTTCTTACTCCTTCCAATCTAGCAATAGAAGTAAATGTCTCTCCATAGTCAATTCCTTCCTCTTGCACATATCCCTTGCAAACTAATCTTATTTTTTTTCTTGTGACTTCACCATTTTCATCTAGCTTGTTTTTGAATACCCATTTGGTGCCAATCACATTTTTTTTCTTCTGGTCTAGGAACTAGAGTCCAAGTTTTGGTTTTCTCATTTTGTTCAATCTCTTTTTACATGGCTTTACTCTAGTCTACATCTTCTAATGCATCTCTTACTGATTTGGGTTCCTTCATGCTTAGAAAATACTCTAGCATCTTTATCTCCAATGATTTGTGCAGCAAAATGATGTCTTTTCACATATTTGGACAATCTTGGTTCAACTCTAGTTTCTTCAATTTATCCCTTAGCTTTAGAGTCACTATGTACATCTCTATCAGGTAATTCAACATCTCTTTCATGTATACTAAATCTCAGAATCAGAATGTGCATCAACTTCATTCTATAATTTGGCATCTGAATATAGCTCAATTCTTGAATGCAACTCGACATTCATGGGATGTGAGTTGGTAGTCATTGAATCTTGTTGTTGGTTTGTAGCTTGATTTGCAACATCTTCTTCAGTAGGCATACCTTCATAAAAGTATACAAATAATTTGTATTCTTTTGGTTCTTTCATAGGTTTAGCTTCATGTACTTCTGTATATTCATCAAAATTCACATTTGCACTTTCCACAACTTTGTTAGTGTTAATATTTAAACACTTATAAGCTTTACTTCTTTTGGAGTATCATAGGAATATACCTTCATCACTTTTTGCATCAAGTTTACCATTCTTGAAGTTTTAAAGATGTAACACTTTCTTCCAAATACCTTAAAGTATTTCACATTGGGAGAGTATCCATACCATAGTTCAAAAGGTGTTGAATGAGTACCTTTCTTGACTTGTACATGGTTCAAGGTATAGAAAACTATACTTACAACTTCTCTCCAATAGTCAAAGCAACATTCTTCTCCATCATGAGTGTTCTAGCATAGTCCATTATAGATCTGTTCCTTCATTCTTCTATTCCATTTTGTGGAGGGGTTCTAGGTGCAGATGTCTATCTTTTGATTCATTAGTCATTATAGAACATCTCAAACTCATTTGATGTGAATTTTCCTCCTCTATCAGATCTCAAACACTTCAGACTTTTACTTATTTCCTTTTCAAATCTTGTTGAGTATCACTTAAACATTTGGAAAGCATCACATTTCTGTTTCAAAAACATAACTGTCATCATTCTAGAATAATCATCAACAAGAAATATAATGTACTTATCTCCTTTGTAGCTTTGCACATCAATTGGACCGGACAAATCAGTATGAACAATCTCTAGTATTTCTTTAGAGGCATAAGCTTTACTCTTAAAACTTGACTTTGTTATTTTCCCTAACTAACATTGTTTACATATTATATTATCAAGCTTCTTCAACCTAGGAAACCCTCTAACATTTCTTATGTTACTGATATTGACTAGGTTATCAAAATTGACATAATATAACCTTTTGTGCAACAACCACACATCATCAAATTTTACAAGACAAGTAGCACTCTCTATATCAAGATGGAATAGATTACTTCTAGTTTGATCACCCTTTCCAATCAATTTCTCATCAGTGTCATATATTTTAGCAATCTTGTCTTCAAACCCAACTTTACATCCTAAATTATTTAGTTATGACACACTCAAAAGATTATAGTTAAGTCCTTCAATATAGTAAGCATTGTCACATAAAATCTTATCTATGAGTTTGATAGAACCTTTTCCTTTTATCAAATATGGTGCATCATTACCAAATATTACACTATTTCCATCATAACAATTCAGGGTAATGAAATTACTTTTGTCTCCAGTCATATGACGTGAACACCCACTATCAATGATTCATCTATCATTCTTGTTCACACAAGTTACAAGCGTAGTTGCCTCATCTTAATCAGATTCATCCTTCATTGCAACATATTCCACTTCATCATTATGTTCATCAAAATCATCTTTTGTTTCCTCTTCAACAATGTAGCATGACTTTTTGCCTTTATCTCTATAGTCCTGGTTGTCTTCATCTCTTCTGCTCTTGTATTTGTCACCACCTCTAGAATTCTTCTTTTCTAGACATCTAGTAGCAATATGACCAACCTCATTGCAATTGAAACAAATCATAGGTAATTTACCTTTGAACTTACCTTTACCTTTGTGGAATCTCCTTGCCAGTAGTGCTTCAAGTTGTTCTACATCCTTCTCATCTGTATCACTATCACTAGACACATACTTATTTTTATTTTTATTTTTTCTCTTCAGGTTCATTCAATGATACCTTAGCTATGAAAGTAGATTCAATAATTTTAGGTTTGAAATTATCAAAGTTAGATAGCTCAAAAGTAGTGAATCTACCTACTAGACCGTAAAGTGATAGATCATTCCCTGGTATACATCTTAGTTCTTGAATTGCAAAAAATCTAATCACATATATAGGCAGTAGTGTTCTTAAGACTTTGCTTAGCACAATATCATCATCTAATTTACTAGTAGCTCCTCTTATTGCATTAACAAATTCTTTTATCCTTGCTACATATTGAGCAATATTTTCACCTTCTTCCATTTTCATATCATCAAACTTACCTCTAAGACTTTCAGCTTTGGCTCTTAGAACATTTACATCTCTTCCATAGATAGTAGTTAGGGCATCCCACATTTTCTTTGCACTATTAAGACCTTTGATATCATCAAATTCAGTATAGCTTATGGTAGAGGCAATCTCCAACACTGCTTGGTTCTGTTCTTTCTTCTTTCTCATATCCTCAACAGTTGGGGCACCAATAGGATTAAAATGCTCAGTGGTAATGGTAGATTGTGCATGATCTCCAAGTCCTCCAAGGGGTAGCTTCATCAAACTTTTCCATGCAGGAAATTTATGTCTATTGAGCTTGGGTACTTCTCTTTTTGACATCTTGATCTTTATGCTTCTAGTACCTTTAAACTAGTCCTCTTAAGTAGATGGCTCTAATACCAATTGTTGGAATACTTTAGAATAACTAAGAGTGGGGGGGGGGGGGGCGGGGGTGGGTGTGAATCAATTATCCAAGGTTCAGATGTATAAATAAAATTTTCACATCTTAGTGAACCCATAAAACATTAAACTTTATGCATGCATCCAAAAGATTGTGCAATCACTTAAAACTTTTAGGTAACTGTCAAATCAACTTGTAGGAATGTAAACATGAAACATGACAAATTCATCAAAACACTTGACACAATGATTTACATAAAAACCCAATTTGGGAAAAAACACTAGTAACATGCTACTCTTTTCACTCTTCTAAAGTGATGCCTTGTAAAAGACCAACCCTTTTAAAGGTTACAATACACACTATTAAATGTGACCCTGTTAAAGGATTTCAATCACCCTGTTAGGAGTGAGCTTTGTTAGAGGACTTTAGACCATTCACTCAGAATGTCACCCGATTAAAGGATTTACAAATGATAGTTAGGTCAACCTTAATCCAAAAGATTTACCCTAGACTGATACAATTGTTAGAAAGTAATAGTAAGGATTTGTTCTGATAACAAGTTACAACTTCATTTGCAAATTATAGATCACTGTTCAGTCCTCCACTCTACTTGGCCTTCATACATTGCAGTTGTGATAGCTTGTTTAGCCTTCAAGCATTCATATCCTTAAGCCTTCTTGCTTAACATGCCATTGCAGATTCTTCTCTTAGGTCACTTGATGAAGCAAAACCCTTATCTCCTTGACTTCCTGAGGTTCTCGCTCATGAAAACCTTGTTTCATGACCAACCATTCCTATAAATAGAAAATTAAGATCTTTTGCCGCTCATTATCAATTGTCCAATTTTGGTTTTGGATGGATTAGGTAAGATACAATGAATCTATCCCACATTCCATATCTGTTCTAGAAACTTCTCTTAGAATCCTCTTTGAATTTTCCTAAAAATAATTTACCTTGAATTTTGTGCCTCTAGCTCATCAATCTTATCTTCCATTTGGTTCACATAATCCAAGAAAACAAACTTGTTAGCTCAGATCTATCAAATTCATGATCTTTTCAATAATGGAGCAGCTTGGCATTATCTAGCTTCTGATGCTCAGAACATACTGCGTTGCTCAACATCCTCTGAAAAATCACTTGGCATGAAGTAAAGATTAATTGGTGCTTGGCATCAACTTAACTTTACTTGGCATCCACTATTCTACTTGGCATACACTAGAATGAACTTTTACTTGGCTCCAACTAATTTTCTACTCGACTTGCACTGACTTTGCTCAGCACCTACTATCCACTCGATCAAGCTTGGTAGAAAAACTTTGCATAACTTGTTCTTCTAAAATTTCTTAGCATAACCAACCTTTGTAACCTTAAGCAGATTATCAATACATCATGTTATCACTATCTTAACTAATTCTTGTAGTGCTTTTCACAATCATAATTCAACCTTTCCTCTAGGTTCTATTATTACATCTTTTGATCAAATCCTCTTCATCAGTCAAATAAGTGATAGTACTTAAATATTATAAGTAGTTTTCTTACTAGAAAATAGTAGGTTTGACATCAGTGACAAAATAATGATTGAAGCATATTAGTCATACTTATACACTCTCTCCTTTATTCCATTTTTGCAAATATTCTTCTATAACAAATAGATATTTATTCTACTTGTTCACCCCCTTCCTCAATGTTCCACATGTTTGTTTCCCATGTTGATCTCTAACCCTGTGGGAATTCTTCAACTCAACTTGACTGTCAAAGCTCAAGTTCCTCCTACCAAGTTCTTGTTGGAAACTACAATTGGAGCAATTGTTATATTGTCATTGATGTCAAACCTAATGGTAAGATAGAATGTCAAACTTACTAGGGAGACTTTTTACTAATAGTGCAGAGTGCCATAGCTATTGATTGTGAAGAGGATTTGAAAATAAGAGATAGAAAAGTGTGCTAGTGTTGAGGAGTGAGATGAAGTTAAGTATCATGGAAATGAAATGAGCACTTGATAAGTTAGTCCTTGACAAGATAATGTGTTGTTCAATCAATATATGAAGTGAAGAATAAAGTTGGATGAAGCTTATATTTGGAACAAGTAAAATGGATAATCTTGACTGAGTATGAGTATTGGTCAGGTAATGAAGGAGCTAAAATAGAAGATTAATAAACTAAGTAGAAGTCAAACAAAATAGTTCAAGTTGAGTAATAGTTATTGCTAAGAAAATGTACAATGAAATGTTAGTATCAACCAAGCATAGTAATGGTCAAGTGAGCATGTTGATGTCAAACAAGACATTCTAGTGTATAACATGATATATAGTGATGAACAAGCATAAGAACACAATGATTGTCGAGTGACAATGAAAGCTATAGTTTGATAAATAATTGAATCTGAGGCCAATACAGTTGGAATTTTGAATTAGTTAAAGTGCATGGAAGATTAGGATTGATGTGATGAAATATTTAATGCATGAGGATATTTTGTTAAGCAATCAAAGGAAATGATTTTATTAGAAGTTTCTAGAAGAAGGAGGGGGATAAAATAATTGAAGGATTTAATAAACATAACCAAACCCTAAGATTAATTGTAATGTTTAAGAGACAAAAGATTGAAATTACCTATTTAAGGAGGCATACAAGATAATTTATAACGTTGGTTCATTTTTTATTGGAGATCTTAAGGAAAATCTATGAAGAATAGAACAACAAAGGAGAAGTGTGAAGATTTTGGTTAAGTGTGGTTTCTTAAGGAGATGGCAAGAATATTAGTGATGGAAATGTGAATGGAGGGTAGTTAATGAACAATAGACATGAGTGAATGGAGATCTAAATTTACAAAGTGAGTTGTACTTTATAGATCAAACCTACTCTTACATTCTAACCATTGTGGTAGTCAAAATCCTTTAATCAAGGTTGACCTAACAGTCATTTTGCAAATCCTTTAATCAAGGTGACATTCTAATGGAATGATCCAAAGTTTTCTAACAAGGTCACTCTTAATAGGGTGATTGAATCCTTTAGCAAGGTCATAGTTAATAGTGTTTTGTATAACCTGTAATAGGGTTGGCTCTTAATTGAGCTCACTCCAAAAGAGGGAACAATTGGTAGCATGTTATATGGTGGTTTACCCTAAATTAGTTTTCCATGTTAAATCCTAATGTCAAAGTATTATTTACATGTATGGATGTTATCTTTTATGCATGCCATATTTTTATGGTTGTTTATTTATTCACAATAGGCACATATAGGAAATAGAGAGTTAAGAAATTGCATGAAAAGTTGATTTGTTGATTACGTTCTATATAGGTAGAGTTTTTTTCCACAATTGATTAATCTATTTGAAGTAAGTAAAAGCTGAATTGGTACATGTGGACCCAAGGGTAATTGATTCACACTCCCCCACCTCAATTATTCTAAATCATTATAATAATTGGTATCAAAGTGTTCGATCTTGTAAGGAAATTTTGAAGGACCCAAGTCAGGGCCAAGATGTACAAGAGAGAGATTCCTAAGACAAACAAGGAGAACTTCACATCCTAAAAAAGATTGATCATATTGCACTTATTGGTGTAAGAATTTTCTTGAGGGAAAAATTCATCCAAGATCAAGGAACTCAAACACAAGCACAACAGTAGATCAAAGGAGTATGATTAGAATATCGATATGTATTCAATTCAATGTGAAAGTACACTAGGAGTGCCTGTATATAAAGGCCTCTAGAATGCTTCTAGAATACCTAGAAATTAGCATACTGATAAGTCCTACAACTAGGCACATGTCCACCAGAAGTGGATTATCCTCTATTAAGCACAAGAGTAAGTTCAATGATGAGAGGATAAGCCTCTAAAGGTGTAGCACATAAAATTATGTTGTAGAAACCATGTGCTAATAACTATGTTGTCTACATGACAACTCAATTAATTATGCAAGCTCCAATGTTTCTTACTTCTATGTTGTCAACACGAAAACTCATAAAAGTACACAAACTCCTAAGTGTCTCACCTAAGAAATAATTAAATAATGCATTAACCTAAGTAAACTTAAGTAAAGTGTAATAAGTAAATACTTATTTACACCAACACCCCCCCCACCACCCCTTAAGTGCAACTTAGGGAAATGAACTTAAGCTTACGAAAGCTAGGATGAAATGTAAGATGGGTCCTAACTACTAGGCCATGTTAGGTACCCATGTACAAAAAGTAATGCAATCTCTCATAAAGTAGAGAAAGAGGGAAAACCTCATGGGAAAAACCCTCCCCAAAAAAAGAGAGATGAAAAAATGAGATACATGGATGGATGGAGTAATCAAGACCCCTAATTATGACATACATCAAGTATATACAAAAGAGAAGTAGAAGGACAAAACCCCATAAGAGGAAAAAGTCCCCCCAATAAAAGAGAAGAAGAAGGAGACAAGTAGTCCCCCCCCTAAATGTAGAGTGCTGATCAGTGATAGCTGCTCCAATGTAGAAGTTGATCCATGATTGTTGAATAATGTTCCTCCCCTTTGGAAGAAACAATGGTAGAGGTACAAGTAAAATGCTTCCACTATGTGTAGAAAGAATCCCGAAGATGAATGGTGCCTCTGAAACCTACTCAACTGTTCCTATGTCGATATTGATGGTCGCTCCTGTATATGAGCAATGTTAGTATGCTAATAGAAACCAAATTTAAATAAAGCTTCTAAAAACTAAACAAAATTCATAAACTTCAAGATAGACTAAGATGAGCTCTTGATTGAGAATATGAGCCATTAATGGGCTCTTTCAATAAGAAGCTCTCTTGTTGAGTGGCTTTGTCTAAATAGATAGGATGTATGCTCAAGCTTATGCTTCAAAAATGGCTTCAAATGGAGTTGGAATTTGGGTGTGAGTGTATGGTTTTGATGTAAAATGGCTTCTTAAAATGGCATTATGACTTTACTTCATGTATTGTGTTATTTTGGAAAGGGGAAGGATCCAATTTATAGGCAAGAAGCTTGAGGGATTGAGGGCTAAGATGCAAGGATGGGAAAAAGCTCATGGAGGGCTCAGATTGCATGAGAAGAGAGCACATGGATTGTGCTTCCTTATAGCCAATCAAGGAGTGACACATGTCACAAGGTGAGAGGATGGAGGAAAGGGGAAGGATGAGTCAACAAAGGAGGCTCAATGGGATAAAATCTTCATAAAGACTCTCATAATGGCTTGTAAGAGCAATAAAAGGGCTTGGAAGAGTCATTTATGGCCTAGTGGGCTTCATAAAGTTTTATGGTTAAGATATTTTGAGGGAGATGAGAGCAATTTCGACTTGGGCTTGATTAGGAGGGTTTTAAGCTTGCTTAGGATTGTGCAAATGATTAGATGATGGATTAGGATGGTTTAGGATTAGCTTAGGGATAGGCAAGTGGATGGCATTTAATGAGGGTGGGTGAAGGAGGAGATATTTGTTAACTTTGGCTTGGGTTAGTAAGTTTTAACCCATGTTTAGGGAATGTGACAAGGTTAGGAGGGGATTAGGATTAGGTTTAAAGACATCTTCTAGAAGAGTCTAGACTTTGGATGAGGATAAAGACTTTCTAGAATAGTCTAGAACTTCCTAGGATGAGGATGAAGACTTTCTAGAAGAGTCTAGAACTTCTTAGGATGAGGATAAATTAGATTTTTAGGAAATAAATAAAGTTTTATTTATTTCAAGGGTTTGGGTTGAGGAGATATTTATTAAAACTTTTTTAATAAACATGAGGATTAATATTTAATCTTAATTAAATATTTTGAGTTGGGATTAGGGGTAGGAAATGATGGGATTAGCCTTTAATCAAAATTAAAGAAGGATTATAAGATTTTGGAAGAGGTTAGTGGTCTTAAGGAAATTGGCCAAGTTTTGGGCAAAAAATTAATTTTTTATTTATTTTGAGTTTTTTGGTCAATTTATTAATTAAATAATTAATAAATAAGGAAATAATGTTTAAATAAGATTTAAACATTTTTGGGAGGGATTCCTTAATTAAATATTTTGAATTAAGATAAAGGGATTTAATGGCATAAAAATAAATAAATAAATAAAATAATTAATTAATTAATAAATGATGATGTCATCAGGAATTTTTCAGAAAATAAAAATACTTTATTTTCTAAAGGTTTTTAGGTGTCTACAGCTCCTTCCAACACCGTTGAAAAGAAAAAGTGCAAATATAGCAAGGATGGATGTAGAACATGTCCTAAAGAACAAATTGTCTCCTTAAATGATAAAGAGATCTTCTGCAACTATTTTACATAAGGATCCACAATCATATCAACTTGTGAAGACTGATCATGTAGAGAATGGATAGGAGGGTTAGAGTGAGCCCTCGTGACAATTGAAGAAGATTCCCAAACCTACTATGTGTGACTCCACAAACAAACCTTTAATGTATGTCAAGAAGTCAACTGCTAATGCTCAAACTAGAAGACTAGATGTACCCTACTGTGTTGGATCTATTACTATGGCAATGGATGAAGTATTCATCGCAATAAAGAGAAGATGAATATCATCAATGATGTCTCCTACATCTTCAATGTGAGACTCCATGAATAGACCTGTAATATCTGGAAGGAAGTCATCCCATGAAGTTGAAGTAGGAAGATAGTGTTTCCTGTTGCACTAAATTAGAAACATCTATGGTTGGAACTAGATTAGTAGTAGCAGCAAAAGCATCAGGAGGTGTGATCTCATATAGAGTTGCAGTTACCATAATTGGAGTGGTTGGTGATAGAAAGTTCTTTGGAAATGGAGGAACTCGTGGATCTCTATATGCTTCCCAAAGGGTCACCCAACTAAGCATTTGAAGTTGCAAAAAAGGGATTTGTGAGTTGCAAAAAAATTTAGAAACAAAGAGCTCAAACATCCTGCACCAATGTGTAGATCACAAAATTATACCCCAAAAGAAAAATAGTTGCTTGAAAAAAGAAGTCTGTATGAGGGAGATATCACTGTTTGAAAATCACCTTTGCAATTATTTTTTCTGAATCATCATCATCGCACCTCCAAAAATCAAATGACTCTAATTTTCACCTCAGATGTCCAATTTTGGTGAAACAAAAGTCTATTTGGGGGTTTTTTGACCTTCTAAATATGATGCCAATATCTGATTGGCACCAACAAGCTCCAATCTTCACTTGCAAAAAATCTCTCCTACTAACCTGATAGCCAAATTTTTTTTTGAAAAAATATGTAGATCCAAAAAATAATGCAGAGAAATTGCAGAGACTAGAATAATAAAATATGCAAATCTAAAAATTAAATTTAGAGATTTGAAATGATCATACCAAATTTGCAAATCGGGCCTCTGGGTTCTAATTTGCAAATTTTTTTTGGCCTTATATTTGATTATGGCCTAGAGTAGGTGTATTTATAGTCAAATTTCACCAAATTGACATTTTAGATGCAATGGCAAGGTCCTCTTTGGCTCTAGATGCTCTCAATGAAAGTGATACTCCAGATTTGGTTTGAGGTGTTGAAGCAACAAGATGGTCTCCAATAGCTATGTGAAGAGAAATTCTCCAAGCTCTAATACAATGTAAGAATTTGCTTTAGGAAAAAATTCACCCAAGATCAAGGAACTCAAACACAAGCACAATAGTAGACCAAAGGATTATGATTAGAATATCAATATGCATTCAATTCAACTTGAAAGTACACTAGGAGTGCATGTATATAAAGGCCTTTGGAATGCTTCTAGAATGCCTAGAAATTAGCATATTGATAAGTCCTACAACTAGGCACATGTCCACTAGAAGTGGATTATCCTCCATTAAGCATAGGAGTAAGTGCGATGATGAGAGGATAATCCTACAAAGGTGTAGCATGTAAAATTATGTTGTAGACACCATGTGCTAAAATAGGAGTGCTAATAATTATGTTTTCTACAAGACAACTTAGTTAATTATGCAAACTCCAATGTTTCTTACTTCTGTGTTGTCAACATGACAACTCATAAAAGTATGAAAACTTTATTGTCTCACAAAAGAAATAATAAAATAATGCATAATAATAAAATAATGCATTAACCTAAGTAAAATTAAGTAAAGTGTAATAAGTAAATACTTATTTACACCAACAATTTAGTATTGGAGATTCCACACCATACTACCTGGAAAATGAATACATTGAGGTACCTAGACCTATGACTATTAATAAAATGAAAGAGAAGCAACAACACAACCAAATGATGATTGAAAATTTATAAACCCTAAGTTATGCATAATTTGATGATGTGAAGGAATTCAATACTGCAAAGAAAATGTGGGATAAGTAGGCAAAAATTCATGGAGGAGACAAAAATGTATTGGGAGCTAAAGTAGAAATCTTGAGAGGAAAGTTTAACGATGTGAGAATGAAATAAGGTAAGATTATTGCACAATATTGTGGCCAAATCAAATAAGTGGTAAATGGTATCACAAGAGCTAGATGAGACATATATGATGAGACTATGATAAGTAAGGTATTGAGAACTTTAATTCCTATATATGTAATTAGTGTATTTGTAATTTAAGAACTAAGATGTACACCTAGTAATAATCTGACCTTGGATAGTCTAATTAGTAGATTCACTGCATTTGAATTATCAAATTTTGATAATTATTCCCTTGCTAGTTTTAAATCCACATTCAAAGCACAACTAACCATTGATGGATCTAAGAAAAAGAAGAAGAGAAAGTATATAGAAAGTGATAATGGATCTGATGATGACCTTAATGAACTTGAAGCATTGTTGGCCAGAAGAATACCTAGAGGAAACGACAAATAAAAATGTAAACTTCCTATTATCTATTTTATAGTAACAAAGTTGGTCATATTGTTGCTATATGTCCTAATATAGATGAGAAAAAGGAAAGAAAAGACTTCAAGTACAAAAGAAGGAGAGACAAGAGAGATAGTTGAGGTAAAAAAAGATTACAAGGATTACAAGTATAAAGATAAGAAATCTTATTAAATTTCTAAAGAAGATGGTTTTGATAGCAATTTAAATCATCATGAGGAAGAAGTCATTTATGTTGCAATGAAAGATGAATCTGATGAAGATGTGAAAACTAAATTGATTCTACATGTGAGTAAAAATGATGGATGGATGATTGATAGCGGTTGTTCAAATCATATGATTGGTGATACAAGCAAGTTTGAGTAGCTAGAATAATATAATGGAAGTAGTGTTAAGTTTGGTAATAATGTACCATGTTATGTGAAAGGTAAAGGATCAATTAAACTCAGTGATAATATAAAATGTGATAATGGATATTAGATTGATGGTTTGAAATATAACTTACTAAGTGTAGCACAGTTGATAAGTTTTAGAATACGAAGTTGATTTTGAGAACAAGAAGGAAAAGATCTATGATGTTACTAGTGAATTAGATGGAAGTGGAGAGAAAAAAAGAGGCAACTTGTTCTATCTAGACCTATCTGAAGATACTTTTCTATTTGCACAATGTGAAGATGTTTGGCTATGGCATAAGAGGCTATGTCATGTAAGTTTTGACAATTTGGTAAGCAATAGTAAGATAAAAAGAGTTAGAGGGTTACCATGATTAAGAAAACATGATAAAGTGATGTGCAAACAATGTCAAATGAGTAAAATGAAAAAGTCTAGTTTCAAGAGCAAGACCTATTCTTTTGATGATATTTTGGATTTGATTCATATTGACTTATGCAATTCTATTAAAGTGCAAATATATTATGGTGACAAATATTTCATTATGTTTGTTGATTCTAGAATGATTATTGTGAAGTTTCTCAAAGAAAAATCTAATGAATTTCAAATGTTTAAGTGGTATTTGGCTAGAATTGAAAAAGAAATAGGAAAGGGTATGGAATTCTTGAGATTAGATAGAGCAGTTTAATTCATATTAGATGAGTTCAACATATTTTGCAATGACAAAGGAATCAAGAAACAAATCAGTGCACCAATGACTCCACCATAGAATGATATAGCTGAAAGAAGGAATAGATCAAATATAGATTGTGTAAGAACTTTGATGATGGAGAAGAATTTTTCATAGCAATAATGGAGAGAAGTTGTGAGCATTGTAGTCTACACTCTAAATTGAGTTAAAGTGAAGAAAAGAACAAACAAAACACCTTTTGAGCTCTGGTATGGTTATGCACTGAATGTGAATTATTAAAGTTTTTAGATACAAATTTTAAATGTTAAAATATGCAAGAAAATGTAAACTTGATGCAAAAAGTGATGAATGCATATTCCTAGGTTATTCCACTAAGAGAAAAGCTTAAAAAATGTTTGAATTCTAACACTAACAAAATTGTTGAAAGTGCAAATGTTACAGTTGATGGATTTGCAAAGAAAAATGAAGAAGAATTCAAGAAAGAACCTAAAGACTATATATATTTTGTTTGTATCTATGAAGGTGAACCCAACAGCTTACCTAAACCAAAAAAGGTGGCTACCAAGCATCAACATCTTGACACTATAGAGGTTCTGCAGAAGAGTTCTACCATGAGCATCAACAGACTACCAATTATCACACTATAGGAGTTGAGACATAGACATACAATGTTGACCATCACATAGAGGAGCCAAGTTGCAGCCAAAGATAATAGAAGAAGTTGAACATGCTAAATCCAGTGAACAATAGCAAGAAGAGAGAAGACATGAACCTGTATTGGAAAAGTATATGAGAATATGTCATGCACCAAATAAAATCATTTGAGATAAAGATTTAGGATTCATGAAAAGAAGAAGATTGAAAAAGGATATGTTCTTATTATGTGAGTTTGAGTCTAAATCTATCAAAGATGCTTTGAAAAATGAAGATTGGATCAAGGAAATGGATGAAGAAATTGAGAAAATTGAGAAGAACAAGACATTGACATTGATTCCCATACCAATAGATATGAATGTGATTAGAACTAAGTGAATTTTCAGAAATAAGATGAATGAGAAAGGTGAAGTCACAAGGAACACGACAAGGCTAGTTTGTGTATGGATATGCACAAGAAGGAGTTGACTATGGTGAAACTCTTTCCCTAGTTGCAAGGTTGGATGGAGTGAGAAGTTTTCTTGCATATGCTACTTACAAAGGATTCAAAGCATACCCAATGAATGTCAAATCTATATTTCTAAATGGAATTCTAGAGGAAGAAGTCTTAATTGAACAACAAGAAGGATTTATTGATCCAAGAAAAAAGAATATGGTGTGTAAGTTACACAAAGGTTTATATGGTTTGAAGCAATCCCCTAGAGCATGGTAGGAAAGGTCACACAATTATTTTGTGAAAATTGGTTTTATGAGAAATAATGACACTAGAAATCTATATCTAAAAAGTGAATATGGAAATAAGATATTGCTAGCTGAAATTTTTGTGGATAGTATCTTTTTTGGAGAAAAACTCATTGAGAAAATATTTTTCTAATGAAATAAAAAAGGAATTTGAGAAATCAATGATTGGATAGGTTAAATTATTTCTTGTATTACAAGTGTATTAGATAAGTAAAAGCATTTACATTACTCAATCCAAGTATGACATTTTGAAGACTTTTGGTATGGAAGAATCAAGACCAGTTGGAATACGTATGGTGAATGGACATAAGTTGTCAAAGAATGATGATCCATATAAAGTGAATCAAACATTATGCAAGTCAATGATTGGAAAACTAGAATATGTTGCACATAGAAGACTTGATATTGCATTAGTAGTTTAAATTGTAGCTAGATTCTCTACTAATTTAGGAGAAAATCATATGATGGTATTAAAGAGGATATTGAGATATCTGAGAGGGACATAAGACTATGGACTATAGTACAAGAAAAGTGACAAATTTGAGTTGAAGGTTTATATAGATCTTGATTGGGAAGGAAATGTTGATGATAGAAAAATTGCCAGTGGAGGAGCTTTCTTTTTTGGAAAAGGATTGATTTCATGGACAAGCAAGAAGTGTAACTATCTTTCACAATCTACAATAGAGGATGAATATATTGCTACAATGGTAAATTGTTCAAATATTGTATGGATCAAGCAATTGTTGAAAGGAATGAAGGAAGAGATAACTGAACCTATTGTGATATATTGTGATAAAAGAAGTGCTATAAATATATCAAAGAACCCTTTGATGCATACAAAGACTAGAAGCATATTGAGATCAAGTATCATTACTTGAGAGAGTTGGTACAAGACAAAGAAGTGAAATTGGAATATGTGAATAAAAAAGAACAATTATCTTACATATTCACAAAGGCACTACCTAAGAATTCTTTTGAGTATCTAAGATGTAAGTTAGGGGTCATCTACCTACCAGAAGAAAACTAAGAAGAGATGTTACATGCACTAATTTCTATGAACAAAATATCATATACATTGATGCAAGAGGTCACACTTTAGGATCTACCTAAAGATGTTAAAATAAAGACACTAAACTATGAGTAGATGAAGCTCTATAAAGAGGTAATGTTGAAGTTACATATCTATATAAGTCAGAATAGTGACATGAAGTTGCATCTAAATGGTTGATGTCTTTGGCATTGTTTTTAAAAAGGGAGAAGATTATCAAGTTACCATACAAATAATGAGGTTGATGTATGGAAATTACCACTCATATTGAGGGAGAGAGTGATTGTTGTCTAAAGGGAGATATATGTTGCTAGAGGTGTTGAAGTTATCAGTAAGAGGGAGATATGATAGAGTATGTACGAAAATTATAGAGGGAACATCTTGAGTTTGCATGGATGACAATCAGAATGATACTAAGAAAGAGAGAACAAAAAGATAGAGGGATATGACAATACAAGTATTGATGATTTTGGATTGCATGGTAACTAATGAGCTATTTCCATCAGTACTAAAGAGGGAGATTTTTGCAAACTACAATT
The DNA here is from genome assembly GCA_028749045.1 of Cupressus sempervirens. Taxonomy (NCBI): domain Eukaryota; kingdom Viridiplantae; phylum Streptophyta; class Pinopsida; order Cupressales; family Cupressaceae; genus Cupressus; species Cupressus sempervirens. The sequence goes on from CM053783.1 coordinate 246,190,752, forward strand.
GAAGAAATTGTTATATTGTCATTGATGTCAAACATAATGATAAGATAGAATGTAAAACCTATAGGAGAGACTTTTTAGTAACAGTGTAGAGTGCCATATCTGTTGATTGATGAAGAGGATTTGAAAAGAATAGATAGCAAGGTGAGCTAGGGTTGATGAGCGATATGAATTTAAGTATCATGAAAATGCCATGAGAACTTGATAAGTTAGTCCTTGATAAGATATTGTGTTCAATCAATAAATGAAGTGAATAAGACAATTGGATGAAGCTTAAAGTTGGAACAAGTAAAAAGGATAAGCTTGATTGAGTATTGGTATTGGTCACACAATGAAGGAGTTGAAGTAGAAGATTAAGGAACTTAAGTAGAAGCCAAAGTAATAGTTATTGTCTAGAAAATGTATGAAGAAATGTTAGTAGCAACTAAGCATAGTAATGTCCAAGTGTGCTTATTGATGCTGAGCAAGACAGTATAGTGTATGTCAAGCTACTCAATGATGATTGAGCAGATGAACATAATGATTGTCGAGTGACAATTAAAGTTCCAGTTAGAGAAAGAATTGAATTTGAGGTCGAAATACTTATAATTTTGAATTAGTCAAAGCACATGGAAGATAAGGATTGACGAGCTGGCATATTTAATGCATGAGGAGAGTTTCTTAAGCGATCAAATGTAAGGATTTGATCAAAATTTTATACAAGAAGGAGAACAAAATGATGGAAGAATTTAATGAATCTAACCTAATACTAAGATCAATAGTGATGTTTAATTAGAAAATATCAAAATTAGCTATTTAAGAAGGCATAAGAGATGATTTCTAAGGTTGGTTCATTTCTGATTTGTGATCTTAATGAGAAGTTGTGAACAACATAACAACAAAAGAGAAGTGTGAAGAGTTTGGTAAAGTGTGATTTCTTGAGGAGATGCCAAGTATATCAATGATGAAGATGTGAATGGAGGCTAGTCAATGAACCAACAAATGAATGAATGGAGATCCAAATTTGTAAAGTGAGTTGTACTTTGCCAATCAAACCTATGGTTATATTCTAACCATTGGAGCAATCAAAACCATTTAATCAAGGTTGACCTAATAGTCATTTTGTAAATTCTTTAATCAAGGTGACATTCTAATGGAATGATCCAAATTCTTCTAACAAGGCCACTCCTAATAGGGTGATTAAATCCTTTAACAGGGCCACATTTAACAATTTATTGTATAACCTTTAATAGGGTTGGCTCTTAACTGAGGTCACTTGAAAAGATTTAACAATTGGTAGCATGTTACTTGGTGGTTTTTCCCAAATTCGGTTTCCATGTTAAATCTTGTTGTCAAAGTGTTATTTATATGTATGGATGTTATTTTATGCATGATATAATTTCACAACAGTTTATTTACTAGAATTCAACACATATAGGAAACATGGAGTTAAGAAATTGCATAAAAAGTTAATTTTCTAATTACATGCTATATAGACAGAGTTATTTTATGAGATTGATTAATTTGTTTGAAATTAGTAAAAGCTGAATTGGTGCATCTAGACTTGAGGATAATTGATTGACCCCCACCCCCCGTTAGTTATTCTAAATCATTATAATAGTTTTGCATTTGGCAAAGGAATCAGAGAATGCTTCCTGCCACCCTTCTCAATAGTAAACACATTCTTGACACAATCATGTACTGGCTTGCAATCATACTGCCACAGTCTACCAAGTAATATCACATAACACTTAATCAACATATTGACCAATTTGAAAATTAATAAGGAACTACTCACTTACTTCCAAAGTATCTTCATCTTGTAACCATCTGATCCTATAAGGAAAATGATTTAACCATCTCCTCAATAACTAGGTTATTGGTACTACCACCATCCATAATCACATTCCATCATTTAGCTCCAGACTTGCATCAAGTCCTAAAATAATTCCTCCTTTGACAAGGTTCCAATACATTTTTACCAAGCAACACTCATTGGCCCAACAAGTTCTCCTCCTGCTCGGGTTCATTCATGGAATCCACATTCTCATTTACCACATCAACTCTCCTATCACTAGCCTTCTGAGAACATTCAAAAGATTTATGACCTTCCTCTCTACATCTAAAACAAGTACCCTTATATGCACCTCTATCTATTATCTTCCTTTGTTCAGAAAGTTTTGGCTCATCTTCAGTAATATACTTGTTCTTCACTAAGTGATCATGTTTCTCCTTCCCTCAAGAATTGCCCTAATGTCTTCTCTTCATCTTCTCTTTTTCCCTTATAGCATACTAATATGCATCCTCAACTAAATCAATCCTCAACATACCAATCACATCTTGGATATCGAATCTCAAACCATTAATATATCTAGCCACCTTTTCCTTAGACAATTCTCTATGTCAAGACTGAATTATTCGTTATGTGTAGGATCATGAGGGGCCAAATAGTGGCAATATTAAAAAAAAATCACTTTTTGTATGAATTTGATAAAATGAAAAGGGTTTCTTAAGGATATTATCATCATTCCATTGATATAATTGCTGCCATATTATGAGTTTAGTAAGTAATTATTACTTATTTTCTAACGGAGTTACCTATATAGTGTTGATTTACATACTAATTGAAAAAAAAGTTATAGCTTTTAAATGGTATAACCTTTTCAAAATCCAAAAGATGTGTCACATTCTACGCTTTTCTTGTTATGAGGAAAACAAACAAAAAATAATAATTTTGTATAGTTTTTAATGAGTTAAGGTGGCTAAACATGAGATTTTTTCTATTCCAAAAAATGTTGTAGCAAAAAATTCAAACTTAATTATTTACTTGGAAAAATATTACAAAAAAATATGCTCCACATCTAGGTATTAGTCTTCTTATTATATCTATAATCTTAAAAGAAAATTATCATTTTATTGTGGTTAAGGTGGTTAGACCACCCACTTCTTATTTTTTCTTGAATTTTCTGTACTTTTGCATCAACATTATAAATTTTTACCAATTAAATTATTATTTTTATCTCTAAAAAATCTAGTATTTTAGAAACTACATTTAATTTACTACATAATCTATTTTTACAAATTTTTTATATAAGGTTTATGACTAATTGAAGATTTCACATCAAGTTGACTAACATTGATGTCCTAGTTTTTTGTTGCCACTTAAGGCCATAGTTTGGCCCACCATGGTCATGCACTTACCATGTTAACTTATAGAACTCCTTAGTATAATATTTCATAGTCACATCCTTCTACTTCAAATTCTATAGTTTATTAAACAACTCAAGTTCATAATCAATAGGAATGAACTTAGCCTTCAATTTTGTTACCATTAATCTCCATATAGTGTTCTTGATTTTACCTTCCTCTTCTCTATCTCTTTGCAATTATTTCCACTATAAATAAGCATTTATTTTTGACTTAGTGTGGGCCAACCTCACTCTATGGATTTCCAATATCCTCTAGCTCAAATTAGTCTTCCAACTCACCAATCCAATCAATCAGATCTTTAGGATTTAAAGTAATTGAGAAATTAGAAACATCCATCTTATGCTTCAACTTCAACTAAGCTTCAGATCTATCCAATTGACTAGTTTTGTCTTCCATCTAATTAGCTTTGTCTTCACCACTAGATCTAGCAGCGTCAAGCTCTTTAGCAGCTTCTTCATAACCATCCTTAGTACCCAAATTCCTTAGTACACCAATGATAGCTCTAATGATCTCAACAACCATATGATTCTTCATCAACTCCATCTTAGATCTAAAATCCACTTTAACCTTCTCTAAAATCTTAGTTTCCACAATATCATAGAGATCTACAATTTCCCTAGGGTCCAATCTTCTCAGAGACATTTTCCAAGATCTTTGCAAACCCAAAGCAACAAATCCAAAAGATCAACTAGCTCTAATACCACTTGATGTAATGCAAGGTAGGAGAATCCCCAGAGGAGATGTCTTAGGCCTTAGTAAATAACCAAACAACAAAAGATAAATAATAACTTAGATATTTAGATCCAAAACAACATTAATTTTCATAATAGAATAATTAGATTTACATCCAACATGCCCAGCTATAAGGCCTTCCAGGCTATGGTCAAATAAATTAGCAATCACAAAAATAATTATGGAAGACCTTGTAAGATTCAAACACCTAACTATCCTAGACCCATAATCTAGTAGAAACCACAAGAAGTATCTTCTAATTTTAGATTCTTCATGGGGTTTCTACTTATACTAAGCCAAGCTACAAGTTGGCCTAGAAAGTTACATTAAATACACCCTCAAGCCACAAGTTGGTCTAGCAAACTAAATTAAATAACACTTAGGACAAAACCTAAGTTTACAAAGCATAACTAATTTAAATGGTAACATGAAAGTATGAACCCTTAGGCATAGGTCCAGAGTCATCGAACTATTCAAATCTAAGAATGGATAAGTGAAATCCCATATTGAAGCTCATGACAACAATCTCCAATGTTTGTCCTAGAGATCAGGAACATGCTAGTAGAACCCATCAAAATGGATCTAACTCCAACATGACTACTCCAAACTTTATGTGCACTTAAGACAAGGTTCCCCAATGTTCCTCAAACACATCCTCAACCATGTGAACCATAGGCCCAAAAATCCAAGCTCAATGCTCCTACATACAAGATTGTTAACTATCATAGGATGCTCCTGCATCACTGCATCAAGTAGTTCATCATTATGATTGTTTGTTATTTGTATTAGTCTTAGTTATATCTAATATGATTTTGACTTTTGGAAACAGATTGAAAATTATAAATTAATTGATTATTAAACCTCATTGATGTTCTCATTGGATTACCTTCGCTACATATTTTGTCACAAGAAAATAGTTAATTAGAGATTAGGTGTAATGCCCCACCCGGAGATCCTTGGAAACAAGGATTCAAATCAAGCCAAGATATATATATATATATATATATATATATATATATATATATATATATATATATATATATATATATATATATATATATATATATATATATATATATATATATATATATATATATATATATATATATATATATATATATATATATATAAAACAAGTATGAATGCACATGAAAACATCATACAGGGATCACAAAGATCACAACGGAAGACTTCAACACAAACCTGACAACCAACGAATCTCCGAACGCCACTACCAAACTGACACACCCAAAAAAAAGCCAACAACCACCACAACAAGATGAGGGCACAAGAGAAGACCACTCATCAACAAAACACCAACCTGGGGCAAAATGTAGAATCCCGAAATTTGGCTAAGCCTGAAATCCTGAAGCCTTGAAAATTGACTAAGTTTGGATTTCTGAAGCCCTGAAATTTCCTAGAATCCATAACTTATCGCCGAGAGGTTTGAAACCTATCTCAAATTTTTTTTCACATATATTAAAATATATCTTAATTATAAGAAATTAAATATATGTCAACTTATACTTAAACGATATATTTTAAACCCCAGAAAACTAAAATAGAAACCCGATAACTCGATTTCAAGAGAAATCGACAGAATTCAAAATGCAACAGCATAGGGTCGAAGAACACCCAAAAGGGTATCCAAAACCACTCTCAAAAAGATTGGATCACGAAGACAAGTGCCTGCTGATGGAACACGCAAGTTTTTCACAAAAACCATGCAACACTTTTTACTAAGGGAGGGCGATACTTCTCCTTAAGGCGTGCGACACTCTTCCAGTGTCGTACGACATTTCTCAAAAAGGCATGCGACAATTTTTAGCATCGTACGACATTTCTCAAGAAGGCATGCGACACTCTTCCAGTGTCGTATGACATTTCTCAAGAAGGCGTGCGATACTTTACAGTGTCGTACGACATAGTTTGCATGGGCGTGCGATACTTTTTAAAGTGTCGCACCATGCTAAATAAATGTCACCCATAGAAACACAAAAACACTCCCAGAAGCAAAAAGGACCAAAATTAGAGCAAAGAACCTCCACACCAGGAAGTACCAGATCCACAAAGGCTCGAGGAATGAACACTCAAGTGCAAGAACAACACAGAAAGGAGAACATCTATCCATATAAACTACAGTAGCAAAGAACACATTGAAATAAACATCGCAAAGAACAAAAGCAACATCACAGTGTACATAAATACATCTCAAGAACAAAACAACCAAACTAAGTATGCGGTTCCTCCCAACCATTAATAGCATCATAAGACCATCGTGGATCCTAGCCATCCCCCGCGCGTAACATCCCAAGCCATCGACCAAATCGTCAGTACTGTCGTAATAGGGACGTCACTACTAAAACATGCATAATAACAACATAAGAAAATCTAACATGCTAGTGATAACGCATAAGATAATCCTACAGTAGATAACATCACCTATCACATGCTAAACAACAGTAAGCAGCATATATACTACTAAAGCAAATAACATCATCTAATCATATGCTAAACATCATGATAAGGGAATGCATCAAGTAAACTAACATCATCTAAACATGATATACAAGCATCCCAATGAAAGCATAAGTCACAAGAAAGCATACTTTGAAACCTGAAGTACCAAGTGAAGACATCCAACAACAGTCGCACTAGGACAAAAGATCATCTCTATATACCGATCCCTAACAGTGGTGAAGGTAGCTACGCCTCCAAACCACGTGGCACCCATAGGTCCACACTCGCCGTGCTGATGGAGATAATGATCCAACCACAAACGCACATAAAGCACAACATCCAAGGCTAACACTCACACCAGACAGTATGATGGCTGCAACCAAGAACCTAAGACAATGCAAGGAGTACAGGTCCTGGTCAGACACTCAAAAGGCTGCTAAGTAGGGACTAACATCATGGAGAGTCGCTTGGCATCAAAAAGCCCAAGCTCGGATTTGTGTAGCTCAACTCCCTCAACGGAAGGCCAATACACTGTGTAGCTCAACTCCCTCAATGGAAGGCCAATACACAAAAGTACCATTTTATTATCTTAAGTTTTATTACCAGTCACACATTTTATTTAATTATCACTTATATAAAGCTTCCTCTGCCAACCCATGACGCCATGATCGTCGGGCTGCGAGATAGAAGCCCCCTCCATATGCTACCCTACCCTACCCATGCTCATCGTATGACAAGTGCTCGTGGGAATGCATACTCCCATCCCAACCCCAATGATCATAACTTCCGAAAGTACCACAGAAGATCGAGTCTCGCAAGTCACTCGACAAATGTACGCGAATGTACTCGTGTGTGGCGCACCACCATCATGAAGATCATAACAAAAGGATAGGAATGAGAACACAATGCAAAGAAAACACCCAACCGAAAGCAACACGGGAAGGACAGATTTTACACGAATCCCAAAGCCTAAAATCATACATCATGAAATCACTCAAGAGACCTCAATTCGAGAGTATGGATTCTACATGAATCCCAATGATGTAACAAGACCAAACATCGTAAAATCACTCAACCGGCCTCAATCCAAGAGTATGGATTCTATATGAATCCTAGCATCCACGAAACAAAAGCAAAGGTCCAACAAAAACCATAACAAGTATAAAATCACTCAACTGAACACAACGTCAGGAGTATGGATGCAACACGCATCCGAATGCAACAAAAGGTGCAATAGTGGTCTGACTAATATCCAAACAGATCATCTAGGTCCACAACCCACATTGTGCCAAGAAAACCTGAGAAAATAGGGTGGCACACAAAACGACGTAAAAACTCCAAAAATTTGGAAAACTTCAAAATTAAAACCCATTTGGCCTTTGGGTTCAAAAACCCCAAAAATCCAAAAATAAATGGAATCGGACACCATATGACAAAATGGCCAGCATAACGGTGTAAAATTCCAAACCCTCATCCCAAAAATAGGGAAATGTTCATACCCGCCCAACCGGGTAGAACTAGCATACAAAAACGTAGGGGAACACTAGTTCTCAGCCTCCAAACAAACGGCTACAAAAAATAGAAGCAAAAACGGAGCAGAAATAATAAAATGGGAAAGCCCTACCTCACAGCCAAAAGGGCAAAACAGGAATCTAAACCATAAAATAAATATCCTGCAGAAGTAGCTGAAAATTGTGACAATCCAAGGTTTCCCTGAGCTGGATCCAACGAGCCGACCCTCACGACGATCCCACGCCCGTAGCTCCCACAATGAACAAAATAGTAAATCCTCATGAAGAGGATTTTGGGTTTTACTCTCCAACTTTCCAATTTGAAAGTGAGAAGTGAGGAATTAAATTCCTCTTCGGATACTTATTCACTTTTCGGGTGAATAATCGATTAGGGCATTTAACCAGCCAATCTAGTTAAACCTGTAATCGACCCAAACAAAAAAAAGCTATTCCTATAAATAGGAATTCATCTATGGCAAAGCTGCCATAAATTAAAATAAATCAATTAAAAATCCCGAAAACCCAAAAACACAAAAATCTCCTTAAACAACTTTCGCGACAATGCGAACCTCTAAATGCACAAACACGCTTACTGGTCTAATCACATAATGCAATGAGTTCGGATTTAATAATCACCAAAAGGTTTAAATTAAACATTTTAATAAAGGATACGTCGACCATACAAGGATGACATTGGTAAAATATGAAAGGCTGAATCACTAACTCCATGTGCCACTGCCAGGGATATAAATCTTGCACACTAAACAACATGATCAAGTGCAATTGCATATAATAACATAACTGAAGCAATAAATGCATTAAATCACCTAATTTAAGCATTTATTTAATTATATTAAAATAATCTATTTACATCACTCACGTTCGCAAAAGGCATAGCAACGCAGGAATGAAGTAAATAACCATAGCATTAAATCCATCACATAACAAAACCAGAGGTATGTCCAAATACCAGATAACCAGATAACATCATAAAACACATTGTCATCTCAAAATGGCATCATCATGCAATATGATTAACTGAACAACATAGTAGTCTAAAATCTTATGATACTAGAATCAAGATGTAACATCTGACCCTCAGGTCATCTCAGATGTAAAACATCACATAAGAACAGATATCTCTCAGATCAAAATAAAACAAGGTAAATGTCCATAGCACATAACCTAATAATCCAACAAGAAAAATCCATTCTAATCACTTAAGCATTTAATAATGATTGATTACTCTACATTAAAAAGGCATTTAAAACACATAAGCAAACACAGTCATAAACAAGACTAACCACTGCTACATGAACCTAGTCCCGTGTAGCATGCTAATAGAACATAGTGCAATCTCTGCACACATCTCAGGGTAATCACAGAACAACCTCATGATACCACATCGATCCTGGTAACCACTGGCACAAACCTCAATGAACCAAAAATCACATCATAATCTCAAAGATCAGTCAAAAGCATAATCAAAGCAACTGATACAGAAACATAAATCCAAACACCTCAACGGTGTAGACCACTCAAGGTCACAATCATGATCCCATCACAACAAAAGATCATCACGGTTGCATCCATTAGGATGACTTACAAAAGTCAAATGGGAGAGTCACTACATCATCGCCCCTAAAGACTAGGCTTACTCCTGGAAGCCTGCAATCCAAGAATAGAACCCAAAACACACAAGAACCAAAATCAAAAGCAAGCAATAGGAATGACTCAAAAAATCTGTACAAGTCAAACCCAAATCACTCCAACATTCTCAAACCATCACGTTAACCCCCAAATAGGTTAACCACGAGAGAATGGGTGTCACACAGACACAAGGTCCTCCAACAAGGAACCTTCTATGCACTAGGAAGAACCCAACTAGCCATAGTGTCAACAATACAAGGTAAGGAAAATCCCTCTCTACCTTGTCAACAGGTGCCCAACAACAACATGCACCAACCACATGACCACAAAACCAGGTCAAAACACTAAGCGCTTCCAACAAAAGTTGGAATCATGGGGAATAACCATCCCAATCTCCCAAGAATACTATCATGTCACACATGATCATTGTGGAAATCATGTAAACTCACCCTTAGAACAAAGAGTGTGTAAGTTTACCAACAAAAGGACACACTCCAAAGGACTACTCACTACCAAGCATAGGAGCATGACACCTCACCAAGGTACAAAAGCTCAACTACCACTGGAAACTAGGGTAACATAACCCAACCAGACAAGATGTCACCTTTCCACAAGGTTTCACAGACTTTTTTCAGTGGACACAATCATCAAATGTTTGCATACCAACTCACGAGATGGTAACATGTGTCCAATGATACCATGTCCCTCTAGCACCATGCTTGGAAAATTACACCCAATCTACCGCTAAACTCAATCTCTAACCTCAAGTCAATAGTTAAAGAGAAAAATTGACTGAGACAATCTACATGAAGATAGAAGCTTAGGGAGAAGGATACTACAGAGTATTAGGACTGAGAGGGAGTCTCTCTCTCAACCTCTACACTAACCAGTCCATGATGCATTAGGAAACTCACAATTTCACCAACCATCAACATACTCAACTGAAAACACTAACTGAGCTAGCGACATAACCACACTAGCCTACTCTCTCAAGAGAGAAAAGGATACAGAGGTGCACCCAAGACAATGTCCAAGAAGGAGAATCTAGACTCATCAAAGAACTGAGTCACTCCCAAAAGACAAGGCAACAACAACCCTGAGAAAGGAACGCTCACAAACCACACTACACCTCACAAGGGTGGTTCAGTGCAATAGGAAACACAAAAAACCCAAGCACGAACCCCAACAAGTACCTAGTAGATTATGAAGACAAGATAACTCTTCCGTTATGAATAACATGAGGAGTTAAGCTTCTCCAATGGCCATAAATACGATATGTCATGATTGAATTGGCCTCTACTCAAAAAGGTACTTAGAACATCGATCAACAACTCCAAAAGCCATTGCCTCACCATCGGACTTGGATTGAATCCATTGGAAAAGCGTTGAAAAGATATTGACAAGGACTACAACATGAAGAAGCTAAGAGAGACCAAGACCTACGATTTGAGCCACTACTCAAATCAAAACAACAAAGACAAAACCAATAGCCTTGGTCACCAAGGCAAGCAACAGACAGAATGTCCAAATCCACACAAGAGCACACATGCCCAAAACAACATAAGGCATGGAATGAAAGGTAAATCACACATTGAAACCATCATTAATTTTCTTTCATAAATTCATTAATTAAGCATAACATAAGCACTAATGCATAATGAACTGAAATATTTTCAAGCAAGGGTCCAAGAGTCACTATAGAACAAGTACATACCTTTCAATTTCTTTCAAAAATAACATTAAGTTCAATCACCATTTAAACCATTCAGTTACAATAACAACTTTAGATCTAACAAAGACACACTAGCATGTTCTCCATGATATTATCCCTTGAACGTACTACCAAAGGTTTGAGATGAACATGATAGAGTCACAACACACAACTGGGAAGTAGTGAAAAACATCCAGAATAGTCATCATGAAACAAAATAAAAAGCCCAAATGGGAGAAATGTCAATTCCAATAGTAAGTACCAAAAAGTGGTCATTTCAACAATAAGTCAAATGTGACAATTGCCACAAAGAGAGCGATAGATAAAATTTGATGACTACTCCAAGAGAGGAAAATACTAAAAACCAATGCTAGCCCAACAACATGAGGAAAGTACCTCCAGCCAAATAAAATAAGGCATCAAAAAAATCAAATTATAGTTGATGACTGAGTATAGTCACACAAGAGGGATAAATCACCACAGAATGCTAAGGAATACATCATCCTAGCAATGTTAGAGAACACACTCACACATCAAACACTATACCATCAGTAATCTCATGCATATGCAAAAAAAAAACAAAAATTTCCATGCAATGCAACATTTAGATATCCATCAAATTAATACAGTTTTACATAAGCTTAAGAAGCAATCAGATTGGGGACTTAAGTCATTAACCCAAGGATGTAATGCAAACCTACTCTTTGCAATGATTCACAATAAACACTCATTTTCAAAGAAAAGAACCATTTTATCACCCTAAAGATAAAACATAGAATCACAAATAAGATTCATTCATCAACTTACAATCAAGAGAAAATAGGGAGACAATGCACCTAACCCCACAAGGAGAAACAACAAGAGGCACACAAGCCAACACATGGAAACCAATCAGTGGCTCCATCCAAAAAGGGTCACACACGTAACCAACCAAACAAGGCACAACGATCCCACCTACAAAGTTAGGAAGACTGACTTCCTTCTCCACACATTGCTCTAGTTGCATCTACTGGACAAGCAAGTCCATCACGAGTAGATACCAAAGCAACAAAGATCACGAGTTCTCACCAAGACACTCGCACTCAACCAACGCAACAAGAACTACAAGGGCACCATAACACATAGATCCTAATGTTTGAACATGGGCTTTGATACCAGATGTAATGCCCCGCCTGGAGATCCTTGGAAACAAGGATTCAAATCAAGCCAAGATATATATATATATATATATATATTTTTTTTTTTTAACAAGTATGAATGCACATGACAACATCATACATGGATCACAAAGATCGCAATGGAAGAATTCAACACAATCCCGATAACCAACGAATCTTTGAATGCCACTACCAAAATGACACACCCAAACAAAAGCCAACAACCACCACAACAAGATGAGGGCACAAGAAAAGACCACTCATCAACAAAACACCAAGTTGGGGCAAAATGTAGAATCCCAAAATTTGGCTAAGCCTGAAATCCTGAAGCCCTGAAAATTGGCTAAGTCTGGATTTCTGAAGCCCTGAAATTTCCTAGAATCCATAACTTATCACCGAGAGGTCTGAAACCTATCTCAAATGATTTTTTGCATATATTAAAATATATCTTAAACGATATATTTTAAACCCCAAAAGACTAAAATAGAAACATGATAACTCGATTTCAAGAGAAATTGACAGAATTCAAAATGCAACAACATAGGGTCGAAGAACGCCCAAAAGGGTATCCAAAACCACTCTCAAAAAGATCGGATCACGAAGAAAAGTTCCCGCTGATGGCACGCGCAAGTTTTTCACAAAAATCGTGCAACACTTTTTACTAAGGGAAGGCGATACTTCTCCTTAAGGCGTGCAACACTCTTCCAATGTCGTAGGACATTTCTCAAGAAGGCATGTGACACTTTTCAGCATCGTATGACATTTCTCAAGAAGACGTGCGAAACTCTTCCAGTGTCGTATGAAATTTCTCAAGAAGGCGTGCGATACTTTACAGTGTCGTATGACATAGTTTGCATGGGCGTGCGATACTTTTTAAAGTGTTGCACCATGCTGAACAAATGTCACCCATAGAAACATGAAAACACTCCCAGAAGCAAAAAGGACCAAAATTAGAGCAAAGAACCTCCACACCAGGAAGTACCGGATCCACAAAGGCTCGAGGAATGAACACTTGAGTGCAAGAACAACACAGAAAGGAGAAAATCTATCCATCTAAACTACAACAACAAAGAACACACTGAAATAAACATCACAGAGAACAAAAGCAACATCACAGTGTACATAAATACATCTCAGGAACAAAACAACCAAACTAAGTATGCGGTTCCTCCCAACCGTCAATAGCATCATAAGACCATCGTGGATCCTAGCCATCCCCCGCGCGTAATATCCCAAGCCACTGACCAAATCGTCAGTACTGTCATAATAGGGACATAACTACTAAAACATGCATAATAACAGCATAAGAAAATCTAACATGCTAGTGATAATGCATAAGATAATCCTACAGTAGATAACATCACCTATCACATGCTAAACAACAGTAAGCAACATATATACTACTAAAGCAAATAACATCATCTAATCATATGCTAAACATCATGATAAGGGAATGCATCAAGTAAACTAACATCATCTAAACATGATATGCAAGCATCTCAATGAAAGCATAAATCAAAAGAAAGCATACACCAAAACTCGAAGTACCAAGTGAAGACATCCAGCAACGGTCACACTAAGACAAAAGATCGTTTCTGTACACCGATCCCTAGTAGTGGTGAAGGTAGCTACACCTCCCAACCATGTGGCACCCATAGGTCCACACCCACCATGCTAATGGAGATAATGATCCAACCACAAATGCACATAAAGCACAACATCCAAGGCTAACACTCACTCCAGACAGTATGATGGCTGCAACCAATAACCTAAGACAATGCAAGGAGTACAGGTCCTAGTTAGACACTCAAAAGGCTGCTAAGTAGGGACTAACATCATGGATAGTCGCTTGGCATCGAAAAGCCCAAGCTCGAATCTATATAGCTCAACTCCCTTAATGGAAGGCCAATACACCATGTAGCTCAACTCCCTCAACGGAAGGCCAATACATAAAAGTACCATTTTATTATCTTAAGTTTTATTACCAGTCAAACATTTTATTTAATTATCACTTATATAAAGCTTCCTCTACCAACCCATGACACCATGATCATCGGGCTGCGAGATAGAAGCCCCCTCCATATGCTACCCTACCCTACCCATGCTCATCCTACGACAAGTGCCCGTGGGCATGCATAATCCCATCCCAACCCCAATGATCATAACTTTTGAAAGTACCACGAAAGATCGAGCCTCGCAAGTCACTCGACAAATGTACACAAACGTACTCGTGTGTAGCGCACCACCATCACGAAGATCATAAAAAAAGGACAGGAATGAGAACACAATGCAAAGAAAACACCGAACTAAAAGCAACACGGGAAGGACAGATTCTACACAAATCCCAAAGCCAATAACATCATACATCATGAAATCACTCAACCGGCCTCAATCTGAGAGTATGGATTCTACACGAATCACAATGATGTAACAAGACCAAACATCATGAAATCACTCAACCGGCCTCAATCCGAGAGTATGGATTCTACACGAATCCTAGCATTCACGAAACAAAAGCAAAGGTCCAACAAAAACCATAACAAGTATAAAATCACTCAACCGAACACAACGTCGTGAGTACGGATGCAACAGGCATCCCAATGCAACAAAAGGTGCAATAGTGGTCTGACTGATATCCAAACAGATCATCCAGGTCCACAACCCACATTGTGCCAAGAAAACTCAAAAAAATAGGGCGGTACACAAAATGGCGTAAAAACTCCAAAAATTTGGAAAACTTCAAAATTAAAACCCATTTGGCCTTTGGGTTCAAAACCTCCAAAAATCCAAAAATAAATGGAATCAGACACCGTATGCAAAAATGGCCAGCATAATGGCGTAAAATTCCAAACCCTCATCCCAAAAATAGGGAAATGTTCATACTTGCCCAACTGGGTAGAACTTGCATACAAAAATGGAGGAGAACACTAGTTCTCAGCCTCCAAACAAATGGCTACCAAAAATAGAAGTAGAAACAATAAAATGGGAAAGCCCTACCTCACAGCCAAAAGGGAAAAATAGGAATCTGAACCATAAAATAAATATCCCGCAGAAGTAGCTGAAAATTGCGGCAATCCAAGGTTTCCCCGAGCTGGATCCAACGAGCTCAACCTCGCGACGATCCCATGCTCGTAGCTCCCACAACAAACAAAATAGTAAATCCTCATGAAGAGGATTTTTGGTTTTACTCTCCAACTTTCCAATTTGAATGTGAGAAGTGAGGAATTAAATTCCTCTTTGGATACTTATTCACTTTTCGGGTGAATAATCGATTAGGGCATTTAACCAGCCAATCTAGTTAAACCCCGAATTGACCCAAACAAAAACAAGCTATTCCTATAAATAGGAATTCATCTATGGCAAAGCTACCATAAATTAAAATAAATCAATTAAAAAGCCCAAAAACCCAAAAACACAAAAATCTCCTTAAACAACTTTCGCGACAATGCGAACCTCTAAATGCACAAACACGCTTACTGGTCTAATCACATAATGCAATGAGTTCGGATTTAATAATCACCAAAAGGTTTAAATTAAAAATTTTAATAAAGGATACGTCGACCATACAAGGATGACATTGGTAAAATATGAAAGGCTGAATCACTAACTCCATGTGCCACTGCCAGGGATATAAATCCTGCACACTAAACAACACGATCAAGTGCAATTGTATATAATAACATAATCGAAGCAATAAATGCATTAAATCACCTAATTTAAGAATTTATTTAATTATATTAAAATAATCTATTTATATCACTCACATTCACAAAAGGCATAGCAACGCAGGAATGAAGTAAATAACCATAGCATTAAATCCATCACATAAAAAAATCAGAGGTATGTCCAAATGCCAGATAACCAGATAACATCATAAAACACACTGTCATCTCAAAATAGCATCATCATGCAATATGATTAACTGAACAACATAGTAGTCTAAAATCTTATGATACTAGAATCAAGATGTAACATCTGACCCTCAGGTCATCTCAGATGTAAAACATCACATAAGAATAGATATTCTCAGATCAAAATAAAACAAGGTAAATGTTCGCAACACATAACCAAATAATCCAACAAGAACAATCCATTCTAATCACTTAAGCATTTAATAATGATTGATTACTCTACATTAAAAAGGCATTTAAAACACATAAGAAAACATAGTCATAAACATGACTAACCACTGCTACATGAACCTAGTCCCGTGTAGCATGCTAATAGAACATAGTGCAATCTTTGCACACATCTCAGGGTAATCAAGGAACAACCTCATGATACCACATCGATCCTGGTAACCACTGGCACAAACCTCAGTGAACCAAAAATCACATCATAGTCTCAAAGATCAGTCAAAAGCATAATCAAAGCAACTGATACAGAAACATAAATCCAAACACCTCAACGGTGTAGACCACTCAGGGTCACAATCATGATCCCATCACAACAAAAGATCATCAAGGTTGCATCCGTTAGGACGACTTACAAAAGTCAAATGGGAGAGGCACTGCATTAGGGATCCTCATTCATTCCTACTAATTATATGGTTATTGACTCTTTATATATTGGGAGCTATCTTTGTATTGGTAGTACAATAATTCCATTCCATGTATAGTTGTGAATTGTATTTATTAATGGTTTTGCAATTTTCACACTCTGATATATTGAAATCTAGATATGTTTGAATATATGTTCCTAAAATGCTATTTTTTTTGGGGAAAAGTATATATTTGGTCAAGCTCATTAGCTTGGTAATAAGATATTAGCTTTAAAGAAAAATCCATTATATTTGTTGTCTATATCATGGAAGGTGCAACTTGGAAATCATGCTTGTGAAAAGATTTTGAATGACATATGACTGACATCATCTTCAAACAACAATGATTGAAAGTGCAGATGTATTGTGTATAAACCCCATTTAGTTCTAATGTATTTGGATGATCCCATAGGAAGATAATGGAAGCAATTCTCTCCATTGATGTTTGTTAAAAAATGTTGTACATAGTAAAGCATCAGTTCAATTTGGGTATATGGTTTTTTTAAGGATCTCCATTTTGAACAATTTACTCCATCATAGTTCCATTGGAAGAATGGTGAGATCCAATGCTAGATCTAATAACTAGTAGTTAAGGAATATGATCTGCCAATTTTTTTTCCTCAAAAAATTGATAACCATAGTGCTAAAGAAACATTGTCCTTGAAAAATTTGCATCAAATATCAATTTCTGAACAGTCATTTAAAATTATGAAGAACTAATACACTATTAGACATTTATAAATTTGTACATTTTCTTTGAGGTGCATATATTGCATCACAAGTGATCTGAGCTAGGGTTGTTTGGAAGGCTATGATGATCAATCATACTATCCTTTATTATCTCACATATCCTAATGGAAAGTTCCCTCTATATTAAGTTCCTCTCATGATTAATATTATTATCATTTATGATCTAATACATTGTTCCTACTAAATCAACTTGCCTTGTGTACACTTCACAAGAAATATGTTGCCTCGCAACTCTTATTTTTTGGGTTGATGGAAAAAATATATACAAATTTTTCTTAACTTTATAATTTTTTAATATTATTTAATCAATGACATTATGTTTCTAGAATCTATGATTATGTTGTTTATTTTTGGATTTGATTGTGTAAGATTTTCTAACATCAATATTTCATATATGCATCATCAGAATGCACAAAAAAGAAATGATCATTATTTTAGACTCAAAATGACATAAAAGAGAGAGAAGGGTGAAAGAAGAGGTTAAAATAGTTGTTCATATTAATAATTGATATATACTAAAAAAATGAGCTTGATGATCCTAGTGCAAGTACCCAAGATTTTTAGCTTGAGGATGTTCCAACAATATAAAATACAAGAACCAAATAGATCATTGATTAATGAAAATTCTATTGAGTTTAATGACTTTCCAAGCTCACCTACTATTTTTTTTAATCCCAAAAATCCCCTTGGATTTGAAGATAATCTTCCATAATAAATAAAAAGTTCTCTATTCTTGCAATTTCCTTATTGTGTCAATCCCCTTGTAGATGTGTTTTCTAGAAGGAACGCTGGAAGAAATGTATCAATGAACCAATATATATTTCATGTCTCATTACTCTTTAAAGATTGACTGTTCAATTTGGCGTACAAATTTTTTGCCCCACTTTTCACCATATACAAATTTTGCAAAGTGGAGAGTGAACTAATGTCATGTTCTGTCAAGTCGGGTCAATAGGTCTTTCTTCTTTAGGTGCTAAGTTTCTCCATCGGTTTTTTATCTTTTCCCTTCTCCTGTATCACATTTAGCCTGGGTGGGTATTTCTTGGTTGTTATGAGTCTTAGGGGTAGTTTAGAGCCATCCTCAATGGAGATTCTAGATTTGTGCTACATCTTTTGATTTCCATGCAGCTCATTTGATCTGGAGTTATAGAAAATTGAATCGACAAAAAATCAAGTTCCAGCTTCTCCTTGGCAGGTTTTCGCACCTCGAAGGCAAATTTTTGCAAAGACTGGAAAATGCTATTTGTAAGCTTCCTTGAAGTAAAGTGAATCATGTTAAGAAAAGATCGTTCAAGTGATGTCATTATCTCACAGTGAGAACAATTTTAAAGCTTGGAAAATGGTCGGGATAAGCACCAAGAGAAAACCAGAAAAGAGCTTCTCCGTAGCAGACTTCAAAGTTAGTAATTAGTTTTTCGGAAAGGTCTATGTAAAGGAATTGAGAAAGCCAATGGGCCCCACCCCTCACTTTCAAAGTCAGTTTTGTGTTTTCTGAAAGCTTAAAATAAAGTGAATAGGGAAAAGGATGTAAAACAATGGGCTTTGGTGAAAAAACAAGTTTCCTCTTCTCCATTGAGGGTTTTCGCACCTAGAAGGTGAAACTCCACGGAGATCCATAAACGCTATCTGTAGGCTGAAACAAGGAAAGAATAAGCATCAACAAAAAACTCAGAAGTAGCTTCTCCTTTGGCAGACTTTGAAACAAGAGGTAAACTTTCCACAGAGGCCTAAATAGAAAGGTAAAGTTATTAGGCGGGCCCCATTTTTCATTTGCGAAGCCTCTTTGCTGTTTCCTGAACATTTTTAGTAAAGTTATTAGGGTTGAAAGATAAAACAAAAGCTTAAGGGGAAAATTGGAAATCTACTTCTCCACTGTGGGTTTTCTACCCTCGAAGGCCATTTCTCGCACTTCAGAGAAAGTCATTCCTGCAAGCATGGTAAGTATGTGATTTGGTTGCAGATTATTTCGAGCAAATAAATAGAAGTAAATTAGTGGATTGATTGGGTTTTTGCAAGTAGAATTGACCTAAGTGGATTTTTCCCAAGGAATTACTCCGTTCGTGTTTTTTTTAAAGACGGATGAAATGGGAAGTAAATCGATAATTAATGAGAGTTACCGTTGAGCCAACAGAAATAGTGAAAAGACAAAGATAAATTCGTTAGAACCTTTACATCCACCAATCCAATGGATTTACCCTTAATTTCGCTCATGTGGTGCAATTTATTAAATTCAACAAGCAAATCTAAGGTTATTTTAAAAAAAGGGAAGTAATAGATTTTCAAACTCCCATTTCACTGTTATACTGTTGTACTAAATAGTGCTTTCAAGTAATTTTTGAGTTACAGAGTTTTCTCCTTATATCAATTGCAATTGTTTGAACTATTGCTATCATACATCAAATAAAATGGCAACAATATTTGTGAGTTTCGACGGATTGGGTGGAATTAAGTCAGCATGGTCGACTATTATAGATACTTCACTCTGTTTCTATGATATGCAGGATTTTCAAAGGAGATTGAGAGCAAAGCCAATCCACCCCATAACAGAGAAACTTCAGGGAAGTGAATTAGTAGAAGCAACTAGGTTCCCTATAGTAGTACAAGCCTTAGAGTTGATTTTAGAATGCATCAATCATTACAACCCAGATACAAGGCAGATTCTTTTGCTTGATCAGATAGTGTTGATTTCAATCGATCGACAATTAGTGGTGAATTGCTTGCGGATTCTAGAATGAGAGGAGTTCTTTGATTTGATAATGAGTGGAGCCATGTCTGAGTACTCTTTAAAGAAGATGGTTTGAAGGAGGGAGATCATGTAGTCTTGGTTTTAGAAGCCAAGGGGAGCTAAGAGTAAAGTCCCTAAAACTCTTTTCAGCATGGACCTCAAAGCAAAAATTGTTGACATTTTGGTTCTATTGCATCAACTCAAAGTTGAGGTAGAAGCTTTTAATTTTGTAGAGAAGTACTTCTTTTTGGTGCAAGTTATTTGCTCAGACACACAGTATATTGACTATGCACATGAAGTCAGTGAACAACTTTCTAGGGCTCTTAGTGCAGCTAAGTTTTATAATTCTTTTTATATGTCCTCATTCTTGATATACATGTTGGCTTCTCTTCAATTGTGGTCAGGACTCCCTAGAATTGAGAATTTCCCTGATAATGTAAAAAGTTATGAGTTTTATCCATGCTTGCAATTACAGAATAGTTATGCACAATACATCTGAGTAAATGATGCATTCACCACGAGGATTTGCAGGGAACTATAGGGGTGCCTAGAGTGGAGATTCAGTCCAGAAGTGATGGCAATCATCAGCCAATTTGGCAGTTACTTCATCTAGTTCTCATCATTTTCTTATTTGCGTCTTGCAACATTTGACGGATTCCCACTGAAGCTACCTAGGTATCCAGATGATATGATCATGCTTGTGGAGATCGTGAGGCAAGCAATTTAAATGAACATGTTGAGTGCTAGCCTGAGAAAGAAAGGGTATGAATTCCCTATAAAAGTGGGAGCATACAGTTGTGAAACCAAATCAGATGCTAAGAATATACTCAAAGTATTTGAAAGTAAATACAAATTGGAAGAGTATGAAGCAGTAAGGCCCCTGTTTGATCCTAATGGATATGCCAGAGATGTGCTCTAGATTGGAAGCATAATCAAACATGTGACAACCATGGAGGATTATTGGGAAAATTGTAAGGATGAGCTGGAGAGTCGAGATCGTACCTTTGCCAGATTTACAATTGATCAGGTAAAGACATATGGAATAAATTTAGATGTGGAAGGGCTGGAGGATGATGGTCAAAATATGTACAGTAATACATATTTGACAAAATTGAGGAATACTCCCATTAGCTCTAAACCATATGTTGACATAAAAGAAAATTTTGATGTCATGATGGCAAGGATTATCAAAAGAACTGGGGAGTGGGTTGAATGGATAGCTAAGAAAGGCCGAAGCAAGAGCAAAGCTACTCAAGCTTCTCCAGCTACAACTACTCCTACTTTATCTCAAAGTGTCACTCCTAGTTCTACTGCCACAGCTACTTAAGGACCAACCCAATCTACGGGAGGAGGTGACCAGCCCCCAAAGAAGCATGTTCCAATAACCCCAACCTATCAAGGGGGATCACTACCAGTCATTGGAGATCAAGATAAAGCTGAAAAAGAAATGGAGGGATAGAAAGATGGATCTCTCACTCCAGTCTCCAACTCCATCTCTTCATGCTACCCCTGTCTTATCCCCCCGTCATAGCCCTACTCCATCTATAAACGCTCCTGTTCTTAAGCCTATTGGTTCTCCTATTCAGATAGTAGAGATTGGAGATGATAAAAATAGTAGTAGCGAATCCACTGAGTCTGATGAAGCTACCAAGAAAGCTCAAGAAGAAGAGAAAGCTCCAGGTTCATCTCGACCCCTTTCTCAAGATCCAAAGACCCCCTTTTCTACAGCTACAACAACAAAAACTCTAGTAAAGAAGAAAATGTTTAGCATTGAATCACTCAGAACAACCTCCAAAGTGATTAATATAGAGTCTTGGCTTGAGGATACTTTGGAGAAGAAGAGGAAAAGAAAAGATGAAAATTTCCCTTCAAAGGAAGTTGTATCTCAAGCAGCTCACTCAGGATCTGCCTTAGTAAAAACTAAAAAGTAGAAGACCTTGTCAATATTGGGATGAGATCTAGAAATAGGGCACCTAACTATGGAGGTAGCAAAACCAAACAAGGCAGGGAGAATTGAAGATATGACACTAGAAGACTTCACTCTGCACTCAATTGATCTTGGAGAAGCTAGACATGATACAAAAGTAGGCCTATGGAAATCGAGTAAGGAGGTGATAGAAGAGCAACTGGAGGATCTCAAGTCATCAAAGGTCAGAATGAAAGCAGAAATAGAGGAGTTGAGAAGATTCATCCAAAAATTAGTTGTTCCATTGGCAACTATCACTGGTGTGCCTGCCACTAAAAATCCTTTAGCAAAAGAGGTACAAGCCTTCATATCACAGCTCTAGAAAGATAGACATTTTGGTTAGATTGGAAAAGAATGGATTGAGAAACTCAGTTTAGATGGAGCTTTTATAATTGATCAAATTGGGAATGTTATCCTTCGGTTAGAAATTGAGAAGAAAAACATTACTTCTAATCATAACACTTTGGCCGCAGAAAAGGAAAGGTGTGACGAATGCATTTCTCTCCTAAATATGATCATCCAAATGAAGGCAAAAGAGGTAGTTGAAGCAAAGATTTTGAAGAAGGGAACTGAGCCTTTGTTCGAATGGCTTCAAAACATGCAATTCAAGCAGGAGATGATTCAAGAAGTAGAGGAAGGACTCAAAGAAACAAAGGAAAAGGTGAAGAAGATCCAAGACAAAGCATTTGAGCTCATGCAAGGATTACACACTGACTCACAAAGCAGTGGGCAAGGAAAGGTTTCCATTGAGATAGAAGTAATGAAGAATAACTTCTCCACATACTTGAGTAACCTATCTGGAATGAATTCAAGCAGTCAAAATAGAGTGGTAAAGTTGCAGACACTGAGTGGATGTGTGCATGTGGCAACTGGAGAGTTAACAAGTTAGCTAGGTGTAGTAAAGGAGTTAGCTCGGGAGCATTCAAAGTGGCTCTTGAGATTCACCAATGTACATGTGCCTAGTCATGAGGAGATGGTCCCAATTATAGTGGTTGCCAGAACATATAGGGAAAAAATTGAAAAGGGAAAGAAGTCTAAATGACTTATTTAACACTCCTTTTTTGTTCTTTGATGTAAATGTTGCAAATTTTTGTAAATTTTGAAATCTGACAAACTGGCATCTTGCCATTTGTCATATTCAGAAGATGAACCGATTGAAATTCCCATTGTAACAGTGATCTCTCAAATCCTATATGTATGAAATTCAATGATAAATCAAAGGTGGGAGAATTTTGGTGTGAAGTACTATCTGTTGTAGAGACAATTGAATGACACTTCATTTCAATCATTTTTTGTTCCAGTAGGTACTGCAATTAGTTAGTATTTCCTTTCTGCATTATAGAGAACTAAGAAAGAACAAAGTTTCTTTTCCCCTATTTTCTGGAATTCAAATGGATGTTATAAGTATTGTTATATTTCATTTGATGAAAGGATTCTGTTAGTTTTCTCAATTCATTAGTTGTAGTTCAGATTTTGATTTCAACTTATTTTAGTCTTGCTCAGATGGACTTATGAATTCATAAGAAGTGTGGATACATAGATCTATTTCGATATTTATAAATTTTTCTTGCCTGAATTAAGTTCTAGTTAGGCTTAATTTGGTTTTCCTCTCCTGCTCTCGGGTTAAGAGCATACCCCATGGTAGAAATTAGAGATAAAACATAATTCATTGAATATCATTTACATAGGGAGCTGTACCTCAATTTAGAGGGAAACTAAATATTCTTAGAAATGATTTCCCAACTATTGTGTAAAGTTGTTCTTCATTATAAATTTGGGCACATTAAAAGAGGAAAAGAAGAAAGACAAATTTGTTTACCAAAAAAATTGACACCTTGTTGCTAAATAAAAATTAATCCTAAACTTCTTGAAGCATGGGAGAAACAACAATACTCCATTTCATATTATAAAAAACTTCTATGATTGTTCAAAGAGACCAAAATAAATTCTTCAAGTTTCCTTTCATAAGATTTTAGTAAGAAGCTTTAAAAAGGGTTCAAGAAGAATCAATACAGGCATTTGCCAAAATCTTAGAGCAAACTTAGAATTTCTTGTTAAGCAAAAAAATGTTTTGTAACCTAGTTTGTCAATTTCTTCTCAATTCTTAGTAAAATATATAGTCGTATAATACTTTCTAGAAAAAAGGAAACACCCAAAAATCTAAATATTTTTTATTTCTCAAACTATTTCCATGCATAAGAATCCAACCATAAAGAATCAAATATGAGACATTGTCTACAACATTGAGTTTTCTATCATAGAATGCTAGATCTGAAGCTTCACATAAACTATCAAAACGATAGAAAGTCTAATTGATCTTCATTTTTAAAAATTTAAGAAAAGGAAGGACCAAAAGATATCTAGCACCTTTTAGATAAATAATATAAGTGAAAATGATCAAATTATAACAAAAGCTATATATATATATATATATATATATATATATATATATATATATATATATATATATAGAAAGCATGTGAACAGATTGTAAAACATGAATGAAATATTGATACTTAAATATATGAATACAAAACCTTTATATATGATCATAACCATGAAGATGACTCATCCAATTCTTAAGAGTTAGAAAAGATTAATTAGCTTATTATAATTAAAACAAAAATTCTAAGAAATATTGCATAAAGCAAAGGAGAAATATCACTTCTCTCAAATCATATATAAAATATTCTCTTTCATAATTATATTAGTAATTATAAATTTTTTAACATAGATTAATTGTGCTCCTTAATAGTAGTTGTTCTCTTTTGAACTCTAAATTATGATTTTGTTTCTTTTTCGACTCTTTAATAAGAGTGGACTTCTTCCTAATAATATTAGATAATAAACTATGTATAATCATTTCAAATATATATATATATATATATATTAAAAAGGAAAAATAAAATATAAAAGTATCTACATATACAACAAAATACTTTGACCAAAAAAAATGAAATTATAGTCTTTAAGAAAGATGATCTATATCACTTTCTTTCTTATTTTTTAATTAAATATAATAGGAGTCAAAATCATTATTGATTGTCAAATTTATTTTTGTCGATAGATCTTTGGTGTAATTGTCAAGTTGAATACTTATGATTGAGTCTACCAAAAATCCAGCCTTGGTTGAGTGCATGGCTTCTTAAATATTTATATCCATAAAGCACGGCCTTGCTAGAAGCTTTTTCTCTCACTTCCTGAGAATTGTCTGATTTTCTCATTTAGAAGCTCAAAAATCTGTAGTCGATAAAACCATTGACACAATATAATCTAAGTTTTTCCATTCAATATTTTCAATACTCAAAACTTGAGATATGTACATAAAATAAGGAAATCTCTGCAATATAAATTATTAGTCCCTATCTATTTAACTAATGTTTTCATTAGTTCTTTATTCAATTAATTTTTAGAGTGACAAAATCTTATAATCTAAAGTTTCAAATTTTTTATTTTTAAAATCTACTTATAGACAACAATTTCTAATTTATGATTAGCTAAACCTAATTTTCCTAGGGGTTAAATTGTTTTTTAAATTTCAAAAAATAGCTAGAAAATACAACTGGAAGCTCTAGAATTTTCTTGTCATTTTAGAAGATAACTGGAAATGAGAGGATGGTGTGATTTCCTTCCCACTCTATTGGCCAACATCGCTAAGGTGAATATGTTAATTGAGGTTTGAACATGGGTAAATATTAACTAGAGAGAAAAGTGGTGTGTGTTCGCTTTGCTATGTCAATTAACTCCTGAGTTGATCTTGATCTTAATTTTGTTGCCTTTATATTATTTTTTCACGTCAAAAATTCTAAAATAGATTTTTTAGAAGCTTGTTAAAAGCTCCAACCATCTCTCATTAAAATTAGTAGGACACCTTGACTCAAATCTGGAAGCCCTATTAATTTAAAATCTTTATGAACATCACTTTTATCATTTGCAAAATGTTGGGATTGTATTGCAAATATAACATGCTAATATTTTTCAAATTTTGACAAAGAAAAGTAGGTAGTATTGGTGTTTGGTAGGACTATTGTATAAGGTTTTTACACAAAGTTTTTGACTTTCTTTTTGAACTTTGTCAATCTATTTTTTTAATGAAGTTTGAAGAAATGATGACATTTTTGTCTTTTCAATTTTCTAATAGAATGATTTTTGAATTTTTTTTAATTATAAATAATGGTTATGTTAGAAATGTGTTGGGCGGTCATTATGCACGAGGTCAACAATAGGAATCCATTGCGCTATTCCTCTCTTGAAAAGCTAATCTTTTTGGATCAACTCCAAGGTTTAGTATTTGTCTTGCGACAGACCAAAATTCACTCAGTTGAAGATAAATGTGATTGTTCACGAAGAGGCCTTTGATGGTTCTATTATGATCTCAAAATGAAGCAAAATTTGTTCACTTTCTCAAAATAACACACAAAAGAACAATGTTTTTGTATTTTTTGTTTTTCAATGAATGCAATTCTAACAACACAACTAAAATGAGTTCCTATTCTAACAATGGGTTAGCAAAGCAAATAACGAAACTGAAAGCAAATAACATGAAATTGAAATCCTAAATGGACATAAGCTACAAAAAACAACACGTTGAGAGTTAAACTTTCAAAGAAATCAGTAGGAAACCAATGAAAATAGGAGTAACACTTCCTAGAATCCACTAGTGCAATCGTCAATGAGAAACTTTAACAATCGTATGATATTTCACCTTTCATCAAATCGCAAGGCCACAAAAAGTGCACTCATGTGAGACAAAAATTTACGCAGGCACAATTTTGATGATCTCTTCTTAAGCTTGTTACATCAATGAAATTCATAAATCTGTAGCAAATACCAGAACTAAAAGATCACACAACTAGAAACAACACAATAAACCTTTGGCTCAATCACAATTGCATGAACAAAATTCACAAAACAATGACACATTCAGGTAAGAATCACTACACTCCAAATGCGAGCACCAAAAGCACAATTTTATTGCATAATAATGATGGCTCTTGTTACATATTACAATGGAGTATTTATAAGAAACCATCTCCTTAATTTGTGTTGAGAGTGAGAGATATCTTCATGCAATAAAATGCTTTTAACACATCAAAACAAACTAAATATTTACAATCTCACAGTTATTCTAGTGCTTAGAGGGACTCCATCCATGTTTTATTCATTAATTGGATGCATGAGCCCTTTACATGTCAAAAAAAATGAAAATATGAGAGATAAAGTAGGAGGAAGCCTTCAATCAAAGTACGAGTGTCTAGAGGTGCCAAAAATAGAAGTTGGTCCTTTACTAGGTATGTGTCGAAGTTAAACTACCATCAGATTGTGTTCCAGATGCATGGAAATCACTATTTTTGGAACAAGTAGTTAAGTGTCAATGCACCTTTGAATTGTAGAGCAGTGGACCTATGTACCTACGCACCTATAGAGCTACGAACCTACACACCTTAGAAACTCAATTTGCCAAAAAATCAAAGTTCTCAATTTTGAAAATGGTTTTTGGGTTTTGCTCAAATGGGGTTTTAATCACTATTTGTGTACATTCTTTGCCCCATTTTGATGATTTATACCCTCTTTATAGCTAATCACTTTCATAAACTTGAACTCCTACTTCTTCAATCTAAAATCCCAAGGCACTTGCATTGAATCTTGTCATTAATAGTTGCATAAGATGAGGAACCTATTCCACTTCATGTGTCCAACCTCTGTATCTTCGACTTTTTATCCTTCCTGGTGAGAAACCAAGTGATCTAGATTATCCAAAATGATCAAATGTTTGAAACTTTTTCATATTTTTTCACAAGTTTTTCTAGGCATTTTTAAATGGCATTTTCGAAGGTCTTCTACTCAAAATTTCAAGTCAAAACCTTCGTTAGTCCTTAAAATTGGGCAGCCAAAGGCTCATTGTTTTAGGGACTAAAATTAGATCTTCAGTTCTTCTTTCCAACAGTGTAAACTGTTTTCAATTTTGAGCTCTACGTCAAAATTTATGACCCTAACAAGTTGAGGATGCTTTTTTTACCTTAACATATGAAGGTGCAAGGGCATGTGTGCATGTGACGTGGCTTGGTGGTGTGTATGTGAAAAAGTGTGCTATGGTGAGGTGTGTGGTGCACACACACGAGAACCAATAGAGTGAGTTTTAGTGATGTGTGATGCATATGGTGGCATGCACGGTGCGTATGGTGGTGCATGTGATGCAATTTAGAATGCGTGACACAAGGTGGTGTGTGCAGTGCATATGGTGGCACACATGATGCGAGGTGGCATGCGCAACATGAGGCGGTGATGTGCAGCACGTAAAATGGTACACGCAATGTGAATGGTGGTGCGCGCAATGCAAATTAACATGCATGGCACAAATGGTGGTGTGTGTGGTGCAAATTAGTGTGTGTGGCACAAGGTGGTGCACATGGTGCGAGGCAACACCGCACGACATGAAAATTAGTGTGAGCGGCATAAATTTTTAATTTTTAATTTATTATTATTATTATTATTAAGATTATTTTTAATTTTTTAATTTTTTTAACTTTTTGACTCTTTAACATTTCTTGGACCCTAAATTGTGAGTCTGGAAATTCAAAAAAGAGAGTAGGGGGTGCATTGTGAAACCACAACAAAATGCTTTAGATTAACTGAGAGGGAGGCTGAACTTGTTATTCAAGGTCCAAATGTCTAATTAAAACTTTTTCATCAAGTAAAGTGATCCTATAAAACTATTCATTCATCCAAGCTTAAACTTTCCTATTTAGCAAGTTACTATAAATCAACATGCAAGCATAACACATGAAAGATCAACACATAACATAGTGATTTACGTGGAAACCCAATTTGGGGAAAACCACCAGTAATATGCTACTCAATTCTCACTCTTCTAAAGTGATGACCTATGAAAGTCCTGCTCTATTAAAGCCTACAACACACTGTTAAATGTGACCTAGTTAGAGGACTTTAGAACATTCACTTGGAATGCCACCCTGTTAAAGGATTTACAAATGGCTATTAAACCAACCTAAGTCCATAGGATTTTACCCTAGCTTGCACAATTGTTAGAGAGTAACAATAAGGGCTTTTGACCTGATACAACTCACAAATTAACTTGTAGATTTTAGATCACAGTTTAGCTCTTCACAATTTACCTAGCTTTTAGCCTCTACAGCTCTGACAACTTGTCCTCCTTTCAAGCTTCGTCTCCTTGAGTCTTAATACTCGATATACTAGTGCAATCTTCTTTTTGACTACTTATTGAACCAGAGTCTCTATGCTCTGTTCTTCCTTCTCCTCTTGATGTCTTCTCCTTGACACCTTTCAACCACTCCATAATTTGGTACCCTAGCCTCTCTTGCTTCTTGGCCTATGACTCCTTAAATAGAAGTTTGGAATTGCTTTTCCAGCTTGATTCTTCCCTCCTTAAATTTTAGTTCAAATCAATTAGGTAGGATTCATTGAATCTAACGCATATCTTGTTCCTTCTAGAAACATCATGAAGAATCCTCTTGAATTCGCCCAAAAATAGTTTATATAAAATTATGTGTCTCTAGCTCATCATCCTTATCCTCCATCGGGTTCACAAATTTTAAGGTAACAAACTTGTCGGCTCAGATCTAGCAAATCTTTGACTTCTCCAATAATGCAATAGCTCGGCATTATTGAAATTCTAGTGCTCAACGCATACTGTGTTACTTGGCATCAACTACATTTTACTAATGCTCAGCACCTACTATGGATTCACTCGACATCCATTGAGTATTTTTGATGTTCAACACCTGTTACCTTGCTCAGCATTTGAGTATGCTCGACTCCATCTATATCACTCAGCACACACTAGATTTTTTATATGCTTAGCACTAACTAAAAATTTGCTCAGCTTGAACTAGCTTGCTTGGCACTTACTAATGAACTTAGTTAAGCTTTGTAGACAACCTTGTTGCAAGTTATTCTTCCAGTGTTTCTAAGTGTGGCCAGCCTCTGTATCTTCAAGTATATTATCAATTTACCATTTTCTTAACTAATCCTTGTACTTCATTACAAAACCATAACTCAACCTTTCCCTTAGGTACTCTTGTTACATCTTGTTGATTAAATCCTCTTCATCAATCAACTAAGTGATAGTACTTAGATCTTATAATAAATTGTCATTCCATCAAATAGCAGGTTTGACATCAATGAAAAAATAATGATTGAAAATTTTATTTTTCAACCATCTTCCTTCCTTGCAACAATCTTTGTCTTTGATAGTATTCAGTTTCAACAATGATCTTTTCAATCAGATTTCCAACAATCTACCTCTTTAGAATTGATGGAAAACCAAACTAATCAACTAAGTTATCAAAATGCTAACTAGGTTAAAATAGTAAATCAAATGCCAAAAAGAAAACTTTATTTAAAACTATTCATTTTATCAATAGCATAAATTAACTTATGACTCCCTCTGAATTCTTTTGCTAATAAACTATTTTCTCCCTCTTTGTTCTACTATTCCTCTGATTGATTCTTGCCTGTACTAGTTTTCCTTCTCTCTTTTTTGTGGCTTACCACTATTTACTGACTCTCTCTCACATTATTTCTCCCTCTACATACATTGATCATTTTTTGATATTCTAGTATAAGCTACTTCTCCCTCTATTCATTTGATCATGTAGACTTGATTAGTTTCTTGCTACTTATTCCTCTATCCAATTGAATGTTGTTGATTAGTTTCTTGTTACTTCTCCCTCTTTGACAACAATGCCAAAGACATACCATTTCATCATCTTAACATGCAAGTGTAGCATTTGCAGGTACTCCAATTTCTTCCTCTATCACCTTGCTTGTGACTAATTTGGAACTTCAACACTTTAATTACTTTAGCCATGATCCTAAAGTAAACATCCTCTACATCAATTTGTAATATCTCAACAATCAACTCATTTGATGCAAGGTAGTTTTTCTTTTTCTTCAAACATCCTTGGATAGGGGTATCACCCATAACTTACCTCTAAGATACTCAAAATCATCTTTAGGTAGTGCTTTTGTAAAGATGTCAGCAATATATTCCTTTGAACTAACATATTCCATCCTTATTTGCTTATCTTCCACCAATTCTCTTACATAGTGATAATTGCAATATGCTTTGTTTTGGCATGTATCATAGGTGTACCTATGAATTGTGGGCCTCTGCACCTCACAGACACTTCAACATGGTCATTACTTGTGAAATCATCCTAGGATGAACATTGGATTGTTCATCCAGAATGCCTGAAAGAGTGACCCATTGCCTCATATCTAAAGGGATTTCGCCTGTTAATATCCTCAGAATTGAGGCGCAGGCAACCAGACCCTCTAAGAATGAAGGATTTGAATGTAACTATATGATTATGTAGATTAATATATATGTTATGCAAGCATTAATCTAAGAACAGATAAAATAAACTAGATTATATGTATGCACATTAAATCTAAATGAGAGAGAATAATTAATCTAAATGATATTAAGCTAGATGATATTAAGCTATGACAATAATAAGAAAATAAGTATGCAATTTAGCAGAAATTTGATAGCATAAGAATTCAACCTCTATAATGAGGAAATGAGGGTCTCTTAAATAGACTTTCCTGGAATCCATCAACAGTTGAGATCAATTTCAATCAACGGTCAAGATTGAAGATGAGGTTCAGTTAAGGTGGAAGATTCCTAAATTAGAGGGAGTTAACTGGCTCAGATCTGAGTGTAAGAGTCAGTCAACTCAGATAGAATTCAGTGTGAGAGTAAGTGATCTAGGTCACTTCTAATTTGATCAGCAATGAATTAGGAATTTCCATTCTTGAATTGTAGAGAAAATTAGGAGAGATATTTAATTTAATAAAATAAGATATGCTCTCATAATTACCTTTTTCTATTTAATTAAATAATTATATTTAATTAATTAGAGGTCCTTTTCTTATTTAATTAACTAACTCCATTTAATTCAATAATTTTGTTTAATTAATTTAGAAGTAGCTTCTCCATTTATTTAAATAATTTCATTTAATTAATTAGAATAGGCATATTTATTAAATTAAATAAATTTAATTCCATAGTACATTAGCCTTAGGAGATAATTTAATTTAATAAAGTATGAATACTTTTAGATTAAATTAAATTAAAATCAAACAGGTTTTATGTGGCTAATATGAGTGCATACTATAGGGATTAAATAATGACTATGATGAGTACAGATTAGGGTTTTTTGTATCTAACAATTAAGTCAAGTAGCAAGTAGTAGAATAAGAATTGCCTATTATAATAGGTCTTAGGATTGATCAGAATAGATCAGAATTGGTATGATGGCAAAGAGCATATTTTGGGGTATTACAATAGGATCCTTTGATATTTTGATGGCACTTGTGTTATCACAATAGAGTATCACTGGTTCAATTACCTCTTCTTTCATACCTTATAGTAGATATTTGATCCATACAATATTAGTGTAGTTGATAGCAGTAGCAACATATTCAGCTTTTTCTATGGACTATGAGGTACAACTTTGCTTTTTGCTGGTCCAAGTAATCAATCTTTTACCTAAGAAAAGTGCTTCTCCATTGGTGCTCTTTCTGTCATCAATATTATCTCCCCAATCTACATCAGTGTAGGCTATCAAATCAAAAATTTTACTCATCTTGTAGTATAAGCCAAAGTCATTAGTTCCTTTTAGGTACCTCAATATTCTTTTTATTGCCATCAGATGATTTTCTCTTGGACTTGTAGAAAATCTTGCCACTTTTCCAATGGCTAATGCAATGTTTGGTCTACTATGTACAACATACTGCAACTTTTTAATCATTGATCTATACATTGTCTGATTCACTTCAATTGACTCATCATTCTTGGAAAGCTTATGTCCTATTACTATTGGTGTACTGACTAGTTTTGAGTCTTCTAATCCAATAAAGTCCTCAGAATAATTCAATTGTCTAAGCAGAGTAGCAGAGACAATATTTAGGCCAGCACTGTTATCAATGAGTACCCAATGAACATGTGTTTGATGGATCATAACCTCAATGTGTAGAGGTTGATTGTGTGGGTGACTCAACAAGCTATCATCCTCCTTGAAGAAGGTCATAAGATAAGGTGAGGTCAAGTGACCTACCACGGATTGGAATCGCTCAAGATCAATATCTTGAGGAACATTTTCCTCATCGAGGGCTTTTTCTAGAATTTTCCTATGAGTAGGTGAGATTTTAAGCAGCTCAAAGATGGAAATCTGAGCATTAGTTTGTTTCAATTGATCGAGAACACTATAACTGGTTGCTCTCAAGTTTGTTGTGGATTTTGCACCTTTGCCAGATGGACCAGCAAGGGCTTTATCTTTGTGTTGTTGAAGATCTGAAGTAGGAGGCATAGGGCCTTTGAGCACCAACTTGGCACGAGAATGAGTAACAACATTAGCATAGTGTTATGAAGGTGTATTATCCATTTCATTGGAAGTAGGACCCCTCAAGAGAAATGGTGTCTTGGGTTTGTCGTTATCTTGCTTGCCCTTAATTGTAATAACATTGTAGTATTCAGAATCCACAGGTTCAACCATGTGAATGACATTGTCATCATTGGAATATGTATAGTTGACCTTGTTGTAGGGTTGTGGTTTCAAAGTCTCTCCTATTTCTTAAGCTGGGAAAGGTTCTTTGAATGCCTTGTGATCCGAGTTTTTGTTATGTCCATCTACCACAAGATCACCAACATCAATCATGTCCTAGACTTTATGGCGCAAGTTTATACAGTTGCTAGTTTTGTGTCCCTTGTTTTGGTGATACTCACAAAATGAGGTCTCATTCCACCATGGTGGATGTGGTTGTGGATCATAGGGACAAGGGTTATCCATAGGTGAAATAAGCTTATGTTGTAGCAATGTTTTGTAAACAACATCTAAAGGTTCTCCCAAGGGTGTATACTCTCGCTTGGGGCGTGTTGTCCATGAGTTTCTTGGTTTGTTCTTAGATGTCTTATTGTCTCGAGGAGGTTTCTCAACATTTTTGGCTGCTTTGAGGCCATTTGTGAGGTTAAATGCTTCTTTACCAAGTTTGGGTGTGACATTGTCAACGATTCCATCATGTACGATTTCTCGGTTCTTGTTGACGTGTTTGGTTTTATCCCTATTGGAAGTGGAACCTTGTTTCATGTCTCTCTAAAGAGTGAGTTCACCTTTTTTGACCATAAATTCCTCGATGTAGATAGCCTGTGTGATGATTTCTTCAAAGTTACATGGACCTTGAAGTTGGAATCTGTATCTAAAATTAGGTAGGAGGTTATCATTGAAAATGTCAAGCTTCTCCGTTTCTGGAATTTTGTGGGAATACTTAGTGTAAAGTTTTCTCCACCGTTGGATGAATGTGAGAAAAGGTTCTCCAATTTTCTATTTAAGGTTGCATAGATCTCGAATATTGAGAAGGTGTTGTATGTTATGAGAATATTGTTGAACAAATAGTTTGGCAATTTTGTCAAACGTCTTGATACCAATAGGTAAATGTGAGAACCACTCCAAAGCCTGACCATCTAGGCTTCTAGGGAATAAATGCATGAGGTATGTTTGATCATGTATGAACTCCATAGACAAAGCACCAAATTCCCACAAGTGATCTTGGGGATTAGTAGTACCAAAGTACTTGTCATATTTGGGTAGCTCTACGCCTCGTGGGAAAGGTGGCATGTTTATGCTTTTGTCAAATTGAAATGGAAAAAGAGCATCCAATGTGTATGCCTTTGTGGGTTTCTCTTTCTCATGCATCATTTGAACCAATTGGTATTGCATAATTTTCAATTGTTTTTGGAGTTTAGAAGTCTCAGTTTCTTCTTCAGGCATGATAATGGTTTCCACATTGAAATGAGAGGGTAACTTTGCTCCCTCTTGGGAAAGTTTGAGAAAGTACTTTTCTTTCTCTTTCTTAAGTAGGATTCCCATGACCTTTTGGAAGTTTTTGTCTCTTTGACATTTTGCTATGGGTTCAAGGAGTATTTCCACCTCTTCTTGTTCCTAATCGGTGTCATGTTCTTTCTCTTTCTCTTTATTGTTCCTAGGTAGTTCTTGATGTCGACTATAACTACCATGTTTAGGTTCATGATTAGTCATTATAGGAACATGTTCAATTTCAGTGTTTTGTGATTCAAAAGGTCCTCTAAAAAAAGAATTAGACATCATGTTTGGTAATGCAAGACCTCTACCTATCTCAGTATCCTCTTGGTACAAAGGATTCCTAATTTGTTGCAAATTTATGGAAAATTTTTGTTTAATTCGAGATGACCTGATAGGTGAGAGGGATCATGAAGATGCCTCACTAGCTGAACTATATACAAATTGTGTAACAAAAGGTAAGTAACCTCTACCATGATTACGACCCCTAGCATGACCACATTTAAGTCTAAGAGGATAAAATAGTTTGCCGCTTCTAGTTGCGATAGTCATAGACAAGGACAAGAAGCAAGAACCTAGACAAGGACTGCACCAAGACTAAGTCTCAAAAAGGACAAGATAATGTCCACCAAGGCACAAATGGTCTGATTTAAAGGCTAGAATAGCTAGAGATTATGACTAATGTGACACAAGGTATGACAAAAATTAAGAGACAAAGACAAAAGGTAACTTAAGAGACAAGACTAGTCAAAGTACAAGGCACAAGTCTTTAGCTAAGCAAAGTACCATTGTTTTAGAACTGTTCGCAGACAGAGAGTGATAAACAGATGCAGAAAAGGGCAGCGTGTAGGCCGTAGATAGCTAAAACATACCAAAAGTGGTAATGCTGACACAAAGTATCACGCGAGAAACCTTTACAAGCTGTGTGAGGAAGTATTTTGGATTGCGTGAGACTATACTCTAGGCCATGCGAAAATTAGTGATAGTAGTTTAATTTTGTGTGAGGAAGTTCACAGGGTCATGCGAAGACTCATGACAGTAGTTTAATTTTGTGTGAGGACAAAATGATTTCACACAAGACTGAAAAAGTTTTTGCATGAGAAGGCAGACGAGTTTTACAACAACGACTAATTTTGACAAGATTTTCAGACTGTTTGGACATATTGGATAGATTTATTAGACAAATTTGATTAGACAAGCAACAAGGTTGACTGAGTAAGACAGTTAGACAATGTTTCAAGACTCAATTCAAGCAATGTGTTTGAACAAGACAGTGAGAAGCAAGCAGTAGTCAAAAATAGTCTTTCCGAGGACAAATCAACTCAATAGGATAGGGGAGTCTTGACTTTTGTTTGTTGTAAAATGGTTTGGACTTTGTTGATGACTTGATAACAAACACACTTTATCCCTAGAAAGAAAAATTGGTAGAGAAGGCAAAACCTTTGTCCCACATCTTATGCGCATGCATGTACCTCACATAGCCATGTCACCCCCTAGAGGGCACTTATTTTTTTGGTATATTCAAAGGACTCAATAGTATACACTGAAAAAGCACCCTTGTGGTAGGGGATGAGCATGTATACCACCTTCAAATGTCTAGTAGCATGCCTATGGTGGGTTCTATAGGAGAGATTCTTCCCCCTCCTTGCACAAAGA
The DNA here is from genome assembly GCA_028749045.1 of Cupressus sempervirens. Taxonomy (NCBI): domain Eukaryota; kingdom Viridiplantae; phylum Streptophyta; class Pinopsida; order Cupressales; family Cupressaceae; genus Cupressus; species Cupressus sempervirens. The sequence goes on from CM053783.1 coordinate 246,227,659, forward strand.
TTATGCCTCCTTTCGATGGTGAACCGAGTAGCTTCTAACTAAGAGGTTTTTACTTGGATTTCATTCCTATTAATTCTTGGTGGCTCCGTAAGTGGAGTTGAGACCAGTAGTCCACACTAGCATCTGAAAGTCCACACTACTTGCTTAACAAGCCAGGGGCCAATGCCGACCAGTGCACAAATAGAGCTTCCCCTTGATATGAGATATCAATAATTAAGGGGATGAAATTAATCCAGCTTTGGAGTCTTTTGCTCTACAAAGCATCTTGATTATAGTGAGTTGGAATCTTCAGCAAAAGGAGTGTGCTCACTTGGGTTGTTTCCAGAGGTTGGATCACTCTGGCAGGCCCTCTAAAGGATAGACATAGACTGGTGGTTTAGATCTAAGGGTCCGAGTTTCTAATTTCCCTCAAGGGGAAAGAGCATAATCCTCTACCTTATTTCCTTGCCCAAACATGCAAAACAAGTGAATTATTGACTTGGCTTAATCAATCCAAACTCATTCTTCCTTAAAGATTTTGATTCCCTTAAAGGAAATCATTGTCTCATCATAGAAGAGAACAAGCTTTGGAGAACCACCAAGCTGCTTGCCTCGCTCGAAATGTCATCTTTCGAAAGTGTCTAGGTTTCTAATTAACTCTTAGTCATGACCTCTGAGAAGTGAAGAGCATATTCCCCTATTCTTCCATCTTGCATCCTAAGAAGTTCACAAGCCCTAGTTATCTAGTTTTGAAAGCAATAAGAGAAGACACACATTGTTTTGTGGGTTTGAAAATATTGATCTTTGACAAGCGTATCTTTGACAATCATCCTGCAATCAAACTGTTAATCCATTTTCAAGTGATTTTTAAAAGGAATCTTCGGCAAACGTCCTACAAACAACAGTTAAGATGCAAGAAATCAGAGAAATAGATTCAAAATAAAACACGTTAGTGAAATCAAATAATCTGTAAATTGAAAAATTCTTAAAACTGAAGCTGCTGTCGTAAGATTTCGTGTGAAATCTCTTTTTAGAGCCGTGTAAAATTGTTCTATGGCACGTGCAAAATTCTATTACGGCTTGCGCAAAGAAAATAGGTGCCACGTGAAGATTCACGAATGTTGCACTTTCTTGCATGGTACGAAAATAATCTTTGTGAAAAGATTATGGATCCTCACACAAAAATAAACAGTCTCATGCAAAGATTTACAAATCTATATGAAACAGTACAGACAGAGAACATGAAAATGATTTAAAAATGCAAAAAGAGGCCAAAAAAGTTAATTTTCTCAGCCCCACCATGGGTGCCAAAAATGTACCTATGAATTGTGGGCCTCTAAACCTCATAGACACTTCAACATGGTCATTACCTGCGAAGTCATCATGGGATGAACATTGGATTGTTCATCTAGAATGCCCGAGAAAGTGACCCATTGCCTCCTATCTAAAGGGATATTTCTTGTTAATATCCTTAGAATCGAGGCGTAGGCAACCAGACCCTCTAAGAATGAAGGATTTGAATGCAACTATATGATTATGTAGATTAATCTATATGTTATGCAAGCATTAATCTAAGATCAGATAAAATAAACTAGATTATATGTATGCGCATTAAATTTAAATGAGAGAGAACAATTAATCTAAATGATATTAAGCTAGATGATATTAAGCTATGACAATAATAAGAAAATGAGTATGCAATTTAGCAAAAATTCGATAACATAAGAATTCAACCTCTATAATGAGGAAATGAGGGTCTCTTAAATAGACTTTCCTAAAATCCATCAACGGTTGAGATCGATTTTAATCAACGGTCAGGATTGAAGATGAGGTTCAGTTAAGGTGGAAGATTCCCAAATTAGAGGGAGTTAACTGGCTCAGATCTGAGTGTAAGAGTCAGTCAACTCAGATAGACTTCAATGTGAGAGTAAGTGATCTAGGTCACTTCTAATTTGATCAGCAGTGAACTAGGAATTTCCATTCTTGAACTGAAGAGAAAATTAGGAGAGATATTTAATTTAATAAAATAAGATATGCTCTCATAATTACCTTTTTCTATTTAATTAAATAATTCTATTTAATTAATTAGAGATACTTTTCTTATTTAATTAAATAACTCCATTTAATTAATTTAGGAATAACATCCCATTTAATTAAATACTTTTGTTTAATTAATTTAAAAGTAGCTTCTCCATTTAATTAAATAATTTCATTTAATTAATTAGAATAGGCATATTTATTAAATTAAATAAATTTAATTCCATAGTACATTAGCCTTAGGAGATAATTTAATTTAATAAAGTATGAATACTTTTAGATTAAATTAAATTGAAATCAAATAGGTTTGATGTGGCTAATATGAGTCCATACTATAGGGATTAAATAATGAGTATGATGAATATAGATTAGGGTTTTTTGTATCTAACAATTAAGTCCAGTAGCGAGTAGCAGAATAAGAATTGCCTATTAGAATAGGTCTTAGGATTGATCAGAATAGACCAGAATTGGTATAATGGCAAAGAGACAATTTTGGGGTATTACAATAAGATTCTTTGATATGTTGATGGCACTTGTGTTATCACAATAGAGTATCACTAGTTCAATTACCTCTTCTTTCATACCTTGCAGTAGATATTTGATCCATACAATATTAGTGTAGTTGATAGCAGTAGCAACATATTCAGCTTTTGCTATGGACTATGAGGTACAAATTTGCTTTTTGCCTATCCAAGTAATCAATCTTTTACCTAAGAAAAGTGCTCCTCCACTGGTGTTCTTTCTATCATCAATATTACCTCCCCAATCTGCATCAGTGTAGGCTGTCAACTCAAACTTTTCACTCATCTTGTAGTATAAGCCAAAGTCATCAATTCCTTTTAGGTACCTCAGTATTCTTTTTACTACCATCAGATGATTTTCTCTTGGAATTGTAGAAAATCTTGCCACTATTCCAATGACTAATGAAATGTCTGGTCTACTATGTACAACATACTACAACTTTCCAATTATTGATCTATACATTGTCTGATTCACTTCAATTGACTCATCATTCTTGGAAATCTTATGTCCTATTACTATTGGTGTACTGACTAGTTTTGAGTCTTCTAATCTAAATTTCTTGAGTATATCCTTGATGTATTTTGATTGGGTCATAAATATGCCATGCTTTAGTTGATGTACTTGCAATCCAAAAAAGAATTTGATTTCTCCAAACATTGACATCTCAAACTCATGTTTCATTTGATCAGAAAAATCTCTGCATAGGACATCTTTTCCTCCATATATTATATCATCAACAAAGATTTCAAATATTAAAATGTCTTTACCTTTTTCTACCTTGATGTACAGGTTGTTTTTGTCATCTATTCTCTCAAATCCTATCGTCACAAGGTATTTATGCAGTCTCTCATACCATACTCTAGGTGCTTGCTTCAAACCATAGAGTGCTTTATGTAGTTTTCAAACCATATCCTTGTTGTTGTCATCAAAAAGTCCCTTTGGTTGTTCTATGTATATTTCCTCTTCCAGTATTTCATTCAGATAAACAGACTTTACATCCATTTGGTAGACTTTGACACCTTTATAAGTAGCATATGCAAGTAGTGTTCTTACTCCTTCCATTCTTGCAACAGGGGCAAATGTTTCCCCATAATCCAATCCTTCTTCTTGTGCATAACCTTTGCAAACTAGTCTGGCCTTGTTTCTTGTTATCTCACCATTCTCATCAAGTTTTTTTCTAAAGACCCTTTTGGTACCAATTACATTCTTATCAGCTGATCTTGGAACTAGGGTCTAAGTTTGTTCTTGTCAATCTGATTTATCTCCTCTTCCATATCTTTATGCCAATTATCATCTTGTAGTGCATCTTTCATTTTTTTGGGTTCAATCTTGCTCAACAAACATGATTCATTCCTTAGTCTGTTCCTTGTCATTGGTCCTACTTCCTTGTCTCTGACAATTTTTTTTGCAGGGTGATGTCTTCTCACATACCTGGATAGTCTTGAGTCTATCCTTCTTTCCATGTTTGTTCCTTCAGCTTCAAAGTCACTTTTCACTTCACTATCTGGTATTTCATTACCTCTTCCATATGCACTGATTTAAGAACCAAAATGTGTATTTTGTTCATTTTGCAACTCAGATTCTAAATGCAGCTTGACATTCAGTAGCTGTGACTTGGTTGATATTGAAATTTGTCGTTGATTCCCAACTTGATTGACAACTTCATCTTCAATAAGCATTTCTTCATAGAAGTATGCAAAAGATCTATAATCTTTTGGTTTCTTGGACTCATCAAAATTCATATTTGCACTCTCCACAATCTTGTTAGCATTAGTATTCAAACACTTATATGCTTTACTTCTGGTGGAGTATCCAAGAAATATGCCTTCATCACTCTTTGCATCAAACTTGCCATTTCTAGTGTCTTTAAGAATGTAGCATATGCAACCAAACACTTTGAAATGTTTTACATTAGGTGAATGACCATACCATAGTTCAAAAGGTGTTGCATTTGTACCTTTCTTGACTTGTACTTGATTTAGGGTGTAAATAGTAGTAGTTACAGCTTCTCTCTAGTATTTCAAAGCAACATTTTTCTCCATCAACCAGGTTCTGGCATAGTCTATTATTGATCTATTTCTTCTTTCTACAATTTCATTCTATGGTGGAGTTCTAGGTGTTGATGTTTTCCTTTTGATTCCTTTGTCATTACAAAATATTTCAAATTCTTTTGATGTAAACTCTCCTCCTTTGTCTGATCTCAGGCACTTCAGACTCTTTCCTGTTTCCTTCTCAACCCTTGCCAAATATCACTTAAACATTTGAAATGCATCAAATTTTTTCTTTAAGAACACGACAGTCATCATCCTTGAATAGTCATCCACAAATAGCATTATGTATCTATCTACTTGGTAGCTTTGTACTTCTATTGGGCCACATAAGTCAGTATGCACTAACTTTAGTACTTCTTTAGAAGTGTAGTTTTTGCTTTTGAAACTTGACTTGGTCATCTTTCCTAGTTGACATTGTTTGCACATTTTATTTTTAGGCTTCTTTAGCTTAGGCAAACCTCTAGCTTTCTTATTTTTGCTAATGCTAATTAGATTGTCAAAGTTAACATGACACAACCTTTAATGTCATAACCAAACATCATAAGTCTAACAATAAGATAGGTTACATCTTCCATATCTAGGTAAAATAGATTACTCCTAGTATGTTCACCTTTTCCTATCAGATTTCCATTAGTATCATAGATTTTGGCAATTTTGTTTCCAAATTCTACTTTGCAACCTACATTGCCTAATTGTGATACACTCAGCAAATTGTAGTTCAATCCTTCAACATAGTATGCATTATCACATGAAATTTTCTCTGTAAGTTTGATAGAACCTTTTCCTTTGATTTAGAGCATCATTTCCAAATCTAACACTATTTCCATCATATTGGGTAAAGATAATAAACTTACTTTTGCCTCCTGTCATGTGATGTGAGCATCCACTGTCTATGATCTATTTGTCATTCTTGTTCACACAGGTTACCAATGTTGTTGCTTCATCTTCATCTAATTCATCCTTCATAGCTACATAGACTACCTCATCATTATTTTCATCAGAGTCCTCTTCAAAAATTTAGCATCTTTTGCCTTTGTCCTTGTAATCTCTACTATCATCTTCTCTTTTATTCTTGTACTTGTTTCCTTCATAGTTCTTCTTCTATGTACACTTTGTAGCAATATGTCCTACTTCATTGCAATTAAAAAAAATGATAGGTAACTTACCTTTGAATTTACCTTTGCTTCTATGAAATCTTCTTACCAGTAATGCTTCCAATTGTTCCACATCATCCTCATCTGTGTTGTTGTCACTGGATGAATGTTTTCCTTTTCTACTCTTCTTCTTTGATTTTACCTCCTTAGTATCTTTCAATAATAGCTTAGCCTTGAAAGCAGATTCAATATTCTTAGGTCTGTAGTTATCAAAATTGGACAACTCAAAGGCAGTGAGTCTCCCTACTATTCCTTCAAAAGTTACCTGATTTCCTGGGACACACCTTAGCTCTTGGATGGCTGAAAGTCTAATAGCATAGATGGGGAGTAAATTCCTTAAGTATTTACTATTTATAGTGTCATCTTCCAAATGACCACCCAAACTCCTTATTGTACTTACTACTTCTTTCATTCTAGAGGCATATTGAGCAACATTCTCACCTTCCTCCATTTTCATGTCATCAAACTTTCCTTTGAGGCTTTCTCTTTTTTCTCTTTGAACATTCTAATCTCCTCCATATATATCTAATAGGGCTTTCCACATCTTGAATGTAGAATCACATCTGTTGATGTCATAAAATTTAGCATAGTTGAGTGCAGAGGCAATCTCTAGCATTGGCTATTTGTGCTTCTTCATTGTTGAAATCATCTACAATAAGGGCTCTAGCTAGATCTACATGTTCCACTTCAATTGAGGTCTTTGCATAATCACCTATTGATCCAAGGTGCAATTTCATTAGGCTTTGCCATGCATCAAAGTTAGCTCTGTTAAGCTTGGGAACTTCTCTCTTGGACATCTTGATCTTCCTACTTCTAGTACCTTGAAACTAAATTAGTAGATGGCTTTGATACCAATTGTTAGAAATGCTTTAGAATAATTGAGAGGAGGGGTGAATTAGCTATTCAAGGTCAAAATGTCCAATTAAAACTTTTTCATCAAGTAAAGTGAGCCTATAAAACTGTTCATTCATCCAAGCTTAAACTTTCCTATTTAGTAAGTTACTGTAAATCAACATGCAAGCATAACAAATGAAAGATCAACACATAACATAGTGATTTACATGGAAACTCAATTTGAAAAAAACCACTAGTAACATGCTACTCAATTCTCACTCTTTTGAAGTGATGCCTTGTGAAAGGCCTGCCCTGTTAAAGGCTACAAAAAACTGTTAAATGTGACCTAGTTAGAGGATTTATCCACCTTGTTAGAAGTGGGCCTGGTTAGAATACTTTAGAACATTCACTTGGAATGCCACCTTGTTAAAAGATTTACAAATGGTTGTTAAACCAACCTAAATCTATAGGATTTTACCCTAGCTTGCACAATTGTTAGAGAGTAACAACAAGGGCTTTTGACCTCATACAACTCACAACTTAACTTGTAGATTTCAAATCATAGTTCAACTCTTCATAATTTTCCTAGCTTTCAATCTATGCAGCTCTGACAACTTGTCCTCCTTTCAAACTTTGTCTCCTTGAGTCTTCAAAATCGTTGTATCGGTGCAATCTTCTTTCTGACCACTTATCGAAGTAGAGTCTTTGTGCTCTATTCTTCCTTATCATCTTAATGTCTTCTCCTTGACACCTTTCAACCACTTTATAATTTGGCACCCCATCCTCTCTTTCTTCTTGGCCTATGACTCCTTAAATAGAAGTTTGGAATTTCTTTTCCCACTTGATTCTTCCCTCCTTAAATTTTAGTTCAAATGGATTAGGTAGGATTCATTGAATCTAACCCATATCTTGTTGCTTTTAGAAACATCATGAAGAATCCTCTTGAATTCATCCAAAAATGGTTTACATAAAATTTTGTGCCTCCAGCTCATCATCCTTATCCACAATTCGGTTCACAAAATTTAAGGTAACAAACTTGTCAGTTCAGATCTGGTGAATCTTTAACTTTTCCAATAATGCAATAGCTCAACACTATTGAAATTTGGGTGCTTGGCACATACTATGTTACTCAGCATCAACTACATTTTATTGATGCTCGACACCTACTGTGGATTCACTTGGCATCCACTGAGTTTTTCTAATGTTCGACACCTGTTACCTTTCTCGACATATAAATACGCTCAGCTCCTTCTGTATCACTTGACACACACTAGTTTTTTCATATGCTCGGCACTAACTGAAAATTTGCTCAGCTCAAACTAGCTTGCTTGGCACTTACTAATGAACTTAGTTAAGCTTTGCAGACAACCTTGTTGCAACTTATTCTTCTAGTGTTTCTAAGTGTGGCCAGCCTCTATATCTTCAAGTATATTATCAATTTACCATTGTCTTAACTAATTCTTGCACTTCATTACAAAACCATAACTAAACCTTTCCCTTAGGTACTCTAGTTACATCTTGTTGATTAAATCCTCTTCATTAATCAACTAAGTGATAGTACTTGGATCTTATAAGTAATTGTCATTCCAACAAATAGCAGGTTTGACATCAATGACAAAACAATGATTGAAAACATTCTTTTTCAACCATCTTCCTTCTTTGCAACAATCTCCCTCTTTGATAGTGTTCATTTTCAACAATGATCTTTTCAATCAAATTTATAACAATAAAATGAATTAAGACTAATAATAAATAATATTGATATATATATTTTTTTGTTGTATATCTTATAGTGTTTTTAGTGAAATATAATTAGTGTTATTGTATTTGTCGTAGGCAATATACTATTGCAATCACTTGTACTTAACTAGTTATTAATATTTTCTATCTCAACCAATTACATGTAAGTATTTTTCTTTTTAATTTTAACTTTAAATGTTTAAAATATTTATTTGTGAGATTTTTTATTTCTAAAATTCATAAAAATAATTTTAATTGAGTTTGATTGGTTGACATATTTGGGTCTTATAGGAGCAGATTTTGAGGAACTGATATTATGCATTACTCAATAAATGAATTTTTTTAATCATATTAACTTTTATAATGTGAAAGAGTATATATTTTGTTATTAGGATAAAATTTATCAAAGATCAAAGTTTCTATATTTTAACTTTGTGGAAATAAATATTTTTTAGTTTTAATACTTAATACTAGAGTATTAACGTTTTGTTATGTAACATTTTTTCTTAATGTAAAAGCATTATATGAACAAGTGCCACGTAGTGGCATGTACTTATCGTTGTAATTGTAGTTAATAGGATAAACATTTATTCATTTAATTAAAAAACAATATGAAGTAGTTTAATTGTGATAAACTTTCATTGTTCACAAGAAATTGAAAATCTAGAATAATAATAATTTTAAAAATAATATTAAATTCATTTATTATGCATATCATAATTAATTATTTATGAATGAAATCTAGAAGAGTAAAACAATATAGTAAGAAAATATAGTGCACTATAAAAATAATGGTTTTTTAAATAATATTTATTTTACTTGTATAATAAGAAAATAAAATTTACTTTATGTTTATAATAATTAACCATCTATGAATCAAATCTAGAAGAGTCAAACAATATAATAAGAAATAAAGTTTTTTCATAAACAAATTATATTAAAGTCTAATCAATTATTGTCGAAGATTCATTAACTTCTATTAGCTATTTAGATAGATTCAAAATCTAAGTAATATTTGAGAAGAATGTGATTGAATGCATATAGTAAGTAATTGTTTATGAAATGAATCTAGAAGAGTAAAATAATATAGTAAGAAAATGTAGTGCACTATAAACATAATGCTTTTTAATAATATTTACTTTAGGTTTATCATAATTAACCATATGAATTAAATCTAGAAGAGTAAAACAATATAGTAAGAAATAAAGATTTTTTATAAACAACTTACATATTAAAGTCTAATCAATTATTGTAGGAAGATTCATTAACTTCTATTAGCTATTTAGATAGATTAAAAATCTAAGTAATATTGGAGAAGAATGTGATTGAAAATACTAAAAAAAATTGAGTGTGTAATTTATTTTTAATTGACATATCTTTATATTTCCATACAAGAAATGTGAAAATAATATTTACTTCTTTTTTTGAAATATTATTTCTTTTGATTTTTATAGAAATATATTTTCGGTAGTCAATTATATGAATCTAATAAAAAAACTATTGCATACATTAGTTGAAAGTCGTGAACTCTTTTTTTGCATGAATTTAGTCGAAGAAATTGCAATATGCACAAAATCAATTTGGTCAATCAGATAATTATTATAACTTATAATATTTAAAATTGAAAAATAAAACTTTAGAAATATTCTCATTATTCAATAATAATTACTTGTGATTGATGGAAGCTAATATAATTTTTTAGAGAAAGTGAATACAATAGTACTATTGCCTATGACAAGTACAATAATATATTTTTCTTCAAATATTTTATTATCAAAATTTATAAATTTTAACTTGGTATCCATCATGATTATATTTTGATGATTTATAATCTTATTAAATTGAAAATTTAAGTTTTTTTAATGTAAAAGTACAATCTAAAAATGTTAAAAATTAATTAAATATTAAAATCATATTAATATTATAAAATTCTAAACTTTACTACTCTACCTAATTAAACTATTGTAATTGACAGCAAATACATGTGCAACTAAATGTGGCACTTGTTTTCATTAAAATTAGCAAACATTAGATCACATAAATATAATTTTTTCTATTAAATTTTTTTATTTAAAATAATATTTAGATGTTTACTTCTATTATACTATTATTTATGTTCGACCATAGAAACACAAGTTGTTTAAGTGTTCACACTTAAAACAAGAAAATAAAGCACAAAATGACTTTCAAATTACTTTCTTAAGTTTTAAGTAGGATTCCATTTAAATCTCTTCTTACAATTCAAGTCACGTTGAAAGTGCATATGTCCTCTCACTACAAAAAAAATTGATTCATTTTTATTTCTTGAAAACTGTAGGTACTCTCAACAAATCATTTATTTAAAAAATTTGTTTCTTTTTTACTTATCACAATAGAAAGAGACTCTTGCTCCCATAGAGCTCTTTTTTAAATAATATTCATATGCTTTATGCTTTACTAGACATATGTTCTACACATTGTAGCACACTAGAAAGTTAGAAACTCGTTTCCCAAGAAAGAAAGACTAGTAAATTTTGAGTTATGTGCCATCTAAAATTTGTTGAGTATATAACACATTCTATTATAAACTAGTAATTATTTCAAGATTAAAATTGTAATAGTAATATGTATTTAAGTTGTATATAAAGTTTTAATGGAATTCTAATTGACCGATTATGAATTTAAGGTGTACATTATTTTTTATTAAGAAAAGTAGCAAGAGGGTGTTGGCCTGTGGTACAAACAACTCACACTAGATACTGCTAAATAGAATTAATAGCACCTAATGCCAAATCCAGAATCACCAAGGATCTACAATATAGACTTATCTCTATCAAAGATGCAGGGCTAAGAATGACACACCTTGGGACAAGCCCCATACAAGCTGTGAAACATAACCAAAAACAAGAACCAAGGACTTGGATGAGCCCTTTAAAACTTCTAGCATACATCCAATCACAAGAAGACAAGAACCAAGAAGAAGGAGGTCCTTTCATCACCATAAAAATTTAACAACTAAACAAGGCAACAACCTGCCTATCCTTTCTTCTCTGTTAGACCCAAAGATCCATAACCATCTTGGCCCCATTCTGAGGCCAACACTTTCAAAGATCTTCCAACTCACAGTAGTATCCTTTCCCACCTCAATAGTGAAAGGGTCCCCCACAATGGAAATAGGGGAGGAAGATCAAAACATCAAGGTTAGGAAGATGGACCCACCAACCCCCCAACCTATCACAAGAAGTAGCCTTGAAAATGTCTCCCTTAATAGGAGTCTCCAACAACTCACACCAAATCTCCACCTCAATAGGAGATATCTTCACCTTCATAGAAGCCATGCAAGGATCAAAGATAAAAATCCAAGTCCACCAATTCTGTAACAACATTTTACTCATAATGAGAGGACAATGGAGAGCCCTCCCAACAATGAACCAAACATCAAGGTTAGGAAGATGGAACCGCCAACTCCCTAACCTATCATAAGTAGCAGCCTTAAGAATGTCCCCCTTAATAAGAGTCTCCTCCACAACTAGCAACTCACACCAGATCTCCACCTCAATAGGAGATAGCTTCACCTCCATAGAAGCCATGTGAGAAGGAGTGGAGACAAAAATCCAAGCCCACCACCTCTGTAAAAAAATTTTACTCATAATGAGAGGACCATGTAGAGTCTTCCCAACAAAGAACCAACCACCCACTAGTGGGGGAACCCAAACTTGATCAAATAGCATAAAGGCACAAGAACCTAATGCTTGAAACCAGTAGTGCCCAAAAGAGACAAGCCACATGAGCCTCCATAGCCCAAGATTGCCCCAAAGGTAGCAACCCATCATGACATCTAGCATAGGGAGGGGGTGAGCAATCATCCCAACCTAGTCTTTACCAACATAAAAGTGAGGAGTGCCATGTAGATAGCTAAACTCCCTACCAGAGCTTGGGAAGACATAGGATCTGAAAGACTTGATCCAAAGAATGTCATTCCAAGGTAAGATGAACCAGGGAGAATAAGAGCCTTGGAACAAAGATTGAGATCCAATACCCCCACCCTTGCCCATGTTACCATCACAACCAGCTACAAATCTGGGGGAAAACCTCTCTCCCCATAGACATAGAAGTGTGGAGCCAACCTTCACAAAAATTAGACAACAACCCTCAAAAGAAAGTTTCCCTAACAAAGAGCGACACCCTGGAGGAACCTATCAACACTGTCACCAATAAGAATGGTACCAAAGACCAGACCCCAATCTCTGCACATCCTTCTCAAACAATGAAGGCCATAGCCAACATGAGTTCCAACCCAATGGAAAAAACTCCCAATTGAACTACACCACACAAGAGCAAGATGATGTGTCTGAAAAACCCTTGCCTTCAGACCAACAAATAGAGAGCACTGGGACAACAAGACAGTTGGATTCAATAGGGAAAAGTCCACCAAAAGCTCACAAAAGCAAATTCCCTCATAGCCAAATGCAACATCATCCTCATCATCATTGTTATCTTCCCCCTCACCAATCTCAGACACCCCTGCAACTAAGGTGTACATTGTTACCCTTATCTTACTCCAATATAACATTTATTGAGAGTCTCTACTAATTTATGATACAAGATACTAGAAGAAGGAAGACCGATGGTGCATGCCAAATGTGTCAAAGTTGCACATCATTATTTTGTATAATACATTGCAAAGGCCAATCATTTCCTTTCCTTTACTTCAACAAGGATGCCAAATTCCCCATGACCATAAAGTTGATGGAGCCTACTTTTTCTTGAAATAAGGCTAGGAGAGAGACGATAACATATTAATATTAACAATAATAGTAGTAGTAAAAATGGGTTAAATTTGTTTCTTTTAATCTATTTTGTTTTCTCGCATTTTGTTTTTTCTGCTTTACAAATGTTCGTTTCAATCCTCTCTATAAGGAGAAAGTGATTGGAAATTTTACAATTTAGAAAAAAGTTACAATAATATTAAGAATATAAAATATAGAGAAGAGAATGGATTCTTGAGTCAGATATCCATTTCACTTGATTGATGGGTGCTTAAAAGTATTGCAATTGCGTTATTCTTTTATCAGGTTATGTTATGGAATAATCAAAATAAATTATTTTTTAATACAAGTCAAATTCTAGTTTTAAAATTTAATTATTTTTGTTTATATATGTAATTAAATTTTTCTTGTAGTATTAAATTGAGATATTCTTTATTTGATTCAAAATTGTGATGTAAAGTGCACTTTTTTTAAAATTTGAAGTATAAAATTAAATTTTATAAATTTATAATTTGAAATTTAAATTAAATGTATAAGGTGATGCATCTCTCTAATTAATTTCATAGATTGTCAAAAGTTCATAGCATAGGTTTGTATTACTGAGTTTTCTCTTATTTACTATCGACATTTTAATTTCTATATATAATGACATATAGATAAATTTTATGACTGATTTATATTTGGAATTATTATCTAAAAGTCATCAAATTAGTTTGTCAAAGGATGTTACCCTTAGTTAACAACCCCCTTAAAGTTGTTTCCTTTTACCATTGACCTATATATTGTAGATTCATTATATTAAAGGTGAGAGTGAACCGTTTCTGGTGTCTAGTATGAACTAATTTCTTAAGAAACAATTATGTTCCATAGTTTTAACCTAGATCAAAAGAGAGTCTAGTTCATAATCAATGTGAGCATCATAAAGCTAAATGTAATAAAATAAAACCATTCTAATTCACTTTTTTTTTTCTTGGTGAATGTTATCAAGCTATAGATAAAGCAAGTAATTATAACCTAAAATTTTTATTCTAGATAAAAATATGTGAACTTACCCCTAATTTTCATCCTCAACTCATATATTCTAGGCTAGATCTAATTATTACTTAATTTGTTTATTTTCCCTAGGATATTTTGAAAAGGTGTCTTGTTGTTTCTTCATTTTTTTCTAAATTTGTGAAATCAATTAATCTTATGGACTCTATCTTTTAACCTTGAGCTTTTTCTTCAATTATTTATTTATTAAATTAAAAACTTAAACCATATTATCAATTTTAATTATTTAGTTTGATGGTTTTCTTTGTGCCAAATCTTTGTTATCATTTAGGGTTTATGTCAATATTTTGTGAATATCATCCTTTCCCTTTGAGAAGAAGTTCTTATCTTAACACTGACATCACTTCCCATTTGAACTAAACATAATTTTTATGCCACTATATGGATGATGTTGGTCATGAGGTTAATGATTATGACCATGAGGGGTACATATGGGTAAACAATATAGCCTAAAGTCATAATTTTTTTATTTTTAAAGATTAACATGGCTATGCCTATTAGAAAATTAAATAATCCATAAATAAATCTAATAAAAGTAGCAACCAATTCACACAACACACAATATTTATATAAAAAACTTGGTTATATACCAAGAAATAATATGAGCAAAAATCTCTAAAACATGTATTTAACAAAATATTATCCACTATTAGGGAAAAAAAAAAAAAAAAAAAAACTATGATAATACATTAAAGGAAAAATTGACTCCCAAAACTTGAAAATATCCCTCAAAATCTTTGAATGTGATTTGATAAATATTTTCCTAAACTAGAAAGTGGGGTTATACTTGCACATTTCACATGCCCTAACAAAATTAGTGAGATCATTATACTTGTCACTAACAAAATGACTAAAAATCACTTCATGTTCAATTACATTTCCATGATTTTATACTTCACTTTTTATTTGGAGAGTTATTTGGTTCCAACATTATTCAAAGAATTATGCTACATGATTACTCATAATTCATTACATAGTGCATATACCATTCTAATCTAACCTTCACTTACTATTGTACACTAATACATTTGGCCCTAATTCTGATGTTTATTTTCGATGATGGACACTTTTTTTTCAATCACCCCCCGATATTGTTAGAATACTAGCTACTGATAAAATGGTCGTCAAAATTCTGACTATTACACACTAACATTAAAAAAATGACAGAGAAATTTATTTTCCAATGATGGGGCACATTTTTTTTCAATCACCCCCCAATATTGTCAGACTATCAGCTACTAATAAAATGGTTGTCAAAATTTTGACTATTACGCACTAACATTAAAAAAATGATAGACAAATTAATTTCATAGATTGTCAATAATTCATAGTATAGGTTTGTATTACTAAGTTTTCTCTTATTTACGATCGACATTTTAATCTCTATATATAATGACATATATATAAATTTTATGACTAGTTTATATTTGGAATTATTATTTAAAATTCATCAAATTAGTTTGTCAAAGGATATTACCCTTAGTTAACAACCCCCTTAAAGTTTTTTCCTTCTACCATTAACCTATATATTGTAGATTCATTATAGTAAGGGGGAGAGTGAGCCATTTCCGGTGTCTAGTATGAACTAATTCCTTAAGAAACAATTATGTTCCATAGTTTTAACCTAGATCAAGAGAGAATCTAGTTCATAATTAATGTGAGCATCATAAAGATAAATGTAATACAATAAAACCATTCTAATTCACTTTTTTTTTTCTTGGTGAATGTTATCAAGCTATAAATAAAGCAAGTAATTGTAACCTAAACTTTTTATTCTAGATAAAAATATGTTAACTTACCCTTAATTCTCATCCTCAACTCATATATTCTAGGCTAGATCTAATTATTACTTAATTTGTTTATTTGTCCTAGGATATTTTGAAAAGGTGTTTTTTTGTTTCTTCATTTTTTCTAAATTTGTGAAGTCAATTAATCTTATGGACTCTATCATATTAACCTTGAGCTTTGTCTTCAATTATTTATTTATTAAATTACAAACCTAAACCATATTATCAATTTTAATTATTCAGTTTGATGGTTTTCTTTGTGCCAAATCTTTGTTATCATTTAGGGTTTATGTCAATATTTTGTGAATATCATCCTTTCCCTTTGAGAAGAAGTTCTTGTCTTAATGTTGACATCACTTTTGATTTGAATGAAACATAGTTTTTATGCCACTATATGGATGATGTTGGTCATGAGGTTAATGATTATGACCATGAGGGGTACATATGGGTAAACAATATAGCCCAAAGTCATAATTTTTCTTTTTAAATAAAGATTAACATGGCTATGCCTATTAGAAAATTAAATAATCCATAAATAAATCTAATAAAAGTAGCAACCAATTCACACAACACACAATAATTATATGAAAAACTTGGTTATATACCAAGAAATAATATGAGCAAAAATTTCTAAAACATGTATTTAACAAAATATTATCCACTATCAGGAAAAAAAAAAAAAAAAAAAACTATGATAATACATTAAAGGACAAATTAACTCCCCAAAATTGAAAATATCCCTCAAAGTCTTTGAATATGATTTGATAAATATTTTCCTAAACCAAAAAGTGGGGGTATACTTGCACATTTCACATGCCCTAACAAAATTAGTGAGATTGTTATACTTGTCACTAACAAAATGACTAAAAATCACTTCATGTTCAATTACATCTCTATGATTTTATACTCAACTTTTTATTTGGAGAGTTATTTGGTTCCAACATTATTCAAAGAATTATGCTACATGATTACTCATTAGTCATTACATAGTGCATATACCATTCTAATATAACCTTCACTTACTATTGCACACTAATACATTTGGCCCTAATTCTGACATTCATTTCTGATGATGGGGCACATTTTTTTTCAATCACCCCCCGATATTGTTAAAATATCAGCTACTAATAAAATGGTCATCAAAATTCTGACTATTATGCACTAACATTAAAAAAATGACAAATAAATTTATTTTCATAGTTACCCATGTGGAAAAGGTGCATTTTGGCTAGCATGGGGTTTGAGTGCCAAGTTCACATGTGAGTCATTTAACACTGCAAGACTACACATATCATCAATAATTCTTGGGTAAGGATGTGCACTGCTTCAAGTTTGTGGTTTGAAAATAAAATTATTTGAAACCTAATTTATGTGTTATGAAGATTAAACTATTAGAAACTTAATTTATATGATTTGAGATTTGAAAATGAAATTGCCTAGCTTGAAACCTGGTTTTATTTGAAAATGAAATTTCTTGAAACTACTAAAAATCTATGAAAAAACACCAGTAGTTTGCCTTGAAAATTTTTTACTCTTGTTGCATTTGAGCAACACAATTTGTGGCCCCAATCTTTTTGGGATGACTTCTTATCAGCACTAAGTTACAACAAAAACACAACCCCTTTCCCCACCTATAAAAATTTCCCATTCGTCTGGCATTCATATATTCATTTAGAATATCTGTTGACCATGATTATATTTTTTAATTTTGGTTTGTGGCATTCTCATTTATAAAGCTAGGTAGGATTTGATAAGAAATAGCTAGGATTTTTCCATGGTGAGTAAGAATATAAATAAACATGAATGTCTAAGAATTGAACATTACAGTTCCTTGTTGTAGATGGATTTGATGTGGTGTTCTTAGAAGGGTCTTTATTCTCTCCTCTTTACATATAGGATAAAATTCAAATAATCCTTCATCAAACTTAGCTACAACCCCACAAACTCCTTTCTATTCCCCCATGACCTCCCTTACTTTCTACCATTACTGAAAAAACACATATTCACTTACTTTCATCTATATTCATCTTTGATGTATGCCTCTCCACACATCCCATCCCATCATATTTTCCCACTTCTCCTAAAACTCATGTATAAGAAGTCAATACAACATCTCCCAACAACCCACATGCTATAATTTTCAAAATACTAAGTGGGTAGGTTGAGAAGAGAATTCCATATTGGAGGCTCTTAACTTTGGTTATAATCATGATAATGATGATGCACAATTGTCTCTTGGGTTTAGGTTCTAGCCCACTAATGAAGATCTCATAACACATTATCTCATGAGAAAAAAATTAGACAATTATTTCATAGGAAGTTCCATTATTGAAGTGGACCTCAACAAGTATGAGCCTTGGGACCTCCCTAGTATATTTAATTCCCTTGACCTTTATAGTTCACTGTGTATATAGTCCCACATACCCATTTGGTCTCAAATGATGATATGTGCATACTAAAGGCTGGGTGTTTGTATTGAGTACTCCAAAATCATCCATTTCTTACCTTCATCTATACACAATGTTTTTCTAGTTTCTTTATACTCACATATCTATTTCATTTCATATGATCATTTGAAAATTGTGTCAATCTAAACTCTGAACTATTTCCCCTCATTTGATCATCTCGTAACTGCTAAATGATGATTATTGTAGACAAGTAGTTCCAAGTTTTAAGAATATAATTGTTTGGGCCTGTTAAGTCGAAATGCTAGATGATGATTATTTGAGAGGAGTATTTCCAAATTTTAATAGAAGTTATTGAAGAGTGGTCTTGGGGCATTCCCCTTAGGGCCTTTGACCAACATTGACTCATGGACTTAACTCTTGGTCCACATGACTTTATTGGGTCAAAATGAAAACACATCAAACCACTTGTTTGGTGCTACTTATATTTCTAGAAATATAATAATGCCACACACACACACACATTTATTATAGATTTTTTCTATAACATAGTTTATCTAAGGTTAATAATATGAGATTTCTTAATTTAAAACATAAATAAATTTGATGTTATTTCTAGATTATATTGTGTCTTATTATTTTAATCCAAGTTTCAAATCATACTATGATCTATTATCAAAATGATAGATGAAACATTGATTAAAATTTGAGCTCTCTCTCTCTCTCTCTCTCTCTCTCTCTCATCCGTCACTTTGAAACACCCTCTATCTCCCTCATACAATTTGTGAACATGTCAATGTTTGTGACTATTGTATTCTTTGTTTAATTATGTGTATTGTTCTTTTCTTGAACATCATTCTTGATAATATTCTTGAGTTAATAGTAGCACTTTTTTCCAATCCATCATTTGATTTACTTATAAATATCTGATTTGAATTGTGTTTTTGTTTTTGAATCAAAGAGCAACATCGATTCAACTAACAATAATGAGGTTAGTTAAAAAATTAGTGAGTTAGCTAGCTTAGTTGTTGAACACAAAGATGGCATAGGCATTTGTACATCTAAGATCTTGAATGTTTTATAGACCAATTGCATAATAAAACTTGGTATTGCATATTATACTTCTAATTGCAATGTCTAATTATGATGTTATTCTTCTTTCCCCTAGTCTTATACATTTTGATATGGTTCTTGATATATAATTTTCTTTGAGTCAAACTATTTTTTATATAAATTAGTCATCTATTTTTTCATGTCTAAGGTGGTTTTGGTTCAATGCTTTTGATTCATTTTGGAATTTTGGTATAACCAAGTATTTCAATTTGGAATATTATACTAAAACATCATTTCGTAACTATTATTTCAAGTTCCATATATAACTTAAGAGGACTAGTGTACTTTCAACATCATTTTTTTAAGTTTGTAATAGTTATAGACCAAAGTTTGAATAGCCCATTGAATCATGTCACATAATATAAGAGACGATTAAAATAGGAAGATGCTTGCTAGATTGTGGTCTAACTTCAAATGAAGAGGTAATGGAAAATATTATTGTCCTTGTAGAATTTACAAAGGCCTAAAGATTAGAAGAGTTAACATCAAAATAACTAAGAGACATTGTAGCCACCATGGTCATGTTGAAGGGGGGCTTATGTTAGAAATAGGAATTACTGAGAAGGGGGGTGAATCAATAATTTACAAACTTTAGTTACCAAATGGATATTATTTCTTAACTTAAACCATACGTAACAAAGTTATAAAGACATGTTTAATAGTAATAGTAACCATGCATATAACTCATAACACCATATTTTATTAACTAGGGAAACCCTGGCCAAGGGAAAACCCTGATGGGGATGATACCCACTATATAATATATTGATATATAAGTTCCTTGTTAGAGGATGGACCCTGTTAGGAGTCAATGAGAAAATTTAGTATAGAGAGTCCCTATTAGGAGATTCCAACCATGTTAGGAGTTGTAGTACAGTAGATGCAAGATGAGCCCACTACCCAAACATGCACTTCCAATTACAAGAAGAGTTCACTGCCCAAACAAGTAATTAGACTTTTGGAATATAGATTATTTCTTAGTTTCATCTTAGATCACAAAATAGCTTCAAAAACTTCACATATATTGCTTTCACAAAAATTCGCATACAATTGCTCAACACAATTTCTCCAAGATAGCACACTTGAATTCACAAGATGTCCTTTGCATAAATACCATGCCTTTACACAAATTTTTGCTATGTTGGCTAAGAGCATAAAACACTTTTCCAACTTAGAGTAAATATCTAGGATGTCGACCCTAATTGGACAAGTAATTCTTTTGTAAACAAAATAATTCCTTTCCTTTAATTTTATTGTACTATTTCATTAAAACACAATTTTTTTTCTTGTAAAATTTGTACTAACTTCTGAGGTTATACATGCCATCATCAACATGTATATTGTTGGAATTATAGTAGGAAAGGTAAAATTTTGGGGGACGGGGGGTAGGGGGTTGAATCAGTAGTTTAAACTTTGACCCATAAAACATTCACCACACATCCATCTCATATATTCAATAAGTAAATTGAGATACCATGTAAAGAATGTACATCTAAATTATGTAAACAAGTAAGCATTCACACATATATGACGCTAGATATGATTACCCAGAAACCCTCCAATGAGAAGGTAAAACTGGGGTGGGGATGACACCCACAAATCTTCACTACTATAGTAATAAAGTGTATGCAATGCAGGTTACAATGTTTGATCATGAGACATGATCTACCCTATGAAAATTTTTCCTTGTTAGAGGCTTACAAAGTCTATTAGATCTTACCATGTTAAAGGATTTCAACACCCTGTTAAAACTATGCCTTGTTAAAAGACTTTGACTCACAATAAAGTAAGCACCTTTTTAGAGGATTTCAATGTAGCCTATTATTACGACTCTGTTAAGAGATTTAACTGATTCACCTATTAGAATGTCTCAGCATTGATTTTGTAGTTAGCACATTATTGTTTGATGATAAATCACCTCTAAATTAATGTTTCTTTGATCCTTCTTGATCAAATGTTTTTCTTCTACTCATTATTTCCTTTCTTTATTCTCCTTTAACTGATTCTTTAATGCAATTTTAATTCGCAATACCTTAGTCACCATGAATACCCTATTTTTGCATGCAAACTTCTCCTTGATAATTGATTCATTCCCTTTCACACTCATAAGAAGTTTAGGGTTTTTCCTCCTTAATAAGACCTAGGTGGCTTAGGGTTAGGTATGAATCAATGGTTGTGATTCATCCATTTTTTTGCTTAAGCCTTCCCTTTACTTGATTGGATGCATGTAATGCATAAGGATTCCAACTTAAGATTCATTCTTATCACCAAAATATCGTAATTCAATCTATAAGTCGGCTAAAAAATAATTTACATAGTAGTTTGTGCCAATAAAAATAACTGTGACAAAATTGTATTACTTGGTATCATAAGTCTCTAATGCTCAGCATATACTGATTTCTATATTGTGACTCAACATGCACTGCTTACTTAGCTTCTGTATCACTCGACATACACTGTTTGTTTAGCACTTGAATGACTCAACACATGAGTGACTTGACACTCACTATGGACTTGACATGCTCTATCTTATACATGTTATGCTTAGCATATACTACTTGTTTGGCATGAACTAAGTAAATGACTTAAGTGTATAGACACTCACTAGTCAAAACCAGTCTGAGATCAACAATCCCCCCCTTTGACATGAGCATCAAAAACACTTGGTCATGCATGAATATTCTTATTCTTATGAGCATAAAATATCTCTTATTCAACTACTGTACAAAACTTCAAATTTTCAAAATTTTGCAACAAATTATAGCTCAAAATTGTATAACTCCCCCTAAGTTTACTCAAAATGTTACTCCTAATAAGTAGATGTGTCTCAATTGATACTCTTTTCTTGCTTGTTGTTCTTTGCTTTCTCCCCCATGCTTTTCTCTTACTCTATCTTAGTTGATACTATTTCTCTTCCTTTGCTTCTTTCTCCCCTTTGCTTAACTTTCTCCCCCTTTCTGACTCTAATGTCAATGGGTTATACACTAATATTGTGTTTGTCCAAGAAAGATTTATGGACCTCAAGAATAATCTTAAGAGTTGCATCCCAATTTTCACAAGCTTCATCCAAAGACTTAATGTGGATGGCTAGCTTGGCAATAACGTGAACTAGGCCATCTAATGTTGAAAGATTGGGGTCTTTCTTCATTAGAGTTTCAGCATAGCCTAATTCATTGTGAAAAATCTCCATGTGAGGAGTCATTTTTATTTGGATGCCTATCAGTTTAGCCCTTGTGTTGGCTTCATCTGTAGATAATGCTGCTAACTAACTCTGGGTTTGCAATAAAGTCCTAAAATGCTTCTCACTTTGAGTTGGAGTCATAGGAGATTTTTCACTTGATGAATTAATTTGACTTTAGAAGCTCAAAATGTGACTCCTTGGAGTCATAGGAAATTTTTCACTTGATGAATTAATTTAACTTTCCAAGCTCAAAATGTGACTCATTGTCCCTTGTGTGAAGAGTAAGATTACATAGTTTAGTGTATAGAGAGAAAATGTTCTCAAGTACCTTCTTCACGCTTTCTACCTTAGTTGCCAATGAAACTTGTGTAAGTGCTATATCACTAGATATTTTATCATTCACTTTATTTTGAAATTTCTTTTCAGACCATTCTAATAATTTCACATTAGTATCAAGGTTTGCATCACTTACCTTTTCCACTATATTTGTCAATTGTTCAATAAGTGGCTTGGTTTCATCTGGAGCAGACTGACTGAATGCATCTAGGAAGATGTCTTTAATATCAAGAAAAGATTGTTTCTACCTTTGCTCCCTTCTAAGTAGTTCTTGACATTTCTTTCTAGCTAGGGCTTCTTGTAGTATGCCCATCTACTCTATTTTCATTGTGGCATAATCATATTTTGGAAAAATAATTTCTCCATCTAGGCTTACATCTCCATATGTTATTACCTCTTCTACCTTTGATGAACTTGGACTTAGCACTAAGAATTGCAAAGGTGTCATATATGTGCTCGACCTCTAAAGAGTGTGACTGGAAGGAGTGTTAGATTTTAGTAAAGTTACCAGGGCTTGAATTGTTGCTTGCTCCTTCAACTTGGGTCTCAACTTAGTATCTTTAGGCTTTTCCTTTTCTACCAAAATGCCTTAAATTGCACCTTGAACTTGTGCTAGAGGTGCAAATAAAACTATTTGACCTATTTGACTTTGTGCTTCAGTAGTGGCTTGAGTTTCCACTTTATCTTATCTAATTGTATCAATCTTTGTAGATGTAACTTCTAGTATTTTATCTGAAGGTTGTACATTAGTGAGTTGAGGGGTGATGGTAGGTGGTTCTTGTGTTTTCACCTCTTCCCTTGTTGTGTCAGTCACTAATTTCTGAATTTCATCTACACTCACTAATACAGGGTTGTCACACAATTTATCCTACAATGTAGATTGATCAAGAATCTTTTTCAAGTCTTCCTCTATTAAAGGGTTGATTTTTTGAGTAGTGAGATCAAAAAAATCCTTTACTATAACTATATTAGTATTTAAGCTTGTTATTTGTTCAGGGCTGACATTTAGCAATTGTGTATCTTGTAAACTCTGTTCTTCTTACTACTCTTTCTCAGCTATTGCCTAATTTTTTACATCCATTTCAGTACCTCCCTCAATTGTGCCTTCATTTTTGTCATCTTCTTCATCATCTTTAACCTCAATAGGCTCTTGTTCTCCTACTTTGACTATAGCTATAAAATATGTGACTTTCCACATCTAGATAGACTTGTTTACAACATCTTCCATGTTATTTTGTAATATGTTGAATGTTCTATATTTAGGGACAAATCTAACAACATATTTATTTATGGCTTTAGCTATCTATTCCTTATTGAGTTTAGGCATAACTTGAGGAAAGGATATCTCCCTAATTTGCCTCTCTAAGTTCAAACAATAATGTCATTTTTGTTCAACTCTTTCATATAAACTTTTAGGAATTGAGTTAGCAATCTCTAAAGGGGATTTCTAAAAAATTTCCATCATGACATATATTGCGTCCTCCACTTGATTCTTTTCAATTTTTCCAAGGTTATCAAAATCAATGTGAAAAAATCCTAATAAATCTATATTTTTTCTAACATTAGAACATAGATTGTCTAGATTTGAAGATGGATTATGACTCACCACTTGGAATTGGATATTGTCATTAGATTCAGTTCTTTCCTCATCAGATTCAACCTGAGCAATGTATTTTCTCCTTTGTCTTTTTTGTGCTCCTCCTTCCTACTCTATAGGTTTGGCTTTCTCTTTAGCCTTTTGTGCAGTGACATGTGCACTATCCCTTGTGGTAGGTGTTGTAGGTTTGGGTTGGCTAGGTTTAGCAACCTTCTTGGTTCTTTTCATAGTCTGTGCCTCAACCTTTCTCTTCTTCTCATTAGTAGAAGTAGTTGCTTCCTCAACTTCTTCTTCCTCAACACCTTGTGTTAGTTTTTTTTTGCTTCTTCTTGCTAATCTTCACCCTTTCCTTGTGTCAATGCAAGTGGGGCTTGAATCTAAGTGTCTTCTTCATCTTCATCCTCTTCCTACTTGACACCTTCACTAAATTTAGCTTTCAATTTCTTTACTAATTTCTTCTTCTTCTTGATGACAAAGGTAGTCTTTAGTTCCATGGTAATCTTAGATTTTTCCATCTCACAGTTACTGAATGCTTTGGCATCTTTGCCTATTTCTTCTACAAGTAATATTGTTATTTCTATAGAGACCTCATCTACATTAATTTCATAACCTAATGGCCTCAGCCATCTTACTCTTGGTGTTGTTTCTTGAACAAATATATAATTAGCATCAACTTGGAAACAAACATCATCATAATTTTTTTCCACTAATGGTATTCGAATCATCAATCTATTCTTCATAGATTACTTGAAGTCCTCAAAGTAATTGGTCATTACTAAATCAAAATTTTCACCTAACTATTCAATAAACTCTCCTATTTGGAATGCAACAGACCTATTTTTCTTCTATCCCATAGTACCAAATGTACGAAATGTGTTCTAAACATAGAAGATGATACATATCAAAATAGAACCAAATTTATATTGAGCACTCTTTGTTTTCCTTATTGCTCCTAGGTTTTCAATCAATTGTTGTAGCTATAGCTCGACAAGATCATATGTATGATCCTTCTTCACAATCTTGTAACCCACATCTACTATAATAGAGGGTACACTATTCAATCTGCTTGATTGGTCAAAATTATGTGCAATTACCCTTACTACAAAATTTATTAGAGGATCTATGATAGTGTCTATGGTCATTCCCCTCTTATTCCACATAGCCCCTGTGTTCTTCTCAATAACTTCTTTAGACTCACTCCTCATAGTCTTTGGACAATCTAGGGTTGGATACACTATTACCCTATGGATTATTATTTTTGCGATTTTAATTAGCCCAATATCTAACCACAATGAACTATCATGAATCCTACTCAAAATAATCTTGATCTATTCAGTTCTAAAGACGTTAGGGAAATCTAGGGCACAAGTTAACCCTTTCTTTTCTACAATCTTAAATTCTTCGCTTAGCACACCATATCACCAATACTACCAATCTTACAATTTTAACACTTTCTGACATCCTGAATCATTAATACTTTTGGTTGTATCATAGAAAGTGCACTAGAGGGATCTTATTTATATGCAATGTTTGGTATGACTTTGAAAATAGGTTGTTTTACTTTGTTTTTGACTAATTGAACATTCAAAACCTCTTTCCCCTCTACTCATTTTTCCTTTGAAGAACTAGATGCCATTTTATAAGACTAGGGTTTACAAAATTAGAGATAATGTAGCTTGGCACACAGTAAATACCTTGCAAAATTTGATGAGATGATATCCAATAGTTGTTTAAGTCTTCTGCAATTACTTTGAATAAAATTTCTTGATTGCCTTTACCTCTCCTTGCTTTCTCTCAATTTTGAATGATGTTAAATGAGAAAAAATTGATCAAATAACCCTTGGAAGTATTGCAATTAATGTTGAGTGCTACACAATAGTAAGCTCAAAATCAACAAATTTCTAGCTCACTCGGCATCCACTAGTCATTTGGAAACCATTACGTGCTCAGCAACAACTAGCCAGTCTATTAGCTTAGCATCCTCTAGCATATCACTCAACAATCATAGGAAACTTTTCATGCTCGAAAATAACATGAAAAACTTAAAAGACTTTTTCTTTGGTTCCTAATAACATCTTGCTTATTTATTTATGCTTATGTAGACTTTTTAGTACTAAATCTTTGGAACTGATGTATGATATAACTTTTGAATATCAATCCCCCATACCTCTTAATTGTTTAGTTTGATGAGGTGTGATCAGCTAACCCATTCAGTGAAGTGATCCCTTCTCCACTTGATGTGCTACAATCCTCTTTTTTCTTCCATGTCTTGTTCATTTCATTTCTAACATTTTCAATATTTGCATTGCCTTTGCCTTTACCTTTATTGAACTCACAGCTTGGTGTCTTTGACCTTGTTGGACAATATTGACTAATGTGACCAATCTTCAAATAATTGAAGCATGTGATTTGACTCAACCACCTTTTGTAGTTACTTCTAAAGTGTATCCTAATACAATTCTTAAGAACATGTCAATACTCTTGACAATAATGACAGCTATATCTTGTATTATAATTCCAATTACAAGAGTTGTCATTATTATTTACCTTTTTTTTCCTATTTGATGACCACATGGGTTTGGATCTGCACTCAAAATCTCTATGTCCATACTTCTGATAGTTATAACAATATCCTTTAAATCTTTGTGTGTGCATGGTCTTAGTCATGCATTCATGTGCTTGATGACCTTGTTTTTTGCACTTATGATAGTGACACATGCTATTTTGCTTGACATTCTAATTTACAATCTTGCTCATGCATACATTTTTAGTGTGTCCTTTCTTACCATAATTATTACAATTAGGTTTGGAATTCTTACCTTTATTACTCCTTTCTTCAACACTTTTGGATGACTCTCCTTCAATACTTGTTTATCCCAATCTAGATGTATCATTGTTGGATCTAGGGGATCTAAATAATTGTTCAAAGTATTTGATGGCTTCACTTGGTTTGTTATAAATTTTTATCAAATTTATTTTCCCTTTATAGGTCATTATTTAATTGCTCATTCTACAACTTCAATGTTGTTATCTCAATGTCCTTGACATTCAATTTATAGTTGGCATTCATCATTTGACTCAATGTATCCAATTGCATGTTGGCAATCTTGGTTAGCTCTAATGATTTCTCTTCCAATCTATTGGTCAAAATTCTTTTGTCATATTCAATTATGGCTTTGTCTTCTATAGCTTTCTTTTTCTATTCAGTCACTTCACATAGTAGTATGGCTTGTGATTCTTTCTCTAACTTGAGATTTATGATTTCTTTAGCTTGGGTTCTATTCTTTTCCATTTGATATGCAACTACTACATCAAATTCATGGGAGTCTCCATTAGAAAATAGCTTAGTAGTGTCCACTCTCTATATTGTGTGTCATTATCCTCAATAGAAATTTCCTTCCTTATCTTTAAATATTTCTTTAAGTCTTCTCTTGCTTCATTTAGTTGATGTAGAATGAGTTGGTTTTCAATTCCCTGATTCTCAATAATCTTCCCCAACTTGTAGACTTCCATTTCTAAGATCTTTCCTCAAAGCTGCAAAGCTTCTCTTTCAAAGAACAAGCCTCTAACACCAATTGTTGGAATTACAGTAGGAAAGGTAAACTTATGAGTGGAGGGGTGAATCAGTAGTGTAAACTTTGACCCATAAAACATTCACCCACCACACATCCATCTCATATATTTAATAAGTAAACTGAAATACCATGTAAAGAATGTACATCTAAATCATGTAAATAAGTAAGCATTCACACATATATGACACCAAATATGATTACCTAGAAACCCTCCAATGAGAAGGTAAAACTGGGGTGGGGATGACACCCACAAATCTTCACTACTACAGTAATAAAGTGTATCCAATGAAGGTTACAATGTTTGATCATGAGGCATTATCTACCCTATGAAAGGTTTTCCCTATTAAAGGCTTACAAATATTGTTAGGTATTACCCTATTAAAGGATATCAACACCCTATTAAAAATGTGCCTTGTTAAAGGACTTTAACTCACAATAAAGTAAGCACCTTGTTAGAGGATTTCAATACAGCCTATTAGGACTACTATGTTAAGAGATTTAACTGATTCACCTATTAGAATGTCTTAGAATTGATCCGGTAGTTAGCACTTTGTTGCTTGATGACATATCACCTCTAAATTGATGTATCTTTGATCTTTCTTGATCATATCTCTTTCTACTGCTCTCTATTTCCTTTCTTTGTTCTCCTTTAACTAATTCCTCAATGCAATTTCAATTCACAATACCTTAGTCACAATGAATACCCTATTTTTGCATGCAAACTTCTCCTTGATCATTCAATCATTCCCTTTCATGCTCATAAGAAGTTTATGGTTTATCCTCCTTAAGAAGACCTAGGTGACTTAGGGTTAGGTATGAATCAATAACTATAATTCATCCATTTTTCCACTTTAACCTTCCCTTTACCTAATTAGATGCATTTAATGCATAGGGATTCCAAGTTAAGATTCATCCTTATCACCAAAATATCATAATTTAATCTGTAAGTTCGCTCAAAAATGGTTTACATAGTAGTTTATGCCAGTACAAACAATTATCACAAAATTGTGTTACTTGACATCTAAAATCTTTAATGCTCAGCATATACTAATTTCTATATTATGACTCGGCATGCACTACTTACTCAGCTTCTATATCAGTCAACATACACTATATGCTCGGCACATGAATGACTCAGCACTCACTGTGGTCTCGACATGCTCTATCTTATACATGTTGTGCTTGATATATACTACTTGTTCGACATGAACTAAGTAAATGACTTAAGTGTTTAGACACTCACTAGTCAAAACCAATCTAAGATCAACATGTATACTATCTCATCTAACTTCACTAGTCATAATATGACAACGACAACAAGTTACAAACAAACCAATACACTATTGAATACCAAATTCATACTTAGACAATTTTTTGAGTACCAAAAGCTAAGTATCTTTATTTTTGAGGTTTCCTATAAGCATGTACATCATGTGTTTCCATAAATGACAATGAAAGCAATTACATATCCTCATTAACCAATTGTTAACAATCTCCCCCTTTGACATTGATGGCAACAAAATAGGGAAAGTTTGCTAAGTATTAAAAAATTAATAACACATTAACATTACATCTATTTCAATTTTTCCATGTCACATATTCTCCCCCTTATAATATGATTTCATACTTTTCTCTTTACCTAATTTATAATTTTCCTCTGTACTTCTCCCCCTTTGACATCAATGACAAAGGTTAAAATGTCACAAACTGTCTAAAAACTATCAAAATTTATGTAAACATTTGCCTTCAACTGATATTATCTTCATGGAATCATCAAAATTTTCTTTCAAAGTGTCCATATCTTTAGTCCATGTATCTTTGGTTCCTTCAGAAGAGGTGAGAATTGCACATAATGCATATGATGCAATCTCAACTGCATTAAGTTTGGAGTATAAAAAGTTAGAATAAGTGTCCTTGGTCTTGATACATTCCTCCAACTGTTTCTCAAAAAAAGATTTTTTCAAAGATATCACTTTGAATACTGGCCACTTGTCCTTCAAAATCATCAATTTTACTAGTAGGATGTCATAATTGGCTAGATAGAGCTTCTAGCTCAATCATTTTCCCTCCAATTTGACTGTCAATATCCTTAGTCATCTTGTGAGATAGAGTACACTTAATGTACAATATCTTCCCATCCTGTTGAAACTTTTGAAGTTCCTTGATACAAGTATCAAGACTTATCAAATCATTCTTAATATTTTGACAAATGGTACTAAACAAGTTAGCATCATGTGAGATATTTGCCTTAGATTCTTCATAAAAAGAATTTAGCACTACACGTGTGCTCTATTCTAGATCTGCTTCTGTGTGTTGTACTATTAGAATACTATGTAGTTTGTCAGTAACCTCCATCAAGGTTCTCTGCAGGCTCTTCACTATCCTGTTCTTTTGAATAAGTTTTAACAAAAATGAGATCAAGTCAGTTTGAACATCATCATCAGTTGCTAAGATAGCAAGAAAAATAGGAGTAGATGAACTAGAAGGTTTAGTGTCATCTTCCCTTTTCTTCTTTTTAGTTGCCTCTTTGACTATTCTTTCTTCTTCCTCTTTCTCTTCCCTTCCCTTTCTTTATTTTTCTTTCTTCTCTTCCTCTTCTAATCTATTCTTGTCTTCTCATATTTTCCTTTTCATTTCTTCTTCAACTACTCTTTTCTTTTCTTCCTCTACTTTCCTTTTCATCTCATCTTCAAGAAATTTCTACTTGGCCTCTTCTA
Organism: Cupressus sempervirens; assembly: GCA_028749045.1. Classification (NCBI taxonomy): domain Eukaryota; kingdom Viridiplantae; phylum Streptophyta; class Pinopsida; order Cupressales; family Cupressaceae; genus Cupressus; species Cupressus sempervirens. The sequence goes on from CM053783.1 coordinate 246,258,488, forward strand.
TTTTCTTTTTCTCTTCTTCTAGTAACCTCTTCTCCTCTTCAACTTGTCTCTATTGTTCTTCAATATCCTTAGTATTAGGTTCATTCTATTCAAAACCTTCAAATGGATTTGTATAATCAATGTTAATGGTAACATTGGTCTGATCTATCTCCATTATGTCATCACTCACTGACACTTCCAAGGTTCTGGGTGCTAGTGAAGATGTTTCTTTAGACTCTATCATCATCTAACTTATAGCTAATGTAGTCTCACTTCTTATCTTATCTTTTTCACCTAGCATAAATAGAAATAGTCTTACCTTGTTTCTTAAGTAAGGTGCTAGATTGTTTAACAATCTCTTGACTTCTTCGTCATTAGTCTTGGATATTGTTCTTAACATAGAATTTTGAAGTTCTATGTCCTCTTCTCTAGTTGGTATCTTCTTTTCTATGAGTCTATCATAGACCTTTTGAATATCCTTTAGTTTTATATTGTTGGCTATAATGTATCTCATACTAGAGATATCAATCTAATCTTTCTCAAAGTTTTTATACAAATCATAGAACTTGTTCATTTGAACAAAATTGCCTTCATTAGCAATAGCTGAGTTTATCTTCTCTATCTTTGGCTTCCAGGGTTGCCAAGCTTTACCTCTTAACTACTTTGAAGTTGTTAACTTCTCTGTTTGTCTAAGTTCTTGTTCTTGTTCTTCTTTACTAGACTCAACAATTGTCAACAATGTCTTTTGTCTATTTCTTGGTCTAGTTTCTTGTTGCTTGACCCTTTTAGTCTTTGTGGTCACAACTTCCACTAATCTCTCAGATTTTCTCTTCAGTTCACTTGGTTGAACATCGGACACTGTGGCATAAGGAATGCTTTGTTTCGAAGATGTCTCTACAATAGACATTGATAAATTTTGCAAATTTAGTATACCTTGCTTCATGATTTTCCTGACTACTTGTGACTCACTCTCAATCACACCAGCCTTTGATAAAGGTTTCTTCATTATAGTTTCTATCTTCTTGTGAGATGCCTTCTCCAAGGATGCCCGATGAGTTGATTAGGTAATCTCATCATAAGTTCCAAATCTGTATTCAACTTGGTCCTTCTTTGATTTCAATAGTAAATCAATATATCCAACTGTTGTTTCATCACTCAATTCATAACCTAAGGGATCAAGAAATGTTTCTTGAGGTTCTACTACTTGAGTATAAGTAAAATCTATATCAACCATAACACAAATTTCTTCCTTAAATCTGTCTACAATTGTAGGTGCAATTCTAACTCTTTGCCTCATTACATTCTAAAATGTTTTCATAATCAAATTCCCACTATCTAATATTTTATTTACTGGATGTCTTCTACATACTTCTGTGATCTTCTCCATTGTACACCTCTCACTGCTCATAATATCTACGACAAACAAATATAGAAATCTCTTAAGAACATGAAAGAATATGTGATTGATCAGTGACTAAAACTTAAACACACCCTTCTTAGTCCTCTTGATCTTTTCTAGGTTTTCGAGAAGTTGCATTCTTTGAATTTCACTAAGATTAAGTTGTTCCTTCTCAATACATGTCTTGTAGGCTACATAGATGAATCTGGCTGACAATTCATCAATCTTTGAACTTGCACATATAAAGTAGGCAATGATTCTACTCAAGAATCTTATATCACCATGGCCTTTCCATTATACACTACCTTTTTGTAGCTCTCAACTTTCTTCTTAACCATTTTCTCACCTATAGGTACACTTGTTTACAAAGACCAGTTACTTCATGAGTAAGTTCACCTAAGATATCAACTACACTATCTTGCATCCATAGTTTTTCATTATGTATTCTACTTAGGATCATCTATGTCCACTTATCTATGTCCAATTCTTGGTACAAATGATATTTGAACAACTCTAGTTCCTTCAAATGTTCAAATTTGGGTTTCAGAGTCATATCATGGTTAAAAAATAATTCCATATCCTTGTTCATATATTCACTCCCAACATATTCAAACTTACTAGAAATATAACTTCCTACATCTTCCAAATACACTACATTGTTCAAATTAATGGATAATGCTGAATTAGGGTTTACTTCTATGGGTTTTATGGAAATAATCTTCAATTTTGGTCTCTCCTTATTCTTAAAATTGTAAACTACTGACATATCCATGATTCTATCAAATATTAACTTTTTATCGAATAAATTTTGTGGATAAACAATTAAATACCTCTTTCAAAAATAGGGTTTGCTTCAAAATTGCCTTAACAAGTTAGTTCTAAGTGCTCTCTACTTCAAATGTAATTGCAATGAAGTAGTAATCAACTCTGCACTCTATTTTATTCCTTCAATTTAAATTTTCATTAATTGTGTACTTTACAAACACAAAAAAGTTGTCAATTACGTTCTGTAATCAAATATCTTCTCAAGATCTTCTATCCAGTCTTTAGATGCAACTTGAGGTTTACTATAGGTTCCTCCCATCATCATAATGCTCTACAAAACTTCACTTCACAAAATTCTTAGCAAAACCATAGTTTTCATCTTTTGATATAGAATTCACTTTCTCTGTAATAACAATAACTCTTAATTTCTTCATAGATAGTTTAGATAAGCTCCAAATTACAAGCGAGCTTAGGTACCCTCTAAACTTATCTCAATACACCTTTTCCCAACTTCTCTACCTCTAGTTCGATCTCTAGATGAGGTTTTCAAACTTTGGTGTTGTGAGTAAGCTTAATTCAACTTAATTGAATCAAACTCGATAACTGACTTCAATCTTCATGTCTCATCATCTTCTAGCTTTTCTTTAGAGATGTCTAAATATTTTACAAATACCTCATTGAGTTCTTCTCAAGGTTCACTAACTACATTCCTTTGTTCCTCATTATCTTTGTTAGTTCTAAAGCTCCTCTCATGGTTCCTTCTATCATTTTTGACATTTCTTCCATCATTCCTTTTGTTTACAAAGTTTCTTCCATTGTTCCTTCTATCTCTGAAGTTTTTGTCCATTTTGCAATACTTTGTTGTATGTTTTAAGTTGTTGTGTAACTGACATACTGGAGTTCTACTTCTAGGATTCTATTGATTATTAGGTGCATGACAATTCTAAGCTATGTGTCCAAAGTTGTTACACTTATAACACATGATATGTCTTCTTTCCTCATAAGGTCCTCCTTCTCTCAATGTCCTTTCATTAGATCTTCTTCTATCTATAGGGTTAGTATTTCTAGATATTCTACTATTTCTTCTACCATTATCATATTTAGGTTTCCTATAATCAATTTCTTTATGACCCATACCATGACAATTATGACAATAAAAGTTGTTAACATGATCAAATGACTTATTTGTATAATCTCTTTTCATATGACCTATTTCATTACATGAAAAACACTTACCTCTAAATTCATACCTGGTTTCATTAAGAGATTCCACTTGCTTTGGTTCATCCAATATTATAACGTCCTTGTCTTCTTTAGGATTATCAGAAGATTGACAGGATTCAATCATATCATTAGATTTTTCTTTTTCTTTCAGATCTAATCTAATCTTAGGTTTCTTCACAAACATGTTAAATAGATAACCAAGACTATTCTTATGATAAGTAGGTCTCTATATTGACATTGAATCATCAATCTTTTCTCTTCTAGAATAAAGCTTCTCAAGTTGTTGCTTGGACTGAGTTAATTCACCTTTTACAATGGTATTGTACTTATGAAGTTCTTCATGATCTTCTTTCAATGTTTCAAGCTTAGATATCTTCTTTGCCAAACTTTCTCTAAGATCTGCATTCTTAGTCTTCAAATCATTTTCAACTTTCTTAGGATCATTCCTCAAATTCAACTTTAGATTCATAATCTTCAATTCATGCTTCAAGATCTTGTAATCTATCTTTGGCTTTGAATAATCATCATCACTAGTTTCAGATTTAGTAGATTTAGGCTTGAATTTGAGATGTTCAATCTTTTCCTTCAATTGTCCAATGTATACTTTGGAGTCTTCATATCTATCCTTTAGCTTATCTCTTTCTTCAATAAGGAGATCAATTTGTTCAAGTGCCTCTTCAAGGTTCTTCAACAACTGTTACATATCCATAGGGATCTTACTCAAGTTTTTAAGCCTCTTTTGAGTAACTACACTCAAATACCAATTGTTAGAAATGGGAATTACTAGGGGGGGGGGGGGGGGGGGGGGAGAATCAATAATTTACAAACTTTAGTCACCAACTAGATATTATTTCTTACTTTAAACCATACATAACAAAGTAATAAAGCAATGCTAAATAGTAACCATAACCATGCAAAAATATAACTCATAACACCATATTTTGTGAACTAGGAAAACCCTGGCAAAGGGAAAACCCCAGTTGGGGATGATACCCACTAGACAATATACTAATATATAAGTTCCTTATTAGAGGATGGACCCTATTAGGAGTCAATGAGAAAATTTAGTATAGAGAGTACCTATTAGGAGACTTTTGAATCCTTGTTAGGAGATTCCAACCCCATTAGGAGTTGTGCCAACCTTGTTAGGAGTTGTAGTATAGCAGATGCAAGATGAGCCCACTACCCAAACATGCACTTCCAATTACAAGAAGAGCTTAGTACCCAAAAAAGTATAAAAACTTCTAGAATATAAATTCTTTCTTAGTTCAATCTTGGATCACAAAATAGCTTCACAAACTTTGCATATATCACTTTCACAAAAGTTTGCATACAATTGCTCAACATAATTTATCCAAGATAGCACACTTGAATTCACAAGATTTCCTTTGCATAAATACCATTCCTTTACAAAAATTTGTGCTAGCTTGGCTAAGACCATAATACACTTTTCCAACTTAGAGTAATTATTTTGTAAATGAAATTATTCCTTTCCTTTAATTTTTCTATCCTATTTTATTAAAACACAAATATCTCTTTTCTATACAGTCTGTACTGACTTGCAAGGTTATACACATCATCATCAACATGTAACCTATCTCCATCTAAATTTTTTAGTCATAATATGATATCAGCAACAAGTTAGCAACAAAACAATACATTGTTGTATACCAAATTCATACTTAGACAATTTTTTTAGTACCAAAATCTAAATGTCTTTATTTCTAAGGTTTCCTATAAGAATGTACATCATATGTTGCCATAAATGACAAAAATTACATATCCTCATTAGCCAATTGTCAACAACTTGATTATCATCCATTAGTAAGTTTTTCATTACATCATTTTAATAGTTTATAGAGATAATGCATCTTTTGATGATGCAATCATGATCATGGTTTATTTATGTTGATCATTTCTATTTAGGTCAACCTCTCTAGGGAACATCATATGAACCACCATAACACAGAGAATATGGATGTAGAAGTGGAGGAACATGGAGGTGTAAATATTGAAGTTGAAGATAATGTTCACATTGAAGATGATGATAATGTGCTAGACAATGCATTAGAAGATGATGGTACAAATGCATTGATTCATGACACATTTGGTATTGGTGTAGGTGATGATGATCATGATGATGACATTGATGTTCATGATATGCTTCTACTTGAGAAGGTAGACACAAACCTTTATGAAGGGTCCCAAATAACTCTTATTTCTTTTTTCTTTTTTTAGTGGGCTTGAAGGATATGAATGGCTTATCCAACATAGCAATGTCACATATGTTAAGGTATATCATATTTATTATTATAGTTAGTAAAGAGTGAATCATGTGTCGCTAATATTATTTATATGAATAATTTATATTTTTGTTGTAGATTGATAGGTGGGTTTTTTTTCCATCATAAAATATTATACCTTGCTCATATTGAGAATTATTTACCATTATGAAAGATATTGGAATAGAGTATCAAGAAATAGATGTGTGTCCCAATGATTTTATTATACATCATAAATGACATGAATTTGCACAAGAATTTCCTAAATGTTAGACAAGTAGATATTGAACAAATCAAATAACAAAAAATTTTCCTCACAAGGTTATTCATTATATTCCCATTACTCCATGTATAGAATGGTTATTTAGGTGTAGTAGTTGGCTCAATTTATAGCTTACCATGCACATAATAGAAATTGAGATGATTTTATTCGAATTCCTATAGATGGTTTGACATTCAAGGACATAGAGAAAAATTGGTTTCACTTTAGAAAAGAACCTTGTAATCTTAGGCTTTCATTGGTAACAGATGATGTGAATCCATTTGGAAAGATGATATATGTTTACTCAGTGTGGCTTCTTTTTGTTATCAACAATATAATTCTTTCATGGATGTCAATACAGCGGGAGCACATCATGTTGGCAATGATTGTTCTAAGTTTTTTTTTCATTTAATAGTCATGTACATGTAATTATAAAATTTACAATAAAATAGTCCTAATAATTATGTAATGTTGTTCGTTCAACAAGGTAAGTAACTAGGTAAGTACCAAGTTAAAGATATGAATGTATATATTGAGCCTCTTATTGATGATTTGTTGGAGTTATGGAAAGGTGTCACTATGTATGATTTCTCTAGACCACTAGGACAAAGAAAATTTTAATTCTATGTGATGCTTGTATGGATGATACATGATACCCTAGGGCTAACACATTTTAGTGGTATGTTAAAGTGTTCCAATTTTGCATGATAATTATAATTATATAAATTAGCATATTTAATCCAATTATATCATTATCTTGTAGCACTCCAAACAAAGAGAAAATTACATGTCCAATTTGTGATCCAAAGATGAAGTCTCTTCATTCAAAAACATCAAGAAAGTAAGTGTTTGATGAGTGCCGACACTTCTTCCAAAGGAATCATAAGTATCAAAGTGTCAAAAAATATTTTTTCAATGGGAAAGAAGAGACTACATCAAAGCCATGAAGGATGACACATCACCTATGGAAGTTGGAATATAATAGAATTAATCATCAAGGTAATGACATTACACCTAATGGTTTATGTTTGGAATTTATATTTTTCTATAGTATTTTTTTACTGGTGATGTAGCCAATGATCATGAAGGTCATCAGGGCATCAATGACAACCATCCAAAGGGACTAAAACATTATCCTAGAAAATTTTATGGGTTTCCCTATTATGAGCATCTAAAAATTGTGTATTTGTTTGATACTATGCATATTTGAAAGACTATAATAGAGACTATGGAAAATATTGGATGGAAGGCGTGACAAAGAAAAAAATTGTCAGAATTTGTACTAACATTCATGAATCCACTCATGCAATGAAAGATCTCATTCAATCAGATACCAATGGAAACCAGATCAATATAAATGACTTTCCTTGGTTATTAATGGAGCACCAAAGTAATTCTATAAAATAATTTGAACAAAAAGTGTAATTTCCCACAAGATTTTCTACAAACATAAGCAATACCTTATCAAAGAAAAATAAATTTGGCCCAAGGTTGAAAATGCATGATTGGTGTACAATCATCAAGGTAATTTATGTTGTTACATATTTATTATATATTTATAAACTACATGTAGTTTTTATTCTATTATATAAGAAAATAATAAAATAATCAATTTATAATTACTATAGTACATGCTACCTCTATGTCTCCTAGACCGCTTTGATAATAATGTCAACAAAGTCATACATATGATCTTGGAAAATACATGAGGTAAGTGGCAATATTTGTTCAATTTTTTGTATAGGCGTATTATATTTACGACTTGATTTTCTTGTGATGTAATAAATTGTATATTAATTTGTAAAGTCTTGTACCTATATATATATATATATTGTCTTCACTCTCTTGTAGGTGGTTGTCATCTAAAGAAATCCATAAAGATGATATACAATATTAGAAGAGAAAAATTTCTCATCTAATGTGTGAAATGAAAAAGTGTCTACCTTCAACTTTTTTAAATGCACAAGAATACTATCTCATACACCATGTTGAAGAGATTGAAATTTGTAGACCTATATGCACTAGGCTAATGTTGATGGTTGAGAGGCACTTTAGATTTCTAAAGGATTTGGTTTGACAAAGAGCACGTTCTGAGGTTTCTAAGGTGGAGGGTTATATAGTATACCAGACTATGGTATACATTATAGAGTATCTTCCTAATCTTGTAACAAAGTTCCACATAGATCGCATTTGGGATCCCAACCCTATTAACCAATTTGAAGGAGAGTACTTTATGGGGAAAGGTAGATTGAGGAAAGTGCAAGGTAAATGTAAGATGTTATTTTAGTTAATCAATTCTTAATTTTCAAAATAAATTTCTTCGAAGTTTTCTATTTATTTTTTGTGTAGTTGATCGAGAGTGGGATGTATGGTATTTATATCTTGCAAACAATCTTGATTAGATGATGGTATGGATTGACTGATTCAACAATTTGGTTGTACAATAATATTGGAAGGTGTGTCTTCATTGGTTAAATAAGCTTATCATAATGAAGATTCCAATGTTAAACAAAATGAAATTGATTTAGCATATGGCTTAAGAGGTCATGAGGTAACTATAAATTTTTTAATGACCTGTATGTTTATCAAGTCAGGATACAATTTTTTTACACATTTGAAATATTATTGTAGCTGCACCACAAGGTTATGTGATCTAATGGTTATAAGTTTTACATCAAAAATTTGAATGACATGAAGAAAACTTGTGATTCTAGGATAAATGCAGTGTTTGAGGTGACTAATATTTCATCTAGAAATGAAATATATCCTTCAGAGTCTCAACATCGATACTATGGAATTTTGGATGATATACTTGAGTGAACACTTTGTCATCAAATGGTATAGGCTACAACTCAATGAAGATAATCCCGATAGAGCTGTTAATGAACATGAAAATAGATTTACAATGGTTAGTACAAGGTCATTTGAGCTAGTTGGATATGAGCCCTATGTTATTCCGAGCCAATGTGAATAGGCATTTTACTTAGAGGTTCCACATAAATTGGGTTGGTCTTTTGTTGTTAGATATTATCCAAGAGGAAGGTAGGTAAAGTATAATATGATAGAAGAAGAAGATACCAAAGAAGTAGAAGATGATGTAGATGATGATCATGATTGACAGTTTGTCAATGATGATCTTGATGGAGATGTTCACGAAGAAAAAGAAGAAGAAGATGAAGATGATGATGTAGACATTGATGATGATGATGATGACAATTATGATTATGATGATGATGATGATGACAATGATGATGATTATGATGATGACAACAAAGATGATGATGATGATGATGACAATGATGATGTTGTTGATGATGGCTATGGTGGTGGTGGTGGTGATGATGATGATGATGATGATGGTGGTGGTGGTGGTGGTGGTAATGAAGATGATGATGATGATGATGATCATCATCATCATCATCATGATGAGTTGGATGAAGAAGAAGATCAATGACATGAATGAAATGTAGAGGTATGTGATCAATCCTTAGTCTATTTTAACAAATTTAATTCCAATTTTTTTTTCTTAATGTAACATTTTGTATTTCAACTATAGGGGGTGTTTAACAAGATGAGGCGAAGGACAAAAAAATGATGTGGAAGATGATGTTGGACAATAGAATCTCTTATGTGCTAATGTTAATGAATTTTATTGAATGTTATGTGTTAATGAGTGTGATGTGTTAATGAATGAATTTTATATTTTATTAATGATGAATGAATATTATATGTTAGCTTTGGATGTTAGATGTTTACTTAATGTGATAATGAATGAATGTTACATTTTAATAGGGAACTCAGAGTTATGTTGGGGGGGTGTTGAGAATTTGATCTTCACCTTCATGTGATTTGCCCTGTTAAGTAGAGAACAGTAAACTATTCTTGAAACAAAGAGAAACTCAATAATATACTAGACTCAACCATTCTCATTCTTAGACCTATTAATGGTCAAATATGCCTAGGATCCACTAATATGTACACGTCAATCACTTTGTCAAAGTTTGACCACATCTAGATCAAATAGCCAAGGGTTCCTAAGGTCTCAACTAAGTTAATTCAATCCAAATAGCCATGTTTCAAAGTCCCACACATTCAATTGTTAATAAAACACCATTGACCCTACCTATTAGGCCTAGTAGCCCAATTAGGCCTCTAGCAACTAAATTAAAAATTCATTTCTAAAAAACTTTTCAAAGAACTTCCAAAAAAAAAATACACTTTTAGATGCCCATTTTCCAGCTCAAGTTTTGAACACTAGACAATTGGCTACAACTTATTGAGGGAAACTCCTATGAACTAATATTTATAACAAAGCACTTCTTGTATATAATTACATTGCATTCAAATACATATCCAATAGTATAGGGGCTCATTTATTACAAAACATTCATATTGAAACCATATTTTAATAAATATTGACTCATTCTTTCCCAAGCTATGGTGTAACACTATGTACAAGGTGGTTCACATATGTGGAATAAGGTGTTTAGTAAGTAGAATGAGGATTTTTTTAATTTTGATTAAAATGAAGTAAATTTTGTTAGGAGTCTATAAAGAATTTATAGTGTCTCTAGTCCCTGTTATGAGACTAGACCTTGTTAGAATCCTCAACCATATTAGGAGTTGCTTCAACCCTATAAGGAGTTGGTGGATCGTATAAAAATGTGTGAAAGAAGAGCCCACTACCCTAACATGCAACTATACAATAAGATCTTCAAGAAATAAGTATACATACAATACTGAGATACTTGTTGTGCTTTTCAAATCTTCTGACTAACAATTCTTCGCATCATATATAATATTGCATTCACTTGTTACTCTCATTTCACAAGATCATATCAAGTTTGCAATCATTGATTATTCCTTTCTCACACTTCACTTTTGTCTAACTTTGCAAATAAATTTATTTACTTATACCAATCATATTGGTAAATTCTTTCTTCATCATCTCACATAACATCCTTAGAGTTAGCTTACTAAGAAATTGTAATTCAAAACAACAAATCAAGTCATTTAACACATTCTGTTGATATGCTTTGTTCTACACTGTATCATCACTGCATTACTAATTCCTTCATAACTTGGACCCAGTTAATCATATGGACATGCACACTACTATATGTCATTAGTATGATGTCATGCATCCTTGGTTAACTATGCAAGAGAATATTCCATGGGAATACTTTTCTATCATCAAATTTGTTATGTTGCTTTATAATACTTCGACAATTTTCCTTGACAAATGAACATGACTAATCTGCAACACAAATATGTTGCCATAAATGACAACCATGTTACTTACCTTAGTTAATTGATTGGACATATTGCCAACAATCTCCCCCTTTTGCATTGATGAGAACATTTTGGGAAAATTGACCAAGTCTCAAACATGTTGTCATACTAAACAAAACAAATAACCATAACATAGTAAAAACATTGTATTCATGTTTTAAGAGGATTACATCCTATGATATTTCTATCAAGATTTAACTATGCGATTTTGAGTCAAACTCATTAACCCACATTTCATGAGTAGTGATTCAACATGAATCCATCTCTCATGAGAATAAATGGAACACTTAGCACTCATTGGATCTAGGTGAAGCATCAAGACTTCCATTGAGGTCACCCATCCCAGTACTACTCCAATCTGAGCACGCTTGACTACAAAGTTCCCTCCATGGTTAAACCCAAATCTTGCAACCCCATTTGCAAAACCTTCACCAAGTTTTGTGCCTTATGAACCATTCATTAGAAAGCCCCTTAAGCTCATCAATTGATAAGTAGGAGATAATTTCCATAGTAAGTCAAATTATGATATTGCTATCAGGATTTAACTATGTAATTTTGAGTCAAACTCATTGACCCATGTTTCATGAGTAGTAATTCAACATGAATCCATCTCTCATGAGAATAAATGTAACACTTATCACTCATTGGATCTAGGTGATGCTCATAGGGGTGAAGCACTAGGACTTCCTGAGAGGTCACCCATCCTAGTACTACTCCAGCCTGAGTGCACTTAACTACAAAGTTTCCTCCATGGTTAAACCCAAAGATTGCAACCCTATAACTCTAATTACAACTTATTGCTCCCCCTTACAAATTACAATAAAAGCTTACTACTATATATATTTTTCCTTTTTTTTCCTTTTATGTTACAATTTTCCATATATCTCTCCCTTTGACATCAATGAAAAAGGTATCACAAAAGAAAAGACTGTCAAAATATGTTAGCTGCATCAAAACTTGGAAAAGTAATCACTAAAGTTGGTTTTTAGCTGCGCAAAGTGTTTCTTCCACCTTTCTTTTAGTGCATTAGATACACTGATTAGCGCACATAAAGCATATGCAGCTAACTCTGCTGTGTTCAAGTCTGTAGCCACAAAAATGTCATATGAAAATTTTTCTAACAAGCATTCCTCTAACTAATTCTCCAGCAATGTTACTTGTAAGAACAAGTGTTCTCTTAGGAGAGTGAATCTCTTCAGAGCTTTTTCTTTTTCTACTTGTATATTCCTTATGCTATCATGAAGTGTCTGCATTGTGTGCTCAATTGTATCTAACTTCTGATTTTGCTTCAGAAAGTTGTCAATGAGTATTTGAAGCTCAATCACCTTTTCTTTGATTTGATCATCAAATTATTAGAGATTAATGTATGCCAAGTTGCACTTAGCATAAGCCTATTTTCCTTCCTCTATACATTGTCTTAGTACCTTAATGCATATATTCAAAGTTTCTATGCCATTTCTCATATTAGTGCACATGGTATTAAGGAGTTTACCATCATGCTCTATTTAAGCTTGAATTGAAACCATATTAGAAAGTGTTGTGAATCCATTATCAAATGCTTTGCACAAAATTGTTGCATGTTGTTGAATATCTACAGGGGTGTCAACGGGGCTTACTACCTTATCCATTCTGTCCAAAACTAAATTGAAAGTCATCTCAAGGGACTTGACTAATTTCTTTTTCTCAAGAAGTTTACTTAAAGAAGATATGATATTCTTTGCTTCATCTTCTTCATTTGATTGAATTATTTCTGATGTTGCTTGGGTAGGTGGTGTGGAGGGTATTATTGGTGCTATTGTCAAGGGTACACTTGAATTAGTTGCTTCACTACTAGATTCAACTTTCTTCACAGAAGGTGCATCTTCTTCCTTTAGCTCCTGATCTTCTACTTCATTAGATGAGCTACTATAATCCACAATATTGCCAACAATATTGGCGCCAGAATCCTTGAATGGGTCCTTAATTCTATCAACTATCACATTGGTGTTATCTACTTGCATAGATTCATTGCTAATGGTGATATGTGGTGAATCATTAGAAATAGGTGTTCCAGTTGGTTGCTCAAAACTATGGGGTGGACTATCTATAGTAGGAATTTCTTCCTCTATCTATACACACTCCTCAGGTATCTAGCTTGCCTTCTCTAGCTACACACTTTCATTAGGCATAGTAGACATAAATGTGACTATAGCCTTTTGTGTTTCCTCATTAAATTCTTCATAATTTCCTCCCATGAGGAGAATGGATCTCTTTTTATTCCTTAACAAAGGTGTTATACCTTTCAAAATAACTGTTATTTTTTCCAACATAACTTTTTCACCATATTAATTCTTATATTCTTATCTTCCTCTACAACTCTACTCTTTCTATTTAGCAATCCATTTTATAAATCTTTAGGTAACTGACCTCTTATATTATCAAAACTTTTATCTTTTAGGATCATAATCCTAACTACATCATTTTCTAGTTGTCTCCTATCCATATTATTATACAATTCATAGTACTTATTCAAGTATACAAAATTATTGTCATTAATGATTTGCATGTTAAGATTCTCTACCTTTAGCTTCCATGCTTTGCACCTGGCTGAGGTTTTTGCTTCCTAATATGCTGGTTCAACTAGTCTGTCACTAGTTTCTTCTTCAAAATCAGAAGAACTAATCTGCAAGGTTCTTTTTTTCTTGTTTGGACCACTTATAATCTACTTCACTCTCTCCTTAGGAGGGTTTTTGGTCCTTTCAAGCCTTATAGACTTCCTTGTAGCTGATGCTTCTTCAGTCTTCACTGGATTCCTTAGAGGTTGCTACTGCACAACTATTGCATAAGGCATAGTGGGTGTCTGTGCACTTGTCTGGGCAACTGTGACCTCTTGAGTAGGTCTTGCCACTATAATAGGTGTAGGGATCAATAGTTCAAATTGACCAATGGCCTTCATTTCCATGGCTATCCCTTTCACCTCATCAAATTCATTTCTAGTTATTCCTGATTCCTTCAAGATAGAATCAATCAGCTTATCCACCTTTTTCTTGGAATCTTTTATTATCTAGCTTGTCTTAACTTCTCTCATCTTCTCAATGTATGTGACCCATCTAGGAAAATTAGAATCAACTTTAGAATGAAGGATTATCTTTGCATATCCTTCAATCAATTTCTCACTCATTTTGTAACCCATAGGTTCAATAAAGTTAACTCAAGGGACTACTACCTCCATACATGTGAAATCTATTTCAACCATGAAACACAATTCATCCTTATACTTCTCTACTCGCACAGGAGGTATCCTATACCTTTACTTCATTTCAATTTGGAAAGACTTCATTATTCTATCAATATCATTGTCTCTAATTGTATTAGGTTTGGTTCTATATGCACGAGTGATAATCTCCATTGCGCACTCACTCTCATTCAAATTTGTGATACGAGGAAACTTCTAAGTATCATAGAAAAATATGTGTTAGTAGGGATTCAAACCTAAAGATTACACTCCTTGATTTCTTGATTCTAGATATGTTGTCCAACAACTGTGTTCAAATAATGTCACACATATTAACTTCTTCACCTCTTACTGCCAAGTAAGCTGCATGAAGAAATCCTGCAGGGATTGAATCTATCCTAGATCCATGATTGTACTTATATCCCAAAATCTTACAAATGAGTCTCACTCCATCATCTTAAATGGTGTTGACTTTCATGTTTCTACCATCAAAATATGTATTGAGATTTGTCTCAAAAAGCTTGCAAACATTCTTAATTTTCATTGGATTGCATCCTTCATTTCTCAAACCTATGACCTTGTGAATTAGGCTATATCAATACATATGATAGAATCTCCCAACCATAGAAAACCATCATGTACTCTACTCAAAATTATCCTTGTTCATTCATTATTGTCAAAATCCATGTAGTCATTCTAGGTATCTATGTTCAGGTTTCAATGACAAGTCATTGCTGCACATTTTCTCCAATTCCTTATGAATCTCTGAATCACCTATTCTTTCAATCTTGCAATGAATATATCCTCTTATATCCTTGACATGAAGAACATTTTCCAAAACTTGCAAAAAATGCTTCAATAGGGTCATCAAGAAAAGAAACAAATGGATGTTTCTTGAAATTGTATCCAAGTCTATTGCTTATATTAAAGACTTCTTGTCTTGCCATTTCTGATAGATTATGTTCAATAATTCAAAAAATACCTTAATTTCATGTATCAGGGTTTCTGGTGACTTCGTGTAATTGCAAGCCTCTTTAATTCTTCAAGTCTTTCTTCGATCTCATATTCATACTTCACATAAACAAATGATGTATGCAAATCAATTTTCATCCATAAAATCTTTTGCAATCTATAGGTCGTGTTAAATGCATGTCTACCACTAGTTCAGTGTATTGTCTCTATATAATAGAGAGGTTATTCTTCTTTCATATCCTTATCCTGATCTTATCAAGAAATGCACACTTCATTGTAGACTTCTGTCAATGTCTACTGCATACTATCAACTACGCAACCTTTGATACTTAATCTAACATCAATTATCAAAAATGGATACTCTATTTCACTAAGAATGCTTAATTTTGGTAAAAGGAGTCACAAACAATAAGTGACTTCATTGTCTTGTTAGGTGCATCTTCTATAACTATATGAGAGCTTCCTAGTTGCTTTGGCTTTATAAATGATTCCTTTCATTCATTTTTTTGCTCCTTCATATCATTTCTTCTATTGTTCCTTCTGTAATTTTGATTTCTATTTAGGTCTCTTCTATCCATTCTAAAAAACTTCACTATGTGTCTAAAGTTATTGCACAACTGAAATACAAGTACATTTCTTTTTGTTAGAATCTGAAAAGATTAATAACCCAGAAAACTAGTGCAAAGAGTAAATATCTAAACTATGAATGCAAATGATACAAAATTGAAATAGCATCATAGAGTTAGTCTCCAAGAGAGTAATGCAAATGCTGGAAGCAAAATAGCATTAAGAGGATGCAAAAACAAGAGATACAAATACAAGCCAGGTAGCATGCTTATATAGGCTAGGAAGAGGGAGGAGGTGGCAACACCAACCAATGAGGAGCAACCATCTATTGGACTAAAGATAGCAAAGTATCGTCCCAAGATAGCTAATGGATGCTCACATGTAGGAAGGTGACACCTCACAACCATTCACCTAATAAGACATGCTTTATTAACCTAAGCGAGATTATTAATAAGACATCCTGGAATTGTGAACGAGTCTGCTTGGTGTCTGATGGATCCCCAACCCAATCACCTGTAAACTGCAAGGTCTGTCTAGCCCAAAGTGGACCGAAAGATGGAGAATCTAGAGGAGAATCATCAACCTGTAAATGATGACTAGGAGAGGAAGGAGGTGAGTCCTTTGAATCACTCTCTGCATCAGAAGTGGAGGTAGAAGACTGCTCAAGTGAGTTTGACCCATCATGTATTCCAAGTGACTCCAATGTCAAAGTAGAAGGCAACCCTGTGACCATGGTTTTCTGGTTAAGTTGATGCAAGTAGTGGAAGTTAAGATGGCCAAACCGCTCATGCCATAATCTGCTCACATCATTAAAGTGAGTGAGTGAAATAGTCAAAGGAGGATCAGGAACAAAGTGAGAAAACATATAGAGTCGTGACTGATGATCTGCTCTCCCAACTGCAACTGTAGAATCATTGTGCAACTCACATATCTCCACTAAACTAGGAGTGAACTCAACCCGCTTGCCTAAACCCGTGTGAGTGATCTGGTGTATCGATTGGAGATTAGTTGACAATGAGGGTACATAGGAACATCATGGAATGTATCGTCCCCCACATCAATAGACCCTCTCCCACACACCTCAATAGGAGTGTTGTCACCCATCAACATAGAAGGCATAGTACATTGCTCCAAGGATGCAATTTCTTCCTTAGATGAAGCCATGTGGTGTGAAGCACCCGAATCAAGAACCCAAGTGGATGGTGAGGAAGCAACTGCAAAAAGGGCCTTGCCCTTTCCTTTCCCCTTGCTGTTTTCTTTTTCTTTGTTAGACCCTTCATTAGAACTTTGTTTGATAGACTCCGGAACACTGATATTATTCTTCTCAAGAATGTATGACAAGTGATCAAGTTGTTTCTGCAAACATTTATGTTCATCATGACCAGGTCTTTTACAATAAGCACATTTGACCTTTTCTTTCTTAGGTTTATTGCCCTTGGAAGATGGTGTATCAATAGTTGCTTTTGAAGAAACTAGCATCTGATCCTTCTTCTCCTCGCTATTCTTTTGTTTCTTGTCCTTACTATTGTTGTTACTACTTTGTCCTTGTTGTTCTTTTGTGCCTTGGTTGGCAGCCAAGGCATGTGACTTAGAGGACTTAAGAATGCCCATCTGGATTAGCTTGTCCTATTCTCGAGTGAGATTGATAGCAAAATCATCTAAAGATGGCATGGTGAATTGAGTACCAAGTGCACCCTTAGTAGCATAGAAGGTAGAGACAAACATAGAATATTCTGAACTTAGCTTAGAGAGAATACTAAGAATCAGTTGTTCATCTTTCTTTTCAATTCCACATTGTTTTAACTGCAGCCTTAGTGATTTCAATTTGGTGAAGAAATCTTGGATTGTGTTGAAATTGCTTGGACTCAAACTTATTAATTCATTTTCCAACATATGACCCCTCATTGAATCTTGTGTGCCAAATAGTGTTTCTAGCTTTGTCCATACTTCATTTGGTGTATCGAAAGACTCAATGTGAAATAGCAAGTCAGGAGAAACAGACAAACACAATGTTCCAAATGCCTCATCACATTTGTTAAACCACTTAGGCTTATCTTCATCTTTAGCAGGTTCAGTTTCAAGTCCCATAGTTATCCTATTTAATCCAGCTTTCTTTAAGTGAATTTTCATGCGTGATTTCCACTCAAAGTAATTGTATGGAGTTAGGATGGGCATATTTGTTTGATCCATGATGAAGAAATGCAAAGAAATGCTAAAAAGAAGAGAACCCAGCCACGACAATGTCCCCCCCCTTTTTACTCAATCAAATAACCGCCCCCCCCCCCCCCCCCCCCCCCCCCAAAGAATTATGATTTGGCACTTTATTTTAGTGCATTTACAACTACCACTAGAAAGAGATACTTAGTGGTCTTGATTTCAATGCATTACAAACCCTCATGAAGAGCATATGCTAAAAGTGAAACTTGGGCACAATAATCAAGAAAACAAACAACACCACTGTGATCTACTCAAAAAATCATGCACTTTCAAAAAAAGAATCGCCTCGATACGAGGTCGTATGAGAAAGTTATGATCCTTCGAAGTTTCCAAAATGAGAACTGTGCACAGTCACGGCTGAGAATTTGCAATTTTTGAAGAATTCATGCATGAAAATCAAAAAATAACTCCACTAGTGGATAGAGCACAAACAAATAGCCAAGTTCATAACAAGAATCATCAAAATCGAAGTCTGTATGAGCAAGAACGAGACATTTGAAAACTGCATTCAAATCTGCGGCTGCCAACGGAGAGGGGTATGGCTGTAGCTTTTCATGCTCGATCTTGAAAAATATACAGCTTGCATGCAAAATCTAAAAGATACCCAGATGGTTTTTCGGGGCTGCGAACAAAACCCAGAAAGTGTTTTTCTTGCTGATGAACAGAAGATGTTGCTGTAGTGTAAATCAGACGCCTTTAACAATAAAAAACGGCTCCAAAAATCAGAAAACGACCCCAGCAACCAAAATTTGACATGAAAATGCTGGATCAGCTTCTTAAGTCCATCAATGGCATGCTGGAACTTGTAAAACTGATTAAAAACTCCAAATATGCAAGTTGGTTGTCAGATTTGAGATTGAAACCCCAGAAAAAAACTGTTTTTGTCAAAACTTTTCTGATTCTCAGGATCATCCAAAGATGCAAGAGAAGAGCATACTTCGTTTTTCAAAAAATTACAATAAAGTTTATTTGCCCCCCCCAAATCTCTCAATTAAGGAAACTAACATCTACTCTTGCACATAGAAAAGCTCTGATACCATGTTAGAATCTGAAAAGATTAATAACCCAGAAAACTAGTGCAAAGAGTAAATATCTAAACTATGAATGCAAATGATACAAAATCAAAATAGCATCATAGAGTTAGTCTCCAAGAGAGTAATGCAAATGCTGGAAGCAAAATAGCATTAAGAGGATGCAAAAACAAGAGATACAAATACAAGCCAGGTAGCATGCTTATATAGGCTAGGAAGAGGGAGGAGGTGGCAACACCAACCAATGAGGAGCAACCATCTATTGGACTAAAAATAGCAAAGTATCTTCCCAAGATAGCTAATGGATGCTCACATGTAGGAAGGTGACACCTCACAACCATTCACCTAATAAGACATGCTTTATTAACCTAAGCGAGATTATTAAAAGTGTAGGAAAAACCTATCAAAATAGGAAAAATAAAAAACTACACTAACACTTTTCTGTTCATTCTACTAGTCATCAGGTGCTCTACAATTCCTTGCAATGTGTCCAAGATTTTTGCATCTGTAGGAAGCAATTTGTCTTCTTTCTCCACTTTCATTACTGTGAGATCTTCTTTTCTTTCCTACATGGTTAGTATTCCTATATATCCTACTATTTGCATTATTACTATCAAATTTGGGTTTCTTACAACCTACTACATAATGACCATATCCATGAAAATTATGGTGACAAAACTTTAAAATAGGTTTGAAGGACTTATCCTTGCAATTCACTTTAGTGCCTTTAGGTTCATCACATTAGGAATAAGATTCCTTTCTTTTATCATCCATGTCATGATTAGATTCTTTATCTTTTGCAGCATGAGTGAAATTCTCTTTGTCCTTAGATGTTCATCTATCTTTCTTAGATTCTTATTGACTTCCGAAGTATCAATTTTTTTTCTCTCAATAGATTTATTGGCAGATTGTCCAAGAAATAATCCAAGTCTAGTCTTTTCATAACTGGGTCTTTGTGCACATATTTGTTCTTCAATCTTATCACTATTGGTATATAATTTCTCAAGTTGTTGTTTGGTTTGTACCAACTCACCTTTCATAATAGTGTTGTATTTTTCTAATTCTGCATGCTCTAACTTAATAGATTCCAATTCAGATTTTACCTTGCTTAATTAGGATCTCAGATCTACATTTTCAGCTTTAACATTAGAGTCATTCTTTCCTCCATTTTTCTTAAGACTTAGTTTAAGTTCAACTATCTTCAACTCATGATTTAGTATCTCATTTTCTTTCTTCAGATCTTCAATATCATCATCATTAGTTTGATTATTATGTCTTGTTTGCTTGAGATCATCTATCTTGTCCTTCAGTTCACCAATATAAGTTTTTGCATCTTCGTATCTATCCTTTAGGCTATCTCTTTCATTAGTAAGAGGATCAATTTTTTCAAGAGATTCTTGAAGATTTTTCTTCAACTATTCCATATCCATAGGGATCTTATTCAAGTTGTTAAGCCTCTTTTGAATAACTAGGCTCTGATGCCAATTGTTAGAAATAGATAATATTGAGGGGGGGCTATGGGGTGAATCAATATTTTCAATATTTTTTCACACAACTGGATATTATCAATTACTTTACCACATGCATAAGAAAGTAAACCAATAATTCTATCCATGTTAATTAAAAACCTTTTGTCCCTTTCTAATAGATAAAAAATAATATGGAGTGGAGTTTTTGCTAACTGCCAAAAAATATTATGGTTCCATAAGTAACATTTTGTGTTTCTATAACATAAAATGACTATATGGTCTTTCACCCTCATTTCAAAATCATTCAATGGATATGCACAAAAAAAGGCTAATTCGGTAGCTTTTTGTTCCATTTCATTCAAGGTCAAATTTTCTTCAATATAAGTTAAGTTGATGTCTTGCTGGCCCTTTATTTCCATATAAATAACATGACGAGGAAATATACCTTCTTGAATTTCCATTTTGATCTCCTGAATATCCTTCATAAGAAATCGAAGGAAAATACAATGATTTCTTTCAGGAAATCCCCAGCAAAAAAGGCATACAACTCCTTCTTTTTCATCTAACTTATTAAAACCACTACCCACATTGCATAAAATAGTGCGCCACAAATAAGAGCTAATGAATAGACCTACAATACCATAAAAAAACATCACAATTCCTTTTGGAACAAAAAGTATTTGATGCGATGACAATAAGGGTATCAGGTTCCTACCAAGGTAACTTGAAATTCTGACCACAAAAAATCCTAGTGAACCCAAAAATAGGAGACAAGCAAAAAAAAAATTGGTTATTTTTCTAGACCCTTTTATGGGTTCCATCCAAAGCCATTTGGATCGACAATCCATAACAAATTATGTCCTATTTAATTTGAGGGATTGAACAAATTTTGACTCCCATCCAGAAGTCACTCTCATAAATTAGCTATATTCATAAACTAGCCATATACATATAAGCATTTCACAAAAATAATAAATCTTTCTATTCAAATGTATTATATAAGCATATTTTGAAGTAGAAGTAAGAAATTCACACACGGGTCTATATATCTCATACATATGATACCATATACATTATATATTTTTGTTATTTATCATATATGAATAGATTTATAATAATAAAAAATCAAATATCACATACCTAGATTGATCATATTCATAAAATTTTATCATTTTGAATATAAAAGTAAAGAAAAAGCATTGTAACTATTGGAAAAAATAAGCCCACCAAAGGTACTAAGAGAGTGGGGAAGTTGTTGATTATCATATCAAAAGTATATTAAGTATTTTTTTTATCTATTACAGAGATAGATTATAAGATCAAATGAGTAATAGAACCAAATAAGCAGACGTGTCTTTCTTTGTAAAATACCTTATTTTGTAAAGTAATTTATTACTTTACTTTGTAAGATATAAAAAAAATGGGACCAATTACCACATTATATATTGGAAGCTATAAATGATAAAATAGATCTTCTTCTCAATTCTATCTTTTAAAATTGTTTTATTAAATAGATAGATGTTCACCTTTGATACAAAAGTCTAATTTCATAGCATAATCTATCTCTAATGCGAGAAAGTTACATAGTATGTATTTTTTCTTATAAAGGGGTATTTTCATGGGTTTGCCTTGGTATCATGTCCGTACCATCATGTTGAATGATCCTAGCCGGTTAATTGTGTTGGAAATATTCAAGATATGATAAGTTACTGAGAGGGGAGGGGTGAATCAGTAACTTTAAAATTTTTCTTCTAAATTCACCATAAATTCATCTATGCTACTGCATACATTAGTACTGAAAAGATAAAACATTCATTACACAAAAGAACACAATGTTTTGGTATCCCAAAAACCTTCCAAATAGATAGTAAAACTGGGGTGGGGATGATACCCACAAAAATTCACTACTGCAGCATAAAGTTGGCCTGTTAAGGCTTATATTGACCACTTCTAGTGATCTACCCTGTTAGGAGCACAAAGGACTATTAGGTCCACCTTGTTAGAGGATTTACAAACATACAATGAAGTATGCACTCAGTTAAGAGATTTATACAAAGACTATTAAGTCTGCCTTGTTAAAGGATTTAGAAACTGATTCACTTGTTAAGATGAAGCAATGGATCTACTTACAATTGATTGCTAATAAGATCCTTTACGTAGTGATCACCTTATGTGATGGATATAACTTTTTTACTTCTATATTGACCTTGCTAAATTCCTTGAACTACTATTGGTAATCCTTCACATGTACTTCTCAAAAATACTTCACATTACTTCTCCAATACTTCAAATACAAAATAATTTTCAAAATTATCAAAAAATGTGGACAACTCAACTTGCTTGATTGCTATCTTCTAAGAAATATGCTCTAGCACCTTGTTATCAAACTTCCTTTCAGCCTTTTCAATTAGCTTCTCTCTTCCAGAGGAGTCCTCATTCTATTTTTGTACAACCTCTTCTAACTGAATCAAAATATGTTGAGTAGAATCCACTTCAACACCTAAAGCTTTTGTGATTATATTCTTGGCATTTTCAATTATTCTATACTCCTTATCCCTTTTAGACCTTAACTGCTTCTGTGTAGCTTTCTTCTCTATGAGTTGACTGGCTAACCTCATTTCTTCAATAGTAGCAGTCTTGTAGTCAATCTTAGGTATTACTATCTCTATGTCTAAGTCAATATCTTCTTCAATTTCCTTTCCAATGATCAAAAGTTTCAAGGGTTGCCTTTTTTTTACTTCAGTGATTACTAGTTTGACCTTTGGAATAGATACAATAGTAGAAATAGAAGGGCTAGCAGTGAAAAATGGGATAAGAATTGTGGATTAAATACCAATCAAAGTACTACCCAAATAAAAAATTGAAACACTTCCCAAAAATGGTGCCACACTCGATAGAATACCCATAGATATGTCTGAACTAACTTGAATTGAAGTGGATGCAGATAATGCTAATGAAAACAAAACTGTAGAACTAACTAGAATTGATGAAGACAAAATTGTAGAACTTGTTGTTGCACTTACTAATGATGATGTAGGTGCAAAGGGAGCTAACTTTATAGCTAAAGAAGTAGCAGTCAGCTTAGTAGATGAAGTTCTTGACACTTCCACTGCAGATACCTGGAGCTAGGAGGTGGTTGGTGAAGATTGAGCAATTGTTGTTACTGTTGAGCTCACAGTCTTACTGGTAGAAGCTATCTCCACAAATGTTACTATATGTGGTGGAGTGTGAGGAAGAGATGCAATTTCTTTTGCTTCTATTCTAACCATATCATCTTCATCCTTTTCTTCCTTTTCTGCTTCTTCCTCCTTTTCTTCTTCATCCATCTCTTCTTCTACCTTCTCCTCTTCTTCCTTCTCCTCCATTAAAGGATGCAATTCTCCTATAGTAACTGAGATTGAAGGAGTGTTGTCATAATCATCATTATCATCATCATCACTATCATCATCTTTAATTACAACAGTTTCATCTGATGGCTTGTTGAGATCATATACATCTCTCCAAAAATCTGAGGCATGCTTAACCACTAATTCTATATTTTTCATTAATATGAAGCAAGTGTTAAGCTTTAGAATCATTCTATCTTCATGCTCTTTTATTGCTTTCTTCACTTCTACATTAGTTAGATTCAGTACTAACTATCTCAACTATTGTTCAAAGATGTCTTTTACAATTTGCACCCTATTCTCCCATCTGACTTTGATTTTGGCAAAAAGATCTGCATGGATTTAAGGTTGAATTTTAGCAGGCGAGCATTTCCAAATACCCATCTTCTCCATGACTAGGTCCTCAATCTCTTTTTGCTCAGCTGGAGTCCAAGTCTCATATTTGAGAACTTTGAAGTTGCAAATTCCTACTCCAACTCTTAGCTATTTCATCCTTTCCTCAAATGTAGGTGGAGAGCGAATAAATACTGGTTCACTTTTACCTTTCCTCACTCTGTTGAAGAACACTACAATTGGTTTATTCTAAGGTTTGGTGATAATCACTTTACCTTTCTTCCTTGTTGGTTCCTCTTTCTCTGATTCTTCTTCTTCTTCTTCATATTCCTCCTCTTCATCTTCACCTTTGCCCTCAGTAAGCATTAGAGGACCTTCAGCTATCTTTAATTTGGCAATTCTCTTCTTGCCTCTGCTGAGAGCTTGAGGAATATTAATGCTAAGCTCTATCCTCCTCTTGGCTTCCTCATAAGTGCCAAATGCAAGAAGATTAGGATTGGCTGGCTCATTTACCAATGCCTCAATGATGTCTCTGGCTTCATCAATGTTAATTTCATAAGGTAATTGTTTTACCCATGCCAATCTTGGTATGGCTACTTGAATGTACACTCTGTCATAGTCTACCATGAAACATATATCATCCTTGTAGTCTTCAACAAGCTTGGGTGGGATACAAAATCTATTATTCATTTTCTCCTTGAATGCCTCAAAATAATTATCCAACACCCTTTCAAAATTTTCACCTTTTTCTTCAATAAATTCATTTATCTGATAAAGAACAGGGGTGTCTTTCCTCCATATGATTGTGCCCTTTGATGGAAAAATTTTTTGAGCATAAAAGAATAAACAAGTAAGAAATGAACCAAACCTAAAGGAATTGTTCTTAGAAGTCTTCACACTTTCAATGTTTTTGTTCAATTACTTCAGTAACACATCTGACAAATCAAATTCAAGGTTCTTCTTTATAACCTTGTATGCTAGGTCAACTTCCTCACAATGAACATTGTTCGACTGACTCAAGATGTAGATCTTGTGTGCAATGATGTGGATGCCAAACCTAAGCTCTATGTTAGTGACATTTTTTATTTTTAAACCTCTACCGTCCCACTCGGCTAGGGTTTTCTTCTACAGCTCCTCATGACCTAGGGTTTTGGTTGTCTTAGCTTTGCTCAGTATTGGCAGACCCATAACCCTGTGTATCATCTTCTTTGTAATCAAAATTTGTTGCTCCAACCATAATTGACCATTGTGGAACTGACTCAATATGTACCTTATCCATTTTACTTGAAAATTTTGAGGCATGTGAGGGATATGAGTTTATCCTTTAGTTTCCAAATGTTTATACTTGGGTTTCAAAATTCCATCAACACACATTTTAGCTAGGGCAGTATCCATTTCTAATGTCCCTAATTCTTGAATAGTACATTTAAAATGAGTCTTGTTGTCATTAATTAGGAGTACCTTTGGTAGGATTTATGATTGAGCTCCGTAAGGATCAAGTGATTCAACAATGGCCAGAATGATCTTGAAGTTTGGTGCTTTCCATTCGACACCCTTAACCAACATTTCAAAACCCTTCTTTGGTTTAGTGCTACTTCCACTAGTAGATGCCATTGCTACTTGGTAGATGATAGAATTTTTGAAGATCTTACTACTAAATTTCTCAAAAATACTATAATGCCCTTTCAAATCACTCTGCTCTTTGAATACTATGAATGGGGTGAAAAATGAATTCAAAATTGCCCCTTTTTTTGAGAAATATCCATAAATGCTTTGTACCATAATGACACAATGCATGATAGACTATCATCCACTGACCTAACTCGGCAAGAGTATCAACTCAGAAAACAAACCAAATGTCTTTTACTCCTAACCTCACTTGGTAAGGTCTTTTAATCAACTTTCCTCGGTGTAGTCTGATGCAACTCGGTGAAAGATAACCTTTTTGTGATCCTTGTGTATCTGGAATACTAATTGGATCATTTGCATTCCTCATATTTGTTGGAATTGCTTATGATTTTCTTGCTGAGTACAACTCTAATACATTCTTAGGAATTTAGTTTGAGGGGATGGAGTCACCCACTTCTTCAGTGACTTCACTTCCATGATTTGAGCTAGTATTCTTAGTAGATTTAGGAATTCATTACTGCCTCATTTGTTTCCTTACGTTGGCAACCCTTGCTTTCTTTTCATCTTTGAATTTTCTTATATTCATGCAATTTTTAGCTATATGACCGAGTTTACTGCATGTGTAACACCTTATAGTAGTATCCTTCTTCCTTAGGTGATGCCTTGCACAATTTATACCAATGTGCCCATATTATCCACAATAATGACATCTGCACTAGGTATTGTAGTCCCATCCAAATATTGCCTTTACTAGGTGTTCAACTGGATTGAATGATTTGGATCTACATTGAGATGCCTTGTGACCATGCTTTTTGCATTTGTGACATTTACCTTCAAATTTTGGTTTCTCTTTGCATTCATTAGCTTTGTGACGATGCTGATTGCAGTTGTAGCACTTTCCATTGAATTTTTATTTTCCATTGCTCCAACATTTGTTTGATGTATGACCAATTTTCCCACAATGACTACATGAGGGTTTTTGATTCCTTTTTCCACCTTGCTTGGAAGATTCACCTTCTTCTTCATTATATCGAAGTCTTGCTTTACCTTTTTACCTATGAAGATTCTGCTCATTTTGCTGATTCAATTGATTCATGTCTTCTTGTGATTTCATCATTCTTTCATTGATTTTTTTTTCAGCATGTAGGTCATTCTTCAATTTTTCAATGATTTTCTTTTCAGATCTTAGTTCTCTCCTTATTCTTTCATTAATTTCCCTTTCATAATTTAGATCACTTCTCATTCTTTCATTCTATGCTTTAAGAATTTTGATTTCTTCATTTGCTTCAGTGATTTGATCAATGAGGTCTTCATGCTGATTGGATTGATTTTGTTGTTCATTGTTTCTTTCCTCCAAGTCTTTATTTTCCTTGTTCCTTTGTTCTAAAATCTCACATAGCCTAATTGATTTAATTTCTTGTTCTCTTTTGAGTTTCCTTGCTTCTTCTTGTAGAGAGCCATTCTTTGCTAGGAATTCTTTGATTGCCTCATTAGCTTCATCTGAGCTGTTTGATGGGAAAAGGTCTTTAATATTTTCTTCAACATACTGATTGTTATTCATTTGTCTTACAAGTTCCTTCCTTCTTTTCAAGGATTTGAAAAGATGCTTCTTTTCTTCCTTGAGTTGAGCTATGGCCATCTCCAAATCTAGTTTTTCATTTTCAATTGCCTTGTCAAGTCAGAATATCTCCATTTTTCCTTAGATCTTTGCTCAAGCTATTAAAATTTTATCTTGAGAACCACAATGCTCTAATACCAATTGTTGGAAATATTCAAGATATGATAAGTTACTGAGAGGGGAGGGGTGAATCAGTAACTTTAAAATTTTTCTTCTAAATTCATAATAAATTCATCTATGCTACTGCATGCATTAGTACTGAAAATATAAAACATTCATTACACAAAATAACACAATGTTTTGGTAACCCATAAACCTTCCAAATAGAAAGTAAAATTGGGGTGGGGATGATACCCATAAAACTTCACTATTGTGGCATAAAGTTGGCCTGTTAAGGCTTACATTGACCACTTCTGGTGATCTACCCTGTTACGAGCACAAAGGACTGCTAGGTCCACCTTGTTAGAGGATTTACAAACATACAATGAAGTATGCACTCAGTTAAGAGATTTATACAAAGACTATTAAGTCTACCTCGTTAAAGGATTTAGAAATTGATTCACCTATTAAGATGAAGTAGTGGATCTACTTACAACTGATCACTGATAAGATCCTTTACCCATTGATCACCTTATGTGATGGATATAACTTTTCTACTTTTGTATTGACCTTGCTGAATTCCTTGAACTGTTGTTGATAATCCTTCGCATGTACTTCTCAAAAATACTTCACATTACTTCTCCAATACTTCAAATACAAAAGATATCTTACCATACACCTTACATATATACCTTTCAAATTTACAAAACTACAAGGTTGGCCAAAACACAAGTGAACAACACATTACAAAGTTGGCCCAATAGTAAATAACTCAAGTTTATTGAACTGACTTAGTGACCTTTTGATACTCAATGTCCACTGCATTACACGGCATTGTCATGCACTTGGTAGAAGTGAAGGATCGGTCCACACTAATCACTCAAAGTAGTTCTGAACTTGATGACCACTGGTGACTTGGTAGATGTAGTGTCACTCAATAGATATTGCACATTGAGTTTACCTTGCTTCACTTGGTAAACACTACTTTATCCAATGCTTGGTTTACACTGAATTTCCATGATACAAACTTACTACTTGGTAGACACTGTGAAGCTTGATAGATACTACTGATCTTCACATTACCTGTATTCACTCAGTAGCCACTATTCTACTTGATGTAAACTACTGAACACTTCAAAGCTTGGTTAATACTAGAATTCTTGGTGAGTTGTTGAGCTCGGTAGCAATATTGAAATAGATAAGTGTTGTCACTAATGAAAATAATAACTTAATGCCAACAATTTTTTGTGCATATAATGCATATAGCTCTAGTTTCTGGATGGGTTGATTCTATGGCTCTTTATGAATTAGCATTTTTTGATCCATTCAATCCAATTCTTGATCCAATGTGGAGACAAGGTATGTTCGTTATACCTTTTATGACTCATTTAGGAATAAAGGATTCATGGAGTGGATGAAGTATAACTAGAGAAACTATATGTAATCCAAGTATTTGGATTTATGAAGGTGTGGCCGGGGCACATATTGTGTTTTTTGGATTATGCTTTTATAAGTTGTCGGCTCATTCTTCAACAAGCATGCGGTCAGCTCCTACTTGATTCATTTGGTTTCTATCAAACAAAATAGTTTTCTGCATTTCATGTTTGTTGTTTTTTCCAAACAAGTGCATTCATTTTTTATTTTTTTGTTTCTATCATAATAAGGAATCAAAGTAGGTCAACTCTTCCCACTACTTGAAGGCATTACGGTTTCATATTCTATTTCAATCCCCACTAGGGGTTCTTTTTACCTTTCCCTCATGGTACTATTTAGCTATCGATCACCCAAGAGTATTTAGCATTGCAAGGTGGTCCTTGATGATTCACAAGGGATTCCACGTGCCCCATACTACTTAGGTTAGAGCATAAGTTGTCACAATGCTTTCGACTACTGGACTTTCACCATCTAGGGTGTTGTATTCTACTATTTCAAATAGACTTTGCCTAGCAGCATGACACTTAGATTTCTCTCCAACAACCCTATTTTAATGGTTTAGGCTAATCCCATTTCACTCACTGCTATTACGAGAATCACTTTTGCTTTCTCTTCCTCTAGCTACTAAGATGTTTCAGTTTGCTAGGTTGTCCCTTGTCTACCTATAGATTCAATAGATAGTTAAAAAGGTTAACTTATTTGGGAATCTTTGAATCTATGCTCAATTTCCACTCCTCGAAGCATTTCATCGATTAACACGCCCTTCTTTGTCTCTAGGTGCCTAGGTATACACCATACACCCTTAGTTTTTTTAACCTTGCCACTTAAGGCCATCTTAAGAAGCTACTAATATTAAAGATATGAAAGCATCTTATCAATGTTCATGAACGATAAAATAAATCATAGATAAAACTACTGATTATGACTACTCTACTTTGCAAAATAATCACGGGGTGGAGATAAGAAAATTCAAACTGTTGGCATCTACCATAGGGTCAACCACTATCTATTGAACCCTCTTGATTAATTCTACCATAGAAGGTCAACAATCAACAATAGTGATCATATCTCCTACCTTAGCATGATCATCTGTGATCAGTATTTCATTGTAGAAGCCTTGAATTTTCTCTTTGAACCATTTTGCATCATGTTTGCAATAAGTACCTACACAACTGACACAAATCCCCATTTCCAAACAAGTATCTTAGTGATTGAAGCAACATGAATTGTATCACCAAAAACAATTGTTTCTTTACCTGTCAAATTCTAACAATCAATATATCTTGAAAACCAAGTAGCTTGGGAAACAAATCAATTTTATCCATTGATATAAGGTTCATAATCCACTCTTTTATTCAATGAACTAAGAGAATGTATTCACATTTTTTTGAATTTGGTGGATCCACTCTACCATATCTACAGCTCCCATGGGAGCTATAGATATGTAAGGCATCCTATATTCTTTATTTAAATATACTGCTATCATTAATCTCACTTCACAATAAGGAATTAAATTGAACCAAGCTTTTAGTAATTTTTAAAGATCTTCTATAGATCCTCCTTCAGGAATTATTTGATTAATTTCAATATCCAAATGTCGTAATAAATGTCTTAATTCATCACAATCATGTCGATTATGAAATCACAATGTAAAAATTCCAATTATATTGACAAAAGGCAAATCAGCAAGAAATTGATCCCATTTTTTTTGTCTATGACATCTATCTAAATAATATCGAACCACCTATTCTAAAGTTCTATCCACTACTTGAATTGTATTTACTTGATAATGATCAACATTTGCAAAAATGAAGTCAGAATCAGAAATTATGGATGCTCTATTCACAAAGTTCTGTAAATATTTTTGCAAAATACTAGAGGTACATGTAGGTGTCAATATAATAAGATCAAGGTGTTCCTCTTTATCTTTCTAGAGAATATTACCCACAACTCTTTATTGAGATCCACATGCTAGTACATGGTGATCTACTATGCTAGTAGTTACAACAATAAAATCTCTTTCACATTCTAACATAGAATGCATTACATTAAAATAATCATCTCCTAGAGGAGCGCGCATAATGGCATGCACATTTTTGAAAGAACTAGCTACTCGTAGGGTTCCAATATGAGCAAGACCAACATATATCCAATAGCCTAATTTCACTTTATCTCTATCTCAATTTGACCTGTATTCCAATTCTATGCCTTAAAAATATCCCTTTCTCTATTTAGAATTTTATCAAAATCATATTTTCCTTCTATAAGTCTTTTTTTTTCAATTCAATAATATTGTTCCACCTGGGATGGAAGGATTCAAACTTTCAAAATAATAGGACCAAAACCTGTTGCCTTACCGCTTGGCCACAACCCATTATTATTTTATAATAATCCATTAAGATAAATTGATGCAATGTTTTAAATTTGAATTGCATTATTATAATTTGATTTGCTATGTAATTATGCAAAATCAAAGGGGCATAGATTCTGGAGTTAATAAGATATCTAACTATAGGGGAACCTAAAAAGAAACAAGAATATACATCCATTGGTCATTCCATATTAGAATAGGTAAAATATTGTATAAATAAATGATCCCTTCCAACTCGAAGACTAAAAGTCTAATCTTGTTGAACAATTCAATTGATTGGCCAAATACTTTTAGATCTTTACATTATTCATTAGAGAATCAAAATGTTAGTTATCCTCAACTTCCATAACTGTCTAGATGATGCCACTTTTCATTTGAATAATCCCTTTTTTTCCAAATTGCCTGAAGCTTATGCAATTTTTGATCCAATTGTTAATGTAATGACCATTATCCCTTTGTTCTTTTTTTTATTAGCCTTTGCTTGGCAAGTTGCCATAAGTTTTGGATAACGATAATCTAAGTTTTTATGATTTTTGCCTATATCACTTGATATGGAAAAAAACATATTTTTTTTCTATCATTTTATGATTAGTTAGTTGTTACAATTTAACTATTTTTAATTGGATCATTTTCATTAACTAAATTGATGTAACACTCTTTTTTCTTGTTCTAATGTTTATTTTGTGATACATCTATTCTCGATAGATCAAAATAACTTTAGTCAATATCAACAACATCACAGTTGTAGTTTGGGTGATTAGCTAGTGATTAGAATATGTTATTAGAAGATAACATATCTTTCAATATTCTATTTAAAGAACGATTAAAGATGATAATTTATCTATTCTAAATTTTCTTCTATTTTAGACATAGACTGTACTTGTTTCTTTTTTTTTTTGACAATTTTAGGATAGTTTAATTAGTATTTGAATTCCTATTTATCTTATTCAATTCCAAGCAAAGAAGAAAAGAGAAACAGAATAGATTCTATTTTGAATTTGCTTTTTTTCTTTGCTCAACCAATGCCAATAGCCAATATATGATATAAAAATTGATGATCTATTCCATTTTCTAATAAGAATAATTTTGGAGATTACATAATGCTTATTCTTAAGTTGTTCATTTACACAGTAGTTATATTTTTTGTTTCTCTCTTTATCTTTGTATTCCTATCAAACGATCTAGGATGAAATCTTGGGCATAAAGAATAGAAAAAAAGATTAGAAAGTAGATTTTGTCAAAATCCCTTATAGGTTTTGAGGAATAATCTCAGATTGAATGGAGAGAAAGGGATTCGAACCCTCGATACAAAATAGTTTGTACAATGGATTAGCAATCCACTGCTTTAGTCTGCTCAGCCATCTCTCCTAGATGGTAGATCTAAAATGAATATAGCATCTCACTAAATAAAGAGCAACATTTGTGAGAATCCAATTTTCTTTTTTTATTTTATTTCAAACAATTTTTCACTTTTTCTAGCCCGGCCCCAGGCCATTATCTTTCCTATATAAGGAATTAATTGATTAAATTATGAAGAATACAGTGCTCTACCTAATCTGAAAGCTAAAATCATTATTATAAAAGTAACCACAATAAAAAGGGCTATCAAAATTTGACCTTGTGATATCATTTCTTATATTTCCATTTATGTATTATATTTTTATCTCTTATTATAAGATTAATAGATAAGCATTTGCTATATATATATATATATTATTCCAACTATTTTAGATTATAATCTAGATGAGATGTTCTAGATTGGATTGAAAATGTATAGATCATATTGAAGGGTAAAAAAGAGATTTCAAAGACTAGGAGTGGGTCATTTTTATTTTCTATATCTGTCATAAATAAAAACTAATTCCAAATTACTTAAATTATTCTAAAGAATGTGTTAATAATCATAACGACTATCTATAAATAGACTAGTTACTAAAGAAAATCATACTATTAGTCATGGAGTATTCCCTACAATATTGATTAAGGGTTTTTCTTGTAAGAGTAAAAACAAAACAATAAGGTAAGGGATGGAAGAAGTGAAAAGAAACTCTCTTATTAAGTTTTCAGGAATAGGAAAATATGATGATCAGATATTGCATTAGATTCTTATTAGAATCTAAAAATTACTTTTTCTTTTTCCTATTGGACAAAAAATTGATTTGTATGATACAATGAAATTGTGGTGGGTATAGTTTAGTGGTAAAAGTGTGATTCGTTCTATCATTATATTCAACAGAGTTGAAGGATCTTTCAACTCTCATATATATTTTTTTATATAAAAAACTCTATTTACTATATAGTTTCTAAACCTCTCCTATGAATACTCTAGGTCAAGAAAGGAATTGTGAGCATTCTTGTAATTTGAGTTTGGAATGAATGATAAAATGACCATATTTTCCATTCAAGATGGCGAAATAGAATGAAGAATTTTTTAAAGGATTGGACCAATCTATCTAATCAGATCAATCAAAGATCCATGGATATCAAAATATTCTTTTCCATTGTAACTAAACTAAATGTTCAACTACTAGAATAAAAAAAGTTGGAGTCAAATAGCTAGGTAACGGTGACTTTGGTTTACTTTAGTCACCATGATTTTGTTTGAGCTCGATGAAATTTGATTTCCTCTAGGATCGCAATCAATAGAAATAGAGAATGAAGTAATTAGAAAGATTTTTGTAGGTAAAAGGGATTCGTATATATATATATTGGTTGTATTTGGAAATAATAGAATTGATTGTCAAGTTTATTTCCAATATCTTCATTGTACATGGAAATACATCTTCCCTTTATATATACATCATCTGCTAATACACGCCCAATGAGTATTTGTAGAACAAATTGATTTTTGATTGTTTCTTGATCTCGTATAAGATTTACAAAAAGACCTTGTATAGTACCACAATCTACTTTATGTATAATGAGGTGTTGTACTACTTCAAAAAATCTATGTGTGAGATATCCAACATCTATTGTTCATATAGAAGTATCTACAACTCCTTTACGAGCACCATAACAAGAAATAATATATTCTATTAAGGAAAGTCCTTCACGTAAATTTACTTGAATGGGTATATCGGCAATTTTTCCTTGAGGATCTAACATTAATCCTCTCATACTTACTAATTGGTGAATTTGAGATATACTTCCTCTAACTCCTAAAAAGGACATCATATTTATTGGATTAAGAGGATCAGTCATCTTAAAATTTGAATTCATTTCTTGTTTCAAATATTCACTGGTAGCATGCCATATCTCAATCAATTGACATGATTTTTCCACTACATGTACATTTTCGTAATCATGATGTCTTTCCGAAGCAAACCCTTGTTATTGCACATCTTGGATAATCCATAGTTTAGCTTGTGTTGTTAAAAGATCATCAATTCCTAATGAAATAGCTACATCGATAGCTTGTTGGAAACCTAAAATC
This sequence comes from Cupressus sempervirens, assembly GCA_028749045.1. Classification (NCBI taxonomy): domain Eukaryota; kingdom Viridiplantae; phylum Streptophyta; class Pinopsida; order Cupressales; family Cupressaceae; genus Cupressus; species Cupressus sempervirens. Next base: position 246,293,464 of record CM053783.1, read on the forward strand.
TCTAGTTGATCTAATACATGTGATGTTATGTCATTCCAAATTGATTTATGAATCTTTTAATAAGGTGCTTCATTACAAATTTATCCATCCCTTTATTAAAAAAGGGAACTTCGAAAGGAAAGGGTACTTTGAATTTAGGTTGTATCATAAGAATAAAATGGGTATTTTTAATTTAGGTTGTATCATAAGAAGAAAATATTTCCATTTTGGATAAAATCTCCCCATTTTGGGTTGGGGAGTAGGAATTAGCAATGGGTGTAAACTCTAAAGCTCCCTTAATCTTTATCTCTGCATCAATGAAAGGATCATAAGATTAATGAAATTAGATTTTGAATAGTGATAGTTCTTGTCAGATATCATAAGTCCACAAGCCTTTTATAGCTTCTTCTATTTCTAAATTAAAAAGAATACGACCAACAATCATTCGAATGTATTTATTAAGTATTTCCCCCACTCTACATTTTATTATTTGAAAATGATCATAGATTTTGTAAAAGGTACCGAAAGATTCATATTGAACTTCGATAGGAAGTTCTCAATTTACTAAATTAATAATAGAGGTATCTATATCTCCCCTCCATTGGAGCCATAAAGGACTATCTAAATCATTTTTTTTTGTTCATAAACTTTAAGCGCATCATCATAGCTATAAAATGAAGGTGAGATGATCTTCTTTTTTGAATTATTTAGGTGGTATCTATTTTCATAAATTCCCTAGTTTTTTTGAATAGTTGATCTATAAAGTCCTAGAAGCATATCTTGAGTCAGTACACAAATAGGGTCTCCTATACTTGGAGAGATAAGATTGAGATGAGAAAACATAAATAAACGAGCTTCTACTTGAGCTTCCATAGATAAAGGTACATGGACAGCCATCTGATCTCCATCAAAGTCTGCATTAAACCTTGCGCAAACCAATGGGTGTAACCAAATGGCATGTTCTTTTATTAAAATGGGTAGAAATGCTTCTATCCCTAATCTGTGTAAGGTGGGTGCTCAATTTAACAATATGGGATGTCTTTGGATAGTCTGTTTAAGTACATTCCATATAATAGGTTTCCTATCTTGAATTAAAAATTTAGTAGTTCTTAAATTGGGAGAAATCTTTTGTTCAACTAGATCATGAATTAAAAATACTTGAAAAAGTTCTATTGTGATTTCTTGGGGTAATCCACATTTATACAATGAGAGATGGGGACCTACCACAATGATAGAATGACCTGAATGATCAACCCATTTTCCAAGAAAATTTTCATGAAATCTTCCTTCTTTCCCTTGGAGGAAATTTGAGAACGATTTATAAGTTCTATCCTTACTATCTTTCACTAGTTGCGTGCCTATACTATTATCAAGAAGTGCATCTACAACTTTTTGGACTAATTTCTTTTGATCAAACAATAAATTTGGTATTAGAAATGTACGAGTCCATTCTATCGGTTCTAAAAGATTATTATTTCAACTAATAACTTGAGATCCAAAGTAATCACTTCACCTTCATTTAATTTATACATTGGCCTCAAGTCAAGAGGAAGAACTGGTAATAGGCATAAAACCATCCATTGTGGTTCTACATTTGTTTGAATAAAATATTGAGCAAATTTCATCCATCAAACTAATCGATCCTTTCTTCTTTGAAGTGATATAAGTTTTTTCTTGATACTATTATATAGTTTTTTTCAAAGGAGAGTCTTTATTCAAAAATTTGGGTTGTGTCTCGAATAATATATATATTTTCGTATCTATTTTGTTCCATTCTATATATGAATGATCTATAATCATTTGCAGATCTAGACTAGCTAATTTTTCTTTGATAGATTTTCCTCTAGTGGCAATTTCTCACTCTTGAAATAGCTCAAAATCCCAACAGAGATAAGAAGCAATATCTTTTGCCCAAGATTTAGACTCATATTCACGAAGTTTTCCCTGAAATCACAATAAAGTTGACTTGTTAACTATGGGCCTAGTAATAAAAACATTTTGATAGGTTTTACAATCTTTTCCCCCACCCCTCAAAATCGGACATGAAAGTTTCCTCTCATCCGGCTCAAGTAACTATACCCAAATGGAAAGTGATTATGTATCATTATGCAAAAAATGTTTTTTTCTCTCTGATACAAACAATGTTTCTTGACAATTTTCATCCCCTAGTGATAAAACTAAATAGTTACTCTTTGCTCAAGTGCCAAGTCTGTAGGGGCACTCTACCTTTCATAGTGGATTCTTTCTAGACTCTCTCAATTCTGTTAAGATACCCTTTAATTTATTTTTTAACACCTTCAACAATTTCCTTTTCATTTAGTTGAATAGCTTTTTTCATTATTTTTCTTATTTCAACTCTCTCCTTTAGTTGTAGAGCAATATATTCTGCAAGAATTTTGGGTTCTCTATAAGGTGTATCCACCTTTTCTATAGAAATGACAAGTTCTCTATTTACAGAATTAAGCATACTTTGTACAAGCATTTTTAATACTTTCTTTCTTAATTCCTTCATTTTTTCTTTTTGTCTTGGCACTTTTTTTTCAATAAACAAATTGATAAATGCAATAAATATATTTACTGAAATTAATTCGATCTATTTTAGAATCTCTATACGTGTAATTCTTCCATAACTAGAATTGATAGAATTTTTGATATGTTTTACATAATTTTCAATGCAATTATATATTCTCTCACCTTCTCGTAAATCTTTGGAATAATCCCTTTCTTCAAACCAAAGGGAATAATGGTTTTGAGTAAAACCAAGTTAAAAACCAAGTGGATTTATTTTGTTTCCCAGACATATTTTTTTAGTACTTTAAGTAGTAGTATATTTGCGGCATAAATGGATCATCTATTTGGATATTTTTTTTCTATTTAATGTTTCATCATACTATTATGTAATCATGAGTTGAATTACAAAAATCCAATGATGTATCATAAAATAATGTAATACTCATATGATAAGTGGATTTCTATATTGGATAACCATGACATTGAGCTCTAGGTCAAAATATTTTCAAAGCAAGACCTTCATTCACTTTAGCCGCAAGGATAGCTAAATAGCACTTATGTATACCCATAAATGAACAAACATTTTCAGCCGCAGAAACAAGTACTTTGAATATAGGCTCACATGCTCTATAATCCATGAAAGTTAGTATCGCAAGTGCCTGTATATAGGTAGAATTACAAAGTAAATGGGCTACTCTCCATGCTTTATTAGAAGACATACATACATGTTTAGCTACAATTTGCACGGGTAGAACATTGTAATTCTATAAAAAGTGAATAAACAAAAAAAAGAGAAGCTAAAACTAAGTTGGCTACTATTCCCAAATCTTATAGAATAGATTAAGATATATTTGTCTAGAAATACATAAATATTCTTAATCAATGAAATAATAATTTCATTATTTTATTTCGTAACCTAACTGATGATAGTGAAATAATTGAGGAATCGGGCATTGAACCAAAATCTTTATTTTTGAAATTCATCTTTATATAGAAAGGATAATATGAATATTGTACAATTTCCTATTAACACGCTGAATTTCTTCTATGAGATATCCAATGTGGAAGTAGCTCAACATTTTTATTGGCAAATAGGGGCATTCCAAGTTCACACACAGGTACTTATAACTTCCTGGATTGTAATTGCTGTATTATTAAGTTTAACTACTCTAGCTATTCAAGACCCTCAAATTGTTCCAAATGGAGCTCAAAATTTTGTGGAATATCTTCTCGAATTTGTTCGAGACTTGGCTAGAACTCAGATTGGTGAAGAAGAATATGGTCCTTGGGTTTCTTTTATAAGAACCATTTTTCTATTTATCTTTGTTTCTAATTGGGCAGGTGGTCTTTTCCCTTGGGGAATTTTTCAATTACCTCATGGGGAATTAGCCATGCCTACAAATGATATTAATACTACAATAGCTCTAGCTTTTCTCACATTAGTAGCTTATTTTTATGTAGGTCTTATAAAGAGGGGTTTAGGCTATTTTGGTAAATATATTCAACCAACCCCAATACTTTTATCGATTAACATATTAGAAGATTTTACAAAGCCTCTATCACTTAGTTTTTGACTTTTTGGAAATATATTAGCTAATGAATTGGTAGTTGTTGTTCTTGTTTCCTTAGTACCTTTAGTGGTACCTATACCTGTAATGTTCCTAGGATTATTTACAAGTGGCATTCAAGTTCTAATCTTTGCAACTCTAGCCGCAACTTGTATAGGAGAATCCATGGAGGGTAATCATTAATTTAATTAATTGGACTTATTTTTTTTAATTTAGATTCATAATAATAATAATTTTCTCATTTATAAAAAAAATAATGTTCTTTCCATTTTGATTCCCCCTTAGTTATAGTCATAAATGAAAACATTGAATCTCTAAGATCTTAATAGAAAGATTAAGGATCACCTCACCCGTTGATAAAATCGATAGATAGAATAGATCATATTTCTAGATTCATATCTACATTAATAATATTAATAGGTTTAATAATGGGAATTAGTTTAGTAAACTATGTGTGTATCCTAGTTTCAAGAAATGACTCGAAGGGATACATTTTATGTAAATAGTTTGTCTATATATTCTATCTCTAATTCTTTAGAGATAGAATATTTCATCTTTAAAAAGGATATAATATAAGGGTAGAGGATTTACATATTTTGTATTATCAAATAATTTTTTAATACCATTTCATTGAATCAAAATTGAGTTGGTTTCAAAGAAAAGAAATTGTTCTCTAGTTGAATGTGAACAATCAAATCAATAGAGAAAACTATCATATTATCCACCATTATTTAATCTAAGAGGAGATTACCATGAATCCTTTGTTTTTTGCTTCTTAAATAAATAAGTAACCAATGCCATAAGCTTCTTAAATAAATAAGTAATCAATGCCATAAGCTTCTTAAATAAATAAGTAACCAATTCCATAAGCTTCTTAAATAAATGGGTAACTAATGTCATAAGCAAATTAAATAAAGAAACCAATGCCATAAGCATATTAAATAAACAAGTAACCAATGCCATAAGAAAATTAAACAAAGTAAAAAATTCCATAAGAAAATAAGAAAATAATGACATGAGTCTTTTAAATAAAGTCATAAGCTTCTTCAATAAATGAATAATTAATCCCATATTAAATAAAGATATATAAAAAAAAATTTAAAAATAGAAATAATGATTTCAAAATTGAAATCATTGTCTCTATTTGTAAATACTAATTTTTCTATTTTTCTAATGTATAAATAAATTTAAGATACTAAATGGTTGAATAAACTAAAACAAGCACAGTAAATAGGAGACTATCCACTTGTCTCAACTTGGGAAAAGGAGCTTACTTATGAACTTCATTCTTACTTACATGACTATAATGAACTTCACATCTGATAAATGACAAGAGACTTAATCTCTTGCAAATACATCTTCATGTCACTCACTCTCTTTCGCAAGCGTAATAGTGTACGAACTCAACAAGCATTAGCTCTCCCTGAAAAGGAGGTAATCTAGCCGCACCTTGTAGTACAGCTACCTTGTTACGACTTCACTCCATTCACTAGCTATGCCTTGGGCATCTCCCTCCTTGCAATTAAGATATGATTTTGAGCATGGCACACTTCCTTAGTGTGATAGGTGGTATGTACAAGGCTTGAGAACAAATTCACCTTTGTATGGCTAACCAGCGATTACTAGTGATTCCTTCTTCATGCAAGTGAGTTGTAGCATACAATATAAATTGAGGCTAGGTTTTTGAGGTTAGCTTACTCTTGTGGGGTTGCAACTCTTTGTCCCAGCCATTGTAGCATTTGTGTTGCCTAGGTTATAAGGGGCATGATGACTTGACATCATCCTCACCTTCCTCTAGCTTAACACATATAGTCTGTTCAGAGTTCCAAACTTTATGGCAGCTAAACACAATGTGAGGGTTGCGCTCGTTGCGGGACCTAACCCAACACTTTGCGACATGAACTAATGATAGCCATGCACCACCTATGTCTACATTCTTGAAGGCACTCCTCTTTTTCAAAAGGATTCACAACATTTCAATCCCTAGTAAGGTTCTTCGCTTTGCATCAAATTAAACCACATGCTCCACCGCTTGTGCGGGCCCCTAGCAATTCCTTTGAGTTTCATTTAATTCTATCTCCATGAGTGGAAACTAAAGCTCTAATTTTCTATTGGTTAGCTATCCTAAAAAGTTTTGAATGGGCTCTTCAAGAGCCTGATACAAATGCAAGAATCTTTTTTTGATGTCTTTTTGCGATATGCCCATGTTTAACTCTAGTCATTAAAGTTGATTCTTTATAGATGACTAATCTCTTTTTTGATCAATCATTATTTAAGTAATATAAAACTAATTTTTCTAATGTATAAAATATATGACTCCAATGGCTTTTGCTACTCTAACCTTCCCAACCATAATTCCTTTCAATTAGGCACCTTCCAAGTAGGCAGGGGATTGGACCTTGCATTTAAGTAATCAAAATAATAAATATACATATATTATTTTTATTTTATTTTTCTCTTGTGGATTTATTCTTTTCTATGGTTATTTCTCTAATGGTAGGGTCCTCTCTATATGTTGGAGCCCTAAGATATGAGATGAGTATTTGGTAACTTGTATATTTTACCATCTCTAGCTCTACTCTTCCCCCCAAATTACAAAGACTAAAGATTTATAGATATAGCAACGACATCTATTTGTGAGAGTTCGCAAGATAGTTAGCCTTTTGTCCATTCTCACAATAATATAAACATAATCTTTATTTTTTTAAATTACTTTTCTTCCTCGCTCAATGGATTGATGACCATTCGCTACCAATGAGGAAGTATTTTTCATCCTACTTAAAGGTGATTAGATTTGCATCAATTTAAACCATAAATTTCATTTTCCCCAATACAAGGAAACTAATAGATCTGTACTTTTTCATAGCAGAAAATTATTGTTAAATTTCTTAGTTCGTTTTAGCTTCTGATCCAAATGAATCACACATACGCCCTAGTGCATACTCCCTTCCATTGAGGACATCCTCGAAGAGCAGGAGCATCTATCTCACATTTCTAATTAGTTGTTGAATAGTCAGCACTTTAATTCTATTTAGTGTTACTAGTTTAGACTATATCTAAACCATTATTACTTCGATATTAGATTCATACATATGTTTAATAGTAGGATCTTTAGTCATAATGCTTTATTATGACATTAAGTTTTTTTCTTATGTAGAATCGTACAGGTTATATATTACCATTAGAAACAATGAATAGAGTGGTCATATAAAATATTATGTCCTATCTTTCAAACAAACTCAAAATTATTCTTTTGCTACAATCTAAGCAGCAAATGATGAACATATTTTTCTTAAATTAAAATGCACAAGCAACAAAAAAAGACCCATTAATATTTATTTTTTCTTGAAAAATAAAAAGAAAAAATGATAAAAGTGACTCAAGATACCAATAACGAGATTCTCTAAAAGTGCTTTTTCAGTGAGAAGAATGGGATGATAACAACGGGACCAATCCTGAACCTACCAACAGAACTCATATTGGAAAAAAAACCAAGGGTTTTTATTCTTCTCTTAGCAGATGAAGAAGATCTCAAAAATAATACTATGTTGTCCAATCCCAAAAAAAGAATATGAGATTGGACAGGTTTTTTTTTGCATTAATAATAAAAAATTGATTTATTCAATATACTTGTCTATTTATATTTAATAAACAGACAAATAAATAATGAAGAATATGTAAAGATTTTTCTATTTAATTTAATAATAGATAGAGAGTAGGAAAAAAAAATTCATGAAGGATTATTATAACATCCAATTTGTCCTGTAAATTAGAATTTGTATAATACCTATACAACTTCTTATTTCTTTGGACGAAGAAGATGATATGTAGCTTTTTTTATGTATGTAAATAAGTAAGTAAGTATGTAAGTATATAATAAGCTTGAGTTTAACGAACATTCCAAAAGTTCCATATTTGGGGGATGGGAAAGGAGAAGAAGGAGAAGACTACCAAAACAAAGAAGAATACCAAAATGAAGAAGACTACCAAAATGAAGAAGAATACCAAAATGAAGAAGAATACCAAACTGAAGAAGAATACCAAACCAAAGAAGAATACCAAAACCCATAAGACTACCAATATGAAGAAAACCCAAACCCAGAAGAAAAAAAACCAGAAGAAGAAAACCTCCAAGAAGAGGAAATGTGGGCGAAATTATATTAGAAACTCTTTTTTGGAAGATACATTTTTTTAGGTAGAGTGAGAGAAAAATAACCCACTGACCAAATAATGAAATGCATGATTTATTTAATTCAAGAAGATCAAACAAAAGACTTCATATTTTTTATTTCCTATCGAGGTGAAGGAATGCTATAGGGAGTAGTTGTTCTTCATTCCCCCTATTATCTGCTTCTTCTTGTTCAAGAATTTCTTCTTCTTCAAGAGCTTTTTCTTTTAAAGGTTTACACAACCCTTTTTTTTTTGTTTCTAAGGCCTCCTTCTTTCATTCTTCCTCCTCTTTTTTCTTCTTTTCTCGTTCCTTGAGCTTGTCAAAGGGCTTTATAATTATTAATTGTTGAGCTTTTTTTCAGTGAACTTTGAGACAATCTTTGATAGCTATAGGGTCCTAAACTCCAGATAATAGGGTAGAGGGCAATTTAGGAACAACAAACCTATTAAAATCTTGGATTTGAGGTTCATAATCATCAAGATGGGTTTTTCCCTATTCTATTAATTTTCTATAAAGGACATAAAGTTCATGAAAATCTACGAAATCCCTCATATCTTGCTCAAATTGTTCTTTTTCAAAGAAATATTCATCAAGATGAATATTTGATTTATCGTTCTTATGTTTTTTATCCTTAGTATGTTCCTTATTAGAAGAAGGTGGATCCTCTTCTAAAATATCTGTGAAATCCTTCACAATATCCTTCTCTGATATTTCAATGTCCATAGATACTTGAGAGTTTGATAATATATCTAAATTAATTTAAAAAGTCGCTCATAAAGCAAAGCTTGCTCAGTAGGAAGAACACCAAGAAGCAATTCTCGTTTGGTACCCGTAGTTTCAAGAAAAATATGAAAGAAATAATTTGTTAACAATTTTTTCTCACAAGAAGCAATGTCTTTTTCTATTCTTTCCTTTAAAGGCGCCAGGACCAATGTGTTGAAAACATATTCTAATGAAGATAAATTTTTAGGATAAATTTTATCATATTTCTTCTTTAAGTCCTCCAAAGTAGATTCATCTAACCATTTTGTTATGTTCTATTCTTCTAATAAGACCATACAAATTTTATCTATCCACCATTTTGAAATAAGTTTGATTCACAGTTGAACAATTCTTTCTTTATTTTCTGGTCGAATTAAAGAAAATTGAAAAAGTCAGCTGGTAGAATCATGGTTCTATTGGTAGAATCTTGGTTCTTAGATTCTGACAGTTTCTTTTTTTGCTCTTTCAAGTGTTCTTCCAAATGAGGCATCCAAGGCGACTTAAATTTAAATTGATTCATTGACCCATGGAATGGCCCACTAAGTAAAGGATCATCAAATTCTAAAAGATTCTTTTTATCTTTTGTTTTTTTAAATCTAATTCTTTTTTCAAGAATTTTGACAATAGGAGATCCATTACTTAGAGCTCTCACCCTATTTTCAAGCTCTTCACCTAAACTACTTTTCCTCTCCCATTTTTTTCTATCCATTCATCAAGGTGATCCTAATTTGAATCAAGACTTTGATCACCCAAGTTTGCCTTTTTGGCAAAAAAAGAGATACTTGGCAGAGCTATGAATTTTTTTTTTTGATGGCCATCACTAAGACAAACATCAAAGAAATATTCAACAACTTGGCTTCTCACAAGGCCATACAGAATATAATCTCCTATACTCATGCATCGAAGGGGGTTGTTAAATTGATTAGAATCCAACAATATTAATGGCCACCTTTTGATTATAAAAGGTAATATTTTTTCTTTGTCAGCATGCAATATCAATTGATCAGATAAAAATTTCACTACTGTTCTAAAAGAAGAAGGCAAAGGAATGGACGACTTATTAACATTCTCCTCATTTTTTTGAATATTAATAGGAGTCTTAGGCTTGTGCTTCTTATGTTTTTTTTTTTTCTTGTTAGATGCCTTTAGCTCACTCCTAAAAGATTTTTTCTTATCAAATAACTCTAATGATAGTTCTTCAAGTTCTTCTTGAGGACAATGCATGAACGTCCTTGAATCATAACACTTAGTAGCAATGAGAGAAGGATTCCTCCTATAGCATGCCAGCATGGCATAGCCAAAGAAAATAATTTGAAAATTGAAGGCAAAAAGTTCTCCCTTTCTATCCCTTTTTAAGGAACATCATTTTCCACCCGTGATTTTTTTTTTTTTGTCATTTTTACAAAAAGAATTTGTCTACTCAACCATCTAGCTGTGGTACTCAACAAAAATAAAAAGTTTCCACTATACATGCATAGCATCAGAATTATTAATCGGGTATATATAGATTTACCAAAAAGGGTGGGGTTTAGCAGTTGTAAAGTGACTCCAATAAATAATTCTACTACCAAATTTTTAAGCCAAGGGTGTCTCCAAATCAAAGCTCTTTGATAAACAAGAAAAAATAGAATGGGAACAGGCATGATTGTCATCAAATGGGGTTTCCAAATACTCGCATAAATAGGTGCTACATATATGGATGAGAATACCACCAGTTGTGCCACAAAAGAACCACTAAGAATCAAATTCCCTATAGGAACAATTTTTCTATTGTCGATGACTTTTTTTTGAATTAACATAGATCGAATAAAATACATTTGGTCTGGGCCAATTGGAAATGTTGCTAAAAAATCATAATAAACCCCAAATAATAGAATCTGTGTGGATCTTTCAACCCATGGTATGATGTAATGAAACATAGTTTCTTTTCCTCCTATCCTTAGGCTATATTGTTATTGATAATTAATAGAATAGAAAACAAAATAGAACTCTCTTTTTATTCATTCATGAGACTATGATTTTAATGTTATTAACATAACATTTGGATCATTTTTTGTATTTAATATGACAGTTTTTTAACAGAATTAGATTACCAACCTATTTATATTTCATGGAATATTTAGAAACTATCTTAGATAGATCATTACATAACACCCCAAATCTATATACATAGATTAACGACAACATTGAATCTACTCCCTAGCTGTATTATATAGATCAATATATTACCATAGATCATTTTTTGTATATGATAGCACTATAAGTATATGGTTACTTATCTCATTTATGTCTCCTACCTGCCAAATCTTCTTCTATAAGTATATCATTACTTTACTAAGTATTATAAGTAACATTATTTTACTAAGTATTATAAGTAACATTATTTTACTAAGTATTATAAGTATATAATTACTTTACTAAGTGTTATTAGTATATCATTACTTATCTTACATATGCGTCCTACCTATTGAATCTCCTTAATTAGGGGCTATTCAAATCTAATCATGGTGATTTTAAATCTTATGTTATGTTAATCAAGATATCCAAAATTGACTATTGAATTATTAATAGAAAATAAAACATATTTCTAAAGGTTTCATTCAACCATTTATTTTAATAAGCTAAATAAAATATTCTATCCAATCTACTTTCTCTTCCACTATTGAACTAAACTCACTTTATTATATCACAAAACAATGATATTGTGTTGTCAAACTGATCCACTTTCTCTTCCACTATTGAACTAAACTCACTTTATTATATCACAAAACAATTACATTGTCAAATATTCAATGAAATAGAATTAGCTTATTGAATTCCTTGATGGTAGAATGGTAGACACATGACACTCAAAATGTCATGCTAAACAGTGTGGAGGTTCGAGTCCTCTTCAAGGCATACATATTAAATATTTAATTTAATAGTTCCATTAGACATATAATAATGGAAATTGAATGAGTAATTCAATTGCAATTGTTCAAAAAATCAAGTCGAATTGATTGATAATACTACTATTAAATGTGTACTATGATATCAATTTGATTTGATTTTTTGGAAAAAATTTAAAGACAAAATTTGGACCGATCAATTTTGAAAAAAATGATGTTAAAAATGTTTTAGAATAACTGAGAGGGGGGGTGAATCAATTATTCAAGGTCCAAATGTCCTATTCAAACTTTTCACTATGTGTAGTGAACCCATTCAACCATTCATTCATCCAAGCTTTAACTTTTCTAATCAGCAAGTTATTGGAAATCAACATGCAAGAATAACACATAAGAAATCAACACATGACACAATGATTTACGTGGAAACTCAATTTGGGAAAAACCACCAGTAACATGCTACTCAATTCTCACTCTTTTGAAGTGATGCCCTATGAAAGGCCTGCCCTATTAAAGGCTGACAACACACTGTTAAATGTGACCTTGTTAGAGGATTTAACCACCTTTTTAGAAGTGGGCTTGGTTAAACGACTTTAGAACATTCACTTGGAATGCCACCCTATTAAAGGATTTACAAATGGTTGTTAGGCCAACCTAAGTCCATAGGATTTTCAGATCTAATACAATAGCTAGAGAGTAGTAGAAAATCTTGACTTGACTACAACATACAACTTATCTTATAGATCTTAGATCACTTCTCATCTCGTACCATTGCCTAGCCTTCAATCTCTACAACTCTGACAACTTGTCCTCCTTTCAAGCTTAGTCCCCTTGAGTCTCCATACTCAATGTACCAGTGTAACCATCTCTTCATGACCACTCATAGAAGCAGAGCCTCTGTGCTCTTCCTTCTCCTAGATGTCTCCTCCTTGACACCCTTCAAACTACTTTACAAATTTGGCTCTTCAGCAACAACAGTATCAGCAGCTCCTTGCTTCTTGGTCTATGACTTCTTAAATAAAAGTCTTGGAGTTCCTTTTCCCACTCGATTCTTCCATTCTTTAATTTCAATTTGCATGGATTAGGTAGGATTCATTGCATCTAACCCATATTTTTTTTCCTCTAGAAACTTCTTGATTAATCCTTTAGAATTCACTCAAAAATGGTTTACATAAGATTCTATGCCAACAACTCATCATCCTTATCTTCCAACTCATTCACAAAATTTAATGCAACCAATATGTTGGCTTAGATTTGGTGAATCTTCATCATTTCAAATAATGCAGCATCTTGGCACTATTGAAATACTGGTGCTCGGCACATACTATGTTACTCAGCATCAACTATGTTTTTCCTGATGCTCAGCACCTAAAGATCACTCAACACCAACTAAAAATTTGCCAATGCTCGACACCTGATCTTCACTTGGCACACACTAGAATTTTCTATTACTCAACTTCTACTGAGAATTTTCTTAGCTTCAACTAACTTGCTCGACACCCACTAATGATCTTAGTTTAGGCTTTGCATTCTACCTTGTTACAACTTCTTCCTCCAATATTTTTAAATGTGACCAACCTCTGTATCTTTGAGTATGTCATCAATACATCATTTAACTGTCTTAACTGATCCTTGCACTTCATTACAACATCATAACTCAACCTTTCCCTTAGGTTCTCTTGTTACATCTTGTTGATCAAATCCTCGTCATCAATCAACTAAGTGATAGTACTTGGATATTATAATAAAATATCATCCCTACAAATAGTAGGTTTGAAATCAATGACAAAAAAATCATTGAAAACAACAATTTTCCTACTTTGCAACAATTTGCCTCTTTGATCTTCAACAATGAGCTTTTCAATCAGATTTCCAACAATCTCCCTCTTTGGCATTGATGGCAAACCAAATTAATCAACAATTAGACTAGACTATTCAACCACAAGCTTACTAGGTTAGAACAGTAAGTCAAATACCAAAAAGTAAACTATAACTTCACATCTCCTTCTACTATTCTGATTGCTCATCTTCTACTGTTATAATCAACCTCAAATTATTTCTACCAATTTCTCCCTCTATCTTCATTCGATCAATTTTCTACTATCTCTCCTTCTTGATCCTTCTCTTGATCCTTCTGCTGTTGATCAGTTTCAAACATCTTCTCCCTCTTTGAAAACAATGCCAAAGACATAGTAGCATCTTAATATGAAAATGTAGCTTTTGCAGTTTCATGTAGTTTCTCCCTCTGTCACCTTTCTTGTGAGTGATTTGAAACTTTATCTCATCAACTACTTTAGGCATAGACCCCAAAGTAAACATCCTCTACATCAATGTATAAAGTCTTCAACATTTAGCTCATTTGATGTAGGGCATACTTGCTTTTTGGTTCAAGTAGCCTTAACTAGGGGTATCACCCCTAACTTCCCTCTGAGATACTCAAAAGAATCTTTAGGTAGTGCTTTTTTGAAGATATCAGCAATCTATTCTTTTGAGCTAACATTTTCCATCTTCACTTGTTTGTCTTCCACCAGCTCTCTTACATAGTGATACTTGATTGCAATATGCAGCTTAGCTTTAGCATGCATGAATGGATTCTTTGATATATTGATAGCACTTGTATTATCACAATAAAGTATCACAGGCTCAGTTACCTTTTCCTTAATACCCTGCAACAAATGTTTGATCCATACAATATTGGTGTAGTTTATAGTAGCTACCACATATTTAGCTTCAATAGTGGATTGTGAGGTGCAACTTTTCTTTTTGTTGGTCCATGTAATCAACCTCTTTCCTAAGAAAAGTGCTCCTCCACTAGTGATTTTTCTATCATCAATGTTACCTCCCCAATCTACATCAGTGTAGGCTTTCAATTCAAACTTCTCATTTCTCTTATAGTATAAACCAAAGTCATTAGTTCCTTTTAGGTATCTTTATATTCTCTTCGCTGCTATTAAGTGATTTTCTCTTGGATTTGCAAAAAATCTTGCTACTATTCCAATAGATAATGCAATTTCTGGTCTACTATGTACAACATATTGCAACTTTCCAATCATTGACCTATACAATGTCTGATTTACTTTAGCAAACTCATCATTCTTAGATAGTTTATGGTATGTTGCCATTGGTGAGATGATTGGTTTGAAGTCTTCTAGCCCAAATGTTTTGAGTACTTCCTTGATGTATTTGGATTGGGTCACAAATATTCCATGCTTCAATTGATGTACTTGTAGTCCAACAAAGAATTTGATTTCTCCAAACATTGATATCTCAAATTCATGCTTCATTTGATCAGCAAAATCTTTGCATAAAACATTTTTTCCTCCAAATATTATATCATCAACAAAGATTTCTGATATCAAAATGTCTTTACCTTCTTCAGCTTTGATGTACAAGTTGTTGTTGTCATCTATTCTTTCATATTCTATCTTCGCAAGATATTTGTGCAACCTCTCATACCATGCCCTAGGTGCTTGCTTCAATCCATAAAGTGCTTTGTGTAGCTTGCGAACCATGTCCTTGTTCTTCTCATCAACAAATCCCTCTGGTTTTTCTATGTAGACTTCCTCTTCTAGTATACCATTTAGAAAAGTAGACTTCAAATCCATTTGGTACAATTTGAAACCTTTATATGCAGCATATGCAAGTAATGTTCTTACTCGTTCCATTCTTGCAATAGGGGAAAATGTCTCTCCATAATCTAATCCTTCTTCTTGTGCATAGCCTTTGCAAACTAGTCTGGCTTTGTTTCTTGTTATCTCACCATTCTCATCAAGTTTGTTTCTAAACACCCATTTTGTACCAATCACATTCTTATCAGCTGGTCTAGGAACTAGTGACCATGTTTTGTTCTTCTCAATCTGATCTATTTCTTCTTCCATGAATTTGTACTAGTCATCATCTTGTAGTGCATCTTTCACTATTTTAGGTTCAACTTTGCTTAACAAACATGATTCACTTCTGAGCCTATTCCTTGTTAATGGTTTGGCATCCTTGTCACCAATAATTTGATCTACAGGGTGATGTCTTCTCACATACTTAGCCAATCTTGGTTCAGTCCTTCTTTCCATATTTGATCCTTTAGCTTGAGAGTCATTTCATTCTTCTTCATCAGGAACTTCATCATTCCTTTCATGTGTACTATTTTTGGAGTCAGAATGTGCATTTTTTGCATTCTACAACTCAACTTTTGAATGCAAATTAGCATTCACTGGTTGAGACTCGATAGATATTGAAGCTTGTTGCTGATTCCCAACTTGATTTGTAGCATTGTCTTCAACTATGATTCCTTCATAGAAGTATACAAAGGATCTATAATCCTCTATTTGCTTTGACTTATTAACTTGAACTTCTACATGCTCATCAAAATTTACATTTTCACTCTCCACAATTTTGTTAGTGTTAATATTCAAACACTTATATGCCTTACTTCTAGTGGAGTATCCAAGGAATATGCCTTCATCACTTTTTGCATCAAACTTTCCATTTCTAGTATCTTTTAGAATATAGCATTCGCAAAGAAATACTTTGAAATGTTTAAGATTGGGTGAGTGACCATACCATAATTCAAAAGGTGTTGCATTTGTACCTTTCTTGACTTGAACTCTATTCAATGTGTAGACTGCAGTACTTACACCTTCTCTCTAGAACTTTAGTGCAACATTTTTCTCCATCATCAAGGTTCTAGCATAGTCAATCACTGATCTATTCCTCCTTTCAACAATACCATTTAGTGGTGGAGTTCTTGGTGCTGATGTTTACCTTCTGGTACCTTTGTCATTATAGAATATTTCAAACTCTCTTGATGTGAACTCACCTCCTCTATCTGACCTTAGGCATTTCAAGTTCTTTCCTATTTACTTCTCAACTCTAGCCAAATACCACTTAAACATTTGAAATGCATCAATTTTTTTCTTTAAGAACATAACAGTCATCATCCTGGAGTAGTCATCTACAAATAGCATTATGTATATGTCTCCTAGGTAGCTTTGCACTTCTATTGGGCTACACAAGTCTATATGAACTAACTCTAGTACTTCCTTGGAAGTGTATGTTTTTCTTTTGAAACTAGACTTGGTCATCTTCCCTAGTTGACATTGTTTACACATTGTGTTTTCAAGTTTCTTCAACGTAGGCAATCCTCTGACCTTATTTTTCTTGCTGATACTAATCAGATTATCAAAGTTAACATGACACAACGTTTTATACTATAACCACACATCATCAAGTCTAACAAAAAGACATGTTGCATATTCCATATCTAGGTAAAATAGATTACTCCTAGTTTGTTCACCTTTTCCTATCAAATTTCCATCAGTGTCATAGATCTTAGCAATTTTGTTTTCAAATTCAACTTTGCAACCTACATTGTCTGACTATGATACACTCAACAAGTTGTAGTTCAATCCTTCAACATAGTATCACATGAAATTTTCTCTGTGAGTTTAATAGAGCCTTTTCCTTTGATTTGACATGGGGAACCATTACCAAATCTAACACTACTTTTATCATATTGAGTAAAGGTAATGAACTTACTTTTATCTCCTATCATGTGATGTGAGTATCCACTGTGTATGATCCACTTGTCATTATTTTTCACATAGGTAATCAATTTTGTTACTTAATCCTCATCTTTGTCTAATTCATCATGGCTACATAGACTACTTCATCATCATTCTCATCAGAATCTTCTTCAAATTTGTAGCATCTCTTGTCTTTCTCCTTATAATCTTTGTTGTCATCTTCTCTTTTGTTCCTATACTTATTTCCTTCTTTGTAGTTCTTCTTCTATGGACATCTTGCAGCAATATGACCTACTTCATTGCAATTGAAACATATGATGGGGAGCTTATCTTTGAATTTTCCCTTTCCTCTATGGAATCTCCTCGCCAGTAATGCTTCTAACTATTCCACATCTTCCTCATCTGTGCTGCTATCACTGGATGCATGTTTTCCTTTTCTTCTCTTCTTGTTTGATGTGTCCTCCTCAATATCTATTATTTTCATCTTGGCCTTGAAGGAATATTCAAGGTTCTCAGGTCTATAGTTGTCAAAATTGGATAGCTCAAATGTAGTAAGTCTTCCTACTATTCCTTCAAAGGTTAGTGCATTCCCTTGTACACACCTTACTTCTTGTATGGTTGAAACTCTAATAGCATAGATAGGAAGTAGAGTTCTTTGGTATTTTTTGATGGTTGTTTCTTCTTCCAATTGTCCACCTATACTTCTTATTGCACTTACTACTTCTTTCATTCTAGCAGCATTTTCACCTTCCTCCATCTTCATGTCATCAAACCTTCCTCTTAAGATTTCTCTATTTTCTCTCTAAACATTATGATCTCCTCCATAGATTTTTGATAAGGTTTTCCACATTTTGAATGTAGTGTCACAATCTTTTATGTCATCATATTCTACATAGTTAAGTGCAGAGGCAGTCTCCAACAGTGCTTGGTTATGTTCCTTCTTTTTATTCAAATCATCTGCAGTAAGAGGTCCTACTAGAGTTACATGTTCTGTTCCAATTGAAGTTTGTGCATAGTCACCTATTGATCCAAGGTGTAATTTCATCGGACTTTGTTTTCATGTAGCAAAGTTGTCTTTGTTGAGCTTGGGAACTTCTCTCTTGAACATCTTAATCTTCCTGCTTTTAGTACCTTGAAACTAAATCAGTAGAGGCTCTAATACCAATTGTTAGAAATGCTTTAGAATAACTGAGAGGGGGAGGTGAATTAGTTATTCAAGGTCTAAATATCCTATTCAAACTTTTCACTATGTGTAGTGAACCCATTCAACCATTCATTCATCCAAGCTTTAACTTTTCTAATCAGCAAGTTACTGGAAATCAACATACAAGCATAACACATAAGAAATCAACACATGACATAGTGATTTGCATGGAAACCCAATTTGGAAAAAAACACCAATAACATGCTACTCAATTCTCACTCTTTTGAAGTGATGCCCTATGAAAGGCCTGCCCTATTAAAGGCTTACAACACACTGTTAAATGTGACCTTGTTAGAGGATTTAACCACCCTGTTAGAAGTGGGCCTGGTTAAATGACTTTAGAACATTCACTTCAAATGCCACCATGTTAAAGGATTTACAAATGGATGTTAGGCCAACTTAAGTCCATAGGATTTTCAGATCTAATACAATAGCTAGAGATTATTAGAAAATCTTGACCTGACTACAACATACAACTTATCTTGCAGATCTTAAATCACTTCTCAGCTCATACCATTTCCTGGCCTTCAATCTCTACAACTCTAAAAATGTGTCCTCCTTTCAAGCTTAGTCCCCTTGAGTCTCCATACTCAATGTACCAGTACAATCATCTCTTCATGACACTCATAGAAGCAGAGCCTCTATGCTCTTCCTTCTCCTAGATGTCTCCTCCTTGACACCCTTCAAACTACTTCGCAAATCTGGCTCTTTAGTAGCAACAATATCAGTAGTTCCTTACTTCTTGGTCTATGACTTCTTAAATAGAAGTCTTGGAGTTCCTTTTCCTGCTCAATTCTTCCATTCTCTAATTTCAATTTGCATGGATTAGGTAGGATTCATTGCATCTAACCCATTTTTTATTTCCTCTAGAAACTTCTTGATCAATCCTTTAGAATTTGCTCAAAAATGGTTTACACAAGATTATGTAACCAATATGTCAGCTTAGATTTGGTGAATCTTCATCATTTGAAATAATGCAACAACTTGGCACTATTGAAATACTGGTGCTCGGCACATACTATGTTATTCAGCATCAACTATGTTTTTCCTGATGCTCAACACTTGAAGATCACTCGGCACTTGATCTTCACTCGGCACATGAAGATCACTCAGCACACACTAGATTTTTTTTTTACTCAGCTTCTACTGATAATTTGCTCGGCTTCAACTAACTTTCTTGGCACCCACTAATGATCTTAGTTTAGGCTTTGCATTCTACCTTGTTACAACTTCTTCCTCCAATGTTTCTAAGTGTAACCAACCTCTGTATCTTTGACTATGTCATCAATACATCATTTAACCATTGTCTTAACTAATCCTTGCACTTCATTACAACATCATAACTCAACCTTTCCCTTAGTTTCTCTTGTTACATCTTGTTGATCAAATCCTCTTCATCAATAAACTAAGTGATAGTACTTGGATCTTATAAGCAAATATTATCCCTACAAATAGTAGGTTTTACATCAATGACAAAACAATGATTGAAAACAACAATTTTCCTCCTTTGCAACAATTTCCCTCTTTGATCTTCAACAATGAGCTTTTCAATCAGATTTCCAACAAATGAATGAAAGATCTAGGCTTTTTTATTATTATTTAATCCTTCTGCCAATAAACAATCAATGGCATTCATAGAAAGCCATTTTGTTTTTAATAATATGTCGATCATTTGTTTAAATAACATTCTATTAGAGAAGAATAAATTTGATAAATATTCATAACTTTTGGATAGATTTTTATAAGCAAGAGATTCATTAGATAATAAATCTATATTTTCCCTTTCTCCCTTGAGAAAACGTTGTTTAAATTTATCATCCAATGTTTTTTCACGGAACCAACATTCACTTATCACTGATTGGGAATAAGGTAAAACACATTTCAATCGATTACCAATTTCTTGAAAGCATTTGAAATTTTCAAAATTTCCTTTTTCTTCCATTTTAATATTAAGAGGTAAACTGTCATCATTGTAGACACCTAAAAATCCTTTAGAAAATAAAATATTTTTATTTTCTGAAAAAGTCCTGATGACATCATCATTTATTAATTAATTAATTAATTTTCATGCCATTAAATCCCTTTATCTTAATTAAAAATATTTAATTAAGGAATCCCTCCCAAAAATGTTTAAATCTTATTTAAACATTATTTCCTTATTTAAACATTATTTAATTAATAAATTGACAAAAATCCTAAAATAAATAAAAAAATTATTTTTTGCCCAAAACTTGGCCAATTTCCTTATGACCAATAACCTCTTCCAAAATCTTCTAATCCTTCTTTAATTTCGATTAAAGGCTAATCCCATCATTTCCTACCCCTAATCCCAACTCAAAATATTTAATTAAGATTAAATATTAATCCTCATGTTTATTAAAAAAGTTTTAATAAATATCTCCTCAACCCAAACCCTTGAAATAAATAAAACTTTATTTATTTCCTAAAAATCTAATTTATCCTCACCCTAAGAAGTTCTAGACTCTTCTAGAAAGTCTTCATCCTCATCCTAGGAAATTCTAGACTATTCTAGAAAGTCTTTATCCTCATCCAAAATCTAGACTCTTCTAGAAGATGTCTTTAAACCTAATCCTAATCCCCTCCTAACCTTGTCACATTCCCTAAACATGAGTTAAAACTTCCTAACCCAAGCCAAAGTTAACAAATATCTCCTCCTTCACCCACCCTCATTAAATGCCATCCACTTGCCTATCCCTAAGCTAATCCTAAACCATCCTAATCCATCCTCTAATCATTTGCACAAGCCTAAACAAGATTAAAACCTTCCTAATCAAGTCCAAGTCGAATTTGCTCTCATCACCCTCAAAATATCTCAACCATAAAACTTTATGAAGTCCACTAGGTCATAAATGACTCTTACAAGCCCTTTTATTGCTCTTACAAGTCATTATGAGGGTCTTTATGAAAATTTTATCCCTTGAGCCTCCTTTTTTGACTCATCCTTCCCCTTTCCTCCATCCTCTCACCATGTGACATGTGTCACTCCTTGATTGGTTGTAAGGAAGCACAATCCGTGTGCTCTCCTCTCATGCAATCTAAGCCCTCCATGAGCTTTTTCCCATCCTTGCATCTTAGCCCTCAATCCCTCAAGCCTCTTGCCTATAAATTGGATCCTTCCCCTTTGCAAAATAACACAATCCATGAAGTAAAGTTATAATGCTATTTTGAGAGCCAAATCCATACTAAAGCCATCTATCCACACCAAAAATCTACAATCATCCATTGAAGCCCTTTTTGAAGCATAAAGCTTGAGCATACATCCTATCTATTTAGACAAAGCTACTCAACAAGAGAGCTTCTTATTGAGAGAGCCCATTAATGGCTCATATTCTCAATTAAGAGCTCATCTTAGTCTATCTTGAAGTTTATGAATTTTTTTTAGTTTGTAGAAGCTTTATTTAAATTTGGTTTCTATTAGCATACTAACATTTTCTCATATACATTTTGGCACGCCCGGTGGGACCCTGCATGGGTCATCTTCATTAGCTTTTTTAGTCAAGTTTTGTATGTCATTTTCTGATTTTAGCTAATTTTGCTTGTTTTTGTGATTGGTAGGATTGTATAAATTGGTTTTGTAGGTCCACATGAGCATGAAGAAGACAAAGGAACTCATAGTCTATCTCATAGTATTTGCAGATTTTTCAAGCTTATAGGTGGACAAAGCACTTGGAATTATTCTTCCTCTTCTTGTCTATATTCTTCTTATTCCATCTACTTCTTCTTCTTCTTCTTGTGGGAGATCTTGGCCATTTTTTTTTTTAAGGAAGCAAAATCATACACACTTCTTTTTAGTGCTTAAAATGAACCCCTAAATCATACTTAAATCCATTAAAAAATTAAAAATTTGCAAAAAAGAAAAAATCTTTTAACAAGTGTAACTAAACCAATCTAATCATTTGCATCCTTGCAACATCAAGGTTTTAGATGCATTCATGCAAAGTTAGGAACACTTCATTTTTGGGAATTTAAAAAGAACTTCAAGTTTCCATTTCAAAAGGTTCAAAATCAACACTAAGTGCACACTAAAATCTAAATGAAACTCAAAGCATCAATCAAGGATAAAATGAACCTCATTTGCAAATATGTTAAAGTTATTTTAAAAATCTCATGAAAACTAAGAGTGGTAAATGGTTGCCAAAATTGTCCTAAAAAGCTTTGTTATTTGTTCCAAACAAATGTCTTGTTGCTAAATCTTGAATGTTTCTTAGGTTTTTTATGCATCAAAACAACCTAGGAATAT
This sequence comes from Cupressus sempervirens, assembly GCA_028749045.1. Lineage (NCBI taxonomy): Eukaryota > Viridiplantae > Streptophyta > Pinopsida > Cupressales > Cupressaceae > Cupressus > Cupressus sempervirens. Next base: position 246,316,324 of record CM053783.1, read on the forward strand.
CATTTTTGGGCTTAAAACATGCAAACTAGAACACAAAATCTTGAATGAAAAGCAAAGTCCAAAGAGTCATTTTCACTTTTGAGTCCAAAAACAATCTTGAATGATCTAAGGTTAAAACAAAGCACTTCAAAGCTCTTAAAACAACACACAAAATCTCAATCTTGAATGCTCAAAGGAAAAAACTTGAATGTTTAATCACTTGTCTTTGAATGCATGTTGCTAAACACACTCTTGAATGCCATGGATTAAAATCAAATTTTCCTTGAATGTGCATTAATCTCGCTCACACTTCATTTGGGCATAAAAATTGGACAAATCTTGACGTGGAGGGCCTCCGGGTGCGCGCTTGAAATCGAATCTCACACACCTTTGTTTTGGGATTAAAATAAACTCACACTCAATCTTGAATGCCTTAAAGAAAAATTAATCGATACTTGACGTGGAGGGCCTCCGGGCGCACGGGTTTACCTTCTTGTTGACCCTAACTCTTCTTCTTGTTTGCATTCTTCGATCAATTTTATTTTTATCGACGCTTCAAAGTTGGAATAAACATTGTATCTTAAACATGAGTGCTTGCAAAGTCTAGATCAGAAAACTTAAGCGTCAGTTGGTAAAAGAACAAGCATGTTTTTTAGCCCAAGATCATCCAAGTCTTCTCTCCCCTTGTCGTCTTTCGAGGCCATCTTGGGTGCATAAGATTAGGATCCAAAATCTTGTCTTAGCTTTTTAGGAGGCCTTCTTGGGGATTTCATCACCCCTTGGGACGACCTCAACTCCAGTGTTCCGGCAGAGTATAAAGATCGAGAGGTGAAAGCTTCCTAGGATGTTGGTGTGTTTGACATGCTTGCTCCAAAATTTTGTCTGCTTGTTTGTTCATAGCTTTTGAATGAATGTTTGCCAACTTTGGTCAAAATCCCAAAAAAGCAGAAATCTCCCAACTCAAGGCATACTTAGCGTAGTCACTGCCTTATCAAAAAATCATCCAAGCTCCCCCGCTGCAATCGAATCTATCTAGTTCCTTGCTTTAGAACAATACCAAATCCAAAGTCTCTCCAAATCTTCACCCCCCAACCAGCTAGCAACCCAATCCAAAATCACACCCAAGCCTTTAGAGAGTTGTTGTCATTCTGCTAGAATTTGCTATCCAATCAATCTGACCAATCCACCAACCTCACCAAGGTTATTCCTTTGACAGAGCTTTGTCTAGGGTAATCTAGCTTTGTCACTTGTTATCCCTCATCACCTTGAGCTAAAGGTTGGGATCCACAAGTGGTCAATCTCATGTCATGCCCATAGGATCATTAGTCTATCCTCAAGTTGACACAGCCACCACCAAATCCAACACATAGGCAAGCAAAACTCTCACATTTTGACAGCATACCCTTGAAGTCTTCCATCCACAAGAAAGCCAAAAATCTCCAGCCAATCCTCCTTAGGTCTGTCATATAGCTTTGACTCTCCCTAGGAAATCTTTCATCAGCCAATCCAAAATTTGTGCTTAATCCAAATCCAACCATGAGCTTCCGTGTTCATCCATATGCAAGACCCCATCCCCATCAAACTCATCATCAAAGCATGAAGTACCAATCCTATCATGATGTGTTTGGTCGCATTGTCCTTGCTCCCGCCACCTCCTATTCCAATGATGATGAAAATCTTGTTGACTATGACGGGTATATTGAAAGCCTTAGAAACATTCCCCCAAGCATCCCCCAAAATCCAAGAGTTATTCCAAACTATCTAGTCATGCCATTTGATATTCCAGCTTCCCCTCCATCACCCCATCAACCAAGCTTCCAATCTTCCACCCCCATCACACTAGCTATTCTTGTCAATCCACCTCCACCTTTGACACACGAGTCTCCAAGGAATCTCCTAGAGGAAATACAAGAAAAGTTGCATCCAACAGTCGATAAGCCATGTCATCTAATCCAACCATGTGAAGTAGTTAGTGATGAAGCTTCCCCATCTATAATATCACCTCCATCTCCCATAGCTATCATCCCCATACCATCCATCAAATTGCTTAAAATCCTTCCACTTCCCACAAGCATCAAAATCCCACCACCTGTCAAATCCCTCCAAATCCTATCCACATCGCCTCCAAGCATTTCCCAAATCTCTCGTAATGACCCTTATGCATCCATCTTCTACTCACCCATCTCCACTACTGAATCTCCCATCTATCCATCCGCTGCCTTTGAAGAATCCATCCCTTCACCTCCTATCGCACCATCCACTCCAAACCAATCCTATCAAGATCCTACCCAAAAGCATGTTGACATCCCCCAAAGCATAAATGAAGATATCATTGTACCATGTCTTCCATCCATAGTGCAGTCACCATCTCCTCCATCTCCAAAACCTCAAGCCATATCTCCTCCACTACAAGATATCTTGTCATCCCACCAGCTACATCAAGATCCTATCCTTCCATCTCCCCCGCTCCATGCTTCCATCTTACCACCTATCCAAGCTATTCCACCATCTATAATCTACCCTCTTGGTTCACTTACATTCATCCATGGTGGCCCTCTCTCAGCAGAAGAATTAAGAACAGTATCTCCCCATTGCAATACACCTAATAAATCACTTCTACCATTTTCTGCAAGCAAAAAGTTTCCTCAGCTTGTTCAAATGCTCAATCGATGGCATTATCAAGGTCAAGGTTTAGGACCACAAGAGCAAGGAATCAGAGAGCCTATTATTGCACAAAAAAATCTAGGATTTCATGGTCTTGGATATGTATCCAAAGGCTCACCATCTAAAGGTGTTGGTACACCACACCCCCAAACCAAGCCTATCTCCAAGCCCACCATGCTAGCCTCCCATCACTCCTTCAAGAAATCTTATGTCATCCCCCCTCCACCATCTTTGCAACCCAAAACAACCTACCATATCCCCCCTTCATCCGCTAAATCAATTTTGGGTCCCTATGTCCCAAAATCTACCATCCTCCATCCTCCTATCAGCCATCATAAAAATCCTATTCCATCCATTTCTATGCAAGATCAACAAAGGCACATATCAGGGCACATCATCCATCATCATCACCCTACATGCTATTTCATATCCTCTCCATCTCACAAAGCTTCTCCTAACCATCTTCCCAAAGCTTACCATAGCAATGTGAATGCCAACTTCAAAATGCATAAAGCTAAAAATCCACATCCTAGGAAATCATATGTCTATTCTAAAAGACATACTCCAAAAAGGCAAAATCCAATCAAAGAATGCAAAACAATGCAAAAGCCCATGAAAAGAAAATCCAAAACCATGTGGATCCCCAAGAAAAAAGTTGAAACCCAATGCATAATGGCATCCACCATTGATAATCCCCCATCTAGTGACTCATGTCCCCCATCTCCTAACTCCATCTTGGGTGCCTATATCCCCAAGCACGCTTCCAAAAATCCTCCATCACGCCCGCATCTACCATCTATCCCCCATATGCTCTTTTCACACCCATTCCAACATGTGCCAATGTTTCTCTTGCAAGCATCCCCATCTCATGCTCCTTTCCAGCATTTTCATCCCTCCATCTCCTACCATCAATCCCATCTAATCCGATCTGTTGCATAAATCACACATCCCGTGTACCAATAGCTAGCAACAAAATTGAACATTCCAACAGCCAGTGAAAAATCCCAAAAAAGCCAAAATAGCTGAAGAAAGACAAAATCATTCCAGCTAAGTCCAAAGTCAAAAAGTCAAAAAAGAAAAGAAAAATAAAGCGTCCACTGGTGAAAACTTGGAAATTCAAGCGCCTTGGATAAGTACCATGATGAAAACTTGGCAAACAAGCATCATGCGTAATCCTGCCATCCCCAGCTTAGCCTATCACCCTCATGCTTTTGGTCATCTCTTGACATCAAACTCCATCTTCCAATCTATCCACCTATCCTCCATCCTCCAGCTTCCATCTCACACCATCCACTAATCTTATGCAGCTTCAGCCAATCATCTCAGCAATCATCCATCTCCCTAGCCCCTTCAACTTTTTCCATCCTAGCTTCAATCCTATCACATCCATCATAAGACCTCCTTCGGCATGTTATCTTCTGATTAGGGGCACTATATTCCTTGGAGATCTTGTCTTGTCCATCCTCCCTTGTCATTGGTATCTAGCTCTAGGCTATCCTCATTCAAACCCAATGTCATCTCTTTATATACATCATAATCCTAGCTATCTACCATCCTATCCAGCCATCTCATCCTGCTCCTCTAGCTATCCTTGGTCACAAAATCTCTCATCATCATTGGATGCATCCTGCCAAATACATATCTTTCGCTATCACCCCACCCTTAGCTTTTGCATCTTGCACAACATCCAACCATCCTGTTATCCTATCATCCTGAGCTTTTTTCCTGCTTGTAACTATCTTGGTTAGCTTCAGCTTGTAAATATCTTGGTCTGTCAGCTTGTACATCCTCTTTAGCTTAGTACCATTGCATCTATCCAATGTTCGTGTCAATTCGTCCTTGATCAGCATCTTGCACCCATCGCACAGCTTGTTTAGCTATTTCAATGCATCCTTTAGCTAGATCTCCTATCACCAAAGTGTTATCCTTCTTAGTTCAGCTTGCCAGACGCACCACTCATCTCGATTCACCAACTTAGGTGCTCTCCGATAGGTCCTTGCAGGATATAGCTTTCCTCAAGTCTAATCTTGGTTCGTTAGTACCTCGTCCTACCCATCTCGTTGGCAAACGGCTCTCTTTTGGATTTTCACTTTCTTTTGATTTGGAATCTCCCCTTTTGGGTCTTGAAGTATCTTTTCCAAGCAATCTCCTTGTTCCCTCCTCAAGGTTGCCACGATCTTCCATATAATGGTATGCTACAAATGGGGCAATTAGAGCGTAAGGTCTTGATCAAGTCTTTCTTTTGTTTTTCTTTTCTGCTTGTGGGTTACCCAGTGTCGGTTCCGCACTGCTTCCTCTAGGATTCATGTGTGATGCTCGGGCAACCCTTGCGTGTTTGTTTTGAGTCAGTTTGTCAGTCCTTTGGACGGTTGGTGAAAAGGCCTTGATGTTCTTGGTAACCTTGGCAATTAACCAATAGTCCTATAGCAAATCTAGTGCTCAACTACATGGTGGTACTTCTCTTTGAAGTATCCCCCCGCTCAAAAAGCTTCAATGGGTTTCCTTCATCTCCATTATCCCCCATCCATATCCAGCATCCGTCTCTCCTACCCCAGCTAATGCATCAATATCTCTTTGAATCACTCATCACTCTTAGCTTTAGGGATCCACCAATCCAAATCAACCCACCAAGCCTCATCTTTCGAGATCCACAATCCTAGTCCTAGGGATCTCCGAAACCCATCTTCCGCCAATCTAACTCTTTGAAATCTTGTTGCATCAGCTTTATAATCCCCTCATCCATCTCCCTATCCTGGATTCCTTTCTATAGCGCTCTGCTCCTTCATCCTCCACCTTCCTTAAGGTCTTAAGCTTGCTTCCTCTTGTGCATCTGATTCTCCTTTATCATTCTCCCATAGTGAGAGTTTGAGCTAATTCAGCCTCTTCTCTTTGCCAATCTGAGTCTCCTTGCTCATCTCGAATTCTTGTACTTTTCAAGAAGCCATCGAGCCTCACTTTCTCTCCTCGCTACCTTCTTGAGGGGGCATCTCACAGTCCATTCTCTCCTCTTTTGCTCTAGCCTTGGGCATCTTATTTTCTTATCTTTGATGCCATGCCACTTGCGACATCACATCAAAGAGGGGCAAAATGTAGACACCTAAAAATCCTTTAGAAAATAAAATATTTTTATTTTCTGAAAAAGTCCTGATGACATCATCATTTATTAATTAATTAATTATTTAATTAATTAATTAATTTTCATGCCATTAAATCCCTTTATCTTAATTAAAAATATTTAATTAAGGAATCCCTCCCAAAAATGTTTAAATCTTATTTAAACATTATTTCCTTATTTATTAATTATTTAATTAATAAATTGACAAAAATCTTAAAATAAATAAAAAATTTATTTTTTGCCCAAAACTTGGCCAATTTCCTTATGACCAATAACCTCTTCCAAAATCTTCTAATCCTTCTTTAATTTCGATTAAAGGCTAATCCCATCATTTCCTACCCCTAATCCCAACTCAAAATATTTAATTAAGATTAAATATTAATCCTCATGTTTATTAAAAAAGTTTTAATAAATATCTCCTCAACCCAAACCCTTGAAATAAATAAAACTTTATTTATTTCCTAAAAATCTAATTTATCCTCACCCTAAGAAGTTCTAGACTCTTCTAGAAAGTCTTCATCCTCATCCTAGGAAATTCTAGACTATTCTAGAAAGTCTTTATCCTCATCCAAAATCTAGACTCTTCTAGAAGATGTCTTTAAACCTAATCCTAATCCCCTCCTAACCTTGTCACATTCCCCAAACATGAGTTAAAACTTACTAACCCAAGCCAAAGTTAACAAATATCTCCTCCTTCACCCACCCTCATTAAATGCCATCCACTTGCCTATCCCTAAGCTAATCCTAAACCATCCTAATCCATCCTCTAATCATTTGCACAAGCCTAAACAAGATTAAAACCTTCCTAATCAAGTCCAAGTCAAATTTGCTCTCATCACCCTCAAAATATCTCAACCATAAAACTTTATGAAGTCCACTAGGTCATAAATGACTCTTACAAGCCCTTTTATTGCTCTTACAAGTCATTATGAGGGTCTTTATGAAGATTTTATCCCTTGAGCCTCCTTTGTTGACTCATCCTTCCCCTTTCCTCCATCCTCTCACCATGTGACATGTGTCACTCCTTGATTGGTTGTAAGGAAGCACAATCCGTGTGCTCTCCTCTCATGCAATATAAGCCCTCCATGAGCTTTTTCCCATCCTTGCATCTTAGCCCTCAATCCCTCAAGCCTCTTGCCTATAAATTGGATCCTTCCCCTTTGAAAAATAACACAATCCATGAAGTAAAGTTATAATGCTATTTTGAGAGCCAAATCCATACTAAAGCCATCTATCCACACCAAAAATTTACAATCATCCATTGAAGCCCTTTTTGAAGCATAAAGCTTGAGCATACATCCTATCTATTTAGACAAAGCTACTCAACAAGAGAGCTTCTTATTGAGAAAGCCCATTAATGGCTCATATTCTCAATTAAGAGCTCATCTTAGTCTATCTTGAAGTTTATGAATTTTGTTTAGTTTGTAGAAGCTTTATTTAAATTTGATTTCTATTAGCTTACTAACATTTTCTCATATACATTTTGGCACGCCCGATGGGACACAGCCCATAGGATCATTAGCTCATATTTAGTCTAAATTTTTATTCCTAGGGCTATTTTTCTGACCTTTTTATGCTTTAGAATAGACTTTAATGTTGTTTTAATACTAATATTTAGCTCTCTTGTTGAAGAATAAGTAAGATAAATGCTCTTCACAGGTTCTTTAGAAGCAAAAAGTTCTCTTCGTTCAAAAGAAGAGTGCTTATTTAAAAAGTGAATACTCATTGGATCCCAAAGAAATCAACAAGCTAGATAGATTACTAGTGTATTTAAAGGTTTATACTCCATTGCATACTCTTATGTGTCAAATTGATATATTCTCATCCTTTGAAACTTTTTACATAGTAATTTTTCTTCCCAAAAAGTAGCTCTCTTTCTTTCTATAATATCATCCTTCCCAACATAAAAAGGCCAAAATTCAGGGCCAGACATTAGAAATTTCTTCCAATATAAGCTAGAAAGATGGGTCAATCTTTCTTGAAACCCTCCAAATAGGTTAAGATAAGCCAATAATGGATTTTCTATTGTTATATCTTTTATATGCTCAAATTGATTGCTACGAATAAAACTAAAACACCAGGTCCTAGAATCACAAATTATAGGAGTTTCATCCTCTTCTCCATAGGAATTTCTTGATTCTTTAGATAAAACAATTTTATCTAGTATAGAAGATAATCCTTTTTGCATCATATCTTTTTTGAACTGATGAGCAATTGTTATGTAATCAGAATTGCCTCGATATATTGCCAACGATGGAAATTCTTCCAGGAGACCCTGTAAGAGACTTGAAGCTAGAATGAAATTATTTTCAATGAAAGGATCAAAAGGATTATTCCAATTCTCTCTATTTGATTCTAATAAAAACCAACAATCTTGCACTATTGATCCGGTCAAGCAACCCAAAATATGATAGAATACGGTGAACTCTTTCGTAACTATTCTGACAATTGAAGGTTCTAAATACCATTGATGCAAATAATTTTCCCTTCGACCCTCAAAATCTAGATTAAGCCTTAGAGAATTTTTTTAAAAGGTTAGTTTATTCTGTATAATGGCTTTTCCTATCTTATAAGGAAGTCCTTGAAAAAATTCACTAAACTTTAGATTATAATTACAAGGACCCCAATTTGATCTATACCAAGCTACTCCAATTATATTATTGCCTATAGCTGAAGTATTTTGGCTCATGCTAATTAGAAATATTTCATCAAGAAGTTTTGCTAGATCTTGCATAGTAAAGCCTTTGGTAGTTAATCCAAATGCATCATAGTAGTTCCATTCTTTTTTCAAGTAGAGCCCTTTGTTACATTAAAAAAAAGGAAATTCTTTTTCTCCATATGGGGCAGGCAACTTTTTAGTATTGATAAATGTATCGAATCTTCATTTACTACAAGGAGGACTTATTAGAACTAGATCAATTTTTTTTGGAATATCAGTTGAGGTAATAACAACAATATTTTGTTTGATGGTAGTTTCTTTTTCACCATCAATCAAATTATATGGATCCCCAAGGAGTTCTACCAATAATGGAATAAGATAAAAGTAATTATTCTTCTTTGTCAATCTGAGTTCTAGCCAAGTCCCAAACAAATTTGAAAACATATTCCACAAAATTTTGAGCTTTGTTTGGAATGATTTGTGGGTCTTGAATAGCTAGAGTAGCTGAACTTAATAATACAGCAATTACAATCCAGGAAGTTATAAGTACCTGTGCATGAACTTGGAACCTCCCTATTTGCCAATAAAAATGTTGACCTACTTCCACACCGGATATCTCATAGAAAAAATTCAGCATGTTAATAGGAAATTATACAATATTCATATTACCCTTTCTATATAAAGATGAATTTCAAAAAAAAAAAAAAAGATTTTGGTTCAATGACCGATTCCTCAATTATTTCACTATCATTAGTAAGGTTACAAAATAAAATAATGAAATGATTATTTCATTGATTAAGAAGATTTCTGTATTTCTAGACAAATATATCTTAATCTATTTTATAATATTTGAGAATAGTAGCCAACTTAGTTTTAGCTTCTCTTTTTTTTGTTTATTCACTTTTTATAGAATTACAATGCTCTACCCATGCAAATTGCTAAAATTAATTTATTTAGGATCAGTCAGATTGGTCCTCTACCATCATCATTGGTTAGGATTGGGATATCCATGAGATTCGGGTCACAATCTGTATCAACTAAGCAAATTGTGGGAATACCCAAAGTTAGACTACATTCCCGAATATTAGTATATTCTCCTTTTTGATTGAGAAGTATTACAATATCGAGCAATTTTTTCATGTATCTAATACCTCCCAGATCTTCCTATAATTTGTTCAATTCTCTCCTAAGTATTGCTACTTCTTTCTTCGTAAATTGATCAAATCATCCCATTTTTTTTTTCCATCAAATTTTTTAATTTTCCAAGTCTTGCTTCTGTAGTAAACCAATTAGTTAACTTACCCACAAGCCATTTTTTATTTACATAATGACATCGAACTGCTAAATTTTCTAATTTAGCTACATTAGCTGTTTGATGTTTTGTACCAACTATCATAAATTGTTTTCCTCTTTTTGCTCAATCAAACACAAAGTCATAGGCTTCTGATAAAAAAATGAGTGGTATAAGTAAAATTTATAATATGACTATATTGACATTCTTTAAAAATGTAACGTGCCATCTTAGGATTCTATTTTTTTATCTCATGATCAAAATGAACTCCTACTCTTACCATTTCTTTCAAATTGATGTTCCAATTTTTTTTCGTCATTTTCTTTTTTTGCTTTTTAATATGAGCTGGAATACCTACATTCCAATAGAATGGGTTAAATTGCTTGCTATAGCCTACTTGGTACAAGTATTCATTTGTTTTTTTATTTATTTTTATACAATAAAGAAAATTGTTAGATTTCTTTCTTTATAAATTACTTTTTTACTACTCCTACTTTTTTTAATTTTTTCTTTATTCTAACTAGTTTTTTTAGAACTTTTTTTTTTGTTTTTGCAATAAAACTTTAAAGAAAAAATCTTTCACTTTTATTAGAAATATATTTTTCTTACTCATTCCCGGATCTATTTTACTCCATTTTTTCAAATAGTTGAATCTAGTACCAACAGGTATCATTCTCCCAAGAATAACATTTTCCTTCAAGCCCTTCAACCAATCAATGCAACATTGAAGAGCAGATTTTGCTAAGACCCGAGCAGTTTCCTAAAAAATTGCTTTCAATAGAAAACTTTGAGTATTCAGAGATGCGTTTGTCATTCCCAATAAAATGGTTTAATAGTTTATTCCTTTTTCAAGAGCATGATCCATTCTTTGTGCTTGTGATAATCTAATGAGTTCTCCGGGAACAAAAAATATTGTTTAGTCCATTTTCAAAAAAATTATTTTCAGACTTTTCAACATCTACAACTAAAACATTCGATGTAATTTGACACACAATAATTTCTATATGCTTATCAGAAATTTGTACCCCCTAGGATCAATAAATCTTTTGAATTTCATTGATCAACTAATTCTAACTATCCTCCATAGTTATTCTAACACTGGTGAATGACCCCAAAAAGTTAGCCTCATGAAAATCTTAAATTCCCTGAGGAGGTTCTACCCCATGGAAATTCTCTTTAATGGAACTCTAACTTTAGCTGGTCGTGACCAAGAAACTACTGGTTTTTCTTGGTGGGTTGGTAATGCTCGACTTATTAATTTGTCAGGAAAATTATTTTGAGCTCATGTGGCTCATGCCAGATTAATTGTGTTCTTGGCTGAAGCAATGAATTTATTTGAGGTGGATCATTTTGTACCAAAAAAACCTATGTATGAATAAGGATTGATTTTACTTCCCCATCTAGCTACTCTAGGATGGGGAGTCAGTGCTAGTGGAGAAATTGTGGACTCTTTTCCCTATTTTGTATCTAGGATACTTCACTTAATTTCTTCTACAGTTTTAGGCTTTGGTGGTATTTATCATGCACTAATTGGACTTGAAACTTTAGAAGAATCTTTTCCATTTTTTGGTTATGTATGGAAAGATAGGAACAAAATGACCACAATTTTAGGTATTCACCTAATCTTGCTAGTTGTTGGTGCTTTTCTCCTAGAGTTTAAGGCTTTGTATTTTGGTTGCATATATGATACTTGGGCTCACGGCAGTGGAGATATAAGAAAAATTACGAACCTTACGCTTAACCCAAATACTATATTTGGTTATTTACTAAAATCCCCTTTTGGAGGGGAGGGATGGATTGTTAGTGTGGACAATCTAATAGATCTAATTGGAGGGCATGTGTGGTTAGGCCATTTGTATCTTTGGTGGTATCTAGCACATCTTAATAAAACCTTTTGTGTGGGCTCATTGTGTGTTTGTATGGTCTGAAGAAGCTTACTTATCTTATAGTTTGGCAGCTCTCTCTATCTTTGGTTTCATTGCTTGTTGTTTTGTTTGGTTTAGCAATACAGCTTATCCCAATTAATTCTATGGACCTACTAACCAAGAGGCCTCTCAAGAAAAAGCATTTACTTTTCCAGTTAGAGACCAGCGTCTTAGAGCTAGTGTGGGGTCTGCCCAAGGGCCCACTAGTTTAGGTAAATATCTAATGATATTCAGTAGAATATATGACTCATGCTCCTTTAGGTTCTTTAAATTCTATGGGTGGTGTAGCTACCAAAATTAATGCGGTCAATTATGTCTCACCTCAAAGTTGGTTAGCCACTTCTCATTTTTTTTCTAGGATTTTTCTTTTTCGTAGGTCATTTGTGGCATGTAGGAAGAGCTTGTGCAGTTGCAGCAAGATTTGAGAAAGGAATTGATCATGATTTTGAACTTGTTCTTTCCATGAACCCTCTTAATTAAACTAGAGATAAAACTATAAATATCTAATTTATTTTTAGATATTAGAAGGATAGTTATATCCTTTTCCATTATTCTTCCAACTGAATCCATGTTGCTTGGCTATATATAGTATAGCCGAGCATTTTTTTGGTATTGAACTAAGTGCTATCTAGGATTTTTTTTTTCATAAGCTAGATTAAATTGTTCAATCAACAAAAGGAGAGAGAGGGATTCGAACCCTTGATAGTTTTTAACTATACCAATTTTCAAGACCAAAGCCATCAACCACTCGGCCATCTCTCCCTAATGAGCATAACTCATTTTATCCCAACAAATAATATCTGTTTATAGGGCTAATAGTTTTATATATATATATATATATATATATATATATATATATATATATATATATATATATATATATATATATATATATATATATATATATATATATATATATATATATATGTATGTATGTATGTATGTATGTATGTATGTATGTATGTATGTATGTATATACATACATACATATATATATACATACATACATACATACATATATATATATATGTATGTATATATACATACATATATATATATATATATATATGTATGTATATATACATATATGTATGTATGTATTTACATACATACATACATACATATATATATATATATAGATATATTATGATGATAAAAATAAAATTTTCTTATTCTTTCTATATACTTGAAATTCTAAAATTTTGATTCATTTATGATCAAATAAAAATCCATAGTGCATTTTAATTAAAAAGACTAGATAGGGATTGAATGGTATAGCCTTTTGAATCTGTTGGAAGCTTTTAAGATTACAATCATGACTATTGCATTCCAATCATCTATATTTGCATTAATTGCAATTTCAATTCTACTAGTAATTGGTATACCGATTGCACTTTCCTCTCCTAATGGTTGGTCAAGTAAAAAAAAATGTACTATTTTTAGGTGTATCATTATGGGTTGGATTAGTCTTTTAGTAGGTATTCTAAATTCTTTCATATCTTAAGATATATTGATCTTTTTATCCTTCCTCCCCCTAGGCCTAAATTAATTCACAAAGGAATTTAATTTATGATAAATAAAAAACTAGGTAATGAAAGTGCTCAAGGGAGAGGCTATTTATTAATATGATTGATAATTGATCAATAAATCTATTGAAATAGAAAAATTGACCTCCATAGAATGGTAATATATGGTTATTAGTATATACCCATATAACGAGTCAAATGTGTGTATGGTTGAATGGTAGAATTTTTCCTTGCTAAGGAGAAGATGTCGGTTTGATTCCCGCTACCCGCCTATCTGTAGAATAGAAAATTATCATATTGGTTTAGTCGTATTTGTATCGTATTTATACATATAGCCAAGATATATGAAATTTATTGTGTCTTTGCGGAGATGAGATTTGAACCCATGACTTCAAGGTTATGAGCCTTGCGAGCTACCAAACCACTCTACTCCATGTTATCCCTTCATATTAACCTTTCTTATAATACCATTAAAATGGGTACATCGAGTAATCCCTTGGGTATGCTATTCTCCCTCCCTTATATAGGGAGGGAATTTTCTATCGTAACAATAACTTTGTTTCTATCATAACAATAACTTTAAATTAAAAAATTCTTTACCCTACCAACTCAATTTCGTTACCCCAGCCAACAAACATGCATGAGCCATTTCATAGATTATATATCTAGATAATTCAAAGTCCCTATAATTGGCTTTGGGTCTTCCAATCTTCAAAAAATGTCAGCAAAGATGTGTAGGTGCACTATTATGTGATAGAGATTGTAATTTTCTATAAATTTCCAATTTTTCATCCAGTGATGTGACTTTGCTCATCTCTTTTTTCAAAGATTGGTGAAGCAATTTATATTTCCTTTCCAATCTTTGCTTCTTTTTCTCTCTTTGAATGAGACTTTTTCTTGCCATAATGATTCAGCTACTTTATATAAAGAATATAGATCAAATTTGAGATGGAGAAGTATTATGTGGATTACTCCTTTTTATACACAGAGATTAGATTTAAAAATCTAAAAATTGTGTATAAAAAGAATTAACTGAATTCACCTGATGTAGAGGCAATTAGAAAAGATGCATAGGTGAATATATAGCCTACAAAAGAGTGACCTAATCCAACTAATCATACTTGAACAATGGAAAGAGCTACCAACTTATCTCTCCATCGAACTAAATTAGATAGAGGTGTGCATTCATGAGCCCATGCAAGAGTTTCAATTAGTTATTGCCAATATCCATGCCAAGAAATAAGAAACATAAATCTAGTAGCCCAAACTAACTCCATCAAGTTCACCACCATAGAATTCAATAGTTACACCTACTTGTTCAATACTATATTTGGATTCTACTCTCCTAAAAGGGACATTGACTTTCACAATTCCTTCTTCATCTACTAGAATGATTGGAAATGTTTTCAAAAAGGTAGGCATATGACATACAAAAAGCTCATGTCCCTTTTTATCTTTGAAAATAGGGTGTCCTAACCAACCAATAGAAATTCCATCTCCATTTTCCATTGCACCCACCCTAAATAACCCCCCTTTAGCTAGATTATTCCAAATGTAATCATAAAAAGCAAGTTTTTAAAGAATTTTTGACCAAGCTTCCAATTGACTTAGATTTTCAACCAAACCAACATGAACCCATCGAGCTATTTCTTGTTGGAAGTATCCCTGATCCCACTAGTAATGAGTAGGACCAAATAATTTGATCAGAGTGGTTTCAGAACCATACCACATTGTTCCAGCCACAATGAAAGATGCAAAAAACATAGCAGCAATACTACTAGAGAGGACAATTTCAATATTTCCCATACATAATCCTTTGTATAAACAGGGGAGAGGATGAACATTGAGATGGAATAGACCTGCTAATATACCCAATATACCTACTACAATATGATAAGAAGCTATTCCTCCTTAAAAAAAAGGATCAAAACCTTCAACTCCCCATGCCAGATTTATAGGTTGTATGTTCCCAATTAGTCCATAAGGATCAGACACCCCTATTCCAGGGCCATACAAACCTGCTAATATACCCAATATACCTGCTACAATATGATAAGAAGCTATTCCTCCTAAAACAAAAGGATCAAAACCTTCAACTCCCCATGCTAGATTTATAGGTTGTATGTTCCCAATTAGTCCATAAGGATCAGACACCCCTATTCCAGGGCCATACAAACCTATTACATGAAATGCTCCGAATCCGAAACAAGCTACTCTTGAGAGGAAAAAATGAATTCAAAAAATCTTAGGAAAATCTAAAGAAGGTTTTCCTATACGAGAATCACAAAATACATCTAGATCCCAATATACCCAATGCCGGATAGCTACTAAAAAGCACAAGCCAGAAAATACAATATGTGCCCTAGCCACACCTTCATAACCCTAAATACCTGGATTAGATATAGTTTCTCCAGTTATAATCCATCCACCCCATGAATCCTTTATTCCTAAATGAGTCATAAAAGGTTTAACGAGCATACCTTGTCTCCACATTGGATCAAGAATAGGAATCAAAAATTGCTAATTCGTAAAGAGCCATAGAACTAGTCCATCCAAAAACTAGAGCTGAATGCATTATATTCATAGCAATTAACTAGCCAAGATCATTCAACATGATGGTATGGACATGATACCAACTAAAATCCATGAAAATACCCCTTTATAGGAAAAAATACATACTATGTAACTTTCTCACATTAGAGATAGATTATGCTATGAAATTAGACCTTTATCTCAAAGGTGAACATCTATCTATTTAATAAAAGAGTTTTAAAAGATAGAATTGAGAAGTAGATATATTTTATCATTTATAGATACCAATATACAGAGTGGTAATTGGTCCCATTTGTTTTATATCTTACAAAGTAAAGTAATAAATTACTTTACAAAAGTAGGTATTTTATGAAGAAAGACACATCCGCTTATTTGGTTCTATTACTCATTTGATCTTATAATCTATTTTTATAATAGATTAAAAAAAATACTTAATATACTTTTGATATGATAATCAATATCTTGCCCTCTCTCTTAGTACCTTTGGTGGGCTTGTTTTCTCCAGCAATTACAATGCTTTTTCTTTATTTTTATATTCAAAATGACAAAATTTTATGAATATGATCAATCTAGGTATGTGATATTTGATTTTTTATTATTATAGATCTATTCATATATGATAAATAACAAAAACATATAATTTATATGGTATCATATGTATGAGATATATTAGACTCGTGTGTGAATTTCTTACTTCTACTTCAAAATATGCTTATGTAATACATTCGAATAGAAAGATTTATTATTTTTGTGAAATGCTTATATGTATATGGCTACTTTATAAATATAGCTAATTTATGAGAGTGACTTCTGGATGGAAGTCAAAATTTCTTCAATCCCTCAAATTAAATAGGATGTAATTTGTTATGAATCGTCGATCCAAATGGCTCTGGATAGAAACCATAAAAGGGTCTAGAAAAATAAGCAATTTTTTTTCTTGTCTACTCTTTTTGGGTTCACTAGGATTTTTTGTGGTTGGAATTTCAAGTTACCTTGGTAGGAACCTAATACCCTTATTGTCATCTCAGCAAATACTTTTTGTTCCACAAGGAATTGTGATGTGTTTTTATGGGATTGTAGGTCTATTCATTAGCTCTTATTTGTGGTGCACTACTTTATGCAATGTGGGTAGTGGTTATAATAAGTTAATAAACAACCATACACAAAGAGAGATCATAACACCATATTTTTTTAACTAGGGAAACCTTTGCCAAGGGAAAACCCTAATGGAGATAAAACCCACTAGATGATTCACTATATAAAGGATACAATTAAGGATATTGACCCTGTTAGGAGTCTATGAAGAATGTATAGTGTCTCGAGTCCCTATTAGGAGACTAGGCCTTGTTAGAAGCCTCAACCCTATTAGGAATTGGTGGATCATATAAAAATGTATACAAGAAGAGCCCACTTCCCTAACATGCAACTATAGAATAAGATTTTCAAGAGATAAATATACATACAATACTGAGATACTTGTTATGCTTTGCAAATCTTCTGACTTACAATTATTCATATGAGAGCAATTGCACACATATCAATCTACATCATATCTCGCATAACAATGCTTTGCATCATATATAATATTGCATTCACTTGTTACTCTCATTTCACAAGATCATATCAAGTTCGCAATCACTGATTATTCCTTTCTCACACTTCACTTTTGTCTAACTTTGCAAATGAAGTTCTTTACTTATACCAAACATATTGGTAAATCCTTCCTTAGTTAGCTCACATAACATCCTTAGATTTGGCTTATTAAGAAATTGTAATTCAAAAAAATGAATCAATTCATTTAACACATTCTGTTGATATGCTCTATTCTGCATCGTATCATTACTGCATTACTAATTCCTTCATAACTTGGACTCGATTGATTGTATAGACATGCACATTGGTATCCTTTATCACTATGATGTCATGCATCCCTAGTTAATTGTGCAAGAGAATATTCCAAGGGAGTATTCTACTATCATCAAATTTGTTATGCTGTTGTGATGTTTTTACTTACCTAAGTTGATTTATTGGACATATTTCCAACACTTATATACATACATTCGCATATGTCTAGAGTTTCATTAAACAACTCATTCTTGTATCTAACTGACGCTATCATAAATCAATGGGATAAGAACTTCTTTATCACAAGAGAAACATGGTTTGTTACCAAAGGTATATGACACTCCATCTTTATAATTTTATGATATAATCTATTAAATTTATTTGTCTACCATTAAAAGCAATCATTTTCCTATTGCAGTGATGATAGAATGCATTTTGAGGATGCAACTAGAGGTAGGAAAGTGCTTTCTTCTAACCAAAGCTTAGGAAAATCCTTCCTCTTCCCTCAACAGGTTGAATATTGAAGTAAGTATAGCTCAATTTTTCTTGCATCTTGTTTATAAGAATTGTGACTATTTTTTTGTCACATTAAGTTTTTGGATATGAAAAAGTACTTAATTTTTACATACTCACATTCTTTTGGATATATATGCGCATGTATCTTTACATACTAAAACTACAAAAAAAATGAACTTATATAAATGTGTGTATGTACACTCCATTTTTTAATGCTTCTATTTTTTAGCTTACATATGCAAGAACTTGATCCCCTTCTTGAGCATCCCTCATAGTCTCATGGATCAAGAGGTATAGGTTAATACACCGTATAGAGATAGTTTATTTAATAAAATTATGAATAGTAAAGATTTTTTTCTATAATATTTTATTATTAAGTTTTTTTGCTAACATTTTTATATTTGATCTTTTTCTTAAGGTCACATGGATCGACAACCACATGGTACAGATGGGGATATTGATACTCTAGACTCTTCTTCTCGGTAGGTAAACTTCATTATAATTGTTCAAATTAATTAGATAGAAGGAAAATGTTATTTTATTATGTTCTTTTCTCGAATTTTTTGGATTAAGTTTGATAATGTTAATAGTATTATTGTCAAAGATGAGTGCCTAAGGAAAAGGTTTGGAACCTAAGCTAGTCCTCAAGGAGTGCAAGTAATCATTTTCTATTTTTTAATATAATTAAATATTAATGAATGTTATTAGGTGTTATGTGTTATTGAATCTTATGTCTTTATGTTAAATAATGAATAATTTCTAGTCAACTAATAAATGTTAAAGAATGAATAAATGTTAGATGAAAGAATGAATGAAGCTCAATAATATACTACATCTAACCATTCTACATCATTTCAACATTGTGATCTTGTCAGCAAATGTCAACCCTTACCAACCTCATGTTAGCATCATCTGCCTTCAAAGATCATTTTCCAAATTCCCTATATACATTGTGTAAATAACATGTTCTCTCTCTCTCTCTCATATAGATGTTTCAAGATCTCAAATTTGTTGCAACCAATATTAGCACAACCCTTCAAACTATTAGCCTGAACTAGTAATGTAATTGATAGTGGGATATTTTTAGGTGATGATGCTATGAATTTATATAAAATAGTCATATTAGTTGTTATATTGTCATGGATGTCAAGTTATTAGTTGGCTAGATATTATGCTAACTCGGTAAAGTACCATATCATTAGATTGATGAAGAGGATTTGATTGATAAAGAGGATTTAAAGAATGTATTATGAAGATAAAAGTGATGTGTAAGGTATTCTATGGGTACTTGAATGAGATGGACAATGGTAATGTATTATTATTTTGATTTTTTTACAATCATGTATTGCTGCAATGTATTGAAGAACACAAGCTTACCCAAGTTACATGGTTAATGAAGGGAGATTGTATTCATTAAGTGACTATAGTATTACAGTCTAAGTGATTGGAAAGGAAGAAGGAAAATATAGTGTTACCCGAGAAAGTCATTATTAACCAAGTGTTATGTTTCTCAATTAAATTTTATGGTTACCAAGTGACAACTGGATGAACAAGTTTGGAAAATTCGAATCTAAGGTGACTTTTGATGGAAATTTGGAAAGTTTAAGAAGGTCTAAGGCACAAGTCAAATTTTTTTGAAAAATGTATGGCTATGAAAAATCAAGAAGGATATGATGATGGAGATTAAAGAAGGATAAGGATGTACACAAAGTTCTATACAAATTATATTATCTAAGTGTCTAAATTCATTGTATGAAGTAATTGTTTTTTAACCCTAAGATTGATGGTGTTGATTAAGTTACAAAAGATAGAAGGATTTGGAAGCATTGAGAAAACTATTTAAGGAGGAGAACAAGATAATTTAAGGTTGTTGAATTGAAATTTGATCATATTTCTAATATATTAAAGTTATAGTAAGTGCGAACTATTGAAGAAGGTGAAAGTGAAGTGTTGAGCCAAGTGAACTGAGTAGTGAAAGGAGAAAGAGAAGAAGTTAATTAGCCATGTCAAAGTACAAAGTGAAAGAAGATCCAAGAGAGATATAAAAATGAAAAAGAGCAAGAACATAGATCTAAAAAAGTAAAGGTTGTTGATATTCTAATAGATCACTTTATATTGTTACTAGTTAACCATTATAGCAGAAAATCTTGGAAGTCCCAAGTGGATCTAACAAGTCTATGAAATCCTATATGGTAACATCAATTGGTGGTTCTTGTAAATCATTTAAATTAGGCCACTCTTTTTTATTCAAGGGTAGGGAGTGCTAAGGTCTAGATGATCTTTTCGTGAAATCCTCTAACAACATCACATTAACAATGTGTATGTAACTTTTAACAGGGTTGGTTCCTAGCATAGCTCACTTTAGAAGAATGAATTTGTTTGGTTATGGGTCCTAGGTGGTTTTTCCCTTCATAGGGTTTCCACATTAAAATCATGGTGTTAATTGTGTGAATGTTTTAGATTAAGGTAAAAGAAAATTTTGAAGGGACCCAAAACCCTTTACAAAACCTAAAGATAAGCATCAAAGCACAACCAGGGTTTACAAGGACCTGAAACCTAAAGTTTTAAGCATCAAAATCAAGTTTTATAGGGACCTGAAACCAAAAGTTTAAACCATAAAAAATGGCCACATTTTACAAGGACTTGGAACCTAGAGTTTTTTTTAAATCTAGAAAAGAAAAAAGTAAAAACTATTAAAATTGCCTAGACCAACAACCAACACACCTACTTTGATATCAATTGTGTGAATGTTATTTGTGTTGCAAGTTGTTTGATATGTTTTTACAATTTACTACAAATTGATAATAATTAAGATGTCACTAGGTAATAATTGGAAGTTTATTGTTAATCGGCAATGCAAAGAACAATTTATTAATAATTTGAATTAAAGTGAATGAATGAGTTAAGTATTAAATTGAATGTGTACATCGAGTGATTGAAGTTAATGTTTATGATGTTTAGTTGGTAATAAAATGTTTAAAATGGATTGTATGATAACTAGACATAATTTATCCAACCACCCCCCTCCCAGTTGTCTAACAATTTGTTATCTGAGTTGAGTGTTTGAAGAAAGAGGTTTAAAGAAACTTAAGCTAAAGATCAAAGATGTATAAGACATTTCCTCATGGAAAGACTGAATGAAACTACATCTTTCTAGTATTGAAGATAATGTCACACTTTGGTTAGAGAATGAATATACTATGCATGTTGGTCCCCTAACTATGGAACAAATGAATGAAAAGAGAAACCATAAGAGTCTGATGATTGAGATTGCATCTTTTCTCAATGATGTTGAATTTAATGATATCAAGAATTGTGCAAATGCTAAGTAAATGTGGGATAAACTTAAGCTATTTCATGGAGGAGATGATGTTATAAGAAGAGCCAAAGATGAAAGTCTCAGAGGTAAGTATGATGATATGAGAATGAAAGAAGGTGAGATTTATGCACAATATGTCAACCAAATAAAGGATGTTGTAAGTGAAATTGGAGTTGTTTGAGGAGCTATTGCTAATTCTAAAATTATAAGTAAAGTTTTTAGAACTCTTCTATTTGTTTATGTTATCAAAGTTTTTGTTATTCAAGAAGTAAGAGTTATGCCTATAAATGATCTAACACTTAATGGTCTAGTTGGTTGGTTGACCATATTTGAGTTGAGAAATTATGACAACAACATGGTTACAATGGGAAATTCTTTTAAGTCTTTGTTGGTGTAAATAATTATTCACTATTTACACTTTACTTAAGTTTACTTAGGTCAATGCATTATTTTATTATTTTTTAGTTTGAAACCTAGGAGTTTATGTACTTTTATGAGTTGTCATGTTGACAACACTGGAGTAAGCAACTCTAATTTAGCACATGGTGTCTATAACACTGGAGTTTACATAATTAACTAAGTTATCATGTAGACAACATAGTTATTCACACTCTTAATTAAGCACATGGTGTCTACAAAGTAATTTTAGGTGCTACACCTTTCTAGGCTTATCCTTTGATCATCGCACTTACTCCTGTGCTTAATGGAGGATAATGCACTTCTGGTGGACATGTGCCTTGTAATAAGACTTATCAGTATGTTGATTCCTAGGCATTCTAGAAGAATTCCAAAGGTCATTATATACAAGCACTCCTAGTGTGTATGTACATGATAGAACATTGAATGACAATAAATCAATTTGGGATATTGTTATTATGATCATACATTATTGGTCTATTTTTGTGCTTGTGCTTGAGTTCATTGATCTTGGGTGATTTTTCCCCTAGGAAAATTCTTATTTGGTATCATAGCTATACCAAATTCTTACATGGTATTAGAGCTTGGGGAATATCTCTTCACATAGTTGTTTGAGACCATTCTTACTTCACCTCTGTGAGGACACATCAACCTAGATCTAGAGTATCATAGTCATTAGAAGCATCTAGAGCCAAAGTAGACCTCACCATTGCATACAAAATGTTAATTTGATGAAAATTGACTATAAATTTTCCTACCCTATGCCATAGTCAAATTTGAGGTTAAAAAAATTTACAAACTGGCACCCGAAGGCCTAATTTGAAAATCTAATATGATTGTTCATTAGATCTACAATTTAATTTTTAGATCAGAATTTATTTTTTCCCTACAATATTTGGATAGAATTTTTTTAAAAAAAATATTAGGCTAGTACGGCCTGCAAAGAATTTTTTTTTGCAGGAATCGGGTGGTGAAACCCAGACCCCCATAGCGAATATTCTCTATTATTTAGGAATATTCCATTTAAGACCAAAATTCCATATATTCCTAGTGGTTTGCACAGACATAAAATTTTTCCACCTTTACCACTTCACAACAAGTTTGATGGCTTCACCAAATTTTTGGCCGACACAAACATCTTTTGGTGGCATTTCTTTGTATTCAAACTTTGATCTGATGGACAGATCTAGACTAATTGCTGTATTGAATGCTTAAATAAAAACACAACTCAGCGGAAGTCTTAATTCATTTATACATAACTAAAATTATGCATTAAAACTAAAGAATTTAAGGTGAAGTAAACAGAATTGAGAGAGAAGAAGATAGAGAGTGCAAACAAAGTTTGATTTTGGAGTTCGCCACAAATGTGACTATGTCTCTGGGTCGGCTCCAATAGAGTACGACCAATCCGATTAATCTCCAGAAATCAATTACAAATTATGCACCAAGACTTATTCCCTTAAACACATCAGCATAACATGCCCTCAACGTGTAGAATAGTCTTCAAAAATCTCTTAAACATTCTCCTATTCACACCACCTGAATACTAGTTTGACCCAGCTTTGACCAGCCATAACTTGCACAAACGGACTCCTTTTCACTCCGTTCAAGTTGCATTGGAATCAGGATGCCGAGATCTTTTTGATGGTGCAAATTCTGGAGAGAAATAAGACACTTCAATTTTCACTAAAATTATTCATCGGATTAAACTTGGCAATAAGTTGGTTTTCAACACATTGTAAAGAACTCTCGCATGCATGTGGGATAATTTTGCCAACCCTTGGCACTGTGTTTGAATTCTTGACTGCTACATTTTCACTTCCATCCTCTAGCAATAAAGGTTTCCAGCATGCAGCACTACAAATTACACCTGCATTAGATCTCTGGCACTAGCAAGCAAACTCAGTGCCATTCATGGAATATCGACCACCACTGTGATAACCCTTCTGATGTTGTTCAAATATTTTCTAATTGGCCAAAACTCCTACCATGCAGCATCAACATAATGTGTAACCCATCCAGCTCAGACTCTTTTGTACTCCACGCAGTGATCTTGTGACAGTCTACGTAGACCTACAACACACACAGTCAGCAGGCTGACAAATTAGACACACAGAGCCACTGAGTAAACATAGGGACATGCAAGACAATAACTTTGACATGTGGACCACCACATTTTTTGTACCTAATTTGTACCATCTGTATGTCCAGTTAGCCTGCTATGTCAACAAGGGGGATTTTTTGCTCATGTCAACATTTCACAGCATTAAATTTGGCAGTCATCTAACTGTCATTTTTAGGAAATTTTGAACTACTGTGATGGTTGTTTGACCATCAAATTAAATCTCATAGTTTTTTCCAAACCCCTCTCTAGAGTCAATTTTGATTTGATAGTCCAACCCTGAGAGGCCATATCTTAGTCATTCAAACTCCAAATCAAGTGTAATGTTTTTTGATTTTGGGTAGAATTTCTTGAAATTTTTACTGGTGCTATTTTTTTTTGGTTTTGGTGCATGAATTTGTTAGAAATTGCATCTTTTGGTGACTATACCTATCCAATCCTACATTTTGCAACTTGAAATGCTTCGTACAGGGTCATTTGGACACATTTTCAAGTTCTATTTTCTTGAAAGTGCTTTATTTTTAGTCTACTTTCTAGATTTGCAATCAGATTATAGGGTTGTGTGGACAAAAATATCACTTTCAAACTTAGAGCATTTTCTACATTGTATTTCTTTGATTAATTTTCAAAAACTTTATACATCTGAGCTACAATGCTTAGTGCTAGATCTAAACCTCAAAAGGTAGTTGTAAATAGAAAAATTAGAAGTCCACTATGTACATTTTGACAAGTGGCCTATTGTACATGCACTATATATAAAGCACCAGATCATACATTGGGGGCATTGATTGATTTTTTTCATTTTGGGGGGTACATTGATTAGTACATCATGGATGAGGAAGATTTAATTACCTTGACAATAAAAAACTATAAGTAGTGGATTCAATTGGTTCTCACTTATCTTAGTTAGCATAATGCATTGCCATATGCGAAAGGACTTTCATACTATGGTGGCACTAGTTCCATCATTTATTGTGCCATCTTTCTACACATGGATATAGAGGTTATGGATTCACTTAATGATATGAAGTCAACTGATTTATATGATATTTGGATCTATCTTTGGGAGATGTGTGGAGATCCACACATTCCTCCATTCCCAAAAGATATTTTGCCTCCAATTATAGCTACATCCTCTCTAGATGACATCACACCTCTTGATGCTCTTATTGCTACTACTAATCTAGTTCTAGCCATAGATGCTTCTAATTCAATGCAACAAGAAACACCATGTCTTCCTACTTCAACTTCATGGGATGACTTCTTGATAGACATTGAAGGTTTATTAGTGGATTTTCACATTGAAGATGTGGGAGAAATTATCGATGACATTCTCCTTCTCTTTTTTGAGGTGAATACTTCATCCATTGCCACAATGATCAATTCATGTACTTCAACATAATAGGGTACACATTGTCTTCTAGTTCTAGTATCAGTGGATGACTTCTTGATAGACATTGAAGGTTTGTTTGTGGAGTTGCACATAACAAATTTAGGAGACATCTTTAATGATCTACATCTTCTTTTGATGATGCAAAATCTTCTTCAGTTGTTATGAGGGCTCACTCTAACCCTCATATCCATTCTCTATATGATCAGTCTGCACAAGTTGATATGATTGTGGATCCTTATGTACATCAATTGCATGAGGTCTCTTTATCATTTGAGGATATATTTTATTCTTTGAGGCATGTTCTACATCCATCCTTGCTAGATTTGCACTTCTTCTTTTCAGCAGTATTGGAAGGAATGACTATCAGCATCGACATAGGGACAGTTGAGCAAGTTTTAGAGGCACCATTCATCTTTAGGATTCTTTCTACACACAAGGAAAGCATCTCACTTGTACCTCTGCTATTTTTTCTTCTAAAGGGGAGGAACATTATTTAGTAGTCATGGATCAGCTTCTACATTGGATTAGCTATCACTGATAGACACTCTACATTTGGGGGGTGGGTACTAGCTTGTCTCCTTCTTCTTCTCTTTTATGGGTGGGACTTTTTCCTCTTATGGGGTTTTTTCCTTCTTCTCTTTTGTATATAGTTGATGTATGTTGTAATGGGGGGGTCTTGATTACTCCACCATCCATGCATCTTTTTTTTTCATCTCTCTTTTTGGGGGAGGGTTTTTCCCACAAGATTTTCCCTCTTTCTCCACTTTATGAGAGGTTTCATTGCATTGTGTTCATGGGTACCTAACATGGCCTAGTAGCTAGGACCTATCTTGCATTTCATCCTAGCTTTCATAAGCTTAAGTGTATTCCCCTAAGTTCACTATTTACACTTTACTTAAGTTTACTTAGGTCAATGCATTATTTAATCATTTTTTAGTTTGACACCTAGGATTTTGCATACTTTTATGAGTTACCATGTTGACAACACTAGAGTAAGCAACTCTAATTCAGCATATGGTGTCTACAACACTGGAGTTTGCATAATTGACTGAATTATCCTATAGACAACATAGTTACTTGCACTCTTAATTAAGGAGATGGTGTCTACAACATAATTTTACATGCTACACCTATGTACACTTATCCTCTCATCATTTCACTTACTCCTATGCTTAATGGAGGATAATCCACTTTTGGTGGACATGTGCCATGTTGTAAGACTTATCAATATGTTGATTCCTGGGCATTCTAGAAGCATTCCAAAGGCCTTTAGATATAGGCACTCCTACTGTGTATGTACATGATAGAACATTGAATGACAATAAATCAATTTTGGATATTGTTATTCTGATCATACCTTGTTGGTATATTATTGTGCTTATGCTTGAGTTCCTCGATATTGGGTGATTTTTTCCTAAGGAAAATTCTTATTTGGTATCATAGCTATACCAAATTCTTACACTCTTCACTAACCATCAACAATTCAAAGAAAGAGAAGAAAACCAAAGAAGAAAGTGAGTCTAAAACTAAAGATGGTCTAGATGAGATTAAAGCATTGCTTGCAAGAAGGTTATTAAGATGTAAAGGTAAATACAAAGGTAATTTCCCTTGATCTATTTCAAATATCATGAGGTTGGTCATTTTGTTGTTAAATGTCCTAATCAAAGAAAGTCTGATAGAAATAAAGATAAATATTTCAAGTACAAGAAGAACAAGGATTACAAAGACAAATGCAAGAAGCCATGTTATATTCTTGAAGAAGAGTACACTGAGACTAGTTCTAATGATGACAAGGAAGTAGCTGAAATGGTGCATGATGAAATCAAAGAAAATCCAAATGGTGAAAGGTATCAGAATGAAACTTCCCTTATTTCACATGTTACTAAGAATTATTCATGGATTATTGCTAGTGGTTGTTCACATCACATGTTTGGTGATCTAAGTAAGTTTGATAATTTGAAGAAATTGATGATGGTAGAACTATTGAGTTTGGTAGTGATGTTCCATACTCGATGAAAGCTAAAAGATTGTTAATGATGAATGATAAGATCATATGTGATGATGCATATTGGGTTCAAGGAATTAAATGTTTGAATTCTTTAGAATAACTAAGAGGGGGGGTTGAATCAATCATCCAAGGTCCAGATGTACAAATAAAACTTTTTAATGCTTAGTAGACCCATATTCATAAAAAATCAATATGAATGCATCCATTAGATCATACAATACTTAAACTTAGTAGGTTATTGTCCTAGGTCAAAACAACTTTGTAGAAATGTAAACATGAAACACCTTAAGAACATTCACACAATTTGACACAAGGATTTTATGTGGGAACCCAATTTGGGAATAAATGCCAGTAACATGCTACCAATTCTCACTCTTATGAAGTGATTCCCTATGAAATGTCAACCCTATTAAAGGTTACAATACACACTATTAAATATGACCCGGTTAAAGGAATTCAATCATCCTATTAGGAGTGAGCCTTGTTAGAGGACTTTATACCATTCCATTAGAATGTCACCTGGTTAAAGGATTTACAAATGATTTTTAGGTCAACCTTAATCCAAAGGGTGTACCCTAGAGTAATACAATGATTAGAAAGTAATAGTAAGGCTTGATCTGATAATAAATTACAACTCACTTGAAAATTATAGAGCTCTATTTCAATCCTCCATTCTGCTCGGTATTCATACTCTTTAGCTTTGATAGCTTGCTCACCCTTCAAGCATTCATACTCTCAAGCCTTATTTCTTTGCATGCCAATTGTAGTCACCTTTGTTCAGCCACTGAATGATGCAATACCCTAAACTCCTTGTCTTCCTTAGGTTCTCACACATGACAACCTTTGCTTCTGACTAGCTATCTCTATAAATAGAGAATTTAGATATTTTGATGCTTAACCACAAGTTTCAATTTTAGGATTAGGTGGGATTAGGTAGGATACAATGAATCTATCCACTTTTCTATTTGGTTCCTCTAGAAACTTCTTCTACAATCTTTCTTATATTTGCCACAAAATAGATTACCTTGAATTATATTTCACTAGATCATCATAGTTATCATCCACATGCTTTACATAATTCAAGAAAACAAAATAGTCAACCTAAATTTATCAAATCTTCAATTTAACACTATTTTTTGTCACTTGGCATCTATATTGTTTTGTCACTTGGCCAACACTAGTTCACTTAGCAAATACTAAAGTTTACTGATTCTTGGCACTAACTAAACTTTATTTTGTATATACTAACAATCACTCAGCTTGAACTATTTTTCATCTTTTCTTGACACTTCTTGTTTTTCATTTAGTTTCTACTAATTTCTACTCAACTTACACTGACTACTTGGCAAGGCTTGGCAGACACATTTCTTACTTGATCTTCTTTCCATCTTAACTTGAACAATCTTTCATTTGATACATTAAGTAGATAAGAAATACGCTTAGTATTAATGTCTTACTTGGTCTTAGTGCTTTATTTACATACCAAATAACTCAACCTTTCTCTAGGTGCTATTATTATCTCCTCTTTTCAAATCCTCTTCATCAATCAACTAAATGATAGCTTTTACACCAAAAAGCAATTGTATCACTAGCAAGTAGCAGGTTTGACATCATTGAAAAAATAATGATTATTCTACTATAGGTTCTTCACTTCAAAACAATCTTATATCAACATTAAATATAATATTTTGAGTGTAGCTCAATTGAATAACTCAGGTCATGAGTTAAATTTTGAGAAAAGGAAGGTAAAGATCTTTGATGATGAGAGAAATCTAATTGGAACAAAAATACAAAAAAAGGTAAAGTATTATACCTTGATCGTATAGTTGATGTTAGAGTAACTATTTATTTGCACTTATTAATTCAATCATGTTGATTTAATTAATTAAGTCATCTACTACTCTAGTATACTTAAGCTTACTCTTATGTGCATAAAATTTAAATTTTATATTAATTATAATGCACAGACCTAGTTTCTTTCCCTTTAGGGTTTCGTTCACCTTTAAGGTTGAACTTTTGTACTTTTTGTTTTCATAACTTGGAATACAATTTCACTCTCACACCATTGAGATTTTTCAAGCTCTGCTTTTTCCTTTTCTAGTTTCTCTTTAGTACAAGTTATTTGCATGCAGGTGTTTTTGGCAATCTATGAAGTTAGTTTTCACAACTTTGACATGGTATCAAAGCATCCCTACTACTTCTTGGTTTGTAGATTTTTGAAGCCAAGATTAAAAGTTAGAAACCCCAACTTTTTTGAGGTTTTTTCCTTCAATCAGGAGGAGGGCATTTTTTGGGCTCACTTTAGGCCAAAATGGACATTGCCATCATGCTCAAAAGGCCCAGTATAGTTTAAAATCATATAAGACTTTTGATTTTTGGTCACTATAGCTTCTGAAAAATAAAATCAGCCTCCCAAAGGGCCGTACAAATGAATTTTTTTTTTTAAAAATTAAAAAATGAAAAAGTAGTTGCATAGGTTGCTCTACCCAGTGGCCACCCTCCATCCACCCTACTGCCATCGAAGCACAGACCACACCTGGCTAGTGCTCAGCTGCCACTAGCCACACAGCTGCAACATAGCCTATAGCTAGTCACCACTAACAGGCTACCCTTCAGCCACATTTTCCTAGCCCAGCCACCACTACTATTGATGGAGCCACTTTGTTCTACCACCTCTATCATAGAGCTCCACTCAATCCTGTTGACTACGCTTATATTACAAAACTGGCAGTTAATGCAAGAAAATTGGCCACTAACATCACCTTACAAGCCTACTAACATCACTTCATGACTTGCTAACATCATCTTCCCAGCCCCTAGCTAATGTCATTTTCTATAAGGGTGATGTCACTTTTTGGCTGTTGATGTCATTTTCTCATGGTCAAAATTTTTTTTGGCAATGGGCAATTGGTGGCCATATAGCCATTAAAATTTTTAGAGTGACTGTAATTTTCCAGTGAGCTAGCTTTTGGAGCAACAATTGGTTTTTTGGCCATAACGTCAGCATACAAAGGTCTTTTTTCGATCTAAAAGAAGCCCCAAAAAGTTGGTTCTAATACAAAGAAAATGATGCTAGTTTCATTTTGTTCTAAGTCCATTTGAACTTCTATTTTTGGTGTTTAAGTAGAGGCTTTTGTTTCCTCCCTCTCTGCATCTAGCATCCAATTTTATTTTTTATAGTTTTTGTGCTTCTAGTAGTTGTTTCTTTGATTTTTTAGGGATATTTTTATATGTTTTGGGGGGGGCATTTTCTTTTCTATAATTTACTTCAAAATTGACCCTTCTATTTTTGTCTTCTTCTCTCAATGTCAGATCCCTCTGTGGCCCAGCTAATGCCACACAACTATCACAATTGGAAAGCACACATGACTTAGCTTCTTATGTCACATGGCTTATGGTCATGTCTAGATGAGAATCTATGGTTAAGATAGGTTGATTCTCATCTAGACATGACTATAGGGCATCATCTTGATGGTGTAGGGCTGAAGAAATCATCCTTGACCACTTGACTATGTTCTACAATGATAGTCTTCAACTGGTTTGGGAGTGGCTCCTCCTTTTGATTTTTTTCCACATATTGTTCATGCTACCCATGAACCACTTCCTTTGGATCTACTAGTATGGTGTGATCTTCCACTTATTTCTGTTGTGGAACATGCTCCTTGTATATAGGAGATACTAATTTGATATCCATGGAAGAGTAGAGAGCATCCAACTCATCCAAAAGATCATCCTCATCATTGATCTCCTCCATTGCAGTTTCAAAGATATGCATAGGTTGGGAAAAAACCTCGTGCAGGTTAGCATATTCCTCCTCAAGGACAAAGCTATCATTGACACCTTCTTGTCCATCCTCCACATCATAGAGGGCTATCTACTGCTGCAAATGATCCTCTTCCTTACCTAGCAGCAGATCCTCATTCACTGGCAAGGGCTCAAAGGCCATGACTTACTCCTCAAGAGGAGGAACAGACTTATTGTCTTCTTCTTTTTCCTCAACAAAAGAGGGAAGCTCTTCAGATAAGAGGGTTGGGTCCTCTTCCTTTGGCTTAGTAGCCTCCCCTTTGTTATCCTTAGTAGACTACAACTCCTCACATGGAATCCTTGTGGATTTGGATTCACTCTCCCAAAACTCTATATTTGAACCATCAAAAGTCCACACAATCGGCCCACTTGGAAATAATCTAATAGTAATAGGCTCGGGGAGTTCATGACTAGTGCAACTCTCTCTTACAGGGGATGGAGGGCCTACAATAGTAGGCTCTTGTAAGGAAGGGGGCTTCCTAAAGCTTGGGATGACATATTTGGGAGAAGGGGGGTATCTACCTCCTTGGCTTGAAAATGAGCTAATTGGAGCCTCATTTTCTGCCCTCTTGCTACAACAACTTGCCTTGCAAGGTTCTCCTCAAAATGTATTTGTTTCTCCCTCTCTTCTTTCTTGTGTTGGAGGTAGGCTTGGTAGGCCATATCCTCCTATTGTCTCTCAAGTTCCTATTTCCTTGCAACCTCATCAAGCTATCCATCCATCTCCTCAAGCTGTCTATCCCAAGCCAATAATTGCTCATTTCGTTAATCTATCTTCTTATCCCATGAATCCATCCTCTTTTGGAATCCCAACAACATATCTTTAAGTTCTTCAATTAAGGATGTTGGGACTAATGGAGTAGAGGCAGGTGGAAGGTCAAAGTTTTGAGTAGCTTGGCTATAAACAACTTGGGATGTAGATTGAAATTGGCAATATGAGGGCTGAGGAATAAAATTTTCATGATATGGGGGGGAATAATGACTATTTCTATGAAATTAATCCATAATAAAGTTTTCATAAAAGCTACAATTTCATAGAAAACTTGAAAATCAAAAAAAGATCAAAGGTGATCTTTACATACTAGCATTGTTTATGCTTGAAACCAATAGATTTGCACTAGAGTCGCCATGGTGTTTGATTGAATGCCTCCAAAGGCTGGTAACACTAAGAATAACACCCAAATCCTTAGTGTATCAAGATCAACTGGTTAACCAGTGGACTTCAAATTTTTTGACCATTGTCCCACTGGGCGTGCCAAAAACTGTTGGTATGACAGGTGGAGGTTCTGAAAACTGATTTGAATCTGATTATTTGTCCCACTAGGCATGCCAAAAATTGTTGTCACTTAGGTTTGCACCCTTGTCCAGAGCCTATGCGTGAGGACAACCTAGTGAAACATGAAAACAACCTCCAAGCTATGGGACTTGAACTGCGAGGTTGAGTCTCTGGAGAAGGCGGACTTCCTCTTACTATCAGGATGCACCTAACTACTCTTGGAGAGGAAAAGGGAGGAGAGCATGAAAGAAAATCTACCTAATCTAATCTAAAGAGATGATGCACCAAAATAGAGTGTTCAGACCAATCTTTGGTCATACGTGCACTATTGAACTAGAATGAAACTAAGGATATACACATTCAAACTTTCTTTAATCAAATAACCACATGCAGATCAAAAAACCAAGATGAATGACACAAGGAAAGAGAAATTCACTTATATATCATTCACAAGCCAACAAAGATATAGTCATATAGGTTATAGATATCCACAAAACATCAATGAGAGGCAAGGATTCTTGCACTTTCACACCAATGGCTGAAGGAGATAGGTAGAGAATCATACAGTTTAGAGGCACAGGGGAATTTACACTGGAATTGCAGAGTAACAATAGAGAAAAGTCAGAGAAAGGTTGACCTGGATAAAATTTACAAAAGTTTCCTTTATAGTTCTGGCATAACTGAGATTTTCCCTCCAAAGCCATCCCACAACCACCTGCAATTAAGGCTCTACCAAGGACAATGATGGGGATCTGAAGAAAATCTGATCCTTTATGTCAAATAATTCCTTGAGAAGACAAAAATAGTGCCATAATTGTGCTCTAACCAAGTAAATAGGTTGGATCAGAGGGGTGGAGTGTTCTTCCACGTTTAGCATTCACTTCTGGGTGGTTGGGAAAGATCATAAATATCAAATCGTGCAAAAAATCTGATCTCTTATCATTTTTTGGTGCATGAATCAGCAGAGTCAGCAAGTCAACTAAACTCTACATCTAGAATGTGCCACATGGGCCAATAACCTCCTTTCTTTCTACCACCCCGCAAGGTCTTCCTGTGTTGACCACTCTCTTTCTTTACTAACTGTGCCAACCTTTTAAAACTTGATCGCGATGGCTTACAACATAACCGCCAGCCTTTAACTATTACTACCTACACTAGACCCACTGGGACATGTGTCACTTAGGTGCTATGTCGCTATGATTACCTTCTAAGTGCTTTCTCATAGCGAGATAGCACCTGCCGTAGATCTCCTCAGATCCGATGATCGTGAAGACTCACTGTAATGTTGTGATATCCTCTCAAAATTTTGGGCCCACTGATCCACATGGCGAAAGGGCACTATATCACTAATGTTAACATCCTTGCAGTTCTCCATAGCGAGATAGCACCTGCCATGGATCTTCCTTTAGATCTACGGTGAGCCACAAAATTGTACCACTGTGCATCGGGCTAGCCGAATGGACCAATGAAGAATTGCCACCGTACTATGACCTATCTAACAACTACCACCAAGGATGAGCTATACTATCACTTTGGAGAAGGGCAGGCCCATTGTGTCATCTATGTCATGCGTCGCCCAGGCGCAATGTCGCTATCATCAAAATTCTCACAACTTTCCATAGCGACATAACACTTGTCGTGGATCTGGGGAAGATTTGATGGCACACAAGATAGATCTAACTTATCAGTGTACCAACCAATGAGAACCAGCCACATGCCAACCTATCTAAAAAATCCTCATTCGTGGTCCACCGAGGGAAGTAGGACCCACAATTGCCTAATTTAGCTGCAGTATTATTTCTGATTGGGCACTATGTCACTAACTGTGAGAAGCATGGATTTTTCGATAGCGCCATAGCGCCCATCAGGTGGAACAAAACTCAATGTTGAAGAAGTAATGAGGAAAAGGAAGGGCCCACTTGACATACAACAAAAGGGTGCTATGTTTCCAATACAAAACAACTTGCAACTCTCAATGGCGATGTAGCGTCATCCGTCGATATCCTCAGATCTGACGATGGAGAACTTGCGGGCCGCAAAAACATATCATAAGGTTTGATCCTTTTTTTTTTTTTGATATCCTTGGGATGTTTAAAATAATATTAAACTAGGGGAGTGACCGTTGGTGGGGCAGTATTTAAAATTCAAATATTGGCAAGGGCGTAAAAATGAGCAACAATTATAATGTGCAAACCTAGTTATCTTTCCCTTTAGGGTTTTGTTCACCTTTAATGTTGAACTTTTGTACTTTTTGTTTCATAACTTGGAATATAATTTTTCTCTCACATCATTGAGATTTTCCAAGCTCTGCTTTTCCTTTTCTAGTTTCTCTTTAGTACTAGTTATTTGTATGCAGGTGTTCTTGGTGATGTGTGAAGTTGGTTTTCACAACTTCTATAGTTGAGACATGTTTATTTTCTAGAGTTGAGGATGTATGGTTATGGCATAACAGGTTGTGTCATGTAAACTTTTAGAATATGGTGAAAATTAGGAAAAAAGAAAAGAGTAAGAGGCTTACCAAATTTGCAAAAACTTGAGAATGCTATGTGTAAGGAATATTAGCTCAATAAGATGACAAAGTCAAGATTTTCTAGAAAGGTACACACTTCAAATGATATTCTAAAATTTGTGCATAAAGATCTATGTGGTCCAATTGGTGTTGATAATTACTATGGTGATAGATACTTCATGTTGTTTGTGAATGATTATTCAAGGATGATGACTGTAATGTTCTTGAAAGTGAAATCACATGCTTTTGAGATGTTCAAATGGTATAAAGCTAGAGTTGAAAAGGAAACTAGTCAATCTTTGAAAGTTTTAAGATCTGATAGAGGTGGTGATTTTATCTCTTTTGAATTTACTAACTTTTGTGTTGAGAATGGTATTAAAAGATAGTTATCTGTGTCAAGGACACTGCATTAGAATGGTATTACTGAAATGATAAATAAATCTATCATGGATTGTGCTAGGACTTTAATGATTGAGAAGGACGTCTCTTAGATATTCTAGATAGAAGCTATCAATACTATTGTTTATAGTCTCAACCAAGTTCAATTGAAGAAAGGTACAAACAAGACATCCTATGAACTATGGTATGGTCATACACTTAATGCAAGTTATTTAAAATCTTTGAAAGTAGGTGTTACATTTAAAAAGTTACCAGGAATGGTAAACTTGATGTTAAAGGAGATGAAGGAATATTCCTTGGTTATTCATCTAAGGGTAAAGCTTAAAAATGTGTAGACAAGGCTACTAACTAGATGATTGAAAGTGCAAGTGTAAGATTTGATGATTTTTCAGAGAGATGTGATGTGGAAAGAAAGAAAGAACCTAAATATTATAACAAGTTTGTCTATGTCTATGAAGAGGCACCTACTACTCTACCCAAGTTACAACACAAAGCTTCCAAGAACCAAATAAGGACACCAGAGTCACACATAGTTATACCCGAACACTAGATAGCACAACAAGAGAAGGAAGCTAAACCTCTACTGAGTGGATCAAATATTGAGAATTAGAGAACTAAACTTATATTTTCCAAATATGTGAGGAAGATCCATTGACCTAAGAAAATAATTGGAGATACAAGCGTAGTTCCTGCCCTTATTTACATTTTTTTGGATGCATTGTTGCTATCATGGCCAAACTCTATTAGGCCATTTTTATGTTGATGGTTAGTAGTATTGTTTTGAGACTATCAGATATTGTGCTATGGATTCAGTGATATATGATGAGATTACTCAGACTCTACATTTCATGTATGCATGATGGTTATTACATTATTTTCATTTATTGATGATAATTAGTTAGATGGTTTATTATCACATGTGTTTTCTTATGGATACTTACCCCATACTTGCATGTGTATGGTGTGCATGTTTTTTCTCTTTATGTATGGCATTTCTAATGTGGTTAAGGAAGGGAGCCGTAGTCACCTACTAGTCGAGATCTACATGATGCACCACTTCCTTCCATTGCTTGTTTAGCTTAGCATATATATATTGCATTTACATGCATGGATTTTATGCAAGTTGTAGGTACCAGATATCAACTTCCCTAAATTGCCAGGATGAGTGTACCCTATCGCACTATCTCAATGGTAAGAGAGTGGAGATAAATTCTCAAGTCCAGATCCTAAATCCATAAACCATTCGTCCTAGAAAGGTAGGACAAGTATCTGAGATGTTTTACCTTTCAAATGCATCGGATGACGTAACTCATGATTTTAACGCTTAGACTAATTTTGTATGAATTGTTCTATGATGGGTTTTCATATTTTATTTTGGAAGTCTATGGTGAATTTTCTATTAATTAAGTCTAAAATTAAAAGATTTAATTAATGATTTGATTATTTGGAAAAATTAATATAATGTTATGATATTTTGATTAATTAAGTGGGAAATTAATTGAGTAAAAGAATTAAATAAAAGAAATTAAAATTAATAATAATAAAAATAATAATAAAATAATAAATAAATAATAATAATAATGATAAAAGAATTAAAATAAAAGTTATAAGTTTACATAGGAGTAAGCACACCTTCTGAATGGACGTATGTCTACAACGCAAGAGTTAGCGCACAAATTAAGCACATGGTGTCTACAACCTTGTGACTCATCTAGAAGGTTGGAATAGGCTTGTGCTTAGTTGTCAATGCTTATCTTGTATTTTGGTTGCTTCTTGAGAGTTGCTTATATTCAGGCATTCCTAGTAGCTTGAAGAGCATGTTTGGGTGGATCCACAAACATTAGAGAAGGAAGGAGCTTGATCTATAGATTCTGAGGAGAAGTGAATTAGCATCAGTGTCCAGGTAGACACTCATCATTTTTGCAAATGTTTTATCGCTTCTTGCACTTCATGTCTTCTTCGTGTCTTTTGAATGCTTTATGAGGATTTCATGTGTTGAATATCTTGGTTGTTTGCATTCTTGTCATTCCTATATGAGAAAATCCCACATGCATAGATCTGAGGAATCTATGGGTCTAGGGTTTAAATTCTTGGGTAAACCTATTAGAAGGATTAAATAGGTGAATTCAAAAGGGATACATTGCATACATACCTCAGAATTGGTCTTGCACTCGATATATGTACATATGTTTAAAAGATAGTTGTTATGAGGAACCGGTAGATATATTTGTTTAGACACTAAGATCCCTAACAATAAAGGTATTCATTTTAAATTGATGTTGAAAACATTTTAGGAAAAATATATGTTTTCAAATTTGAAAACATTTATCAAAAATGCTGCATTTAAAAATGATATAATGGAAAAACATTTTTTGAATTTGTGGTAAATGAAATTATTTCATTTTTAAAAAAATTCTGAAATGTTTTTTGAAAAAAAATGTTTATTGAAATCATTTTTATTTTTTTTAATTATGTAATGGGGGGGCAGGGGTTTCACCCCACCCCACCCCTTTCTTTTATAACATCGGCTACGGTCTGCTGATGCAGTCATACTTGCAACTACCGTAGCAGCCATCAGTGCACGGCCCAGCGTATGTGCAGGTAAGGTAGCTATGTGTATAATGTTTTCAATTTATATATTAAATGTTATAAAGTTTAATATTATGAATCGCTCAAATTTAGTAATGTATATATGTTATTAAATATTATTATATACATATATATATATATATATTCATTAATTAATATTAATATTTGTTATTTCATATGATAATTAATATATAAATGTTAATAACTGTATATGAACTATCAATTTAATAATAATTCGTCAATTATTATTAAATCAAATAGAGATATTAAAATTCAATAAAATAATGGAGAATCTGCTATCGTAGATTTATTTTAATATAACTTGTTATTAGTTATTAACAAGTTATTATTAAATTATTAATTCAAATGTTAATGGATTGGAATCTAGTTGATTGTAAATTAATTTAATTAATTATAGAATTAATCAAATTTATTTAATAAATAAGTTAAGCAATGAGGTTTAAATTGAATGATTATCGATAATACCAATGTTAGGGAAATTGTAAATTAATTATTTGGAAGTTGTTAAGCATCATTCTAATGTTTTGAATAATGTGAATGATTTTATTGAAAAGTCGATGGGAACTAGTTCAATGATTTAAATAAGTAAATTATTATCTTCTGTTTATTTTAGACAATTGTTTAAAATAATAGAGGGATAATTCTATTTGAAAAGATAACTGGGTTGACTTGGAGATTAAATGGAGAATCTTATACACTTGAAACAAAAATTGAAACCCCACTCTTAATTCAACTATGTGATTTTAACGAACTAAAACATGTGCTTGCATTTCGTGTTTTCTCTATGCTATCTATTTTGGGGTTTATGGGTTGACTAGATTGTTGAATAGATATAGGACGTCTACCAGAGGCTCGGGGGTTATGATTTGTGATGTCATGATGATGTCTTTTGATCTTGATCTTTTTAAACCCAACCATGGTTAAGAGATGACATGTTCTATTGTGTACGTGGTTTACTGATTGATATTGCTTCCAGTCCTCTTGTGTAAGCTATGATATATGTAACCATTTATGAGTTATCGATCAGTTGTTCTTGGATTACTTTCCAGTTGCCTTGATAGGATTGAACTATTTATCTGATCTTGGTGATGTCATGTTGTGACATGTTTTGACTCGACTAATTTGGAGTCTTCGATCAGTATTATTTGCTTGATATGCCTTTTTGGTTGCTTCTTGACAACCAATGGATATTGTGATTATCATTGATACCTTCAGTTGCCAATAGAGAACTGTTGCGGTCATGATTATCAATGGATGCTTTTCAGTTGCTTATGGAGATTTGATGCTCTTATTGTGGATTATCTTTTGTTATCTTTCCAGTCGCTTGTATAGGACTGTGGTGATTTTGTGAAGTGTTGGGAAGTGGCTTGCAATGGGGGTCGAGGCCCTAAGTGGTTGCCAGGGTAACTCATTATAAGTTGTTTAATAAGTGAAAACATTACACTTAATACTGACTTAAATTAACCTAATAAGATAAATGTTTGTTCTCACCCCTGCCTCAAGTGCTAGTATAGACTAGGATGGGAGTAGAGAGAATGCTTGGTTGTGACCTTGCATTTCATAGTATGCCTCATCAATATGAGAGGATACTAGTGGCCACATAGGGATCACTAGGGGGCCGAGCCTATAGAGAGACTACCAAGGTAACTCTAGCATGATTTGTGCAATGACACTTTCCCGCTTACATAGTAGGTTCCTACATGTCTTTGTTGTGCCTTTGGGATTAGATGTCAGTTTGTGTTGGAACCTTTGAGTTAGCATACTTTTAGGATTCCTGGACTTAGAGAGTATTTGTGTTATGTGATTTCATATCCTATTTGGGACTTGAGACTATCTCCTCAATGTGGTGGGAGTGGACCATTTAGGTTCCACGTGGTCGGGTGGTAGTGCTTATTCACTCTTACTATTTGAGGTCCATCTGAGACACCATGGCTAAAGTACTCTTTGTTGGTAATTATCTTCATTTTGTTCATGGATCATTATGATGGATGTTATTTATTGGTATGTATCCTTATAATGATGATTATCATATGATAGATGATGTTATCTTATGCTTTATTTTGCATGATTAGATTTCTTATGCATATGTTGTAGCATGTTAGATTTCTTTTTGCATATGATGTAGTATGTTTTAGGATTGACATTCCTATTATGATAATACCGATGATCTCTTCGGTGACTTGGGATGTTATGCACGAAGGGATGGCTAGGGCCCATGATGGTCTAATGATTCTATTTATGGTTGCAAGGAACCGTGCGCTTAGTTAGTTGTGTTTATGATATATGGTTATACTTTGTGATGGATGTTTATATGTTCTATGATGTATGGAATACGTTTTCATTTACTTTACTACACTTGCATCATGGACTTAGAATAGGATGATGTACTTTATTTTCATACATATTTTTTTTTTTAAGCCTTTCATACCCTGTGGCATGTGCAGTGGATGATTGAGCATTCTGAAATGTAATTTACTAAGGGACATTTGGAACCAAATTATA
Organism: Cupressus sempervirens; assembly: GCA_028749045.1. Taxonomy (NCBI): domain Eukaryota; kingdom Viridiplantae; phylum Streptophyta; class Pinopsida; order Cupressales; family Cupressaceae; genus Cupressus; species Cupressus sempervirens. Next base: position 246,356,756 of record CM053783.1, read on the forward strand.
TTGTTTAAGAACGTTGGACTTTTCTTTACTATTTCATGTGGATGTGGTATTAGATGGAATCAATATTAATTAATTTAAAAGTGATTCAACATTAAGGGATCCTTAAGGAATGTAACCTGTTATGTATGTTTATGTATACTTTCATTTGAATGTTGTTATTGCTTTTGTTACTATGTGTATGGTTTATCTTTCATGTTTCAAAAAAAAAAAAAAAATGCTATCAAACTTAGTGAAACTTTAGGTTAATTATTTTGGATCCCTTGGTGGGGCATTACAAGAAGTGTAGGAGTACAAAAAAAGAAAGATAAGAGAAGGTACATTTTTATTAGATGATTTTGAACCTAGAATAGTAAAAGATGCATTGGATGATGAATGTTGGGTTAATGCTATGAATCAGGAGATTGATAAAATTGAGAAGAACAATACCTAGACCCTAGTACCAAGACCTACTAAAAAAAATGTGATTGGAACAAATTTAAATTTCATAAACAAGTTGAATGAGAATGGAGAAGTGGTAAGAAACAAGGCAAGATCATTTTTCAAAAGATATGCACAAGAAGGAATTGACTATGGTGAAAATTTTGCACCTATGGAAAGACTTGAAGGAGTAAGAATATTTTTGGTAAATGCTACATACAAGAAGTTCAAGGTCTATCAAATGGATGTAAAATTACATTTTTAAATAGAATACTTTAAGAGGAAGTACACATTGAATAGCCTAAAGGATTCATTGAACTTGAAAAAAAGAACATGGTCTACAAACTAAATAAAGTATTATATGGAATGAAACAAGTCCCAAGAGCATGGTATGAAATATTACACTCTTATTTGATTAAGATTGGATTTTCTAGAACTTGTGAAAGATATTTTGTATTTGAAGAAGAAATTTGAGGATATGGTGTTTATTTCTAAGATATTTTTTGATGACATAATATTTGGTGGAAATAATATCTTGATTAAGACATTTGCTAAGAAAATAAGCACTAAATTTGAAATATCAATGTTTGGTGAGATAAACAAATTCATTGATTTACAAGTTCATCAAAAAATGAATGGTTTATATGTTACTCAGCCTAAGTGAAAGAAATCTTGAAAATATTTGGGATGGATGACTCTAAACCAGCCATTACACCTATGGTGATTGGAGTGTGATTATCAAAAGAAGACACTATTGGTGAGGTTGGTCAAATAATATATAGATCAATGATTAGAAAGCTATAGTATGATGTATATAGTAGACTGGATATTTCCCTAGCTGCTAGAATTGTTGCAAGGCTTTCATCAAATCCAAGAGAAACACATTTTACTCCAGTAAAATGATACTTAGATATCTTAAGGAAACTAAAGATTATGGCATATGGTATAAACAAGAGGATGACTTTAATCTTAAGTTCTACACAGATGTTGATTGCACTAATAATGTTGATGACAAAAAAAAGCACAAGTAGTGGAGCTTTATTTTTAGGAGAAAGGTCGATTACATGGATAAGCAAGAAACAAAATTGTATTTCACAATTCACTATTGAAGCTGAATATGTTGCTATTACAATCAAATATTCAAATATTGTATGGATCTAACAATTGTCAAAAGGAATACTAGAAGATAACTAAGCCTATCACTATTTATTATGATAATACAAGTGCCATAAATGTTTCAAAATATCTAGTGATGCATGGAAAAAAAAAAAGCACATATTAATCAAGTATCATTACTTGATGGAACAAGTATAAGAGAAGAAATAAAGGAACAAATTGTTGATATATTCACAAAGCCACTACCTAAGGATGCTTTTGAGTATCTAAGAGGTAAATTGGGGGTCCTACCCTATCCAAAATTTACTAAGTGAACTTGCATGTTGCAATAATTTATTGATGAATTATATTATCTTTATGGAGTTGATGCAAAAGGGTTCACACTTTAGCAACATTTCTGAAGTTGGGAAGTTGATTGTGATGAAATTGAAGTAAACGGTACATGCAAGGTAAAAGAATAACTACAAGGTTTTATTTCATGTTGGAATTTATAATGAACTTTGGCACTATTGTCAAAGTGGAGAATGTACTGAATGGTAAGAGAAATGTATGTCGAAGGGGGAGAAGATCACTAAAATGAGCTAATAAAGGGAGAGAATATACTCAAAGAGGAGAAGTATGAGAATAGGAATAGAAGAGAAGACTCACTATAGAAATGAAGATGAGAAAGAATAATGAACTTGACATAAGAGATCATATCCTAAGGGGGGGAAATGTTAAAATTATTGAAGATTGTTTTTGTAAAAGATACAAACTGTGTTGACAATTGGCTATATGTAGTGATGTGATTGTTGTCATTAATGGAAACACATGATGTACATACTTGTAGTAAACCTCAAAAATAAAATATACTTAGCTTTTGGTACTCAAAAAAATTTCTAAGTATGAAATTTGTTTACAATAGTACATTATTTTATATGTAAAATGTTTATGATATCATATTATGACTAGCAAAGATAGATGAAGATACTATACATGTTGATGATGATGTGTATAACTTTAGACATCAATACAGATAGTACAAAAAAGAGATATCCATGATTTACCATGAACATGAAAAAAGAATTAAAGGTAAAGGAATTATTTTGTTTACAAAATAATTACTTGACCAACTAGGGCTAACATCCTAGATGTTTACTCTATGTTTGAAAAGTATATTGTTGTCTTAGCCAACCTAGAAACAATTTGTGAAAAAAATGGTATTTATGCAAAGGATATCTTGTAAAATTATGTGTTCTTTTTTATGTGTGCTTTTGTGATATGAAAAGTGATGTGTGAACTTTTTGTGAAGTGATATATGCAAAGTTTTGAGAACATATTTTTGTGATCCGAGATTGAGCCAAGGTCAGAGATTAGTTGATAAAAAGTTACAGCATCTATACATCTATATTTAAGGAACTTAAAGTTTAGTTACTTGTTTGTGTAGTGAGCTCTTCCTGTAATTGAAAGGGCATGTTTGGGAAGTGAACTCTTCTTGCATAAATTATACCATAACTCCTAACAATGATTCAAAGTCTCCTAATAGGGTCCATCCTCTAACAAGGAACATATATATCAGTATATCATCTAGTGGGTATCATCTCCACCAGGGTTTTCCTTTGGCTAGGGTTTCCCTAGTTAACAAAATATGGTGTTATGAGTTCTCTTTATGCATGGTTATTATTACTATTCATCATTACTTATTTACTTTTCTTATGCATGGTTCAAATTAATTAATAATATCTAGTTGGCAAAAAAAATTTGTAGAATATTGATTTAACCCTCCCCCCCTCTCAGTATTCCCTATTTCTAATAGACCAAGTATCAGTTTGAAGAACCAAAAATGAAAATTTGTATTGTTTTTAATCCATACATGTGATTATATAATGTAATGTAAAATCTTACATTATGTGTTGGCATCAATTCCAAAGGGGGATATTTTTAGATGGTGATGCTATAAATGTATGTAAAAGAGTCATATTAGCTGATATATTGTCATTGATGTCAAAGTTTTAGTTGGATAGACATTATGCTAACTTAGTAAAGCATCATATCATTAGATTAATAAAAAGGATTTGGTTGATGAAGAGTATTTGAAGAAAGTATGATGAAGACATAAGTGATATATAAGGCATTCAATGGGTACTTGAATGACTTGGATAATGATAATGTATTATTGGTTTGATTATTTTACAATCATGTATTTTTGTTATGTATTGAAGAACACAAGCTTACCTAGGTTACAAGGTTAATTAAGGGAGGTTGTATTCATCGAGTGACTACAGTATTACCTGAGTGATTATCAAGGAAGAAGGAAAATAAGTTGTTACCCAAGAGAGTCAATATTAATCAAGTGTTATGTCACCCAAATAAATGTTATGTTTATCGAGTGGTAACTAGATGAAAAAGTTTGGAAAATTAGAATATGAGGTCGATGTTTGATGGAAATTTGGAAAGTTTGAGAAGGTCTAAGGAATGAGTCAAAATTTGTTGCAATATATATGGCTGAAAAAAATTCAAGAAGGATAAGGATAGGCACAAATTTCTATACAAATAATTTTTATAAGTGTCTAAATTCATTAAATGAATGAATTATGTTATAACCCTAAGATCAACGATGATGATTAATGAGAAAAAGATGGAAGGATTTGGAAGCATTGAGAAAACTATTGAAGAAGGAGAACAATATAGTTTTAGGTTGTTTTTAGATGTTGTTGGTTGTTGAATTGAAAACTGATCATATTGTTAAAGTGTTAAAGTTGCAGTGAGTGTGAACAATTGAAGAAGGTGAAAGTGAAGTATTGAGCTACTTGAATCAAGCAGTAAAAGGAGAAAGAGAAGAAGTTAATCGACCAAGTCAAAGTATAGAGTGAAAGAAGATCCAAGAGAGATCAAATAAAGAAAGAGCAAGAACAAAGATCTGAACAAGAAAAGATATTGCTATTCTAACATATCACTTTATACTATTGTTAATTAACCATTGTAGTAGAAAATCTTAGAAGTACTGAGTGGACCTAAAAAGTCTATAGAATATTATATGGTAACATCAATTAGTGGTGTTAGTAAGTTCTTTAAATTAGGCCACTCTTTTTATTCAAGGATAGGGAGTGATAAGGTCTAGATATCTTTTGGTGATATCCTCTAACAAGGTCACATTAACAATGTGTATGTAACCTTTAACAATTTTGGATCCTAGAAGAGCTCACTTAGAAGAGTGAAAATTTTGGGTTGTTGGTCCTAGGTGGTTTTTCCCTTCATAGGGTTTCCATGTTAAAATTTTGGTGTTAATTGTGTGAATGATTTTAATGTTACAAGTTGTTTTACACATTTTTACAGTTTACTGCAACTCAATAATGTTGGAAACTACAATTGAGACAATTGTTATGTTGTCATTGATGTCAAACCTTATTGGTAAGATAGTTGCTATTTGATTAGAGTGTCATATCAAGATGATTAATAAAGAGGATTTGAGAAGAAGGACATAACAAAAGGACCTAGAGGAAAGGCTAAGTTATGAGGAACTACAGTGGGCACTTGATTAGTTAGACTTTGAAAAGATAATTTGATTATTTAATCTTAATACAAGTAAAGAAGATAGTTGTACTGAAGCCTAGAAGAAGTGATCAAAGAATGACCAAATGCATAACCTTGATTGAGGAAAAGAGCAAAAGATTAAAGAACTCAAAGTTTATGCTAAGTGATGCTAGAGTTGACTGAGTGCTAGTATAAGATAAGTAAATATAATGTTAACCAAGCATCAATATTGACTGAGTGACAGTAAATGTGTTGAATAGAAAACTTAGTAGCTACTGAGTAATCTAGTGATGATCGAGTGTCAGAACATAGTGTTGGTTGATGAAAAACATTTGATAGATTATGATGAAACCTTGATTTCTAGCCGACATAGTTGATTTCTTAGAATATGGAAAGCATGTTGAAGATAAGCATGGATGACTTGGAACATTAAATTCAAATAAAACTATGTTTGAGCATGTCTATGCAAGAATTCAAGGAGAAGTTTGGAGAAGTTTCTAGAAGAGAAAAGAGGAGATGAAATGATGGAAGGATTCTATGAATCCAACCTAACCCTAATATCTATGGTGATGTTTAAGTGACAAAATATCAGAATTTCCTATTTAAGGAGGTGTAGGGGCTAACCTAACATGGTTGGAGTGGTTTTTGATGCTATTGATTAATAAACTTGAGTAGAGGGCTAAGAAGAGTTGTGAAGATGTGAAGAGTTATTGCTTAAACAGGTGCCAAGAAGATCAAAGATAGAGATGACAATGGAGGCTACTTAATGGATCAGCATATGAAGAGAATTTTATCCTAAATCATAAAATTAGAGAGTTCAACATGATACCTATTACCAAACTTCATATATAATTTATAAATTTCCCTAAAATTAGGATCATGTTGCATTCATGTCTTCAAGTGTTTTAATTCCCACACTTTCTAGTTAAATCTAGGAAACAACTATGTTCCTTCTACTAAATGCATCAACTACTTTCTAGGCTATGCCCTTCTTGCGCTTGATGGTGAAGATATAGACCTATAAAGCCTCCACCAATTTCATATCCCTATGACTTAGTTTGTCTTGTCTATTGAGGAAACTAAGTGCTTGGTTGTTTGTATACACAATGAACTCCTTTTGCAATAAGTAATGTCTCCACATCTTAAGGTCTCCTCTATAATTTAGTAAGATACTATTATTTCAAATAATTCTACTATGAAGAATTTTCTTCCTATTATAGTTGTATTTACTAGAAAATATTCATTTTTTTTATCCTTGTCATTTTTCCTCTAATATAGTAGACTCTATACTTACCTCATTCTAACAACTCCTTTTCCATGGAGCCTTATCAATTTAAGGTATGTTTCTCTCCTCATTATTGATATTTTACATCTCTTTATTATGCATTTCAGACTTTCTTAGTTTATCATTTAATAAAATTGATTTTTTGTATGGATGACTATCAGAAAGTGTCAATTTTTTTTGGCAACTATTGTATTATCCTAGTCAATCAACTATTTGCATCCATTGTTTGCGCACCCATAATCAAAGGTGTGTAACCTTATCACTTGTAATTTTAATTCACAAACACTACAAATGAGAAATTTCTACTATAGCATTTTCTAATTCTATGGTTCTCTTATATTTTAAAATGAGAGAGAAATAGATAAGCATCACTATACTTGTAATGGGTGTTGCTTGCAAGGATTCTCCATCTATCCTCTTAAATAGAATCTCAATTGTTTGTTGTTGATTCTCTATCATCAAGAACATATGATGAAGGAAATATAAAATATGTTATTTGCATATAAGTATTATAATTTTTTCTTAAAATATTCATCCAATGATATTGTAATTTTAAAATTAGCTTGCATATCCTTTTGTATGTCTTATGAAATGTTGTCTTATCAAATTAGCTTGCTTAAATTTCTTTACTTGACATAGTGTTAAAAATGAAATAGATGTATTGAATGAGATAATAACTTTGAAATTTGAATGGCAAGACAATATTTCAAGAACATCACCTTAACATTATGTTTATGTTATAAAACTATTGTGGGAGAAAACTTCCATGAGTAAATTTAGTAAGTATAGTTCAAAATTTACAATGCCTTGTTATAGGGAAAGCAAGCCTAAAGATACAATGAAGTGAAATATGATTTTCTCCCAAGGACCCACGCTCACTCTTTTTTTGTGAACTAATTTAGATTCCACATTCTAAAAATATTATAGCACTTATTAGGAGAAATTATTTTTATGTGTTGTTGTGATATAGTTATAGTAACTTTGAAGAGTAGTATATTTTAAGCTTGGGAAAAATACTTGTTTCAAAGGTTCTTTGCAACTTTTAGCAACTGGCTAGCTCTTGCATCAAGTTTCTCTTAGGCAACCATTTACATGCTTCATTGTAGTTGGAAATACAATTTACATGTTATTATGTCTCATGGAAGCATCTTCCTACCCTTGTGAAAATAATAACAAAAATACATTTTTCATATAACTAAAATATCATTAATATGATCCTACTTTTCTATGATGAAAATGCTAATAAATCCATAATGTTCTTTCATATTTCTTATTATTCTACATTCTTTATGCTTGCAAATCAAGCTAGTGCTCTTCGTTTAAAGTCTAATGACCTCTACATACTATAATTGTGTCAAGAAAAAGATTTTCCAGTTAACAATTTCCACATTGGTAGTGGTATAATATTCACTTTCCACAAACCATTTTTTTAAAATTTGACTTTAAAAAATAATGTGCAAATGGTTATATGAGGATTTTTGATTGTACATCTAGCAAGTATCAAGCTTAAGGTCTCATTGTTGAGTTGAAAAACAACTTAAAGACATTTATTCAAGAGATTGACAGAATTGCATAAATGTCTTTCAATTTATTTTCATTCCAATATTGAGACTTTAAGATGGATATATGTCACTTGTATAAAGAATAGTCCTCATTTAATCATTTGTGTGTTATTTTAGAACATTTCTAGAATTTTTAATTCAAACTTTAATAAATGGTTTATGGTGCGAGAATATTATATCGCAACCAAAATAGAACTCATAACTGATAAATATTTTTCTTGACACAGTTATACTATTAGCATATCATCAAATTTGTGACATCAAATGAATAATTTCAATAAAATATACAAAAATGATGTCATACATCTGACTAAATCCTCATCAATATATTCAACTACATATGGTTAGACTACCAACAACAACACATCATACCTCCAACATTAGCAACAACAATGAAGTTTCTTTCATGGTTTTCGCTTCCCCATATCTTTCCAATAGTATTTATCATTTGTATAGTGATGAATTCTAATTATATTGAAAATTTTGATGCCCATTCAGCAATGATAAGTTTAGTCAGTGATCTAATGTTATTTTTCACTTTATGCAGTAAATGGTCATCAAAAAATGGGCCCAAATATAGTAGTGGCTATTCCTACCTTTGAGATCTCTTATATGTACCTATTAGAATGTCACATAACTTCCATATAGATTATTCTCAAATGAACTTACAAGGGATTTATATCCTTTATCTTCTAGTATTCCTTTTTGTTTTATCATACTAAATTATTTATTTTACTATCACTTCATTAAGGTATGCCTCAACCTATAATAATCATGGATTTATTTTATATTATGTTAACTTTATTTTCTTGATTTACCCATCATCCATATAGTTGGCCTATTATTTTCTATATACCCCCACTCACCACCAATGTCCTTGCATCCACCATGCACACTATTGAAAAATAAAAATAAAATTCAATATAAGGCTCATTTATGTGTTGTTGATGGGATTAAATTAGTATACTTTGCTACATCTTATTCCCCTTTAAATTTAGCAATGGACATATTTATTACCAATCAACTTTGTGATTCTTTGATTTGAGTTTATTTCTTCAAATTGTGACTCTGATATGATCTATACTTTTTTGTGTGTTGTATTGTACATTAAAAAATGGTAAGAAATGCTAGGAATGTAGATCAATCACTAAAATATTTTGTGCACTAGGAAAGATACCCCAAAGGCTCACCCTAAAAAAATAGATTAGCACAACCCAAAAAGGATGAAGAGATGCTAATACTAGATCTAGTGAGAGTGGGGAGTCACAGTTTACTTTTCTTTAAATGATAAATATGTGCAATATGATATGTTAAATGTGTGAAAGGAATTGATGCTTTAATAATTAAAAAATTAAAAAATAAAGGGATGACATTAAATGTAATGTATAAAAGTAAGTGAAAGGGGGGAAATAGAAAGAACTTATCCATCTTGAAGAAAGAAGAGCTACATGAACCTTTGGATCTAATTTTGGCTATTTTAGAAATGTGAAAATCTAGTAAAAACCTAGATCTAGGCTTATGATGCATGTAACTAATTTTTGTCAAAAATTTAGTCCTAGAGGATAAGGCTAACCTAGAAATCATAGTTTAGGAAAATTTCCAAAATTTTGACCTAGTCTTTTTATCTCTAAATCTAATGAAAATTCAAAGGGCTTGTGACAGTTTCTGAGATTATTAAAACTAGATCCACAAATTCTATACCTATTACTACACACATAAAAAAAGGAAAAAAACATGGAAAGGGGTTTTCCTTGGTCAAAAACCTATTTAGGTATTAACCTTGAAATGAAATTGAAATTGCATAAGGAAATTAATGTAAAAAAATAAATGTAAGTATTCTTGAGAAACCCTTATGGATGAATGTTAAGATCATATAAACTCATGAAGATGCATGTATGTGTAGATCTTGAAATTGATGTAGAATAAAGGATGTCTTCACAAATGCCTATATTTATGATCACCAATCCTAGATCTAAAATGTTAATGTGACTGATAGCCTCAATGGATAATGAGAGGAAAGAAGGGTGGATGTGTAGATCTTCTAGCTTGATTAAGAATTTCTCTACTTATCCATTATGGGAGAGAAAATTGCATCAATGAGAGAATATTTCCTTTTCTTAAATGGATGTTTTTGAAATAAAAAGTGACCAAAAACAAGGGAGTCAGCCCTTACAACCAAAAGGCTAGTAACCAGCACATCACCAGCTAAAACTAGCAGACAACATTACTAAAACAAAAACAAACTAAGAAGCATCTAAACCACGATATTTCTACCCAAACTACTAACCAACATACTACTATGAATAGAACCATCTAATCTATAGTATAAGTCTATAATGTTAACCTTTCTTGAATGGATGTTGAAGAAGTGAAGACTTGGAGATCTAAAATTGGATGTGTACCTTCAAATCTTGAATCCAAATCCTTGTAAAGATTGATTGAACTTCCTCTTAAAATCACCATAGCTTGAATATAATGTTGTATTATTGACTTTTCAACATGAGAGGCTTTGATAGCCTTTTATACTTAGTTTTCAATTCAATATAATTGCATGGTACAACCATAATTAAATATATAGGATAAAAACTCTTGTAGTGGGAGTGAATCTCACTTACACATAAAGCTTTAGGAAAAAAGTGATCTAGGAAACCTTGCACAGGACAACCTTGACCAAGATGACCTTGTCTTGACAATATTTTCCCATAATTTACCTAGGTCTAGCAGAGCGTGATATATTATAGAGGAAGAAAATGATTATTATAAGAATCAAGCATAAAAGATATTTAGACCTTAGAATAACCATAATGGGGTCTTATATATCCTTGAACCTCCAACTATGGTGCTAAATTTTTAAGATGATATTAAACCCACACTATAGTGGGAGTATTAAATAAATGCATGCTCACATTAAAGTAAATCCAATGCATACTATGATCTCATCAAGTCCAAGGAGAAAAATAAACATGAAGCCCTTAAGTGACTTAAGTCCTCATCAAACCCAAATCCAAGATAAGAGAGACATTACTTAAAAGAGAGAGAGAGAAAGGGGGAGAGGGGTGTGATTACTAATCCAATAAGAGTATTTCTTGTTATATTACTCTAGTCCAATCCATCAACACGGATTAGTCCTTAACCTATAAAGTATATCCAATAATAGATCCAAAATTGGAATGATTATTCCTAAAGAAAGGTAAATCTTCCTTAGGGATTAAAGAAGGGAGATGGATTAGATGGGTGATTAGTCAAAGGACCAAGCAAAAATGGGGATCACTTTAAGGATCTAATTCATAATAACTAAATTAGTGTGTGTGAAAAATGCACATGGAACAAAGTGTATTCCTCCATGTTAAAGATATTGTAAATGTCTTAACAAGATAGATAGATTTAACAAAGCATACTTGCATCCTCAAAAAATATTTCTACAACAAAATATTTTGAAAAAAGAATAAATCAAGGGAAATGAGTAACTAATAAAAGAGAGCATGAAAAAATCTACCAAGTCTAGGGTCAATATGATCATATCATAATACATGAGATATTATATCAATATAAAATATCATCAACCTTCAAAGATAGTATAAAAACAAGCACAATGGAAGAATAACATGTAAGATTTTTTTGGGTCAAAATCATAGAGACCACAAAGAATAAGAAACTACTATATTTTCATTAGTCTTAATTAGATAACAAAAAGGCACATTTATGGATAGTGGCATATGCACTATATAGCATGTAACAACATATAGAATAAGAGAGATACAAATAGAAGAATTTTGAAAAAATTGTGATTCCTTTGTCACATTATGCCAATAGAGAAACAAGGGTAAAAATAATGAATAGCATGCAATAAATCATGAGCAAATGCATTACAATATCTCTGAAAACTAACATATGCATGAAAAATGGCTAAAAAGAGCTTGGCGATAAAAAGTAGAAAAGAAAACTATGGGTGGGCACTACATAATGGAGCACCAAACTGAATAATGAAAGCTACATGAATCACATAGAGATGTTCCTTGAACATCCAACATCATTCCCAAGAACATGTATCATATTTTATAAACTATTTAGGCTTACATAACCATGATAACAAAGATTTCTTCATAACTAGGACGCTAAGAAAACAAAGTCACAAAATAGATCACCAAAATAATAATTTCAATACACATATTTTTCTAAAAACTGATTAGTGAAACTTCTAACTTGTAATTTAATTACCTTTAAGATAAAAAACTTCAAACATCAATGCAAATAAATGTGAAGACTTTCCTAAACCTTTCTTGAAAGACACCAAAACTACCAACATGTTGCATTCTTCTAAAACATCAACACCAAGAACCTAAAAGATAAGAGAGAAATATACATGTAATATACTAGCTATGTTCCAAACTAAAATTTTTGATAATTAATGAATAGAAAGAAAATAAGGTTTCCTTTCTTAACACTAATTTCCAAAAGGAATGATCCAAATTGATTAAGCACAAGAAATTAATCAATGCAGAAATGGGTCATGTGATGGAGAATAGGGAGAAAAGAGGTCCTATGGTCTTTCTATTTTGAGGAGTATGTGCTTAAATCATAAAATACTAGATAAAAGAAAAATACTAACCTTGAATCTGGAAAATGATGATTTATGATGTCTGTGTATAGTTTTGGGGAATTTTGCAATCTATTTGAGACTAGAAATGTCGAGATGGAGAAAACCCAAAAATATTTTGTCCTTTTGAAGGGAGGTTGATCTTGACCCTGATAGCAAGGCACAATCTTACCTTGGGGACAATTGTACCCTAAAAATTTGACCTTGACCTGCACTACTTCGATAAAAATTTTGTTTATGAATCTCACAAGTTTGATGAAAAGGGTACCCAAATATACTCTTTAATTTGTTGTTCCACACATATATCTGCAAGAAAAATTATTTTTTTGTTTGGATGGGGGGGTTGCCTTAGTCAAACCCCAATGTGGAATTAACCTTGAAATATAATTGAAATTTTAATATGTATAAACAAAGTAAATTGAGCTATTCACCTTGCTTATATTGAAATCCTTGTGGAGGATTCAAATCCTTGAATCCACAATGCTCCAAATGAATCTAGAAATGCATGTAGGATGTCTCTGTTGGAAATATTCAGGATAAGATAGGTTACTGAGAGGGGAGGGGTGAATCAATAACTTATAAAACTTTTGAATACTTCAGCATAAAAGCCATTCACTAGTCATTCACCTAATCTACTGCATAACTGAAAGAACAAACATTCATTGTACATGTACACAGAGATTTGGTGACCTAGAAACCTTCCAAATAGAAAGTAAAATTGGGGTGGGGATGATACCCACTAAACTTCAATACTACAGTATAAATTTGGCTGGTTAAGGCTTACAATGATCACTTCTGATGATCTGCCCTATTAGGAGCAAGTAGCACTGCTAGATCCACCTTGTTAGAGGATTTACAAACATACACTAAAGTATGCACTCTATTAGGAGATTTACAAAAGACTTTTAAGTCTAACCTGTTAAAAGATTTACAAACTGATTCACCTGTTAGGATGAAGCAGTGGATCTACTTGTAACTATTGATAAGATCCCTTTTGTATTGATCACCTGATGTGATAGATATATCTTTTCTACTCCTATGTTGACCTTGTTGAATCCCTTTCTCTCTGCTGCTGATCCGCTTTCACTTTTCTCAAAATATAGCAATACCTTTTTACATGCGAACCTTACTCTCATATATATTTTTTTTACACATCATATATCTTACAAAATGATATCATACATTACATATATACCATTCATTATTTACAACTGCAAGGTCGGCAAAAATATAAATGAACAAAATATTACTGAGTCAGCCAGATAGTAGAAAACTCGGGTTCACTGAACTGACTCGGTGACCTTCTGATAAGTTTGACATCCACTACATTACTCAGCATCATCATGCACTTGGTAAAAGTGAAGACTCAGTCCATACTAATCACCCGACATAGTTCTGAACTCGGTAACCATAGGCAACTCGATAGATGTATTGTTACTTGGTAGAAACTATCTTCTTCGTTTACCTTGGTTCACTCGGTAAACACTGCTTTCTTTCGTTTACCTTTTTCACTCGGTAAACACTGCTTTCTTTCGTTTACCTTCTTCACTTGGTAAACACTGCTTTCTTTCATTTACCTTCTTCACTCGGTAAACACTGCTTTCTTTCATTTACCTTCTTCACTCGGTAAACACTGCCGAACTGCCCATTCACTCGGTATTCTCTGGAATGCTCGATGTGAACTGTTTACCTGCTAAACTTATAAGGTAACTATTGAATTCTTAGTGTAAACTGTAGACTAAGTGATGAGCTCGGTAAGCATTTAGAATCGAATAAGTGTTTGCACTAATGACAAATATATCATAATTCCAACAATCTCCCCCTTTGGTATTAGTGACAAAAACACTTATGAGTCAAAACTTATGTGCAAAATTTGATGTACTAATTTACATATATCTCCCCCATACAATATGCACATAGTATTTAAAAATATCTCTATCTTTACATATGGATTCCTTTATTTACATCTATCTCTTCTTTGGTACTCTATCTCCCCCTTTTTGACAATAATGCCAAAGTAAACAATATGTATTTACACAGAAACACCAAAATGAGAGATAAACTCATAATGTACCTTGAAAATAAGAGCCAAAGTCTTATCCCAATTATCTTGCAAAATTTTGCAGGTGGAGAGTGCTATTGAACTTCTACTGAAAGTTTAATCAAATGATTTGCAACTAAAAATTTGTTGTCATGGATCAATGTTTTAGAGTAGACAATGTGTTTCTACATTGTGTCTTTGATAGGAAGAATCATATTCTAAATGTCAATCAAGGTTGATCTGATTCTTGCTTCCTCTCTCAAAAATTCTGCCTACTTTTCTGACAAAAATTTGATTTTGAGATGATGGGATGAACTTGAACTGGGGTCAAGTTGTAGCTTTTTGGCACTGACCTTCATATCCTCATCAATTTTATTTAATTTTTCTTTGATTTCCTTGGTATACTTAGTAACATCACAAAGTTTGGCAAAAACTGAAGTTACATTATTAAAAGAATTTTCAAGATTGACCAAAATTGTGGTCAAATCTACCTATTTTATTGCAATATGCTAAGCAATGTGCTCAAGCACCTTATTAGCAAATTTCTTTTCTGCCTTTACAATCAGTTTGTCCTAACCAGAGGTGTCCTCATTGAATTTATTTATAGCCTCTTCTAACTTAATCAAAATGTGTTGAGTAGAATCTACTTCAACACCTACAGCTTCTATAA
The DNA here is from genome assembly GCA_028749045.1 of Cupressus sempervirens. Classification (NCBI taxonomy): domain Eukaryota; kingdom Viridiplantae; phylum Streptophyta; class Pinopsida; order Cupressales; family Cupressaceae; genus Cupressus; species Cupressus sempervirens. Next base: position 246,371,957 of record CM053783.1, read on the forward strand.
TTATATTCTGGCCATTCTCAATTATTCTATATTCCTTATCCCTTTTAGACCTTAGCTACTTCTGCGTAGCCTTCATCTCAATTAGTTGACTAGCATACCTCATTTCTTCAATGGTAGCATTTTCATAGTCAATCTTTGGAATTACTATCTCTATGTCTAAGTCAATATCTTCAAGAATTTCTTTTCTAGTGATCATAAGTCTTAATGGTTGCTTTTGTTTGACTTTTGTGATGATTGGTTTGACCTTAGGAATAGACACAATAGTAGAGATGGAAGGACTAGCAATGAAAACTAGGATGCTTGAGGATTGAGTGCCAATAGGAGTATATACCGGATCAAAAACTGGAGTACTTGCCAAAAATGGTGATACACTCAGTAATACAATATCTAAACTAACTAGATCTGAAGTAGATATAGATAATGCTGAGAAAATTGTAGAACAAATTGGAATGGACAAAATTGTGGAACTTACTACTATATCAACTAATGATGATGGAGCTAAGCAGGCTAGCTCGGTAGCTGAAGAAGAGGGATGTAGCTTAATCGATGAAGTGGTAGAAACTTCCATTGATGATACCTGGAGCTGAGATGTGGAAGGTGCAGATGATAAATCTAATGTAGATGTTATCAAACCTGCTGAAGCTGACTCCAACCTTGATGATGTCACAGTTTTAGGTGGAGAGTGAGGAAGGGATGCAATAATTGCTGCTGCAATTTTCACCAGATCATCTTCCTCCTTATCTTCCTCTTCAGCTTCTTCCTCCTTGTCTTCTTCCTCTTTATCTTCCATTAGTGCATGCAGCTCTCCTGGTGAGATTGTGATGGATGGAGTGCTATCAAACTCATCATTGTTGTTGTTGTCATCATCTTTGATTTCCACTGGGTCTTCATTGGGCTTATGTAGATGATAGATGTTTTTCCACATGTTTGTAGCATCATTTACAACATGCTCAATGTCTTTGATCAAAATCAAATAGGTGTAGAATCTGATCATCATTTTACCTTCATGGCTTTTCATTTCAGTTTTTACTTTTGCTCTAGTGAGACTTGGTCAAAGATTCTTCAAGGATTGCTCATAAATATCTTTTACCATTTGGGTGGCTAACTCCCATCTCGGTTGCAATCTCTCTAGTAGTTCTTTTGAGATTTGAGGGGCAATCTGGTATGGGGAGTATTTCCATTTACCTATCTTACTGAGTACCAGTTCCTCAATCTACATTTTCTCAGCATCTGTTCTAGTTTCAAATTTCAATGCCTTGAAATTTGTGATGCTAGCTCCTTCTTCCAATAGTTTGAGCCTTTTCTCGAATGTGGGTGCGGGCCTGACTAGTATATGTTCCTGCTTAGCTTTTCTGGTTCTTCTGGTAAATACTGCAATAGGCTTCTTCTTAGGTTTGGTAATGATTACCCTACCTTTCTTCTTTGGCTATTCTTCTACAGTTTCTTCTTCTCCTTCTTCTTCTCCTCCTTCTTCTTCACCTTCTTCATCTTCAAACTTTTCCCTCGGTGAGCATAAGAGGACTGGTTGTAGTTTTCAATTTGGCTATTTTCCTCTTGCCCTTGCTTATGGCCTGTGGTAGCTTGATTTCAAGCTCAATTCTAGCCTTAGCTTCATCATAGGTTCCAAAAATTTGTTGCCTTGGGTCTACTAGCTCATTTACTAGTGCTTCTATGATATCTTTGGCTTCATCAATATTTACCTCATAGGGAAGAGGTTTCACCCATGCAACTTGGGGTCTGACTGCCTGAATGTATACCTTGTCACAGTCAACCATGAAGCATACATCATCCTTATAATCTTCAACAAGCTTGGGAGGAATTTTGAATCTGTTATTCATCCTTTCCTTGAAGTCTTCAAAATAATTATCCATAATACTATCAAAATTTTTACCCATCTCTACTACAAACTCATTTATTTCATACAAAATTGGAATGTCTTTTCTCCATTCTACTGTTCCTTTTGATGGAAAGAATTTTTATACATAGAAAAATAAACATATTAAAAGAGAACCAAATTTATAGGGGTTATTCTTTGAAGTCCTTATGCTATCCATATTTTTATTTAGCTGTCTCAGCATTACTTCTGACAGATCAAATTCAAGGTTTTTCTTTACAATCTTGAGGGCCAAATCCATAGCTTCACAAGGGACACTATTTAATCTACTGGAACTATATAATTTATATGCAATTATATGAATGTCAAATATTAATTCCACATCAAGTACAGTGTTGACTTTTAAACCTCTATCGTCCCACTCGGCTAGGGTTTGTTTCTGTAGCTCTTCCTGACCTAGGGTTTTGGTGGTTTTGGTTTTGCTGAGCATAGGGAGATCTGTGATTTTTTGAATCATCTTCTTTGTTATCACTACAGGTTGCTCCAACCACAACTGACCATTATGCACCTGACTCAAGATATACCTAATCCATTTGGTTTGGAAGTTTCTAGGCATATCTGAGATATGAGTCAAGCCCTTGGTTTCTAGATGCTTGAATTCGGGTTTCAAAGAGCCATCTATACTCATTTAACCTAGGGCATTTTCCATCTCTAGGTTTTCAATTTCTTGAATAGAACATTTGAAATGAGTATGAATATCATTGATAAGAAGTACCTTGGGTGGTATTTGTGATTGAGTTCCATTTGGGTCGAGTGATTCTGCAACGGCAAGAATAATCTTGAAGTTGGGCGCTTTCCATTTTGTATTCTTTACCAACATTTTTGAACCTCTTTTTTCCTTGTTTCTGGTGCTTGTGGATGCCATTGCTGCTCAATAAATATAAGAAAAATCTTGAACAAATTATTTGTAGGAAATTTGCTTGGAATCGCTTGGGATTTGCTCTGGATTCACTGGAAATCTTTTAGCTCTGAGGATTCTTAAGTCGTGGTGAAAAATGAAATCAAATTCTGCTCTTTTGATGGAAATATTTTCATTAATGCTTGGTATGAAGGTAGATGAGATGACATAGTGCTTGCCAGTCTGTCATCGATCTACTCGGTAGAACCTTGTAACTCAGTGGTCGAACAAAACTTTAGTTACTCCCGACCTAGCTTGGTAAGGTCTTCAACCAACCTTTCTTGGTAGATGCAACATGATGAATGATAACCTTTCTTTGAACTTTGTATCTGAAATACTAATTTGACCATTTGCACTTTTTCACTCTAGAACTACTTAAGATATGGCTATAAGATGCAGTTCTTGATTCCTCTTAAATCTAATTGGAAATGGTGGAGTCACCCATTTCTTGAGTGACATGACCATCATTTGAGCTGTCTTGCTAGGTAAATTTAGGAATCCACTATTGTCTCATCTACTTTTGAATGTTATCAGCTTTGGCTTTCTTTTCATCTTCAATTCTTCTAGTATTCATGCAATTCTTGGCTATATGACCAAGTTCGGTACAAGTGTAGCATCTTATGGTTGTGTCCTTCTTTCTTAGGTGATGTCTTGCAAAGTTTATCCCAATGTGTCCATATTCTCCACAATAGTGACACTTGCACCAAGTATTGTAATCCCAAGAAAATATTGCTTTGATAATTTGTTCTGCTGGATTGAATGCTTTGGATCTACATTCAGATGCCTTGTGACCTTGTTTCTTGCATTTGTGACATTTGCCTTCAAACTTTGGTTTCTCTTTGCATTCATTTGCTTTGTGACCATGCTGATTGCAGTTGTAGCATTTTCCATTAAATTTTTCCTTTCCATTACTCCAACATTTGTTTGATGTATGACCTATCTTGCCACAGTGATTGCAAGTGGGTCTTTGATTCCTTTGAGCACGTTGTTTGGAGGTTTCACCTTCTTCCTTGTATCCAAGACCAACTTTACCTTTTTTTTTATGAAAGTTTGAGATTTAATTGAGTCATGTCTATTTGAGATTTTATCATTCTTTCATTGACTTGCCTTTCAGTGATCAAGTCATTTTCCAAGCTTTCATTGATTTGTCTTTCAGATCTTAGATCACCTTGTAAGCTTGCATTGATTTGTCTTTTAGTGATTAAATCATTCCTCAAACTTTCATTCTTAGATCTTAGATTCATAATTTCTTCATTTGCATTAGATAGTTGACCTACAAGATCTTCATGCTGAAGGGATTGATTATTTCTTACCTCTAAGTCTTCATTTTCCTTGTTTCTCTGTTCCAAAACTTCACATAGCCTGATGGATTGGATTTCTTGTTCTCTTTTCAGCTTTCTTACTTCTTCCTACAGAGAACCATTTTTTGCTAGGAGTTCCTTGATTGCTTCATTACCTTCATTTGAACTACTTGATGGTAAAAGGTCTTCAATCTTTTCTTCAATATACTGATGATCTTTCATTTGTCTTGCAAGTTCCTTCCTTCTTTTTAGAGATTGAGAAAGATGCTCCTTTGCTTCTTTGAGTTGAGCCATGGCCATTTCTACATCTAGCTTTTCATTCTCAATAGATTTGTCAAGTCTAAATATCTCCATTGTCCTTGATCTTTGCTCAAGCTATCAAACTTTATCCTGAGAACCACAATGCTCTGATACCAATTGTTGGAAATATTCAGGATAAGATAGGTTACTAAGAGGGGAGGGCTGAATCAGTAACTTATAAAACTTTCAAATACACCAGCATAAAATCCATTCACCATTCATTCATCTAATCTACTACATAACTAAAAGAACATACATTCATTGTACATGTACATAGAGATTTGGTGACCCAGAAACCTTCCAAATAGAAAGTGAAACTAGGGTGGGGATGATACCCACTAAGCTTCAATATTGTAGTATAAAGTTGGTCGGTTAACGCTTACAATGATCACTTCTGATGATCTACCCTGTTAGGAGCAAGTAGGACTGCTAGATCCACCTTGTTAGAGGATTTACAAACATACACTAAAGTATGCACTCTGTTAAAAGATTTACAAAAGACTTTTAAGTCTACCTTGTTAAAGGATTTACAAACTGATTCATCTGTTAGGATGAAGCAGTGGATCTACTTGCAACTTTTGATAAGATCCCTTTTGCATTGATCACCTGATGTGATAGATATATCTTTTCTACTCCTGTGTTGACCTTGCTGAATCCCTTTCTCTCTACTACTGATTCGCTTTCACTTTTCTAAAAATATAGCAATACTTTTTTACATGCAAACCTTACTCTCATATATTTTTTTTTTACACATCATATATCTTAAAAAATGATATCATACATTACATATATACCATTCATTATTTACAACTGCAAGGTCGACCAAAATATAAGTGAACAAAACATTATTGAGTCGGCCAAATAGTAGAAAACTCAGCTTCATTGAACTAACTCAGTGACCTTCTGATACTTGGCATCCACTACATTACTCAGCATCATCATGCACTTGGTAGAAGTGAAGGCTCAGTTCATACTAATCACCTAATGTAGTTCTAAACTCGGTAACCATAGGCAACTTGATAGATTTATTGTTACTTGGTAGAAACTATCTTCTTCATTTACCTTGGTTCACTTGATAAACATTACTTTCTTTCATTTACCTTTTTCACTCGGTAAACACTACTTTCTTTCATTTACCTTCTTTACTCAGTAAACACTACTTTCTTTCATTTACCTTCTTCACTCGATAAACACTGTTGAACTACCTATTCACTCAATATCCTCTGGAATGCTTGGTGTGAACTGTTTACTTGCTGATCTTATAAGGTAATGGCTAAATGCTCAGTGTGAACTATAGACTAAGTGATGAGCTTGGTAAGCATTCAAAATCGAATAAATGTTTGCACTAATGAAAAATATATCATAATTCCAACAGTCTCAAGTCAATGGCATTACATCTCCAAGACCAATCTTGAATGTATCTTTGCATAGGAAAAGGCCTTGATGAATATGAATGGAGAAAACTTCAACAAGAGGGATCCATAGATATTGAATCCTTTAATTGATAACAAGGGATCTCCTTAATGAATCTTGAATACTTGAATGCTTGAACACTTCAATTCTTGGTGATTAGTGTTGGAAATACAATAGGGAAGTAAACTCTAAGAGGGTGGGGGTGAATCGATACTTAAAACTTTCAACTTCAAAAACTATTCACCACACATCCATCTCATAATCTCTACATATAAATTGAAATACCAAATTAAGCATATACATCCATATCATGAAAATAAAACATTAGCACATGTCTAACACAAGATATTTGGTTACCCAAAAACCCTTGAAGGAGAAGGTAAAATTGGGGTGGGGATGACACCCACAAATCTTCACTACTGCAATAATAAACTGTATCCAATGAAGGTTACAATGTTTTGATCATGAAACATGATCTACCATGTGAAAGGTTTTCCCTATTAAAGGCTTACAAGATTTTTAGATATTACCCTATTAAAGGATTTCAACACCCTGTTAAAAGTGTTCTTATTAAAAGGACTTTAACTTACAATAAAGTAAGAACCTTGTTAAAGGATTTAAAATAGCCTGTCAAGTCTACTCTATTAAGAGATTTAACCGATTCACCTATTAGAATGTCTCTACAATGATCCTTTGGTTAGCACTTTGTTTCTTGATGTCAAATCACCTCTTTCCTGATGTATACTTGATCCTTTTTGATCAAATATATCTCTATTATCTTCTAATTCCTTTCCTCTATTCTCCTCTAACTAATTCTACAATGTAACTCAAATTACAACTCCCTAGTAACCATTAATGATTTTCTTGTGCATGCAAACTTCTCTCCTTTCTCCTCACACATTCACTAAAAATTGTAGGGTTTTTTCTCCTTAAGAAGACCTAGGTGACTTTGGGTTAGGTATGAATCAATGGTTTTGATTCACCCATATTTTCACTTAATCCTTCCCTTTTTTTGATTAGATGCATGTAATGCATAGATTCACAATTAATATTTGTCCTTATCATCAAAGATCATAAAACAATCCTTACATCAGCCCAAAAATGGTTTACATTCAAATTGCCATTACAAATAACTATGTCAAAACTATATAACTCAGCACTTGAAGTCCCTAATACTTGGCATCAACTACAACTTCAATGTTGTAACTCAACCTCTAAACGACTCAGCATCCACTAATCACTTGGCATCTAAATATATTAGAATGTACCATCTACTTAGCACTTGAGTGACTTTGCACTTACTAGTTACTTAGCACAAACTAAATATTTGTTGCTCGACATATACTATCTGACAACTTATGCTCGGCATGTGTTACTTGTTCAACATGAACTAAGTAAATGACTTAAGTATATTATCACTCATATGTCAAAACCAATTTGATATTAACAATCTCCCCCTTTGACATGAGTGGAAAAAATACTTGGTCATGCATGAATAACTTTATCCTTTCAAGCATAACTCAAATAATATCCATCTACATACAAAATTTCAAAGCTTCAAAATTTTGCAAAAACTTATGACTCATCTGTCATACCTCAAAATTTAATAACTCCCCCTTAGTTGATTGTACTATTTTGTAACTGAATCAAAATCATTCCTCCTTCTGAGTAGATTTACATAAGCTGATCTTTTCTCAAAAATAGGAGCTCCCCCAAAAATATTATCTCTCCATCATCTCACCCATACTTATTTCTCCCCCTTTTTGACACTTACTTCAAAGGGCTATAAACTTATAGTGTGTTTTTCCAAAAAAAATTTATGGACCTCTAGCATAATTTTCAAAGCAACATCCCAATTGTCACAAGCTACCTCCAGTGATTTGATTTGGATGGCCAGCTCGATAGCAAGGTGAACTAAGCCTTCATGAGTAGAAAGATGCAGATATTTCTTCACGAGTGACTTAGCAAAGGCTAGTTCCTTGTGCAATATCTCCATATGTGGAGTCCAAATAGAATGGATCTTGATCAATTTAGCCTTGATGTTTTCATCATTTGTATGTAGTACTGCTAACTAACTTTGGGAGTTCAAGAGATTCTAGAAGTGTTTCCCACTTTGGGCTAGAGACTTTAAAAGAGTTATAGTAGATGATTGTATATGACTCTCCAAAATCAGTATATGGCTTTGGATTTCTTGTGTGAAGAGTGTTGGATTGCACAATTTGGTGTACAAAGAGAAAATGTTCTCTAGTGCCTTCTTCACACTATTAGGTTTGGTTGCTAACTCAACCTGTGATAGTGCAATGGCACTTGATATCTTTTAATTGACCTTATTGTAAAAAAAAATCTTTGACCATGCAAGTAATTTCTCATTGGAATCAAGGTCTATACTAGTGACCTTCTCTACTAAGCTAGTTAGCTTCCCTATGATAGGCTTGGTTTCCTCAAGTGCTGGCAGATCAAATGCATCAAGAAATATTTCCTTGATATCTAACAAAGCTTGCTCCTACCTATTCTCCCGTCTAAGTAGTTCTTGTTCCTTTTTCCTTGCAAGAGCATCCTGTAGTATGCCCATTTGTTCAATAGTGATGTTTTCAAGATTAAACTTTGGTAACTCAATCACTTTTTCCAAGTTTACATCACCAAATGATGTAACTTTAGTTATCTTAGATGTGCTTGGACTCAGCCTAGATGAGTGTAGGGGTATAGCTTCTATACTTGACCTATGAAGAGCTTGACTTGGAGGAGTAGCAGTTTCTAATAAAGTCATCAGTGTTTGTATCGCAAGTTTCTCCTTAGGTTTTGTAGTCATACCTAGCTCTTTAGTCCTATCCTTTTCTTACTCTTCATTCCTAGATGCACATTGATCTTGTGTTGTAGGAGTAGGAGTAGCATCCTATCCTATGTGTGCATGTGTGCCTTTATTCTCTTCTATGTCATCTTTTTATTCTCCATGTGTCTCACCCTTGTCATTTTCTTTGACCTTTTCATGTCCTAAGACTGGAGTACTTTGTACCAATGTACTGATAGTAGAAGTAATTGTCTCCTTTCTTTGATATACCAAAATAGGTAATGTAGTAGGGATCAACGAGAATTGAGGAGGGGTTATAGATATTTCTTATGTCTGAACTTTCTCCCCTGTAGATGTCTTGTCTACCTTCTCAATCTCATCAACACTCACCAGTACATGATTTTCACATAGTTTTGCCTAGGTAGTGGATTCTACTAGTAACTTCTTCAAGTATTCCTCTATAAGGGGATTGATGTTCTAAGTGACAGTATCATTAACATCATTTATCTTTACAATATCACTATTTTTATTCAATTCATGTGGAGGAATGGCACTTGGCACTAGTGTATCTTGTACACTTTGTTCTGTCTGCTACTCATCCTTAGCTGGTGCTTGTGTATCTTCATGTGTTTCAATGCCTTCCTCATGTGAAATTGTCTCAGTGTCAATGATGGTAACCTCAATTACTTTTTTTTGTTCATATTTTTCCTAACCTACCTCAATAGGTGTCTGCACTATTGCCTTGGGTGTTGTCAAACCATATAGTGATTTCCAAATCTAAGTGGTCTTTTGTACAACATCCTCAATGTTGTTCTGCAGTATGTTGAATGCTCTATATTTTGGTGCAAATTTCCTTGCATTTTTCTTTATTTCCTTAGCCATTTATTCCCTATCTAATTCTTTCACTTCTTGGGCAAGAGTAGTCTCTCTAATTTGTCTTTCTTTATTGAGACTATATTGCAACTTCTACTCAACTCTATCAAATAATTCCTTTGGTAGAGAGTTGGAAATCTTAATTGGAGTTTGTTTGAATGTTGTCATCATGGTGTATATTGACTCCTCTACTTGGTTCATCTCAACTTTTTCAATTTTATCAAATTTAATATGTATGAGACTAGATATATTAACATTATTCCTTATGTTCTCACATATATTTTCTAAATTTGAGAAGGGATGGTGACTTACCACTTTGAATTGGTTGTTGTCATTAGATTTTTTCCTCTCTTCATCAGATTTAGCTAGGTTTTTTACTTTCTCTTTGGTCTCTTCTTAGGCTCCTCTTCTTTTATAGCTAATCTATCCCTCTTCTCTTTTGGCTTTTCTATCTCTTGAGCCCTTTTGGCAAAAGCCCTTGTGCTTGTTCGATTTTCTTGAACTAAAAGCTTAGGGTTTATAATGTTTCTTGGTTTGCTAACTATTGGGGATTTTGCTTTCCTCTTCTTTGTTTTAGGTGCTTCACTGGCTTCTTCTCCCTTGGCACCTTCTTCAATCTCTACCTCTTCTACTTGGTCTTCTCCTTAACCTTGAGTTAAGGCCAATGGTGCTTGAGTAGGTATATCTTCTTCATCTTCATCATCTTCTTCTTCTTCTTCATTTTCTTTTGCTCCTTCACCAAATTTCTACTTAAGGTTCTTGTTTTTCTTTCTTATGAATAAGGCAATCTTCAAATCCATTGTTATCTTATATTTTTCCACATCATAGTTCCCAAAGGTGGTAGCCTTAGCATCTACATCTTTTGCAAGTAATGTTGTGACACTTGTAGAGGGTTCATCAACATTGATCTCATAGCCTAGTGGCCTTAGCCACCTTACCCTTGGAATAGCAGTTTGAACATATGTAAAATTAGTGTCAACTAGAAATAAACTATCATTGAAATGTTTCTCAACTAGTGAAACTAGTATCCTTAGTCTTTTCTTCATTGATTTCTTTAAATCTTCAAAGTAGCTTGTCATCATAGACTCAAAATTATTTCCGAGTTGCTCAATAAATTCACCTATTTGCACTGCAATAGATCTATCTATTTTCCATGCAATTTTACCAAAATTAGGAAATATATTATGTACATAAAATAATATACATACAAGAATTGAACCAAATTTACATTGTGCACTCTTGGTCTTCCTTATTTCTCCCACTTAGCAAGGTCATAAGTATGATCCTTCTTAACTATCTTATAGCCCATGTCAATAATAATACATGGTACACTATTGAGCCTATTGGATTGATAGAATTTATGTGCTATTATCCTCACTACAAAAGCAATTAGGGGATCTAACATTGTGTCAATTTTCATTCCTCATTTGTTCCACACTGCTCCTATGTTCTTCTTAATAACTTCCTTAGATTCACTCCTCATAGTTTTATGTTAGTCAAGGGTTGGATACCCTGTTACTCTATGTACAATTTTATTTGTGATCTTTACTAGTCCATTATCCAACCATATATAATTCTCATGAATTCTGCTCAAAACTATCTTTATCCATTCAATTTTGAAGACATTGGGAAAATCTAGGGCATGGGTTAACCCTTTTCTCTCTATAATTTTGAATTCTTCTTTTAACACTCCATTTTCACATAATTTCCCATAGGTTTCCCTAATCTTCATATCACCTATGCTACCCACCTTTCATGTGTAGCAATATCTCATGTCTTGAATCATTAAAACTTGAGGTGGTATCATCGATAATACACCAAATGGATCTTTCTTATAAGAAATATTAGGAATGGCTTTAAAATTCGGTACTCTAATCACATTACTTATCAATTATATATTCAAAAATTATTTACCCTCTTTAACATTAGGAACTAAATAACTAGATACCATTCTAAAAAACTAGGGTTTGGAAAAATTCAAACTACATAGCTTGGCACACGATAAATACCTTTTGCAATATATTGAGATGATGTCGAGAAACTATTGAATCCTATTTGAAAATGCTTGGAATGATCTCTTCAATTCACATTTCACTCTTCATGCTCCACTTCAAATTTGAATGATTTCAAATGAGTAGAAATCAATCAAATAGACATTAAAACCTTGCATTTAATGCTTAGTGCTTACACAGTTTTAAGTTTAGCTTCAATATAGATTTCAACTCACTCAATTTCCATGAAGTTTCCTTTCACTTGACAACCACTATGATCTTGATTAACACTATCACCTTTGATAGCTCAGTATCAACTAATATTTCACTCGACAACCATAGTGAGACTTTTCATGCTTCATAGTAACATGAAAGCTGACAAACTTTAAACATTTCTTCCAGGTTATAACCAACACCTTGCATCTTTCTTCATGCATATAATATTTCTAGAACTAAATTCTTAGAATTTATGTATGGTATTTATTATAAATATTAGTCCCATACATACCTGTTTATTGCTTAATCAGAGGTGGTGTGATCACCTAACCCATTAGGTGAAGTGATCCCATCTGCACTTGATGTGCTATAATATTCGTTTCTCTTCCATGTCTTGTTCATCTCATCTCTGATATTTTCAACATTTGCCTTTCCTTTTCCTTTATTGAACTCACTACTTGGTGCCTTTGACCTTGTTGGACAATTCCTGCTTATGTGACTAGTCTTCAAACAGCTAAAACATGTAGTTTGACTCAACCATCTTTTGTAGTCACTTCTAAAATGTGTTCTTATGTAATTTTTAGCAACATGTCCATACTCTTGGTAATTATGACAACTATACCTAGAATTATAATCCCAATTATAAGAGTTTCCATTGTGCTTTACCTTTGTATGCTTATTTGATGACCATTTAGGCTTGGATCTATACTCATATGCTCTATGTCCATACTTGTTATAGTTTTAATAGTATCCTTCAAATCTTTGTGTGCTTATGATCTTGGTTCTGTATTGATGTGCCTAAATGTCCTTGTTTATTGTGTTTGTGGCAATGACCCATGAACTTTTGCTTAGGATTCTTATTTATAGTCTTGCTCTTGCAAACATTGGCAGTATGACCTATCTTAGCACAATTATGAAAAGTAGGTTTGGAGTTCTTACCTTTTTTACTTCTTTCTTCACCACTTTTGGATAATTCTTCTTCTTTAGTATTAATGTAACCTAGTCCAGAAGTCTCATTCTTGGATCTAGGGGATCTCATTAATTGCTCAAAGTACTTGATGGCTTCACTAGGTTTGTTGATAGTTTCAAAAAAACTCTTTTTCTCTATTTGGATCATTTCTTAGTTGTTCATTCTGCAACTTCAATGTGGTGATATCAATATCCTTTGCATTCAGTTCATGATTTGCAATCATCATTTGACTCAAAATGTCTAATTACATGTTAGCAATCTTATTTACCTCTGATGCTTTCTCTTCCAATCTATTGGTCAACATCCTTTTTTCATCTTCAATCATGACTTTTTCTTCTTCAACTTTCTTTTCTACTCAATCACCTCGCATAGAAATCTTGATTGGACTTCTTGTTCTCTCTTGAGATTTCTGACCTCTTCAATTAGGGTTTCATTCTTTTCCACTAGATCTACAACTGCTACAGCAAATTCATTGATGTTTCAATCTATAAATAATTTAGTAGTGTCAATCTCTTGGTAATGTGTGTCATTCTCTTCAATAGCTATTTCCTTCCTTTTTTTCAATGATTTCTTTAACTCATTTCTTGCTTCATTTAGCTAATGTAGGTCAAGCTGTATTTCAATCTTGTAGTTCTCAATAGTCTTTCCCAAGTTGTAGACTTCCATTTCCAAGATCTTTCCTCAAAGCTACAAAGCTTTTCTTTCCAGAGAACTCATCTTTGATACCAATTGTTGGAAATACAATAGGGAAGTAAACTCTGAGAGGGGGGGTGAATCAACACTTTAAACTTTCAACCTCAAAAACTATTCACCACACATCCATCTCACAGTCTATGCATATAAACTAAAATACTAAATTAAGAAAATACATCCATATCATGAAAATAAAACATTAACAAATGTATGACATAGGATATTTGGTTACCTAGAAACCCTCCAAGGAGAATGTAAAACTGGGGTGGGGATGACACCCACAAATCTTCACTACTACATTAATAAAGTGTATCCAATGAAGGTTACAATTTTTTGATCATGAAACATAATCTACCCTATGAAAAGTTTTCCCTGTTAAAGGCTTACAAGATTGTTAGATCTTACCATGTTAAAGAATTTCAACACCCTATTAAAAGTGTGACTGGTAAAAGGACTTTAACTTACAATGAAGTAATCACCTTGTTAAAGGATTTAAACAGCCTATCAAGACTACTTTGTTAAGAGATTTAACTGATTCACCTATTAGAATGTCTCAGCAATGATCCTTCGATTAGCACTTTGTTTCTTGATGTTAGATCACCTCTTTTCTAATGTATACTTGATGCTTTTTGATTAGATGTATCTCTATTGTTTTTTAATTCCTTTTCTTTGTTCTCCTCTAAGTAATTCTATAATGTAATTCAAATTATAACTCCTTAGTCACCATGAATGCTTTGTTTGCACATTCAAACTTCTCTCATTTCTCCTTATACATGCACTAAAAATTTTAGGGTTTTTCCTCCTTAAGAAGACGTAGGTGACTTAGGGTTAGGTATGAATCAGCGGTAGTGATTCACCTATATTTCCACTGAATCCTTCTCTTTTTCTAATTGGATACATGTAATTCATAGGGATTCACAACTAAGATTCATCCTTATCATCAAAGATTATTAAATAATCCTTAAGTCAGCCCAAAAAAGGTTTACATACAAGTTTGTGCCATTACAAATAACTATGTCAAAACTCAATCTGATTAGATTTCCACAATCCATTAGACTTTTTTATCTTTTGCTTCTGGATTTGATTGTGTTTGTTTTTTTAGCATCAACATTTCGGATCACACTCTATGATCCATCATCAGGATGAGAGAATGTAAGAATGAAAAAATGTCTCATCCTAATGATGGATCACATTTTTTCATTCTTGCATTCTCGCATCCTGATGATGGATCACAAAGTGTGATCCGAAACATTGATGCTAAAAAAATGAACACAATCAAATCCAGAAGCAAAAGATAAAAAAATATGTCAAAACTATATAACTCGGCACTTGAAGTCACTGATGCTTAGGATCAACTACAATTTCAATGTTGTAACTTGGCCTATGAATGACTTGGCATCCATTGATCACTCAGCATTTGAATATCTCGGCACATACCATCTAGTTGGATCTTGAGTGACTCGGCACTTACTAGTTACTTAGCTCAAACTAAATATTTTTCACTCAACATATACAATCTGACAGCTTATCCTTGGCATGTGTTACTTGTTTGGCATGAACTAAGTAAATGACTCAAGTATATTGTCACTCATATATCAAAACCAATCTAAGATTAATAGATATTAGATCTTCACTTCATGTAGGTTGATACTCGCATAATAATTAGATATTCATGGATAATAGATAGATCTCCAAATGAGGGAAAAAGGCTTCCTTATATAGAAATCTAGGACACAAACTCCTAGAGAAGGTCGACATGGGAGCATTAAATCCTAATTAACCTTAACCCCTAGAAATGGACCTAAATTAAATTTACTTTAAGAGTCTAGCATTTTGAAACCAGAAATAGCCGACCCAAAAGTGGGAAAATAAACTTTCCAAAGCCCAAGATCTCAAAACTTCCAAAAATTGAAAAATGAACATGGGGTCTGGGATAAGGTTGACCTTGCGCTAGGTCAAGGTTGAGGTCATCCTTGACCTAAAAGTCAAAGTCTTCATTTTCACAAAGCAAGTTGTCATAAATAGGCTAGAAAGAGAGAGAGAGAGAGAGAGAGAGAGAGAGAGAGAGAGAGAGAGAGAGAGAGAGAGAGAGAGAGAGAGAGAGAGAGAGAGAGAGAGAGAGAGAGAGAGAGACAGAGAGAGAGAGACAGAGACAGTGAGAGATAGAGAGACAGAGAGATAGAGACAGAGACAGAAGAAAAATAGGGGGAAAACAACTAGATCCATGCAAAGACCCATTCAAGGTGCTTGACATGACCCTAGACCACTTACTTGGAGGGATAAATACTCTTAACATGGAAATGCTTCCATTTTAAGACAATACAATTAATAAAAATAATTTGAAGCATTTTCCTAGGAAAATGTCATGGCTCTTATTTTTAAACATGCATTTCAACATTGTTCAAATATCACTTTTCCCTGGGATTTTGGACCTAGATTTGGCTTGCCGTTTGATGGTGGGGTTTTCTTCCATGTTTTTCATGTGTGGTTAGTCTTGAAAACAAAAATCTTCAAATGAGTATAAAAGTACATCTTCTTCTCTTATCTTTTATAATTTAATTTCACAAACAAGTGTAAGATATTCAATATCTCAAGAAAATTCAAGAATTCAAGTTATTTTGCAATTGATGATTTCTATTCAAGATTTTGATGAAGGGTGCTCCCCTTAATACCTTAAATACATAACAAAAACAAAGCAATAATAACAATTTTGCAAGAACAAAATATGGACTTCTTATTATTGCCACAAATGTGAAATTATAGAATTCAAGATTATAATATGCTAACCCACACGGGTGCCTTCATTTCAATAATCTACAAGACAAAGCTATGAACTATCACCAAAGTTGTGTGTGGGAATTTCTTAAATAGGAAATTTTATGCCACCCAGGAAGGTTCTAGACACTCACACTTAATACCTAGGACCAAAAAACCTTAACAATACATATAGAATCAGCCAAATACACCTTTGACATTTATTTTGGAATTTTTGGTCACCCCAACTTTGAAAGGCCATAACTTTCGAATTGTTGCTCTGATTGGCTATTATAACCACTTTTCAAAATCCTCAACTTCTGATCTACAAGCCTAGATATGTGCAAGCACCCATCCATCAAGTTTTCAGGCCTCATTTAGACATGTTTAGGCCTTCAACAGTGAGCCAAAAATTTGTGTACCAAAATTGCACACCAAAAATCTGCAATAAATCCATGAATACTCGTGGTATGGTACTAAACCTCAACTAGTAGGCTGATATATCCAAGATAAAAACTCTACATTAAGACAACCCTTATTCTCTTACACTCAGGATGCTCTTGCATCATATTTGAAGTCAAGATATCCAAGTCTCAATTTCTTCAAGATCCCTTCAAGAAATAAAATCTTTTCTACTTGATGAATATTTCTCTCCCATGATTTCCAAGGAGAGAAATTCTTAATTCAAGCATGGAAATCTACTCATTCATTCTTCTTCTCTCTTTCCTTCTTTATGTTCTTATCGAGCATACATATATTCAAGATCTAGGATTAAGTGTAGATTCATAAGTTTTTGAAGGAATCATTGATTATACATCTTATTCCAAGTAAAGTGCTTCACGAGTTTGAGTGATTACTACATTCATTCATGAGTGTTTGATGCAAAGAGAATCATTCATTTACCTTCCTATTACAACTTTTTTATTTATGCAATTTTAATTTTATTTCAAGGTTAATTCATAAACATTAATTTTACTGAGTTAAACCCATTTCTAAAAAAATTTTCCTTTCTTTCATGTATGTAAAAATAGGTTGTGAAGTTATGATTTTAGATCTGATAAGTACATGTACAATTATAGGTCCTAGAAAAAATCATCATATTTGGAGTTGTTGAGAACAAGTTGATCTATTGAATTTTCTTTAGAATGTCAACTTGTCCCTAAACCTTTTGGATGGACATTTCATAGAAGATATCCATAGGTTTCAAGTTCTTAGAATTGGAGTTAAAAAAAATTGACATTTTGGTAAGTCAAATTAAGATCCAAAAGTCATTTTTTCTCATCTTATTTCAAGGTTCTTTCTCTCTCTTTTTTCCTCTTGTACTTACTTTAATAAGATTATGTCTACTATCATACATATATCCAGATTTACGTTATCATACCACATCACATCATTTCCCTAATAAAGGAATCCAAACAACCCCTTGAGCATAGATCTTGCATTAGCACTCTTCATCCTATTAGTTGTGCTAATTAATTCATTTAAGGTAGATTTGGGTTCCAATGCATAGTTCAAGGAATTTGGTGAGTGATTATACATCTTAGAATTTCTTACCATGTTTCACTATATATTTGGGTAAATTTTGTGAGTAATCTAAGAATATATAATCTATGTTCCAAACCAAACATTTTTCCAATAAATTCAAAGGAATTTGAAGCATTCTTCCAAACAATTGTTAGAGAACTTGTTTTCAAACACACACTTCAATATTCTTCAAAGATTTAAAATGCCCCAACTATTCATTGGAAACACTTTTTCATCCATGTCAAAGTAATGCATCTAATTTTCATCCTTAATGTGGTGCTTCTCATTATCTTAATGCTTAAAATCCCCATCTTAATTCTTCTTATCCCAATGTCATGATTCCAATCCTTATCTTAATACATCATCATCATAATATCATAGAATGTGGATATTCTTATCTCTAATATCAAATTCCAATTTTTAACACACATAATTGTCAAACAATAATATGGTTTATATTCAACCTTATTGTATAAAATAAAAATTGTGCATACATCATTCCTTATGGAAATACTTCTAGCCAATAATAAAATATCTACATCTTAACGTAACAACACAAATATAATGAATTAGATATCAATTCCCATTAGGAGGATATCCATAGAAGTGTATACTTAATCAATAGGCACAATGTCATCTAACATCAATACAAACATCTATCTTTTACAACACACCAATTCTATAGAAACAACTTATTTAGTAAATGTTCTACAACATGTTAGAATTGTAGAGTCAAAGCGAAAAAAAATTGTCAATGATACATAACATATTATAGTATCAAAATTGTAACATGTATATGGTAGACATAAAATTGATGTTAGGATATTCAATTTTCAACACATTTTATTAATAAGATTTAAAGATCAAGTATCCATAGGGTTGGCACCAATGAAAATACCAATAATAACTACAAATAGGGAATATCAATATTAGAATATATATTTCATCAACAAGCACTAAACCTTAGTAAGGAGAGGGTCAACATCATTGACAACACCAACTTCCAACAATATCCTTTTTTTCAATAATAAAAATACACATCTTCATTTATTTCTCATTCACATTCTCCCCCTCTTTCATCAATACCTCTCCCACAAATTTAATATATACAATATTTCCCCTTTTGAAATCAAAGAAAAAGGGTCAAAGGCTATTTAATCTTCTACTAACACAAAGTACCAATTATATATCATTGTTTTATAATTAAAAATTAATTATACCACTTGCTCACTTTATGGAGCATATGACATCAGTCTATAACGAATAGGTCTTAGAATTACCCCCTAGACATATGCACCATATTATGCATCCTCTTTGAACGAGGGGAAATAAACCTTAGCTATGTCTAACGATGCTAAAATTAATCCTTAAGATGTTCCTTTGTGAATATATCGATAATCTTATCTTTGGTGGAAACATATTCCAATGTTATTCTTATTTTCATCCTTATGTCTCAAAAAATTGATAGCTATTGTAAATCTTCTTAATCCTTCAATGAATTAATAGACTCTTTGAGAGTTGAAGCATAGATAGTTGTACTTTGAAACTTCTTAATTGTTCAATAAATATGGTTTGATATTTGTTTCTTCTCTAGATTTATTTATTAGCATATCCTAATCCACTAGCTTCCCAAATAGAAGCCTCAAGTCTTTTAGGAGAAAATATATATTCAGTGAATAACTCCCCCTTAATGCACGCTCTTATTTCAATTTTTAGATAATTATTTTTCATTAGATGGAAGTTTAGTTCCATTGTATACCTCATTGGCTTTCTTTGATCCCTTTACATTTTGCACATATAGAAATATCAATAGAAAAAATGGGGATCCATCTAGTATAACTATTGCTTCTCAAATTATTGTGTCAACCATGTAACCAATTTTATTTTAAACAAAGGATTGACCATGGAATGGTTGGGAGTTCATAGAAATATATCTTTAGGGAATAAAATAATTCATATTCATTTTACATTTTCATTCAACTACCTAATACCCAAATTTATTGCAAGAAAAATAAGTACTATTAATATATTGAGAACATTTGGTTGGAGAAGAATGTTTAAGATAAATTATTCTAAAATTATATTAGTTTTTTCTTATTTTGAGTTGTGCTACCTTCCTTATATCCTCATGGATCCATCAATAACATTTATTTCTCCTTAATTAATTTCCTCATAGCTTTCTTCTTTATGAATGAAACCTCTTGTGCCATGTCTTTGAGATCTAGATAACCACTTAAGAAAGTTAAAGCTCCCTTTGAGCTTGTTCTTATTATTTTTGGCTTCATGTAATCCTTTCCTTGGAGAAGGAATTTCTTCCATAGATGTGGTACATTCAAAAAAATTCTTGAAACTTATAATTTAATGAATCAAAAAAAAAATCTTTTTTAGTTTGACCTTTTAGGTTAATTATTTCATCCTACCCATCTTTTTCAGTTTGAATTCACATCCTTTGCTTTCTTTAATTTTATCCTTCAATGTGATAATTATTTTTTCTACCTAGTCAAATCTGATTTTATATTCTTCATATTTTTCTCTTGTTACATCCATGTCCTCAAGAGAAATTTGAAGGTCTCATTCAAGATCCATTTCACATTCATTTGCATTGATCACTCAAACACCATCTACATTATTTTCTTTTATGTTTAAAATTTGTGATATTACCTTACATCCCATGTGTTCAAATGTAGGATCTACCTTAGTTTTTGCATTCAACATCATGAAAGAGTCTCTAGATTGTGCCAACATACATATTCTTTTCCTTGCATCTTTAAGTTGATAAACATTCAGGCATTAGTCTGGATTCCTTATTTTACAAGTTATCTTTAACTTCCTCTTATAATTTTACAACCCTTGTCATGAAATATGATTTTGTATCCTTTGTTGCATATTTGAATGACACAAAGTATATTGTCTCTCGATCCTATGACAAAGAATTTTTTTTGTCTTGTTATTTTTATTTATTATTATTATTCATTTTTAACAAATTGGAGTAGTTTCTTCATCACTAATAGATCCTCCATTTCATTTCATGAGTTTGATAAACTTTCTTCTTTTCACCAATCATGTGATGAGAACTTTCATCGTCAATCACCCAAGTATTTGGCCCCTCTTTTTCTTGAAAATAAATCCATATAATTATTGATTGTTCATTAATTTATTTTTGGATACATCATATATTTAATATCATCCTATTTATCATCAAATTTTATAGCCATGAAAAGAGTTTAATCACTTAAATCAATTCATTTTTCATCTTCTAAGAAGAAATTATTATACTTAAAAATAAAGACCTTCCTTTCAATATTTTCATCCATCTTAGGTCGTTATATCCCTCCATTAACCATTCCTAATATTCATAGATCATAATCCACTTATCATACCATAAATCAAGATAAAAATTAACACATGTTTAAGAACTACACAACTAAATATTATCATGAACTCTCTCAAAAGAACTTCTTCTCATTCTTATCCATTCATGAATCTCAACTGTCTTGTAAGAAAATTGGAGGTCAAGCATAAATTTAATAAGTTTAGGAAATTCATATGCATTCAAAGATTGACATGTCCCTCCTAATCAACATGTACAAATTAAAAAAAAATTGATCCAAAAGTAGAAAGAGAAATAGAAAATAACGTGGGTTCACAAATCCTTCATTAAAGAAATATGTTCTAAATAACTATAAAGAAAGGAAAAATCAAGAACAATATGGATTCCAAAGTCTCTCATGCAAGACTTACATAGAAAATAAAAATAAAAATTTATATTCAATATTGCTTCTTCAAAGGTTTCCTTCAATCCTCCACATAAACATTAGTTATCTCTTTCCTCCATTCGAGGTCCTTATGTCCAAACCCCACATAATTTTCTCTATCAAAATCTAAAACTTTAAAATCCCATTTTCCTCCATCATCTATCTTTCCATCCTTCTTATGATCTAATATCTTGCATAAAACCTTACCACCATTTGTCTTATTGTTATATCTCCCTTTACCATCACCCTATCAACATGTTTGAGAATACCTTCAATAATCATAGTTCATTATAGCACAATTTTCAAGCCTAATATCCAAATAATAAGATGCTTGAGTCCTTTTCTACATCTCTAAGAATGTATCCATTCTCTTCTACTAAATGACCATCGACCCCTATTGTTATAGCCTCCATTTGCAAGTCAATTTTGCCACTTTTTCCATTCATTACACCTCAATTTTGTTTTGATATTCTCTACCTTGTTTGTTCTACCAGAACCTCTTGATCCCTTTTCACAACCATCTTCATTATATGCATTATGAAACCTTGTACTTGCACAAAGACCCCATTTTGTAAATTCTTATATAAATTTTATTTTTATAATATATTAAATTTAAAATTATAAGTCTCATCTGTATAAAAATAAATTTTATTTTCAAGTACTATTTCAAATTCAAATTCTTACTTAGATATTAAAAAAACATCAATAGTAATATATTATAAACATTCCATTTTTTGGAATGTAATCTATCCCAAAAATATCTTCAATAAAATTTGTAGAGTCTAAAATAATCTTATTGATCATGTTCAAGCCTCTGCTATTTTTTAAGTTTTGATCAAGTATAGAATTTATGTCACCTTGAGCATAACCTTATCACTGCCCTTATTCCTTTTGTTTTTGCCATAAAAATTTTCCAACTTACAATTTATCCCATGTTTCAATGGATTTGTAAACTAAACATTCACCAACAAGCATCTAACATAACACAACATCTGATTTTGATTCCCCAATAATTTTATGTCCATATTGTTAAGGGACCACATAATCCCCAAACTATTGGAAGTATTATAAACAACTTGGAATAATCCCAACTATTTCTTACACAATTTCAATAATTTCACCCCCTCATGCTTGCATATTTTTGTCTCTTGTAATAGTAAAATATCTGCCAAAATGTTCTCTACACAATGCTTAACCACCATCATTTTACAAGGGCCGCCAAGTTTTAGATTCCATGTTATGATCTTCATTATCCTCCAAGGGAGAACTAGGATCCCTTTTCTTTAAATAGAAATTATCTAATGCTTTACAATCTCATCTCTAACTGATCATCTCCTTCCCTTTGTCTATTTGATTTCCTTCCCCTACCATTTTATGATTTACTTAGAAAATATATTGTTGACTAACTTATGTGCCTAGGATCAACCTCCCCAAATTCATTCCAATCTGAAAAATCTTTATAGTATCTAAGTTCTCTAATTAAAAAGCTTTACCATATTTTATGTGCACATTATAGATCTTCAAGAACCCCAACTATCTCCTTCTCATTAGTTTTTGTTTTCTTTTCTCTAAGTAATCTCCTTGATCCACTTGCCATGAGCGGATAAGATCATACTCTCTAGATTACATATTATCATCATTGAATCAACATTGTTTCTACTAGGATCTCTATTTTTTTCATTATCTTCGATCAATGGACAACATTTTTTTGTCATTCTAATTTTACCTAATTTTTTCCTCCAAATTTATAGAGATGAAAGACACATTACTACCTCTACCATTTTCTTATGCCAAGATTCCATCATTATTTTCCATCTTATAAGAAGATTGGGTATTAACCACCTCATTAAGTTTTTTTTTGTACCCATACATTCATAGAGCTAGATTTTATTTTACACATATCTTCTCTTTAATCTTGTCCATGACATCTTAAACATAACACTTTATCCTCTTGTATTTCAATTTTTTGTAGCTAGTGAACACCATCCACACAACTTTGAATTCCTTTTGGGATATGTCTAATAGTTGCAATCTTGAGGTGAGAAAATAGATCAAAAGCACCCTCTATGATATATGCATCTAACCAATCAAGTTGCCAAATTTTTACCTATTTTATCAAGATATTCCTCTTATCAATACCCAACCAAAAGGTTGTATAGTTGTATCCATAATGATTGATCATATGGATTCCAAATTTATAGGATCAAAATTGGGGAACCATTTCTCCATATGCATAGGATCATCCCCCATCATTCATTAGCTTCCCTATAACACCCTCTCACACTCTATTAAGATATAATGACTGCAACAACAAAATCATTTTGATTATTTTTTTAGAATCTTGAGCTTTATATCTCTCCAAAATCCAATCCTTAATCTTCTCTTTGGTGACTTGAGGACCAAGAAAGAAATATATAATTACAAGTTCTTCCATCATGCTAATATATTTATTTGCCTCAGAAAATTCAATGCTAATCTTGCCTCACTAGTAGCCATTTGAGCAACATAGGGGGTTCTACAAGCCATGCCTAGAATTTGACAATTGCCCCTACTTGTCATATGAATTCTAATGATGGCTAAAAAATTTCATGTCTTTCATTTTACATTTTAACAAAAAAAAAATTTGTCAATTTTTTATTTTATTATAATTTAACATCATTTTAAATTGAAATATTTTCTAAATTAGAAAATAATAAATATTAATTATTAGAGTAATAAAATATTTTATTATTAAATAAATCGTATTGATTCAATTATTAAGTCACTTATTATCTCTAGATTACTTAAGTTAAACTTTAGGTGTTTAATAATTAATAAAAGTATTAATTGTTATCATGCAACCTAGGTTAGTTACCTGTTAGGGTTTTGATATCCTTTTACAAGGATTGATCTCTTTGTAATTTATTAATTCACTTTTGATAATAGCAATATCTCTTTTTTGCTCATCAAGAATGTCTCATCTGTGGATCTAAGAATTCTAGCCTCCGTAGTTTTTTCTTCTCTCTTTCTATGACAGATGTTTGCATATAGGTGATTCTTGGGAGCTGTGGGGTTGATCTTTCATTAACGTCAACATGGTATCAGAGCCACTGCAATTACCTATTACATAGAATCAAATATTGAAAACATAGGTCACTCCATTGAACCAAGAAAGCAATAGAACAAACATAACCCCCTATAATGTTGAGAAGTAAGACATGCACACTGAAAGGAAAATTGAGATTTTGGCATGTTTTTCGAGGTGACGATTTTTTGAATTTTGGCCAAAAAATTGAGATTTTTCTGAAAATCAAGATTTTTGGCATATTTCTTGAGGTAGCAATTTTGTGATTTTTTGTATGAAAATCAAGATTTTTGGCATGCAAATCGATATTTTTTGGTCACACAAATCATGGTTGTTTTGGTATAAAACTAACACACTTCCTAAGGCAATTTTTGGTACTAGTGTACACATTTTTTGAGGTATTCTTGAATGGATCTTGAGATAGTATTTTTTTGCTTTTCTTTTTTTTTTTTTTTACTTACATGTGGTTTTTTGGCCATGTGGATCCAAATGAAGCATCGAAGAGCTGATTTTGAGCCTATCATGATGGTGCAGTTTATTTAGCTTTTTGGTGTTGTTTGGTGACTCATTTTGGCTGTCAAAGTTAGAAGTTCTATTTTGCACTCCAAGAGACATATTTTCAAACATTCTATTTTCCATATTTTGCTCCAAGCACATCTTGCATTCTAATGGGTATCTTGATTGTTTCAGGTCTCGGGACTAATTTTTTTGTTTCAAATAATTTTTCATGGGTTATACTATCTATTATGTCAGCCTTATGTCTCTTTTGATCTTTATTAACATCCTTTTGTAGTATTTTTGCAAACGTTCTAAGATAAAGTGTCACTTTATTGCATTTCATGATCTTGGACATCTTTGTATTTTATTATACTCACACTACATTATAAAGTGTCTTGGTGGGTTTCATGTTGGCCATATTCACCATCTTCCTTCATCAAGTGAGTTTTCCTTCCATGATATTATCCTCATGATGTGTTGATGACATGTTTCGTTATAGGAATTTGTACTACTTTTGCACTCTCAATGTTTTTGGTTCTTTCTACAGGAGATATTGCATTCAGTTTCAGTGTGCATGTCTTACTTCTCAACATTATAGGGGGTTATGTTGGTTCTATTTCTTTCTTGTTTCTATGGAGAGACCTATGTATTTAGTATTTGATCCTATGTACTAGGAAATTTTAGTGGTTGGATACCTATGCATTTTGGTGAGATGGATCATTTACAATATAGACATTATTTCATTCCTTTTTTGGAGGCCATCAAGATACCTTCCATCTTCAATTGATCAGCTCTTCAGACTTAGTCTTCTCTACCTAGTCATGTTCTATACAGTAAAGGTTCCTCATATTAGAAGTTTGGAAGTGTTTGCAACTTCATGCTTCAATGGTGTTCTTCATGGTCATCCTTTTATTCCTATCTTCTTGAAAATTATTTCTATCTCTTTTTGAGTAGGTTTTTTCCTATGTGGTTTTCTCTATTTCTCCTCTTTTTAAAGATTTGATTGTGCTTGGGTACCTCATCAAGCCTTGTTGTTGGGACCCAATTTCCTTTAAGCAGTAGTTTCTAAGTTTTTATCTACTCCCTAAGTTTATCTTAAGGGGTGGTGTTAGAGTAATAAAGTATTTTCTTATTAACTAAATCATATTGATTTAATTATTAAGTCACTTATTATCTCTAGTTTACTTAAGCTAAACTTTAGGCATATAATTATTAATTATTATCATGCAACCAAGATTAGTTACCTATCAGGGTTTTGATCTCCTTTTATAAGGATTGATATCTTTGTAATTTATTAATTCACTTTTGATAATAGCAATATCTTTTTTTCTCATCAAGAATGTCTCATCTATGGATCTAGGAATTTCAGCATCCATAGATTTCTCTACTCTCTTTTTGTGATAGGTGTTTTCATGCAGGTGGCTCTTGCGAGATGTACAGTTGATCTTTCATCAAATTCAACATTAATTAGTATTATTTAATATCAAAAAATGGCTCTACTACCTACAAAAGTAGAAACAAACAAAACTATCTCATATTATGTGAAAACTAAATATACAATTCAAAAACTCCTTCCAGTCTAGAGAACATGCCAAAGGCAACAAAAGGATATCAAATATTCTCACAGATAAAGGATGGAGAAATTAGATGATCAGGTAATAGCCCATAGATGAACACCATAAATAAACTAAGGAAACATTTTGAAAAAATAAGATATGGAATCAAATACAGAGATGGAATGATCAACCCCACGAACCCTAATCTAATTCAAAATAACAAGAGGAAATGGAAAGCTTAGAAAATGCAAAAATCATAAACTGAAGAATTCCCTACCACCAATATAATAGAAAGCCAGAGTAGTGAAGGTGAATAGACTAGAATAAGGAAAAGGGAAAAAAAAATTAAAAAGAGGGAATATAACACCCAGAAGGCCAATCACATTCCACGACCAAATTTTGTATCCAAACTAAATAGGATGCCTCTTGAACCAAGGTTTAAAAGTAGATCTGGAAAGGAAGTAGATGGTTGGCATTCTTAGCAACAAAAAAAAGCTAATTCCTAAAAGCCTAAAGAGGACTAAAGAGGGCAATGTCTACATTCTGCCTCATAGTAAAAAGGCCAAAATAGCGAATAAAAGCCAACAAGCACTCCCTTTCTATTCTTCAAATAGATTTTCCAATTTTCTTAGGGAAAAATCACTACACCACAACAATAAAGAAGGATACATTTAGAAACTTAGGAAGCTACAATAGGGGAAATAATCATGCAAAACCCAACACAGTCAAGATCAAAGATTACAATGACATATTGATAATCAACATTAAATATAGAGAAAGTAGGTGGTTCAAATTCAAAGAACTAGATTTAGTTAAATATTGGAATGAACTAGAATTAAAAAAACCCTAACTTGTCAAGATGGTTGAAAGATCATTGTGCAGGGCAGGTAAGTATATATTTCATATCCAATAGATTAGTTTATATTAAGTGTAAAGATAAGATAATTAGAGATCATTTTCTTTCAAATAACTCATATTTTTATAAAGGTTATTTTGTCAAATTATCAAATGGAATCCAAATTTTGATGAAAATAATGTTAAAAGTTTGAAGATCCCTACATGAATAACTATAAAATCACTTCCCATAGAATTATTACATCTTCAAATACTAAAAGGTATAGGCTTGCAATAGGAGAACTGGTAGGCTTTGAAGCTAATTTTAATAACACATATGACATCAAAATCCTAATGAATATGGAACCAACCATGAAAGAATATAAACCATTAAACATAATAGAAAAAAATCAATTTATAACATTAACTTTTCCAAATATGAAGGCTACATTCATGATATTATTATTCTAGATCCTACAACAAATCCTATGACAACCAACTTTTTATTTTAGAAAAGAAGCTCCAATTTAAAAGAGGTCCTTCCTTTGTTTAAGAAATGGAACAAAAATAAGATAAGAGAGAAGAACCTAGTTTTCAAGGAACCCCAAAAACTAGTATCAACACAGCAAGAAAATGAAGAAAATATAAATACTCCAAGGATAAACTTAGCAAGAAAAATTTTCCATCTAATAGAAGAAATAGAGGAAGGAGAAATTATAGAGGAAGAGAAGAATGTAGGAAAGACTTTATGCTTTTCCAACAATCAACTACATCATATCATAAAAAATAATGTTTAGTCTAAGAAAGTAGAAAACTCAACTCAAAAGAAAACTACAAACATGGAGAAGAATGTAGTGGCTTAGAAAAATATTTACAACTCACAGAATTGTGAGAGATGTGTAAAACATGATTTATTCATAGAAGATATGAGAGAAACCCTAAATGAACATGGATGAATGGCCCAAAAAAATTTATTAATTCAAAGTGATCTAAGTGATCAACTATTCATTTGGGATGAAGCATACAGAGGTCTTATACTAAATCAAGTCAAAAATTAGGATAATAATTCAGGACAAATTAAGGAGAATGAAATTTCATCAATCACAGCAAGATATCAACACCTAGAGCCTACAAATATAGAAAACAAACAAACGTAGGAGAAAAAGAACAACATAAATAAGGATCTTAAAAATGGACAAGAGAAAATATAATCAAGAGGAGTATCAAAGTCTTCAATAGAGAAAGCTAATAACAAAAACTTAAGAGAAGGGGCGAAAAGAGGACTGAGCATTAATCAAAAAGAGTTTAAGAATCCAAAAGTAAATAATATAGAAAAAGAAAGGAAAGATAATATGGCTAAAGATGAAGGAAAAACTTACTTAGGTAGTTCAGCCTTTCAAAAAGATAGGAGAGTAGAAATAGAAGAGGAGATAAGAGATCTCAACAATAAGAGGAGAAGAACCAAGGTAATTAAGAAAAAGTATTATAAATTTTGGAAAACTTCCAAAAATGAGAAAAGAATATTTGAAGATATAGATTTTGAATCATTCCCACAATCAAAGAATGAGAAAATGGGATAAAAGTGATGAAGGGTGTTCCCCTTAATACCACAAACCCATAATAGAAACAAAGAAACAATAACAAATGCTACAGCAAAATATGGATTTCTTATTATTGTCGTAAATGTGGAATTATAGAATTCACAAGTACAATATGCTAACCCATGTGGGCACCTTCATTATAGTAATCTGCAAAACTAAGCTACAAATTACCACCAAGAGTTATCATAGATAATGTTTGGGTCTTTCTTAAATAGGCAATTTTATGCCACCCATGAAGGTTCTAAACATTCAAACTTAATACCTAGGGTTGACAGACCCTAACAATACATATAGAGTTAGCCAAATACATCTTTGGCATTTATTTTAGGATTTTAAGGTAGCCCAACTTTGGAAGGCCATAACTCTCGAACTATTGCTCTAACTAGATATTATAACCACTTTTTGGAAATGCTAGCTCCTAATCTATAGGCTCAAAACTACACAAATGCCCTTCCATCAATTTATCAGACCTCATTTAGGGCCTCTAAGGCCTTCAAAACTAACTTAAAAGATTTTTCTCCAAAATTTTCTACCAAAAATCTGCAATAACTTCTCTGACACTAAAGCTGGAGCAATGACATTTTTATGGTAGGCTTATAATTCTAAAATGAACCTTCATGTAGAAAATGAGAACATTATGAGCTTGTATGAAAAACTTACTAAAAATAGTAAGCTCCTAGAAATAGTAACTCCCCTATCTATTAGTTCTTATTAAAATAGAAAAGGCTGAAAATAAAAAAAAATTGTGTGATGAAAGATTGCTATTACACCCAGGATGCTCCTGCATTAGACACCCAAGGTAATGTGAGAAGTAACTCTGTCATGTCTTAGGTGTTCAAAGGAAAACCAAGATGGTTGACCTCCTCCCTTGCTATCCATGATGAATCCTCTACTAGCCTCCCTTTCCATTTGACCAAGTATTCCTCGTAAGTTTTTTTCCTTGTACTTTTGCCAACATGGTTGTCTAGTATCTCATCAATCTCCTCTATATCCAAACTAGCTGCTAGAATACTCCACTATGCTTATGCAACTTCATCTCCATTACCTCCTTCATAATACTCTGTCAAATCTAAAATATTAAATATTGGTGAAATATTCAATTCATTAGGAAACTCCACTTCATAAGTATTTTGAGAATCATGCCTTTTCACTATCTTGCACAGTCCAAACTTCTCCATCTTTAGTTTATTATATGTATCCACTGGAAAATGTTCCTTTCTCAAATGAACCATGACTTCATCTCCAATCTAAAATTTTGTATACCTCCTTTTCACATATTCCTTAGCCTTGTACTTTGTATTCATCTTTATGATGTGCTTCCTCACCTCCTAATGGATGTTCTTCAAACATTTAGCAAATTCTTCTACCTTAGCACTACTTATCTCTCCTTTATCCAATAGCCACAATTCATAAGCATTTCTAGGACTACCCCTATATACAATCTAGAATGGTGATTTACCAATACTCCTATTGATAGAATTATTATATGCAAATTATGTCCATGGTAAAATCAAATCCCATCCTTTTGGTTTGTCTCCAACCAAACATCTTAGTAAATTTCCCAAACTATGATTCACAACTTTTGTTTGTCCATTAGTCTATGGATGATGTGATGAACTAAATTGAAACTCCATCTTTAATTTCTTTCATAGTGTATACCATAAATATCCAACAGATTTTGTATCTCAATCTGAAACTATACTCTTTGGAAGACCATGTAGTCCCACCACTTCTTTGAAAAACAACTCTACCACATGAACAACATCACTAGTCTTCTTGCAAGGAATAAAATGTGTCATCTTTGAAAACCTATCAACCACCACAAAATAGAATCATGCTCACATTGTGTTCTTGGTAATCCAAGAACAAAATCCATGCTGGCATCCTCCCATGGCTTCTTTGGTATAGGTAGTAGTTGATACAACCCTATATTATACTTCACTCCTTTCACCATTTGAATTACTCTACAACTCTATACAAACTCCTTTATATCTTGTTGCAATTGTGGCTAGTAATAATTCTTAGCAACCAAAGCTATGGTTTTATCTCTGCCAAAATGTCCAACCAATCCTCCGCTATGCTTCTTCTTGATGATATTCTCTCTCATTGAACTTCTAGGAATGCAAAATTGGATTCTTTTGAACAACATACTATCCTAAATCCAACCACTTGGTCCTATCAAGTGTAATAGGTTTCGTACAAGCCTTCCACAATTCACCAAAATCAAGATCATCTAGATACAAAGTACTGAGTTCCTTGAACTTGTTGGTGTTTTTACACTACCAAGTAACAAAATATTGAATACCAAGATGGTGAAGATCACAATAACCTAAGTATTAGCTACTTTCCTATAAATAGTCATATGTTCTTCAAATTTGGAGCCAACTTTAACAAAGTCATGAAAGATTTTCTACTCTTTTGGCTCTACAAAATCAAGGTGGGTGCACCTGAGGGTTAAAAGATTTACAACTTGATATTACATTCACATTTCATTCATTCCATGATATTTCACACTAGTATTCATCCTTTATAGCATATTGGTCAGAATTCTTCTTAGATCTACAAATGATTCTAGGCAAAAGTAGCTAACTAAGACTCAGATATCAAATGTAAATAAGTATTGACTAGTTTTAACATTCTTCATACATTTAAAGTAAAACTAATTTAGATTTTCAAAATTTTGCTTGATGCTTATCCATGATTTCTTCATATGAAAATTAAACTAATAGATTAATGCCTCATCCATTGGGATTCAGAGTCTATCCAATTTCTTGACCTAATTGACTGCATTACAATCAATAATATTAGTAATTCTCACTAGAACTCATTCTTACACATATCCTTCTTACTTTCTACAGATATGATCATATTCACTAAAGCATTTAGTTAATTCATTAATTAAAAAGCAATAGTGAAATTATATACAGCCTATCCTAGTTGCATTCAATTGAACAAGCTTTGCTCATGCAATCTTAAAATAACCAAATAATAAAAATGGAGACAAGATTCAGAGAGAGAAGATATGGGAATAGTTCATCTTTGTATTAATTCTCTTTGAAAATTATGTAATAATTGGATAATACTCAAAAAAATTCAAATTAAAGCACCATGATTCTTGAATAATAATGTATTCTTGGATTTGTAGAGAAATACATCGTAAAACTTGCATCAAGGACTAGACAAAACAAAGCTTGGCAAAACTGAAGTTATATAATGACTCGGACCCTTTCTCTAGCCTTGGAATCTCACTTATATAGTGTGAGATGCAACAAGCTTCAGGCATAGAGAATACTAATAGCTATCCTTAAGACAGAAAAGATATATAATGCTACTATCATAAAAGACAAAAAATAGTGCAACAGAAAAACTTTACAAAATATTCTCTTGTGGGGGCCACTTCCTGCTACACTTTTCGTGCTAAGAGGTTCATGATTGGTTTCAAAGTTGTTAGTATTTCTAGGATGGTGTAACCAATGAAGTTTCCTATGATGGACTTGATTTAGATGTTTGTAGAGTTACTTCAACTCAAGAGTCTCCATCCATGTCATCACATACTACCAAAACTATAGTTACATCTGATTCTCCTACTGCCATATTATCAGTTTGGACCTTGATTCTGGAAACTGCAGTTGGTTACTTACCCCTGTCTTCTTCTACTTGTATTGATGTATCAATTATTTGAACTTCATCTTGATCATCATCAATTTCATCAATCTCTAACTATTTTGCATGAACAAAATTTGTCATCCACTTGTCAAAAAGTGTATCATCTGGCCAATTAAAATGTAGAATATCATGTTGCTTCCTCATCACATACTCCCCTAATTTATCAATTGCAATGAAATATGTTCTTAAAGAATCATAAAGCAATTTCACTTTTATAACTTCTTTAGTTGTAGCTACCCACCATGCATTTCCTTTTTCATTTATGACTCTATTCATCTAAATACATAATAGGTTATTTAATTCTTAGACTCACTTCTCTTTGTTCTTCAATTTATCCTTTTTATCCAAGGCATGGGGAAAGACTCTAGAACTTTTACTCTTATATTTTTCCAAATAGTTAATGATTCTTTTCTATAATACAATTCTTTAATCATCAAATTCTAAGAGATCATTGGTCAAATCATAAGTCTTCTCTATATATTCATGAGATGAACTTATAATAGAAAAACAAAGAAGAGTAACACTTTTATTTCTTCTACTCCATTTGTTGACAATTGGCTTGAGGACATCATCATTTTCTTTCAGCTCCTCCCATAATTGTTTATTACTTTTACTAATTGCTCATAGAAAGATGGCCAATCAATCTTATTAACTAAATACATGATACCTTTCCTTAACTTATCCTCATACTAAATATTTAGCTCCATGTGTAACACCCATAGTTTACTCTTTTCTTCTTCAAAGTCCTCTACAGTATAAAATTCTAGCCTTTATGGAGTATCTAGAATTTCAACACGAGGAGTGGATTTAAAAGGCTCCACTGGTGGATGAGGATAAGTAATTTGGGGCTTGCTAGATTCTCCCACTACTCTCTTTCCCAGTTCTTTGTCCATTTGGGCTACCTAGGCCTCCAACTGATATATCATGTTCCCTCTCTCCTCATATGCTTTCAATATTTCTTCAAACTTGGCATTGAGCTCTAGGAACTTGTTCTTATCCTTTTTAGTCACCACCATCCCAAAATCCATCATTTCTCTAGTCATTTTGGACACTTTTTCACTGTCAACCTCATCTTCTCTGTACACCATGAGGCTGTCTGTATGCTCAGCACTTGAAATTTCTTGTATCCTAGTTTTATCCCTCTTTTTAATAGATCATATCGCCAATGCCTATTGATCATTTTTGTATTTTAATCCTCTATGTGCCTGCAATATTTCTTCTTTTTCCTTCCTAACAGAATCAAAAATCATAGCATTGGCTATGTCCTATTTAGGAAAAATTAAAACTCATGAATCTTTCAATAGTTTTCTTCCCCCTTAATGGGTTAATTGTGCAAATTCCTCCATGAAGTTAGCTTTAACTTCTTCTTTAATTTTAGAGTCCAACTTATTAGGTTACTTTTCTTCTATTAATTTGCAATTATTTTCAAAATTGCCAATGTTTCTTGTCCACAAAAACTAGGCAAAAACTCTAGTCTTTACAAAAATTTCATCATCAATAAATTCTAGGTAGCCTATGCTATCATAGGGTCTATTTCATTACATCTATAATCTATAATAGTAAGATCAAAAGATAGCATAGGAGGCTCTTCAGGTGCTCCTCCTTCAATGTCAGTAGTTGTGACCACAATGTCCCTTTCCCCTCCAATTTGTCTCAACTATTCTCTCAAAGATACTTAATCATCTATTCTGAGTGGAGTCTAGATAGGTGAATATTCATCTACAGGAGAAGATGATCTTTTTTCTAATCTCTACTTCTTGGAAGCATGTGTGTCAGGTGGGCTTTCTAATCTTGGTCTTTTATATGGAGGTGCATACTATATATTCTAGGACACTACATACTCGGCTCTTTTTTGCAATGTATACTACCCCAGGGTCATAATCATTCTACTGGCCAACCTCCTCTCTACCTCAATAGCCTTGTTTGGGTATGCTTGTGTTATGATCTCTTTCTTCTCATTTAGTGTTTGCATAATCCCAGCAAAATTTTCCATCAAAAAATCTATTTTCATACCCTAGCACTTTATATCTAATAGGGGATCATAATTAGGTTCAAAAGCATTTATAAAGTCTAGGAATTTACTATAAACTATCCATTTTTCCTTCCTAAGCTCTTGTTCTTGCAATGGGAACTTATTTCTAATTATGTCCTCAGGAAAATATACAATTTCCTATTGAGCTTTTGCTTTACTCCTTTCTCTAAGGAGGTCATAAAATCCTTTTGGGTCAACAAAGCAAGCATGGGACTGAGCCATCTAATACTTATCTAAGAATTTTCCCAAGTTCCTCCATCCCTTGTTGACAAAAAAAAAATTGTGAAAACCAATAATCATTGGAAAGAAAGTACCTTTAGATTTACCAAGAAAATCCCTCTCCTCAACTAATCTAATTTTGCATAACAATTCAACAATCCCTACTTTCAAGGGCACTTGGTATGGCAACACATGGGGCTTTCCCAAAAAACCATAAATTCTAAAAATAGTGGAAACAACATATGGAATAATATAACCCCATTTGTGGCTTACCAAAAGTCGTTTAGCATGGTCCTTAGGTCTTATCAACTCTAGTAGAGACTATGGTATTCTAGGGCTATCCCCTACTAACAACATTCTGAGCCTTGAGGAAAAGTATCTATCAAACCTGACAATGCTAGCATCAGTTACCTCCCATGTCATGTCTGCACTCCATACCTGAATAGGGAATCTCTCTCCATCTATTTCTAATTCCAATTCCATCTCCTTAGAGAAAAATGTAACTCCTTTTTATATATAGATATAAATCAACATAGAATACTAGCAGAAGCGCTTGTCAGCTTTAGCCTTTACTATTCCAATTAGGCCGTTATAAATTTCTTCAGCTAAGAAGCTAGAAAAATCAAGAATTGGACTCAGTCCATATTGAAAAGTCTGAGCAATAATGAGGACAATGGATCTTAGAATGTGATCTTGCTCATCCATACCAAAAATCTTGCAAAGAGAAAAGTACAAGGTCTGTGCCCTAGAGTTAAAATATTTCTTCAAAAAGGGCTCAAGGGTATTTTGTGTGACCAAGGGAAATGATCCAATTTAAACAAAATGTTTTTATAATGTCCCTCCCCTTAGATACATCCTTTGTGCATCATATCTAGCTTGGAGGTCTTCAATGTCAATTTTCTCATGAACAGCATGATTAGGGTTTAGTTTGAAAATCTCTCTGATTAGCTCAGGTGAAACCCTAAAAAGGTTATCTCCTACATGGTTATTTACCACTCTAGTAATTGGATCATACTTCTTCACCATGTCTGCCAGTAGATCATCATCGAAGAAGACTCCAGGGACAATCAATTTTCCTATGTTGAATTCCCAGACATTACCTACTAGAGTATCCAATTTCCTTTTTGCAAACCATTTCCTAAATAGCTCTAATCCTCCCACAGACATCTCTGCATCCCTTAACCAATTTTATTTGTCATAGAAACCCTTGCCAACTAGTAACCTAGGGCTTTTCATAATCAACTCTCTTTCCCTAGCTAATTCATTCATTGACAACAACATTTGTTCTTGAAAATCATTGTGAACTGCCCTCTTTAGATAATCTACTTTTCCAAAAAAATCCTTGCATGGAGGCATTTTTGCAATTTACCCTAGTGTAATCATAATTTCTTAATTTTTAGAAGTTTAGACAACTTATCCACTTTTTCTTGCCTCTTCATCTATGTAAATCACTCTACAAATTGTTGAAAACCTTGAAAACTCTTGCCTTTAGCTATGGAAATTCTTGTGCTGCAATAATTCTACAATATTATGACTCAATAATGGAGAATTGGGAATTCTATTATAGCATTAAGCTTGCACAAAGTGGCATTGATCAGAATTAATGCTCTAACAGTCAAATTTTGCATCATGCCATGAAGTTTGAATTTCAACCATTAATCGTGGAGAATCAAACAATTTTTTTTTAAATCAAAAAAGAAAAATTAACCTTTTTTTAGAAATTGACATGTGTCAATAGAGCGCATCCCTACATTTCATAACGTTCAAGCATTTTCATGAAGCAGTGAAGCACCAATCATCAATCCTCCTAAGATTGACAATCAATAAGGATCCTTCTATCTTCCTAATTCTAGCTTTAAAATCACGAGCCCATTGGTACATTCACCTTCCATCTCAACAAATACATAGACCATCCCAGCAATCATTGCATTCCATATCGATATACTTTTCCGCATTGATGTGAATAGGCCACTTTCTTAGTAACTGGCCCCACTTGTCCACATCACAAGTAGGCACTTCCATGCATTAGTCAATATTCAATCATTTTCATATTGTGGGGATGCATTGTCTGTTGATCTTCCCAAGATCAATGGCACACAAATATCATGCCCTTTTCAATCTAGTCAGTAAGGTCAACCAATGAAATGTGTTTCTCTTTTCCAATGTGTTCTAACAATTGCTAACTACTAATTGTACAATCATCTTTTCAAACTAGGGGTGCGTGACCTCATCCTAGTACATGTGGCAAGTAGGTGCTTCCCTACTTCAACTAAACTTTGAGCATGTTCATATTGTAGGAAAGAATTTTCTATTGATCTTCATAAGATCAACAATGTATATACCTTATGCTTTTTGAACTATTTCAACATCTTGCATGAAATCACTGAATACATGTGTCATTAGGGCACTTTATCACATTAGATAAACTTCACACATCTTCATGAAGTGGTAATATGCCCACTTTAGATCTTCCCAAAATCAATAGCTCAATGATATAACACCAAAAATGACCCCACTACTCAGTTCAACCAATGAAAGTTCTTGAAAATATCAACGTGCTTTGACAATTCTAAGAATGTTCTGACACTTCCACTTCTTTGTGGCACATCAAAGGTTGTTGTTACCAAATGATATGTGGCAGATAGGTGCATTCCCACAATTGCTAAATGTCAAGAAAATTCTTAATGCCAGCATGTGCTCATCATTCATCTTTCAAAGATCAATGGTTGATAAGAGTAAACCACAATGGCTAAAATATTTCATAGAGCATTAAGAAAATGACAAAAGTGAGATCACAGTTAACGCAAGGTTTACAATGAATGGTTTCTAAATTCCACAAAAGAAACTTAAACATAAATACATGGGAAAAGGGTAAAAATAAAACCTTAGGGTAGCAATATTCCCACATAATTTTTATATAACCTACTTTCCAAAAATTTGAAAAGCTAGGGCACATAACAAGAGTTTGCTGAAATTTTAATAATCTCACCTATGATTTTGACACATTTCACAAATTTAAAACATGGTACTAGTGTTTTTCACTGTAGGGTGTAATAAAACTATATAGGGTGAAAAATTAGGTCAATAGAACCCAACCACCTTTATCTACATTTGTGTTAAAAAAATATGTCTTCTACTAAGAGCATATGCACCTCTGTTAGACT
Source organism: Cupressus sempervirens (assembly GCA_028749045.1). Lineage (NCBI taxonomy): Eukaryota > Viridiplantae > Streptophyta > Pinopsida > Cupressales > Cupressaceae > Cupressus > Cupressus sempervirens. The sequence continues at coordinate 246,409,961 of CM053783.1, forward strand.
TCCCACTCCTATGTTTCAAAAAAAATGTATAACTCTACAAAAACTTAACCCACTTCAAATGCATTTGGTTCAATTTTCCTTGGCTATTCAAATATTACAAATCTTGATGATCAATATACAAAACAAACTCCTTAGGAAGAAGATAGTGTCTCGACTTCTTCAATGCTTGAACTATAGCATAAAATTTTTGATCATAAATAGAATATTTTCTTTTTGCATCATTCAACTTCTCACAAAAAAACATAATAGGTCTACCTTCTTGGCTCAAAATAGCTCCTATTGCAATACCAGTAGCATCACAGTCTACTTGTAACACCTTGTTAAAATCAAGAAGTGCTAAAATAGGTTGCTTAGTAACTTTTAGTTTCAACTATTTAAAACTCTTATCTACTACTATAGTCCACTTAAATTCTTTCCTATCCCCTCTCATTATTTCTGTCAAGGGTCCACAAATAATGCTTAAACCTCTTATGAACTTTTTGTAAAAACTTGCTAGTCCATGAAAATATCTTACCTCTATAGCACTCTTTGGAGTAGGCCATTCAAGGATAGCCTTTACTTTCTCTGGGTCCATTTTCAGACCTTCTATTGAGACTACAAATCCCAGGTGCACCAACTCCTTTACAAAGTTGCACTTCATTGGGTTTATCAGCAATTTTTCTTCCCTCAACTTATAAAACACCTTTTAATATGAATCAAATTCTCCTCCATTGTCTTACTAAAGATCAAAATATCATCTAGGTAAACAATGACAAACTTACCCAAAAACTCCTTTAGTGCCTCATTCATGAGCCCCATGAAAGTGCTTGGTGTATTGGTTAGCCCAAAAGGCATGACTAACCACTCATACAATCCTTCCCTTGTCTTGAAAGTAGTCTTCCACTCATCACTTTCTCTTATACAAATCTGATGATACTCACTCTTTAGATCCATCTTTGTGAAATACTCAACTCCACTCAAACAGTCCATAATATCATCCATCCTTGGCAATGGAAATCTATATTTGATTGTGATCTTGTTGATAGTGAGAGAATCTATGCATGTCCTCCATTCTACATTCTTATTTGGTGCTAATATGACTAGTATAGCACATGGACTCAGAGTCTGTCAAATCAATCCTTTTTGCAACAACTCATGAACTTGTCTATTCAACTCTTCACTTTTTGTTGGTGTCATTCTATGTGTTGCCTTGTTTGGCAAGCTAACTTTTGGAATCAAATCAATCTAGTCATTGGTCTTCCTCATTGGGGGAAATCCATTTGGTACATTATCTAATACAATATCAAAAAAGTATCACAACATATTTGCAACTTTTTCAAGTACCTCCTCTACTTCTTCTTTATTGTCTTTTGGAATTATATAAAAACACATATATTCATGCTTCAAACCTTTGAAAAATTCTTTTCCACCAAAAAAATATATCATGGCAACATTGCATACCTTTTCTTCTTTATCCTTCAATAGATTCAACTTATGCTTCACTCCATCCTTGGTCAAAGTATAGGTATTTCCTCACCCATCGTGTATAACATGCCTATCAAATTTTCATGACCTACCCAGCAACTTATGACATATATCCATAGGTATGATATCATATAGTGCCTCATCCTTTTAGCTTCCAATTTTGAACTTTACTAGAGCACTGCTCATTGACCATGACCTTGTGGTCATCTTGCATGCAAGAAATAAGGTATGGATGTAAGTGTTTCTGCCTATTTAGCTTCAACTTTGTGACTGTCATTTCTAACACTAGATTGCTAGTTTTTCCACCATCAGTTGTCATATCACAATACTTATCTTCACATCTACACCTTGTGCAAAACAAGCTCCTTGTTTGATCAAGTTCATTCTCACCACTCAGCAGAACTCTTCTGTTAACTAGGACTTCTCCTCTTTCAACATCTTCAGAATGTGATGATCTAGCATCTTCATCAATATATGCAACTCTAGCCTAGCATTCTATTATTTGATCTATCCTTCCTTGGCATTGGGAACATTCAAATGCTCTGTGTCCTTCTTCTCCATAGTAAAAACATTTCCCATGGAAGCCTCATCTTCCAGATCCTTGTCCTCTACCTCTTCCTCTTTGATCTCTATTGTTCTGATCATGGAAATGATTGCAATTGTTTCCCCTCTGGTTCTGACTACTACTTCCATCCTCATCCTTTTTCTTTTGATCATAATTATGGCCTCCATAAGATTTTCTGCAAGATCTTCCACCATGAGCTCTTCCACTATTCGTTTTGTCAAACTTCTTGCTCATTTTCTCCTCAACTCTTAGGGAAAACTGGTATGTCTCCTTAATAGTGTTCATTCAAACTAGACTCATCTCATCCTAAATAAGTGGCTTCAACCCATTAAGATAACTGATGCAGGAGCATCCAGTGGTGTAAGGGCAATCCTATATCAACCAAAAATATGCTTAGTGTTAGTTTCTATTTAAAGTGTTTTCATTTTTAGATATCCATTTGGGTCAAATAGAGATTCAAACTCTCATAGTTCCTTTATTAGTTTTCTAGGTTAGAGTTTTTGAGCACCTCGAGATATGTGCAGATGTAAAAAAAAGGTTATTTTAATTAAGCTATAATTATAATGAGTTAGAGGGTTTAATTTGGGGGCATGATTATAATTTTAATTTAAAGCACTCTAGAAAAGGAATCAGGTCAAAAGGCTTTAAATTTTGAAAGTTATTGTAGTTTTAAGTTGCCTGGAGACCTCCTAAGAGCACTTCAAAGTCAAATTTGAGGCACTAAACAGCCTTGTATGGGCCCAAAAAATGGGGAACAAGAAAATCTAGTCCATGGGGATATAGAGCACTTGGAGAGCTTTCTAGAAATGTAAACGATTTGTCAATCAAAGTCCCAAATCAAAAGTTATGCCTCCCAGAAGTTGGACTACCATTTCTGGATTCTTCTAATTTTACATCGACTTCTAATGTTTTTTCTAGAACCTTCTATTTTGATAGTGGCATATTCTAAAATATATTCCTAATCCTAAACCTAATTTTGTTTACTTAAGGACATTTCTGGCATTATAAAGGTAGTTTTTTTGGTGGAGTCTAGGGAGAAGGTACTGTGAGAAGGGTTTTCTCTAGAATTTGATGGCATTGTAAGCCCATAGGTCATGTCATTGAATATATTTTTGTTGTATTAAATGTAATAGCATATTATTTCTAATAATAATATTCCCCCTCTCTTGTTGTGTTCATTTTTGGCTTGGATTGTGCCCTCGTCAAGTGGTATCATAGTTGGTTTTCTTGAGTGTATAGATAGAGCGAGGACTATGAGGCAATTTGCACCAAGACCATTTGGTTGTGGTTTTTGATACAAGAAGATTCCTCCATGAAGGGAATGTGGTGGAAGAGCTAGAGTTGTTACTCCTAAGGTTAGAGCCCTCCAAAGACTAGTCCAGGCATCATAGGAGGAGATCTGCAAAGGGATGAATGTTGTCATGAAAGTGAGGAAGAAAATGAAGAAGAAAGAAATATTGGGCAGGAAGGGGAAGAAGGTGGAGAAGTCCTAAACTAGGTGGATGAGAGGCTTTTTAGGTCCATTTCTAAGCTTGTAAAAAGACCTAAAATTGATGTGGGAATGTTTGTGGGAAATCTAAATCTAGATAAGTTGATCAACTCGATCAATGAGCTAGAGGAATATTTTGAGTATGAGAATATCGGGGACCCTGATAGGGTTAAGTTTGTGAAGGCCAAAATGAAAGGCCATGCCAAAATTTGGTGGCAAGAGATTCAGCTGGATAGAAATAGAAGAGGAAAGGAGAAAATGACAAGATGGGATTGCATGATGGACAAACTAAAGAAATAGTTCATTTCTATTGATTAGGAGATGGTGGAAGCACTAACAACTTGGTGTTAGAGGAGGTTTCTTGGGTGCAGGATGATCATAAGGTCCTGATAAGTGAGAAATGTTAGGTAAAGTTCAAGATTGGGAGTTACCATGATGAGGCTCTTTGTGACATCACTCCAATGAATGTCTTCCATTTATTATTGGGAAGGTCATGACAGTTTGATATGCATGTTGTACATGATGGTCATGAAAATACATACTCTTTGACAAAGGATGGAGTTCATCACAAATTGAAGCCCTTGATAAAGGAGGATGAAAAGGTATGCAGTAGTGCTAGGGTATGTCTTGTTAATGGAAGAAAATTTTTGGATGGCATGAAACATTAACATATATGTTATGCTTTGATTCCTAGAAAAGATAAGGAAGGTAGTAGTGAAGTTCCACTTAAAGTTTTGGGTCTATTAAGTGAATATGGAGATTTTATCTCTGATAATGTTCCAAAAGGGTTTTCGCTAGTAAGGCAAATTAGTCATCAAATAGATTTAGTCCCTAGAGCTAGTTTTCCTAACAAAGTTACTCATAAGATGACTCCTACTAAGACTGAGGAGCTAAACAAACAAGTTCAGGAGTTGTTGAGGAAAGGTTTGATTCAAGAGAGCTTGAGTCCATGTACATTACCTATAGTGTTAGCACCAAAGAAGGATGGATAGTGGAGAATGTCTATAGACTCTTGGGCTATAAATAGAATAACCATCAAGTACCAGTTTCCTTTGCCAAGAATGGATGATCTTATGGATTGTTTGAGTGGAGCTCTAAAATTCAACAAGATAGATCGCAAGAGTGGTTATCACCAGATATGGATATGAGAGAGAGATGAGTGGAAGACTACATTCAAGACCAAGAAGGGTCTATATGAGTGGTTAGTCATACCCTTTGGACTAACCAATGTGCCAAGTACCTTCATGCAACTTATGAATGAGGTATTAAAAAAAATTGGGAAAATTTGTTATTGTCTATCTAGATGATATTTTGATTTTTAGTAAGTCTTTGGATGAACATTTATTGTACATTTTTAGTGTCCTTGAAAGGTTAAGGGAAGAGAAATTGTTGATTAATTTGAAGAAGTGTAGCTTTGTCAAAAGGGAGTTTTTCTATTTGGGGTTTGTTGTATCAACTGATGGTCTCAAAATGGACCCAAACAAGGTGAAAGTCATCTTGGAATGGCCTACTCCAAGGTCTTCCACTGAGGTGAGATCATTCCATGGTCTGGTTAGTTTTTATAGGAAATTCATTAGGAATTTTAGTAGTATATGTGCACCTCTAACTAAAACAATGAGGGGGGGATAGAAAAGAGTTCAAGTGGACTACAGGAGCTACAAGGAGTTTTGAATTACCAAAGAAGAAAGTGATAGGGCAACCTATGTTGGCACTTCTTGATTTCAACAAAGTGTTCCAAGTGGATTACGATGCTAGTGTTAGTGCTATTAGGGCTGTGTTGAGCCAAAAAGGTAAGCCTATTGCCTATTTCAGTGAAAAATTGAATGATGCAAAGAAAAAAATTTTTGCTTATGATCAAGAGTCATATGCAATAATTTTTGCCTTAAAGAAATGGAGGCATTATTTTTTGCCAAAATAATTTGTCTTGCATACTAATCATCAAGCATTGTAGTACCTAAATAGCCAAGGTAAATTGAATCAGAGGTATTTGAAGTGGGTAGAGTTCATGCAAAGCTATACATTTGTATTGAAACATAGAAGAAGAAGGTCGAATAGGGTTGCAGATGCATTAAGTAGGAGATAGTTGTTGCTGACAAAAATGCAAGTTGAAGTGGTTGGGTTTGATGAACTCAAGAATCTATACCCTAAGGATCCTAACTTTGCAGAGGCTTGGAAGGCTTGTAAAGAAGTTGTTACTCTAGATAGGACCAAGTGGCTAGATTACATGATTTGGGATGGTATGTTGTTCAAGGGAAGTCAATTGTGTATTCCAAGGAGTTCCATGAGGGAGAACTTGATCAAGGAGAAGCATAGTGGAGGGATGGTAGGACACTTTAATGGAGATAAGACCATTTCCATTATTAGAGAACATTATTTTTGGCCTCAATTGTCACGAGATGTGAAGAACTTTGTGTAGAGTTGTCAAGTATATCAAATAGCCAAAGGATTTAGTCAAAATATTGGACTCTATCAGCTATTGCCTATTCCATCAAAGCCTTGGGAGGACATAAGTATGAATTTTGTTCTTGAATTGCCAAGGGTACAAAGGGGTAATGACTCAATATTTGTGGTGGTTGATAGGTTCTCCAAGATGGCACATTTCATTCCATGCCACAAGACTCATGATGCAGTGCATATTGCAGATTTGTTTTTCAAAGAGGTGGTGAGGCTACATAGTCTCCCAAAACGTATTGTTTCTAACAGAGATACTAAATTTGTTGGGCATTTCTAGAGGACTTTATGGAAGAAGTTGAAGATAAAATTGAAGCTTATTTCTACAAATCATTCATAGATTGGTGGACAAATAGAAGTAGTGAATAGAAGTCTGGGCAATTTGCTAAGGTGTTTAGTAGGAGATAAGCCCAATGGATGGGATTTGATTCTACCACAAGTAGAATTTGCTTACAATAATTATGTGAACAGAAGTACTATAGATCACCATTCCAAATTGTGCATGGGAGTAGTCCAAGGATTGCACCAGAGCTAAGGAAGATGGAGCAAAGGGAGAGAACAAGTGTTGAGGTAGAAGACTTTTTTGAACATGTCAAGAACCTATATGAGGAGGTGTGAGCACATATTACCAAGATGAACCTATAGTATAAGGCTAGGGTAGATCAAAAGAGGAGACATAAGGAGTTCCAAGTTAGAGATCAGGTTATGGCATATTTGAGGAAGAAAAGGTTTCTAGTGGGTACCTACAACAAGCTAAATATGAAGAAATTTGGCCCCTACAAACTTTTGAAGAAACATGATTCAGGGAATGCATATGAGGTGGAGTTTCTAGACAAGATTCACATTTCTCCTATTTTTAATATTGTAGACTTAATAGAATATCATGATGAGGGTGCACATGAGGAGTTGATGTTGGATCCATGTCCAATTCCTATTTTTGTGAAGGAAGAGATTGAAGAAGTTCTAGATAGTCGTATGGGATGGAGTGCCAAAAATAGGCAGTATGAAGAATACTTGGTGAAGTGGAAAGGACAACCAATAGAAGACTCAACTTGGATATTCGCAATGGAGGTTTCCCATTTGGGTTTTCCTCTTCTAGCTATAAAGTGACAAGATCACTTTTCAATCTACCCTAGGTGTTTGATGCAGGAGCATCCGGTGGTGTAAAGGCAATCTTGTATCATCCAAAAATATTCTTAGTGTTAGTTTCTATTTAAAGTGTTTTCATTTTTGGATACCCATTTGGGTCAAATAGATATTCGAACTCTTATAGTTCCACTATTTCTTTTTTGGGTTAAAGTTTTTGAGCACCTTGGGATATGTACCAATGTAGAAAATAGGTTATTTTTTAATTGAACCATAATTATAATTATTTAGAGGGTTTAAGTTGGAGGGATGATTATCCTTGTAATTTAAAGCACTCTAGAGAAAGAATCAAGTCAAAAGACTTTACAATTTGAAAGTTATTGTAGTTTTAAGTTGCCTAGAAACCTCCTAAGAACACTTCAAAGTCAAATTTGAGGCACTAAATTGCCTCATATGGGCCTAAAAAATGGGGGATGAGAAAATCTATTCAAAAAGGCTATAGAGCACTTGGAGAGCTTTCTAGAAATGTTAATGGTTTATCAATCAGAGTCCCAGATCAAAATTTATGCCTCCTAAAAGTTGGACTACCATTTTTAGATTCTTCTAATTTTACACCAACTTCTAATGTGTTTTCTAGAACCTTTTGTTTTGGAAGTGGATGCCAAATGGAATATTATAAAATATATTCCTAACCCTAAACCTAATTTGGTTTACTTAAGGACATTTCTTGCATTGTAAAGGCAATTTTTTTGTGGAGTTTGGGGAGAAGGTACTATGAGAAGGGTTTTCTCTAGAATCTGATAGCATTGTAAGCCCATAGGGCATGTCGTGGAATCTATTTTTGTTGTATTGAATTTAATAGCATATCATTTTTTATAATAATATCCCCCCTCTCTTGTTGTGTTCATTTTTATCTTGGATTTTGCCCTCATCAATAATGGGCCACTTTCTCCTTATCAGCTTCTATATGGCCAGTTCTAATGAAAACTCTTCAATATATTCTTGAATAGATTTTTTTGCTTGCTTTAAACCTTTCATTTTCTTCAATATATCAAGCTCATAATCCATAGGAATTAATTGTCATTTTAGTTTAGCTATCATCTGATCCTATCCAGTGTTTTTTTCCTTTCCCTTTCTATTTCACTCCAACTAAACCTCCTTCCACTAGATCTTTGTATGTCCCTTCAATTTTTCCTTTGAAAACTTGACCCTATTAGGATCCTCCATATCTCCATACTCAAAGTACTCCTCCAATTAATTGATCCAATCAATTAGCTCCTATGGGTTAAGATTTCCCAAAATTATGGGAACCTCAAACTTAGGTTTTTTTAAATCTTGTAGATGGCCTTAAAAAGCCTCTCTTCCTCTAAGTTTAGAACTGCCTCTACTTTGGCATTTTCTTCTTCATCATCCTCTTCCTCACTTTCATCTCTTATAGCAAGATTTATTCCAAAACCCTTAGGTGTAACACCTACAACTCTTCTACCACGCTCTCTTTATGGAGGCATTTTCATTGAAACCCTAGTGAAAATTGCCTCACAATCAATGATTTGTCTACACACTTAGCCCAAACCATGGTCTTGGTGCAAACTACCTCACAATCAATGATCTATCCACACACTCAAAAACTCTAGCTCTAATACCACTTGATGAAGGGTGCTCCTCTTAATACCATAAACCCATAACAAAAATAAATGCGAGAACAAAATATGAACTTCTTATTATCACCACAAATGTGAAATTACAAAATTTACAAGTACAATATGCTAACCCACATGGGCACCTTCATTATAGTAATCTCCAAGACTAAGCTACGAACTACCACCTAGAGTTGTCTTACACAATGTTCAGGCCTTTCTTAAATAGGCAATTTTATGTCACTCAGGAAGGTTCAAGAGTTTCAAACTTAATATCTAGGGCCAATAGACCCTAACAATACATATAGAGTCAGACAAATAAATCTTTGACATTTATTTTAGAAATTTCAGGTAGTCCAACTTTGGAAGGTCATAACTCTTGAACTATTATTCCAATTGGCTATTATAACCAATTTTCAGAAACACCAGCTCTTGATCTACAAACTCAAAATTGCACAAGTCCCTTTTATTGAGTTTTTGGACCTCTTCTAGGGCATCTAAGACCTTCAAAACTAACTTCAAAGGTTTTTGTCCAAAATTTTCCATCAAAAATCTACAATAACTTCTCTTATACCTAAGTTGGAGCAATGAGATTTTTATGGTAGGCTTATAATTCTAAAATGTACCTTCATGTAGAAAATGAGAACATTCCAAGTTCGTATGAAAAACATACTAAAAATAGTAAGCTCTAAAAAATAGTAATCCACTGCCTACTAGTCCTTATTAAAATAGAAAGGGCTGATAATACAAATTTTTTTGGGTGATGCAAGATTTCTCTTACACCTAGGATGCTTCTACATCAAAAAGGCACTAAGAATTATAGTAGAAATAAGAATAGTAGTGAGTAGATGTGGATCACTGAACCTAGAGGAATTAGAATAGATACAGACTGATAATATACAGAATTGGGAAGAATTTGGGGTAAAAATTCCAACACATTGGATGCAAGATTAGGACAAAGAAGAAGAAAAGGTAAATTAAAGTGAGGTAGAGGAATTGACCCCCAATGAAGAAAGATATACTAATTCACATATAAGAGAATTAATAATGAAGGAATTGAGAAAAGAAAAAAAAGATAAAGATGATATATCAATAGAAACAAGTGTACAAAATGTAAATAAAATATTGGATAACTAGTTGGGCATATCAACCAATTTGGAGTGTTTGGGAAAAACAAAATGTGGAAAAACAAGTAGAAAAGAGGGCAAGAAAAGCATTACTAAGTTAAGAACATCCACAGGATTGGCTGAAAATCAAATTAAGATTAAAGACATTATAAAAGTAGGGAAGAAGAAGAGCCTTCCCATGGAGCCATGAAGCTCACTTTGTGGAATGTTAGGGCCTAAATACCCCTAACAAGAAGTGATTTCTCAAGTATAACCTAATAGTTTTTTAATCAAAATCATACTACTACATGAAACAAAACTTAATAAAGAAGGAGAGGAGTTGTAAAAGAAATTAGAATACTAGAAATTATGTGAGTTGGTTGAATAAGAAAGAGCTTTAGGCTATTTGGGAATTATTTTGGATCCAAGAAAGGTAGATTTTACTCTCCTAATAGCAAGTAACAACTAGATGGGTGGAAGAATTTAAAGCTTCATAAGTGACATTCAGTCCATCATCATAAATGTATATGGACCTACTCCTACAACATATAAAAAATTAGTATGAACATAAATAAGTATTTATTTGGATACAAATCCTTTAGAAAACTTTCTCCTAGGAGGATATTTCGATGAATTATTAAATCTAGAAGGAAAATATGGAGGACTAAATGTTAGAATGAATAGAAATACTAGGAAGATAACAAGATGAACTAGTGAAGTTTTTGAGTAAAGAGGAGTAAGTATGTTGGAATTAAAATAGGCACTTGATCAATTAGTATTTGATAAGATAATGTGTTGTTTTATCATTGTATAAAGTGAAGAAGATAGATGAGTTGAAGTGTAAAAGATATGTTTAGTAAAACACTAAGCTTGACTAAGTGACAGTTTACTAGGTCAATGAATAAGTTGAAGCAAAAGATTAAGAAACTCAAGTAATAGTCGAGTAAAACAATATTAGTCAAGTGATGGTAATGGTTGGGTAAGATGAAGGAAAAACTATATTATTGATAGAGCGAGCCATTTAAGCTAAGCAAAGATAGATCAGTAGAGACTGAGCTACATAGTGATGACTGAGTGTTAGCAAATTAATAATTTGTGAAAGAAATGAGATTGGAGACCGACACAATTGACTTTATGGATGAGTCAAAATGTATAAATGATATAGATTGATGAGTTGGTACATTCAATGCATGATTTAAGTTTGTTAAACAATCTTATGCAAGGATTTAATGATAAGTTTCAAGAATTTTCAAGAAATGAGGAGGAAAAAATGATGAATAGATTCAATGAATCTAATCAAACCCTAAGGTCTATGGTTATGTTTAAGAGGAAAAAAATCAAACCCAGTTATTTAAGGAGGCATAAGGTTGTTGTTTGTTGTTGGACTGGGGAATTTGTAAAGAATAGAGTTGTAGAGGAAAAGTGAGAAGTTGGTGAAGTGAGATTACTTGAAGAGTTGCCAAACATATCAGAGATGGAGTATATGATCCAATCAATGAACAAAGAATGAGTGTAGATCTAAATTTACAAAGTGAGTTGTATTTTATCAGATCAAATCTAGCTATTACTTTCTAACCATTGTAGCAGTAAAATACTTTAATCAAGGTTGACCTAATAGTCATATTATAAATCCTTTAATCAAGGTGACATTCTAATGGAATGTGTTGGTTTGATTTTCCACTTGCCAAAGATTTTGAGAGTTATTTGTGAAAATATGAAAGAATTTTCCATTACCATACTTAGGGTTCCTAATTTTCAATTAACCCTTATAAGAGCCTGCGTCAAAGAATTCCATCTTTGATATCAGTAGAAACCCCTTTTTTACAAAAACTTAATTTGAAAGGTCCAACATAATGATGCACAAAATTCCTTAATATATCTTGTAACCCTAGGTTTTATAATGGAATTTCATTTTCTTTTGTCATGGTCTTCTATGTGATTAAGTTGCGATGTTGCAAAATCTTCTTCTTCACAACATTGTACCTCCTAGCTCACTAACCATTCAAAGGGTGGTGAGGGAGCAAGACAATTTGTTTTAAACATTATGTGGCTTCGCAGCAATCATTGGTGACTTTCAATTCTAAGTTGTGAATAGATGAAAAGAGTGTAAGTGCAAGATCGTGTGTCTTCCTAACTTAAGTTAATTAAAAGTAGCGACCTTGTGAATAAAAGAAAGTAGTTAATATAAAGGTTAAATCACATGTTCACATGTAAAATCCAACTCTAATCTTCTAAAGTTGCAAAGTGATGTGGTGAAGACATGTTTCCAAGTACAGCTAGGTGGTAAGGCCAAATTGAAGACACATAGGTTGGTCTAGGACACATGGAAGAGGAATTTGACATAAGGGAACAATCGCATGGTTAAGTGGCCAAGATAGTTTTCAAGCTACAAAGTTGCAAAGGATGTATGGTTGTCAACAGAAATTTTCATCACTGGTTTGCAAAGGTCTAAACATAGTTGATTTTTCAAGTTATGATGAAGCAATCAAGATCATCATGTATTCAACTTTATACCTGCACACCATCATTGGAGTTAGTGCTTAACTCATGGAGAAGATAGTGAAGTAGTGAATATTGTTCATCACATTTTCGTAGGTTCTAACCTCAGTTAGCAAGTTGAGGTCACAAACAAGAGAAAGTAGGATCAATTGGTTAAAGTTATAAGGCATCACATATTTTCAAGGATGTATATAGCGAATAAGATTTTGGTCACAATGTTGTGATCAAGGAATAATGGCTAGATAAAACAATGAGTGTGGCATCACATAGTTAATGTAAGTGTCTTACTAAACCATTGCAAAGTTATAAAGTACAAAGAGGTAAGGCCCTAATCGCATGATTGTATTTGTTACTTCTATGAAGCATAAAACATCTTTTCAATGGAAAAGTCTAAGTTGGGTAGGGATGTGATGAGCTAGATGTACAAAAATCTAAAAAAGTGTAGATTTGGCCAATTCTTTGAAGATTGATAGGTTTCCAAGCATGTCACTCTTAATTGCAATTTAAAGCTAGCGCCTCATTATAGAAAGTGATAAAGTCTAAAGAGAGGGAGATTTCCATTACCATTTTCTTAAGTTTTCTATTTTTCCTAAGAAATTTTTAAGTGCAAAGTGATATCCATGGAAACTTCTTCAGCTCTCAGCATATAGACTTAACTAGTTTTCTTGTAGAAATGGCTTAGAGGGAGGGAGAGCTAATTGCACAAGTGTTAATTGAGTAACCAGATGCACCACCTAAAGTTCCAAGCACATTTGTAGAGGAATGGATTCACATTTTTCCTAGTTTAGCTAATGCATAGAAAGAGGATGATTTGGTATTCAAAGACCCATATGCATTATGTAGAGATACAAAAGTCACTAATAGAAATGGGTATGAATAGTTTTGGTTTTTCTACAAAAATAAGGCATCAGATGTTCCCGTTTGTAACCCATGGGTGAGAAACTTGGGCAAATTAATTATGCCTAAAGTATTTATAGATGTTGACCTGGTAAAATGCTTAATCAAATGTTATAATCCTATCAACAAAACATTTCATAAAAAGGATAGAAGTATTTTCCTATCCTTGGACAAGGAGGCATTTATAGAGGTTTTTGAGTTAGGGGGGCCTATGTCAATGCCCATAGATGTGGAGAAATTAACTAAGAATTTTAGTAGCCACAAGAATTTCCATATGTCCTACGATATGACCAGGCATATTCTTGTTAGATTATGGTGACTAATCAAGAAAGTATTCTACATACTTCATAATTCAAAAAGAAAAAAATTGGTATTATTCGTAGATTTGCCACTAAAGTTAAGGCTAATTTATGGCTAACATGTTATAACCCTAAAGTGGTTTAATACTTGTATAAAAGGGCTTAGGGTTAGGGATTGTTTCATAGTGTGATGCAAAATTGCTTCTTGCAGTGGTATTGAGCTGTAAGGGATTACAGACTATAATCAGGTTGTAATTACTAGATTGTAATAAGATCGGACTTGCTATTTGGTGGACGTAGCCCAAGGGATTCGATGAACCATGTTAAATCTTGGTGCCTTGTGTTCATTTCTATGTGATCTATTATTTTTTTGTTATTGGTTATATTTGCATGTAGTTTTTTATTTTTGTCTGTGGTTTTATCCTAACAAGTGCTATCAGAGCGAGGTTGTCTTTCAGTTATCCTCTGCAAGAAATTCTCACGATTAAGTGGGAGTCTCAGAGTTGAGTGGAAGCAATGGAAAATGAGGCTAAGCTAAGGGTTGATAGGTTTAATGGGTAGAACTTCCAGTTATGGAAGATGCAAATGGAAGACTATCTTTATCAGAAGGATTTATGGAAGCCATTGGAAGGCAAAGCCAAGAATCAAGGATCTATGTCAAATGTTGAATGGGATCTTTTGGATAGAAAGGAACTCGAAAGAATTTGATTATGCTTGTCACCATCGGTGGCATTTAATATTACAAAAGCAAAGATGACAGAAGAGTTGATGAAAACCTTAGTGACACTGTATGAAAAGCCCTTCACTTCAAACAAGGTATTTCTCATGAAGCATTTATTTAATATAAAAATACCAGAAGGTGGATCTATTGCAGATCATTTAAATGAGTTTAATACTATTACTAGTCAGTTATCTTTTTTGGGTATAAATTTTTATAAAGAAATTAGGGTTCTCTTGATTTTGTGTTCTTTGCCTGAAAGCTGGAATGGCTTGGTAATGGCGGTGAGTAATTATGTTCTTGGATCTAGTACCCTAAGATATGATGATGTGATCGGTGTTTTTTTGAGTGAGGAAACTTGTAGGAAATCCTCAGGTGGATCTACATCAGGAAGTGCTTTGAATGCACAAAGCAGGGGCAAAAATACTGAGAGAGGAAATAACTCTGGAAATTGTGGAAAATCAAGAGGACCAAATGACTATTGGTATTGTGGGAAACTAGGTCACAAAAAGAAAGATTGTTGGAATCAAAAGAAAAATGAAGTAGATAAATTAGATGGAGCAAGTGTGGTAAGTAAAAAATCCGAAGAGGATGCTTTGCTTCTATCTTTAGAAAGTGTTGATGATTCATGGGTTTTAGATTCTGGTGCTTCATTTCATGCTACACCTCATAGAGGTTATTTCATTGATTATGTCCAAGGGGATTTTTGGCATGTTTATTTGGGGGATAATGAACTCTGTCAAATTATTGGAAATGAAAAATTTAAGATTAAGTTGGAAAATGGGATTCATTGGCTACTACATGAGGTAAGACATGTTCCAAGGTTGAGTAAGAATTTAATTTCAATAGGGCAACTAGGTGATGAGGGTTGTGTAGTTACTTTTAATGATAAAAATTGGAAGGTTTCAAAAGGTTCCCTCATAGTAGCAAAAGGTGTGAAAGTAAGCACCTTATATCTTTGTACAGGTCATATTGTTCCTTCTACTTTAATTGTTTCAGAGAAAAATGAATGCTTAGGAACAATTGTTATAGTTAAGCAGGGAGAACAAATAGTTGCTATAAATTTTGATACATCATTGTGGTACAATAGACTTGGGCACATGAGTGACAAAGGTATGAAAGTACTTCATTCAAAGAAACTTTTACCAGGTCTAAAATGTGTTAATATGGATTTCTATGAAAGTTGTGTGTATGGAAAATAAAAGAGAGTGAGTTTTGTGATGAGGGTTGTGTAGTTACTTTTAATGATAAAAATTGGAAGGTTTCAAAAGGTTCCCTTGTAGTAGCAAAAGTTGTGAAAGTAGGCACCTTATATCTTTGTACATGTCATATTGTTCCTTCTACTTTGATTGTTTCAGAGAAAAATGAATGTTCAGGAACAATTGTTACAGTTAAGCAGGGAGAGCAAATAGTTGCTATAGATTCTGATACAGCGTTGTGGCACAACAGACTTGGGCACATGAGTGAGAAAGGTATGAAAGTACTTCATTCAAAGAAAGTTTTACCAGGTCTAAAATGTGTTAATATAGATTTCTATGAAAGTTGTGTGTATGGAAAACAAAAAGAGTGAGTTTTTTAAAGACTGGGAAGGAAAACAAAAAAGAGAAATTAGAGCTTGTGCATACAGATGTATGGGGACTAGCTTAAGTATCTTCCCTTGGTGGCTCTCATTATTATGTTACATTTATTGATGACACAACTAGAAAAGTATGGGTTTATTTCCTTAGATAGAAATCTGATGTATTTCAAACTTTTAAGAAATGGAAATGCTTGGTTGAAAATAAGACTGGTAAGAAATTAAAATGTCTCAGATCTGATAATGGTGGTGAGTATTGCAGTCATGAATTTGAAGATTATTGCTCCACTAATGGTATTCATAGATAGAAAATTGTTCCAAGGACTCCACAGAAAAATGGAGTGGTTGAACGCATGAATAGGACTATAATGGAGCATGCAAGGAGCATGAGGTTGCATGCCAGGTTGCCCTTACACATGTGGACAAAGGCTGTCAATACTACAGTATATTTGATTAATAGAGGTCCCTCTACTCCTTTGGGCTATGGTATTCTAGAGGAGGCATGGACTAGTAAGAAGGTGAGTTATTCTTTTCTCAAGACCTTTGGTTGTGAAGCTTTTGCTCATAGAGACTCTGAAAATAGAACCAAGCTAGAAGCTAAATCAAAGAAAAATTTGTCTTTGTTGGATATGGAATTAATGAATTTGGTTATAGGCTTTGGGATTTTGAAAATCTTAAAATTGTTAGAAGTCAGGATGTCATATTCAATGAGAAGGTGTTGTACAAAGATCTGTTGCAGCAACATGAGAAGAAAGAAGATGATTATGTAGTGCTGGATGATACTCCAAAAGCTAATGTTCCATCCATTCCTCATGATGTGCAACAATCGCAACAAAAAATACCACACACACTAGTGAATGTTAGACGGTCAACGAGGAAAATTAGACCTCCACAAATATTTTCTCCCTCTTTATATTCTATTTTACTTACTAATGCTGGTGAACCTGAAAGTTATGATGAAGCTGTGCAGGTTGATACTAAGATTTAGTGGGAGTCTGTAATGAAAGATGAAATGGACTCTTTGCTAAAGAATAAGACATGGGATTTGTGCAAGTTGCCTACAGGTAAAAAGGCTTTATAGAATAAGTGGGTTTACAGGTTGAAAGAAGAGGAAGGAGGTAAGAAAAGATTTAAAGCCAGGTTAGTTGTAAAAGGATTTGCACAGAAAAAGGGAATTGATTTTGATGAGATATTTTCTCTTGTTGTTAAAATGACTTCTATCTATACTATTTTAAGTCTTGTGGCTATTGAAGATTTGTATTTAGAGCAGTTGGATGTTAAAACAACCTTCCTTCATGGTGATTTGGATGAAGAAATATATATGGCTCAACCACGAGGATTTGAGGTCAAAGGTAAGGAGAAATTAGTATGCAAATTGAACAAAAGTTTATATGGCTTGAAGCAAGCACCTCGGCAATGGTATCTAAAATTTGACAGGTTTATGCATGAGCATGGCTATAACAGGTGTCATTCAGATTGTTGTGTTTATTTTAAGAGGTTGGATGATGATAGCTACATTATTTTATGTTTATATGTTGATGATATGCTTGTAGCTGGGTCTAACATGGATCATATTAAGGGACTAAAATGCTAGTTAGCACATGCATTTGCTATGAAGGATTTGGGGGCAGAAAAACAAATCCTTGGTATGAAGATTTACAGAGATAGGAAGAATTGAACATTGACACTATCTCAGGCTGATTATGTTGAGAAGGTGTTGCAATGTTTATCTATGGAGAATGCTAAAGTTGTTAGCACACCTTTACTTGGTCATTTGAAATTGACTAAGGAGATGTGTCCTAAGACACAGGAAGAGGAGGATAAGATGTCCAAGGTACCCTATGCTTCAGCTATAGGAAGCTTGATGTATGCTATGGTATGCACTAGGCCAGATATTGCCCATGTAGTGGGAGCTGTTACCAGGTATATGAGTCATCTAGGATTTGAGCATTGGAATGTTGTCAAGTGGATTCTCATATATTTGAGAGGAACATCCAATAATTGTTTACACTTTGGGGGCTCTACTACTAATTTATAGGGCTATGTTGACTCAGATTTGGTAGGGGATATTGATACTAGGTGGAGTACTACACGTTATGTATTTACTGTTGGTAGGGCAGCCATGAGATGGGTTTCTAGGTTACAGAAGATTAATGCTTGATCCACTATAGAGGCAGAGTATGTTGTTGCTACAGAGGCAGCCAAGGAGATGATATGGCTTTAGTTTCTCTTGGAAGAATTGGGACATCCTCAAAAGGATAATTATTTGTTCACAAATAGTCAGAGTGCCATTCATCTTGCAAAGAATTCAGCTCTGCATTCTAAGACCAAACACATATAGTTGTGGTACCATTTCATTCGATCAGTTTTGGAGGATGGACAGTTAAAGCTAGAGAAGATACATACAAATGACAATCCAACAGATATGTTGACAAAGGTTGTAACAAGGGAGAAGTTGAACTCCTCTTCATCTTTGGTTGCTCTTTTAGACTGAACATGAATAAAAGAACAGCAGAGTCTAGGGTGGTTTAATCTAGTGGGAGCCCCATGTGGTAGTGGTATTGCTATAGGATCAATCTCCAAGAAGGAGATATATTGTTGTTTAGTGTGGAGCCTGATCAGTCCCCAAGTGGGAGATTGTTAGATTATGGTGACTGATCAGGAAAGTACTGTACATACTTTATAATTAATGGGGTTTGGGGCATCACCTCGAAAAAAAAAAAATTGGTACTATTTATAGATTCGTCATTCATAGATTCACCACTAAAGTTATGGCTAATTAATGGCTGACATGTTATAACCCTAAAGCAGTTTAATACTTGTTTAAAATGGCTTAGGGTTAGGGATTGTTTCATAGTGTGATGCAAAATTGCTTCTTGTGGTGGTATTGAGCTATAAGGGATTATAGACTGTAATCAGGTTGTAATTACTAGATTGTAATAAGATCAAACTTGCTATTTGGTGGATGTAGCCTAGGGGATTGGGTGAACCATGTTAAATCTTGGTGTCTTATGTTCATTTCTGTCTGATCTATTATTTTTCTATTATTGGTTATATTTGCATGTAGTTTTTTATTTCTGTCTGTGGTTTTATCCTAATAATTCTATCTATGAAGAAGAATGTAGGAGACATTCCAAAGAGGAAGGATTTGGATAAATGTATGCCTTTGGAATTCTTCCAAAGATATTTTTAGAACACTATGTTTGGAATTAACAAGGTCTTAGGTTCAAATGGAGATATGGAAGCACTAGGAGGATATTATATTATGGCCTTGAATAGTCAAGACCCAAATCATAATATAGGTTATGATTTTGTGGACTACATCATTGAGAGCATCCATAAGGAGTTCATACTCCCCAACAAGGAGACTTGGAAAATTTCAAATTTCACCATTACTCTTAACTCATGTGCCTAATCCTATTAAAGAATTCAGACATATTTGACCAGATTTGCTTCAAGTCTACTCAATAATGGGGAGAGAGATTGCTAGTGAAAAGATGGAAAATGTTCTATCCTTATTCAAATGTGATTTCTTTTTATAATGCTTTTGTTCATCCTGTATTAAAGATGATAGGGTTGATAATTGAAAGAATCCCTAGGAATGTAAGAAAGGTTGTTAAACTTAAGCTATGTTTTGATGTTGGAAAGAAATTAACTCATGATTGGGGTAGTGTCTTTTTATTTGAAGAGTATACTATTGTTAGGTTTTTTGGATACCCTCAACCACCACATATTCTACCTAATTATATACCCTAGATGTTAGGGTTTGTGGAAATTTTTTGGCAATTAAATTCTTTAAATAGAGAGTACTTAGGCAAAGGTGTTAAGAAAGGAACCTTCCTTTGTAGATGTACCAAAGTGGGAGACTTTGAAATTGGCAAGAATGTCATTGAGGGAATAAATGAATTTTTAAGGAAATATAAACTGCTAACTAGGCTAGCTAGGACTTATGGTCCTTGCAATGTAGTTAGACATGCTTTAAAAAATATGAGAGGATATAACCTAGCTCCTACAAAATCCATGTGGGAAGAGGATGTCATTGATGATAGGATAAATGAGGGTGAAATCAGAGAAAGAATGATTAAATATAGGGATATTGTCAGTTTTGAATATGAGATGAAAAAGGCAGATAAAAATTTCAAATATTTTTATCCTGATGAGGATTATTGCTCAAAATTGGATAAATGTGTAACAAATTTTGATGAATTAGTAGTCCAAGTGCCAGAGGAAATTAGAAAAGGAAAAAAAAAGAAAAAAAAAAGGTTGACCCTTAGTACTCAGATGACGAGATTGTTGTTGAAGTCTCTGATGATAAAGACCAAGCTAATGAAGATGAAATTGAAGAAGATATTCTTGAGAGTTTTGAGTGGGCAAAATAGAGGCACAAGAAGTAAAAAATGATTGAATTGCCTGAAAAAGCCCAACAAAAGGCCCTTCAAATCCTACCAAGAGGTAGTAAGTACTTTGATGATATAAGGAGGAGATATTTAATATCTCAAGATTTTAAGGATAAGCAAAGAGAAAATAAGTTGCAGCTAGAAGCTCTAATGATAGATGATAGAATCATAGAAGCTCAAGAATTCATGATAGATGACAATTTTATAAAAACTGGTGAATTCAAGAGTTTTCTATTTAAGGTAAAACAAAATGAATTTTCCTTACAAATGAAGCTAGGAGATTCTGATGAGGTAGTTGTTGCACTAGTAAAAAAGATACAAGAATATGACCCTACAAGTAAGAGCCTCACTATGGAGGAGGCAAGGGAACTGGTAATGAAGAGTGGCATGATTGTCTTCCCAGGATGGGATCTTAGTTCATCT
Organism: Cupressus sempervirens; assembly: GCA_028749045.1. NCBI lineage: Eukaryota > Viridiplantae > Streptophyta > Pinopsida > Cupressales > Cupressaceae > Cupressus > Cupressus sempervirens. Next base: position 246,430,568 of record CM053783.1, read on the forward strand.
TTTTTGCTAGATCAGATGAGGAGATATGACACAACAATCTCATTTGAAGATGAGAATCAATATGGAGAATTGAGAGGATTAGGATACAATATAGATGCTCAAAGAATGGAAATTTGGAGTTTAGCTCTTGAGCATGATAAGCCAACCCTAATGGAAATTAAACAATCCCTTAGCAGAAATATTCTCTTCTAGTGTGTTCAAGCTACCTCTAGTGATCAGATATTTGGATTGCATACTTCAGTTGGACTAATGAGAAAAAATAATATGGATGCCCTTCAAGCTCAATTAGAACAAACATATGAGAGATACCTGAGAATAAAAAGGAGCCATAAAGAGGAGATGAAGGAAACATATGTTCTAGAATAGAGGACCATCAAATTTGAAATGGAAATGGCTGATTTGAAAAAGAATGTTAGAAATGATGTAGATATCCATGACAAGGATGTGCAAATAGAAAGCCAGACACATGATACAAGAGAAACATCGGGCCATGCTATGGAGATTGATGAAGAAAAGCTAGAAGCTAGCAAGGATGTGGAGATCAAAACTATGAAAAAATTGTTGATTCATAAGATCAATGCACTAAAGGTAGTTTCTTAACATGTGCATGGTAGCTACATTGCATTGGAAGGAGTAGAATACAAATGTGTAGAGGCAATTGCCCTATTATCTCTACTGTTTAGCACGTGGGGGCCACATATGCAATTCTTTGATAACCTAGTTAATATACTTCCAAAGAAGAAATACCTACCAAAGATAACCATTGTAAGCACTAGAAAGATAATTCATAAGGTAAGGGATTTAAATGGTTTCTTTGGAGGTAAGATATAGCTAGTCCAGAACAAATTGAAAATAATTGCTACAGAGGTACCAAATTTTATATTTGTAGTTCTAAACAATGAAGATAAAATAAAGGAATGGGTAGAATGGTCATCATCTTTTGATAATATTCTTGATCATCCTAGATTTGTGTCCTTTTATAAAAATGAAGCAAGTTCTACCTCTATCTATGATATGGTTGATATGCTTTATAAGATAGAGGTAGAGATGTCCAAGGTGGCTGCTGAAGTAAAAGCCATAACTGATGCCAAGTGGACCAAGTGCTGAGAAGATTTGGAAATAATCAGAAGTGCCACCTAGCCTAACATTGAAACAGACATCACCATATGGGAACTAATAGTAGATATCAAGGCTCTACCATCCTAGGAGGATGATTAGATGGAGACTACTGTGATCCTATTATGAAAAGATAGATAGAGATGGAAGAGGATAAAATAGTTAAAGAAAAGGCTATCGACATAAATGACATCTACTTTTACACCCACTTGCCTATCTATTCTCCAACTAAAAAGAATAAATTAATGTAACCTTCAAAGGATTTTTTCCTTCTTTTTTTTATCAGATAGTTTTTGACATGTTCCCTCCCATCTAAATCTTTTTGTGCTCATCTATATAAGGATTCCAAAGATGTGGAGTGATGGTCAGTAATCTATAGAATTTTCATGTTTTATGCCTTTTCATAGCCTACCCAATTTTTTGTAATTATATAGATGTAATTGGTTATGTATACTCCAGAATATAGTGAATATTGAGCATCAGTTATAAATTTATGAGTTATTTTTGAGTCTCTGTCAGTATTGTAATCATTTTCAAAAGGGAAATCAATAGGGAAATCTATATATATATATATATATATATATATATATATATATATATATATATATATATATATATATATATATATATATATATATATATATATATATATATCTGTGATCTTGAGGTTGAAATGAAGAAGTTTCTTTCAGTTTAATTCAATTTGAAAGAATTTTATATCTCTTACTAATTGATGTTAATTCAAAGAATTAAGTAATTGCTTTATGTAAGTGATAGGCTTTAGGTATTATGAGAAGGATATGGTAAGAATGAAACTTAGATCTCATTGTTGATAGATTTAGTTAAAAGTTGATTAAATAGGTCTAAGTTGCTAATTTTAACTCTATATAACAATGGCTAAGATACTGGTCATTTGCTCTTAAGTTTCAAATTGATGATTCATATAATTGTTGAACACACAAATTACAAACAATCAATTTTCTATTTCATGTAATGAAGAACTAAATATGTTGGTCATTACTTATTTATAACATCTTCTCAGTAATAGTTAGCTACTATGATAGGGAATTTTTTGTTAAATTATAGAAGAACTTTGACCATTGTTTGTTATAGGGGATTTTCTTGAAGAGAAGAATATCATAGAAGTAGTCATATCAATCCCTAAGGTTTTCCCTCTTTGACCTTACAAAACCTAAAGTAAAGGGATTCATAGTGATTTTATTGAAGTTGGTCCAAAGCTAGGTTAAACCTAGTAGTTTATAAGTTTTAGCTATTCCTTAGGCTTGATCTTTATACTATGCATTTTGGTATTAGGCTCAAAACAACCTAGTATGTACCTCACCAGTAAGAACTCCAACAAAATGGTGACTTTATTGGGGAGTTGTAGAAAGAATATTATCATATCTACCAATACCTTGTCTATAAAGTAAGGTTTTCTTTTACCCAGTGTGTAATTCATAGAGGCCTTTTAGCTTGACCCATTGTGTCAATTCTATTTTTGAGTTTTTTCATGTGCTATCTTAGTCCATTTTAATACTTTTCCCTTAAAAGGTTGGAGCCTCAAGTCTAAGGTTTTTGTAGCTAGTGCAATTTTTTCTATATTGGCTAAGTCAATTTATGAGTTTCAATAAGTTGTTTGAAGTTGGTAAAATTTGAATTGGTACATCTAGGCCTAAGGATAATTGACTCACCCTACCCCCTCACCCCTTCCATCTCAATTATTCTAATCATTCTAACAAGTGGTATTAGAGCTTTGGTGCTTGTAAGGAAAGTTTGAATGGACTTAAGCCAAAGATCAAGATGTACACAAGAGAGAGGTGTGTTGGCATTATGTTGTATTTATCATTAGTGACAACACTTATTTGATTCTAAATGGTTATCAAGCTCATCACTTATTTTATAGTTCATACTGAGCATTCAGTGGTTGCCAAGTAAGTTCAACAGTTAAGCAATTCATACCGAGCATTCCTCAAGCTACTGAGTGAGTGTGCAGTCCAGCAATATTTATCGAGCTTATAGTGTTTACCGATCTTACAATGTTCATCAAGAAAACAGTGTTCACCAAGCTTCACAGTGTCTACCGAGTGATGGATGTGTAGTGTTTACTGAGTGAATGCAAGGTAAATGAAGGATTTAGTATCTACTGAGTGACACTATATCTAACGAGTCTCTAATGGTTACCGAGTTTGAAACTATATTGTGTGATTAGTATGGACCAAGCTTCTACTTCTACCAAGTGCATGATGATGCTAAGTAATGCCGTGGACACTTTGTATCAGAAGTTCACTGAGTTAGCTTCAAAACTCGAGTTTTCTATTGTTTGGACGACTCAGTAATATTTTGTTTACTTGTGTTTTAGCCAACCTTGTAATTGTAAATATTGGAATGGTATATATGTAATGTATTATATTATTTTAAATATATGTGTGTAAATAAATGGAATGGACATGTAATTTTTTGAGAAGAGTGAATACAAATCAACAGTAGAGTAGAGTATTCAACAAGGTCTACAAGGAGCAGTAAAGATATATCAGTCATAGATCTATACTTCAAGGATCTAATCAGCAATCAAGTTGTAAGTCAGATCTACTATTTCATCCTGATAGGTGAATCAATTTTCCAAATCCTTTAACATGGTAGACTGAACATTCTTTGTATAAATCTCCTAATAAAGTGCATACTTCATTGTATGTTTGTAAAACCTCTAACAAGGTGGATCTAGCAATCCAAATTGCTCTTAATAGGGCAGATCATCAGAAGTGGTCAATGTAAGCCCTAACAGGCCAACTTTATACTGCAATAGTGAAATTTTGTTGGTATCAGCCCCACCCTAGTTTTACTTTCTATTTGGAAGGTTTCTGGGTCACCAAAATATTGTTTTCATGTGTTATGAGATGAATGAATGGTGAATGATTTATATTGTTAAGTGTTGAATTGATTTAAAGTTTTTGAGGTTACTAATTCACCCCTCCCCTCTCAGTAACCTAGCTAGTCTTGATTATTTCCAACAAGGTGCCCAAGATAAATAAAGAGAACTTCCTAGCATGGCAACAACTGATGAGATTACATCTATCTAGAGTTTGAGATTTTGCACTATACTACTTGGACAGTGAATACATTGAAGTGCCTGGACCTGTGACAATGAAACAAATAAAAGAGAAGCTAGACCACAATAAAATAATGATAGATCTAACATCTTCCCTAAGTTATGTTGAGTTTGAAGATGTGAAGGATTTCTCTAATTAAAATAAAATATTAAATATGTTGTCACAAAATAGATAAACATTGATAATATCTAGAATTGGGAAGAATTTGGAGTACAAATTCCAGCACATGAGATGCAAGATCAGAACAAGGAGGAAGACAAGGTAAATTAAAGTGAGGTAGAAGTAATAACCCCCATGAAGAAAGAGATAAATATTCATGTATAAGAGAATTAATAATGAAGGAATTGAGAAAAGAAGAAGAAGATAAAGATCATATATCAATAGAAACAAGTGTACAAAATTCAAATAAAAAATTGGATAACTTGGGCATATCAACTAATTTGGAGGGTTTAGAGGGAAAAATGTGGCAAAACAAGTAGAAAAAGGGGAAGAAAAATCCTTACTAAGTTAAGAAAAACCACAAGATTGGTTGAAAATTAAATTAAGATTAAAGACATTCTAAAAGTAGGGAAGGAGAAGAACCTTCCCATGGCGCTATAAAGCTCACTTTGTGGAATTTTTGGGGCCTAGACACCCCTAACAAGAAGTGCTTTCTCAAGTGTAACTTGACACTTTTTGAATTAGAATCATACTGCTACATGAAACAAAACTTAACAAAGAAGAGGGAGAGGGGTTAAAAAAGAAATTGGGATACTAGAAATGTGAGTTGGTTGAATCAGTGGGAGCTTTAGGTGGTTTGGGAATTATTTGGGATCCAAGAAAGGTAGATTTTACTCTCCTAACATCAAGCAACAACTAGATGAGGAGAAGAATTAAAAGCTTCAAAAGTGACATTCAGTCCATCATCATAAATGTATATGGACCTACTCCTACAACATATTAAAAAGTAGTATGAAAAAAATTAAGTATTTATTTGGACACAAATCCTTCATAAAATTTTCTCATGGGAGGACATTTCTATGCATTATTAAATCTAGAAGAAAAATATAAAGGAATACATGTTAGACTGATTAGAAATACTAAGAAGACAACAATATGAACTAGTGAAGTTATTGAGTAAAAGGAGTAAATATATTGGAATTACAATGGGTACTTGATCAATTAGTATTTGAAAAGAAAATGTGTTATTTGATCATTTTATAAAGTGAAGAAGATAGATGAGTTGAAGTGTAAGACAGATGTTGAGTAAAACACTAAGCTTGACTAAGTGACAATTTACTAGGTCAATGAAGAAGTTGAAGTAGAAGATTAAGGAACTTAAGTAATAGTTGAGTAAAATAGTATCAACTGAGTGATGGTAAGGGAAAATTGTAGTATTAACCAAGAGACCAGTGTAATATGAGTGAAGACAGATCAATAGAGACTAAACTACATAGTGATGATTGAGGGTTAGCAAATTAAGATTTTGTGAAAGAATCAAGATTTGAGGCTGGCACAATTGATTTTACAAATGGGTCAAAATGCAAAAATAATAAAGATTGATGAGTTAGCACATTTAACGTGTGAATTAAATTTGTTAAGAGATCTTATGCAAGGTTTTAATGAGAATTTCAATAAGTTTCAAGAAATAAGATGGAAAAAATGATGAATAGATTCAATGAATCTAATCAAACCCTAAGATCTATGGTTATATTTAAGAGGAAAAAGATCAAACCCATCTATTTAAGAAGGCATAAGGTTGTTGTTGGTTGTTAGACTAGTGAATTTGTGAAGAACCTATGAAGAATAGAGTTGTAGAGGAAAAGTGAGAAGTTGGTGAAGTGAGATTACTTGAAGAGGTGCCAAATAAATTAGAGATGGAGTGTATGATCTAGTCAATGAACCTAGAATACACAAAGATCTGAATTTGCAAAGTGAGTTGTATTTTATCAAATTAAACCTAGTTGTTCATTTCTAACCATTGTGGTAGTAAAATCCTTTAATCGAGGTTGACCTAATAGTCATATTATAAATCCTTTAATCAAGGTGACATTCTAATGGAATGATCTAAAGAGACCTCTAACAAGGCCACTCCTAAGAGGGTGATTAAATCCTTTAATAGGGTCACACCTAACAGTGTGTTGTGTAATCTTTAATATGGTTAGCTCTTAGATGATCTCACTTCATATTAGTGAAAAGTGATAGCATGTTACTTGGTGGTTTTTTCCAAATTGGGTTTACATGTTAAATCTTGGTGTCATACTTGTGTGATTTTTTTTTCATGATGCATGTTATTTACTATTATATTTTTATTTATTTAGCATATACTAAATAGAGAGCTCATGATGAGATGAATAAGTTAAATTATAGATGAATTTATATAATGATTGAGTGGATTTATGAGTTTGAATAAGTTGTGTGAATTTGGTAAAAGTTGAATTGGTACATCTAGGCCTAAGGATAATCGATTCACCCCCTCCCCTCTCAGTTATTCTAATCATTCTAATAAATGGTATTAGAGCTTTGGTTCTTGTAAGGAAAGTTTGAAGGGACTTAAGCTAAAGATCAAGATGTACAAGAGAGAGGTGACCAAACTAAACAAAGAGAACTTCCCAACATAGTAATGACTAATGAGATTGCATGTATCTGGAGTTGGAGATTATGCACTATACTACTTAGACAATGGATACATTGAAGTGCCTAGACCTATGACAATTGAGAAAATAAAAGACAAGTAGGAGCATAATCAAATAATGATAGATCGACATCTTCCCTAAGTTATGTTGAGATTGACAATGTGAAGCATTTCTCTAATAGAAAGAAAATGTTAAATAAGTTGGAACAAAACCATGGAAGGGACAAAATTGTGTTGAGGGCTAAAGTGGAAAGTTTGAGAGGAAAGTTTGATGACATGAGAATGAAAGAAGGAGAAATTGTTGCAAAGTCCTATGGCCAAATCAAAGAAGTTGTCTATTAAATTAGAGGAGTTGGAGTAGACATATCTGATGAGACTATGATCAACAAGGTATTGAGGACTTTACTTCCTATCTATGCAATTATAGTATTTGCAAATCAAGAACTAAGATGCATAGCTAGTAATGATTTGACCTTAGATAATCTAATTTGTAGACTCGCTACATTTAAATTGTCAAATTTTGATATCTATACACCTTCTAATGTTGAATGTGCTTTCAAGTCATAACTAACGCTTGATGGATCTAAAAGAAATAAAAGTTTACAGATTAAGTCTATTGATAGTAATAGTGAATCAAATGATGACCTTGATGATCTAGAAGCATTGTTGGCAAGAAGGCTACCAAGAGGAAAAGACAAATACAAAGGTAAACTTCCTATAATTTGTTTTACATGTAATAAAGTTGGTCATATAGTTTCAAGGTGTCTTGAAAAAGATGAAAAGGAGGAAAGGAAAGATAAAAAATATTGAGGAAGGAAAGAAAATTGATGTAGCAGAGACTACAAATGAAAGGTAATAAATCTTGTTACATTGTGTTGATATATGATTGAAATATCATTTGAGTAGAAAATTATTGATGAAGACTATGTGTTTCAATCATTGTTTTGTCAGTGATGTCAAACCTACTACATGCCGGTAAGACAATTGCTTATATGTTTCAAGCACTATTACTTAGTTGGTTGATGAGGAGGATTTGATCAACAAGATGTAACAAAAGAACCTAGAGGAAAGGTTGAGTTATGATTATGTATTTAAGTGCAAGAATCGGTTAAGACAATGATAACATAATGTATTGATGATCTACTTGAGATTAGAAAATGGTTGGCTACACTTAGAAAGTTTAGAAGAATAAGGTTGGACAAAGTTCATTTGCTAAGCTTGACCAAGTTGATAGAAGGTGTCGAGAAAAGTTAGTGCAAGCCGAGCAAAAAATCAGTTGGAGCCAAGTGAAAGCAATTTTCAGTGGATGTCAAGCAAGTTAGTGGGTGCCAAGAAAGTTAATAGATGCTGAGTGATTTTTAGTTGATGTTGAGTACCAGTAAAATCCAATTGATGCCAAGTTATTTTAAAATAGATGCCGAGTAATACAGTATGTGCCAAGCATTAGTAAATTGATAATGTCGAGCTGTTGCATTATGAAAAAGATTAGAGATTTGCTAATTAAAAGTCGACAAGTTTATTTTCTTAGAACTTGTAAATTAGGAGGAACATAATATTGATGAGCTAGAGGCACAAAATCTTATGTAAACTATTTTGGAGGTAAATTCAAATGGATTCTAGGAGAATTTTCTAAAGAAGACAAGATATGGGGTAGATTCATTACATCCTACCTAATCGATCAAAAACCCTAATTTTTGTGATGGATAATGAGCAGGAAAAAGAGTTCTAATTTCCTATATGTAGGTATATTTGGTCATGAAGCAAAGAGGTTAGAGAGTTTTGGATGTATAAATTTGACAAGGAGAAGGAAGAGGGTTTGCTTCATCAAGTGACCCATGAGAAGAAGTCTACAATGGTGAACTAAGCAAGAAGGCTTAAAGAGGATGAATGCTTGAAGGGTGAACAACCTATTAGAGATGAAAAGGATGAAATCCAAGTAGAGTTGAGGATTGAATATATATCTATGATCTACAAGTAAGGTTGTAAGTTGTATCATATCAAATCTCTACGGTTACTTTCTAAAAATTGTATTAGCTAAGGGTAAATCCTTTGGAGAAAGGTTGACTTAATAGTCATTGGGAAATCCTTTAAGGGTGGCATTCCAAGTGAATGGCCAAAAGTCCTCTAACAAGGCTCGCTTTTAACAGGGTGATTGAAATCCCTTATCTAGGTCAAATTTAATAGTGTGCATTGTAATCTTTAACAAGGTTGGCCTTTAACAGGACATCACTTCAGAAGAGTGAAAAAGGAGTAGCATCTTAATGGTAATTTTTCTCAAATTGGGTTTCCACATTAAATCATAGTGTCAAATGTGTTGATGGATATGTTGTGTTTTATGCTTTATACTTCTTTATGTTAATGTTACAGTAACATATTAGTTTTGGTTAACACACAATGAATGCATGCATGGTTAAGAATGATTTATGGGTTCACTGAATTGTGAAAAGTTTTATTTGTACATCTAGACCTTGAATAACTAATTCCCCCCCCCCCAATTATTCTAAAAGAATTCCAACAAATTAAATCCCAATTGCTTAAGAAGATTAGTTTTAAGGTACTAAAAGCATAAAGATCAAGATGTCAAAAAGAGAGGTGCCCAAGCTAAATAGAGATAACTTTCATACATGGAAAAGTTTGATGAAGCTACACCTTGGAGGATTTGGAGATTATAAAAAATCTTACATTTCAGTAGCACATGTTGATCTAGAAAGAGCCCTAACCGCTGAAGATTTGAAGAAAATAAAAGAACACAATTAGGCAATGTTGGAGATCACTTCTACCCTAAGCTATGTTGAGTTTGATGATATCAAAGACCTTAAAAGTGAAAATAAGATGTGGGATGCCCTAGATACCATCTATGGAGGAGACAAAAATTTTCAAACAGCCAAGTTAGAGAGCCTTAGAGGTAAGTTTGATGACATGAGAATGGAAGAAGGTGAAAACATTGCTCAATATGTTGCTAGAATAAAAGTTGTTAGTGCAATAAAACGTGCAACTAGTAAAATAGATGATGATATTGTGTTAAGTAAAGTCTTGAGAATATTGTTGCCTATGTATGCCATTAAAGTGTCTACAATCCAAGAACTAAGATGTATGCCAGGAAATGATCTAACCCTTGAAGGTTTGGTAGGAAGACTCACTACTTTTGAGTTATCTAATTTTGACAACTAAAAACTAGAGAGTATTGAATCAGCTTTCAAAGCAAAAATTTTATTGAAGGATTTTGAGGTAAAACCAAAGAAGAATGAAAGAAAGATAAAGTATGCATCCAGTGATAGTAGTACAGATGAGGAAGACATTGAACAATTGGAAGCATTTCTAGCCAAAAGATTTAATAAAGGAAAAGGTAAATTCAAAGGTAAGTTGCCTATCATTTGTTTTAATTGCAATGAAATTGGTCATATTGTCGCAAGATGTACATAGAACAAGAATTTCAAAGAAGGGAACAAGCACAAAAATAGAAGAGAAGTTGATGGAAGAGACTACAGAGATAAAGGAAAGAAGTCATGCTATATTGCTGATGAACATGAATTTGATGAAAATGATAATGAAGTGGTATATGTTGCAATGAAGGATGAATCAAATGAGGATGAGGCTACTACACATATTACTTGTGTGAGCAAGAATGACAAGTGGATCATTGACAGTGGATGCTCACATCACATGACTGGAGACAAAAGTAAGTTCATTACCTTAACCTGTTATGATGGAAATATGTAAGATTTGGTAATAATGCACCATGTTTAATAAAAGGAAAAGGGTCTATCAAGATCACAGACAAGATTTCATGTAACAATGATTATTATGTTGAAGGATTGAATTATAACTTTTTAAGTGTGTCACAATTGAATAATTTGGGGTCAAAGTTGAGTTTGAGAACAAATCAACCAAGATATATGACACAAATGGAAACTTGATTGGAAAATGTGATCAAACTAGGAGTAATCTATTCTATTTGGATATAGAAGATGTTGCTTGTCTTATTGCAAAATTTGATGATGTATGGCTTTGGCAAAAAATATTATGTCATGTTAACTTTGATAATCTAATTAGTATCAGTAACATGAAAAGAGTTAAAGGTTTGCCTAAGTTGAAGAAACCATAAAATATAATGTACAAGAAATGTCAACTAGGCAAGATGACAAAGTCAAGCTTTAAAAGTAAAGCTTATACCTCTAAGGATATACTTGAAATTGTTTGTAGACCTATTGAAGTGTAAAGCTACAAAGGAGACAGGTATATAATGTTGCTTGTTGATGATTACTCTAGGATGATGACAGTCATGTTTCTATAAAAAAAATTAGATGCTTTTCAAATGTTTAAATGGTACTTGGCAAGAGTTGAAAAAGAAACAGGTAAGAATCTAAATGCTTGAGATCAAACAGAGGAGGTGAATTCACTTCACATGAGTTTGAGATGTTCTACAATGACAGAGGAATCAAGACATAGACATTTGCACCTAGGACCCCTCCACAAAATGGAATTTTTGAAAGAAGAAATGGGTCTATAATGGACTGTGCCAGAACACTCATGATGGAGAAAAATGTTGCTCTAAAATATTGGAGAGAAGTTGTAAGTAGTATTGTATACACCTTGAACCATGTGCAAGTAAGGAAAGGTACTCACTCAACACCTTTTGAACTATGGTATGGTCATCCACCTAATGTGAAATATTTTAAGGTATTTGGAAACAAATGCTATATTCTTAAAGATTTTAGGAGTGGAAAGTTTGATGCAAAGAGCAAAGACGGTATATTCCTTGGTTACTCCATAAGAAGTAAAGCTAACAAGTGTTTAAATACTAACACTAACAAAATTGTGGAAAGTGCAAATGTGAATTTTGATGAGTTTACAGAAGCACATGAGGCTAAACCTACACAAGAACCAAAAGATCACAAGACATTTGTATACTATTATGAATGAATGCTTACCAAAGAAGATGCTAAAAACCATGCAGCAAACCAACAACAAGTTACAACAACTACCGAGTCACATCCTGTGAATGTTGAGTTACAAAATGAGGAAAATGCATAATCTGACTCTAAGATTAGTACACATGAAAGAGATTTTGAAACACCTGATAGAGATGTACATAGTGATACTAAAGCTGAGAGACAAAATGCAACCACAAGAACTGAGCCTAGATTATCTAAATATTTCAAAAGACGTCATCTTGTAGATCAAATCATCAGAGACAAAGATGCAAGGCCAATGACAAGAAATATATTGAGAATTGAAACATGTTTGAAAGGCATGAAGGAACCTAAGATAGTGAGAGATGCATTGGAAGATGATGATTGGTACAAGGCTATGGAAGAAGAAATTCAGCAGATAGAAAAGACAAAGACTTGGAGCCTAGTTCCTAAACTAGAAGACAAGAATGTGATTAGCACAAAATGGGTATTTAGAAACAAGCTAGATGAGAATAATGAAGTGAAAAGAAACAAAGAAAGAATTTTTTACAAAGGGTATGCACAAGAAGAAGGAATTGACTATGGTGAAACATTTGCCCCTGTTACAAGAATTGAAGGAGTAAGAATTCTGCTTGCTTATGCTGCATATAAAGGTTTCAAAGTTTATCATATGGATGTTTATTTTGCATTTCTAAATGGCATATTAGAAGAAGAGGTCTACATAGAATAGCCAAAAGGAGTTGTGGATAAAAATAATAAGAACATGGTATGCAAATTGCACAAAGCCCTATATGGATTGAAACAAGCACCAAGAGCATGGTATGAGAGACTTCATACTTATCTTGTTAAGATTGGATTTAAAAGGATAAATGATAACAACAATTTGTACATTAAGATAGATAAAGAAAAAGGTATACTGATATCTAAAATATTTGTTGTGACATAGTATTTGGAGGTCAAGATGTCTTGTGTAAAGATTTTGCAAATCAAATGAAGCAAGAGTTTGAAATGTCAATATTTGGTGAGATCAAATTCTTTGTGGGATTACAAGTCTATCAAATGAAATATGGTGTATATATCACTTAGTTAAAATATGTCAAAGAGATATTGAAGACATTTGGACTTGAGGCTTCAAAACTAGTAAGTACACCTATGGTAACAACACTCAAGCTATCAAAGAATGATGATTCAGCTAAGGTCAATCAAACATTATATAGATCCATGATTAGAAAATTGAAATATGTAGTACACAATAGACCTAATATTGCATTGGCTATGGGGATAGTTGCTAGATTCTCTACTAACCCTAGAGAGAATCACTTAATGGTCATGAAAAGAATAATGAGATATTTGAAAGGAACAAAAGGGTATGGTTTATAGTATAAGAAGAATGAAAAGTTTGAACTAAAAGCCTAAATTGATGCTGATTGGGCTAGAAATATTGATGATAGAAAGAGCACCAGTGGAGGAGCATTCTTCTTGGGTAGAAGACTTGTTACATGGACAAGCAAGAAGCAGAATTGTAATTCCCAATCTACTACTGAAGTAGAGTATGTTGTGTAGACACCTAAAAAATCCTTTAGAAAATAAAGTATTTTTATTTTCTAAAAAAGTCCCTGATGACATCATCATTTATTAATTATTTATTTATTTAATTTATTTATTTATTTTTTATGCCATTAAATCCCTTTATCTTAATTAAAAATATTCAATTAAGGAATCCCTCCCAAAAATGTTTAAATCTTATTTAAACATTATTTCCTTATTTATTAATTATTTAATTAATAAATTGACCAAAAATCCCAAAATAAATTATTTATTTATTTTTTGCCCAAAACTTGGCCAATTTCTTTAAGACCACTAAACTCTTCCAAAATCTTCTAATCCTTCTTTAATTTTGATTAAAGGCTAATCCCATCATTTCCTACCCCGAATCCCAACTCAAAATATTTAATTAAGATTAAATATTAATCCTCATGTTTATTAAAAATATTTAATAAATATCTCCTCAACCTAAACCCTTGAAATAAATAAAACTTTATTTATTTCCTAAAAACCTTATTTATCCTCATCCTAGGAAGTTCTAGACTCTTCTAGAAAGTCTTCATCCTCATCCAAAGCCTAGACTCTTCTAGAAGATGTCAATCCTTATCTTTGACCCTAATCCTAATCCCCTCCCTAACCTTGTCACATTCCCTAAACATGGGTTAAGATTTGCTAACCCAAGCCAAAGCTAACAAATATCTCCTCCTTCACCCACCCTCATTAAATGCCATCCACTTACCCATCTCTAACAAGCTTAATCTAATATTAACCCAAGCCTAATCCAAGCTTTAATCATTTGCACATTCCTAAGTCAAGCTTAAGACTTTCTTAATCCAACCCAAGTAAAAATATCTCAACTCTCTCACAAATATCCCAAATAAAAATTTATGAAGCCCACAAAGCCATAAATGACTCTTACAAGCCCATTCATTGCTCTTACAAGCCATTATGAGCTTCTTTATGAGCTTTGAGCCTCCTTTGTTGACCCCTCAACCCATCTTGCTCTAACTAATGACCCTGTGACATGTGTCACTCCCTGATTGGCTGTAAGAAAGCACAATCCATGTGCTCTCCTCTCATTCAATCTAAACCTTCCATAAGCTTTCTCCCATCCTTGCATCCTAGCCCTTTGACTATTTAAGGAATCCTCTCTCAAGCCATTTTAACACAATCACCCATAGTAACAAAGTAATGCCATTTTGATCATGAAGTAAAGCCATAATGTCATTTTTGAGAAGCCATTTTACATCAAATCCATTCACCCAAGCCAAAATCCATCAAGAACACCATTGAAGCCTTTGGAGAATCGAGCATACATCCTATCTAATTAGACAAAGCTACTCAATAAGAGAGTTTCTTATTGAGAGAGCCCATTAATGGCTCATATTCTCAGTTGAGAGCTCATCTTAGTCTATCTTGAAGTTACATTTATTTAGTTTTGTGAATACTTTTGATTTGATATTTAGTGTTCTTTGCATTACTAATCCTCGTATACATGTTGTTGCTACTATTAGTTGCACAAACATTGTATGGATCAAATAGCTACTAAAGGGAATAAAGAGATTGCTAAACCAGTGACACTTTATTGTGATAATACAAGTGCTATAAATATATCAAAGAATCCAATAATGCATACAAAGACAAAGCACATTGCAATAAAGTATCATTATGTAAGGGAATTGGTTCAAGACAAAGAGATGAAGATGGAATATATCAACACAAAGGAGCAAATTGTTGATATCTTCAACAAAGCATTACCTAAAGATGCTTATGAGTATCTAAGAGGTAAACTAGAGGTGATACCCCTATCAAAGGCTATGTAAAAGACAAAGGGAGAATCCTACATCAAACAAGTTCACATTCATTTCATACAATTGATGCAGTGGATCTTACTCTAGGAAATTTTCTAATGTAATCACAGAATTGGAATTTCAAATCAGTCACAAGCAAGGTGAAAGAGGAAGAAAATTGAAGAGTCTACAAAAGCCTATGTCTACATATACCAAAGATTCCAAGTGTTGAGTATATGTCTTTGGCATTGTTTTCAAAGAGGGAGAAAGTACATTAAATTGATCAGTGCAAAAGAGGAACAATGAAGTGAGAGTACATCATCAAGAAGATTAGAAGACTAAAAGAAAGAAAGAGGGAGAAAGCATAAAACAAAAGAGGGAGATATTTAGTTATTCTGCTGATCCATGATAGAAGAGAATCAGAAAAGAAGGAACTTGGAGGGAGAAGTTTTGAGTTATATTTTGTAACCTAAGATGGAGTTGCTAATAGAGGGAGAATTTTTATTTACAAACTTTCTTTTTGGTATTGCCTTACTATTTTAACCTAGTTATTTATCATTTGTTTGACTGGTTGATCAGTTTGGTTTGCCATCAATGCCAAAGAGGGAGATTGTTGATATATGATTGAAAAGATCATTTGAGTAGAAAATTGTTGACAAAGATTGTGTTGTTCAATCATTGTTTTGTCACTAATGTCAAACCTACTACATGTTGGTAAGACAATTGCTTATATGTTTCAAGCACTATCACTTAGTTGATTGATAAGGAGGATTTGATCAACAAAATGTAACAAAAGTACCCAAAGGAAAGGTTGAGTTATGATTATGTATTGAAGTGTAAGAATCAGTTAAGACAATGATAACATAATATATTGATGATCTACTTGAGGTTACAAAATGATTGGCTACACTTAGAAAGTTCAAAAGAATAAGGTTGGACAAAGTTCATCTATTAAGCTTGACCAAGTTGATAGAAGGTGCTGAGAAAAGTGAGTGCAAGCCAAGAAAAAAGTCATTTGGAGCTGAGTGAAAGCAATTTCTAGTAGATGTTGAGCAAGTTAGTAGGTTTCGAGTAAGTTAATAGATGCCAAGTAATTTTCAATTGATGTCGAGCACCAATAAAATCCAGTTGATGTCGAGTAATATAGTATGTGTTGAGCATTAGTAAATTGATAATGCCGAGCTATTGCATTATGAAAAAGATCAAATATTTGCCAATTAAAAGCTGATAAGTTTGTTTTCTTGGAACTTGTAAATCAGGAGGAAGATAATATTGATGAGCTAGAGGCATAGAGTCTTATGTAAACCATTTTGGAGGCAAATTCAAATGGATTGTAGGAGAATTTTCTAGAGAAGACAAGATATGGGGTAGATTCATTGTATCCTACCTAATCCATAAAAAACCCTAATTTTTGTGATGGATAATGAGCAAGAAAAATATTTCTAATTTCCTATATGTAGGGATGTGTTGTCATGAAGCAAAGAGGTTAGAGAGTTTTGGATGCAAAAATTTGACAAGGAGAAGGAAGAGGGTTTCCTTCATCAAGTGACCCAAGAGAAGAAGTGTGCAATGGTGAACTAAGCAGGAAGGCTTAAAGAGGATGAATGCTTGAAGGTGAACAAGCTATTAGAGTTGAAAAGAATGGAAGCCAAGTAGAGTTGAGGACTAAATAGTGATCTGTAATCTGCAAGTAAGGTTGTAAGTTGTATCAGATCAAAGCTCTATTGTTACTTTCTAACAATTGTATCAAATTAGGGTAAATCCTTTGGAGAAAGGTTGATTTAACAGTCATTGGAAAATCCTTTAATAGGGTGGCATTCCAAGTGAATGGGAAAAATTCCTCTAACAAGACTCACTTTTAACAAAGTGATTGAAATCCTTTATTTCGGTCACATTTAATAGTGTGTGTTGTAATCTTTAACAAGGTTGGCTTTTAACAGGGCATCACTTCAGAAGAGTGAAAAAGGAGTAGCATGTTACTAGTGATTTTTCCCAAATTGGGTTTCCATGTTGAATCATTGTGTCAAATGTGCTGATGGATATGTTGTGTTTTATGCTTTATACTTTTGCATGTTAATGTTACAGTAACATATCAATTTTGGTTAACACACAATGAATGCATGCATGGTTAAGAATGATATATGGGTTCATTTAATTGTGAAAATTTTTATTTCTATATCTGGACCTTGAATAACTGATTCTCCTGCCCCCCATCCCTAGTTATACTAAAAGAATTCCAACAATTGGTATTAGAGCCCAATCGCTTAAGAGGATTAGTTTTAAGGTACTAAAAGCATAAAGATCAAGATGTCAAAAAGAGAGGTACCCAAGCTAAACAGAGATAACTTTTTTGCATGGAAAATTTTGATGAAGCCACACCTTGGAGGACTTGGAGATTATGCACAATCTTGCATTTCAATAGCACATGTTGATCTAGCAAGAGCCCTAACTACTGAAGATTTGAAGAAAAAGAAAGAACACAATCAAGCAATGTTGGAGATTACCTCTACCCTAAGCAATGTTGAGTTTGATGATATCAAAGACCTTAAAAGTGCAAAGCAGATGTGGGATGCCCTAGACACCATCTATGAAGGAGACAAAAATGTTCAAAGAGCCAACTCAAAGAGCCTTAGAGGTAAGTTTGATGACATGAGAATGGAAGAAGGTGAAAACATTGCTCAATATGTTGCTAGAATAAAAGAATTTGTTAGTGCAATAAAAGGTGCAACTGGTAAAATAAATGATGATACTATGGTTAGTAAAGTCTTGAGAACGTTGTTGCCTATGTATGTCATTAGAGTGTTTGCAATCCAAGAGTTAAGATGTATGCCAAGAAATTATCTAACCCTTGAAGGTTTGGTAGGAAGACTCATTGCTTTTGAGTTATCTAATTTTGACATCTATAGACCAGAAAAAATTGAATCAGCTTTCAAAGCAAAATTGTTACTAAAGGATTCTAAGGAGGTAAAGCCAAAGAAGAAGAAAAGAAAGATAAAGTATGCATCTAGTGACAGTAGTGTTGCTGAGGAAGACATTGAACAATTGGAAGCATTGTTGGCCAGAAGATTTCACAAAGGAAAAGTTAAATTCAAAGGTAAGTTTCATATCATTTGTTTTAATTGCAATGAAGTTGGTCATATTGCTGCAAGATGTACACAGAAGAAGACTTTCAGAGAAGGGAACAAGCACAAAAATAGAAGAGAAGATGATGGAAGAGACTACAAAGATAAAGGCAAGAAGTCATGCTACATTATTGATGAACATGATTTTGATGAAAATGATGATGAAGTGGTATATGTTGCAATGAAGGATGAATTGGATGAGGATGAGGCTACTACACTTATGACTTATGTGAAAAAGAATGATAAGTGGATCATTGACAGTGGATGCTCACATCACATGACTGGAGACAAAAGTAAGTTCATTGCCTTAACCTATTATGATGGAAATCATGTAAGATTTGTTAATGATGCACCATGTTTAATAAAAGGAAAAGGGTCTATCAAGCTCACAAACAAGATTTCATGTGACAATGCTTATTGTGTTGAAGGATTGAATTATAACTTGTTAAGTTAGTCATAATTTAATAACAAGTTGAGTTTGAGAAAAAATAGCCAAGACATATGATACAAATGGAAACTTGATTGGAAAAGGTGATCAAACTAGGAGTAATCTGTTCTATTTGGATATAGAAGATGCTACTTGTCTTATTGCAAAATTTGATGATGATATTTAGGAGTTGGTTTATACTAGTTTATGTGGTCCTATTGGAGTGCAAATTTATTATGGTGACAAGCACTTTATTCTATTTGTTGATGTTTTCTCTAGAATGGTGACTATGATGTATTGAAAAGAAAATTTTGATTTTTTCAAATATTTAAGTTGTATTTAGCTAGAGTTGAAAAGGAAGTAGGTACAAGTTTGAAATGATTGAGATTATATAGAGGAGGTGAATTCATATTTAAATAGCTCAATACAATCTATATGACAAAGGAATCAAAAGATAAATGTTAGCACCAAGGACTTGACCACAAAATGGGATAGTTGAAAGGAGAAATAGATCAATTATGGACTATGCAAGAATGCCAATGATGGAAAAAAATGTTTCACAAAATTATTGGAGAGAAGATGTAAGTATTATTGTCTATACGCTAAACCAAGTTCAAGTTAAGAAAATTATAAACAAAACTCCTTTTGAATTGTGGTATGTTTATGCACTTAATTTCAAATATTTAAAAGTATTTGGAAGCAAATGTTACATACTAATAGATGCAAGGAAAGGAAAACTTGTTGAAAAGAGTGATGAAGGTATATTCCTTGGATATTTTACTAAAAGAAAGGCATATACATGTTTGAATACTAACAATAATAAAATTGTGGAAAGTGCAATTGATAGAGTTGATGAACTTACATAAAAGAATGAAGAGGAATGCAAGAAGAAACCTAAAGATTATAGAAAATATGTTTACATATGTGAAGGAGAACCAAGTACCTTACCTAAACCAAAGTAAGAGACTATCGATTATCTCCAGACATGCACTATTGAGACTCAGTAGAGAAACTTTGTCAAGTGTCACCAAGTTACCAAACACCAAACAAAGGAAGCCAAGTTACAACAGGAGATAATTGGAGAGAATAAACAAGCTAAACTAAGTAAATTACCACAAGGAGAAAGAATATTTGAACCTGTCTTATTACACCACACACTTGATTAGATCAAAAGATTTAGGAGTCACAACAAGAAACAAGTTGAAGAATCACTAGTAAATTTGGAGTCAATTTTCAACAAATTTTGGTCAAAATTTTGACCAAGTAGTTCATGGTAAATTTTCTCATCAAAATTTCAACCAACCTATAAGTTGGTCAAAATTTTGACAAATACATTCGTCAAAAAATTTTGATTTTTGCTAGCTCTGATTTGTCATTGTTGGTCAAATTTTCCACCAATGTTTGGTCAAAAAATTTTAGAATTGGTAGAAATTTTGATCAATTCTTGGTAGAAAACTATCAAGAATTGGTCAAAATTTCCACCAATGTTTGGTCAAAAAAAAATTGGTGGAAATTTCAACCAATTCTTGGTAGAAAACTATCAAGAATTGGTTGAAATTTCCACCAATGTTTGGTCAAAAAAAAATTATGTTGTATCAAGCAATTGTTTCTTATCCAAGCCATTTAATTTACAACCTTTTAAATCTCTAAAAAGATAAAGTTGGAGCAGGAGAATTTGCAACCTTTTAAATTCTTCTTACTAAGGACATGAAGAGGAAGAATCATGAAACTTCATTGGGAGACACTTTCATAAACAACATAGGGGGCAGATCACAAGGAGGTAATCATTACCAAGGAGGAATGTTCAGATGACTGTTGGACTTCAAATTCAATAATAACCACATTATCTATCATCCTTAATCCATTTATAGAGTGCCATAATGTCTATATAGAGTGTCACAATGTGTATATAGAGTGTCACAATGTCTATGACCTTACTTGTTTTCGAGACTTTCTTTTTAGCACTGTGGACTGTGGAAGCTTTCCATGCTATTCACACTATAAATCTTACAAAATATAATGTTCAATCATAACTAAAAGTATTAAGTACTCACTTTTTCAATTCAAAGGCCTTAGCCACTAGAAAGATCTGGTCATGTTCTCCCCACACAATCAAAATGTCCTACAAAACACCCAATCGTCAGTCCTTGAATACAACTTTGGATAAAAGGATTTCAGGTAGGAGAAAAAAAAATGTCATGAAAATTAAAACATCATGCATAAGAAACAAGGAAGTAGGAAATGCCTTCTCAAGAATAGGAAGAGGTGGGGCAACTTCAGTATATTGTTGACCTCATTTTTCAATTATTTACAAATTACTATAACTCTGTTGATCCAATAGTAGTATGATCAAAACAAATAGTGGCATCACATTTCAAAAGATAAGCAGGGAGTTTCACATTATATTCTTGAATTTGTTTGTCACTTTTTTTTTGCAGTGCTCATGAGTCATAACAAAGGGACATGTAGCTAGTAGTATTCAACCAATTCTTGGTAGTTTTATGCTAGCTAATATATATTTACAAAATTGACACAAAAGAATTAAAGAATCTTTAGGCAAGGAAAATGTTTAGTTACCTTACACAAGACTAATTTACATGAGAGGGTAAAAGTAAGAACTCAATGAAAAGAAAAGAAAGAGAAATCCTTCTATAGTAGCAATAGTCCCTTGTGAAATCTTGGATGCCAACAAACTTCCCCCAATGATAGCAAGGGTAGTGCTTATTGTGTGTCCCAGTGTTGTGCCAATAACAACTCCAATGAGGAATAGCAGAGAGCAAAGAATACTAAGGAAAGACTAGTGGAATGCTCAAAATATAGATAAATGAATACTTAGTGCACAAACTTCTTTACATATAAGGTGCAAAAAAAAATCTAGGTAGTTTGGAGTGTTCCATAGACCCATAGAGCTTCGAGTGCATGCACATCATCTTATAGAGTGTTTTTGATAGGAAATTTAGATAATAGTTATACATATTTATCATTTTTACTAACTACAATATAAATTAGACACAATATAAATGAGCTATGATTATTAATTTTCCTTTTGTTCTACAACAGAAATGGACATGGAAAGTTATAGATCACAAGAGATTAAATACCAACAAAGCTAACTAAAGATATCAAATGAGGGATAATCTAACTTGTTTATAAAATAAAGCAATAGATAAAACATAAATTATGAACTCCACTTACATGTCTATGGATGCCAAAGATGAGGCGTGTTAGTGTTAATATATAAATATAGAATTGATGGATGCAACCTATAAGGATGATATGATTGACCACTAATTGAATTTTGAAGAAGGAAAAATGTTCTCAACTAGCCCACAGAAAATATTGTGTCATTGATGATGATGCTTCCACAGACAAAAATCTTGATTCACCCAATTCAATGTTATGTAAATATAGAAAAGAATATTGAATAACATAATACTTACTCTTGCCTAAAATGGTACCAATTGGTATGTCTTCATCAATTTAATTACATTCTAATGTATGTCCTTTTCTAGTTCAACCAACTGATCTCTAGCAACACAAAGAACAATAGTTTTACATATCAGAATCAAATATAGTTGTTGATTGAAGTCCAACAATGGCATAACCAAATGAGAGACCAAAACAAAATCTCACTAGATACATCATAGTAGCAAGGTTATTCCACGAACTTGGGGAAATGTCAAAACCATCACCCCCATTGTCTCTTATCAAGAATTTTACCAAAAAAATACCCTAGAAGCAGTGGCACTATAGAAGGATGAATGTGATAAGACAAAAAAATAAAAATAAAGCCTAGCTCTAATAAAAAGATCATTTTTATTGGATTCTTCTATGTATCCCCACACCATACTCAGCCCTCAACTACTAAAAATAGGTTTCATCATCCATTCCAAGCCATTTTAAATGCCAAAAATAATTGCAGCAAAGTTGAAGGGGAAAAAGGCATTTTGAGAAAAGTTTGTTGGTACTGCTTGAGAATTTATAAGAAATGGAGAAAAAAAAATTACAAACCTCTTGATACCTGATTTTTTCTTCATCCTCTACATCATTTTTCTCCTTTGACAACTTCGTAATCTCATCCAAAAAAAATTGCTCCATTAATTCTAGTGTCTAAGGTAGATATTCTTGATAGCCAGCATTGATTTGTTTCTCATGTCTAGATCCTTTGACATCTTTAACATTTGTTTGTTATGATTGTCCTTTAGAATCTGGCATTTGACCTAGATAGAAGGGGCTACCTAATTCAACACCTATAGGAAGCATGTTGTCATTGCCTAGATCTAGAGGACCTGGACCTATAATGTATGCACTTAGAAAGGTGTCAAACTTACATGCCTAATCCAATTTATCAAATTAGGTAATTACTCTTTTCACTCTTTTTACATGCCTAATCCCATGCAACTAATTGCTTCTTTAATCTTGATAGTGCACAACTGGGAATCTTCTCATAGAATGCTAGAGTAACTATACTTCTAAGATTTGACACTTTTGTGATAGATGTAGAGGGGAATTTATAATATGCAAACACTACTGCACTAGAAACTTGCCACATAGCTCACATATTTTCTTCCCTCCTTTTCCAAATTCTATTCAGATTTGTCTCAAAAATTTGGTAATCAAACAAATATCACAATTTGATTATTATTTAAAACAAGTAGGAAAAAAGAAATTGAATGACCATTGTCCCTTAAAAAAATTGAGTTTTGCCTAGAGAAAATGTTTAGGTGGTTGAGAAGGTTCATCCTTGCTGTAAGTAAGTTTTAGGAGTTCAAGTATGATTTTCTTTTGGAAGTGGCTTTCACCTCAAATATCACCTTGTGCATCATCCTTCCTAAATCTTCACAATGTTATGCTATATGTTTGTATGCTATTCTAAGATTTGAATTTCTTTGAATTGTATTTGATATAGGCCTTTGCATTTATCATATTTGTTTTACCTACAATGTGTTATGATCAGATACTCTTGTTATGAACAGATCATGTGCATCTAATGATTATATATTTAATTGATGCACTCTTTAAAGTAGCAATAAATATATCTCTGATAGATGTCTATATATTGATCAAAGATGCATTTCAAAAGAAATGCAAGAGCACACAAAAGTTTCCATATCCCAAACACAATAAAATTTAATAGAAGAGGCATCAAAATCCAATTCACTATAGCTATATGTACTTACCTGTGCCTCTGGTAAATAATTTAAGTTGAAATGAAGCAACATATTACTGCAAACTATTCCTAATGTCATCTATCCATAATTTAGACTTGACAGAATAAGGTCAAGATGGCTAAAAGATGAATAGACCAAAAGTTGTGCCTAAAAATGGTATTTTCTAAAATCCCAAAATAAAAAAATAGAGGAATGATTTCGAGGAGAGACACAGTAATGTTTAGGGGTTTAATGATTGTGTTATAGAAAATGGAAACACGTGTATTATTAATCAATCACACATATATTAATAGTTGATCATTTTTTAGTTTTTTTGGTTGTTATTTGGTCCATTTGTACCACAAGTATTGTATCTTTTGGTGAGTGACTCTTGAGGAGTAAATATAATGGGTAATGGGCAAGTGTTTGAAAATGACACTTTTCCACTACTTTGTAGTCCACAACATCTACAAAGAGATTTGTAATTGAAATCTTAGCTTTAATCTCTTCAGTCACCTAAGGAGGTACATCAAAATAATTGACATAATTTGACTTACAATTTAGAGGAATGATTTAGGGGAAGAGACTCGGTAATGGTTATGGGTTTAATGACTATGCTATAAAAGATGATAACACGTGTATTAATATCAATCATATAGATATTAATAGTTGATCATATTTTTTCTTTTTTCTTTTTAATTTTGTCAATTTGTATCACAAGTACTATATCTTATGATGAGTGACTATTGAGGGGCATATATAATGGGTAATGGGAAAGTATTTTAAAATGGAACTTTTCCACCACTTCGCACACCACAGCATCTACAAAGAGATTTGTAAATGCCCAAATGCTAAAATATTAACTTTAAGGAAGTACGTCAAAATAATTGACATATTTTACTTACAGTTTAGAAGAAGATCTAGCCTAAGGGACTACTAAATCTCTTCCACTAGATAACTCCCAAAAAATAAGTTCCATGAAAGGTTTTCCTAATGATGCATTGTCTATTGTCCATAAATATCGACTAATTCTAGCCTTCATTGGCTTCCAGAAATTTGTTACAAAATTCACCAATTTAAAATAACATTTTAAAAAACAAGACTCAAACCAATGCCAAATTTCATAAATGAGATGTTAGATTAAACTATCGTAGGCATCGCAGCCTCTTGAGGAATTAATTTTTAAACCATTTAATAGACCCTGTAAATAGAGCTCTACATAGTTTTTGCTTTCCCAAAATGGAAGTAGCTTAAATAACTATTGTTTTTAGTCATGATCATTCAAACTTCCTCCTACTATTGTTGATGTTGCTACAAAATTCTACATGAGCCTCATCCAATGACAATTTCTTAGAGTTGATGCCCAACTGGTTAGACCAAAATGTAAGCAAAGGTAAAACTAAAAGAATTATACCTTTGATAGGTCTAGATTATAGTCAGTGCAGTCTCTTAAGAAATTGTCATTGCAATCTCTTGAGAATTGTGAATGCCTTGACTCTTTCCATGATTGGGTGTGATTCCCAAATCATCAAAGTGGTTTGTTGTAGCTTGATTTCAAATTTTACCCCTAAACCTCATTATTTCAACAAGAATTCAACTTCTAACTTGAACAGTGATGTATCATATAAAATTTTCAAACTAATTACATATTGATACTAAATTAAGCTTGATAGACAACAAGTTGATATGCAAACAAAAAATCTAAACAAAAATCAAAAATCTTAATCAAGATCCTTGGCTATGATGCACTCCACTGAGTACCTGATACTTGTGTACATGGTGTTAGAATTATTTAGAATAACTAAGAGGGGGGATGAATCAGTTATCCAAGGTCCAATGTGTTGGAAATAATCAAGACTAACAATGTTACTAAGAGGGGAGGGGTGAATCAGTAACACTAAAACTTTAACTCTATTCTGCATAATAATATTTGTACCATTCATCCATCGAATCTATTGTATGCATGAAAAGATAAATATCTCTAACACATGAACACACAGATTTGGTGACCCAGAAACCTTCCAATTAGAAAGTAAAACTGGGGTGGGGATGATACCCACAAAACTTCAATACTGCAGTATAAAGTTGGCAGGTTAAGGCTTACAATGATCACTGCTGATGATCTGCCCTATTAGGAGCAAGTAGGATTGATAGATCCACCTTGTTAAAGGATTTATAAACATACAATGAAGTATGCACTCTGTTAGGAGATTTACAAAAGACGGTTAATTCTACCTGGTTAAAGGATTTAGAAAATTGATTCACCTATTAAAATGAAGCAGTGAATCTGATTGCAACTAATTGCTAATAAGATTCTTTGTGCTCTGATCACCTGATGTGATGGATATAGCTTTTCTGTACCAATGTTGACCTTGTTGTATTCCTTTGTTCTGCTGGTAATTCACTTTCCTTCTTTTCAAAATATTGCAACACACCACAACCAACGATGATTCTTTGTGCTCTAATCACCTGATGTGATGGATATAGCTTTTTGTACCAATGTTGACCATGATGTATTCCTCTATTCTACTGGTAATTCACTTTCCTTCTTTTCAAAATATTGCAACACACCACAACCAACGATGATTCTTTGTGCTCTGATCACCTGATGTGATGGATATAGCTTTTCTGTACCAATGTTGACCTTGTTGTATTCCTCTGTTCTGCTGGTAATTCGCTTTCCTTCTTTTCAAAATATTGCAACACACCACAACCAACGATGATTCTATTTAGCATCTCATTGTTTCAAATGATATATACCATTCCAATATTTACATTGGAAAGGTCGGCCAAAACACAAGTGAACAAACATTACTGAGTCAGCCAGGTGGTAGAAAACTTGGGTTCCACAAACTGACTCAATGACCTTCTGATACTCGGCATCCACTTCAATACTTTGCATTGTCATACACTCAGTAAAAGTAGAGGCACAGTCCATACTAATCATTCTGAGTAGCTCAGAACTCGGTAACCATTGGTGACTCGGTGAATGTTGTGTCACTCGGTAGAAATTGAATCCATTGATAACCTTCTTTACTTGGTAAATATTGATTCCCTTGTTTACTCGGGAAACATTGATTCCTTCATTTACCTTGTTTACTCAATAAACACTGACTCCTTCATTTACCTTGTTTACTCGGTAAACATTGATTCTTTCATTTACCTTGTTTACTCGGTAAACACTGATTCCTTCATTTACCTTGTTTACTCGGTAAACACTAATTCTTTCATTTACCTTGTTTACTCGGTAAACATTGATTCCTTCATTTACCTTGTTTACTTGGTAAACACTGATTCCTTCATTTACCTTGTTTACTCGGTAAACACTAATTCCTTCATTTACCTTGTTTACTCGGTAAACACTGATTCCTTCATTTACTTTGTTTACTCGGTAAACACTAATTCCTTCATTTACCTTGTTTACTTGGTAAACACTGAGATCTTTGATGACTCAATGAGCACTGTCTGCTTGGTAAACACTGCGAAGCTCAGTAATCACTAACTACTTGGAGAATACTATTCTACACGGTAACTACTATGAACTCGATAAATACTGCTGAACTTCCCATATGCTCAATTTCCAAAGGAATGCTCGGTATCAACTGTAGATTAGGTGAGTAGCTTGGTAAACATTCACAATCAAATAAGTGTTGTGACTGATGACAAATATATCATAATTCCAACAATCTCCCCCTTTGGCATTAGTGACAAAAACACTTATGAGCCAACACTTATATACAATATCTGACATGTTGACAACTAATTCCGCTAAATATTCATGGCTTCCTTACATATGACTCCCCATACAATATACACAAGGTATTTACATGAGTTATATGACTTTTATTTACAGTATCTCTTTGTCCCTTTTTGTACATTTATCTCACCAATAACTCTATCTGAGTATCTCTTTCTCCCCCTTTTTGACAATAATGCCAAAAAATAATAATAAAAGAATGTATTTACATAGAAACACCAAAATGTGAGATAAACTCTGAATGTACCTGAAGAATGAGTTGTAGAGTCTTATCCTAATTCTCTTGCAAGATTCTGCATGTGGATAGAGCAATTTGAACTTCTGCAGAGAGTTCAATTACATGGTCTGCAATGGAGAAATTGTTGTCATGGATCAATGTTTTTGAGTGGAAAATGTGCTTTTGCATTGTGTTCATGATGGGAAGGATCATATTTTGAATATCTATCAATGTAGATCTAATCCTTGACTCTTCTCTCAGCAATTCTGCTTATTTTTTTGACAAAAAATCGATTCTGAGGTGATGAGATGAGGTTGAACTGGGGTCAAGCTTCAAGTTTTGTGTGCTTGCCTTCAAATCCTCATCTATCTTATTTAATTTCTCTCTTATCTCCTTAGTCTACTCAGTAACATCACAAAGCTTAGCAAAAAGAGATGTTACATTATTAAAAGAATTTTCAGTATTAGCCAAAGATGAGGTTAATTCAACCTGTTTCATTGCTATGTGTTGAGCAATGTGCTCAAGCACCTTATTATCAAATTTCTTTTCTGCCTTCTCCATCAACTTTTCTTGACCGGAGGTATCCTCATTGAATTTATTGACTACCTCTTCTAACTGGATCAAAATGTGTTAAGTAGAATCTACATCAACACCTATAGCCTCTGTAATTATATTTCGGGCATTCTCAATTATTTTATATTCCTTATCCCTTTCAGACCTTAGATACTTCTATGTAGCCTTCATCTCAATTAGTTGACTAGCATACCTCATTTCTTCAATGGTAGCATTTTCATAGTCAATCTTTGGAATTACTATCTCAGTGTCTAGGTCAATTTTTTTAGGAATTTCCTTTCCAACGATCATAAGTCTTAATGGTTGCTTTTGTTTGACTTCTGTAATGATTGGTTTGACCTTGTGAATAGACACAATGGTAGAGATGGAAGGACTAGCAGTGAAAACTAGGATACTTGAGGGTGGAGTGCCAATAGGAGTATATGCCAGGTCAAAAACTGAAGTGCTTGCTGCAAATGGTGATACACTCGGTGATGCAGTATCTAAACTAACTGGGTTTGAAGTAGATACAGATATTGCTGACAAAATTTTAGAACAAATTGGAATTGACAAAATTGCGGAACTTACTGTTATTACGGTTGGTGATGATGGAGATGAGAAGTCTTGCTCGATAACTGAAGAAAAGGAATGCAGCTTGGTAGATGAAGTGGTAGACACTTCCATTGATGATACCTGGAGCTGAGATGTGGCAGGTGCTGATGATATATCTAATGTAGATGTGACCAAACCTGCTGAAGCTGACTCCAACCTTGATGATGCTACAGTTTTAGGTGGAGAGTGTGGAAGTGATGCAATAATGGCTGCTGCAATTTTCACCGGATCGTCTTCCTCCTTATCTACCTCTTTAGCTTCTTCTTCCTTGTCTTCTTCCTCTTTATTTTCCATCAGTGCATGCAACTCTCCTAGTGAGACTGTGATAGATGGAGTGTTATCAAGCTCATCATCATTGTTGTTGTCATCATCTTTGATTTCTACTGGATCTTCACTGGGCTTATGTAGATGATAGATATTTTTCCACATGTTTGTAGCATCATTTACAACATGTTCAATGTCTTTGATCAAAATCAAACAAGTGTGGAATCTGATCATCATTTTACCTTCATGGTTTTTCATTTCAATTTTTACTTCTGCTCTAGTGAGACTTGGTCAAAGATTCCTTAGAGATTGTTTAGAAATATCTTTTACCATTTGGGTGGCTAACTCCCATCTCGGTTGCAATCTCTCCAGTAGTTCTTTTGAGATTTGAGGGGCAATCTGGTCTGGGGAGTATTTCTATTTACCCATCTAGCTGAGTACCAGTTCCTCAATCTGCATTTTCTCCGCATCAGTTCTAGTTTCAAATTTCAATGCTTCAAAATTTGTGATGCCAGCTCCTTCCTTTAATTGTTTGAGCCTTTGCTCGAATGAGAGTGTAGGCCTAACTAGTATAGGTTCCTGCTTACCTTTCCTAGTTCTTCTGGTGAATACTGCAGTAGGCTTCTTTTTGGGTTTGGTAATGATTACCTTACCTTTCTTCTTTGGTTGTTCCTCTACAGATTTTTTTTCTCCTTCTTCTTCACCTTCTTCTTCTTCTCCTCCTTCTTCTTCTTCACCTTCTTCATCTTAACCTTTTCCCTTGGTGAGCATAAGAGTACCGGTAGAGGTTTTCAATTTGGCTATTTTCCTCTTGCCCTTGCTTATGGCCTGTGGTAGCTTGATTTCAAGCTCAATTCTGGCCTTAGCTTCTTCATAGGTTCCAAAAATTGGTTGTCTTGGGTCTACTGGCTCATTTACTAGTGCCTCTATGATGTCTTTGGTTTCACCAATATTTACCTCATAAGGAAGAGGTTTTACCCATGCAACTCGAGGTCTAACTGCCTGAATGTATACCTTGTCACAGTCAACCATGAAACATACATCATCTCTATAATCCTCAACAAGCTTAGGAGGAATCCTGAACCTATTATTCATCCTCTCCTTGAAGTCTTCAAAATAATTGTCCATAATACTATCAAAATTTTTGCCCATTTCTGCTACAAATTTGTTTATTTGATACAAAACTGGAATGTCTTTCCTCCATACTACTGTACCTTTTGAAGGGAAAAACTTTTGTACAAAGAAAAATAAACAAATTAACAAAGAACCAAATTTACAGGAGTTGGTTTTAGAGGTCCTTATACTATCCATGTTTTTATTAAGTTGTTTGAGCAGCACATCTGCTAGGTCAAACTCCATGTTTTTCTTGACAACCTTATAAGCTAAATCTACAGCCTCACAAGGTACGCTATTCAATCTGCTAGAACTACACATCTTATATGCAATCAAATAGATTTCGAACCTTAACTCTACATCGGATACATTGTTAGGTTTCAATCCTCTTCCATCCCATTTGGCTAGGGTTAACCTTTGAAGTTCATCCCGACTTAGGGTTTTAGTTGTTTTTTATTTTCTTAACATTGGCAAACCCATGATCTTATGAATCATCTTCTTTGTTATCAGGACAGGTTGCTCTAACCACAACTGTCTATTATGCACATGGCTTAAAATGTATCTTATCCATTTCATTTGAAAGTTCCTTGGCAGATACGGGATATGGGTCAAACCTTTGGTTTCCAGATGTTTGTACTCGAGTTGTAGGGTTTCGTTCAAACACAACTCGGCTAGGGCATTATCCATGTCTAGTGTCCCTATTTCTTGAACAGTGCATCTGAAATGAGTACAAATGTCATTTATAAGTAGTACCTTTGGTGGAATCTTTTATTGGGCTCCATGTGGGTCGAGCAATTCAGCTATGGCAAGAACGAGTTTGAAGCTAGGTGCTTTCCATTCTGCTCCCTTCACAAGCATTTTAGAACCTCTTTTTGCCTTGCTGCTTGCAGATGCCATTGCTACTTGGTGAGTGAATGATTTCATTAAACAAATTTTTCACTAGAAAATCTTCAAATCACTTGAACTCTCTTTCACACTCTTGGAAATTTCTTTGCTCTTTATATTCTAAATTCACGGTGAAAAATGAGATCAAATTTTTCTTTTTTGATGAAAAAATTGCCATTAATGCTCAGGTACGAAGGTAGCTGAGATGACCTAGGGTTTGTCAGATAGTCACTGACTTACTCAGTAAACCTTGCAACTCGATAAACAAACAAAAACCTTTCACATTATCAACCTAGCTCAGTTAAGTCTGAAATCAACCTTGCTCGGTAGATGCATCATAGTGAAATATGTCTAATATCTAAAATACTGATTTGTCTTTTGCACTTCTATATTCTGGAACTGCTTAGGATATTGCTTGATGATGCAGTCCCTAATTTTTTGATAAGTCTAATTAGAAATGGTGGAGTCACCCACTTCTTGAGTGACAGCCATTATTTGAATTTTTTGGCTCGATAGATTTTGGAATCCATTGTTGTCTCATCTGCTTTCAAATGTTGTCAGCTATGGCTTTCTTTTCATCTTCAATTCTTCTTGTATTCATGCTATTTTTGGATATATGACCAATTTTGGTACATGTATAACATCTTATAATAGTATCTTTCTTCCTTAGGTGATGCCTTGCACAGTTTATTCCAATGTGTCCATATTCTCCACAATAGTGACATCTGCACAAAGTATTGTAGTCCCAACCAAATAATGCTTTGATAACCTATTCTACTAGATTGAATGATTTTGATCTACATTTAGATGCCTTGTGACCTTGTTTCTTGCATTTGTGACATTTTCCCTCAAACTTTGGTTTTTCCTTGCATTCATTTGCTTTGTGACCATGTTGATTGCAATTGTAGCATTTACCATTGAATTTTCTTTTACCATTGCTCCAACATCTTTTGGATGTATGACCTAACTTTCCACAGTGATTGCAAGTAGGTTTTTGATTCTTTTGGGTACCTTGTTTGGAAGATTCACCTTCTTCATTGTATCCAAGGCCTACTTTACCTTTTTGTCTATGAAAATTCTGCTCATTTTGCAAATTCAATTGATCCATATCTGCTTGAGATTTTATCATCCTTTCATTGACTTGTTTTTCAACATTTTATTCATTTTTCAAACTTTCATTGATTTGTCTTTCAGATCTCAGATCACTTTGCAAACTTGCATTGATTTATCTTTCAGTGATTAAATCATTTCTCAAACTTTCATTCTCAGATCTTAGATTCATAATTTCTTCATTTGCATTAGATAGTTGTCCTATAAGATCTTCATGCTGAAGGGATAGATTATTTCTTACCTCTAAGTCTTCATTTGCTTTGTTTCTCTGTTCCAAAACTTCACATAGTCTGATGGATTGGATTTCTTGTTCTCTTCTGAGTTTTTTTACTTCTTCCTGCAGAGAACCATTCTTTGCTACGAGTTCCTTGATTGCTTCATTAGCTTCATTTGAACTGCTTGATGGTAAAAGGTCTTCAATCCTTTCTTCAATATACTGATGATCATTCATTTGTCTTACAAGTTCCTTTCTTCTTTTCAGATATTGGGAAAGATGCTCTTTTGCTTCATTGAGTTGAGTCATGGCCATTTCTAGATCTAGCTTTTCATTCTCAATAGATTTGTTAAGTCTGAATATCTCCATTGTCCTTGATCTTTGCTCAAGTTGTCAAACTTTATCCTGAGAACCACAATATTTTGATACCAATTGTTGGAAATAATCAAGACTAACAATGTTACTAAGAGGGGAGGGGTGAATCAATAACACTAAAACTTTAACTCTATTCTGCATAATAATATTTTTACCATTCATCCATCTAATCTACTATATGCATGAAAAGATAAATATCTCTAACACATGAACACACAGATTTGGTGACCCAAAAACCTTCCAATTAGAAAGTAAAACTAGGGTAGGGATGATACCCACAAAACTTCAATACTGGAGTATAAAGTTGGCCGGTTAAGGCTTACAATGATCACTTCTGATGATTTTCCCTATTAGGAGCAAGTAGGATTGCTAGATCCACCTTGTTAAAGGATTTACAAACATACAATGAAGTATGCACTCTGTTAGGAGATTTACAAAAGACTGTTAAGTCTACCTGGTTAAAGGATCTAGAAAACTGATTCACCTGTTAGGATGAAGTAGTGAATCTGATTGCAACTAATTGTTGATAAGATTCTTTGTGCTCTGATCACCTGATGTGATGGATATAGCTTTTCTGTACCAATGTTGACCTTGTTGTATTCCTCTGTTCTGCTGGTAATTCGCTTTCCTTCTTTTCAAAATATTGCAACACACCACAACCAATGATGATTCTTTGTGCTCTGATCACCTGATGTGATGGATATAGCTTTTCTATACCAATGTTGACCTTGCTATATTCCTCTGTTCTGCTGGTAATTCGCTTTCCTTCTTTTCAAAATATTGCAACACACCACAACCAACGATGATTCTTTGTGCTCTGATCACCTGATGTGATGGATATAGCTTTTCTGTACCAATGTTGACCTTGATGTATTCCTCTGTTCTACTGGTAATTCGCTTTCCTTCTTTCCAAAATATTGCAACACACCACAACCAATGATGATTCTTTGTGCTCTGATCACCTGATGTGATGGATATAGCTTTTTTATACCAATGTTGACCTTGTTGTATTCCTCTATTCTGCTGGTAATTTGCTTTCCTTCTTTTCAAAATATTGCAACACACCACAACCAATGATGATTCTTTGTGCTCTGATCACCTGATGTGATGGATATAGCTTTTCTGTACCAATGTTGACCTTGTTGTATTCCTCTGTTTTATTGGTAATTCGCTTTCATTCTTTTCAAAATATTGCAACACACCACAACCAACGATGATTCTATTTAGCATCTCATTATTTCAAATGATATATACCATTCCAATATTTACATTGGCAAGGTCGGCCAAAACACAAGTGAACAAACATTACTGAGTCAGCCAGGTGGTAGAAAACTTGGGTTCCACAAACTGACTCGGTGACCTTCTGATACTCGGCATCCACTTCAATACTCTGCATCATCATGCACTCAGTAAAAGTAGAGGCATGGTCCATACTAATCATTCTGAGTAGCTCAAAACTCAATAACCATTGGTGACTCGGTGAATATTGTGTCACTCGGTAGAAACTGAATCCATTGATAACCTTCTTTACTTGG
This sequence comes from Cupressus sempervirens, assembly GCA_028749045.1. Lineage (NCBI taxonomy): Eukaryota > Viridiplantae > Streptophyta > Pinopsida > Cupressales > Cupressaceae > Cupressus > Cupressus sempervirens. The sequence continues at coordinate 246,464,986 of CM053783.1, forward strand.
TAAATACTGATTCCCTTGTTTACTCAGTAAACATTGATTCCTTCATTTACCTTGTTTACTCGGTAAACATTGACTCCTTCATTTACCTTGTTTACTCAGTAAACACTAATTCCTTCATTTACCTTGTTTACTGAGTAAACATTGATTCCTTCATTTACCTTGTTTACTCGGTAAACACTAATTCCTTCATTTACCTTGTTTACTCGGTAAACACTAATTCCTTCATTTACCTTGTTTACTCGGTAAACACTGATTCCTTCATTTACCTTGTTTACTCGGTAAACACTGATTCCTTCATTTACCTTGTTTACTTGGTAAACACTGATTCCTTCATTTACCTTGTTTACTCGATAAACACTGATTCCTTCATTTACCTTGTTTACTCGGTAAACACTGATTCTTTCATTTACCTTGTTTACTTGGTAAACACTAATTCCTTCATTTACCTTGTTTACTCGGTAAACACTGATTCCTTCATTTACCTTGTTTACTTGGTAAATATTGAGATCTTTGATGACTCGGTGAGCACTGTCTGCTTGGTAAACACTGCGAAGCTCGATAATCACTAACTGCTTGGAGAACACTATTCTGCACGGTAACTACTGTGAACTCGGTAAATACTGCTAAACTTCCCATATGCTCAGTTTCCAAAGGAATTCTCGGTATCAACTGTAGATTAGGTGAGTAGCTCGGTAAACATTCACAATCGAATAAGTGGTGTGACTGATGACAAATATATCATAATTCCAACACAATGATGTCCAATTCAAATTTTTTTATAAATCTTTAATGGCACATAACTAAAATTATCATAAAAAGTAAACATGCATCACACCATAACACTAAGGATTTTGATGACCCAGAAACCCTCCAGGAATAAGAAGGAAAAATTAGGGTGGAGAAGATACCCACTGAATAACCGTGCAATTGATTTCAACTGCTTCTGATGGTCTGCCCTATTAAAGGCTACAACACATTGTTAAAAGTGACCCTGTTAAAGGATTTCTACACCCTGTTAGGAGTGTGCCTTGTTAGAGGACTTAAGAACATTCAACTTGGAATGTCACCCTGTTAAAGGATTTCCATAGAGCTGTTAGGCTCACCCAAGTCCATGAGATTTACAGTCACCTTCTCAAAAGAATCTTTCATCCCTCTCTAATGATCTCCTATCCTCCTCCTAAGGATCTCTTATCCTTCTCCTAAGGATCTCTTTATCCTTCTCTTAAGGATCTCTTTGTCCTTCTCCTAGGGATCTCTTTATCCTTTTTTGAGGCTTATCCACCTAGCTATTAAGCTAACCTAGCAATGTAAGATTTCAATATCTAATACAATGGTAAGAGAGTATTAGAAGGGTTTTGACCTAATAAAGATTGCAACTCCAACTATGCAGATTTCATATCACTGTTCAGTTCTTTTCTTTTCTTGGCTTTCCTCCCTTGCAATGTTGATAGCTTGTTCACCCTTCAAGATCTGTCTCCTTGAGTTCTTCCACTCATTATGCCAATGCATTCTATGGTCACTTGATCAATCTCAGAGTCTTGATGCTCTTTTCTTACTCCTCTTGGCTTCTTCGCATGACCACACTTATGATCAATTCCTTCTCATACATGTGCACTTGATCTCTAACCTGTAACTTCTTATAAAGAAGTTATGTTCTTCATTTCTTGCTCAAATCTTTGAGAAAATGGTATTGTTTTTCCTCCAAAATGTTTCTTCTAGAAACTTCATGATAAATCTATTAGCATTCACCTTGAATTGGTTTGCATGGATTACATAGAATTATGTGACATCTAATCATCATCCTTATCATCCAACTAATTCATAAAATTTGATGTAACAACCTTATCATTGCTGATCTGGAAAATCTTTGACTTAACAAATAATGTAGCAACTCAGCATCATTGGTTTATTGATGCTCGGCTCCTTCTGTGTTACTCGACTTCTATTGTTATTTTACTAGTACTCGGCACCTATGGCATTTCTACTTTGCTCAGCACTTGAAGACTTACTCAGCATCCATTATCTTTTTCTGCTACTTGGCACCTGAAGGATTCTGTGTTACTCGGCATCTGAATAATCACTCGACTTACACTGAAGTTGAGCTTGCTCAGCTTCAACTAGGAATCTGCTCGGCTCTAACTAGCTTTCTCGGCTCTCTCCAATGAACTTAGTTAATCTTTACAAATGAATTAGTTAAACCTTACATCTTTGTTATGTCTTAGTGTGTCCATCCCCTTAGAGTATGTCATCAATACACTATTTCATCAATGGCTTAGCTGATCCTTATACTTCATTACAACATCATAACTTCAACCTTTCTCTAGGTACTCTAGTTACATCTTATTGATTGCCACCTCCTTGTCAATCAACCAATTGATAGTATTTGGATCACTTAAGAAATTGTCATTCCTGCAAGTAGCAAGTTTGACATCAATGATTGAAACATTCTTTACCAGTTCCATTTCTCTTAATTCATGATCTTTTCAATCATTTCCAACACATGGGTACATGGCCCAATGGTATGGGTACACATACCCATGCCAACTAGATTTTTTGCAGAGCTCTGCCAAGGGCTGTAGATATTTGACCAAGTTCCAAGTCAAGTCAACCTTTCCAAGTCCACACTAAGCCCAAGTCTTGTTTCTATGGTTCATTGTTTATTCTTAATTATCTTACATCAGGCTCCAAACTAGTTGCTAGTATTTCTAAAAAGTCTATATTATTTGGCATATCATCTTTTGCGAAGGTTGTTGACCAGTCATATCTATTTATTTTCAAATGATTTAATATCATCCATTTCTCTAACTATAAATAAGCACTGAAAAAAAGATAGATTAGTGATATCCTACTTAAGAACTTTTCACCATGAAGTTCAAACAAAATCTACCTTACAACTTCAATGAAGGACAATATCAATAATGTAAGAAGAATAGTTAGATGCATAGCACTTAGTAACAAAATAATCACTAGCAAAGAATTTAAAAAGAGATGTAGACACAATTGTTTATATAAATAATAAATATAAAACATTGCAAAAAATTGAAAACCTTGATGATGATAACATGAAATATAAAACAACACTAAATGTGAATTTAGATGGTTGATATCTCAAACTACTTACTTCTTGGATGCAATCTAGGGAAAAAAATTTATCAAGTGTATCCAATGATGGGGAGAGACCACCGTGCAAGAAAAAGATTTGTAACCACCAAAAAAAGGAATATTGGATTCTAAATATGGTGTAAAAAATAAAATCTTTATACAACATACCAAACCTAGCAAATTTTTCCACTATACTTTAACTTTCTTTTTATTTACCTGACTTTCAATGAGAGTTGTTAGAGGAAGGTAGTCAAAGAGATCCATAAAAAATTTCCATTGCATTGCCATACTTTCTCAAGCATTCATCATAAAAGCCATAGCTGAAAGCATAATATTAAATTATGTCAATAAGTATTACATTTTATTGATATTAAAAAATACTACCTCTTCTCTTGTCCACTTATTAACATGTATAATTCTTTTGCAATAAGTTTGATGTCATGAATAGACTTCTCATCTTTACAAGTTGTTTTTGATAATAAAATGTAGCAAAACAAGAGTGTTGTCCCTTTATAGACAAGCCCCAAGGGTGATTAATCTTTACAAGTTGTTAGCAATGCCCTGCTAATGTAATTTTACCTCTTGATCAAACATGATTTAGTTCATTGATGAACTACAATGCAAACCATACCTAACTAATTACATCATCTGTTATATAAGAATGCATATTTAAAAAAGAAATTGGAAATATTTGGGGCCATGTTCTTCACTACCTTAATTCCATGCTAATGATTTTGACAGCTTTTAGGTTATTGGTAGAGCTTTGTGTTATTCATTTGCACAAACATCATATACTCTTCATTGTTGAAAGAACATATTGCACAAATCTAGAAGGGCATATAAATGATATATTTAGATTCTTTCTACATTGATTATGACACATGGAATTAAAATCTCACTAAGTTGTAACCTTCAAATGGAAAATTGCATGTCAATTCGGCTTGTCTAAGTATCATCCATATCCAAAGATAAATTGCATAAACCCTATACTAGACTTTGCAAGAACATGCAGATTCAACTTCCTCCAGTGATATCTTTGCAAGAACATGCAGATTCACCTTCCTCCAATGATCGATATCACTACAAAATTTACCAGAAAAGCCCCAATATTACCCATAATGATAGCCTACGTGGTCAGGAATGAAATAATCACATTTTTGTGTGGTCTTTCATTCAGAGGGGGCTTTTATCCCAAGTGCCAACAATAACTAACTAGAGATGAAGGATTAAATATGAATGTAGGGGTTCTTTCAGTGGATTCCATATATTTTTATAGCTTAATATGTACTAGTAGAATCCCTATTTTGTCAATATAATAGCTCCATATAAACTAAGAATAGTTCTTTGAAGTTATAACAATATTGTTGATCATATTATGATAAACATTACTAGTGTTTTATCAATAGTAATATAATATCATAGAACCAAGAATGAAATTAGCTAATATTTGTTATGAATAAATTATTGTGTCCTCAATGACACAAAATTCCCTAACTAGAAGGAGATGATTTTAAAAGTATTTTCTATAGGGCCATCAATTATATACCTCTCAATAGTTTCCAAATTATCACATTGCTTGTCTAGATGTGTAATTATAGAGTACTACATCAGTAATGTGAAGCCTCCTCATAGGTTTTGTTATAATCATTTTGTAATGCAATGCCAATTTTTTCTTGAATGAGTGATTCTTGTATTTCTCATATTCATGATATTTATACTCTTCCCAGTTGCAAGGTAGTATGCTTCTTAGTTGAATATTTATGTCATGCCAGGCATGGAGCTTCTAATGTGAGTTTTTAATTACTATGAAGCCATTTATATTGATAGGAATAAAGGAATTAGGCATTGGATTAGCTACACCTAGTCAATGGGATCTTCTGTTAGGCAAGTAGATGATGCAGGAGGAGCAACCCCTGCAGGTATTTTATGTTGCCATCATCATAGCAAGAGTGGCTCTAAATCCTACAAGTGATGTTAACCCTATAGTTTTATAAATAATAGATATTGCATGTACAATATATATAGGTAGCTTCCATACTATTTTTAGGTACAATCTATAGACCTTATAGAATAACCTAACTCCTATGTTTATATTGTCAACATGCTCAACCTTAAATCAAATAATATTAGGGCATGTCTTTGTGAGTTCATCATTTATGTAGTCCAAGATAGGATCCATCTAGAAAAAATTAAAATTTAGGAGTTGATTGCAAAGTGACCCTATGCACAATCTTGATCTATTACAATTGGTTTGGGTCAATTTTCTTCCTCCCTAGTTTAGCAATCAAGTACTTGAAAAGAGAACTCCTAGAACAATAAGAGCCACCTACAGATGTGACACCCTCCAAAACAAGTTTATAGAGAGAGATCAGGATAGTTCATCTAGATGGAGTGAGGGAAAATTCATGTGCAATTTTACTTTTTCTAATGTAATGGAGATAATTTTTGCAAGCTACTAAGACAAAGTGCTAACTGTGATTGTTCTGAAGCTTCCTTCTACATAGCCTAAGAAACCTAAGACAAGTAAAGATAAAATTGTATAAGGGTTTAGTGAATTGAATTATGTAAAACCTCAAGCCCAATCAAAATTGCAAAAGATACTATATTTTGACAAGATTTTAGAGATGCTAGGTTTTCCAATTCTATGAGGAGGGCCACTTTGTGGGAAGATCTTTTCAAGGCATTGGGGACGTAGGATATTAAGATGATTTGAATCATTTTTCTATTCATGACTTTTCTCACTTTCTTTATCTTATCCTCATCATTTTCCTCTTTATGCTACTTGTAAGAAGTATGTCACCTATGTAGGCCCTACTTGTCCTATTTGTAGACTCCTAGGCTGCATCCACCATTATTGTGGAAGCAGAAATAACATATATGATTTCTTTCAACTTAACAAGTATCTTATGACACACTCTTTACAAATTGGGAATTTCTCAAAGTATTCATTTGGCCTAGATCAAATTTTCATTAAAAAAAATATACTTTTTTAAAATAAAAATAGAACTCAGAACCTAATATTTATGGACTAAACTTCACATTGAAAGGTCATTGGGGAATTGTGGTACTCAATGCTTAAGGGATTTGTACTGCATTGCCTCTATGAACCCCTGTTGAAGTCTTCACTCTCAGAGAATGGCTAAAGTCTTCATTCTTAGAGAATGGTTGAAAAATGAATTGCAGAGCACTTAACTTCTTCAAGACAAGTAAGTGATATATCCTATAAGAAGTGGCAAACAATATTTCTTATAAGAACTAGCAAACAATACAATGTTTTGTTACTCATTGAAAAAATCACAACAAATGAAAATTGGATAATTTACAAGAAGTTAGTTTCAAAATCACCAACCCAATAAAAAATGATTGAAGAATTTGAGAAAAAAAAAAAACCAAAAGTTATGAAAATCAATAGAGAAAGAAAATAATCATTTAGGAGGATGAGAGAAAGGCAACCAAATGAGGGTTGCAAAGGAGAGAGAAAGGCATCTAGGTAGCCACATCTAAGAGCCATTCATGTTTTTACCATGGGTTTCATTTCCAGTAGTGAAACACTGCCATGCCACATAATGCCAAGGATGACCTAGTAAAAATATTATCCCTCGAAATGGAGGAGCTTGCCTAACTTTCCCATGCCCTTCTTTTCATGCAAAGTACCCCAAAATTCTCTATTGGTCTCTACCAGCTTAGGTGTCATGTCTGTGAACAACCTCTTCACAACTCACCTTAGTGGTGTGCCACTGACAATAACTAGGTTTTGATGCATAATAAAATTTCTAGAACTATATAAACCTAATCCCTATGCTAGACTTTACAAGAACCCTCCAGTGACATCTTGAATTCATCTTCCTCCATAGTAAAATTTACCCACGAAGCCCCAATATTACCCGGGTGGGAATGAAATAACATAAAATAATAATATCACACGACTATAAGCCTACACCAATATAAGATTAACATACTTTTTCTTTCTTATGACCTGATTTGGTTGAAATTTCAACCAACTTGGGAAAACCTAGAATATTTTTTATCAATATGGGGATGAAAACCAAAAAATTAAAAAGCATAACTTTTGTCAAAAATTTTGGTAGAAAAACAAGTACAAATGCACTAGTGAATGATACATTTTTACTATATGAGTTTGAGCCAAGAATAGATAAAGATGCATTGGAGAATGAAGATTGGATTAAAGCAATGAATGAGGAAACTAATCAAATAGAGAAGAACAAGAAATGGATATTGGTACCAAGGCCAAATGATAAGAATATGATTGGAACCAAGTGGGTATTCAAAAAAAAGTTGAATGAGAAAGGTGAACTCACGAGAAATAAAGCAAGATTGGTTTGTAAGAGATATGCACAAGAGGAAGGAATTGACTATGGAGAGATATTTGCCCCAGTTGCAAGGTTGGAATGAGTAATAACATTACTTGTATATGCTCATTACAAAGGATTCAAGGCATAGCAAATGGATGTGGAATCTACATTTTTAAATGAAATATTGGAAGAAGAAGTCTACATTGAACAACCTAAAGGATTTGTTAAACCTAGCAAGGTCATGGTATATAAGTTGCACAAAGAATTGTATGGTTTGAAGCAAGCCCCTAGAGCATGGTATGAAAGGTTACATACATATTTGGTGAAAATTGGTTTTGCAAGAACTAATGATAATAGCAATCTGCACTTGAAAAGTGAATTTGAGAATAAGATATTGCTAGTTGATATATTTGTTGATGATATCATGTGTGGAGGACATGATAGATTGTATAAATTATTTTCTAATGAGATAAAGAAAGAATTTGAGAAGTCAATGTTTGGAGAGATTAATTTCTTTGTTGATTTGCAAGTCTATCAAAGGTAAGAAGTATATACATTACACAATCAAACTATATCAAGGAGATATTGAAAACCTTTGGAATGGATTATTCAAGACCAGTTGAAACACCTATAACTATTGGACATAAACTTTCAAAGCATGATTCTAAAAAGAAAATTAGACATTGTGTACTACCCCTCTTTTGCTACCATTTTAGACTTGGTTTTTAAAGTTCTATATACTCTCATATAGATGTGTTAGCCCTTATTTGATATTTAAAATGCAATATTTTGATATCTTGAGTAATTGATTGTGTCAAGTTGTAACAATCTCCTACTTGCAACTTGATGATGTTTTAATTGATCTTAGTTAGTAAATGAAATTATTTTTATGATGATGTCATATGGTGTGTCTTAGTAAGATGTTTAATATGTCCTCACAATGATGACATGTTTATGTTAGAATATGATGTTATTTATATTTAGAATATGCTATTATACTTACCCCATAATCATGTGTGTATGGTGTGTTTCTGTGTTTTACATTTATGTTTAGTGTGACTGATATGGTTAAGGGAGGAAGTTATAGTAACTTGCTAGTCGAAATTTGCATAATGTACCACTCCCTGCCATTTCTTGTTTAGCTTAGATATATATGCACATGTACATGCTCATCTTTTATACAGATTTATAGTACCAAGCATTGACTTCCCTGAATTGTCAGGATGGTGTACCCTATCACAATAACTCAATGGTAAGAATGGGGAGATAATGTTTAGGTCCAATCTCAGCCATAGCCTAATTACTTGTCTTGAGAAGGAGGACATGTATCTAACTTTCCACCCTTTTTAAGTTTATCATTGTCCATGTTGTTTGCTTTTGAGTTTTGGTCAGTTTTAATAATGTTGTTTTTATGTGGATTAGACCATGTGATTTATTTGGTAAATGATTTAACTATAATATTTAGGTTAATCATATAATATTAAATATTATTTGATTAAAAAAGAATATATCAAAATATGAGAGTACTTAATTTATTAAAAACTAATTAAATATATGCTATAATTTTAAAAAACTTAATTTAGAATTCTAATTTAGAAAATTGGTTAAAGAGAAATTAGAATATGATGATATTTAGCAATTAAAAATTAATTAAATATGTGTTTTAGTTTAAAAGATTTAATTTAAAAATCTAATTTAAGAATTTGGATAAAAAGATAATTAAAATATTAAAGGATTAAAGATTTAATATTGATTTATTATAAATATTTAATTAATAATAACTAAATTGGAGTTGCATTTAAATAATGAGCTTTAATTATTATTATTAATTTAAATAATAAACTATACTTTAGATAGTGCTTTCACTAATTAATAAAGTGGAGGAAAAGAAAATAAAAGAATATTTTACTTAAAATTTTCTTTAAGTGTGCATGAAAATAATAAATGTTTATTTTAAGGAGAGGCCTTTGCATGTTCGAAAATTGGAAACCCTAGGTAGAGTTAAACTCTTAATTAAGAGATTCGAGCTCATTTCTACACATAGAGGTTATTGCGAGCAAACTTCAAAATTTGATCAAAATATTGTCGAAAGTTTTGGAGGGTATGGATTTGCATGTGCTCACAGATTGTCTCAGATTTTAGCTATAGTTTTGAGGTAGGGTTTGAAAACCCATTATAGAATTGTATTGAAAGATCTGTCTACTTCATGTCTTCCTAGGTGCTTTCATAATGCTTATTAATTTATTGTATTATTTTTGGATAAAGAATTATGTTATAGATTTTGAAAAATAAAACTTATTAATCAAGAAAACTCAACTAAGGAAAATTGTAGAAAAATTCAGAAAATTATTATGACTGTACTCTCTTAAAATAATTTCTAATATAGGAAAAATTCAATTATGGAAAATTGGAAGAAAATAACAAATTGAACAGGTACGGTGTCAACTTTAAATTTGTCATTAGAACCATGTGATTATCATGAATTTTCTAAATAAAGATAAATATTCATCTTGTATCTAAAATATTTTAGTTGCAAAATTTATTGGAAAAGTAAAAGATTAATTGAGAGGAAAGTGTGTCGTAACCAAACTTATATGTGCATGTGAAAATATATATACTAAAGATAGAAACCTAAGTATATTATGCTTGCATGATTTGAGATATCAAAGGCATATGAAAATATTAATTGTATGTTTGTTTTTAATTTAGAAAATTATAATTTAATTTTTGGATTTATTTATTTCAAAAAATATTATTTATTTATTTTGAAAATTAAATGAATAAATAGTATTTTTTTTTCTTTTAAGTGGGTTTCTAATATTAATTCTTTTAAAACTCTTAGTGGGACATAACTTATTATATATTTGTTAATGTAAGTGGAGTTACAAATTATTAAATATATCATTATGAGAGTTATATTTTAAAAGAAGTTATAGTGGAGATCACTATAATTTATAATCATTTAGTTATGAATATTTGATATTATGAGAAAAATTATAAATAATTAATTATAATTATAATTTCAAATTTGAGTTATCTCTAGTTGCATTGTGAATTAAAGGTAAAGTAAATATTAATATTGGACTTAAATAGAAGTCAAATTAATATTTTAGAAATGAATTGATATTAATACTTAATCTAATAATATACATTTATATTATTAATTAAATCATTTATGATTTAAGATTATTTAAATTAATAACATGATAATATTGCATGACATTTCATATGCACAAAGAGATTGGATATTTAATATTTAAATACTTATTGATTTAAATAAGTATATTAGCATAAGAAATTATATTAACATATATATTTTTACTTTATTTTTTTAAACATTTTTATGGTCCAAAATAAACAAAAGAAAATGATGGAATTAAAATCATATTGTTGACACTATGTGTCTTGTGATGTTTATTGTGATCGTTTTCTTTGTGGGTTGTTTAGTTGGCCAAGTTAGGATGTACACTAGAGGCTTTTTTGAGATTTCTTTTATAATTTTTTGATTGGATGTCATGATGTTTTTATTGATTCAAATTGAGATTTATTTTATGAGATATCTTTTGATGAGCATTTATGAGAACTTGGGTTTTGAGAACCAAAGTTGTTTTTGGGTTGCCTATTAAGGAACCAAAATATTACTTTTGTGGTATGGGGAAACAATTGTGGTTTGTGAGTTTTGGGAAGGAAGTTTAAGTGCATGTCTGTGGGAGTGGATTGCAATGGGGGTTGAGGCCCAAAGTGGCTACCAAGGTAACTCATTGTAAGTTGTGTAATAAGCAATAACATATTAATTTAAAAAATTTAGACACACATTAAAAAGATAAGTTTGAGAAATTGCCCCACTCATGCCTTGAGTGCTTGTATAGGCTAAGGATGGGAATGGGATGATACCTAGTGAGAGGTATGACTAGTTTTCCTCATCTTCATAAGAGGGTATTCTAGTTCTACATGTGTCATCTTGAGGATCCTTGGTCCAGAGTGACCAATCCAACATAACTCAACACTTGAGGGTCTGGATTCGAGTGAGAGATCAATCTAGAGTAATTCAAGTAGTTTGACCATGTGATGACACTTCCTAGTATGTAGCTTGAGTCTCCATATTTTCTTTATATTTTCCTTTGGCAGTCTATTTATTGGTGGTGTACTTATTGTTGGATGTATTTATTTGTTTGTGTTTACTTTCATTGATGGTGATTAGTGATTCATGGTTAATGTACTTTTGACATGTGGCTTTTGACTTAAGGTGGATATCTTTCGTTGATGTTATCTCTTAATTTTTTATACTTAATTTATGTTTGGTATCTAGATGTTGACTTGGTGTGTGATGTTGGTATTGGAATGAGTATCCTTTGGATTTTGATTATCTCTTCTTCTTGAGTAGTTTATGTTACCCTTGAGGTAGTTTTGGCTATTAAAATTTATTTTCTAGGAATGTTTTATGATTGATTAGCCATTTGTGGATCATTCATTATCTTCCCTATATGGTAGGAGTGGAAGCTTGACTAGGTGACTATGTAGTTGGGAGGTAGTGTCTTCTTACCATTTGGGTCCCCCTCAAATTGATAGATGTTGGATGCTAGTTAATACAGTTGTACCATTATCTTAATTATTCTTATCTTGAAGACATCTATTTGTTTTATATATCTATGCATCATGTGTGTTGAGATTCTATGGGATATTGTATTGTATATTGATGTACTTGTATTTATTATTGCATACCTTGCGACATGAGAAATGGATGATGTTATCAGAATGTACTCAATCATAAAAAATATTTTATGTATGTGTATATGAGATTATGTGCATTTTTATTCATTTTATGATTATGGACATTGTAATTGAGACTTAAACTTATTAATAAAACTTTCTTAAACATGCGAAGGAACCCTTCAAGAATGAAATCTATATAGTAAGTAGATTTTTGTAAATGTTGTGTATGTGTATATTGCTTCCACATTGTTACTTTGATGTTGTTTAAACTTAAAAATAAATAGTTTCATAAACTTTGTAACATATTAGATTTATTTATTTTGGGTTCTCAAGCTGGGCATTACACATTGTACAGGTTAATGATTAAAAATAACAATATGTTCTTCATAGAAAACCTAGTGTTTCATTAGTTGTTGGTATTGTTGCAAGATTTTTTGCTAATCCTAAGGAGAATCACACAATGGTTATGAAAAGGATATTGAGATATCTAAAAAGACCAAGTATATTTCAATTAAGTATCATTACTTGAGGGAACTAGTGCAAGACAAAGGAGTCAGACTGGAATATGTGAATACAAAGTAACATATGGATGATATATTTACTAAGGAACTACCTAAGGATTCATTTGTGTATCTAAGAGGTAAGTTAGGGCTCATTCCCTTAAATAAGAGATGCAACATCACGTTAATTATTATGATCAAAATATCTTATAGATTGATGTAGGAGGTCACACTTTAGGAGCTCCCTAAAACTATGAAAAGAAAGTTAAGAGTATGAATATGAAGGTACAAGTTAAAACAAAGATGAAAGAGGGAGAGTTATTTCAAAGATTAGTCAATACAGTAATATAGAAGATAATGTGTATAGTGGATGATGTCTTTAGCATTTTTGACAAAGAGGGAGAAGTATGTCAAGTTACTATCCAATATCTAAAGATGTGTGAGGAATAAGTATGGTTACCATCATGAGAGATATATCAAAGAGGGAGTCATTAAAATTGGTATAACATTGAAGAATCTAAATTGGTATCATAGAGGGAGATGTGTAAAGAAGTACATGGATAAGAATCAAAATAAAACTACGGATGTGAATAAAGACTAGATACAAAACACAGAGGGAGCTAAATGTAGAAATCAAGTCAGCACCTTTGTCATTGCTTGGTAACTAAACATGTTTCTATCAATGCCAAAGAGGGATATTGTTGAAAACTATAATTGGAACAATTTTTATGTTGTCATTGATGTCAAACCTTATTGGTAAGACATTTTCTAACAGTGTAGAGTGTCATATTAGTTGATTGATAAAGAATATTTGAAAAGAGAAGATAACATGATGAACTACTAAAGTTGTTGAGTAAAGAGGAGTAAGTATGTTTAAATTAAAATGGGAACTTGATCAGTTAGTATTTGACAAGATAATGTGTTGTTTTATCATTGTATAAAGTGAAGAAGACAAATGAGTTGAAGTGTAAAAGAGATGTTGAGTAAAACACTAAGCTTGATCGAGTGATAATTTACTAGGTCAATGAAGAAGCTAAAGCATAAGATTAAGAAACTTGAGTAATTGTTGAGTAAAACAATATTAGCTGATATGGCCAAGCAAGATGAAGAGAAAACTATAGTATTGACCAAGCCAGCCAGTGTAAGCTGAGTGAAGACAATTCACTAGAGATTGGGCTACATAGTAATCTAGGTGATATTCTAATGTAATGATATAAAGACCTCTAACAAGGCCACTCTTAATAGGGTGATTAAATCCTTTAATAGGGTCACACCTAAAAATGTGTTTTGTAACTTTTAATAAGTTTGGCTATTAACCAAGCTCACTTCAGAAGAGTCAAAAGTGGTAGCATTTTACTTGGTGGTTTTTTCCAAATTGAATTTCCACATTAAATCTTGGAGTCATACTTGTGTGAATGTTGTTTTCATGTTGCATGCTATTTAATGTTATTTTAATTTTTATTTGGCATATACTAAATAGCGAGCTAGTGATGAGATGAATAAAAAGAATTAATGATGAATTGTTATATTGGCCCGAGAGGATTTATGAGTTTGAATAATTTGTTTGAAGTTGGTAAAAGTTTAATCGATATATCTGAACTTGGGGATAACTTATTTACCACCCCCCCCCCCCCCGCCCCCCCAAACCCCACCCCTCTCAATTATTCTAATCATGTTAACACTATAGACCAAGACATAGATCATGACAAATTTTAAAGAATGGTTTATGAGGAATTCATTTTTAGATATCCCAACAACAAATGGGGTATATACTTGGAATAACAGGAGAAAAGGTTTCTACTATATTGCAAAAAGACTTGATAGATTCATTTATAAAGATTATTTTAGCTCTTTCAACTTTTCCTTGATTTTTTTGATCCTTCCTTATGTTGCCTCGAACCATTTTCCAATTCAACTAGAGATCAGTGAACAATACAAGCCCACCAGAAATCTCGTTAAATGTGAAAACCATGTGGTTTCTAAATGATAATATTTTACAACAAATCAAGCAGTGGTAGTTAGAAGAGAAATTTGAAGGATCTAAAATATTTTTCTTTGTGGAAAAAATGGAAGTATTAAAAGAAAAAGAAAAATGTAATAATGGACACTCCAACAATATTCTAAAAGAAAAACTAGACAATAAAGAAGAAATTTAAAAACTTAATGAAGAAGTAATAAAGAAGGGAATGAATAATGAAGAAATTTATGAAAGCAAAAGAATTATTATTCAAATAAGGAATGATTCTAGCTAAAGAAGAAATATTCTAGAAGCAAAAATTGAGAGAGAAATGGGTAAATAAATGAGATGGAAATACAAGATTCTTTCATGCCAGTACAATCAATAGACATAATATCAATATAATTACTAGAATCAAAGACAATACAAGTCAATAGATAGAAAATCCTAATTATATAGAAGAAGCCTTTATTAAATATTACTATAATATTTTAAATAATTATGAATATTTCAATCTTGACACTCAAAACAAAATATTATAATTCCTTCCTAAAGTACTAACCATTAAAGACAATAAATATCTCAACTAGAAGTTTACTATAGAAGAGATAAAAGAAGCTCTCTTCTCTCTCAACCCTAATAAATCCCTTAGACCTGATGGTTTCCAAGCATTATTCTTTCATAAATGTTGGGAAATTTTAGGAAATGACTTGTGTGAAGCTATAGAAGAAACTAGGAATTTAGGATCATTGCTAATAGAAATTAATAATTCTTTCCTAGCTTTGATGCCCAAGAATTCCAACCATGAAACTTCAAGGGACTTTAGGCCAATAGTACTCTACAATACTATTTATTAAATACTATCAAAGGCTCTAGAAAATAGGTTTAAAAAGGTACTACACAAATTAATTTCAGAAGAAAAAAACTAGTTTTGTAACCAACATGTCTATCTACAACAAAATAATCATTATCCAAGAATTAATTCATTGTACAAAAGTTAGCAAGGACTCATGCATGTGAATGAAATTAGTTATCCGCAAACCCTATGATAAGGTGGATTGGAGATTTCTCTACAAAATAATGAAAATACTCCTCTCACCAATGGGTTAATTTAATCTTTAACATTATTTCAAATACAAAGATATCCCTATTAATCAACAATATGCTCGAAGGATTTTTCAACATATCAAGAGGAATAAGGCAAGGAGACCCAATTTCACCTTTTCTCTTCATTATTAAGTCTAGAGCATTTGGGAGGGCCATAAAAATGACCCAAGAAGAAGGAAAAACTGAAGGATTTAAAGTAACAAATGATGTGGCTGTATATGAGAAAATGTTAGTATGCTAATAGAAACCAAATTTAAATAAAGCTTCTACAAACTAAACAAAATTCATAAACTTCAAGATAGACTAAGATGAACTCTCAATTGAGAATATGAGCCATTAATGGACTCTCTCAATGAGAAGCTCTCTTGTTGAGTGGCTTTGTCTAAATAGATAGGATGTATGCTCAAGCTTATGCTTCAAAAAGGGCTTCAAATGGAGTTGGAATTTGGATGTGAGTGTATGGTTTGGATGTAAAATGGCTTCTCAAAATGGCATTATGACTTTACTTCATGGATTGTGTTATTTTGCAAAGGGGAAGGATCCAATTTATAGGCAAGAGGCTTGAGGGATTGAGGGCTAAGATGCAAGGATGGGAAAAAGCTTATGGAAGGCTCAGATTGCATGAGAGGAGAGCACATGGATTGTGCTTCCTTATAGCCAATCAAGGAGTGACACATGTCACATGGTGAGAGGATGGAGGAAAGGGCAAGGATGAGTCAAAAAAGGAGGCTCAAGAGATAAAATCTTCATAAAGACCCTCATAATGACTTGTAAGAGCAATAAAAGGGCTTGTAAGAGTCATTTATGACCTAGTGGACTTCATAAAGTTTTATGGTTGAGATATTTTGAGGGTGATGAGAGCAAATTCGACTTGGACTTGATTAGAAATGTTTTAAGCTTGTTTAGGCTTGTGCAAATGATTAGAGGATGGATTAGGATGGTTTAGGATTAGCTTAGGGATAGGCAAGTGGATGGCATTTAATGAGGGTGGGTGAAGGAAGAGATATTTGTTAACTTTGGCTTGGGTTAGTAAGTTTTAACCCATGTTTAGGGAATGTGACAAGGTTAGGAGGGGATTAGGATTAGGTTTAAAGACATCTTCTAGAAGAGTCTAGATTTTGGAGGAGGATAAAGACTTTCTAGAATAGTCTAGAATTTCCTAGGATGAGGATGAAGACTTTCTAGAAGAGTCTAGAACTTCTTAGGATGAGGATAAATTAGATTTTTAGGAAATAAATAAAGTTTTATTTATTTCAAGGGTTTGGGTTGAGGAGATATTTATTAAAACTTTTTTAATAAACATGAGGATTAATATTTAACCTTAATTAAATATTTTGAGTTGGGATTAGGGGTAGGAAATGATGGGATTAGCCTTTAATCAAAATTAAAGAAGGATTAGAAGATTTTGGAAGAGGTTATTGGTCATAAGGAAATTGGCCAAGTTTTGGGCAAAAAATAAATTTTTTATTTATTTTAGGATTTTTGGTCAATTTATTAATTAAATAATTAATAAATAAGGAAATAATGTTTAAATAAGATTTAAACATTTTTGGGAGGGATTCCTTAATTAAATATTTTTAATTAAGATAAAGGGATTTAATGGCATGAAAATTAATTAATTAATTAAATAATTAATTAATTAATAAATGATGATGTCATCAGGACTTTTTCAGAAAATAAAAATACTTTATTTTCTAAAGGTTTTTAGGTGTCTACATTTTGCCCCTCTTTGATGTGATGCCGCAAGTGGCATGGCATCAAAGATAAGAAAATAAGATGCCCAAGGCTAGAGCAGAAGAGGAGAGAATGGACTGTGAGATGCCCCCTCAAGAAGGCAGCGGGGAGAGAAAGTGAGGCTCGATGGCTTCTTGAAATGTACAAGAATCTCGGATGAGCAAGGAAACTCAGATTGGCAAAGAGAAGGGGCTAAATTAGCTCAAACTCTCACTATGGGAGAATGATAAAGGAGAATCAGATGCACAAGAGGAAGCAAGCTTAAGACTTTAGGGAAGGTGGAGGATGAAGGAGCAGAGCGCTATAAAAAGGAATCCAAGATAGGGAGATGGATGAGGGGATTATAAAGCTGATGCAATAGGATTTCAAAGAGTCAGATTGGTGGAAGATGGGTTTCAGAGATCCCTAGGACTAGGATTGTGGATCTCGAAAGATGAGGCTTGGTGGATTGATTTGGATTGGTGGATCCCTAAGACTAGGATTGTGGATCCCTAAAGGTAAGAGTGATGAGTGATTCAAAGAGATACTGATGCATCAGTTGGGGTAGGAGAGACGGATGCTGGATATGGATGGGGGATAATGGAGATGAAGGAAACCCATTGAAGCTTTTTGAGCGGGGGGATACTTCAAAGAGAAGTACCACCATGTAGTTGAGCACTAGATTTGCCATAGGACTGTTGGTTAATTTCCAAGGTTACCAAGAACATCAAGGCCTTTTCACCAACTGTCTAGAGGACTGACGAACTGACTCAAAACAAATACGCAAGGATTGCCCCAGCATCACACATGAATCCTAGAGGAAGCAGCGTGGAAACGACACTGAAGAACCCACAAGAAGAAAAGAAAAACAAATGAAAGACCTGATCAAGACCTTACACTCTAATTGCCCCATTCACAGCATACCATGATATGGAAGATCATGGCAACCTTGAGGAGGGAACAAGGAGATTGCTTGGAAAAGATACTTCAAGACCCAAAAGGGAAGATCCCAAATCAAAAGAAAGTGAAAATCCAAAAGAGAGTCGTTTGCCAACGAGATGGGTAGGACAAGGTACTAACGAAACAAGATCAGACATGAGGAAAGCTATATCCTGCAAGGACCTATCGGAGAGCATCGAAGCTGGTGGATTTGGATGAGTGATGCGTCTGGCAAGCTGAACTAAGAAAGATAACACTTTGGTGACAGGAAATCTAGCTAAAGGATGCGTTGGAATAGCTAACCAAGGGTTGTGCGATGGGTGCAAGATGCTGATCAAGGACGAACTGACATGAACGCTAGATAGATACAATGGTACTAAGCTAAAGAGGATGTACAAGATGACAGACCAAGATATTTACAAGCGAGCTAATCAAGATATGGTACAAGCTAACGAACCAAGATAGTTACAAGCAGGCAAAAGCTCAAGATGATAGGATAGTGGGATGGTTCGATGTTGTGCAAGCTGCGAAAGCTAAGGGTGGGGTGATAGCAAAAGATATGGATTTGGCAGGATGCATCCAATGATGATGAGAGATTTTGTGACCAAGGATAGCTAGAGGAGCAGGATGAGATGGCTGGATAGGATGGTAGATAGCTAGGATTATGATGGATATAAAGAGATGACATTGGGTTTGCATGAGGATAGCCTAGAGCTAGATACTAATGACAAGGGAGGATGGAAAAGACAAGATCTCCAAGGAATATAGTGCCCCCAATCAGAAGATAACATGCGGAAGGAGGTCTTATGATGGATGTGATAGGATTGAAGCTAGGATGGAAAAAGCTGAAGGGGCTAGGGAGATGGATGATAGCTAGGATGGTTGGCTGAAGCTACAGGAGATAAGTGGATGGTGTGAGATGGAAGATGGAGGGTGGAGGATAGGTGGATGGTGTGAGATGGAAGCTGGAGGATGGAGGATAGGTGGATAGATTGGAAGATGGAGTTGGATGTCAAGAGATGACCAAAAGCATGAGGGTGATAGGCTAAGCTGCGGATGGAGGGATTATGCATGATGCTTGTTTGCCAAGTTTTCATCATGGTACTTGTCCAAGGCGCTTGAATTGCCAAGTTTTCACCAGTGGACGCTTTATTTTTCTTTTCTTTTTTGACTTTTTGACTTTTGGACTTAGCTGGAATGATTTTGGCTTTCTTCAGCTATTTTGGCTTTTTTGGGATTTTTCACTGGCTGTTGGAATGTTCAATTTTGTTGCTAGTTGTTGGTACACCGGATGTGTGATTTATGCAATAGATTGGATTAGATGGGATTGATGGTAGGAGATGGAGGGATGAAAATGTTGGAAAGGAGCATGATATGGGGATGCTTGCAAGAGCAACATTGGCACATGTTGGGACGGGTGTGAAAAGAGCATATGGGGGATAGATGGTAGATGCGAGCGTGATGGAGGATTTGTGGAAGCGTGCTTGGGGATATAGGCACCCAAGATGGAGTTAGGAGATGGGGGACATGAGTCACTGGATGGGGGATTAGCAATGGTGGATGCCATTATGCATTGGATTTCAACTTTTTTCTTGGGGATCCACATGGTTTTGGATTTTCTTTTCATAGGCTTTTGCATTGTTTTGCATTCTTTGATTGGATTTTGCCTTTTTGGAGTATGTCTTTTAGAATAGACATATGATTGCCTAGGATGTGGATTTTTAGCTTTATGCATTTTGAAGTTGGCATTTACATTGCTGTGGTAAGCTTTGGGAAGATGGTTAGGAGAAGCTTTGTGAGATGGAGAGGATATGAAAGAGCATGTAGGGGGATGATGATGGATGATGTGTCCTGATATGTGCCTTTGTTGATCTTGCATAGGAATGGATGGAATAGGATTTTTATGATGGCTAATAGGAGGATGGAGGATGGTAGATTTTGGGAAATAGGGACCCAAAATGGATTTAGCGGATGAAGGGGGGATATGGTAGGTTGTTTTGGGTTGCAAAGATGGTGGAGGGGGGATGACATAAGATTTCTTGAAGGAGTGATGGGAGGCTGGCATGGTGGGCTTGGAGATAGGCTTGGTTTGGGGGTGTGGTGTACCAACATCTTTAGATGGTGAGCCTTTGGATACATATCCAAGACCATGAAATCCTAGATTTTTTTGTGCAATAATAGGCTCTCTGATTCCTTGCTCTTGTGGTCCTAAACCTTGACCTTGATAATGCCATCGATTGAGCATTTGAACAAGCTGAGGAAACTTTTTGCTTGCAGAAAATGGTAGAAGTGATTTATTAGGTGTATTGCAATGGGGAGATACTGTTCTTAATTCTTCTGCTGAGAGAGGGCCACCATGGATGAATGTAAGTGAACCAAGAGGGTAGATTATAGATGGTGGAATAGCTTGGATAGGTGGTAAGATGGAAGCATGGAGCGGGGGAGATGGAAGGATAGGATCTTGATGTAGCTGGTGGGATGACAAGATATCTTGTAGTGGAGGAGATATGGCTTGAGGTTTTGGAGATGGAGGAGATGGTGACTGCACTATGGATGGAAGACATGGTACGATGATATCTTCATTTATGCTTTGGGGGATGTCAACATGCTTTTGGGTAGGATCTTGATAGGATTGGTTTGGAGTGGATGGTGCGATAGGAGGTGAAGGGATGGATTCTTCAAAGGCAGCGGATGGATAGATGGGAGATTCAGTAGTGGAGATGGGTGAGTAGAAGATGGATGCATAAGGGTCATTACGAGAGATTTGGGAAATGCTTGGAGGCGATGTGGATAGGATTTGGAGGGATTTGACAGGTGGTGGGATTTTGATGCTTGTGGGAAGTGGAAGGATTTTAAGCAATTTGATGGATGGTATGGGGATGATAGCTATGGGAGATGGAGGTGATATTATAGATGGGGAAGCTTCATCACTAACTACTTCACATGGTTGGATTAGATGACATGGCTTATCGACTGTTGGATGCAACTTTTCTTGTATTTCCTCTAGGAGATTCCTTGGAGACTCGTGTGTCAAAGGTGGAGGTGGATTGACAAGAATAGCTAGTGTGATGGGGGTGGAAGATTGGAAGCTTGGTTGATGGGGTGATGGAGGGGAAGCTGGAATATCAAATGGCATGACTAGATAGTTTGGAATAACTCTTGGATTTTGGGGGATGCTTGGGGGAATGTTTCTAAGGCTTTCAATATACCCGTCATAGTCAACAAGATTTTCATCATCATTGGAATAGGAGGTGGCGGGAGCAAGGACAATGCGACCAAACACATCATGATAGGATTGGTACTTCATGCTTTGATGATGAGTTTGATGGGGATGGGGTCTTGCATATGGATGAACACGGAAGCTCATGGTTGGATTTGGATTAAGCACAAATTTTGGATTGGCTGATGAAAGATTTCCTAGGGAGAGTCAAAGCTATATGACAGACCTAAGGAGGATTGGCTGGAGATTTTTGGCTTTCTTGTGGATGGAAGACTTCAAAAGTATGCTGTCAAAATGTGAGAGTTTTGCTTGCCTATGTGTTGGATTTGGTGGTGGCTGTGTCAACTTGAGGATAGACTAATGATCCTATGGGCATGACACGAGATTGACCACTTGTGGATCCCAACCTTTAGCTCAAGGTGATGAGGGATGCAAGTGACAAAGCTAGATTACCCTAGACAATGCTCTGTCAGAGGGATAACCTTGGTGAGATTGGTTGATTGGTAGGATAGATTGATTGAATAGCAAATTTTGGCAAAGTGACAACAACTCTTTAAAGGCTTGGGTGATTTTGGATTGGGTTGCTAGCTGGCTAGGGGGATGATTTGGATGGACTTTGGATTTGGGATTGTTCTAAGGCAAAGAACTAGATAGATTCGGTTGCAGCGGGGGAGCTTGGATGATTTTCTGATGAGGCAGTGACTACGCTAAGTATGCCTTGAGCTGGGAGATTTTTGCTTTTTTGGGATTTTGACCAAAGTTGGCAAACATTCATTCAAAATCTATGAACAAACAAGTAGACAAAATTTTTGAGCAAGCACGTCAAACACACCAACATCCTAGGAAGCTTTCTACAAGGATGAAATTTGTTATAGCTAGGGAGTCCTCGATATACACAAGGTACGTGAGGCCCAAATCCGTAGATGAAACCAAAAAGATGTCACACAGCCGAGAGGAGCGGTAACCCACTTCTCCTCTTTCACTTCTCAAGGGTATAAAGTTCCTTGAGGCTTAGCTCGAGTGACAAAATTTTGATCCCAAGAGAGGTGTCTTTGGATTCACCTCCCAATTTTTATACTCCGCCGGAACACTGGAGTTGAGGTCGTCCCAAGGGGTGATGAAATCCCCAAGCAGGCCTCCTAAAAAGTGTAAAACAAGACCACATACATGATCTTGGGCTTTAAAAGACACGCAGTCATTCCAATTGATGATTTAGATTTTGTAAGCTATGATTGAAGACACTTGTGATTATGGCATACAATGTTCATTCCAATTTGACAACGTCATTAGCATAATGAAAGTCGATAGATCGTCAACATAAGAAATGCGAGTGTCGTTGAAAATGCGTCAAAACCATGCGATGTTCATTGATTTTTAGGCATTCAAGATTGAGTGTGAGTTTATTTTAAGCCCAAAACAAAGATGTGTAAAACTCGATTGCCAAGCGCGCGCCCGAAGGCCCTCCACATCAAGATTTGTCCAATTTTTATGCCCAAATGAAGTGTGAGTGAGATTAATGTGCATTCAAGGAAAATTTGATTTTAATCCATGGCATTCAAGAGTGATTTTAGCAACATGCATTCAAAGACAAGTGATTAAACATTCAAGTTTTTTTCTTTGAGCATTCAAGATTGAGATTTTGTGTGTTGTTTTAAGAACTTTGAAGTGCTTTGTTTTAACCTTAGATCATTCAAGATTGTTTTTGGACTCAAAAGTGAAAATGACTCTTTGGACTTTGCTTTTCATTCAAGATTTTGTGTTCTAGTTTGCATGTTTTAAGCCCAAAAATGATATTCCTAGATTGTTTTGATGCATGAAAAACCTAAGAAACATTCAAGATTTTGCAATAAGACATTTTTTTGGAAAAAATAACAAAGCTTTTAGGACAATTTTTGGCAACCATTTAGGACTCTTAATTTTCATGAGATTTTTTAAAAGAACTTTAGTGTGCACTTAGTGTTGATTTTGAACCTTTTGAAATAGAAACTTGAAGTTCTTTTTAAATTCCCAAAAATGAAGTGTTCCTAATTTTGCATGAATGCATCTAAAACCTTGATGTTGCAAGGATGCAAATGATTAGATTGGTTTAGTTTCACTTGTTAAAAGATTTTTTCTTTTTTGCAAATTTTTAAATTTTTCAATGGATTTAAGTATGATTTAGGGGTTCATTTTAAGCACTAAAAAGAAGTGTGTATGATTTTGCTTCCTTAAAAAAAAAATGGCCAAGATCTCCCACAAGAAGAAGAAGAAGAAGTAGATGGAATAAGAAGAATATAGACAAGAAGAGGAAGAAGAATTTCAAGGTCTTTGTCCACCTATAAGCTTGAAAAATCTGCAAACACTATGAGATAGATTATGAGTTCCTTTGTCTTCTTCATGCTCATGTGGACCTACAAAACCAATTTATACAATCCTACCAATCACAAAAACAAGAAAAATTAGCCAAAATCAGAAAATAACATACAAAACTTGACTAAAAAAGCTAATTAAGATGACCCATGCGGGGTCCCACCGGGCGTGCCAAAATGTATATGAGAAAATGTTAGTATGCTAATAGAAACCAAATTTAAATAAAGCTTCTACAAACTAAACAAAATTCATAAACTTCAAGATAGACTAAGATGAACTCTCAATTGAGAATATGAGCCATTAATGGACTCTCTCAATGAGAAGCTCTCTTGTTGAGTGGCTTTGTCTAAATAGATAGGATGTATGCTCAAGCTTATGCTTCAAAAAGGGCTTCAAATGGAGTTGGAATTTGGATGTGAGTGTATGGTTTGGATGTAAAATGGCTTCTCAAAATGGCATTATGACTTTACTTCATGGATTGTGTTATTTTGCAAAGGGGAAGGATCCAATTTATAGGCAAGAGGCTTGAGGGATTGAGGGCTAAGATGCAAGGATGGGAAAAAGCTTATGGAAGGCTCAGATTGCATGAGAGGAGAGCACATGGATTGTGCTTCCTTATAGCCAATCAAGGAGTGACACATGTCACATGGTGAGAGGATGGAGGAAAGGGCAAGGATGAGTCAAAAAAGGAGGCTCAAGAGATAAAATCTTCATAAAGACCCTCATAATGACTTGTAAGAGCAATAAAAGGGCTTGTAAGAGTCATTTATGACCTAGTGGACTTCATAAAGTTTTATGGTTGAGATATTTTGAGGGTGATGAGAGCAAATTCGACTTGGACTTGATTAGAAATGTTTTAAGCTTGTTTAGGCTTGTGCAAATGATTAGAGGATGGATTAGGATGGTTTAGGATTAGCTTAGGGATAGGCAAGTGGATGGCATTTAATGAGGGTGGGTGAAGGAAGAGATATTTGTTAACTTTGGCTTGGGTTAGTAAGTTTTAACCCATGTTTAGGGAATGTGACAAGGTTAGGAGGGGATTAGGATTAGGTTTAAAGACATCTTCTAGAAGAGTCTAGATTTTGGAGGAGGATAAAGACTTTCTAGAATAGTCTAGAATTTCTTAGGATGAGGATGAAGATTTTCTAGAAGAGTCTAGAACTTCTTAGGATGAGGATAAATTAGATTTTTAGGAAATAAATAAAGTTTTATTTATTTCAAGGGTTTGGGTTGAGGAGATATTTATTAAAACTTTTTTAATAAACATGAGGATTAATATTTAACCTTAATTAAATATTTTGAGTTGGGATTAGGGGTAGGAAATGATGGGATTAGCCTTTAATCAAAATTAAAGAAGGATTAGAAGATTTTGGAAGAGGTTATTGGTCATAAAGAAATTGGCCAAGTTTTGGGCAAAAAATAAATTTTTTATTTATTTTAAGATTTTTGGTCAATTTATTAATTAAATAATTAATAAATAAGGAAATAATGTTTAAATAAGATTTAAACATTTTTGGGAGGGATTCCTTAATTAAATATTTTTAATTAAGATAAAGGGATTTAATGGCATGAAAATTAATTAATTAATTAAATAATTAATTAATTAATAAATGATGATGTCATCAGGACTTTTTCAGAAAATAAAAATACTTTATTTTCTAAAGGTTTTTAGGTGTCTACAGTGGCTAGGATCACACATCAACAATTTGTAGATGACACTATTCTACCAAGAGAAAGCTCCTTGAAGGAAGCTTATCAATTTAAGAATATTATCAAAACATATATGGAGGCTTCAGGTCAAAAGGTAAATGCAAAAATATCTAAGTTCTTTTTCCTTAATACTCACTTGAACCTAGAAATAAATACATATAATACTATGGGTTTCAAAAAAGGAACCTTTCCATGTAAATATCTTGGGATTTAGCTAGAAAGAGGAGTAAAAAAGAGCAAGACATGTAACTTGATTTCAAAAAAAAAAAAAAATTGATAAAAAAAATGAAAAGTTAGAAATGGAAATACATAAACAAGTCAAGTAGATCAACAATGATCAAAGAAGTGTTGTCATCTATACCTACCTATCAGATGTCATACTTACCTCTACCCAAAGGTGTCAAAAAACAATTACACAAAAAAATAGGAAATTTATTTTGGCAAGGATAGATGATAAGAAGAATTGGCAATGATAAAATGGGGCCCAAAGACTATGGGGGACTAGACCTCAAAAATCTAACTTAGAAGAATGAGGCATTAAGAGCCAAATTAGTATGGAGAATATATCAAGAACATGATAGTAAATGGGAAAAAATCTTATATCACAAATATCTAAATGTAAGAATTTTCCTTAGGATAGAATTCATCCAAGACCAAGGAACTCAAACACAAGCACAACAATACACCAAAAAGAGTATGATCAGAATGATGATATATTCATTCAATATTCCATGTACAAGTACACTAGGAGTACCTATATATAAAGGCCTCTAGAGAGCTTCTAGAATGCATAGAAGTCAGCAACATGATAAGTCATACAACTAGGCACATGTCCACTAGATATGGGTTATCCTCCATTAAGCACGAGAGTAAGTGTGATGATGTGAAGATAAGCCTACAATGGTGTAGCATGCAAAATAATGTGGTAGACAACATGTGCTAAAATGAGAGTGCGAATAACTATGTTGTCTACATGACAACTTAGTGAATGATGCAAACTCCAGTGTTGTAGACACCATGTGCTAAATTAGAGTTGTGTACTTCTATGTTGTCAACATGACAACTCATGAGAGTGCACAAACTCCTAAGTGTCTCACCTAAATAAATAATATAATAATGCAATATAATAAAATAATGCATTAACCTAAGTAAACTTAAGTAAAGTGTAAATAGTAAATACTTATTTACACCAACACTAAATAATTTAGAACCTACAACTCTCTTTCAAACTAGAAATTCCTTGAAAGGCTCAAAAGTTTGGAATTTTATGATGCAAAATTGATATCTAATTTTGAATAACCTAACTTAGGATATAGGAATTCTTTTTTAGAAGACTCATGGGATGGTCTCCCTTCATTGGGTAACTCCAATTTACCCATAAACATTAAGAATACTCCAACACAACTATGATAGAATTTTTTTTGTCTAAAGAAGGAAAAAGAATCTTTGAATAGTTTCGAAGAAATAGGTAAGCAAACCAGAAAGAAAGGAGAGATAGATTAGTTTGTGGAGCAGTTAAGAATGGGAAGTACATTGTCAAGAAGGGTTATGAGATTATTATCAATTCACAAGGATGAGATAAAATGGTAAATCCCCTTAATCTATGTTGAGATCCAACATGCCTTCCAAAGGCAGGCATCTTTATATGGGTAGTAATACAAGATATAATCTTAACAAAAAATAGATTTACTAAGTTTTTCTTTGAAGGGCTATCAAGATGTGTGTTATGTGAAAATAAATCTAAAATGGTTGAGCATCTATTATATGAATGCCCCTTTTCTAATCAATATTGGAAATGGTTATGTAATAAGCTAAATTGGAAATCAATATTCTTAGATAACCTTTTGAACTTCTGCAGAGTTGGCCACAAAGTGGATCTTCTGAGGTATATAGTAAGCTATGAAAAATATCCCTATCCATCCTTCTATGGGAAATTTGGAAAGAAAGAAATAGAAGAATCTTTACTAGTAAAAAAATAGATATACAATCATTGATGAGAAAAGTGGAGGCTAGCATTCTAAACATTGCCAACAATAACTTAAGGAATTCCTACAAAGAAGAAGGTTCATTCTTTGATTGGAATGTAGATATGAGGAAGAACTAGAATAATTTAATCATCTCCATGATGTCCTATTCTAAAGCCAACATGAAAGCAAGGGTTACTTGTAAATGGGAACCCCCTCCCCCCTAATTTTTATGGTTTAAACTAGATTTTGATGGCACTTCAAAGGATAATCCTAGGAATGCAGGGTTGGAATACATCATTTAGAGTGCATGGGGATCTTCATTAGTCAAGAAAGCTAAATTGCTAGGTACAATATCCAACAATCTAGGTGAATAAGAAGCTCTTATAGAGGGCTTGAAACTAAACCTAGAGGTTGGAATTTCTAAGTTAATTATTGAAGGCGACTCTCAAATTATACTCAATGCATTAAGAAAAAGAAGCACACCTAACTAGATTCTAAACTCTAATCTAGAAGAAGCTATCCTACTATTTGATAAGTTTTAGGAGATTGGAATTGGGCATATTTATAAAGAGGGGAACACGGAGGCAGATGCTCTGGCTAATCTAGGGGTAGAAGGTGAATATTTTATTACAACTAACAAAGATCAATGGTATAATTTAGAGTACCTTAGGACCTCATTAATTTATAATTCTTTTAAGATTTAATATAAAATGAAATCAACCATTAAGAGAATTAATAATGGTAGAGATAATTATACACCTTTCACTAGAGAAAACCTAATAACATATGGTCAACACATATCCCTCTTTTGATATTTAGATTAACCTTAGTTTGAATTTTTATCTTACTTGAGGATTTGGGCCATGTTGTGGTGTCCACAATACATGCCCCATTCCTCAATAGGAATGGGGAACCCCTACTTTTTTTGACTCCCGGACTCATAGTGCGGGAGTCGGGAGAAGAAATTTTAGTTAGGAATTTTAGAGTTTTAAAAAAAAACAAAAAAAACCATAATAATAATAATAATAATAATAATAATCAAAAAATCAAAAAATAAAAAAATAAAATTTAAAAACATCATCTAGCGTGTGTGCATCAAGGCACGACGCACTTGCAAAAGGGAGAGAGGGTTATAAAACCCTCCCTCCCCTTCCTTCCTTAGTCATTTTTCACAAGAGAAGGGAGGGAGAGGTAAGTTCCTTCCTCTCCCCCCCCCCACTCCCATTTTTTTTAATCACGCATGTAGTGCCTGCACAACACTCTCGCAAGCAGCGCCCATGCCACGCCCCTTTTGGGCGTGCATGTAGCACCATGCCTGCACAGGTGGCACTTGTGCCCAGTTGCTCCCCTTTTGAGGGTGCACTTAGGCACTGTGCACTACTCCTTCTTGCGCATGAGCAATGCCATGCTCTCACACCCATTTGGGTGCACGCACAAACAGTGCCATGCCCACGCGCATAGGCGGCGCTTGCGCCCGGCCACGCCCCTTTCAGGGGAATGCTTGCGCACCTCACGCTTCTCCTTTTGACATGCGCACGGCCACATGTAGCACCCTTTTGGGCCCGTGCATGCCACCCTCATGCAAACCCTAGCCCTGCGTACCGCCGCACCTCCACTCACATACCTCATTTTTTTTTTTTTTTTAGTTTAATTAGTTTTAAAAGAAAAATAATAAAATAAAAAAATAAAAAAATAGATAAGTTCTCTAAGGGGACGTTTTTCTTTTCTTTTTTATATTTTTTTATATATCCAATAATTAATCATGTTTTTCTTTTTCCTATGACATGTAGGTAATATAATCAGATGGCATCCACATCCAGACCAGCAGCGAAACTAGTTGTGTACAAGTTCAAAGGCGTAACCCCAAAATCATGATTACACAATGAGTACTCTGAGATCAAAGATACAAAACTTGGAAACACGGACTTGGGAGAGTTCTTAAGAGTTTGTAACAATCCAACCAAAAGGTCATCATTGAGATCCACCCTAATTCATTTTGGATTAGTAAATGCAGCATCACATCCTAGGACCGTGCAGTCAACTGAATTGATTATGACCCTGTCTTGGCATTTTGTTCCTGATGAAAGGGTGGTAAAGAGAATCACTAGAGAAGTGGTCTTGGATCTATGACTTGATAATATCGAGAGGTTTTTTCATCTACCTAGAGTCAATCAGTTCATCAAGCTTTCATATGAAGTAGATGAGAGGTGGCATAAGGAACATTACCAGGAGGCCATCAACATCATATATTCCTCATACTTCATTGAGAAACCACCTTGGGGGAAGACAATCAGCAAAGTGGATATGACTCAAGGATGCAAGAAGGATGATATTGGATATTCAATCATTCTCCTGAGCAGAGTTATGGGATTGCCTGCAGCAGGTCATCTTGCTCCATTCATGGTCAACTTCATTGAGACCATCAAACATGCAAAGATGCCACTGGATTGGGACACCACACTTAGTGAGGACCTATGTGACCAGTTGCATATAGTAAAGGACAAGAAGAAGTTCTATATGACTTCTTATGTGGTATATCTACTTGTAACAAGGGCAATCGACTATCTCGAGTTATACAAGAAGGGCAATATGTAGGATCCTAATGCATGGCCATATATAGTCTATCCTCAGCTAGTGAAGAAGAAGCTCTCACCACAAAGCAAGGAGTATAGAATTGTGAACGATGCCTTCGTATTTTCCATCATTTGATTCATTGAAGGGGATTATGGGAAGAGGTTGTTTGATGAAGCCAAGATGCAGATCACAGCTCTCAATGCATATTTCATCCAGTTTTGGGCATTCACATACATTCGGGTTGGTGGTGCATCCATCAATCCAAAGAAACTCCCAAGTTACCCAAGTGAAAAATTGGTTCTAATAGAAATTGTCGGTAAGATTGAGTTAGCTTATGAGAGGATCAAAAAACAATGGAGGCTTTATTAGGATTGGCCTTTTGTAATAGGAGCATACCAGGTAAAGAGAAAGCAGGATACCCTAACTTTTGAGTGGGAATGGGAGAATTATCCTCTTGAAGAATATAACTCTCCCTGACCATTCTTCAAAAATGTTGGTAAAGTGGAAACCCTGGTAGGAAAAGAGTTCTATCATGAGGATGCCATTGAAGATCATTGGATGAATGTCATAAATGACTACGATGTTCATATCAGAGACTATTGTAGAATGACTTTGTATTTAGTGGAGAAGGCTCTCCATTTGACCATCCTAGAGGAGATAAGGCTACAAGACTCATAGGAGCTACTAGATCCCTTCTTCAATATAGATAAAGTTGGCAAGAGGCCCATCCTGAATGCAAAAATTGATAGAGAGGAAGGAGATGATATTAATTATCGAGCAAGACATGTCATCAGAATGACAAAGAGTTGGATCAAGAAACCCTTTCCACGTGATCCAATTCTAGATACAGTGATATTCCATGCACATGCTCACCCAGAAAGGGTAAAGGGGTAGAAAGTCACAGTTCCTATCTTTGCACTCCAGTCTCCTATCAGGCCAAAAATAGTCTACTAGCTTGATCGTCTAGTGGGGTACTACCATCCTTCAAAGAAGAAGAAGAAGGAAAGAAAGAAGAGAGCTTCTCCTTAGAGGATTCAGGTAGAGCATGTTGAAGAATAGGCCCCTTCGCAATGACAAGAATCTACTCCCCAGGAGCCCCAAGACTCCAGAATTTCTCATATCCAGGTTGATTTTCCATTGCCTCCTATTTTGTGAAGTCAACAAGAAGAGGGAGAAATTTTAGAGACATCCATTCATATGGTGCATGAAGAGCCTATTTCTCCTATGGTTCCACAAAAGCAAAAGAGGATCAAGGTTAGAATGAACAAGAGGCAAAGAGTTCGTAAAAGATTAGTGCCTAATCCATCTGTTCCTAAAACCATTCCTGAGGAAGAATCAGATGAAGGGGAAATAGAGTTAGATAAAGAGGAGGAGAAAGTGCCTCTACAAAGGAGAACCCAGCTGGCCAAAGCTACAGAATTGGAAAGAAGGAAGAGTTTCACAAATATCCCACCACCCACCCAAGCTGAAATAGTAGAACTCTCTTCTTCGAAAGATGAAGTACAACGATGGGTGAATGAGTAGAGGGAATTAGGTGATGATGTTTTTTCCATCCCAGATTTTGATTTCATGCTAGTGGGTATAGAATTGGTTGGAGATAAGATTAGAGATACTCCTACAGGTGAACTTCAATAGCAAGGTTGGACACAGATGCCACCTGAGACACAAGGTCCTCATCTCACTCCCCCATCTTCACCTCAAGTTATGATGGTAGATAAGGTTTCAGTGACACCTCCACCTTCGAGTTTAGAAGAACATGTTCAGAAGGAATGGTCATTACAAGGAGAACCAAAACCAAGGGTTATTGATGAGCCATCAAAAGAGGCACAGGTAGTAGAATGTATACAACAACCTTCTCAAGAAGTTGAGGATCAAACTACGGGATCTACAAAAATTGAGACTACAAAAGAAGAACCCTCACAACAGGAGACTCCAAGCAAGAGTGATAGAGGGAAGGAGGTAGTTGAAAACATCCCTTCATCATCCAAATCCAAGGTTATAGAAAGACATATCCCAAGATGGTTTCAAAAAGAGATAATGAGGAGTGCGAAGCATCAATTCCATGCTTTAGAGGATGATATTTGTGACATTACAAAGATTTTGAACAAGCCTAACTCTCCATTACATGATGCAACACCATGTGCATTCATTACTACTACCCAGAACTAGGACTTATTTGCACAAGTGGCTCACCCTCTGAAAGGTATAGATGAAGAAGTTGTTAGCCTTTAGGACTATGAAGTGAAAGATATCATGTTAGGAAAGCCTACACGGGATACTTCTCGACAGATGATGACTATGGGAGTCAAGGAGGTTCTCAGCCATATGGAACAGGATGAGGTTGAAATCAGAACACTTCATAGGTAAGTTGAGATCTTAAAAGGATATTTAGCTGAAGTTATTGGTCCTCTTGATTCTGAACACCCTGAGGAGACTTTGAATACCATTCTTAGAGAAGGGGAAGGTGTACAACTCAGTCCATTTTTGAGAGCTTATTAGGATTGGTGAGACAACCTTGACGATAGGGGTCTTACCATAATCACAAGAAGTTTGAAGTTGTTGCATGCTACACAAGAAAATGTTGACAAGATCATGGAAATTTTGAGGTAGGACTTCAATATTATGGATGAGGTATGGGTATGGAGCAAGGATTTACAAACTCTACAAGCCATAAAAGGGAAAAGGTACCGCATTCTGATTGATGTATATACCAAAGAAGAGTTAGACATGATAGATGATTGAATAGAAAAGATTGCAGATGGAAATAAAGTGATGGAAACATTGCATGATGAGATACATAGGCTCAAGGAATAGGCCCGAGAGCAAATTTTAGAAGCAAAAAAGTTGTACAGTGATGCATGCTTGGACATTTTTGAAGATGAAGAATGAGAGAAGCTTTTACTAGTTGAGGTAGTTGTGGAAAATATTAGAAAGACTTTAGAGGAAGCATCCAGTGATGAAGACATCAGACAAGCCTTCAGGACAGAGGAAGCATTGTTAGAGTTGGACACCAAACTTGGAGATTTTGCAAAAACTCAAATTGAGGTGGACAACTATAGACAAAAGGTCAAAGACAAGTATGAGGCTTTGGATATTCCATATGCTACTAAGATTACTGAGATTATAGGGAAATCAAAGGCAAACATGCAAACATATCTTTAGGATAAAGATGAGCAAAACCTAGATGCCAGAATTTCAATTTTGACAGTTAGTGAAATTTTGAGATTTTTGACCCAGTTGAGGTCCATAGCTCTACAAGTCCGCAATTTAAAGGTGCACTGACAATTGTCTTCCAGTTCAAAAAATAGCACTTTTCATGCATCGTGAATACATTTTGATGGTAGTTTAACTCCGACACATGCCTAGTGAAGGGGCAGCTTCTATTTTTGGTGTCTCCATGCACTTCTACTTCGACTGATAGCTTCCTCCTACTTTCCCTCTCATGCTTTCATTGTTTTTGACATGTAAAGGGCTCATGCATCCAATTAATGAATAAAATATGGATGGAGTCCCTCTAAGCACTAGTTAGATTATCAGTTTATATATATTTAGTTTGTTTAAATGTTTTAAAAGCATTTTATTGCATTAATCTCTCACTCTCAACACAAATTGAGGAGACAATTTCTTATAAATACCCCATTGTAAAATGTAACAAGGGCCACCATTATTATACAATAAATTCATGCTTTTGG
Organism: Cupressus sempervirens; assembly: GCA_028749045.1. Lineage (NCBI taxonomy): Eukaryota > Viridiplantae > Streptophyta > Pinopsida > Cupressales > Cupressaceae > Cupressus > Cupressus sempervirens. The sequence continues at coordinate 246,498,842 of CM053783.1, forward strand.
TGCTAGCATTCGGAGTGTAGTTATTCTTGCCTGAATGTGTCATTGTTTTGTGGATTTTATTCATGAGATTGTGATTGAGCCAAAGGTTTATTGTGTTTTTTCTAGTTGTATGATCTTTTAGTTCTAGTGTTTTCTACAGATATATGAATTTTGTTGATGTAACGAGCTTGAGAATAGATCACCCAATTGTGTCTGCATAGTTTTTTGTCTCACATGAGCACACTTTTCATGGCCTTGCAATTTGATGAAGAGTGAATCATCATTCGATTTGTTAAAGATTCTCATCGAAGATTGCATCGATGGATTCTAGGAAGCACTACTCCTATTTTCATTGGTTTCCTACCAATTTCTTCAAAGGTTTAACTCGTAGCATGTTGTATTCTATGGCTTATGTCCATTTAGGAATTTCAATTTCAAGTTATTTGATTTCAGGTTATTTGCTTTCAGTTTTTTTATTTGTTTTGCTAACCCCCTGTTAAAATAGGACCTCATATTAGCTACATTGTTAAAATTGCATTCATCAAAAAAATAAAAAATACAAAAATATTGTTCTTTTGGTGTGATATTTTGAGACAGTGAATAGATTTTACTTTGATTCCATGGTAAAAGAGTTTTTTTAGAACCAGCAAAGGCCTCCTTGTGAACACTCTCATTTATCTTCTACTGAGTGGATTTTGGTATGTTGCAAGACAAACACTAAACCTTGGAGTGGATCCTTTAAAAGATTTGTTTTTCAAGAGAGGAATTACACTATGGATTCTTGTCGTTGACCTCATGCAAAACGAATGACCAATAGGCCCTTATGTGTTTTCTTCAAGTTATTTACCCTTTTTATCACCTAAAACTTGATTCTAGAGTTTGACATCTAACCCTTTCTTTTATCTCCTATCTTTTCTAGCTTTATATAGGTTTATGTAGTAGATATTATCATTATTTCATTAAAATGTGTCTCCTTTTAGATTTATGATCGAATTGCTAATCTTCACTATATCTTGGGTTTTCTCCTCTTTAAATTTTCATTTATGTTAGAATAGTAGGATCCTCATCCTGTGGGTTTGATTGAGATTATGTAAGAGGACCTCTCATTCCTTTGTTTTATTTTGGTCCTCTAGGTTCTATTGTCCTTCTCATAACTATTTTTTTCTACTCTTTATGTGGCTTAATTTGGGATGGTTTTGCTATGCAATGCCCTACCAAGGAACCCAAAAGAAATTAACCTATTATGTCACTAAGTTTTCCAAACATTTTGTTTGAAAGATTAAAAACAACAAGAGATAACATAGTGGACACAATTACTCACATACATACATAAGCAATATAGTAACAGATACATCTCCCAAGGGTTTCATGATGTTGAATCATGTACATAAGTTCTATTAAAATTAAATTTGATACATAACAAATTCCATGTCATATGTTAACCATAAGTATGAAATCAAATGAAATAATATACAAGTACATAAGATGCCAAATGGCATAATCAAAATGCAAAATCATCCTTTGTACAAGTCATAGGGTATGAAACACTAAAAGAATATATATCATGATAAGATACAACATCTCATAGGATTCCAAACAATCAAAGTACAATAAATTATAATATGACCATAGAAAATAAGTACAAGATCAGTAGAATAGAACAACTACACAAGGTACATCCAGCAATGACATCCAATTGTTGGATCTCAATGGTATAAGAAACACTACCACCTGACCTTGTGAAACATAAATGGCCCACTCCCATTGTTTTGAAGAGATAATCTCAATTCCCAAATGGATAACAATCTAAAAGTTGAACAAGAATATAGATCAAGGAATCCTGATAGCAATCTATCTCAAAGGTACCAAGTTCACAAGTAAAATCTAATCCCATAGGCAACAAAAAGACATAGGAAACCTAATATGCATGTGGGAAAGTGTCATCACATGAGTCAAGTCTAAGGGTATTTACCCTGGCAGTCTCTTTAAACTCTAGCCCCCTAGTGATTCTATGTGGCATCGGTATCCTTTCTTACAAACAAGGCATACTAACCCAAGGTCACAACCAAGCATTCTCTCTACTCCCATCCTAGCATGTACTTGTATTCAAGGCATGGGCAAGGTAATACACTAACTCTTGTTAATTTATTTTAACCCCATTAATGAAATTTTATCACTTATTAACACAACTTACAATGGGTTACCCAAGCAGTCTCTTTAGGGATCTGGCCTTTATTGCAAGATACTTCCTAGCATACACATAGATAACCTGCCCTAAGCTCATAAAAGTATAACTCATAAAATTAAAATATTTAGCTTAGTCCTATACAAGCAACTGGAAAGCACCAATAGATAAATCACAATATTCACCTCAATCCTATACAAGCAACTAAAAAGCACCAATAGATAAATCACAATATTCACCTCGGTCCTATACAAGCAACTGGAAAGCAATAATAGATAACTCACAATACATGGGCTTACAAAAAAGAACTTGATCTCATCATACAAACATTTGGATATAGCACATTGGTTGGAAATAAAATAATCATGACAAAACAACATCACAAAAACAACCACTTCCTAAGCCTTTGGTAGACATGCCTATCTCGTCAAACTACTAGGTTTCCCCTAATCCTGCCACAAAATAAAACATGACATCTCAACATGCATTTAAAAAAAGTGTAGTTATTTAGTCTCTTTTTAAAAAAATATAATTTCATAAAAATTGACTTGCGTCAAATTCAAATTTTCATTTCATAATCATTTCACAATTGGATAAAGGCTATCAATCATGCAATAATATCATGTTATTAATTTAAATAATCTTAAATCATAAATGGTTTAATTAATAACATAAATGTATATTATTAGATTAAATCTTAATATCAATTTTATTTCTAAAATATTAATTTGACTTCTATTTAAGTCTAGTATTAATATTTACTTTACCTTTAATTCATAATGCAACTTTGGATAACTCAAATTTGAAATTATAATTATAGTTAAACTATTTACAATTTCTCTCATAATATTTAAATATTCACAACTAGATGATTATAAAGTTAACTCAACTTTGGGAAAAGGGGTAAAAATTTATTCAAACAAAGCCAAGATATAAAAGTCTCAAGTTACAAAAGGCCTCAGGCTCAAACACCCAAAACACAAACCCAAGGGCAATTAAATTCTATCATTTTTCACTAATTGCTCAAAAGTCCCACCATAATCAGCAAGAAGATCATCTCTACCTAAAATATCCCAACCAGCTCCTTTCTCCAATGCCCATTTTGCCAAGATATCAGCCACTTCATTCCATTCCCTGGGAATATGAAAAAAGGAGATCCCATCCAAAAAGCTACTCAAGTGAAGAATCTCTCTAACAATAGAGGAAATTTTCCAAGTAGAGTCATCCACACTCTGGTTATTTATCATATCCACAAAAATCTGAGAATCTGATTCACACACCATTTTTCTCCATCCTAGAGAGCAAGCCCACTCCATAGCCACCTTAATAGCCAAGGCCTCCATCACATTATTGGAATGAACTCCTTTGTGAATAGAGAACATGAAAATAACATTGCCATATGTGTCTCTCCCAATCCCCACCACACTAGCATGTCGAAGGTTCCCACGGGAGGAGCCATCTATGTTAATTTTAAGGATTGCATCTAGTGGGGGTCTCCATCTCTCCACCCTACAAACCTTTCTCCTAAGTGACTAAGATCTCTTACTACTTATGCTACCCAATCCTTTGCCCACCAAACCCAAATTCCTAACTATACTAAAATCACTAGGATCCACAGGCTCAGTCATATCACACTTAGCATAGATAGTCTCCTAAAGTTTGCTTAAAATTAGCTACCATATTCTAGTGAATCCCAACCTGGAGTTACAAAAAATCTAATGATTGCATTCCAGCTAAAGATTCCAAAGAATAAAAGTAGGTCCAACAACCCAAGCCACCTGGAGGAAAGAAGTTTTCATTGGGGGTCTATCGAGGCTGTCCCAAAACTCAATGAGGGATTCAGCATGAATGCATCCATGACACCATGCCTCCCACCACTTATGCCAAATTTCTCTAGAGAGAGGGCATAAGAAGAATAAATGAGAAACATCCTCTCCATTCAACATACAGAGGGAACAGAGAGAAGGACCTTGAAACCCTCTTCTCTGGAGATTATCCCAAGTAAGACACTTCTTTTGAGCTACCAACCATAGAAAAAAATTACATTTCAGCCAAGAGAATTTATTCCAAACCTTCTTCCACTAGGGAACCTCATGCATTCTATTACATTGATTATCTAACCAAGCATAGCCCTGGACAACACTGAACTTTCCTTTAGGACAAGGACCCCAAGCAAGGATGTCTTTGTCCATAGAGGAACTACACAACCTAATAGAGAGAAGATTAGCCAGCTCAACTCGTAACTCTGAGGAGCCCCCTAGGGTCCATTCATATGGATCCATCTAACCAGCCACATCAATCGACCCACACCACTTAATAGTCTTGAAATGAGCTGATAGGCCAACACTGGGACAAATAATAAAAAAGAATTGATGATTTATAATAAATTTCGGCTGGTCTATATGTGTCAATCTGAGAGCGTAAGCTTGTGAAAGGTGTTCAAGCAATATGCTATCAAGGGATGATAGTTATGACCTGAGTGATTATGAATGTAGCTAGAACACACAAATTGAATCTATGAAAAACTAAGGAAATCCTAGCGACGGGAACTGTCACTTTCTGGCAACAGGAACAAATGAAACAGAGATAAAGATTAATCTACAAAAAATTAATAAAAGAAACAATTTATAAAATAAATAATAGTCACATTAATATTTATGCAAATATAAATACCAACTCTAAATAAACTTATCTGAAAATCTAAATTAACTAATCTAGAAATCAGACAAAAACATGAATGCTGAATACACCAAATAGACTAATTAAGAAGTAAAAAATTAAAAATTAAAAAACACACTAATGAAATACATCACCGTGTTTCACCATGGAGCGGGCCCTTACTCCTGGCTTGCATAGTGGATAGAAGAAACACTGTTTCTACACTATAAAAATCATGCAAAACATCCTTTTATTCATATAATATAATACCAACTTCCTCCTTTACAATATTTTGCATTTTTTTAATATGATTGTTCCCCTACACTCTATCTCTTGCTTCTTATATATACACAGCATTATACTAGCTTTTACATAACAACTTTATAATAGAAATCTATTATTTGCAGATAATAGTCATTTCATTTCAACAGAATACTCCTATCCTCATATTTAATTAAGTTATGGTTTTAGTTTGACCAATAACCAATAAGTAATGAGGAGAAGATTGAATAAATATGTTTATAACAAGAACCATGTGTTTTCAGCATGTATCCACATAATTTGCCTGCTGCCATCTTCACATATTCACATAGATTTTCATTCCATTTTTATCATATTTTTGGTGAATGATATCTGCAGCAAATATCTATTTCAAAGTGGATGGAGAGAACCATGGTTTGTTTTAGTTGATAAATATGGATCACAAGACTTTTTAACATGCATCCACGTAAGTGTCCTTGCTATCATCTCCACATATGAATTCATCTAAGTTGGAGAAGTTGAGCTGGTAACAGCAGCAAAAACAAACTTTGAAAATCAAAATCCAAACCCGTAATAGAAAAATCATGTTTTGAAAATGACCTCTAACTTTTCCATCATGCACTTTTTCAAGATTTTGTCGTGTGGGATTGTAATTGGACACATTCTAGATAATACCCATGTCTCAAATTTTTGAGATTCGTCCACATCTGTTCACAAAATAAAATGCAAAACTGATTGTCCTCATTTTTAGTTGGTAATTATTCCAGCTAAGTTCTTTCTCAACATACTCCTTGGTCAATAATCTTGGAAGGAATAATGCTTAAAATAATGAATGCCAATAAGATATAGCAAGCAATATTTTCAAAGTAGATGAACTTTGTATTTCTAAAATAGCTACAGGAAGATCTGTAAGTGACAAGAAGATTTGTGCTACAAATCAGCATGCTGCAATATTAAAGATTAGTAAAACATAATCAACAATGAATTTTCCGTGTTTTAATCCCAAAATAATATTAAATACTACTTAATTATATTAAACTATATGCAATTTTATAATGGTAAAATGGAATGAAATGGGATAAAAATAGAATGGAGAAGTATGTAGGAAAGTGTGCAAGATAGATTAAAATAGAGCATTAAATAGGTTATGATTAGCTCTCATCATGAGCTACCTTGGTCCATCCTACAGTAGAAAAAATTTGACTCAGAGGCTAGAGGTCGGGGTAGCTGGAAAGAATGGGAGGATGGCCATCCCAAGAGTCCTGCTAGAATAACACACTTAATCCCTCATTACATATCCAGAAAAGCCCTTCCTTGATAAGAGGAGCACCTCTTTTAAGAGTGTCCCAAATAAAGGAACCCTTTCCATCTAGTGCTAGCCTAGGAATATCCTAATACTCCACTCCTAGGAAGTACTTTTGAGCCAGAATCTTAGCCCAATCCTGATCTTGATTCTTGCACCACCTCCAGTAAAACTTTGCCACAAGAGCCTTGACTCCAAGAGCCATACATTTAAGGCCTAGCCCCCCAACAAATTTAGGCAAGCAAATTGTATCCCAGTTAACTAAGCTCCATTTAGAAGAGAGGAGATTGCCTGACCAAAGGAATTGTCATGACAAAGCATCAAATTCTTTCATAACTCCAATGGGAGGAGTTTGCACCAGACACCTGTAAATGGGAAGAGCCTGAACCATAGTCTTGAGGAGGATAACTCTTCCAGCAGAAGAGAGCCACCTATGAGTCCAGTGACTCACCCTGCTGCAAAATTGTCCAAAAGACCTTACCAATATTCTTTCAGTTGAGTCCCCAAAGCTAATAGCACTCCAAGATAAATCAAAGGAAGAGCTCCAACTTGAAACTTGAAAATCCTAGCAATCCTAAGCTAAATCGACTGTGGAGTATTAAAGAAATAAATAGATGATTTACCTTCATTAATCAGTTGTCCAGAAGATTTTAAATAAGTATCCAAAATCAATCTAAAATTTCTTGCCTCATTAATAGTAGCCAAGCCCATCAGTCCAGTATCATCCACAAATTGGAGATGCACATATGCTGGAATATCATTATGCCACTTCCACCCTTGGATAATCCCCTGTTCTACTTGAAATTTTATAAATCTTCCTAAGCCCTCTGCCATAATGATAAAAAGATATGGAGAGATAGGATCCCCCTGCCAAAGACCTCAAGAAGCCAAGAATAGATTAGTGGGTTCTCCATTAATAAGAATTGAAAAGGATGGGGAGGTCACACAACTAAGAATCCAATCCACCCATTCCATATCAAATCCAAAAGTGAGAATTACACAACCCAAGAACTCCCAACTAACCTGATCATAAGCTTTTGCTAAATCTAGCTTAATAAACATAGCCTTCTCCTTAGACGTGGCCATAGAGTAAATAGCCTCAGAAGAAATCACCACCCCACCAAGAATCTATGTACCACCAACAAAACCCCCCTATTCCTCATAAATCAAAGTGACAAGAAAAGGCTTGAGCCTTTCAAAAATTAGTTTTGTGATAATCTTGTACATGAAATTACATAAAGCAATAGGTTTGAACTAATCCAAACTATTAGCCCCATCAATCTTGGGAATGAGAGTTAGGAAAGTAGCATTCAAAGACTTGAGCATTTGTTTATTTTGATATGATTCCTGAACAATTTCTAGAAGATCAAATTTAATAATCTCCCAATATTCTTGGAAAAAATCAATGGGAAAGCCATTAGGGCCCAGGGCTTTACCTTTCTTCATACAAAATACCACTTTCTCCAATTCTTCAAGCACAATAGGCTTGAACAGATCCCTATTCATATTGCCAGATACAAGTTGAGGAATGCAATCTAAAATAGTTCTTGTCTCTACCAATGAACTAGGTTCCTCCTTAGAGAAGAGTTGAGAAAAGTATCTAGTGGCCTCTAAAGAAATCACCTCTTTGGAAAAGAGTTGATCTCTAGAAGCAAAAACAAGAGAAGTGATAAAATTTCTAGACCTGCAAGCTTTAATTGTGTTGTGGAAGAAAGCTATGTTTCGATCTCCCTCCTACAACCAATCCACCCGAGACTTTTTCTTCCAAAATATTTCCTCTTGAAGCTCCCATTCCTCAACCTCCCTTAGAGCTAAGGACTCTTTAGACATTAAATCTGGATTCATTCCTTGGTCCCTGATCTGGCGAGTAACACTATCTAGTCTGGCCTGGGCCTCCCTCAAATGTTCTTGAAGGTTCCCAAAGCACTATTTATTCCACTGTTTGAGCCTAAATTTCACATGTTGAAGCCTCTTCTCAAAGGTGTACATGGAAGTACCATGAGGTAGCCTACCCTCATAACACCAGGCTATCATAAGATCATGCAGGGAGGGATCCCTCAACCACATTAGTTGAAACTTGAAAGAGGGATTCTTAGAAGTCTTGAAAGGAGTGATAGAGAGCTTAATAGGCCAGTGGTCAGAGCCTCTCCAATCAAGAATTTCTGATCTAGTAGACCATCTAATATCCAACCAAAAATAAGAAACCAGGAACCTATCCAACTTTTCTGAGATAGCCTTTGTCCCACTCCTTCCGTTATTCCAAGTAAATATACTAGAGCCAAGTTTCACATCAATAAGATTTAGAGAACCAATATTATCTCTAAGCATACTAGAAGAAGGGCCCAATCGAGCAATCCTGCCCCTCTTTTCCTCTAAATTAGTAATAGCATTAAAATCTCTAGCCACAATCCAAGGAAGGAAAGGATCCAAGGATCAAACAAATATGATGTGTGACCACATAAGAGACTTACCTAGCAAATCCTTAGGATCATAAATATTGGAGAACAAGCACCTTTCACCTATCTCAAAGTGAGAAGCCATAAAAGAGATAGAAGACCTACTCAAAATCCATCACAGGGGAGTCACCTTCTTAGGATTCTAGAGACAAGTGATACCACTAGAGTTCCCTTGAGCACCCATTCCCTGCTAGCTACCATGGGGCCATAACTTTGGCCCATAGCTATCTAGTTCATCAACTGTAAGCTTAGTTTCCTGAATGAAAATAACATCTAGAGACTGAGAATCTATCAATCTATGAACAACCTTTTGTCTAGGGATGTTGTTCAACCCCCTCACATTCCAAGAAAGAATAATCATTTAGAAGACTAAGAGAAGTGGGAGTCAATGGGCTTCACAAACCCTACCTCAACCAAAGTCTCTCCCATCATCTTAACCTTCTCCTAATTCATCTTCCTTCCACTCTTAGCGGACTTCTTTGAGATCCCTTTTTTAAATGGTTTTTGTTGTAAGCCTAAAGTGGAAGCAACTATAGACCCTTTTGTGTTGCCAGGCACCCCTTTCTTGCCAAGAAGGCTAGAAGCTATGCTAGTTGGGATGTCACAAGGATGCGACCCACCAGGAATATCACAACTTTTCTCTTGAACCAATCCATCTAAACCAACTAGCTGACCTTGTTCTTCTTCAGGAACCTAGGTTAGACTCCTAACCTCCTCCATCAAGGGTCCTTGCAAAGACCTATCACCTAGGGATATCTCAACTGGTATACCTTCCTCTTGTACCAAATTCTCCAGAATATTAAACCTGTTAAAAGTGTCATCACTTTGTTTATCCATCCAAGTTCTCTTCTACCCCTTTCCTTTATTTTGCAGCTTCACTGGGATAAAACCCTCTTTGTCCCCAAAGGGACCTTCTAGCATATGGGCCTTACCCTTATCAACCTTAGGGGTTAGCACAGTGGACGTCGATGATTGAAAAAAAAAAATTCGGGGGCATTTACATTGTAAGTGCCCATACTCATGGCAAATCCTACATCTAATGGGTAAAGTCTCATAGTCCAACTGTTGAATCCATGAAGAAGGGCCCAAGAAAATTTCCATTGAATTAGGTAGCAAATTATTAAGATCAACCTCCACACAAATTTGTGCATATGAAATTACCTTGCAGTCTTGGGTTTGTGTGGCTGACCCAACCAGTTTTCCAAGTAGAAGTGATATCGAATGAAGAATATCCTCTCTCCAAAATTCCAGAGGTAATCGTGGAAGCTAAACTCACACTAGGACTTAGGTCAGGATCTCCTCAGCAGAGTTGAACTCACTATGCCAGGGTTTGATGAAGAGCCCAACCTGGTTAAAGAAGTATGGGCCCCCTTTGAATACCTTATTCCTACCTGACATATTTGAGAAAATAACCATAAAATAATAGTTGGCTACCAGGAGAATTTCCATATCCCCTTTCGGATTCCAAATCTGATGCACCCACGATTCCAACATAGGGAGAGAAAGTTGGAGACCCAAAAACTTAAAGATGAGTGCATGCTTGCCCCAGCACTCCACATCCTCAAAAATTTTCTCTGTTTGAATAACCAACACGAGTCGATCATCAGATCACTCCAAACACCCATTTGTCTTCTTAATATAGATAGAACCCTTCGATGATGAAGCATTCACCCCAAATGGGAGATTGTCAATCTAGCCTTCAGCACCCCCCTGCATCAAAATAGAGGGATCAGTCATCACCAAATCATCAGATAATATCTAAGATGTAGGGATCTTTGATTGTCCATGTCCAAATTCAAAAACCCTATCTCCAATCCAAAATCTATAATCTACAAACTCTTCACCCTGCTATGTACCCCACACCATCATAGAATGAAGCTCGTCCAACTCTTGACTAGCCCCAGTTGGCTTTGACCCCAAACAACTACCCCAAAAAAAACTCCCCCACTGCTCCACAAACACCCCCGACACTACTTGCAGAAAAAACCTCGCCAACAACTACACCAGTAGCTCTGATCATAGTAAAAATTGACAAAACATCCAAGCTTAGCGCACGCAGGCCCTAGCCATGCAGTTCGCCTATTCTCGTACCAGAGCCTGCGCACAATCCATCGAGTGTATTCAAATTAACTCAACTTTAACTCTCTTAAAATATAACTAAATTAAAATTATTTATTTATTAACTTCCCACTTGCATTAATAAATATAAAATTATTTATATGCAACTAATACTTTAGTTAAACTTAAGATTCTTTGATACCAACATCTACTTTATAACTAAATGAGTAGTATAATTTTTTAAATTAATAAATAATAAATAAATAAAATATTTATTTGAATTAATATTTTTAAAAATCAAAATTAATAAATAATTCTTAAAAAATTAATAATAAATAAATCCAAAAATTATATTATATTTTTATAAAATAAAAATAAATATACAATTAGTATTTTCGCATGCATTTGATCCCTCAAATCATTCAACCATACTATACTTAGTTTTCTACCTTTAGTATATTTGTTTTCACATGCATGCATAAGTTTACTTGCAAGCATGTTTTCCTCTCAATTAATCTTTTGCTTTTCTAATAATTTTTACAACCAAATTATTTTAGATATAAGAAGAATATTTATCTTTATTTAGAAAATTCATGATAATCACATGATAAATTTAAAGTTCAAACCTTAGTTGTTCAATTCATTATTTTCTTCCAATTTTCTTTAATTGAATTAGAAAGAGTTTTAAAAGAATAAAGCCATAACAATTTTCTACATTTTTTCTATAGTTTTCCTCAATCATGTTTCTTGATTAATAAGTTTTCAATTTCAAAATATACAACATAATTATTTATCCAAATATTAATACAATAAATTAATAAGCATTATGCAAGCACTTAGAAAGATACGAAGTAGACAGATCTTTCGATAGAATTCTACAATGGGTTTTCAAACCCTATCTCAAAACAATAGCTAACATCTGAGACAACCTATGAATGCATGCAAATCCAAACCCTCCAAAACTTTCAACAATTCCTTTGCTCTAGTTTCAATCTTTTCTCCCCAAAACCTATGTGTGGACAAATGAGTTATAATCTCCTAATAAAGAATTTTTTCATCTTAGGGTTTACGAACATGCAAAAGTCTTTCTTTCTATTATTTTGATTAATTAATTCTTTGTGCATACTTTTTGTGTTTTAATTAAAATAAGTTTTATTTAAAATTTTCTCACTTTCTTTTATTAAATAATAAGATGTATTTAGAAAGTATATTTATTAATTTAACTAATAACAATATTTAGAGTCTGTTATTAAAATGAAACTTTTAACTTAATTATTATTGAATTAACTAAATATAATTATGCCAAATTTGGACTTTTACTTAAATCTTTAAATTTATTTCCTCTATTTAATTAATTTCTCAATTAATTTAATAAGATTAAAATTTAATTTTTCTTTATAATTTTTTATTAAATTAAATCATTTAATAATATCTTTATTTGATTGGGGATGACCCCGTAGTGTGACGGTATTGTCATGAGCCTCGGTAGTAGGAGGTCTTTGTTTTGAATCCTGACAATTTGCTCATTTCTTGCAATTTCTAAGGGTGTTGATGCCTATGTGTGCCTTCCACCTATGATGATAGTTGGTGTGTAGTTACTCAATCGTGTGCCTCACTATATGTGCCAATTGTCCATGCCTAGTTACCATGGTTGTGTCCTTGATGTTGATGAGTGATGGACCCATTGCCAGCCTGTCTACTTGTGGTGATTGTTTGAGGAGGTGCAGCCACATGATTATTTATTCTGCAAATCCTACACATGACTCAAATTGCACTCCTAGTTTGGTGTGAATATAGAGTGTAATAAGCTCCTATGTATTGTCTGCATAATGGATAATCAATATAAAAATTGAAATGTAATGTTCTACCAAGGGGATGGGGTTCCCCAGATGTGATCCCAATGGTTCAATCAATAATAATAATGTTACCAATAAAAAAAATCTTTATTTGATTTAATTATAACTAAAAATCACAACAGACCCACAAACTAAATAAGAAAACCCATCTAAAAGACAAAGTAGGAAATCATACTTAAGGGTCAAAATCTCGAATTCACATCACTTGATAAATTCAAAAAGGTAAATAAATTAGATACCTATCCTATATTTTAGGAAAATTGGGTCATGTCTAGGATTTGGACTTGAGAACTATCTCCCCTCTTTTACCATTGGAATAGGGCACGCTCATCCTAACAATTCAAAGAAGTTGATACCTGGTACCTACAATCTACATAAAAGCCAAACATATATATATATATATATATATATATATATATATATATATATATATATATAGGCAATGGTGGAGAGTGGTACATCATGTAGATCTCGACTAGCAAGTGACTATGACTCCCTCCCTCAACCACATCAAAAATGTCAAACATAAAGTAAAACATACATGTACACCATACACATCCAAGTATGGGGTAAGTAATAATGAAAAAATGTATATAAATCATCCATCTAACTATCATCATGAAATAACTAAAATCACTATATGAACATACAAAAAATCATCATCGAAAGAATAACCATGAACACTTAAAGATTTGAGTATAAAGTATCTCATCAAATATATAATCCAAACATGTAAATAGCATTAACCAAATCAAGTAACCAAGTACCACTGAATCAAATCACATAACCATGAAAATTGGCCTTAAAGAATTTTGCAATGTAACAAAAAAAAAACTAGGAGTAGGTACTAAACATTGTCTTTATTTGTATCTCATCCTTTTTATGCTCTTTTGACAACATTATTGAGGGGAACATCAGTTTTATGCTCTTTTAACAACTTATTGTTATAATCCCATTATGATTTGGTTAGGTCCTCAAAGATTCTAGGTCTTTCCCAAAACTGTTGGAAGACTATGTTGGTCTTTATTTGGTAGCCTTTAGATCTCCTTTCTTCCATCTCTATGATCTTAGTTTGGTTTCATCTCTGTTAGTTCAATCTATTTTTTAGCATGGAAACTACAATCTCAATGTATCATATTTATGAAGAGATAACTATAGTATTTGTTGGTTGAATCAAACCAAAGCACTAGGGGAAGATCTTTAAGAAAATTGATGATGTGTCTTGGCTGGTAGGAAAGAAAGAAATTGGAGAGTGTGATTTTGACTATAGCAAGAGTTGGCATACTAGTGGTGATGTTATAGGAACTTTCATAGTGGTTGTCTTCATAGCTAAGATAAAATTCTAGCATATTAGATCTCTGTCTTACACTTTTCAATGAGACCTGGATGAAAGGTCTCAACAATGTGATAGAGAATATAAAAAATTAGTTGGAAATTCCCCACACTGAGGCCTATTGGAGGTTTATTAGGAAATTGAGATACAAAGGGGGAGTGAATCAGGATCACTAAAAATTGTAACCTTCAAAATAATCTGACTATATTCACCAAATTATTTATCTCATATCTAGATTATGCATAACTTAACTTAAAACTTCAAATGTTGAAATAAATATAACTATGTATCACATCCATCAACATGAAAATGTAAACACATACACAAGATATTTTGGTTACCCATAAACCTTCCAAGGTGAAGGTAAAATTAGGGTGGGGATGACACCCACAAATCTTCACTACTCCAATAATAAAGTTAGCCTATTAGGACTACAATTTTTCATCACTTATGGTTATCTACCCTATAATGGGTCTAACTTGTTAAGAGCTTTATAAAGACTATTAGATCTACCTTGATTAAAGAATTTAACACTTATAATGAAGTAAGTACTCTATTAAGAGATTTACTTAGGCTTATTAGGACCACTCTATTAAGAGATTTACCCTGATTCACTTTTCCAAAACTTCAATACCTGATCTTTCGATCTACACTATCAATGTTGATTATGAATCTTATCCTTCCAATCTTTAATCTAATATATCTTTACTCTGCTCTTCACTACTTCACTAGGTCCCTAAACTCTGTTACTTCACAACTTTTACTTGCAACCTCCAAAACCTACCTCCTTTGTATACACATTCACAACACTTCACTTCCTTCTTCTCACACATACAAAATAGGGTTTGTATCAACCCTTATAAAGACATATGTAGAGTCTTCTAGAATAATATCAATGATCTGGATGTTTCCTTTTTAGCTTCTTCATCTGATTGGTTGTCCCACCTTCATAGGGATCGATGATCCATGTCAAAATGTGTAACAAACTCTACGATCATTAAATGTTGTTTCCATGTCAGCTCAAAAATGGCTTACCTCAAAGTTTGTGTCATTTTAGACATTCATTTTCATACTATGTTGGCACATACTATCTCTAATGCTCAGTCATAATTATTCTTCCTATTGATACTCAACTTTAACTAACTTTTCTCCTTTTGTATGACTCGACATCCATATGCTCTATTTACTCGACATTTACTAAACTTGACTTGTATAGGAATACTCGGTGACTCATCTTCTATAGAGCTCAGTATATATAGGATTATCTACAATTCTTTACAAATACATGACTTGACCTGTATAGAGTAACTTGGTCTCAATGATGATTGACCAAATCTACCTTGTAAATGACTAAGTGTTTGACACTAATAGACAATAAAACTAGAGAGATCAAAAATCTCCCCCTTTGATATTAGTGACAAAAATACTTTTTCATGATTACATCATTACAATAGAATTCAAAAATGATAGTACTCCCCCTATGTCCATTACTTACTTGGTTTTCATTACATCATACTCATATATACAATACACATGTTACATAACTCAAATAGTTAGATGTTGCTTGTCATACCTTTGTTCCGACCTCTATTATTCATCTAAGCTCTACATCTCTAATTTTATCATTTTTAACCAATCTCCTCCACCTTATCTCCATTGATTTTGTCACTTATTTTTGTTGTTAGGGTTGGGAGGATGGAATCAAACCATATTTTTCAATAAACAACTTATGAGTTTGGATGATCATGACAAGAGCATGATCCCATGTGGTTCTTACCGATTCTAAAACTTGAATCTTGATCTCCAAATTTGCAACTAATTCAACTAAGCTATCAATAGTAGAAAGGTTATGATTTGCTTGAACTAGATACTTTGTTGAAGTCAAGTTTTGTTGCATGACCTCCAAATGAGGTATCAACATGGATTGTATGGAGATAAGCTTGGCTCTCATTTTTCTATCTATTGTGTGTAGCTCGGCCAACCTCCCTTGTGCAAATAATTATATATTATAGTGTATTGAACTTGATCTAGTTGATTGAGAGATAGAGTTTCCTGATGATTTTAAATCAATCTAAATCTTCTAGTTGCTAGCTTGGAATTCATTGGTGAACATGGGTGCATCACAAAGAATATTGTACAGATTTTGTATTTTCTTCACAAGTTCTTCCAAATTTTGTACAAGTGTCTATAGTTCAACCTTTCTCAATGCAATCATAATAGAAACTTTCTCGAATACCATTTTCTCAAACTTTTTCTTTGACCAAGCCTTTAATTTCTCATTTTCTTCTATATCCTCAGTGTTTCTTTTCTCAATAATTTGCACTATCTGAGAGATAATAGGGGCTTGTTCATCAATGTTCTAAATATCAAAAGCATCAACCAATATGTCTCTTATATCATGCAATACTTTCCTTTGTTGTTTCTCCCTTCTCATCTCCTCTTGTCTCTTTTTCCTTTCCAAAATAGCTTGCAATATTACTATTTGCTCAAATGTGAGATTCTTCAAATCCCAATTAGGTATGTCAATAACTTCATTCAAGGTAACAACTTTACCTAGAGAACTAGTCTTCTTTGTCTTCTCTTTGTCCTTATTAGGAGTGATGTTGCTTGGTACAAATAAGGCTAGAGTGGGTGAAGGGGTTTCACCACTCATTCTAAATTGTGTATCAGTGTCAGAGACATCAGTAATAGCACTCAATGTGATTTTATCTGCAAGGGCTTGCACTTGTTGTATAGATGTGGGATTTTGACATTATTGGGGTTAGAGTGTGATCTTCCACACTTGGCTCTATCTGTAAAAAAAAAAATTATCTTCTTTTTCCTTCTTCTTTTCTTTTTGTTATGTCTCTTTGATTCCCTTAGCTGGAGAACTTGAGACTTGTGGTCCTTCCTGACCTATAGTAGATTGATCTGTGTTTGATTCTTTTTCTTTCTTGGCCTACTCATATGAAGCTTTAGTTTCTTTCTTGTCCTTTTCTAGTTCCTCGACTCATGTTGGACTCTGAATGGTAAGATTGACAATTGAAGCTTGTGTCTCTCCTAGTTTGGGATAGTCCTTTATTTTTTGTATCACAGAAGTTTTAGGTGTGGTGGAATGAATAGGGGATACATTACCATGTTCCTATAATCTCAACACACCTATGTCTTCTTCATCACTATGTACATCTTCAATAGTTACTTCATCCTTTTCACTCTCTTGTAGACCTCCTTTACCTTTCCCATCCTTGTTAATATCTTATGTAGTTAGTCCAAAAATGCTCGTCCACAATAGTTAATTTGGCTATACAACAACCTCAACTTTATTTTGCAATATCATAAATGCTCTATATTTAGGAACAAATATATTCCAATACCTCTCCAAAAATGTTGTCATTTGCTTAGCTATTAGTTTAGGCATGAGCTTAGCTAATTTTCCTTCTCTTATTTTCCTTTCAATTAATTTTTCTTGTTGCTACTTGGCATCAATTCTATTATGAAAGTCATAGGAATCTTGCTTCCTATATCTATAGGTTTTAATTTCAACTTAGCCATCATCTCTAATATGGATTCTTCTACCTTAGTCTTATCAACAACACTTAATGTTCCATACTTTATAAATTTGAAACCTAATAAGCGTTCAAAGTTT
The DNA here is from genome assembly GCA_028749045.1 of Cupressus sempervirens. Classification (NCBI taxonomy): domain Eukaryota; kingdom Viridiplantae; phylum Streptophyta; class Pinopsida; order Cupressales; family Cupressaceae; genus Cupressus; species Cupressus sempervirens. The sequence goes on from CM053783.1 coordinate 246,516,556, forward strand.
TTACTGTTGTCAAATACCTTGTTAATGGTGTTAGGATTTGTATGCACAATGATTTGGTTGTGACCTAGTTCATCAGATTTAGTTTTCTTTGCATCTTCCTTTTCATCATATTTTTTTGTTATCAATTTTCTTCTCTTTGATTGACCCTTAGTGGCTGGTAATTATCTTTTCACTGCACTTGTACCACTAGAACTTTCACTTGGTTTTGTAATTCTTACAACACCCTTTTTTAATGATGGCTTGGCACTATTATTCTTGTTGCTTTGGTTCTCAGTCTCAATGGTGCAAGAGGAGAGAGGGACTTAGATATTACCTTCTTTGCATTCTTCTTCACCTTATGTGCTATGATTTTGACTGTCTTGGCCTCCTTTGCTAGTGAAGTGACAAGTGTTAGGGCTTTACCCTATTTTTCTACACTTTCTTCCTTGTCCTCTACATAACCATTTCTATCTTGATCCTCTCCAAGACCTTGTGTAGTAATTAAAGGTTTTTCACCTTTATTTTGGGTGCCTACTTTCCTTTCTAGGTCTTTAATCATTTTCTTCCTCTTCTTGTCAGTAGAAGCAATCTTTATATCTACTATTATTCTTGCTTTTTTTTCTTCATATTTTCCAAAGGGCTTGACCTTTGCATCAACTTCTTTAGTAATTAGTGTAGTAATTTTTGCACTCACATCATCAATATCAATCTTATATCCAAAAGGTTTAAGCCAGGCTACTCTTGGCTTAATGCCTGAACATATGTGTAGTCAGTGTCAACTAGAAAACTCACATCATTATAATATTTATCAACTAAGGATGTAGGAATCCTTGTTCTTCTCCTCATTTTGTATTTTAATTCATCAAAATAGCCATCTAAAACATTTTCAAAATTGTCTCCCAAATTCATAACATACTCACTTATCTGCCTAATAGTAGGTTTACCTTATTCCCACACAAAATTTCCTATAGTAGGAAAATAAATGTGAGTATAAAAGAAAATACAAATTGTTAGTGATCCAAAATTACACATTGAATTCTTAACCTTTCTAATTGATAGCAGGTTCTCTGCCAGTTGTAACCATTGGATCTTGGCAGGATCATATTCATAGTATTTTATTATAATCTTCCAAGTTCGATCTACAACCACACATGGCACACTATTCAGTCGGCTTGGCTGGTAGAATTTGTGTGCAATCACTCTCACTACAAATTTAATCAATGGATTAGTGATGTTTGAAATAGACATGCCATGTCCATTCCACTTGGCCTTGGTATTTGTCTCAACTGCATCTTTTCTCTAGCATCGCATAGTCTCCTTTTTATCAAATGTTGGGTATCTTATGAAAACATAAATAATCTTCTTTGTTATTTTGACTAGTTCATTCTCCAGCCATAACTCCACATCATGAATTTAGCTCAAAAAAACCTTGATTTAAAATTTCTTCGATAATCTAGGGCACACATTAACCATTTCCTTTCAACAATCTTGAACTCATCCTTCAATACTCCATCACACAATTTTTGATATGCCAAAAAAATTGCATAATCTCTTTCTTCACTAATTTTGTACATATAACAACTTTCTACATCATGAATCATAATAACCCTAGGTGGTATCAATGATAACACACCCATTGAATCTCCTTTCATAGTAATTTCAAGAATAGCACAATATTTAAGTGGATGAAAAGTATCACTCTTCACCAACTGAACATTGCCTACCTCTTCTCCTTGATTCTTCACCACTGATGATGATCCAGATGCCATTTTTGTGTTAGGGTTTTGAGATTTTACTTTTTGAAAAACTCTACACAACTGGAAATTAATACTCAATCATACTTCAACTACGAAGTCACTCTCAATTGCCTGAGAAATTGCTTCACAATTTGCTTAAATCACTGGAGCTCTAAAATTTGAATGCAAGATGTGTAAAATGCTTTAAAAATTTCACTATATACCTTTATTCATTCAAATTAGAGCTCTCATAAATTTTATGTGCTTATTTAGGTGGAATCTAGCTATCTCAGTTATTGTTATACTTTTAACTTAGTCTCCATTATAAATCTCAATCAATTCCATCTAACTCAACTAACACATTAGTTCAATCATTGTGAGTACTCAGTCTATATTGCAATGCTCGGTCCTATAGACAATATTACTGATGTTCAACATTAGTAATGAAAATGATTCCATTATATTGTTCTCTCTATAAATCTATTCTAATGCACCTTGTCTTATGCAGATATGAACTTTAGCACAATTTATGTTAGGAACTTATGTAAGATAAGTCACTAAATATGTAGTTCCTTACATACCTTTCTTGATCAATTTGAGATATTATGATCACCTTCTCCATTGGATTGGGTGATCTTAGCTTCATTTGTTCCACTACTTCTAGTTTCTTCCTTCTTCTTTCAAGTTGATTCATCTCCTTCTTTGTTTGTGCCATATCCAATTTTTCTTTTCCCTTGATGTGTTCATTGTTTCATGCTAGTGGTCAAGTCTTGAAATTCTTACTAACATGTCCAACCTTGTGACAATTGAAACAAACTATATTTCCATTCAACCATTTCTTGTAATTTCCTCTAAAATGTGTTCTAATGCAATTTTTTGGAATATGATCATACTCTTCACAATAATGACAACTAGACCATGTATTATAATCCCAATTGTACGAGTTACCTTTCTTAGGTACATTGTCTTGCTTTTTGGTTGTCCAATCAGACTTTTCTTATGATTTGCATTCCATGTGCTTGATGACCTCACTTCTTATAATTAAAATAGTTACTAGTAAACTTAGATTTAGGGTTTTACTTACCATTCTTCTTTCTATAAATATTTTTTGTGTGTCCAATTTTTCCATAATGATAGCATGTAGGTTTTCCTTTTGAATTTTCACTCATTTTCTCTCCACTCTTAGATGATTCTCCTTCTTTAGTAGATGACTATTGATTGATATGCCCTAATCCAGAGTTGTCACTGGATGACCTTGGTGACTCTATGTCCATACTTTTGACAATCGTAGCAATATCCCTCAAATTTGAGCATAGTAGATGTATTTTTGACCTTTGATCTACATTCATGTGCTTGATGAACTTGCTTCTTGTAATTAAAATAGTTACTAGTAAACTTACCATTCTTGTTTCTATAAATATTTTTTGTGTATCCAATTTTACCATAATGATAGCATGTATATTTTCCTTTTGACTTTTGACTCCTTTTCTCTCCACTCTTGGATGATTCTCCTTCTTTAGTATATAATTGGTGCTTGATATGCCCTAATCTAGAGGTGTCACTAGATGACCTTGGTGATCTCATTAGTTCTTTAAAATATCTAATTGCTTCACTGATCTTGTTCTTTCTTTCCATGAGTTCCTTTTTAGATATTAACCATTCCTTAGTTGGTCACTTTGTGATCTTAGATTCTTTATCTCCATGTCTTTCCTATTCAAATCTTGATTTGCAAGTATTAGTTGATTCATCATGTCTACCTGAGTGTTTTTAAGCTTTTGTATATCAAATGATCTTTCATCAATTCTAATAGTCATTTTTCTTTTGTCTTCTTCAACTACAACTTTGTCTTCTTCATCTTTCTTCTTTTGTTCAGTCACTTTACATAGCCTTGCTAATTGGATTTCATGTTCTCTTTTCAATCCTCTGACTTCTTAATTTAAAACATTGTTCTTTTCCAATAGATCTACAATAGCTGCATCACTTTCACTAGAACTTCCATAGTCAATCAATCCTTGGGTATCAAATTTTTGATAGAGTGTGTCATTTTTTTGAATAGCCATATCCTTTCTTTTCCTTTTCCTTAGTTCCTCTCTTGCTACTTCAAGTTTTTGCAATATGATTTGGGTGTCAATCATTTTATTGTCAATAATCTTTTCTAATTTTTAAGCCTCCATCTCCAAGATCTCAACTGTCATGTGGTTAAACTCCTTCTAAGAGAACAATGTTCTTATACCAATTGTTGGAATTTTATTGAGAAACTAGGATACTAATAGTGGTGGTGGGGGGGTGAATCGGGATCACTAAAACTTTTAACTTTCAAAACAACCTGACTGCATTTACCACATTATCCATCTCATATCTAGATTATGCATAACATAACTTAAAAATTAAAATGCTAAAATAGATCTATTATCACATCCATCAACATAAAAATGTAAACACATAAGACAAGAGATTTTTGTTATCCAGAAACCCTCCAAGGTGGAGGTAAAATTGGAGTGGGGATGACACCTACAAATCTTCACTACTCTAGTAACAAAGTTGGCCTATTAGGAATATAATTTTTGATCACTTATGCTGATCTACCATGTGAGGGGCCTACCTTGTTATGAGATTTATAAAGACTACTTAGTGTACCTTGATTAAAGGATTTAACACTTACAATGAAGTGATGACTTTGTTAAGAGATTTACTTATACCTATTAGGACCACTCTGTTAAGAGATTTACCTTGATTCACTTTGCCAAAAATTATTCAATACCTAATCCTTTGGTCTACACTATTAATGTTGATTATGAATCTTCTCCTTCCAATCTTTGATCTAATCTATTATCTAACATATCTTTACTCTACTCTTCACTGCTTTACTAGGACGCTAAACTCTATCACTTCATAACTTTTTCTTGCAGCCTCTAAAACCTAACTCCTTCACATACACATTCACAAAAAATTTCTTCCTTCTTCTCACACATACAAAATAGGGTTTAGATATGCCTTATTGAGACATCTCTATAGTCTTCTAGAATAAGATCCATGACCTGGATGTTCCTTTTTAGCCTCTTTATCTAATTGGTTGTCTTATCTTCATAGGGATCGATGATCCATGTCAAAATGTGTAACAACCTTTGTAACAAACTCTACAATCATTAAATTTTATTTACATGTCAGATCAAAAATAGTTTACATCAAAGTTTGTGCCATTTTAGACATTCTTGTTCATATTGTGTTACTCAGTGCATATTGTCTCTGATGCTTGAATGTAATTGTTCTTCCGTTGATACTCGGCCTTAACTAACTCAGCTCCTTCTATATGACTCAACATCCATATGCTCTATTTACTCAACATTTACTGAACTCAGCTTGTATAGGACTACTTGGCAACCAAAGACTTTCTCAGCTCCTATAAAGCTTGACATATACAAGATTGTCTACAAGTCTTTACAAATAAATGACTTGACCTGAATAGAGTAACTTAGTCATAGTGATGACTGACCAACTCTACCTTATATATGACTAAGTGTTTGACACTAATAGACAACAAAACTAGAGAGATCAACAAGGCCTATATGACCTAGCCAATTGGGAGCCTTAAGAATTTGAATGTGACAAAAAGGCCCATTCTGTATATCAAAGATCAAGAGGCTTTTGAAAGAATGTGGCCAAAAATGGAAAGGCACCTGCAATTCTTGTTGAGGTGATACAATATCATAAATGACAAGAGTGGTTGGACAGAAGCATTTTTCAAAATTTTAGGGGCAGAGGTTCCTTCTAACGTAGATTGTAGAGTTTGTGAGTAATACAAAGTGTAACTTCCATACCTCTATAAAGCAAGAAGACCACATAGCAAGAAATATGCAAGGTCTACAACTAGGGTGAGTATCCTTGACTAAGACTTAGAGTTTGATGAAGACATTATTGTTATAAAACCTTGGCAACAATAAAGAACATGGGATTTTGATCCAATATGATCATCTTTTGGTTTAGCTCTAGTATGGCTTTATTCATAGTTTCCCAAAAGTGTTACTAAATCTATAACTTTATATTTTTATTAGAACATCCACATATAAGCTCTTGTTTAATTTTTTAAGTTGTATTATACATTTGCACTCAATAGTTTCTTAAGATTCCTCATCTTGTATAGTTAGTTTTATCTCAATAGGATCTTAGTAATTCAATATATCCTAGAATAGATATTATATTTTTTCCTCAGCTCAACTATATGGATTACTTGAGATATATAAGAAATTTTTTAATTTGTTGTCCTTGTGCTTATATTCTATTTTGTTTGGTAAGATGTATTCTATCAAAGGAATCTTAGAAATCAAACCATCTTCATTTAAATTAAGGATATAAATATATAACACAAGTATGATTAATCTAGATTTAATACAAGATGAGTATAAGGAATTCAAGGTGTAATGCAAGTAGACAACTAATACATCAAAAACTAGGATATGCCAAATTTAAAACTAGATGTGCATAAGAATAAGGTAAGATGACATGGGATGTGAAGCCTAGAAATAAACTAAACTTACAAAGTATTATTTTTGAAAGCAAAGAGAGTCCCAGATGGAACACATCATTAATACAAATATGTGATAATATCTAATATTCAACTAGAATATAGATAATTGATTCCTCTTTCCAAGATGATCTGAGAGATAGGTTATTGTTAAGCATATTTAAAACATGATTAATTCCTATAAATTTTATTTTAAAGAACAAGGAAAGGTCAAAGCTAATATAAATTTCTAATAAATAGATTTCAATAATTCAAACTAGAAAATAAGAAATAGGGTAATCAATTTAACTTAATTTCCACTATCAAACATGAATAGCAAAGAGGATATTATCAAGGGACATACTTGTAAGCTAGTTTAGAAAATTTTAATTATTATCATACGCGTTGGTATATGAAATAGCATGTAAATGTAAATAAAATGGACCTTTCTTAATAGTTGTATAGGTTTAATGATTTGAATTTAATAATAAGAGCAACTACTTCTAAATTAATAGGGGAATATTGTTGGAATTCCTTAGAATAACTGAGATGGGTGATGAATCAATTATCCAAGGTCCAAATGTACAAATAAAAAATTTCACAGCTTAGTGAACCCATATCCATAAAAATAATTCATCATGCATGCATCCATTTGATTATGCAATCACTTAAACTTGTAGGTTACTATCAAATCAATTTGCAGAAATGTAAACATGAAACATAACAAATTCAATAACACATTTGACACAATGATTTAACATGGAAACCCAATTTGAGAAAATCCACCAATAACATACTACTCTTTCTCACTCTTCTGAAGTGATGTCCTGTGAAAGGCCAACCCTGTTAATGGTTACAATGCACACTATTAAATGTGACCCAATTAAAGGATTTCAATTACCCTATTAAGAGTGAGCCTTGTTAGAGGACTTCAAATCATTCACTTGGAATGTCACTTGGTTAAAGGATTTACAAATGACTGTTAGGTCAACCTTAATCCAAAGGATTTACCCTAGACTAATACAATGATTAGAGAGCAATAGTAAGGCTTGATTTGATAACAACTTACATTCTATTTGTAGATTATAGATCTCTATTTTATCCCTCCATTCTACTTAGCTTTCACACTCTTCAGCTCTGATAGCTTGTTCACCCTTCAAGCATCCATACCCTTAAGCCTTCTTTCTTTGTTTGCTAATATAATCTCTTCTCTTAGATCATTGAATGAAGCAATACCCTAGATTCCTTGTCTTCATTAGGCTCTAGCACATGGCAACCTTTGCTTCTGACTAGCCATCTCTATAAATAGAGAATTAAGATTTTTTTTGTTCATCCTCCATCATCCATTTTAGTGTTAGGATAGATTAGGTAGGATTCAATGAATCTACCCTCATTTCATTTCATTCCCTTCTAGAAACTTCTCCTTCAATCCTCTTTGAATTCACCTCAAAATGTTTTACCATAGATTATGTGCCACCAACTCATCAACCTTATCTTCCACATGGTTTGCACAATCCAAGAAATCAAACTTGTTAGCTCAAATTCATCAAATTCATGATCTTTCTCATAATGCTAACACTCAACATTAACTGGCTTCTGGCACTCAACACATACTAGATTTCTCAACATCCTCTATTAAATCACTTGGCATGAACTAAAGTTTATTGGTGCTCGACATCAACTAAACTTTACTTGGCTTACACTATTTCACTTGGCTTATACTAAAATTGACTTTGCTCAACTCCAATTGATTTTCTACTCAGCTTGCACTAACTTTTTTTGGCACCTACTATGTAGAATATTAAGCTTGGGAGACAAACTTTGTTTATCTTGTTCTTCTGAAATTAATCAGTGTAACTAACATTTTTTGTCTTAAGTAGATTATCAATGCACTATAATATCATTGTCCTAACTAATTCTTTTACTCCTTTTCATATCATAACTCAACCTTTCCTCTAAGTACTATTGTTACCTCATTTGATCAAATCCTCTTCATCAGTCAAACAAATGATAGTACTTAAATCATATAAGCAATTGTCTTACTAACAATTAGTAGGTTTGACATCAGTGACAAAATAATAATTGAAGCATATTTGTCATACTTGTATCAATCTGGTTTCAGAAATCTCCCTCTTTGGCATTGATGGCAAACCAAACTAACCAAATTTAATCAGTATGACCAATCAAAATATCAAAAAGAAAATAATTCCTTGTATTGAAATCTCTCCCTCTATCAGCAACTCTAATCTTCTGAATAGGTTACAAAATTTTGTTCTGATCAACAAACAATCAACTCATCCTTATGACTCCCTCTTGATCACTTCTTATATCTCCCTCAACATTATCTCCCTCTTACTAAGTAGATGTAATCAATAGGTACACTTTCTCGCTCACTAGTCAAGATTAGGCAGATCAAGATTTCTCCTTCATCTCCCATAACTTTTCACCTCTTAGTACTTCTTAGTATAATTTCTCCCTCTTTGACAACAATGCCAAAGACTTTTCATATTCATATGCAGGTATGAACATTCTTAGTTTCTCCCTCTGTGACCTTGCTTGTGACTGATTTGAAGTTCCAACTCTTTGATTACTTTAGGCAGCTCCTAAAGTAAGATCCACTAGATCAATGTATAAAATATGTCAATCAAATTGTTTGATGCAGGGCACCCCTCGTGCTTCTTAGATAGCCTTTGATAGGGGTATCACCCTTGGTTTACCTCTCAGATACTCATGAGCATCCTTAGGTAATGCTTTTGTGAAGATATTAGAAATTTTCTCTTTTGTCTTAACATATTCCATCTTCACCTCTTTATCTTGAACTAATTCTCTCATGTAATGATACTTTATTGCAATATGTTTAGTCTTTGTATGCATCACATGATTCTTTGATATATTTATAGCACTTTTATTATCGCAATAAAGTATCATTGGTTCAGTGATTTCCTCCTTCATACCTTTGAGTAGTTATTTGATCCATACAATGTTTGTACAATTTATTGTAGTAGCAAGATATTCAGCTTTAGCAATAGATTGAGAACTGTAATTTTGTTTCTTCCTAGTCCATGTAACTAGCCTTTTTTCTAAGAAAAATTCTCCTCCACTGGTGCTTTTTTTGTTTTCAATATTTCCAGCCCAATCAACATTAGTGTAGGCCTTCAATTCAAATTTCTCATTTTTCTTGTAGTATAGACCATAGTCCTCTATTTCTTTTAGATATCTTATTATTCTCTTTACTACCATCAAGTGATTCTCCCTAGGATTAGCAGAGAATCTTGCAACTATCCCTATAGATAATGCAATATCAAGTCTACTATGTATTACATACTATAATTTTTCAATCATAGACTTGTATAATGTTTGATTCACCTCAAGTGAATCATCATTCTTTGAGAATTTATGTCCTATCACTATGGGTATACTTACTAGCTTGGAATCTTCCAATCCAAAATTTTTTAGTATCTCCTTTACATACTTTGACTGAGTTATGTATATACCATATTTCATCTTATGTACTTGCAAAACTATAAAGAACTTGATCTCTCCAAACATCTTGCTTCATTTCATTTACAAAGCCTTATACAAAGTATCTTGACCTCCAAATATGATATCATCAACAGAATTTTAGATAACAAAATACCTTTTCTTTTTTCTGTCTTCAAGTACAAATTGTTGTTATCATTAGTCCTCTCAAATCCATTCTTCACAAGATAATTATGAAGTCTCTCGTACCATGCTCTTGGTGTTTGTTTCAAACCATATAAAGCTTTGTGTAGTCTATATACCATATTTTTTTTGTTAGCCATACAAATCCTTCTAGATATTCTATATAAACCTCTTCCTCCAATATACCATTCAAAAATGTAGACTTAACATTCATTTGATAAACTTTGAAACCTTTGTATGTAGAGTAAGCAAGTAGAGTTCTTACTCCTTCCAGTCTTGCAGCAAGAGTGAATGTCTCTCCATAATCTATCCCTTCTTCTTGTGCATATCCTTTACAAACTAATCTTGCCTTGTTCCTTGTGACTTCACCATTTTTTGTCTAACTTGTTTCTGTATACCCACCTGGTACCAATCACATTTATTTTTTCTAGTCTAGGAACTAGAGTCCATGTCTTATTTTTCTCAATTTGTTCAATCTCTTCTTCCATGGCTTTACTCCAATTCACATCTTCTAAGGCATCTTTCACTATTTTGGGTTCTTGCATGCTCATAAAACATGTATTATTTCTCAGTTTGTTCCTTGTCATTAGTTTAGCATCTTTATGTCCAATGATTTATGTAACAGGGTGATGTCTCTTGACATACTTAGACAATCTTACTTCAGCTCTGGCTTCTACATTGGGTCTCTCAACTTTTGAATCACTATGTACCTCTCTATTAGGTAGTTCAATATCTCTTTCATGTACACTAATCTTAGAATTAGAATGTGCCTCAACTTCATTCTGTAACTCAACACTTGAATGTAGCTCAGTTCCTAGATGCAACTCAGATTTATAATATGTGACTTGGCAGTCACTAAAACTTTTTTTTGGTTTGCAGCTTAATTTATAGCATCTTCTTTAGTAGGCATACCTTCATAAAAGTATACAAATGATTTGTATTCTTTTAGTTCTTGTAGCGCCTACCCCTAGTTTGCATTTTTGCTATCATTGTCGAACTCTTTTAGGCCAATTTTATGCTTGATTACTAGTAGTATTGTTCTGAGATTATCAAATATTGTTTTACATTCAGTTGATTATATGATGAGATTACTTCTATATTTCATGTATGCATGATGATTATTACAGTGTTTTTAGCTATTGATGATGATTAGTTAGATGGATTATTATGTGTTTTCTTATGGATACTTACCCCATACTGCATGTGTATGGTGTGCGTGTTTGTTTTCTTTATGTATGACATTTCTAATGTGGTTAAGGAAGTGAGTCATAGTCACATGCTAGTCAGGATCTACATGATGCACCACTTCCTACCATTGCCTATTTAGCTTAGTATATATTGTGTATGTACATGCATGGATTTTATGTAGGTTGCAGGTACCAGGTATCGACTTCTCTGAATTGCCAAGATGAGCGTACCCTATCACATTATCTCAATGGTAAGAGAGGGGAGATAAATTCTTAAGTCCAAATCCTAAACCTTTAAGCCATTTGTCCTAATTGAAAATTAGGACAAGTATCTGTGCTGAGTACCCTCTAGATGAGTCAAATGATGTTAATTTGTGATTATAACCCTTTAGTTTGATTTTGTACGTATTTTTCTATGATGGATTTTTGTATGTTGTTTTATGAGTCTTTGGTGAATTTTCTATTAATTAAGTCTAATTAAAAGATTTAATTTATTATGATATTTTAATATTTAATTATATTTAATTAATTAAGAAATTATTTAAATAAAAAGAATTAAATTTGAAGATAAAAGTTTTAAGTTTAAATTTAGAACATGAAAATATTTATTTAATTTAATAATAATATATTTAGAGTTCATTTTTGAACAAATGTTAAATATTATTATTATTTAAGTTAATAAATATTTTATCGATTAAGTTTCAAAAATAAATTAAAAAACAAAATATATTAATGTATTAAAAGTTATAAGTTCACATGATGTATGCATGAGATGAAAATATAAGAAATTAATTAAAAGATAAAACAAGTGAATTTAATAAAGATATTTTAATTGCATAAAGTGTGCATGAGATTGAAAATTAATAAATTAATTTAAAAGAAGTCAAGTAAAAACTAAATAATTTTTTTTAATAATTCAATTTAACATGCATGGAAAAGATTAAAGAAAGATAAAAGAAAGATAAATAAAAGTTAATGGGAGTTCGAGTCTTGTGAACACAGAGTTCTCCCAAGTGAATGCACAATTAGTGCCCCGATTTGAGGAGGGAACTCTTTATCACAATTGGAGGGTTCATTTTTGAGAGGCACAAAATTTGGATTTGAAATTTGGGAAGCAAATTTGGAAGCGAATTTTGGAAGGGGAAATTTTGGGAAAATTGTTAGAGAGAAGTTCTTGGATAGGAGCGAATTCTCTCGCAAATCTTTTGGGCATTGCGATTTTAGCATCAGAACCAGGTAGGTTCTTGAATCGTGCTCACCTAGTTAGAATTATGTTATTTAGATACACATGTCTTCTTCCTGATTGTTAAAATCAAATTTCTAGGTATCGTTGTATGAATCTTTTTATCTCTTGTTAGGAACTTTATGATATTGTGTTGTATCTCATCTATATATAGGAACTAGAAAATAAATCAATTTGAAAACCTTGTCCATAGGTAAAAGAAAATTGTATTTAATTCGGGTGGATTTTGAAATTTTTTATAAAAAAAAAAATTAAAGAGAAAATTTAATTGGTTGCTTGAATTTTCTCTATCAAATTAATGTTGAAAACAATTTAAAATTTTATTTTTTTTTTAAATATATAAAATTTGGAGGGGTTATTGTTTGTAGAATTTTACATAAAATATATTTTAAAAAATATATATATATACTTAAAAATGTTTTTTTTTTTTTAAATTTCATATTTAGAAAATAATAATATTAAATAAATTTGAAATGGGAGGCGGGGGCCACCACCTCCCCCACCTCCCCTTTTCCACTGTAACTGGCGGCCTGTGACTTAAGCAACCCATAGCTACTAAGCAGTCTGTGGCTGCCTAAGGAAAACCACATCTGCTTGAGCAGACTGCAACTACTAAGTGTAGTCCACGGCTGCTTTTGCAAGCGGCCCGCAATGAGGTAAGGTAATTTTTTTAAAATATTATTTTATTAATTTTTATTAATATAATATTAATTTTATTAAATGTTATTAAATATATTAATTATTAATAAATTTTAATATATTGAATGTTGATAATATTATTATATTACTATTAATTATTATTTTATTAATAAATTAATAATTAATTCGTAATAATTTAATATAAATAATGATTAAGTGATGTCGTTGTTAATAATATTTAAATATTATTATTTTAATTTAGATTATTATTAAAAAGAAATTAGAGTCCTAAATTGGGTGTTAATATGAATATGATATATAATTATTAATTAATTAAATTAAATTTGATCTAATTAAGATTAATTAATAATGAAAGGCATTCAAGAAAGTCCTAAATTTATTTAATTTTAATAATTTTAATTTTAATAAAGTTATAAGCTTCTTATTCGAAGATTAATAAGTATTATTCTAATAATTTTAATAAATAATCATCCTTTAATTATTTTTTGAGAAATTGATTTAAATATAATGGGAGGGTAAGTTTCTTTATATCTTATTCAAGGAAATGAATGGGTTAACGTATAGGGTTAATAGAGAATTCTTTTACCTGTAATGTACTTTGAAAACGAAAACTGAAAGAACCTTACATTAACTCCACAATATGCTTTCAACTTAAACCAAACTATTAGACTATCATGTTTTCTATGTATTGTCTATGCTTTGGGGGTTTTTGGGGTTGATTAGACGTTGACCAGTTTAGGTTGTTACTAGAAGCTCGAGGGTTGTGTGATTGTGATACTATGTTGTTTTGATCTCGATCTTGATTACTTTTACTTGACCATGGTATGTGATGGTATGCTCTTTGTCAAGTGTGTTTATTTTGTTGGATACTATGTTTTCGTGTCCTTATGGGATAGTGGGATTTATGCTATGAGATATCTAACTTAACCAGTTTTGAGTCCTCAATCATTATACTTGATTTGCTTTTCAATCACTTTGAGAGGACTGAGGTGTTTGTATGATTTGTTCTTGATGATGTCATGTTATGACATAATTGACTTAACCATTTTGGAGTCTTTGATTAGTAGTATTGAGATATTTTATGGTTACTCGTTGAGAACTGATGGATATTGTGATTTATCATTTGATGCTTTTCAGTTGCTCATAGAGAATTGTTGTGATTATGATTATTATCTTTTGGATGCTTTCTAGTTGCTCGTTGAGAACTGACATGATTATTGTGGATTATCTTTTGATGTTTTCCAGTTGCTTGTATAGGACTGAGGTGATATATTACGATTCTTTGATTTGTGCTTTTATGAGCCTAGGATAGGTTATCTACTTGTAGTGTCAGGAAGTAGCTTAGGTTATCTACTTGTAGTGTCAGGAAGTGGCTTGCAATGGGGGTCGAGGCCCTAAGTGGCTGCCAAGGTAACTCATTGTAAGTTGTTTAATAAGTGAAAACATTACACTAAATGGGGATCAAAGTGAACCTAATAAGAGTCTTGTATGTTCTTGCCCATGCCTCGAGTGCTAGTACAAATTAGGATGGGAGTAGAGATAATGCTTGGTTGCGACCTTGCATTCCGTAGTATGCCTTGTTAGTACGAGAGGATACTAGTGGCCATAGTGGGATCACTAGAAATCCAAGAATCCTAAGGGATTGCTCGGGTAACTCTTAGCGTGATTCATGTGATGACACTTGCCCACTTACATAGTAGGTTTCCTACGTGTCTTCTGTGCCTTTGGGTCTAGATGTCTACCTATCTTAGAACCTTTGAGTTAGATTGATTTTAGGATTTCCTAGACTTAGAGAGTGCTTATGTTATGTGATTTGATATCCTCTTTGGGACTTGAGACTATCTCCTCAGAGTGGTGGGAGTGGGCCATTTAGGTTCCACGCGGTCGGGTGGTAGTTCTTTTTCACTCTTACAATTGAGATCTGTCCATAGATGGCTGGAGCTTCTTGGGATGCTTGTTTATCATGTTTAGATGATGTTATTTACTAACGCATTTCCTTATATTGATTATTAGCATGTGATAGGTGATGTTATTTACTTTGTAGGATCATCTTATGCTTTATTCTTTCTTGTTAGATTTCCTTATGCATATGTCATAGCATGTTTTAGTAGTGATGTCCCTATTACAATAATTCTGATGATCTAATCAGTGGCTTGGGATGTTATGTGTGGGGGATGGCTAGGGTGTACAATGGTCTTATGATGTTATTGACAATTGGGAGGAACTACACACTTAGTTAGTTGTGTTTTATGATGGATGGTTATATTTCATGATGGATGTTTATATCTTTTCTGATGGATGGTTATATTTCATGATGGATGTTTATACCTTTTATGATGGATGGATGTATCATGTATGGTGGATGGTTTCATTTATTTTATTGTACTTTGTATCATGGATCCAAGGAGGATGATGTATTTCTATTTCTACATATGTATATTCTTTTAGCCTTTCATACCCTATGACATGTATAGTGGATGATTGAGCATTTTGAATTAATTTGCCAAGTGGCATTCAGAACAAATGTATATTATGGACTTTGGACTTTCTATTATTCTTTCATATGGATGTGGTAGTTATTAGACTTACTATTAGATTAAATATATATGTGATTCAACGTCATGGGATCCTTAAGAAATGTAACGTGTTATGTATGTTTTTAGTTGATTGTATGTTATTGCTTCCACTACTATGTGTTTGATGTGTATGTTAGTCTTCTTGTTCAAAAAAAAATGTTGGCAAACTTAGTAAAACTTTAGGTCATCTCTTTTGGATCCCTTGGCAGGGTGTTACAGTTCTTTCATTTATTCAACCTCATGTACTTTTGTATATTCATCAAATTTCACATTTGCACTTTACAAAACTTTTTTAGCATTAGTATTTAAACACTTATAAACTTTACTTCTTGTGAAATAGCCAAGAAATATACCTTCTTCACTTTTTGCATCTAGTTTACCATTCCTAAAATCTTTGAGAATATAACACTTGCTTCCAAATACCTTGAAGTATTTTACATTGGGTGAGTATCCATACCATAGTTTAAAAGGTTTTGAATGAGTACTTTTCTTGACTTGTACACCGTTCAAGGTATAAACAGTTGTCCTTACAACTTCTCTCTAGTATTTCAAAGCAACATTTTTCTCCATCATGAGTGTCCTAGCATGTCCATTATAGATATGTTCCTCCTTTTAGAAATTCCATTTTGTGGAGGGGTTCCAGGAGAAGATGTCTATATTTTGATTCCTCTATCATTACAAAACATCTCAAAATCATTTAATGTAAATTCTCCTCCTCAGTCAGATCTCAAAAAATTCATACATCCTTCTCATTTCTTGCTAAGTACCACTTAAACATTTGGAAAGCATCAAATTTCTGTTTCAAAAACATAATTGTCGTCATTCTAGAATAATCATCAACAAGAAGCATAATGTACTTATCTCCTTTGTAGCTTTGCACTCCAATTGGTCCACACAAGTCAGTGTGAACAATCTCTAATATTACTTTAGAGGTATGAGTCTTACTCTCAAAACTTGACTTTGTCATTTTGCCTAACTGACATTGTTTACAAATTATATTGTCAAGCTTTTTCAACTTATGTAAACCTCTGACTCTTTTCATGTTGCTAATATTAACCAAGTTATCAAAATTAACATGACATAACCTCTTGTGCCATAGCCACACATCATCAAATTCTACAACTAAATAAGTAGCATCCTCTATATCAAGGTAGAATAGATTACCTCTAGTTTGATCAGCTTTTCCAATCAATTTTCCATCAGTATCATATATCTTAGAAATTTTGTTCTTAAACTCAACCTTACATCCCAAATTATTCAGTTGTGACACACTCAACAAATTATAGTTAAGTCCTTCAACATAGTAAGAATGCTCATAAAAATTTTGGGCCTGCTAGGATCTGCCATAGAATTGTGTCACACAAAATATTTTCTGTGAGCTTGATAGAACCTTTTGCTTTTATCAGATATGGTGCATCATTACCAAACCTTACACTATTTCCATCATAATAATTCAAGGTAATGAACTTAATTTTATCTCCAGTCATGTGATGTGAACACCCACTATCAATGATCCATTTATCATTCTTGTTCATACAGACACTAGTGCAGTTGCCTCATCTTCATCAGATTCATCCTTCATTGCAATATACACCACTTCATCATCATGATCGTCAGATCTATCTTTTGTTTTCTCTTCAGCAATCTAGCAAGACTTCTTGCCTTTATCTTTGTAATCTTTCTTGTCTTCATCTCTTTTACTTTTGTACTTGTCACCACCTCTATAATTCTTCTTCTTTGGACATCTGGCAGCAACAAGACCAACCTCATTGCAATTGAAAAACATGATAGGTAACTTGCCTTTACCTCTAAGAAATCTCCTTACTAAAAGTGCTTCAAGTTTATCTATATCTTCCTCGTCTATATCAATGTGACTAGACTCATATTTTGCCTTTTTCTTCTTCTTCTCATTAGGTTCTTTTAATGACAACTTAGTTTTGAAAGAAGATTCAATATTTTCACATCTATAATTATCAATGTTAGATAGCTCAAAAGTAGTGAGCCTACCTACTAGACCTTCAAGAGTTAGATCATTCCCTAGCATACATCTCAGTTCTTGTATTGCAAAAACTTTAATAACATAAATAGGCAACAGTATTCTCAAAACTTTACTTAGTATGGTATCATCATCTATTTTACCAGTAGCTCCTCTTATTGTATTAACAACATTTTTTATCCTAAAGCAATATTGAGCAATATTATCACCTTCGTGCATTCTCATATCATCAAACTTTCCTCTAAGACTTTCAACTTTGGCTCTTAGAACATTTGTATCACCTCCATAGATAGTGTGTAGAGCATCCCACATTTTCTTTGCACTATCACAATCTTTGATATCATCAAATTTAGTATAGCTTAGGGTAGAGGCAATCTCCAACATTTCTTGGTTGTGTTCTTTCTTCCTTTTTAGATCTTCGATAGTTAGGGCTCCAGTAGGATCAGCATGCTCAATAGTAATGGTAGATTGTGCATGATCTCCAAGACTTCTTAGGTGTAGCTTCATCAGACTTTTCCATGCAAGAAAGTTATCTCTATTAAGCTTGGGTACTTCTCTTTTTGACATCTTGATCTTTTTACTTCTAGTACCTTCAAACTAGTCCTCTTAATTAGATGACTCTAATAACAGTTGTTGGAATTCTTGAGAATAACTAGGGGGTGAATCAGTTATCCAAGGTCTAGATGTACAAATAAAAATTTTCATAACTTATTGAACCCATAACCATAAATAATTTTCATCATGCATGTACCCATTTGATTATACAATCACTTAAACTTGTAGGTTATTATCAAATCAATTTGCATAAATGTAAACATGAAACATAACAAATTCAATAACACATTTGACACAATGATTTAATGCGGAAAGCCAATTTGATAAAAACTACTAGTAACATGCTACTAATTCTCACTAATCTGAAGTGATGTCCTATGAAAGGCCAACCCTGTTAAAGGTTACAATGCACACTGTTAAATGTGACCCGGTTAAAGGATTTCAATCACCCTATTAAAAGTGAGCCTTGTTAGAGGACTTTATATCATTCACATGGAATGTCACCCAATTAAAGGATTTATAAATTACTATTAGGTCAACCTTAATCCAAAGGATTTACCCTAGACTGGTACAATAATTAGAGAGCAACAGTAAGGCTTGATCTGATAATAACTTAAAACTTCATTTGCAAATTATAGATCTCTACTTTAGTCCTCCATTTTTCTTGGCTTTCACACTCTTGAGCTCCGATAGCTTGTTCACCCTTCAAACATCCATACCCTTAAGCCTTCTTGCTTTATTTTCCAATGTAGTCTCTTCTCTTAGGTCACTAGATGAAGTAATACCCTAGACTCCTTGTCTTCCTTAGGTTCTTGCACATGACAAACTTTTCTTCTAACCAACCATCTCTATAAATAGAGAATTAAGATATTTTTTTGTTCATCCTCCATCATCCATTTTAGGGTTAGGATAGATTAGGTAGGATTCAATGAATCTACCCCTCATTTTATTTCATTCCCTTCTAGAAAATTCTCCTTCAATCCTCTTTGAATTTGCCTCAAAATGGTTTACCATGGATTCTATGCCACCAACTCATCAACCTTATGTTTCACACGGTTCACAGAATCTAAGAAATCAAACTTGTCAGCTTAGATTCATACAATTTATGATCTTTCTCATAATGTTGACACTAAGCATTAACTGGCTTCAGACACTCGGCACATATTTCATTGGTTGGTATCCTCTATTAAATTACTTAGCATGAACTAAATTTTACTAGTGTTTGGCATCAACTAAACTTTACTCGACTTACATTGAAATTGACTTTGCTCAGCTCCAACTGATTTTCTACTTAGCTTGCACTAACTTTGTTCGACACTTACTATGAAAAATGTTAAGCTTGGAAGACAAACTTCGTTTAACTTGTTCTTCTAAACTTAATCAGTATAACCAACCTTTTTTGTCTTAAGTAGATTATTAAAGCACTATAATATCATTGTCTTAACTAATTCTTATACTCCTTTTCATATCATAACTCAACCTTTCCTCTAGGTGTTATTGTTACCTCATTTGATCAAATCCTCTTCATCAATCAAACAAATGATAGTACTTAAATCATTTAAGCAATTGTCTTACCAAAAATTAGCAAGTTTGACATCAGTGACAAAATAATGATTGAAACACATTTATCATACTTGTATCAATCTGGTTTCAATAATTTACTTAATATTTTCTTATGGTTCCAACCTTATTAGTTTTCTTTGAACTATTAGTTTTACAATTGTATCCTTTGTTGCTAGTCTCTTCTCATCTTTTGAATTTTAGTTGCCCATTCTCTAGTTTCCCCTTCCATTCCCTCCTTTTCCTTTGGTTTCTCCTATCTCTTTAGTTTTTATTTTCTTGGGGTTCCTCTATTTCTCTTTGTTGATTTTTTCTTTACATCACCTTTTCCTATTTCACCAAAGTAAGAGTTATGCATGCTATTATTAGATCCTAGGGGTTTATCTTTATTTCCCCTCCTTTGTCCTACTCCTGTTGTTTCTCTCTTTGTCTAGGTTTTCTTATTGTCTTCTTCTTCCTTCCCTTAGTTTTGGGGAGAGACATTTTAATGCTTTTATCATGTAGTAGTTCATATTGTTTAGGTCCTTGTAGCTTAATCCTTTTCTTATGTTATTTCCTTTCTTCAGTAAGATTAATCTTCAATTCTTAACCTCAACATCCTTATGAGATGGATGGTCCAAGGAGAACAAACAAAAATTTAAGCACTTTAATAAACATAAAACACCAATAGAGAAGTAGACCAAAAAATGAACAAGCCAAGAAATACTTATATCTAATAAAGGAAAGAGATAGCATTACTAGCTCTTTACTAACATAGCTTAAACCATGAAGGAAGTAAGAAAATAATTTCTTAGCATAATGGGATATTAGTCGAAGTATAGTTATGAAAACTTTAAACTCAACTAAAAAATGTTAATATATAGCTAGTAGACTAATCTATTTTTAAACTTTTAATTGAATAGACCCTATCTTAAATAAAGCAAATTAATAAAAAAAAAATTAAATATAACTTTAATATAACTCTAGAATTAACAATATTTAATGTAGTTTGATGCAAATAATCTTAATAGATCTCCTAGGGAGCTAATAACACCTTAAACTTAACACTACACGTCTAAATTATTAATGACAATAATTCACAACAAATAGTAAACCATTTTTCTTAATTATTTTGTTAATTTTCTTAAAAAGCTATGATTTTCATTTTTATGAAAAGGATTTTATTTGATAATGATCTTGGTCAAGTTGAGTCATGTTTTGTAGATATAACAAGGTAGAGGAAGGAACTATATTGAAGAGGTACATTTTGACATATCCAGACACGAATGAGACCAAACATTACTAATTGAAAATTTGAGATTTCCATCAAAAACAAGGAACTAAGAAAATCATCGAAGGAGAGAGAAGTTGAGATATAATGCATGCTAGCAATTTTAAATCCAAAATAAAAGCTCTTAAATTATAAATATACAATTTGTAAAGGAAGGTAAGCCTTCCTAAAACTCCTCAAAAGTGCAAGGGAAGATTTTTGTAAGGGAATGCCCTTTCAAAGACCTTTTGATTAGTATAACAAGCAAATGTATCAACACATATATAGGACATTAAATGCCCTGAGCTACAGTGGGGGTTTCTTCCCCGTTCTTTTTCCCTCTGGACTTTCAACAAGGTAAAAAAATTTGTGAATAATTTTAATGTATATTAAATATAGATCACTATGCCTTTTATCAATTAAAAATTTAAAATAAATAGTAACATATGCAAAAGCCTTTATGAATAACTTATAATTATAAATTAATAATTTATACAAAAATTTGAAATAAAAGAAGGAAGTTTCTAAATTCATGTATGTTGCTCTAAGATATTTTTGATTTAATATAACTATATAATAAATAATATAAAACTATATACCTAATATTGTAAACTATTAAAAATAAGTAAAATTGATGTTAGTGTAAATAAATATTTACTTATTACACTGTACTTAAATTTACTTAAGTCAATGCATTATTTTATTATTTCTTAGGTGAGATAGAAGTTTGCGTACTCTTATGAGTATTGGAGTAAGCAACTCTAATTTAGCACATGGTGTCTACAACACTGGAGTTTGCATAATTAACTAAGTTTTCATATAGACAACACAGTTATTAGCATCCTATTTTAGCACATGGTGTCTACAACATTATTTTGCATGCTACACCTTTGTAGGTTTATCCTCTCATCATCGCACTTACTCCTGTGCTTAATGGAGGATAACCCACACCTAGTGGACATGTGTCTGTTTGTATGACTTATCATGCTGTTGATTCATAGGCATTCTAGAAGCATTCTAGAGGCCGTTATTTATAGGCACTCCTAGTGTAATTACACATTGAATTAAAAATCATATCATTATTTGATCATACTCATTTGATCTATTGTTGTGCTTGTGCTTGAGTTCCTTGATCTTGAGTGATTTTTCCCTAAGGCAAATTCTTACATGGTATATGAGCTTGGGTAGATTCTCTTCACATAGTCATTTGAGAACATTCTTGCTTCACCTCTATAAGGACACCTCGACTCAAATCTAGAGAATTCACAAAAATTAGGAGCATCTAGAACCAAAATGAACCTTGTCATTACATCTAAAACGTCGATTCGGTGAAAATCGACAATAAATTTGCCTATGTTGGGCCAAAGTCAATTTTGAGGCAAAAATATTTTGCAAACCAGCACCTGAAGGCCCGATTTACAATTTTGGTATGATCATCTATTAAATCTACAATTTATTTTATTTCAGATCTGCATTTTTTTCTCTATCATTTTTGGAGTATTTTTTTGAAAAAAAAATTTCGCCAGTAGGGCCCATAGAGAAATTTATTTTGCAAGAACTAGGGGGTGAAACCCCAGCCCTGCACGAAATATTCCTTATTGGATAGCAGCATATTCCATTTTATTAATCGTGAGCTTCATCAATTATTCTAAGGAAAATATTCTCTGGCCAAATTTTGCACATGAACCTAGCAACTGCATTGAAGAATCTATCCACACCAACCAAATTATACTCAACAATATCGGTTGATAACTCAATCATATATCAGTGGCTTTGTTATTTTGAGTGGGTGGTGTTTTGATTTTATACAACCAGCAGGGTATTTACCCACTCAATGTGAGATTAAACTTCCCAAACACTAGCACCTAAAACACTTTCTCAGTGTCTAGAAACATAACTCTAGTGGATTACAAAAGAACTCTGGCATCACTGCAACAAAGATACTTGATGCCTACATCGTCTGCCACACGGCAAGAAAGTCGCCCTCCATGCGATGATCTATACCCTCATCACATTGCAAAATGCTCACACCAACTCAGCAAACAACCCTACCAGTAGTACAAATATGGTAATAGGTGGTGCATTCTACAGTGAACACGTGGCAACAAGTTCGTAGGGTCTGAACCCCTTCATGTGGACATAGTCCATGTCACCAATGAGATAAGTGGCTACCTTTGCCACACTCCCTGTCAACTCACCACGTAGGCTCAGCCAAGTAGGCATACAACTAGCAACTGTATGTACCATACCATCCATGTTTGCAAGTGTCATACAATCCGTATCATGCTGACATCATTTTGATGTCACCCCAGGGTTGAGTTTCTGTTGACATCATCATTTTTATGAGCCTAAATTTGATGGTCATCTAACCATCATTTCCAAGCCAAATAGAATTGTTGTAATGGCCATTTGACCATCAAATTTAACTTCATCTTCTGCTAATCAAACCCCTCTCCAAATTCAGTTTTGATTTGACAGACTAACTTTGGGAGGCCATATCTTAATCATCTAGGCTCCAAATTAGGTGCAATTTTTTTTTATTTTGACTAAAATTTCCTAAACTTTTTAATAGTATAGTTCTTTTCTAGTTTTGGTGCATAGATTTGTCAAAAATTGCATCTTTTGGTGACTATACCTGTCCAATCCTACATTTTGCAACTTCAAATACTTTGTACGGGCTCATCTAGACTCGAAAATATGTTCTATTTTTTGAAAGCATGTTATTTTTTGTCTACTTTCTAGATCTATAATTAGATTATAGGGTTGTATGGATAAAAGTATCACTTTCAAAAATAGGTCCTTATCTACATTGTAATGCTTTGATATAACTTCAAAATTGTTGTATATCTAAGATACATTATAATGTTCCATTTTTGAAGTCCAAGAGGAGGTTGTAAAAGAAAAAATTAGAAGTCCACTAAGGCCAAAATTGGCAAGTGGCTATTATAAATGCACTAAGTATAAAGTGTCAAAAGTATCTTTTTTCGGGGGGTTTCTTGAATGATTGAAAAGTGGGGTTGTTTCTTGGTGTTGTGTTCCTCTTTTCCTATTGTTTTCTTTCATTTGTTGCACCATGGGAAATTTTAAGTTTCCAAAATCAACACCACATAACTATGCTACATGGTCCATTAAAATGTGGTGTCAATTAATGCATAATGAAGTTTCTCAATATGTTGATGGTACCCTTCCTAAACCAATGGGTGATCAAGTATCTAAAAGTGATATTAATGCTTGGGAGTTGATAGATAGGAAAGCCCTAGGTAATATTATGTTGGGGGTTGAAGATAAAATCCTCTATCAGATAGAGAAGTACAAGACATCCAAGGATGCTTGGGATGCCCTCAAAAACCTGTATGGTAAAGTGTCTAAGGAGGATGTTTACAAAATTAAAGATGAGCTTGTCTCACTAGATCCTAAGACATTTGATTCTATACAAGATTTTATCATAAAGGTGAATGAATTGAGAACAAAGCTTGATGATAGTGGTAGTCCTATTAAAGATGACAGGTTAATCTATCTCATTCATAATAAGTTGTCATCTTAGTACTCCACATTTCTTTCTTCTTACAACACCACAAAGACTACATTAGGGGCTGCCTATCAGAAAATCACTTTTGATCATTTTGCTCAACTATTGGATCATGAAGAAAAGAAGTTACAATCAATGGGGATTCTCAATTCGCCCAAGTCTAAGGCATTGGTGGCCAATAATGAGGGTTCTCAAAAATTAGCTACTCATACTTCAAATAAAGGAAAGGGCAAGAAGAAGAAGTGGAAAAATAACACACAAGAGGATACATAAAAGACAACACCATCATCAAATCAACAAGGCAAGTCTTCTTCAAATTCAAACAAGAAGGGGGACACTAATAAGGAGAAGAGAAAGTGTGCCTATTGCAGGAAGTTGGGTCATGATGAACATGAGTGTTATCATAAAAAGATTGATGAGTTGATGAACATCATGAAGAAACACAATGTTCCACTACCTAACGCTTATAAGGAGAAAGGATCTTCATCTTCAGATTCAAAGGGCAAAGGGCAAGCACTCATGGAAACTCAAGTTCTTCAGCAGAATGGATTCTTGACTCAGGTGCCTCATATCATATGGGTTCTTCAAAAGGAGATTTTTCTTGATTGAAGTAGTCTAAGGTACCACACATCTTTGTAGGAGATGATACAAAAATGGAAGTTGAAGGAAAAGGACATGTGGAGATGGAAAATGGGATTTCAAAGACATTCTCTATGTTCCTAACTTTAGCTCTAATCTCCTCTCAATTTACCAAATCACTTACTATGGAGATGGAAATAAAGTTGAGTTCCTTCTAGATTTAGTAATGGTGCACACTCTCAAGATAATTATTTGGTTGCAATGGGGAAAGTTAATCATGACATAAGGTTGTATTCTTTCTCCCTCTTTGTACCTAAGTCTCCTTCACATGCCTTTTTGACTCAATCTCATCCACAAACCAAATTACAGCATCAACAGTTTGGACATCTTGCCTTCTACTATCTTCATCAACTTTTCTCAAACAATATGATCCAAGGTCTACCTACAATCAACTTTTCTAAGGGTGCATGTTCAACATGTTCAGTGGATGTGCATATAGAGAAGTTTACTAAAGGGAACTCTTCAAGAGCACCAATTGTTCTTCAGTTAGTTCACATGGTACTAGCAGGTCCTTTTGCAGTGACATCAATTAGCCAAGGTCACTACATACTCACTTTCCTTGATGACTTTTCATGCTACACATGGATCTACTTTCTTGATCATAGCAATGAAGTGTTGGACAAGTTTCTAGCCTTCAAGAATCATGTTGAAAAGAAATCAAGGAAAGCCATCAAAGTTCTTTGGATGGAGAATGAAAGCAAATATGTGAACACAAGACTTAAAGAATTTTTCAAACGTGAGGGTATTGATCTTCAAAATCCACCAACATTCAATCTGCACAAGAGAAATGTTGCAGCACTAAGGAAATGAACTCTTAAGTCAATGGCAAGTTGCATGATACAAGCCAAGTCTCTAGATCCTATACTTGAAGTCGAAGCTATAAGCAGTGTCAATCACATACTTAATAGGTCTCCTCATAATGCCTTAGATGGAAAGAATCTCTTCAAGAGCACCAATTGTTCTTCAGTTAGTTCACATGGTACTAGCAGGTCCTTTTGTAGTGACATCAATTAGCCAAGGTCACTACATACTCACTTTCCTTGATGACTTTTCACACTACACATGGATCTACTTTCTTGATCATAGCAATGAAGTGTTGGACAATTTTCTAGCCTTCAAGAATCATGTTGAAAAGAAATCAAGGAAATCCATCAAAGTCCTTTGGATGGAGAATGAAAGCAAATATGTGAACACAAGACTTAAAGAATTTTTCAAAATTGAGGGTATTGATCTTCAAAATCCACCAACATTCAATCTGCACAAGAGAAATGTTGCAGCACTAAGGATACGAACTCTTAAGTCAATGGCAAGTTGCATGATACAAGCCAAGTCTCTAGATCCTATACTTGAAGTCGAAGCTATAAGCAGTGTCAATCACATACTTAATAGGTCTCCTCATAATGCCTTAGATGGCAAGACTCCTTTTGAGGCATGGTGCAGCAAAAAACTAATTGTGAAACACTTTAGAGTCTTTGATTGTCCAGCATGGGCAAACATATCTTCTAGGGGATGCAAGGTACCACCACCTAGGCCTTGTACTTTCATTAGATATGAAGACAATGTTAAGGCATACAAACTTATGGATCCTAAGACTCATGAGATTTTCATAGAGAGGAATGCTCACTTTGAGGAAAGTTCACCCAACTTATCCTTTAATCCTCTCCACACTTCATACATTATGGAAATTGATAGTGACACTAGCAATAGTGATTCAACATATTCAAATATGTGGGATCCTATTGACAGATACAGGGAGAGGTCACATAATCAACACATTCCACATGCATATATAGCCATAGTGATAGGTCCAGCACAATAGGGTACACTTTGTTTTCTAGCTCCAACATCAATGAATGACTACATAGTAGATATTTCAGGTTTATTTGTGGACTCACACGTCACAATTTTGGGAGACATCATTGATGATATACATCTTCTCTTTGATGATGACGATCCTTCTTTAGTTGTTGCGAGGGCTCACTATGACCCTTATGTCCATTCTCTACATGATCAATCTTCACAAGTTGATATGATTGTGGATTCTTATGTACAACAGTTGTAGGAGGTCTCTTTATCATTTGAGGAAATAGTTGGTTCTTTGGGAACTATTCTACATCCATCCTTGCAAGATCTGACATTGTTCTTTTCAGCAGCGTTGGAAGGGGTGACAATTAGTATCGACACAGGAATAGATGAGCAGGTTTCAGAGGCATCATTGATCTTCATGATTCTTCCTACACATAGGGGAAGCATCTCATATGTACCTATGATATTATTTCTTCCAAAGGGGAGGAACATTATTCAGCAGTCATGGATGAGCTTCTACATTGGAGTAGCTATTATTGATCGACATTCTACATTGTGGGGGGGGACTACCTTGTCTTCTTTCTTCTTTTCTCTCTTGTGGGAGGGACCTTTTCCTCTTTCGAGATTATGTTCTTCACATACTTCTCTACTGTATATACTTGATGTATGTCATAATGGGGGGGTCTTGATTACTCCGTCCATCCATGCATCTTGTTTTTTCATCTCTCTTTGGGGAGGGGTGGTTTCCCATGAGGTTTTCCCTCTTTCTCCACCTTATGAGAGATTGTGTTGCATTATGTACATGGGTACCTAACATTGCCTAGTAGCTGAGACCCATCTTGCCTTTCATCCTAGCTTTTTTAAGCTTAAGTGCATTCCCTTGAGTTGCACTTAAGGGGGGTGTTGGTCTAAATAAGTATTTACTTATTACACTTTACTTAAGTTTACTTAGGTCAATACATTATTTTATTATTTCTTAGGTGAGACACTTAGGATTTTGTGTACTATTATGAGTTGTTATATTGACAACACGAGAGTAAGCAATTCTAATTTAGCACATGGTGTCTACAAAACTAGAGTTTGCATAATTAACTGAGTTGTCATGTAGACAACATAGTTATTAGCACTCCTATTTTAGCACATGGTGTCTACAACATTACTTTGTGTGCTACACCTTTGTAGGATTATCCTCTCATCATCTCACTTACTCCTGTGCTTAATGGAGTATAACCCACACCTGGTGGACATGTGCCTAGTTGTATGACTTATCATGTTGCTAATTCCTAGGCATTATAGAAGCATTCCAGAGGCCTTTATTTATAGGCACTCCTAGTGTACTTACACATTGAATTGAATATCATATCATTATTTTGATCATACTTTTTTGGTCTACCTGTTGTGCTTGTGCTTGAGTTCCTTAATCTTGGGTGATTTTTCCCTAAGGCAAATTCTTACAATTTATTATATTTTATTTCAACAAGATTAAAGATTTTATAAAATTAAATTACCAATTTTTTAAGGATAAATCATTTGTATAAATATTAAATTAAAAATACAAAATATTATAGAAACAAGAAGGGATGAATTTTTCCAATATAAAACTATTATAAAAACAAGCAGGGGTGAAGTTTTCCAATAATTGTTATGATGTGTCTGAAATCACCATGGTAATAGAATTATGCCTTCTAGATCTAGAAGGCAAGGGATGTTCAATTGTATAGTAGGGGAATGCTCTCTAAAAGCTATCCAACCCTCGTTGGAAAAAATAATGGTGGGGCTTCTCTAAAAATCAAATTTATTTTAGAAACAAGGCTTGTGTCTTTGGTGAAATGGTGGGGCTTCTTTCCTGTAGTGCCTACAACCAAGGTTCAAGTCTCCATAGAGTTGCTCTCTAATGTGGTTCTTAATTGAGAGTTGTTGACTTTGGCCCTTAGTGAAATAGTGAGGATTCTTGCCTGTAGTACTTACAACCAAGGGTTAAAGAACATTATTGGCTTTGGCCTACTACTTGAAATTAAAAAGAATGTACTAATAAAAATGAAGATCATAACAAAAAAAAGTATAATATGCAAAAAAAGTAGGTGTTCATTATCTAATGATTAATTTGGTCAAAATCAAACTTCATCTCTTTCATCTAAACCTAGGGTTCAAACTCCTTTTGGCACTTCCTCCCTTAAGCACCAGAAATAACTTTGAAATTTTAACATCACTGCATAATGGAAAACAAAATATCGATATTTTAGAGAAGAAAAACTCATTTGATTCCTTGGTTTGACTCCATGAAGCAAGAGATGAAGAAATCTTCAAAACCTAGAAGTAAATTAGCAACTAGGATAGAAGTGAATGGCAACTCAATTTTTTATTGAAAAACCAAAGGAACAACAATCCAAAAAAAAAAGATGAAAACAATCAAAAATGAAAAAATAGAAATTTCATGGCTAAAAAATCAAAAAGTACATTTTAGCAAGACAAAGTATGCAAAAAATGGGGATTGCACCAAATCTATACCCACACAAGAGATCGTTCCAAATCAAACTCTATCTGTAATAGATAAGCCTTTCCCTAAAATTATTTTAGTTGTCAATAGCATCCTTTTAGGTCTTTCAAAACCTAGATTACCATTACAAATAGATCATATTAGAGGGCAGAGTACAATTTATCCTCTCTATCCAAATGTCCTAAAGCCTATATCCGTCCACATAGAAAATGGCTTGAAAATAATGACAAAGATGGAGGTAGAGGAGAAAATTACCCAAGAGTAGAAACCCTATCTAAAAACCTAAAACAACAATAAGACAATTTAATTATAAGTAATAGATTCAAAGAAAATAGATGGCAGGATTATTCAACTTTAGGAGTATATGTATACTGGAACAGTCCAGAAGGTCTCAAATCAAAACTAGTAAGAAGTTTGACAAAGATCTATAGGATCCAGGTAAATATTACTACTTATTCTAAGCATTTACTATATCTTCATTATATGAACAATAGAATTAGGAATGAATTGGTTTCAATATCAAATTGCTTTTATAAAGGTTATCAAGTAAAATGGCATGGGAACCAAATTTATATGAAATATACAGTAGGAAATTTCAAGCTCCAAAGTGGTTTAAATGTGAAAATTATCCACCTGAATTAAATCATATTAAAATTTTGAACAAGATACGGAAATCTTTAGGAGACTTAAAGCTAGAATTTTTTAGAATAACTTAGAGAGGGGGTGAATCAGTTATCTAAGGTCTAGATGTATAAATAAAAATTTTCAATACTCAGTAGACCCATATCCATAAAACCTTATTATGCATGCATCTATTGGATAATACAACTCTTAAACTTTGTAGGTTAATATCCTAGGTCAAAATAACTTTTTAGAAATGTAAACATGAAACATAATAGATTCAATAACACATTTGACACAAGAATTTTATGTGGAAACCCTATTTGAGAAAAACCACTAGTAACATGCTACTAATTGTCACTCTTCTGAAATGATGCCTTGTGAAAGGCCAACCTTGTTCAAGGTTACAATGCTCATTGTTGAATGTGACCTGGTTAGAGAATTTCAATCACCCTATTAGGAGTGAACCTTGTTAGATGAATTTAGACCATTCACTTGGAATGTCACCTAGTTAAAGGATTTACAAATGACTATTAGATTAACCTTAATCCAAAGGATTTACCCTAGACTGATACAATAATTAGAAAGTAATACTAAGGCTTGATTTGATAACAAATTACAATTCACTTGCAAATTATAGATCTTTGTTTCAGTCCTCCATTCTTCTTATCTTTCACACACTTCAGCTCTAATATCTTGTTCACCCTCCAAGAATTCATACTTTTAAGCCTTCTTGCTTTGCATGCCAATTGTAGTCTCTTATGTTCAACCACTGTATGAAGCAATACCCTAGACTCCTTATCTTCCTTGGGTTATTACACATTACAACCTTTGCTTCTGACCAACTCTCTCTATAAATAGAGATTCAAGATCTTTTGCCTCTTAACCACAATCATCCATTTTAGAATTAGGTAGGATTAAGTAGGATACAATGAATCTACCCACTTTTCTATTTGGTTCCTCTAGAAATTTCTTCCTCAATCTTCCTTGAATTCACCACAGAATGGTTTACCTTGAATTTAGTGACACCGACTCATCATAGTTATCTTCCACACACTTCACATAATTCAAGAAAATGAAATAGCCAGCTCAGATTTGTCAAATCTATGATTTAACATGAATACTGACACTCGGCATCAATATGCTATAAATTAGCTTCCATAGCATTCTTCCACTCGGTCGATACTAGTTAACTAGAAAAATACTAAAGTTTAATGATGCTTGACATCAACTAAACTTTACTCAGCTTATACTATGTGAACACTTGGCATACACTAAATTTTTACTTTTCTTGGCTCCAACTAATTTTTTTCTCAGCTTGCACTAACTTTGCTTGACACCTACTATGCACTCAGTCAAGCTTGGTAGACACAATTCTTCTTAGTTGTTCTTTTAGACTTAATCAATGTATTTGACCTTTGTAGCCTTAAGTAGATAAACAATACACTATATCATTATTGTCTTAATTGATCTTTGCACTCCTTTTTCATACCATAACTCACCCTTCCCTTTAGGTGCTCTTGTTATCTCATTTGATCAAATCCTCTTTAGCAATCAAACAAATGATAGTACTCAAATCAACTAAGAAATTGTCTTACCAATAAGTAGCAGGTTTGACATCAATGAAAAAATAATGATTGAAACACATTCTCATACTTATATTGATATTTTCTCAATACTTAATAGGAATTGAATCAAGTTTCAAAACATCCAGTGGGATCAAAATTTTAGTGAATATAGAGTTAGGTCAAAAAGAGATCAAACCTAAGAAAATAATAACAAATAGATCAATCTATAGATTGAGTTTCACAAATTTTGAAAGAGAGATTCAAGGAATTATTGGATCAAAAATCAAACTAGAAAATACTAGTACAAATATCAAAGAGATACTTAGGAACATCAGTAGATGGGGAAAAGAATAGATGAAAAACCAAGAAATAAGGGAGAGATCAAACTATCAAGTAAAAATAGAAAGAAAAATCCAAGAACAACAATAGAAGGAAGGAGAAAAATAGGAACTAAATACAAAAGTAAGAAAAGCAGTATCACAAGAGGATCAACTAGTAAAAATGAAGAAATTGGAAGTTCCAAAAAATGAATTTAAGAAAATTTAGGAAAAACAAACCAAACTCACAAAATTCAAAGAATGTGAAATATGTCAAAGAGAGAGGGACACTCTAGAGGACATGGAAATAAACATGCAGAATCTAAATAGACTGACACATGATGACATACTTCTATAGAATGACATAGAAGATCAAATAATACTAGGAGAGCAAAAACATAAGGAGCATGAGAAAAAAGTATTACATAATCAGAGAGTAGAAGAGATTAAAGAATTGGCTGTTAAAGAAGTAGAAGGAAGCTTATTAAAAGATAGAAACAATCAACATCAATATAAAAGTAGTATAGAGAATATCACCATAGAAAAACAAGACACATCAAAATAGAATCCAGATATTAGAATAAACATCAACATCATGATAAATCAAAATCTTTTGAAGTAGAGAAAAAGAGTCAAGAAGCTATAGAAACAACAAAGAATGGAGAAAGTCAAGCACGGGAAACCATTATACCAATAGCATCATCAACACATTGAAGTAATGTCACAATTTAAAAAAAGTCAAAGAAAAGGAGTTATAAATTTTGACAAATGTGGGCTAATGGAAAAGATCTATTTGAAGAGAGAGGGAAAGAGGATCAACATACACATGAGAAAAGGGTCAACACAAAGGAGCCCTTAATACCTATGCAACTAGATACATATATTAAAAAAATTAATATAGAGGAATGAAAAATCTACAAAGATCAAAGGAAAGAAAAGGAAAATTAGACATAAAATAGCAGGATATGGGAAGAATTTGGGGTGATAGAGGACACAGTTCAAACCAATAAGGAAGAAGAGGCTACAACAAAGAAACAGTATTATGAAGAAAGTAATGAACATGATATAGAAGAAAGAACATTAGAAGAAATTTTTTTCAAAGAATCAATAGAAGAGGAAGAGAACACAAAAGATGATAAAAGCTTAATCTGTATAGATAATGAGTAGTTATCCTTGGATAATCTAGGCTTATCCATTAATTAGGAAGGATTCAAAACTCTAAAATGTTGCAATTACAAAATGAAAAGAGGAAGGAAATCACTTAAAGAATTAAGAGAGGTTGCAGGGTGAGCAAAGGAACAAACAAAGATCATCAAAATTCTAAATGCAAGGAAGGAGAAGATCCTTCCATGGACCAATGAGAATCACAACTTGGAATGCTAGGGGACTGAATGCCCCTACCAAGAAATTCTTCTTACAGTGTAACCTTACCTTATTTGACTCAGAAGTTATTTTTATTCAAGAGAGTAAAATGAGTAAAGAGGAACGAAACAAGCTAGAACAAAAACTGGTTCACTGGAAAACAACACTTAAGGAATCAAGTGGGGCATCAGGAGGAAAAGGTGTAATATGGAACCCTCAGAAGATAGATATCAATATAATAATTACAAATAACAATTGAATGGGATGTAGAATCACTAGTTTTAGGCATAATCTCCAAATAATCTTGTTAAATGTCTAAGGACCCACTCAAAAAAAAGACAAGAAAAAAGTATGGAATGAAATAAGTTCATTTATGGAAAATCATCCGAATGAAAACTTCATCATTGGAGGAGATTCAATACAATTTTAAAAGGAGATGAAAAAATATGGGAGATCACAGATGGTTTCATGAGCAACATTGGAGTTCACAGAATGGGTAGGGATGAATACATTAATAAATATTCTAACCAATATTGGAATATTTACCTAGAATAATAGGAGAAAAGACTTCAGCTTCATAGCTAGAAAACTTGATATGTTCTTCTTTAAAGGAGAACTAAGTAACATAGGTCTGGAAATAAAGGCAACTGTCCTGCCACTTACTGGCTCGCATCACTATCCAATCACAATAGACTTAGTAGAACGTAATAAACCATCAAAAAACCCTTTAAATATGAGAAAATGTGGTTCTTAGATAAGAACTTCATGGAAAACATTAAGAATAGTGGCAAGAAGGATAGTTCCAAGGATTAAAAATGTATTGTTTCATATCTAAACTAAAAATGCTAAAAGAAAAAAATCCTAAAATGGAACAAATCTTAATTCAATAACATTTTTAAAGAAAAACTAAAAAATGAAGAAGATCTTAAGGATTTAAACCTTTAAGTTATTAAAAAAAGTATGGAAAATGAAAATTTTATTAAAGAAAAAGAACTGCTAGAAAAACAAGAAGATATCCTAACTAAGGAGGAAATATTTTGGACATAGAAGTCAAGGGATAAATGGTTAGCAGAAGGAGATCGTAACACAATATGTTTTCATAACAACACCATATATAACAGAGATATCAATAGAATTACAAAAATTAAAAACAAAGAAGACAATATGGAAGAAAATCTTACTAAGATAGTAGAGGTGTTTGTAGATTATGTTGAGAACATCCTTAACAACTTTGAATTTTCAAACCAATCTATACAAGAAAAGATGTTAAAAGCTATCCCTAGAATAATCACAAAAGAAGAAAACTTGTCTCTTAATAAACCCTTCTTATTAGAAGAAATTAAATTGGTAGTATTTAACATCAATCTAGATAAATCTCCAGGATTGGATGCAAGCATTCTTTTTTCAGAAATCTTGGGAAATTTTAGGGTAGGACTTATGGAAGGCAATAGAAGCATCTATAAATGGAGGTCAACTTTGAACATAAATCAATCATACCTTCTTAACTCTAATACCGAAAAAACCTATCATAGAGGAACCTAGAGATTTTAGACCAATAGCATAATTATGTTATATAATTTATTTAAAAAATTCTGAAGCCTTAGCAAGTCGGTAAAAAGCTTTCCTTCCTAAACTCATTTTGGAAGAACAAATAGGTTTTGTGCCAGGTATATCCATTCTAGATGGTATATCAATCATCCAAAAAACTATTCACTCTACATTTAGGAATAAAGAAGCATGTATGCTTATGAAATTAGGTATCCAAAAAGCATATGATATGGTGGATTGGAGATTTTTATGTAAAACACTAGAAGCCTTTGTATTTTCACACCAATGGATCAACATCATTTTTAAATGTATATCAACACCTAACATCTCACTTCTTATCAATGGCACACCAGAAGGTTTCTTCAGTATATCTAGAGGTATTCGACAAGGGGATTCAATTTCACCTTTCCTATTTATAATCATGGATGAAGCATTTGGGAGATTAATAAAGAAAGCCCAATTAGAAGGAACCATTAGAGGAATTATGTTAACATAAAATATTCCCAATATTATACACCAACAATTTGCTAACAACACAATTCTACCAAGGTTAGCTCAAAGGGAGAAGATGAATTTTTTTAACAAATTATACATGAATATACAAAAGCATTAAGACAAAAAGTAAATGCTAAAAAAAAAAAAAAATCTTTCTCAATACACTAGTGGAAATAGAAGACTATATTTGTAATAAAATAGGATATAAGAAAGGATCTTTCCCATGTAAGTATCTAGTAATCCATCTAGAAAAAGGAGAAAAGAATAATAAAGGATGGGAAAATATCCTGGATAGAATAGACAAACAAATAGAGGCCTAGAAAGGGAAATGGATAACCAAAGCTAGTAGAGCAACAAAAATAAAAGCAATTCTATCAGCTATACCCACTTATCAAATGTCATGTCTTCCACTAACTAAAAACATTAACAAAAAAGTTGTAGGGAAACTCAAAAAATTCTTTTGGAAAGGAATAAAAGACAAAAAGAAATCAATTGATTAAATGGGAGAAGATTTGCAAGCCAAAAGAATTAGGCAGATTAGGAATCAAGAACCTCTATTGGAAAAATGAAGCACTAGGAGCCAAACTAGTTTGGTGAATGTATCAAGAAAGAGATAGTAAATGGGCCAAAATCTTATATAATAAATATTTGAATATTTTTTATCCATTATCACTATTGAGAACAAGGAACCCACCTAGAGGGTCAAAGGCTTGGAATTTCATGCAAAAAAGTCACTCAATGATTAGTAAATATGCTACTTGGGACTTAGGAAGAGGAGATGAAGCATTATTCTGGGAAGATTCAGGGAATAAATAGCCCCCTTTAGATAGACTCGATATATTAGATAATATTAAAAACACACTTGTCAATGAATGGAGAATAAAGGTAGTAGACTATATGCAAAGCAAAAAAGAAAATAGAGAGGATAATGGGAAGTGGAAATCTCTGGATAATGCAAGCTTATCCATTGAAGAAAAAGAGATACTACATAATTTTTTTAGAGAGCATTAGGTCAATCATAAAGACATGAAAGATAAGCCAATATGGGAAGCTTCAAAAGATGGATTGTATAGTGTAAAGAAAGGATATAATCTAATTATCAATTCTCAAAGGTGAGAAAATATAAACATACCATTAAAGCTTTGTTGGGACCTAACCGGCTTACCAAAGGCATGAATCCTCTTATGGGTAGCAATTCAAAATAAAACTTTAACATTTGACAGGTTTAGGAAGATGGGGTTTGAAGACCCCTCAAGATTTAATCTGTGCAAAGAAAATATTGAAAGTGTTGGAAATACAATAGGGAAAGTAAACTCAAAGGAGGGGGGTGGTTGAATCAATCCTTTAAAACCTTAACAATAAAATCATTCACCACACATCCATCTCACAATTTGCATGTAAACTGAAATAGCTAGCTAAACATATTCATCCATAGTATGAAAGCAAATAACATTAAACACATATACGGCACAAAATATTTGGTTGCCCAAAAACCTTCCAATGAGAAGATAAAATTGGGGTGGGGATGACACCGACAAATCTTCACTACTACGATAATAAAGTGTATCCAATGAAGGGTACAATATTTGATCATAAACTATGATCTACTCTATGAAAGGTCTACCTTGTTAAAGGCTTACAAGATTGTTAAATCTTACCTTGTTAAAGGATTTTAAAAACCTATTAGAAGTGTGCCTGACGAAAGGACTTAAAACTTACAATGAAGTAAGAACCTTGTTAAAGGATTTACAATAGCCTATTAGGACTACTTTGTTAAGAGATTTAACTAATTCACCTATTAGAATGTCTCAGCAATGATCCCATAGTTAGCACTCTGCTGCTAGATAACAAACCGCTTCTTTCTTGATATGTACTTGATCCTCTCTAATCAAATGTATCACTTTTTTCCTTTAACTCCTTTCCTCTATTCTCCTCTAACTGATTATGTAATATATCTCAATTCACAGCTCCTTAGCCACCATGAATGCTCTATTTGTGCATGCAAACTTCTCTCTTCACTCCTTCCACTCTCTTATTCATTTAGGGTTTATCCTCCTTATGAAGACATAGGTGACTTAGGGTTAGGTATGAATTAACAATTATGTTTCACCCACTTTGTCACTTAAAACATCCCTTCAACTAATTGGTTGCATGTAATGCATAGGGATCTTCAATATAGATTCGACCTTATCATCTAGAATAAAAAAAAATCCTTAAGTCAGCTAAAAAATGGTTTACATAGAAGTTTGTTCCATTACAAAAAAACTATGTCCAAAACTATTTACTCGACACTTGAAGTGTCTAATGCTCAACATCCACTATATCTTTAATGCTATAACTTAACCTCTAAATGACTCAACATCCATTGAGTTTATATATCAAAGAAGGACCAAACAAGAAGATTATGTTGGCAGAAATATTTGTGGATGACACTTTATTTACAAGAAAAGGTGACTTGTGCAAGTTATTTTCAAAAGAAATGAGTAAAGAATCATGAGATATTTGAAAGGTATTGAAGACTATGGTTTATGGTACAAAAAAGGAGGCAATTTGGATTTGAAAGCATTCACGAATGTTGATTGGGTAGGTAGTTTTGATGATAGAAAGAACACCAGTGGTGGAGCATTCCTTCTTGGTAAAAGACTAGTGTCTTGGACAAGCAAGAAACAAAATTTTATTTCTCAATCCACAAAAAAGGTAGAATATGTGGCAATAGCAATTAATTGTTCAAATGTTGTTTGGTTCAAGTAACTGTTGGTAGGTATGAAGATAGAAATCAAGGATCCAGTGGTTATCTTCTATGATAACACTAGTGCAATTAATATATTAAAGAATCCTGTGATGCATACCAAAAAAAAACACATTGCTATAAAATATCATTTTTTGAGAGAATTGGTACAAGATAAAGAGGTAAGATTGGAATATATGAATACTAAAGAACAAATTGTAGATATATTTACTAAGCCATTATCTAAGGATACATTTTTGTATCTAAAAGGTAAGTTAGGGGTCATTCCCCTATCTGAAGTTTAGTGATGCATCAACCAGAGCATGTTGAAGATCAATTAGTTGATGCAGTATTCACAAGGGTGTATTGCAAATGAATCAGTACATGAAGTACATTGATATTCACTAAATATTGTCTTTTGCATGAGATGTCAAAGAGGGAGAAGTTTACTATCATGTCTCATAGAAATTTTACAAAGATAAAGAGAAAGGGATGCCAAAAAGAAAAAATGAACTTGGTCTGATATCAAAGATAGATTTTGTTATCAAAAGAAGATGTTGAAGATAGATTTTTGCTAATAGATGGAGAAACTGAAGGCAAAAGGAATTCACACTAATAGGGGGAGTTCTCATGGATGAGAATCAAAATTAAATTAAGGATATGTTCCTTATTTTATTCTTGCTCTAAAATTTCATTGCATTATGATATGTTGTGTTGCCATCAATGCTAAAGAGGGAGATTATTGGAAATAATTGATTAATTGTGTATTGTCCTTGATGTTACACAAAATGTCATATCATTGCCAATAAATGTATGCTAAGCTCACTTAGGCATTGAAGATAGTTTCCTATGACTATCGAGCATTCTAGAGTTTCCCTAGTTCAAAAGATAGTGTCTATTGAGTTCACTTGAGCGACAAAGGAAAGTTTGCAGAAGTTGAGTGTTAACCAAGCTCACTTGGCCAATGAAGGAAATGTTGGATGGAATTAGTGTTAACTAAGATCACTTGGTTAGCAAAGGAATTTTTTTAATATGCAGTGTTAACTGAGTTCACTGGTTAACATAGGAAAATCACCTTGAGTTAGTATCTACCAAGCAAGCTCGGCTAATGAAGGATTTTCTTATTTTGGCATATTGAGTTCAACTAAATTATCTTTTTGGTTCTAACTGATGAAGGAGACAAATATTAATTATTTTAAGTTGTATTCAAGTTGACTTGACAATTTCTATGATATAAATACAAGGTCAAATTGAGGATTGAAGGAGCGAAACATAATTGAAGATTTAATGATGCTTAGAGGAAGAAAATTAGAAGGATAAGTAGAATATCCTTATTGAGATGCAAAGATACATTTGATCAGGAAAGATCAAGTATACAAACTAGAATTGAGATCTGTAATCAATAATTCAATTGCATCAAAAATCAGGTCATCTCATTGTTACTCTCTAACCATTGTAGCAGTGATCTAAATCTCTTAACAAGATTGGCTTAACAACTATTTGTAAATCCTCTAACAAGGTGGAATTTATATTGAATTATCTAAAAGACCTCTAACAAGGACACTCCTAACATGGTGATTAAATCCTCTAACAAAGTCACACCTAATAGTGTGTTTTGTAACCTTTAACAAGGTTGGCCCCTAATAGGGCTCACTTTAGAAGAATGAAAATCGGTAACTAGTTGCAATTGGTGGTTTTTCCAAGATTGGGTTTCACATTAAATCCTAGTGTCAATTTTATTCATATTGTTTCTTTTATGTGTATGCAACTAAGCTAAAGTAAGATCAATCACATATAATATCTTAAGATTTTCATGATAAGCATTTGTCAAGTTATTTCAGTGTTTACCGAGTTACAACATTTGTTAGTGTAAACCAAGTGCCTATGTATTTGTCGAGTTACAACAAAGTTCTATTTACACTGAGTTTTGATTTGTATCAACATCTAAGGGATCTAGGTTATATTTTTGTGGTAACCGATTTACCCCTCCCCCTCTCAGTTTCTCCTCTTATATTTCTAACACATTGATCACTCAACTTCTAAATCACTCGGCATATATTATCTGCTCGATACTTGAGTGACTTGACAATTATTAAATACTCAACACATATTGTATATCTAACAACTTAAACTTGACTTACATTACTTGTTCAGCATGAATTAAAAAAATGAATTAAGTGTATTGTCACTCATATGTCAAAACCAATCTAAGATTAACAATCTCCCCCTTGACATGAGTGGAAACAATACTTGGTCATGCATATATAACCTTAGCATAACTCGTATAATCTTTATTTAGCACTTGGCTTACATGTAAAATTTCAAAACTTTAAAATTTTGCAAAAAATTATGACTCATCAGTCATACCTCAAAATTATATTACTCCCCCTAAGTTGATTGTTCTATTATGAATTGAAAAATAAATGCTCTTGCTGAGAAGATCTCTCTATTTCTGACTTTGTTTCTATAGTTTCCCTCTTTGTGTGGTCTCCCCTAAAACTTATTCTCTACTTTTTCATTCTTTCTCCCCCTTTCTTCATTTCATTTCATTCTCTCACTTTCCCATTCTTTCTCCCCCTTTTAACACTTATGTCATGGGTGGTACTTGAATTGTGTGTTTGTCTAAAAATGGTTTATGGACCTCCATCATAATCTTTAGTGTTGCATCCTAGTTGTCAAAAACTACCTCTAGAGATTTGATCTGAATGTTGAACTCGACAGCAAGAGTGACTAAGCCTTCATGCATAGAAAGATGGAGATCTTTCTTCATCAATGTCTCTGCATAGGCTAGTTCCTTGTGTAACACTTCCATAGGAGGGGTTAACATGGACTAG
This sequence comes from Cupressus sempervirens, assembly GCA_028749045.1. NCBI lineage: Eukaryota > Viridiplantae > Streptophyta > Pinopsida > Cupressales > Cupressaceae > Cupressus > Cupressus sempervirens. The sequence continues at coordinate 246,557,405 of CM053783.1, forward strand.
ATGTTGATCAATGTAGCCCTAATATTTGCATCTTGAGCTTGTAAAGTTGCTAACTAACCTTGTGCTGATAGAAATTTTCTAAAATGAGACTAACTTTGACTAGGAGATTGTTGTAGAATGTTACTTGTTTTCTTCAAATCTCCTTCTAGATGGTCAATGTGTCTGTGCACTTCTTGTGTGAATAGGGGAACATCACACAACTTGGTGTAAATAAAGAAAATTTTCTCTAGCATATTCTTTACACCCTCAATTTTGGTTGCTAACTCAACCTGGTGTAGTGCAATAGCACTAGATATCTATTCATTCATGTTTGTTTGAAATTTCTTCTTAGACCATTCCAGTAATTTCACATAGTATCTAGATCTTTATCATAGATTTTCTCCACAATATTTGCCAACTACTCAATGATTGGCTTGGCATCATTAGGTGCAAGTAGGTTGAATGTATTAAGAAATATGTCCTTGATGTCATGAAGTGCTTGTTTCTACCTATGATCCCTTTTGAGCAATTCTTAGTGTTTCTTTCTTGCCATAATATCCTGTAATATGCTCATTTTCTCTATTGTGATTGATGTAAGATTGAAATTTGGTAATTCAATCACCTCATCTAAGTTGATATCACCATAAGATGTGACCTCAACAACCTTAGATGTGTTAGGACTAGGCCTTGATGCTTGCAATGGTGTAGCCTCTGTACTCAACCTATGAAGTGCTTGACTAGGAATAGGAGTAGCAATGTCTTGTAAGGTAACCAGTATTTGAATGGCTATTACTTCCTCTAATTTTGTAGTCAAGACTAAATCTTTAGTCCTATCCTTCTCTTTTTTGTTAGTTTTTTCTATACCTTGTGCTTGTGGTGTAGGTGCAGGACTGGCTTCCCGACTTGTTTAGATTAGTGTCCCTTCTTGGTCAATTATTGTAACTGCTAGTACTAAGACATTTTGTACCATAGTTCTTATATGTGAGGACATTGTGTCCTTCCTTTGGTATACTACAATAGAAATTGTAGGTTGCACCTCTATAGACTGAGGGGGGGGCAATGGATAATGCTTGTGTTTTCTCCCTTGCAGATGCCAATTCTGCCTTCTAAATCTCATCCACACTCACCAAAATAGGATGATTGCATAGTTTTGCCTTAGTGGTGGAATCAGTCAATATCTTCTACATATCCTCCTTTGTTAGGGGATTGATGTTCTGAATGGAGTTGTCAAAGACATCCTTAATCTTTATTGTATATGCTTGTCGACTAGCACTCAACATATGTACATCTGGTACATTATGGTCTTGTTGTTGCTCTTCCTCTTTTGTTGCCTTTGTTGTGCCTTCCCCATGTACTTCCCTTATAGATTCATCATTTTTTACTTCAACTACCTCTTGTTCTACTTTTTCTTCACCTACTTCCTTAGGTTCTTTCTCAATAGCCTTTTGTGTTGACAACCCATAGATCACTTTCCATATTTGTGTGCTCTGCTAAACAATCACTTCAATTTTGTTTTGTAAAATACTAAAGGCTCAATATTTTGGAGCAAATCTTCCCCTATATTTGTTAATATCTTTTGTCATTTTAGACTTGTCCAATTTTGGCATCACTCTTGCAAGTGTAGTCTCTCTAATGTTTCTATCTGTTGTGAGACTATATTTCCACCTTTGCTCAACTCATGTCATATACGTTCTTGGGTAAAGATTTGGCAATCTCAATTGGAGTCATCTTTAAAATTTGCTATCATGGCATTTACAGATTCTTCTACTTTATCCATTTCTATCTTCCTAAGTTTATCGAACTCAACATGTGTAAATCCACTTAAATCAACATTATTCTTGATATTTTCACACAAGTTGTCCAAATTAGAAGAGGGACTGTGAATTACCACTTTGAATTGGTTATTGTCATCTGACTCGGTCCTCTCCTCATCTGATTCAACTAGGTCAATATATTTCCTTCTTTATTTCTTCTCAAGTTCATCTTCTTTTTTAGTTGTGCTAGCTCTCTTACCTTTAGGATTTTGAACTTCCTGAGTCTTCTTAGTAGCAGCTCTTGTGCTAGCCTTGGTGACAAAAACTATAGGCTTTTGTTGTGAAGGTTTCACAACCTTTTTAGGTTTGGTTGATGCTAGTTTCTTTTCTTTCTTCTTCTTTTCTTTTGTGGCAATAGGTGCTTCATTGGCTTCTTCTCCCTCAACACCTTGATCAATTTTTTCTTCTTCTTCTCCTTGGTCCTCACCTTGACCCTATGTAAGAGCTAGTGGTGCTTGGGTAGGTTTATCTTCATCATCTTCATTTTCCTCTTCTTCTTTATCTCTTTTTGCATCTTCACCAAATTATTCTTTTAGCTTCTTCAAAATTTTATTCTTCTTTCTCAACACAGAAGCTGTCTTCAAATCCATTGTGATCTTTGACTTTGCTACATCATTATTTCCAAAAGTAGTAGCATCCTTATCTACTTCCTCTTCTAGTAAAGTAGTGATGGTTGCAGATGCCTCATCCACATTAATTTGATAAGGCAATGGTCTGAGCCATCTCACCCTTGGAACAATAACTTGCACATAAGTGAAATCAACATCAACTAGAAAACAAACATAAGTTAAATAACTAGTGACACTATAATCCTCATTCTTTGTTTCATTGAGTTCTTAAAGTCTTCAAAATAGCTAGTCATCACAGTCTCAAAATTTTCTCCAAGTTGCTCTATGAATTCACCAATATGCACTGCAACTGACCTATTAGTCTTCCAAGCTACTTTCTCAAATGTGGTAAAAGTGTTTTACACATAGAAAAATATACAAACAAGTATTGAACTAAATTTGCATTGTGCACTTTTTTTCTTTCATATGGCTCCCAAGTTTTTAGATAACTACTGGAGTTGTAACTCAACAAGAGCATAAGAGTGGTCTTTCTTTACTATCCTGTAACCCAAGTCCATAGCTATACATGGTACATTGTTCAACCTGTTGGATTGAAAGAATTTATGTGCAATAAGTCTCACTACAAATGCAATTAGGGGATCAATAATTATGTCTATGGTCATCCCTGTCTTGTTCTATAGTGCCCCTATATTCTTCCCAATTGCCTCTTTTACATTGATACTCCCCATAGTTTTTGGTATGTTTAGGGTTGGATACCCTATAACTCTATGAATAATCCTCTTTGTGATTTTGATATGGCCATCCTCCAACCATACTAAGTTGTCATGTATTCTACTAAGCACAATCTTAATCCACTTTGTCTTGAATATGTTAGAAAAATCTAGGGCATGGGTTAACCCTTTTCGCTCTATAACCTTGTATTCCTCTTTCAGTACTTTATTTTCACACAATTTTCCATATAATTCTCTTATTTCTATTTCTACAGTGCTTCCTACCTTACAAGTGTAGCAACACCTTACATCTTGTATCATTAAAACTTGTGGTGGTATCATAGATAACGCACCAGACAGGTCTCCTTTATATGCAATCTTAGGAATTTCCTAGAAATGTGGTTGTTTGATCTCATTACTAATCAATTGAACATTTAAAACTTCCTTTCCTTTCTTAACCAAAACAACAGAAGAGCTAGAGGCCATAACAACTAACTAGGGTTTGCATAAATTCAAACAATGTAACTTGGTACATGATATATACCTTGAAAAATCTGATGACTGGTGTCAAGTAGAAGTTGAATTTAGTTTGCAAAAACTTGAATTGATTTCTCCAATTCACCTTTGGCTCTTCATTCTCTCTTCAATTTTGAATGATTGCAAATGAGTTGAAAATCAACCATATAGCCCTTGAAACTTTGCAATAAATGCTCAGTGCTTACACAACTATAAGCTCTACTCCAATAGCAATTTTGAGTCACTCAGCTTCCATGAAATTCCTACTACACTTAGCAATCATAGCAAGCTCAGCCAACACTATCACCTTTGATAGCTTGATAACAACTAGACTTTCACTCGACAACAATAGTGAAACTTTTCATGTTTGACAGTAACATAAAAACTTATAGATTTCTTTTAAATTCAACCAATACTTTGCATCTCACTATATGCATATATGATCTTTTTAGAACTGATGTATAATTGAACTTTGAAATATCAGTCCCACACATACCTCTTGATTTCCTAATTGGAGGTGATGTGATCACTTGATTCATTGGATGAAGTGATCCCATCTAAACTTGATGTGCTACAATCTTCCTTTATCTTCCATGTCTTGTTCATCTGCACTTTGACTTCTTCAACATTAACCTTTCCATTGCCTTTATTGAATTCATTGCTAAGTGCCTTTAACCTTGTTGGACAATTTTTGCTAATGTGACCAGTCTTCAAACAGCTAAAACATGTAGTTTGACTCAACCATCTACAATAGTCACTTCTGAAATGTGTTCTAATACAATTTTCAACAACATGTCCATACTCTTGACAATAGTGACAACTATACTTTGTATTATAATCCCAATTGTAGGATTTAGTGGTATGGTTTACCTTGGCTTGCTTGTTTGATGACCAGTTAGGCTTTGATCTACACTCATATGCTCTATGTCCACACTTCTTGTAGTTGTAGCAGTAACCTTCAAACCTTTGTGTGCTTGATGTCTTGGTCTTGCATTCATGTGCTTGATGTCCTTGATTATTGCACTTGTGATAGTTACCCATGAATTTCTTCTTAAGATTTTGATTTGTATTGTTGCTTGTGCAAACATTTTTTGTATGACCTATCTTTCCACAATTATGACAAGTGGGTTTGTAATTCTTACCTTTATTGCTTTTTTGTTTACCACTTTTAGATGATTCTCCTTCTTCAATATTGGTATACCCAATCTAGTACTATCACTATTAGATCTAGGAGTTCTCATCAGTTGCTCAAAATACTTTATGGCTTCACTAGGTCTGTTGAAACTTTTAGCAAATTCTTTTTCTCTTTTCAGATTATTTCTCAATTGTTCATTCTACAACTTCAATGTTGTGATCTCAATATCTTTTCCATTTAATTCATGATTGGCAATCATCATTTGATTTAATGTTTCCAATTGCATGTGAGAAATCCTGTTCACCTCTAATGTCTTCTCTTCCAATCTGTTGGTCAGTATCCTTTTGTCATCTTCAATCATGACTTTGTCTTCTTTAGCTTTCTTTTTTTGCTCAGTCACCTCAAATTGCAATACTAATTGGACTTCTTGTTCTATCTTAAGATTTTTTACCTCTTCACTTAGGGCACCATTCTTTTCTATTAGATCTACAACTATTACATCAAATTCACTTAAGTTTCCATCTGTAAATAATTTAGTAGTGCCAATCTCTTGATAATGTGTGTCATTCTCTTCAATAACTATCTCTTTCCTTCTCTTCAATGAGTGCTTCAACTCATCTCTGGCTTCATTCAATTGATGTAGGACAAGCTAGATTTCAATCTTCTGATTCTCAATAGTCTTTTCCAACTTATAGACTTCCATCTTCAAGATCTTTCCTCAAAGCTACAAAGATTTCCTTCCTAGAGAACCAATGCTCTGATACCAATTGTTGGAAATACAATAGGGAAAGTAAAATCTGAGGGGGCGGGGGGCAATGAATCAGTCCTTCAAAAACTTAACCATAAAATCATTCACCACACATCCATCTCATAATTTGCATATAAACTTTAATAACTAGCTAAACATAATCATCCACAGTATGAAAGCAAATAACATTCAACACATATATGACACAAGATATTTGGTTACCCAAAAACCCTCCAATAAGAAGGTAAAACTGGGGTGGGGATGACACCCACAAAACTTCACTACTATAGTAATAAAGTGTATCCAATGAAGGCTACAATATTTGATCATAAATTATGATCTACCCTATGAAAGGTCTACCCTGTTAAAGGCTTATAAGATTGTTAGATCTTACCTTATTAAAGGATTTCAACATTGTGTTAGAAGTGTGCCTAATGAAAGGACTTAAAACTTTCAATGAAGTAAGCACCTTGTTAAAGGATTTACAGTAGCCTATTAGGACTACTTTGTTAAGAGATTTAACTAATTCACCTACTAGAATGCCTCAACAATGATCATGTGGTTAGCACTCTATTGCTAGATAACAAATCATCTCTTTCCTGATGTGTACTCGATCCTCTCTAATTAGATGTATCCCTTATGTCCTTTAACTCCTTTCCTCTGTTCTCCTCTAATTGATTTTGCAATGTATCTCAATTCACAACTCCTTAGCCACCATGAATTCTCTATTTGTGCATGCAAACTTCTCTCTTCGCTCCTTCCACTTTCTTGTTCATTTAGGGTTTGTCCTCCTTATAAAGACTTAGGTGACTTAGGGTTAGGTATGAATCAATGATTGTGATTCACCCATTTTGTTGCTTAAAACATCCTTTCAACTAATTGGTTGCATGTATTACATAGGGATCCTTAATATAGAGTCATCCTTATCATCTAGAATCAGGAAACAATCCTTAAGTCAACTAAAAAATGGTTTACATAGAAGTTTGTGCCATTGCAAACAACTATGTCCAAAATTGTTTACTCAGCACTTAAAGTGTTTGATACTCAACATCCACTATATCTTCAATGTTGTAACTCTACCTCTAAATGACTCAACATCCATTGATCACTTGACTTCTAAATCACTTGGTATATACTATCTGCTAAGCACTTGAGTGACTCGACACTTAGTAGTTACTCAATGCATAATGTATATCTAACAACTTACACTCAACATACATTACTTATTCGACATGAACTAAGAAAATGACTTAAGTGTGTTGTCACTCATGTCAAAACCAATCTGAGATTAACAGGAACAAAAAAACACTTACTTTTTCAATGCCCCTATGCTAAGGAATGTTGGGAGTTGCTTCGACATGAACTAAGTTGGACTGCCCCCCTGCCTGGGGATCTGAATAGCCATCTAATTGGATGGCTGAATGGATGTAATTACAAAATCTATGGCAAACTTTGGAACATATCTCCTATCGTAGTAATGTGGGAAATTTGGAAAGAAAGGAATACACAAATATTTAGTAATATAGAGCTAAGTTTATCCTGTTTCCTTAACAAAGTTGAAGCAAGTATAATAGAAGTTATGAAAAATTACTTAAGGAAGGCAAATAAAGAAGAAGGGACCTTTACAAAATGGGATGGAAAAGTGAAAAATAATTGGCACCATTTAATCAACCCATGATTAGTCTACAATAAAAAAGACCAAAATGCAAGAAAGGAATGTAAATGGGAACCACCACGAAAAGGTTGGAAGAAACTAAATTTTGATGGAGCATCAAGAGGAAACTATGGAAAGGTGGGAATAGGTTGTATAGTTAGCTCAGATTCTAAAAATTGGATGTTCAAAAGAGCTAAGCCCTTGGGTATAGAAATAAACAACATCGCAAAACTAAAAACTCTCCATGAGGGGCTATTACCGAGTCTAAAATTGAGGATCAAGAGAATAATTATCAAAGGAGATTCCCAAATCATTCTAAATACCTTAAGAAAATTGAAAACTCCAAATTGGATCATAAATTCAAAACTTGAGAATGTACTAAATATTGTTGATAAGTTTGAAGAAATAAGGATTAAACATATACATCAAGAAGGAAACATAGAGGCTAACTAGTTGGCTAATAGAGGAGTGGAAGGAGAGGACATATTTCTCCAAGCACCCAAGAGCCTTCTTAGTTAAAGCTTCATACCCCTTAGCATGGTTAGTCAATCTTTTAACCCTTCATTAATCTTAAGTTTAACTACGAGTATTTAAAAACTAAACAAAAAATTTAATCAAATTCATTAGACTATTTTAAATCCACTTAATATAGGACCGCTAGCAAAATTAACAAAGTATGTAGGTCTTAGCAATAATGATTTATACACTTAGCAAAATTCATGAATTATAATGATAAGAAGACTGCGATTATCATTTCTATTTCTCTTCTAGAGCTTTCTAGGACCCTCGAGGTGGGTATTTTTTGTTGACATTGTGGTCAAGTTTGTTTATTAGTGACTCATACTTAGTCAAATAGTTAGCAACTACCAAGCTTATCTTGTAGTTTACAATGTTAACTAAGTAATTTAGGTTCTACCAAGTTCTATAGTTGCTACTGAGTTCTAGAATCAGTATTCAGTTCACATTGAGCAATATCTATCGAGTTTATGAGTATCAGTGCAAACCAAGCTTCATAGTATTTACCAAGTTGAATAGTGCAAACCATGATCTCCAATATTTTTTGATTTTGCAGCATTAGTGATGTGAATCAAGTAGTAATCAAGTTAGGAAGTGTCAACCAAGTGATTCAGTTTATACCGAGCTCGCAGTGTTAGTGTTGACCGAGTCTTGTAGTGTTAACCAAGTGATTTCATTTATATGTCGAGTTTTGTAGTGTTAACCAAGTCACCAGTGCCAACCAAGTTTAGACTACTTGGAAGTGATTAGTATGAGCCAAGCTTCTATGTCTACCGAGATCATGATGATACCAAGTGTTGACAATGGTTTTTGAGTATCAAAACCTCACCGAGTTTTTCTTTAGAACCTAAGTACCAGTAGTTGGAATGACTTTGTAGATTTTGGTAAAACTTTTACTGTAGCCAACTTTGATAAATTATGATTTGGATTGGTATATATGTAATGTATTGTATCACATCCAAGTGAGAAGAAATAAAAGAACATATGATGCAAATATAATAAGAGTAGACGTGTGAATTAAGAAGGCTACCATCAATATAAGGAGCAACAAAGATTTATCTATCAAAACAAGGTGAGCATTACACTCCAAAGGAATCTCAACCAGCAAATTAGAGTTGTAGATTAGAGATTAGCCACTAGTTCATCCTAACAGGTGGAACAGTTAAATCCTTTCACAAGGTAGACTTAACAGTCTTTCACAAATCTCTTTACCGAGTGCATACTTCATTGTATGTTTTGTAAATCCTTTAGCAAGGTGGACCTAGTAGTCCTTATTGCTCCTAACAAGGCAGATCATTAGAAGTGATCAATTGTAAGCCTTGATCGACCAACTTTATACTACAATACTAAAGCTTGGGGTATCATCCCCACCCCAATTTTACTTTCTATTTGGAAGGTTTATGGGTCACCATATGTGTCAAAATGTTATGAATGTTTTAATGCTTTTAGTTTTTTCATGCATGCAATTAGATCTGAATATATATGAAGGATTAATTGGTGAAACAAGAATAAGTTTTATTGGTTCCTAATTCACACCTCCCCTCTCAGTAACCTAGACTATCCTATATTTCCAATAATTGGTATCAGAGCTTGTGGTTCTCAAAGAAGAAGTTTAACAACTTGAGCAAAGATCATAGGCAATGGAGGTATTCAGGCTAGATAAGGCTATTGACAATGAAAAGTTAGATTTGGAATTGGCTATTGGGCAACTTAAGAAAGAAAAGGAGCAACTCTTTCAATCCTTGAAAAGAAGAAAAGATCTTGTAGTACAAATAAATATCAAAATCTACACTGGAGAAAGAATTGAAACTATTTATCCATAAAGAAACACAGATGAAGCTAATGAGGAAATCAAAGACCTATTGGAACAGAATTGTAATCTTCAAGAAGAAGTTAGAAAGCTAAAAAGAGAACAATAAATTCAATCAATAAGATTGTGTGAAGTCATGGAAGAAAAAGACAAAGCCAAAGAAGAGATAGAAGGAAAGAACAATGAAAATTAGCATCTATCCCTTCAATAGACAGACTTCATTGATCAACTTACTAATGCAAATGAAGAAATCATGAATCTAAGATCCGAGAATGAATGATTGCAAAATGATCTAAACACTAAAAACCAAACCAATGAGAGGATGATGAAATCTCAAGCAGACATGAATCAGTTGAAGGAGCAAAGTCAATATAGACATAAAGGCAAAGTAGGAATAGGATACATAGAAGGTGAATCATCCAAGCAAGGAGCTCAAAAGAATCAAAAGCCTACTTGTAATCATTGTGATAAGTTAGGTCACACATTAAAAAAATGTTGGAGTAATGGTAAAGCAAAATTCAATGGAAACTATTACAATTTCAATAAACATGGTAATAGAGAAAGTGAATGCAAAGAGAAACCTAAATTTGAAGGTAAACATCACAAATGCAAGAAGCATGGGCACAAATCTTTTGAATGCAAAACCAAGATATTAAACCCAATAGAATAGATTGTGAAAGCTATATTTGGATGAGATTACAACACATGGTGTAGATGCCACTATAGTGGAGAATTTGGGCACATTGGAGAAAATTATGTGAAACATCACATGAGGACAAGAGACACCACTAGAAGATGTTTTATCCATACATAACAGATATTGAACCCAACATAATAGATTGTGAAAGCTATATTTGGATGAGATTACAACACATGGTGTAGATGCCATTACTGTGGAGAATTTGGGCACATTGGATCAAATTATGTGAAACATCACATGAGGACAAGAGACAGCACTAGAAGATGTTTTATTTGTATAGAACTTGGACATCTTGCCAAGAACTGTATGAACACTAGAAGTATTGGAGATGGAAAGAAAGCCAAAGCTGGCAATATTAGAAAGCAGATGAGGTAGTCATGGATTCCAAAATCTTCTGAGAATGCAAGACTGAGCCATGAAGCACATGTCACTTAAGAATTTCTACTTGATCTCCCACAGGGATGACTAAAACTAAGACTCTAAAGCATATATCTTACACTAGTTCTAGCTAGCTAAAAGGAAAGATCCATATCAACATTCAAGATGCAAAGGGATCATCAAGTGACTAAGGAAAATCTAGACCTTATCGAGCTAGGTTGGGTTGTAAGACCCTGTCGAGCAAGGTCGAGATACACTAAAAACATTGTATGGACACTGAGTTATGAATGGCTTTATCGAGCACTAAGGTCAAATTGAGTGGATGATAGTCTGTCATTAGATTAGCGATCATACCAAGCATTCATGGGGATTGAAAAGTGAAATATTGTTAAAAGGAAGGAAATTAAATTCATTTATCATCGTGAATTTTCAAAGAGCTATTTGCAAAAGGCGATTTTTGTGCTTCCAAGTGATTTGTGCATTTTTTGTTGAAGATTTTCCATGTTTTCATAAACCCTATTGAGCATGGTGTCCTCCAATAGCAAAAATAGGAAAGGATCCGAGATGTTGGTTTGAGGAGTTGGTCGAAAGGCACCAGAGTTCAAGTTGAGTCTGACAATTGTAGAAGTGCTTGATCCAACCAGAGCTCAATCACAAATTCTACCAAAGGTATTATTTGTTAATGATATTCATTCACATTTTCACTATTCAATATGAGATATTGGATCCCTAGAGATGGATGAGACTCTAGAAAAGTTATGTGTGAATGGTGCATTGAAACTCGAGCATCAACATTTAGAGACCAAGGGTTTAACACACATTCCACATATGTCCCAAAACTTTCAAATAAAATGGATGAGGTTTATCCTTAGTCGTGTACATAATGGGAAGCTATGGTTGGAGCGGCCTATTCAAATAACAAAGAAAATGATTCATCAAATTACAGGGCTCCCAATGTTGAACAAAGCAAAGACTACCAAAACCCTAAGTCGGGTAGAATTGGAAAGCAAAAATCTTGTCAAGTGGGATAGAAGAGGTTGAAGATCAATAATTTGACTGACATGGAGCTAAAATTTAGAATTCATGTGATAGCTCATAAGATCTATAGCTCCAGTCATCTCAAAAACATGTCATGTGAGGCAGTTGATCTAGCTCTCAAGGTGGTGAAGAACAACATGTCCTTTGACCTTGCCGAGCTAATGTTGATTCAATTCAACAAGAGCATGGAGAGAATCAAGACTTCAAAGAACAACTCATGTAAGTTTGGGTCTCGCCTGATTTATATATTCTTCTTTGTGAAAAAGTTTTTCCCTTCAAAAGGTTCAATCATATGAAGAAAAGATGTACCAGCTCTTTATCAGATTAATGAATATATAGTAGAGATGGGTGAGAACTTTGTCGATATCATGGATAATTATTTTGATTCATTTAACGAAAATATGAATAGTAGATTCATAATCCCTAAGAAACTTGTAGAAGACTACAAGGATGATGTTTGTTTCATGGTAGACTGTGACAAAGTGTACATTCAAGTAGTCAAACCTAGAGTGGTGAGGGTTAAGCCTCCAAGCTATGAAGTTAACATTGATGACACCAAGGATATCATTGAGGCACTATTGGATGAACCTATGGATCCCAAGGCCACATATTTTGTTACTTTTTGATGAATCCTAAGCTAGAATAGAACTTGAAATTAAGCTTCCTTAAGTAGTCGGTAAAGGAAAGAAGAGAATAGAAAAACTGAGGCAAGTAAGTTCTACTCTCCTATTGACAGAAGGAAAAGGAGATGATGTGGAAGAAGATGATGCAGAAGATGAAGTAGAAGAAAAAAAACTGAAGAAGAAGAGCCAATTAGGAAGAAGAGTAAGATTATCATAACCAGACCTACCAAGTCATCTATTGCAGTATTCATAAGAAGAGTGTCCAGATCAAGAAAGAAATTGAAAATAGGTGAGGAAGATACAGAGGAAATTATTTTCAAAAGACCTCCACCTACATTTAAGGAAAAATTTAAAAGAAATTGATGCAGGAGTAGGCATGGAAAACTTCAAATCTCTTAGATATGAGAGCAGGAATGCAGATGAGAAGAAGCAAGTTAAAGACATAATAATGTCAAAACTAGGTAAATGGAAATACTCACCTAATCAACTTGCACAAAAAATTCCCAATGAACTTATGGAAAGAATCAAAGCCTATATGGGAAAATTCTAGGAAAACTACAAAAGATATATTTGAGTGGACTTTGAGGCAGCTCATGTCGAGTCTTAGTGATAAAGAGGTGAAAGAATCCATGAAGGAAAATGAGGAAAAACTCACTCTAAAATTCAACACTTGCATGATATTGGTTAATGACATTGAACATGTGGTGAAGACAACTACAACTATATGGAAGAATATCTACAAACTTCATCAACAGAGTGATTTTGTTGTTCATGTTAGTGGCATAGATGATGAAGATGACAAAGAATAAAATGACAATAATACTGAAGAAGATATGGAAATAGATGATGTAAATTTGGATTATGAGAAGCAAGAATAGGAAGATACCAAGGAGAATCTCCCTGAAATTTAGAGTATTAAGGAAACTAACCCAAAGAAGATTGCAACAATAATTATGGCCTCATTTCCTCACTCTCTAAGAAAAGCTTTAATGCCATCAAGCTCAGAGAAAGCTTTTGCTGAGTTGGTTGTGGAAACCACTGTAACACCATGCACCCAATTAATCTTTGCACCTATTCAACTGAGTTCCATATTGACTAAAGTGATCAGTACTTCATCTACCAAGCAGCCGGTGCTTCCTCCATCATTAGATTTGGCTATACAACAACTAGGTATTTCAATTGTCAATGTAATATCTACTTTTGTTGATAGCCCTTCTATTTCTATTGTTGTTACTATTCCAAGTATGCAAATAGTTAGTACAAAGATAGTTGAGAGCAAGCCTCAACCAAGTACTAAATTTTCAAGAAAAGACAAAGGTAAAGAAGAAGACATTAATCTTGATGAGGATATAGTTATCCCAAATTGGGATATCTCTACTCTGAATCCTAATCAAATGAACATCATAGGTGAACTATTGTAGAAGAAAGCTAAGCAACATAAGCTTAGAGAAGAGAAAAGAAGAGAAAATCAAGTGCTTGAAGATGTGAAGAACATACTTGTAGATGAACTAAGTACTAGGGTTGATAGTATACAACCTATTTTGGTTTAGTTAGTAGAAGTTGTTCATAAATTCAATGAAGATCTAAATGGACAAGAAAAGTTGTTACAAAGAGAAAAGAGGAAATTTGAGAACAAAGTATTGGAGACAGATGCACAGAAAATTGTAATATGTCAAGTAGAACTATCCACTATTCTTAGCTCATTGGAAACCTCTACAAATAATGTAACCTCATTATTCAACAATTTATGTGATACATCTATCTTCACTCAAGGAATCAAATATAAACTATCTGAGATAGATGTAGACTTGAAGGCAAATGCACACCAGTTGTCACCTGACCCGAGCTACAGTTCTACTCACTACTCAAAGATCAAATTTCTGACTAATATGCAAGCAAAATTATTAAGGGAAGAAGCCAGGATCAGGGCCACATTTGTAGACATCCAAGGCATGATTCTCCTAAACATGGATGCATTGTAGAAATACATTGCACATGCCAAAACTCTCATCCATGATAATAACTTCTCCATAACTAATCACATGATGGAGTTATCAGCAGAAGTACAGATTGCATTACATGCAAGCAAGGTGTTACAAGAAAATTGGGACAAGACAATGACATTGATTTTGAAGGTACATTATGACTTCTTGTCACATTGTGGCATTACCATGTAGCATACACCTTTGGCATTTATGTCAAAAAGGGGGAGAAGATGAGATAAGATTAAAAAGGGGGAATTGATGTGATATATTAAAAGGAGAATATGAGATAAGATAAAGGCAATGTGATATATGAGACAAAAGATATATGTATATGTTGAGAAAAGTATAACATGTGTATATATGTATGGGGGAGAAACATAATATTATGCATATACATATACAGATAATTAGAAAACATTCTTTACAAAAGAAATGTTGAAAAATCTCAAAAGCAAAGTATGTTACCAAATTGACAACATAGGATGGAGACTAAAGATTGTTTTGAACTTGAAATTTTGAGAATTCAATTTTTGAGTGATAAGTGTTTTTTTCACTAATGCCAAAGGGAGAGATTGTTGTCATTATGGTCAAGTTTGTTTATTAGTGACACACTTAGTCAAATGGTTAGCAGCTACCGAGCTTATCTTACAATTTACTGTGTTAACCGAGTAATTCAGGTTCTACTGAGTTCTATAGTTGTTATTGATTTCTAGAATTAGTATTTAGTTCACACTGAGCAGTATCTATCGAGTTGATGAGTATCAGTGCGAACTAAGTTTCATAGTATTTACTGAGTTGCACAGTGCAAACTATGGTTTCCAGTGTTTTTGAATTTGCAGCATCAGTGATGTGAATCAAGTGTTGATTGAGTTAGAAAGTGTCAACCAAGTGATTCAATTTATATGTCAAGTTTTGTAGTGTTCGTCGAGTCACCAGTGCTGATTGAGTTTAGATTACTTGAAAGTGATTAGTATGAGCCAAGCCTCTACATCTACCGAGAGCATGACAATGTCGAGTGTTGACAATGGTTGCCAAGTATCAAAACCTCACTGAGTTTGTCTTCAAAACTTGAGTACCAACAATTGGGGCCAACTTTGTATATTTTGGTGAAATTTGTATTGTAGCCAACTTTGATAAATTATGATTTGGATTGGTATATATGTAATGTCTTGTATCACATCCAAATAAGAAGAAATAGAAGAACATATGATGTGAATATAATAAGAGTAAAAGTATAAATTAAGAAGGCTACAAGCAGTATAAGGAGGAGTAAAGATCTATCTATCACAACAATGTGATCATTACACTCCAAAGGAATCTCAACCAACAAATTAGAGTTACAAATTAGAGATCAACCATTGGTTCATCCTAACAGGTGGAACAATTAAATCCTTTCACAAAGTAGACTTAATAGTCTTTTGCAAATCTCTTTATCGAGTGCATACTTCATTGTATGTTTTGTAAATCCTTTAGCAAGGTGGACCTAACAGTCCTTATTGCTCCTAACAGGGCAGATCATCATAAGTGATCAATTGTAAGCCTTGACCAACCAAATTTATACTGTAGTACTAAAGCTTGTGGGTATCATCCCCACCCTAGTTTTACTTTCTATTTGGAAGGTTTCTGGGTCACAATATCTTGTGTCAAAGTGTTATGAATGTTTTAATGCTTTTCAATTTTTTCATGCATGCAATTAGATTAGAATATATATGAAGGATTAATTGGTGAAATAAGAATAAGTTTTATTAGTTCCTGATTCACCCCTCCCCTCTTAGTAACCTAGGCTATCCTATATTTCCAACAATTTTTATACTTGTTGCTAGGTTATTTTTTGTCACTTTCGACATGTGTTTGTATCTTAGGTTTCTCTGCTTAGCATGGAGTCTGCCATTTGTTTGTATCATGCCCTGGAAGTATGCACTATGGATTTTTGGGGTAATGTCAAACCTAATAGATGGAATAGGATATTGAATCCTGTAGATGAAATGACTAGGGTTGCCATTAGCCAGGTGCTTGGTGAGAGGGTTTTTAATTACGATTTTAGTTTGAGAACAAATAGTAATGTCTTAGGTTCCTTCATTGGCTATTTGGCGAGGGCCAATGTAGGGAAGTGGGAGATAATTTTACTATGCCAAAATATTTTTGATCCTATCTGGCTTGAGGGTTTAGAACATGCGGTCCTTAGTATTGATGAGAAATTAAGGATCCCCTTACTCGAAGTCTATATGTCCCATCCTCTCGAGAGTCTGGAGCTAGCCAAATTTTCTAGGCAATGCATCCTTGTTATTCAAGATAATATCTAGTTTTATTAGGAATCACCAAAGATGGAAGCAAGCATCAGTTTTTTGCTTCAATGGAGAGGAATTATGGAAGACCAAGACAAGAATTGGCTCTTGCATTATCTTCAGACATTTGATGCCTATATCGAACTAGTTGTAGTTTTTGATGATATCAACATTCTGGACTTCTGTTTGCCAAATTTGTTCAAATCTAGCAAGGAGAAAATAACTTTCATCTTTCCACCCGACTCTAAGGAAAAATATTTGGATGAAGTGATTGACATAATCATGGTGTCTTGGAAAATTGGTGTGGACTCCTTATCATTGATCTTATCTGGCAAGGGTTTACCTAGGGCCCTTTGCCCAGGTTTTGTTGTGGTTTTCAGTTCCTTACTCCGTACATGTAGTCTTCATTTTTTTGGTTTTCCTTTGCTGGCCATCTTAGTGTTGGCCCTTGCCTGACAAGTGCCCTTTGTTTTGTTCTATTTTGTCCTTTTTTCTTCTAATGTTGCTGGTTTGGTTATATCTGCTTCCTATCTGGTCAAGACCCTAATCGGTAAAGTATATATGTAGAAATTATGAATATCAATATAAGATACTCTGTTAGCTTAAGAAGTTGATTTCATTTGCATAACTCTGCTCTCTAATTTATGTGACTCTGCTTCTTTATCACTAGTTAAAATCAATAGTGGATTCCATTGTAAGAAAGAAATAAGATGAGGATAATTTAAATGTTTAGTTGCTGTAGATGAGAATCTAGTCCTCATTATTATCTTCAAGGTTATTGTAATCAATTCAATTATTGTTTTAGTTCCTTTACTTCTTTACAATAGATATAGAGGTTGGAAACTCTCACAAACTCTATGTTAAGATCAATCATTACATTGCTCAAACTCTGTAAGAATTTTTTGAATCTTGATCTTTTTCATTCCACTCATATTTTAAAAAAATCGGTTAAACTTCTTAAAGGAATCTATATCCTATAAATTTCAAGTTACATACAATTTTGATTAAATTAAAATTAAATCTCTAAAAATAAGCAATGGATTCAACCATAAGGGATAAGATTATGTAACATGAGTATAGTGTAACGCCCCGCCAAGGGATCCAAAAGAATTAACCTAAACTTTTACTAAGTTTGCTAAACATTTAAAAAAAAAGAAAGAAAGTATAACATACACATCAAACACAAAGTAGCGGAAGCAATAACATACATAATAGGTTGCATTCCTTAAAGATCCCATGACGTTGAATCACATGTAAAATCTAATCTAAAACCAACTCCATCATTTAATACATCCATATGAAAGAATAATGAAAAGTCCAATGTTCGTAAAATATACAATTGTTCCGAATGCCTCTTGGCAAATTAATTTGGAATGCTCATTCATCCACTGTACATGTCACAAGGTATGAAAGGCTTAAAAGAATATACAGAAACAAGATAAATAAACATCATCCTCTTCGGATCCATGATACACGTGCATCAAATAAATGAAACCATTCATCATACATAATAAATCCATACATCAAGAAATATACATACATAATAAAATGATACTACATCCAACATATAATATAACCATCTATCATAATGATCCATGAACGGAATGAAAGTATAAGCCAACAGTAATACTCCAGCCACGGTGTCTCAGATGGATCTCAATGGTAAGAGTAAAAAGCACTACCACCCGATCGCGTGGAACCTAAATGGTCCACTCCCATCGCGCTGAGGAGATAGTCTCAAGTCCCAAACAAGGTATCCAAAACACAAAACACAAGTACTCTCTAAGTCTGAGAAATCCTAAAAGTATACTAACTCAAAGGTTCCAACATAGATAGACATCTAGACCCAGAGGCACCACACAAAAACGTAGGAAACCTGCTATGCAAGCGGGAAAGTGTCATCGCAAAAGTCACGTCGAAAGTTACCCGAGTAATCCCTTAGGAATCTCGGGTCCCCTGTGATCCTGCGGCCACTAGTATCCTCTCGTACTGACGAGGCATACTACGAAATGCAAGGTCGCAACCAAGCGTTCTCTCTACCCCATCCTAGTCTGTACTAGCACTCAAGGCATGGGAGAGAACATACAGTTATCTTATTAGATTCCTTTAAGTCAATATTTAGGTGAGATGTTTTCACTTATTAAAACAACTTACAATGAGTTACCCTAGTAGCCACTTAGGGCCCCGACCCCCATCGCAAGCCACTTTCCGACACTACACATAGATAACCTACCCTAGGCTCATGAAATCACAAATCACAAATATCACCTCAGCCCTATACAAGCGACTGGAAAGCATCAAATGATAATCATAATGATCACAACAGTTCTCTATCAGCAACTGAAGGCATCAATGATAAATCACAATATCCATCAGTTCTTAGCAAGCAACCGGAAAGAATATCCCAAAATAAAACACAATACTGATCGAAGATTCCAAAATGGTCAAGTCAAACATGTCACAACATGACATCATCAAGAACAAATCACTTAAAGCACCTCAGATTCACACAAGGAAACTGGAAAACAACAACAACAGTAAATACATCCATCAGAGAGCATATCGACACATCACTATGGTTGGGTTTAGAAAGATCGAGAACAAATAATCATAACGTCACAATCGCATAATGCCCAAGCCTCTGGTAACGTCCTAAACTGGTCAACACTAAGACAATCCCAAAACCCCAAATCATAGAAGCATAAAGAAAACAAAACAGTATAATCCAGTTCATAGTTTGGGTTTGTTTCCATAATACACACTAAGGTTTAAGTTGAAATTTTTAGTTTGAGTTTCAATGAACGTTTTTAATGTAAAGGTTTCTCACTATTACCATTATAATTTAACCCAATTATTTTTCATGAATATACAAGTATTCTCAAATTTAAAGTCAAATTTCCTAAAATAGATCAATCTGGAATAATCTTTATTTTATTAAGTTATAAAAATAATCAATAATGATTTTAAACAAAATCACTATGATTTTATTAAAATCAATTATTTAATTTTCATTTAATAATAACTCTTTTACTATTTTCAGATATTACTCTAACCATATTTAATTAAATAAATTAATATTTTATTTAAATATAAAAACATTTATTATTATAAAATTATTAACAATTTTTAATAAATTAAAAATTTATTAAAGCAATTTTTATTGTTAATATCTATTAGCAAACTATACTATTAAAAATTGTAAAAAAAAAAAAAAAAATACAGTTACTTTTGACATAATTGACGCCCTTAAAAAAAACAGAGCTGTGCGACCCCGTCACAGGGTACTACAGGCTTTAAAAGTCGTGCGGTCCCTTGCTGACGCAGGTCGCCGCTGGCAATCTCAAATCGTTGGGGGGGGGGGGGGGGGGGGGAAAGGTAAGACCCCTCCCCATGAGTTTTATATTATTTTATTATTATTATTACTTTTTAAAAGAAACTTTTTAAATTTAATTAAAATCGTCTCTTAATTCATTCTTGTTTAAAATTTAATAAGAAATGTTTATTATTATTATTATATAAATATTTTATAAATAATTATTTATAATAATAATAATTTTTATTTTTATTTTTATAACATTCACAAATATAATCTGATAGAGAAAACAATATTAACCATTCGAATTTCAATCTACAATTTTCATTTATGAGTTTAGAATTTAACCCTTCCCCGATTAAATTCAGATTTCATTAATCTATCAAATAAGAATTCCTGATCACTCTTCTAATTTTTATGTATGCCGAATATATTGACAAGCATTTAATAATTTACAATATTGGAATATTTAAGCTTTCATCATAGAGAATTTGGATATACAATCCACAAGCATGAAGAAGACAGGAAAGGATAATTGCGTATTTAATCGATGATCAAAACACAAGACCCTACCTGATCCTGATGCTATTATGCAATCCCTAGGAACTGTAAGAGAATTCGCTCCTCTTCAATAACCTTCTTCTGAGAATCTTTATTTGAAATTAGCCTTCTGAAATTCGCTTCCAAAAGTTGTCTC
This sequence comes from Cupressus sempervirens, assembly GCA_028749045.1. Taxonomy (NCBI): domain Eukaryota; kingdom Viridiplantae; phylum Streptophyta; class Pinopsida; order Cupressales; family Cupressaceae; genus Cupressus; species Cupressus sempervirens. The sequence continues at coordinate 246,577,875 of CM053783.1, forward strand.
CCAAAAATTCCCGTCTAAATTCATGCCCCCCCAAAAATGAACCCCAAAGTTGTGATAAGAAGTTTTCTCCTCAAATTGGGGCACTAATTGTGCGTTCACCCGAGAAGACTCTTTTCTCAACTGAGTTAACTCAAAATTAACTTTTATTATCTTTTATTTTATTTTGCATTCATCTTTTCATGCACATTAAGTTGAATAACTTTATTTAATATTCCACTTGACTTCTATTTTAAATTAATTTATTACTTTAATCTCATGTGCACTTTATGAAATTAAAATAACATTATTATTTTTACTTATTTTATCTTTTTAATTAATTTCTCATATTTAAACTCATGCTTAGATCATGCGATCTAGAAACCTTTAATAATTTAATATCTTTTCCACTTTTAATTTATTTAAGAAATTTTAATTGATAAAATATTTATTAATTCAATTAATAATAATATTTAGCATTTATTTAAAAATGAACTCTAAATATATTATTATTAAATTAAATAAATATTATCACATTCTAAAATTATACTTAAAACTTTTATCTCCTAATTCAATTTTTTTTATTTAATTAATTTCTTAATTAATTAAATATAATTAAATATTAAAATATCATAATAATTTTCTATTAAATTAAAGCATTAATTAATCTTTTTAATTAGAATTAATTAATAGAAAACACATCAAGGACTCATAAGGTAACATACGAAAACCCATCATAGAAAAACACATACTAAATCAAACAAAAGGGTTATAATCACGAAATTACATCATTTGATGCATTCAAAGGGTACTTAACTCAGATACTTGTCCTAATTATCAATTAGGACAATTGGCTAAAGGGTTTAGGATTTGGACTTAAGAGTTTATCTCCCCTCTCTTACCATTGAGATAATGCGATAGGTACGCTCATCCTGGCAATTTAGGGAAGTCGATACCCGGTACCTGCAACCTGCATAAAATTCACGCATGTACAAACACAATATTCTAAGCTAAACAAGCAATGGCAGGAAGTGGTGCATTATGTAGATCCCGACTAGCAGGTGACTACGACTCCCTTCCTTAACCACATCAAAAATACCATACATAAAGAAAACAAACACGCACACCATACACATGCAGTATGGGGTAAGTATCCATAAGAAAGCGCATGTGATAATAAACCATCTGACTAATCATCATCGATAGCTGAAAACATTGAATAATCATCATACATGCATGAAATATAGAGTACCAAGTAATCTCATCATATAATAAACTGAGTGTAAGACAACATCTAATAATCTCAAGATAATGTTACTAATTATCAAACATAAAACTTGGCCTAAAAGAGTTTGGCAATGATATCAGGAATGTAACTAGAAAAATGTAGACTAGGGGTAGGCACTACATATAGCTAATAGTAAAGAAGTACTACTGTCTAATGTGTATAAGTAGTTCTTGTAACTACAAAGAGACATGAAGGAGTCTCACTTCACAAGCGAATCCTATGAGTGTTTGGGAGAGTTTTCATCCTTTAATCTTTCCTTTGTTTATCATGAAACTTTTTGTAACTCATACTATTGAAACACGGTGTAAATGAAGATATGCCTTCCTAAGTTCCCAAAGAAGATTTGGGCAATTGTATAAAAGTGTGAACAAAATTAGTGAATTAATAAAAGCTTAAGATAAATAATTATGAAGGATGAGCTTCATAAAAATTGAAATTGGAGTATGCCCCTTTTAAGATTGTACCTTTACAGGACCTTGGTCCCGAGCAAGACTGGAGGTTTTCTTCTCTGTTCTTTTCTACTAGTGTCCGCTTGAATGGAAACATTGGTAATTTATTTTGTGTTATAACATAATCTATAAGGCTTCGACCATTTATTCATGAAATAAATAAATGAATTTTATTTTAGAAACAATTGCAAATTTAAGCTTTCAATTAAATTATACAAAATATTAATATACTATTTAGAAAGTTTTATTATTATTATTATTACTGATTGGTAAGAGGCCAAAGCCAAGGTTAATTATTTTTATATGTTGTGATTAATTATTTCAATTACCATTGTGTTGTAGGCTCTTGCCTCTATTTAAAAGATTTGCTAATATTTCAAAATTATAAATATTTTTAATTATTAGAATATTTTACTATAATTATCTAGAAGATATCAATCTATAAATTTTTAAAATTGTAGTAATAGATTTAAGATTTTGAATGTTTTTGACCATTTTAATTTTATCTTCATTAAACTTTGATCATAAAACAAATATTTAAAATAAAATAACAAATTTTTATTAACCATTAATCTATATATATATAGCTCAATTGTAGTGTATCTAATTGATTTTTATGTTTAATTTATAAAAATTACAATTATTGATTAATTTAAGAAAATTAAAAACTGCAAAGGGGGTTTGTTCCCCTTTTTGTCAATTCCAACGAGCAATAGAGTTTCTTTTTGGTCATTATTTTGGGATAAGAAGAGCATATTCGCCAATTTTAAAAAGTTCATCGCCTTGCAAATAGAAACCCGGGCCCGCATATTCCAAAACTTGAATTTGAAAAAAACAACAGAAAAAGCATAAAATTTGGAAAATAAGATTAAAGATTGTATAAAATTTGCACGTATGGCGACAACGGTCACCAACTTCGCGGAGGCCGCTCCATTTCAAACGGCTACACAGATAATCTTAGAACGACAGCAATGAGGATTATTATTACATTCTTAAAATACCCCCAAACTTAGCCACAACTAAGTACAGCTAGCTGCTACGGATTCTGCCATTTCTCGGCGCACTCGTTAAACTTTCCGCCAAATTTAAGGCAAGAATTCAAATTAAGACTTTCCCTCACCAATTCCATTTTGTCTGTTAGTAAAACAAAACGGAATGGCTAAATTTACACACTGGTCTATCTGTGCGCTCCATTTCTGATGGATAAATACCATAGAAGAGGAAAGACGAGTTTTTTGAGATCAAGATGAAATGCTTCCGTAGGATTTGATTCGACCATGGAGGAAAATCGCCTACAACGCCGCAGTACTCTCTGCCCTGGCGAACTGCGGAGAATATCGGGGTCTTTTTCCTCCAGCGATGATGATTTCGCTAGGGTTATGGAAAGCGGGTTTGAAGACGAGAAAATGGCGTTTGAACAGAGCATGATGGTTTCGATGATACCGCGGTTTGGGCGTCGCAGGGGATCCATGCTCACGCGCAGTCGAATGAAGCGGTTTCCGAATGATCCGCGGTCTCAGGATGCAATGTGGAGGTCGGCGGTTTATTCAATGTACAGTGCAAATGAAAGGCGGTTTTGTGAGGACAGAAACGGTTCGGAGGGTTCTGGATTGCTGTCGCTCGACGGATGTTTGGGGGATGCAGAGTATGATGAGAGAATTGGGAGGGAATTTTGGGAGGAGCAGGAATTTACATGGGATCGACTTTCGCCGCTTCAGAGGGTTTTGACTATCGCTGTGGCCGCTGCTGCAGCTGCCAATTCAAAGCGCGGGGATGAAATTGAGCTCCTCCAGCGCTCCCTCCATGAACGGGTATGTAATGTTTTGGTCGATTGAAAAAAATAATTTCAACTTTGATTGAGATGCCCAGTTTTTGCCCGAACTGATGTTTTCCAGATTGTTTTTATTTAATATCTCGTTTATAGCCAAAGTGAAATGTATTAATTGAAAAGCCCCGTTTTTGTCTGAATTTAAGTTTTCAGATTGACATTTTTGAGTTTCTAGTGGAATTGATTTTAATGTTCCGCAGGAGGGGCAATAAAATTCAAATATGGGATCCAATGGGCCCCGCATCCTGAAAGTAAAACTATAGGATTAGATATGTGTGCCAACCCAGGGCAAAATTATTCTGAAATTCAAAGTTTTACAAGATTTTCGTGAATGCTAAAAGTGTCCTATACGTTAGCCAAGGGTTTCCACATTTATTTATTCATATAGAAGAAGATTTTTCATGAAGTCAATGGTGATTTTAACGCATTAGAAGTTGGAAATACGTTGAATTTAACACTGTTGCTTCAGTATCAGATGATCTGGATTGCATTTGATGCGAAACAAACAGTGACAGGTATTCACATGTTTTAGAAGCAAATTGTCCCTGATATGTGCCGTCAGTGCGGCTGGTAGATTTCTGCCCTTTGAGATTTAAAATTCTGGTTATGAGATTGCCTAATTAAGGGTCTGTTTGGTTCGTGGAAGATGATGGGAATTGACCTTTTTCATAATCTGGATTTGAAAAAATTTGCCTTCGTTTTAAAATTGGCAAAATAAAATTAGAATACCAGACTTTTAAATTTGCCTCAAAAACTAGGTTATCAGACTTCCCTCTAGCAACTAGGAATTCAAAATCAAAACCTGGTTACACTTTTTGAGGAGTGCAAAAAAAATTAGATTGGACTATTTTTTGGAGTCCGCCTGCAACTACAAGCTTCGAATGCCTTGTACTATAACATTGTTTACCTAGATCTGTGTTGGAGCAGAAATTGCAGGTATGCCCTACAGGGTTTTTAATTTATTAAGGTTTAGAAAGGATGAGTACTATTACATGATCTACTTCTCTCTATAAATTTCATGAGTGTTCATTTTGATTGGCAATGTTTATAAAAATTTAATAAGTTTTATCTGATATATTCTACCAAATCACAGATCTTTTATAATTTTCGTGATCTTGGTTGGATACCAGATTGCAACCAAACCCTGATTAAAATTTCTAAGGGTTTTGAGAGTCATAGTAGTAGGGCGGGGGAGAATGTCTCATATCCTTCCATAATTTTATCAAATTTAATTGTTTATTTTCAGTGTGATTTCATAATCTGCTAAGGTGTGACCTTGTGCTCCACTATGGCACTAAAGATTGCTTCGTTGTTAACTGCAACAAACCCCAAATGGATGCTACATGAGTTTCTATTTTACCATTACTAGATGTATTTCTATTTTATCACTTAGTTGAAATTGTTATTTTCATTCTATTTATGTCTCCAATTCCAAATTTAAGCCCGTGGGATTAGAAATTGCTCAAAGCATATTATTAGGAATGAAATAGAATCATGCGGAAAAAAGAGTAAAAAATGAGAAAGATGCGAATCTGTGAGAGATATATTGTCTGATTCTGAATTTAAAATATTTCATGCAAGTAAAAATGGGAAAGATGTGAATCTGTGGGAGATATATTGTCTGATTCTGAATTTAATATATTTCATGCGAATGATGTTAGAGATTAGATTCTGCATTTAAGCCATTGCATCTGAATGATGTTCCAAATCTGATTTTTTATTCTTTTTTCAAACCATTGCATGAATTTGTGTTCTAATTCCAATTTCAAATTAAGGAACCAAATGCATAAAAATGCATCTTCCCACTCATCTTCCAAGTGAAACAAACAGTTCTAGTAAAATCCCAAAAATAGGAATGAAGATTTGCAAAATCTTGATTTGGCTAAGTCGAGATTTGTAGAAATCTCGTTTTCTACAATTCCACGAACTATACAGACCCTAAATGAAAATCTTCCATTTTCAATGGAGCTCTAGATGAAGTTTTACATAGTACTCAAAAGAGTCCATTCCAAGTTAAATTTGAGCACATTGATGGATTTTTTCCATTTTGCTAAATTTTTGGAGGGATTCTATTGGATCCCTCATCCATGCCAAAGAAAGATACATGCATGACAGCATAACATTGAGGCTAAAGCCCAGTTGAAACAAGCCTGAAAACTCGGCAAATTCCCAAAACCATGGCTAATAAAATCAGATTTGAAGGTTTGGCTTGCGGATATGGTAAAAAATATTGTGGATTTGTGTTTGTTTTGAGTAAATACATTTTTTTTTTGAAAAATATACACACATACATTTTTACAGGAGCAATTAAGCTCAAAATAACAAGTACCATTTTATATAAATAAAAATATATAATTTTTAAAAATACTACAACATCAATTAGTCAAACCTTGAATGTCAATTTATATATAAAATTTTAAATTTTAAAATGTCATCATTAATCCATTAGATTTCAATATCAAATGAGTCTTAAAAACATTCATAGTCAATATAAGATACTGTAGATGCTAGTATATTAGAAAAATCATAGAAGTATAATTTGTTTTGAGGAGAAAATGGCAAATCAGAGGAGTAGATTTTTTAGAGAATTTGGATACAAAAAGTTTCAAAACTTTATAGGTATATGATATAAACAGAATTTATACATTTATATGCAGACTTTATCGATTTATATGTAGGCAAAATTTATATGCATGTGTAGAAATTTTGATACAAATTTATACAATATATATATAGAAAATTCTTTATACATATCAAATAAATATACAGAAAATCTAATAATTTATATAAAAATTTATACATATACAAAAAAAAGTTAGTATACATAAGTTTTATAAAATGTATAAATATACAATCACAATGTATAAAATGTTAAAACAGAGTTTTATAAAATTTAAAATTTGACTAGAGAAAATCAATATTTTTTACGAGATGTATTGAACAAAATTTCTGTAGAATGTAGTTTTTTACCAAATATATGTTGGATACCTTAGGAGTGCACATATGAACACATTTATTTACATAATACACAGTGATGCAAACAATAAATTCGATGTAAACAATACAAACTCTATATAAGCAAAATAAATTTGGGAAATACCTGTTATTGCAGCACAGATGATAGGTCAGACGCATTGTCTCTGCTTCAAATTTGTCTTCCTTTATTTCAAATGTGTCTGTCTCTGTTTTGTCTCTTTGCTTTCCTGTCTATGTGTCATCTCAAATGTTTATGTGTGTCTCTGCTTTCCCAACTCTGCGATTTCCTGTCTACGTGTGCTGTTTAGGGGTTTTGTCATTTCTTGAGTGTCAATTTAGGGTTTTCTTTGTTTTTTGATTGTGATTTTGTGCAGATCAAACACAATTTATCCTGATTTAAATCCAATTTATCGTGATTTGTTTTAAAAAAGTTGTTGATTGCTTGTTGACTATTTTTTTCAATTTTTTGGGGTAAAAATTGACCAGAGTCTCGAATGTTGATTAATAGGGTATCATTGGGTTTTTTTTTGTTGCAGATTTCTGCTTCTATGAGAAGAATCATAAGTGGTGCCATTAGCATGCACATGCTTGATAGGTGGCTTATCCTAAACTCTAAGTGTAATAGTTGGGAAGCATCCACGTTAGTATTCTTTGGCTTGATATCTGACTTTCTTAAGTTTACTTGATTGCATTTTACCAAGTGAATGAAGGAATATGTTCTTCTTAGACGTAGATGAACTAGAAACAGACATTAAGGAATAATGTCGAAGAGTTGAAGTTATAAAATTATAAATTATAAATAGAACTTCAAACATATCACTAATATAGCTTGTGATAAAACATGATTGGAAGAAGTTGTAGGTTTGAGAAGTTTAGGCCTTGAGAGTACAACCACTTTTGAACATCAACTCTAAACTTGTCATGAATCATTACATTACTTTGGCCATTGGGGTGTACAAAATCAATGAACTCAAACTTGACTACATCTTGCCAATTAGTATTCAGGGAGGGCTCTACATATTATTTCCTTGAACTCTTAGCTAACTTCAAAATCTTTAGAATTAGGCAAGGGTCTACTTATTATTGCCTTGTACTATTTGATAACATTACAATCTCTATACGGGCAGCCTTCATTGGCATGGAATAGATCCTAGTACTATAGTATATTTGAATTGAACGCAAAGGTGAGAAGATGTAGGAAGGCAGTTGTTACAGTGAATAATAAATTTGCATATTTGAAGTGTTAATGGGCCTCAAAGGGTAAATTCTTTGTAGTTAGGTAGGGGAAAGATCATGTGGTGTCCTCTTGAGATAGGATGGGTCAAAATCAACTTTGATGGCACTTTTAAAGGCAACCTTGGGCCTTCGCAAATTGGTGTGGTAGCAGGCAATGAGGCTAGTAACATTTTGGCCATATTAGCCCTTAGCGAATGGCACGAACAATTTGGCAGAGTGTTTAGTGGCAATGAAGACAATTATGTTGGGGATTAATTTGGGTTTTCGAAAGATCCATTTGGAAGGTGATTCTTAGATTGTGGTTAATGGCATTATTTAAGGTGAATTGGATGCGTGGTATTTGGATGGGCACATGAGGCAAATTTGAATCCTGCTAGATGAAGTAGATGAGTTTTGGGTCACAAGTGTTTAGAGAGGCTAATGACTTGGCAGACAAATTGTCAAATGTTGGGGTGTTAGGGTCACTTACAGACAAATTTGTATTTTTTGAAGACTTAAGATCAATTAATGCTTCAAAATTAGACTTAGATTTTTAAATAATAAAGGGATTGGATGACGTATTTGTGACTCATGTTTGGAGTATTGTGAGCTAAAATGAGGGTGGGGTGAGTGAATTGGCGACAGGTGGTTGTACTTCCCGTTCGGAGTAGGCATGTGTGGCTTCTCTTGCTGATGCGAAACTATGATGAGGCGATCATGCCTTGATTGTAGTGCCCTTCTGGAGAGTTTGCAAATGTCGTTAAATGGGGGGAGTTTTCAGAATGGAGGTGTGTTTGTTTTGGTGTTGTGTAGTGTTGAGAGGAAGGGTGATGGAGGCTAATTTCTCTTTGAAAATTGATGATCAAATTTTGACATTCACATGGTTTATCACTATGAAGAGGTTGGGCAATGTCTTCAAATATGATAGTGAAGAATAGAGCACTGTGTATGATTTTGGAGAGGAGTATCTACTAAAAGACTGACGTCCACATTCAAACCTAGATATTTCATCCCCTTTCCTATCTTTGGCCCTTTTAGTGGGCTCAAACATGGAGGAAGTGCAGAGAGTAGCTAGTGCTTGTTTGGAGCCAAAATGGGTAGTTGGAATGAATGACATTGTTGCAAGAGTGGAGGTTGGGGTTGGTTTGCATATGGCTATAGGGTTGTGGAGGTTGATTGGTGCAGGCGACGAAGAATTGGAACTGCTAGTGATATGGTTCTCTGTGAATCCAAAAAAATGGGTCAACGAGTTTAACTCAAAAAACTACACAGTTAAATCTTGGGTGCAAATATGTGGAAAATATCTCCTACTTATCAATTGATGAGTATAAGGGGCTTTCTAATGAATGGTTCATAAGGTGCAACACTTGGTGAAGGTTTTGCAAATGGGGTTGCAAGCAAAGTGGGCTTAACCACGGAAGAAGCTTTGTAGTTAAGCATTCTTAAGTTGGAGTAGTATTGGGATGGGTGACCTATCGGGAAATCTCGGTGCTTCACCTCTGTGAGCATCACCTAGATCCAATATGTGCTAAGTGTTCCATTTATTCTCATGAGAGATGGATTTGTGTGAATCACTACTCATGAAACATGAGTCAATGAGTTTGCCTCATCATAATTTGACTTGCTGTGGAAATATCTCCTACTTTTTAATTGATCAGCTATAGGGGCTTTCTAATGAATAGTTCATAAGGCGCAACACTTGTTGAAGCTTTTGCAAATGGGGTTACAAGCAAATTGGGTTTAACCACGGAGGAAACTCTGTAGTTAAGCGCGCTCAAGATGGAATAGTATTGGGATGGGTGATCTCCTAGGAAGTCCTGGTGCTTCACCTCTATGAGCATCACCTAGATCCAATGTGTGCTAAGTGTTCCATTTATTCTCATGAGAGATGGATTTGTGTGAATCACTACTCATGAAACATGGGTCAATGAGTTTGCCTCATCATGATTTGACTTGCTGTGGAAATATCTCCTACTTATTAATTGATCAGCTTAAGGGGCTTTCTAATGAATAGTTCATAAGGCACAACACTTGTTGACGCTTTTGCAAATAGGGTTACAAGCAAACTGGGTTTAACCACGGAGGAAACTCTGTAGTTAAGCGCGCTCAAGATGGAATAGTATTGGGATGGGTGATCTCCTAGGAAGTCCTGGTGCTTCACCTCTATGAGCATCACCTAGATCCAATGTGTGCTAAGTGTTCCATTTATTCTCATGAGAGATGGATTTGCGTGAATCACTACTCATGAAATATGGGTCAATGAGTTTGACTGAAAAACTACACAGTTAAATCTTGATAACAATATCACAATTTGACTTGTTGTGGAAAATTTCTCCTACTTATCAAAGGGTGCATATGTTGAAAGAAAGGGAGGAGTCGAGATTGCTGCTAGAATATCTAAGTTATCAAGAGTAGGCCTGGCGATGGGAGTGAGTACTGGTGGGAGGAAAAGAAAGACCACACCTTGCAAGTCCACAACCTTGATTGGAGATGACAAGAGGCCTGTGGTTCGACATCAATTGCGTGTGGTTTCCTGGGGAGGAGGTGGTGCTTATAGTGGTGGGTTGTTGGGTGGCGGGGCCGCTTTCAAGCTAAGGGGTGGTGTAGTTGTGGCGGTGAACGTGTCTTTGTTGGAGGAGTGCTCGGGTGGTGTTGGTTCCAGTGGCGCAGCGATTGCAAACATGTCTGGCAGTAGAGATGTCTTTCCTAACTTTCCTGTGAGGAGGTGGCCTGGTGGTTCCAACGATGATGTGATGTGGACTCATTGTTGTCCATTTGGGTCTAAGTTTGAACATAGTGGCTTTCCATTGTCTTGTCTTGTTTTGTATTTAGGGAGATAAGGCTGTTATTGTATTGAAGGAATGCAATGTAAGGGTGTTTTCTCACAGCCACATGGTGACAGTTTTGATATTTAAAGTTCTATCTTTACTACTAATAAAATAATATCATTACCAATAAAAAAAAAAATTTGCATATCCATTTTCTTCTCCTAGGTTCTAGTATGCATATGATAAGCTTTCTTAATTGTTGACTAATATATGTGTCACATTGTTGAAGGCATCTTATCCACATGCATCATGCTCATGGAAAATCATGGTTACCAGGAGACCCGTCTCCCCCCTAAAAGTGGCGTCTCGGAGACCGAGACGCGTCTCGGAGACTTTTCGCGTCTCCGGAGACCTCAAAAAAGGTTGGAGACTTCATGACGAAGTCTCCTGAAGTCTCCCCGTCTCCTAATCCAAAAAGTGAAGTCTCCCCGAAGTCTCCTGATAAAATATAAATGTAAAATATAATATTAAATAATTTTATATATTTTAGCCCTCATTTAAATGTTTTTAATGCAAAAATCTAAGGTACTACATGAATTCCATAACAACTGCTTGGTGATGTACGTCACCTACTGGAACACGATACAAGTCTAAGACAACATATTGGAAGCTGTACAGGATTGCAGTAAAGATCCCAAATCACATAAATTTATGCGGCTGAGGAATTAGGGTGCAAAAACTGTTGTTAGTGCATTAGAAGATAGTATTACGTATGTTACAGAAATCTGATATGCAAATGCTTGATAATAGTATTATTCCTCATGAAAACCAAGCATCTATTTGCTGATAAAGACTCAGCGATAACAGTGATAGACTAGAGGATTTATGTATGTTAACATGAATGTATTTGGTCCCATATTTCTGTTTTTTCAAGAGGATATCATGTTTCAGTTTGATGTATAAGTCATATTTGTTATTCGTACCTGTTTATCTGCTGTTGGCAATATCCTAGTACCAATATAGGAATCTTTGTTAGTTGAATCTGTGTAACTGGAAAAAAAACACTATTACAAAATGATTTACTCCCTTTTAAACTAAGCAATCCTAACTCTTAGTTAGAAAATAGAAATCCTAAGTGTGTCTCTATGCATGCATCGATGTTGAATAATTCAATAATTTTCACAAATTTTTTGTAGCAATGCCAATTTGTCAGGTCTTAAAATCTATTTCAGTAATGTGCTTCTGTCTCTGACCGCTTATTATTATTATAATCTTTGACAGTTTGACTCTATGAATCTATTTTAATTTTTAATGTGACAACACTAGTATTATTAATTTATTATTTACTTTAGTCTTTTAGTCTTACGGTATTACTATTTTGAAATTTTGAAATTTTGTATTTACTTTTAGTATTAGACTCTTTGAGTTTAAACTATTAAAAATTTATTTTAAACAAAAAAAAAAAAAAAAAATTGCCGTCTCCAAGTACCCCCGTCTCCTATTTGAAAAATTGCCGTACCGGTACCAGTACCAGTACCGGAGACCTCAAAGTCTCCCCGTCTCCCGGTGACCTTGTGGAAAATGTATTCTATTGTTAGCAAGTAATGTTCCATTTAGTCTCATTCAGAGTGACCCACTTTGTGACTAATTTCAGGATCAAGTGTGATCACATGTGATTGTGAGTCTTTTTAGAGATATTTTTTATTGCAAATTTGTCTCTTGAGATGTTGTGTATCTCTCTCTCTAGTTATAAGAAACTAGGTTTACTAATTTGAATGTAGTCATTTGTATTTATAGTTTTATAATATCTAATCCTTGCACAAATGTCATTTTTGTTTCCAATTTTTTAGGAGATTGTGACTCTTACCAAGTTACATCTCTATGACCTTCATCCATTATGATCTTCTCTTGCATCTTGGAATGACATAGAGAATCAAAATGGTTTGAAAGGAATTTTATTTTGAGGGTTTTTACATTCTTAATTTTCAATATTTTGGGTGGCTGCAATTTTTTGACAATCTAGTCAATTTATTAGCTGCAAGTTTTAACTACAAAATGACAAAAACATAGAAAATTTGCAATTGTCTCTAATCAGCTTCTTCTCTTATTGTAATTGTCCCAAATCAGCATCATCTGACATTGTTATTGCCCCAAATCAGCATCTAACATTGTAATTGTCCCAAATCATTATCTTGTAACGTTGCAACTGTCCCAATTTAACATCTTGTAACATTGCAGTCATCCCAAATCAGCATCTTGTAACATTAGATTTTGTTCACCAAACAACTAGGATGAACTATAAACCATAACCATGAAAACATGCCAATTTTTCTTGCTCTAGTTGTTTTGTACATGGATGTGATTACAACCTTATAGATAGTTGATGTGAGTAACCTGAAAAAAGCTTTCTAGTGCTTAATTCTCTCTTACATGAACACTTAGTGAGGAATACATGTTGTATCTATGTTATTGTTTAGATCCAAGAGAGCTGGGTTAGTTTTAAAATCTTGTGGGTTTTGCCTTGGTTGAACTCGAAGCAATTTAGGTTGATTTTTTTTCCTATGTTATTGGATCTGTGGCTTTAGGTCTAGGTGCGCTTTGGGTTGGGGTAGTTGAAAAGTTATAAAATTGAGATTAAAAAACTTCAGCAATATACTCCTTTCCTTACTTTATTTCTAGCGGTTCATCTTGGATATAGTATATTGGACATGTTTAAGGCTATGAATTAATGTATCTTACATGACAACGAGTTAAGGTTTATTCAAATTCATTTATAGTTTTTTTATAATGTTTATTAATACATGTTTAAAATTTATAATTTTGAAGTTGTTATATATATAATTTATAATATATATATATATATATATATATATATATGTTAATAGTAAAATATACATATATTATATATTATACCATAGTTCCATGACTTAGACTCAACTATGATTGGGCAAGGTCAAATCGACTTGTGAATCAACGATGACTTGTGTATGACTCGACAAAATAAAAAACCTTTGAAATTTAGAGATTTTTAACAATTTAAAACTTGTTTTATGCACCCATTATTGAATAAAGTTTAAAGACACTATAACATCATCAAATAGAAGCTAATTTGATCACATACATAAACATCCATCGAACACAAGTACAAACATTAATTGTAGTAGAAGGAAATAAAAAAACATAGATATGCGGAATTATAAAAGTGTCTAATGTATATAAAATCCATGATATCGAATGTTCCCAAACATATGTAAACAAAAAAGTGTATGGCTCATGCTCTAGCCCAACCTCAACTTGAGCCTTAGAGTTGTCTATTTGCCTCCTACAAAGGCATCTAAGGTAGGTTCTTGATGATTGACAAACCATAGTCAGTGTCAATGAGGTGCCACTCTGATCGACATCAGCTGTGCAAGTGCATGATCGTGCTATATCCTTTTCCTTTGCCATAGCCATAGCCACAACCTCATCCTCTCTATCTTGGTTTTCCTCTCTTCTCATAACAAGCAAATAAGAGACTTTTTAGGGCAGGAATGAAAGGATATGCAAAAAAAGGCTAGGGAAAAAGTAAGTATTTTTTGTTTTGTTTTTAAATCTTAACTTGGCAGATGATTGCTGTTGCACGGGGGTCATAGGACATGGACTTGGTGGGTCATGGTATGACTTATCATGTAGTCATGTCTCATGACTCAATGGTTCATATAACTGCCAAGCAATTCAGAGCTTGCGACCCACTTGAACTCACAAAATTGCCACAAGTAATGGAACAATGTATTATACAATAAAAACATATATAAAACTGCCATTTATGTATATAATATTAATATTTTTCATTAATAATAAAAATATATAATCCTATATATTAGTAATACTATTTGTATCCCTACCCAAACCCAAACTAGCAACTTAATTTTTTTCCCCTTAAAAAGTGCATTTGCTCCCAAATAAAACATGGATTCCAATTCATTTTAGTGACAAAAACTAATTCATATCTCTTTGGTGTGTACCATGAAGGTTTGTGGTTTTGAAAGTCTTAATTTGTGTTTGGTGGTGGGAGTTTGACCCTCTATCTTTTCTTGGTGTTGTCCTTAGACCCTACTTACATAATTGCCTTTGGCCCACTCAATAGGGGTGTTGTCCCTTGACCCTATTGGGGGCACTATTTCCAAACCTTTGCAAGAGGTCATGGCCTAACTCGTTGGCTCGACGAGTCATGTGGGCATGACACATGACTCAATAGGTCATATAATTGCAAGGCATTTCATAGCTTGCGACCCACTTGAATTCACTAAATCGCCACAAGTTATGAAACAATGTATTATACAATAAAACATATATAGAATTACCATTTATATATACAATATTAATATTTTTCATAATTTAATAAAAATATATAATGATATATATTAGGAATAATATTTATATCCCTACCCAAACCCAAATTAGCAACTTAATTTTTCCCTCTAAAAAGTGCATTTGCTCCCGAATAAACATGGGTTCTAATTCTTTTTAGTGACAAAAACAAATTCATCTCTCTTATTGTGAGTGAATACAAATGGTGTGTACCATGAAGGTTTGTGGTTTTGAAAGTCTTAATTTAGGTTTGGTGGTGGGAGTTTGACCCCTCTATCTTCTCTTGGTGTTGTCCTTAGACCCTACATGCGGAATTGCACTTGGTGTTGTCCCTTGACCCTATTGTGGGCACTACTTCCAAACCTATGCAAGAGGTATTGCTCCTTGACCTTGTTGGTGGCACTTTTCTTGGCCCCTCCCTAAGCCTTGTTGTTGGGGGCACTCCCCAAGACATCCACAAACCTTATTTGACTTGCTGAGTACTCTTCAACTTTGCAAACAATGCTTCCAAGTTTGCTTACATGTCCTCGTCTACAATAGCCATCAAATTGAACAATCTTCTTTAATGTGTTATGTGATGCTTACTGGTTTTCCTTCTTGTCTATAGATGACCTATTTATTTGGAGGGATGATGCTATTAATATACAATGCCTATTCTTATGTTATAGTTATAGTAATATAGTTTATTCAATTATGTATTTGGTAGTGCTAGTGCTAATGGCACAATGGCTCTTCCAACTTTCAAGTATATACATTGTCTAAAGTGGATGGTGATGATAATTTTGAAGATCCATATGATGATGCATGATCATCAATGGCTGATTATTGATGTTTGACACTATAATTTTTTAAATGTGATATATATCATTGTTAATTTGAACAAGGCTATTTCCTAACTAGTCATTAGTGGGAAATCACCCACATGTTAAGTTTAATTAAGTCCTAGGTGTCACTTATGCACTTAGTTTAGTTATCTAGGCATTTATATGCATTTAATGTTTGTGGCATAACCCCTAAGCCTTGTTGGGGGGCATTACCCCTAGACATCCATAAACTTTATTTAACTTGCCGAGTACTCTTTGAGATTGCAAACTATGCTTCCAAGTTTGCCTACATGTCCTCGTCTACAATAGCATCATTAAGTTGAATGCTCTTACTTGTTAATATACAATTCCTGTAGGCTATTATTATGTTACTTGATGCTTACTTGTTTTTCTTCTTGTCTAGAGTTATCCTTTTTATTCAGAGGGAATGATGTTGTTAATATACAATTCCTATTATTATGTTATGGTTATAATAATATGATTTATTCAGTTATGTATTTGGTAATGCTAGTGATAGTGCTAGTACTAATGGCACAATGGTTCGTCTAGCTTTCTAGTATGTACATCATCTAAAATGGATGGTGATGATAGTTTTGAAGATCCATACGATAATGCTTATCATTGATGGCTGATTGTTGATGTTTGACAGTATTATTTTTTAAATGTAATATATATTTTTGCTTGTTTGAACAAGGTTATTTCCTAACTAGTTATTAGTGGGAACCTATTCACATGTTAAGTTTAATTAGGTCCTAGGTGTCATTTATGCATTTAATATTTGGGCCATGTTACTTGTTGATACTACATCATACATTGCCTTTATAAGCTAGGCATCTTCTTGTACATTTCATATTCAACCACATCCAATCAATGCTTTCTTATTATGCAAGTTCTCTTGCCATTTCTTGTGGAAGCTGTTTTAGTCTTGCAGGGATTCTAGGGGCGTTGAGAAGTCACCTATCCACCCCAAAATACTATCAGAGCTGCAGATCTGCCAAGTTTTTGGTTCATATTGGAGAAAAATAATTTTTGAATTTTTTCTTCACAGCCACAAAAAACTATCTAGATTCATCTAATTTTGCTAAGATTAGTCAAATTTTGCGAGAAAATAAAAAAAGTAAAATTACAAAGAGAGTTATTAGAAGAAAACAAATATTCAACCCTATTCAATCAGTGTATTCTTATCATGCAGGTTATCTTTCTATTCTCTCTTTTGGAAGCTATTGTGGCCTTGCAAAGGTTTTGAGGGTGTTGAAGAATCACTAATCGAGTCCTACAATCTTGACATTCTAGTTGACTAATTGACATTGTAATATTTTTTAATTTGTAAAGTGATTTTGTTTATTATACCAAGTATGATGCTATGCATGGTATTTTGAATTTAATTTTTTCTACAAATATGAGTATACATCTGATATCTCTATATTCTTGTATGGAAGAACCCAAAACGATTCAAACTCCCAATTTGTTTTTTTCCTCAAATCCACAAAACCTGAACATGAACATTCTTGAATATTTTGATGTGTATTTTTCTCTGTTAACTGGCCATGAAAATCCGTTTGTGTACAAATGACAGCAGGTGTACAAACCATGGTATCGTTACCTTTTGACTTATATTTTTGGACATCACCACTTAAATTGGCCCAGAATTTTTTCAATATTAAATAAAAGGAATGTGTTTACATCTGATTCCGAATGTACTCGTTTAATTCTACATTTGTGAACATTTCTTGCACATATACTTGCTGCTGTAGAAAGTATCACTTGGTTGCACTTTAATCAACCCTCTAACAAGAGGTGAGTTTTTCTACTAACTAGACGTACTGTACAGAAATGAGAAATCACCTCTATGTACTGGGCTATCAACAAGATGCGAAGTGTCATCTAGGGCTTAACTCTCTCTTACACCATCACCATGTTAGAAAAAGTCATTTATATAGTTACAACGGTCCTGCTACTAAATCTGATCAAATGGATTTCATACCTTAGCCTGTGATAACAATAATAAGTTAAGGTCTAAGATCAGCATACCAAAATAAGGTATGAAAAATATAAACATTGAGGTATGTATTCACATTTAATGCTGAAGGCTGATGGTTCGTTCCAACCATAGAGAGTCAAAAAAGCGACTGAAAATATGCTTGGGCCACAGGGGACAGGTAGCTATCACCTAATGTACCCAGGCAGTTCACAAAGAAAAAATGAAGCTCTCATTTCATTTCCTTTTTCTTGGAAATTCAGCAATGGGGTGTGAATATATCCTACCCATCTCTCTATCCCCAAAATGTCACCTAAGGGGGATGGTGTCAGAATTTTCAGGGGATACAAGCCTGGCAACATATGTTGATAGTTCTTAACTTTCAGCTTTGTTTACCTCTTAATTCATGTCATTTTCGTCCCACCTAGATGCAGCTACAAAGCATTGACATCTCATATTACTTGGGGTATAAATTCTTATTGAACCTGAGGTAATTAACTGTGCTTCCACTCTTCGCGATGTTGTGCTAAGTTTCAGTCTAGTTGAAGCAACATCAGAGCTCTTCATGAAATCTTATAATTTCTATTACTTAGGTGAGTAAGAGTTATCACTTTTCGAACGCTTGCCCAGATACTGCTAACCTTTTTAACCAAATCTTTTCTGATCTACATTTTGACGTCCTAGCATGTTAGCTTGCTGAGTAATTCCGGAGTCTGAGTTGCATGACTATGATCTTGAATGTGACACCAACATGGTTTTCCATTCATATGTGGGCAGAAACTTGCATAATGTTTTCAGTAAGATTTCCCCTCATTGATAGATTATAAATTTATAAGTAAACATAATCAATGCTCATAGCTCTTGGTTGTTGACGAGTCTCTCAATTCTATTATAAATCTAGTTTACTGTTTTTTTCCATTGTTTTGTTTTTCTTAATTTTGGCCTATGCATTTGCAGAACCAAGCATTGGATGATATGCGGCATAAGCTGAATGATTTGTGGGAGATGATATTTTCCTCGCAGGATCAGCCCACTAGTATAGAAAAGGATACAGAGAGAGGGGATAGGGTTAGAGAATATGGAGATGATTTTAAAATTGAAAAGTTGATGAGTATTTTCAGTTGTCAGTCGCGTGGGCAAGGAAATATAGAAGTAGCAGTGAATTGTAAGGAGAAAACAGGGGAAGCAAAGGCAATTTCGGTTGATCCTCCTCATGCACCATGTGCTGCTGCCATTCTTGAACTGAAGGTGAGACCGTTAGAGGCTCATATCCTGTAAAATGACACCACTTTGTGAACATGTTTGAATGAAGTCCTGATAATGACTTGATGTGTTGTTAAACAGAGGAGGACAGAATGCATATTACAGAAGGAAGCATCTAATGTTACAGCTGCATTTGCTTCATTTCTAGAAAAGGTTTAACTTTCTTTACGTGCTCCATGATAATATTTGACTTTGTGAAGAGTGAATTTCTTTGGCTGATATTTGGGAATAATGTTCATTTTGAATTTTTGATTGGTTTAAAGATACTGTATATAGTCATAAGTTAACCTAATATGAATAAACCTTCTTTCAGTTTGAAGGCTTGGAAAGCGCTGGAGCTATGCTGATGCATGAAGGAATGCAGAACAAAGGTCAAGGTTAAAAATCAAGTTTGTTTATGTATTGATTTTTATGCAACTTTCTTTTTTTTATTGAATTTATTTTATTGCTCTGAAATGCAGGCTTTGCCCTTGGAGATTTGAAATATTTGGTGGAGCAAGCTTCCACACAAATAAATTCTCTACAGAAGTCCTTGTTTGAGCTCTGGCATACCCTTTTGCCTGAAGTTTTGTGTTCTGTTAACATTTCTCCTTCAGAACTGGACCATTATCTTGTTAAGGTGTTTAATAAGACTTGTGACAGTTACTATGTACACATGATTTATGTCATCCTAATTTGAAATTTCTTTCAAGTTTCTCCCTTTGATTTTGATTTGTTGCTTTGTTTGTCTAGGCAAAATCAGAAAGCTCCATGTTTTTTCCATCAAAACAATTTGATACTCAGGAATGGCAGCAGTGGTTGAGCATGCGGGAACATGCTTTTGAAGCAAAATTTCTGCCAAATCTTCAAGATGAAATGGAAGAAGATGGGTTTTTCTATAAGCTGCCAGTTGCTGCAACAGAACAAGAGGAACGCCGACTATCTGATATGTCAGATTGCACATCGATTGCCTCTATTTCCGAACAAAATATTTGGCCATCTGTCGAAGTTGATACTGCTTCTGCTATAGTCACTTCATTTGAGAGAACCATAGACCACATTATTGCACCTCCTGATACACAAAACTCTGGGGTTAAAGATTGTTCAGAGGAATCTATTGTAGAAAAGCTGCTCAGTGAATTGGAAATTGCTGCAGCAAAAGTAAGTTTTAGTTATACAACTTTACTAAATATTATAAAAATAGTCAAAATATTTCCACATTAGAATGGGTTGTTAAAGATTTCCTCGTGTAGGTAGCGAACATGGAGTCTGAGTTGGGAAGGCTTAGGGAGTATATTAAAGAATGTGATAAAAAGGTAAAAGATGCAGAAGAAAAGCTAGCTGAGGCTCTCAAGGAAGGCGTTTACAATCAGGTATATTGAAAATGCATGTAAAAATCATCTTTATCTCAAAGAACATGGTTAAATATTTATTTTCTTACAGTCCATATCTGACTAGGTGTTATATTTTCATGAAGTAGACGACAACCATCCATTAACCAAGACATCACTTGAACTTTATTAAATATTGATAACAGTTAAATTGGGTGAGGTTTTATGTGTCTTTAACCAGAAGTTCATCATCTCATCTTTAATCTTCCTATCCTTACCAATTATGTCACTGAATGTGGCGTTATCTCTTTGTCCAACTCCATTCAACCATAAAATAAAAAAACAAAAGCTGAACAAGATGTGATGATCTATTAGTATTAGATGATATGTACAAGTATATATGATATATCAAGAAATGGGACTACATTGTTTTCAATAGATTGTACTATGCTCATGACAATTTATATTGAAGGAATATTGTGACAACAAAGTATTTTTATATGTATAGGCAGAAGCAAAATCAGAATTGGTTGATTTAGTAGAGGAGCTACAGCATGGGGACCACGCTTCAGTCAATCATATTCACAATTGCCAGGTAGGTTTATATTTTATTTTTTAGGGCATATTACAACCTGTTGGCTGTCTTCTGTTACAGCTTGAGAGTCATGGTTCACGTGATCTTATTCACAACTGTAAAATAGCTTGACGATTTCTATTTAAATTGATTGAATTCTGCCATATTTGATATCTGCTTTCATAATGCCATTCTTCTGGACCACAGTTGAACCTTGCAGCAAAAGAAGAGGAGATTGCTCATCTGCAAAATGATTGTAAGAAGAAAGATGCCATCATAAAAGATATGACTTTGGCAGTACAGAGATCTAAGGTTTCACATTGTACTCCATCTTATGCATCTTCCAAATTCTTTGATTTGGATGCCACGACAGTACTTCCTTACCATCATTCTTTTTGTTTGACAGAGACTAACCATTATGGAAGAGATCTGTAAGAAAAAAAATTCTACTATCAAGAAACTGAAAGAGGATCTGATTAGTTTAGAAGAGAAGGTGAAAGAATTTATATTAAATTCCATCTTAATAGTATCTGTCCAGTTATTTCATTTTCCTCTAGATTGCATTTTCTATTATTCTATCCTTGATGCTCATTTTGTCTTGATTTTTTACAGGTTTCTCAACTAATGAATCTTAAGATACCACCCTCTTTGCTTTTGAACAATGAAATTTCCATTCCCCCTGTCATGTCTACCAATTTTCTTTTTGACTTGGACATACCTTCATCGCCTGATAGTACTGATAATACAAATGGTTTTCGATTTCAACGCTTGACACCTAGAAAAAATCGGGATTTAGTTTCAAGTGGGTACACAAGTTCATCTTCTCATGGATATAATGAGAAAGAACATATATCAACGTCTGCCATTGGAAGATTCAGAAGAGATTCTACTGGCAACAGCAGAAATCCATCACCTACTTCTGGAAGATTCCGATCTGAGTCCACGACAACCAGCAGAACTTCATCACCTGTGTCTGGAAGATCTAGAAGGGTATCATCCACTGGAACTAGTAGAAGTTCATCACCTACTTCTGCAAGATTCAGACGGGATGCTTTTGGATATAACAGAACCGGAGAACATAGTTCCAAGGTAAATGCAGCTCAGTCATCACGGACAAGAGATGGTCTTTGGAAGAGCGCTACTGACATACGATATACAAATGAAAACAGAAAATCAGACTCTTCTTCAGTTTCACAAAATATAAAGAGTTCCAGAAGTGGTAATGTTCTTTTGGGTGTAGACACTAATTCAAACTTGAAATCAAAAAGATCAACACCAGAGCCCGAGGAAGTACAGCGAGTTACAAGAAACAAGCATATTAACAAGACAAAGGAAGCTTTCGTGCGGAAGAGGTGGATGTAAACTCATTTGTGAAATCCCTTTTGATTGAGAAGTCTGTATGCTATTAGTGTTATATCTATGCATTCCAACTCCATCGCAGTCTAAATATTTCAGTATGCTGTTATATGTCATCTAGTTCAATCTGTAATGTTCAGAGAACACCTTTGGCACTGTTTTAGTGGAGTCTGGAACTATTTAATATCACAGACAGCAAGAGCATTGAATATGACGATTTCTTGCTATCTCCCTGATTCGTTGATAATATTTTTCCAGATGCAAAATATGTACATGTAGGATTCTGTTAGCTCATGTATCATTAATCATAGACTAGTAGCTTATTCTTTATTCCGTCATCTATAAAGCACATTAAGTTGCTTTAATTGTATTACAAGAAAACATGTCGTTGCCTCCATAAATGAGAAGTATATGCATTGCATTTTTGAGATCAAAGCAATGTCTCTTTATTAGGTCTTTACATTTACACATGGTTTTAAGTATCCACGAGTTTTTAAATATATAGATTTGGGTGCTCATTTTCTTTAAGGGATTCTTTTTTGATTGAAAAATGAATGTGCCATTATATTTTTTCTTCGAGAATTAAATATTGCTATTATATTTTGGATTTCGACATCCACATGACTTGTTTTGGAAACCATTTTTGAGAAAGCTATATGCTTTTATGTCAATGCAGTATATCCATTTTAACTGAGAAATCCTTATGCTATTATATCCTCAAGCTCCAATTCCACCATGAGCAATGTATTTCAGTGTGCAGTTTACTGATTATGTCACCTGGTTCGATCTATGAAATGCAGATAACATCATCTTCGACAAAGTCCTAGTAGATACATAGATAGCAAGAGCTTTGGCAGGACTATACTTGCCGTAGATATTCATTCGGATATATATTTGGAAATCTTAGAACCCTGTTAACCCATGTACAAATAGTCATAGGTTATTCTTTACTCCTCCATCAATGGAGCCCAACTAGGCGCTTTAGTTTAATCAATTGTGAAGGAAATACGCGTCTTCATATTTTAGAACCATATATATTATATTTGAGAATAATTAAGGTACACTTTCTATTAAGCTTTTTCGTTTACATGTTCTTAGCGCTACAAATTTTAGAATGTGGAGTTTTAAATGTTCATGATAAAATACAAGTCATTTCGTCTTCCTACGATAACGATAGCCTTGATGAATTCGAGGTAAACTGTGGTGTCTACGTACATGCCTAAATGTATGGCAGAATTTCGATAGACTTTTGATTGTAAGTTTTCTTTGGAAGTCCATTTGAGGAGCAGAGAATTATTTATTTATTTTTGACATACACGACAAGGAACAAAAGAAATTAAACTAGCTAATATATACCTTATATTAAAAATATAGGCATTTAATTTTTCCACTTTAATTTTTATTAAAGGTGAATGATGAAAAAATTAATCGCCTTGATGCATCTTGGCGTATTTTAAATATAAAGTATATATTAGCTAGTAGCAATCGTAGTATGTGTAACACATTTAATCCACTAACATTATTAGGGGTAGCATTTAGGGTTACAACTTACATCATGGTTAGGCTTGCCTATAGGGGTATATTTTATATCATATTTATCCTTGTCATTAGAGTTCGTATTTGATTTCTAGTTTTATTTTTAATTTATTTTGGTTTGCATTTATTTGGTTAGTATTGGAAATATAATTAGGTTAAGGATAAAGATTGAGATTCGGTTAGGGAAATGGTTTGGGTTTGGGTTAGGTTCAAGATTAGGATTAAATCTTGGATTAGCTTTATGGTTGGGATTTGGTTTACTTTATGATTATGGTTAGGTTTAGGGTTAGTATTATGGTTTACTACTAAGATTTAATGTAATATGTTGAATCAACTAATATAATTAGGGTAAGGGTTTCATTTTCAACATGGTTCGATATGAATTTAAGTCTATGGTTTACCATTTACAATTAGGCTTTAACAATTATGATTAGGTTTTAGCAATTATGATCATGGTTTAGCATTTAGTAAATATGACTTTGGCTAGAGTTAGGGTCTAGTATTAGTTCATGGTTAGAGCTAGAGTGGGTATTTAGGTTAGACATAGGTTTAGGTTTTAGACTATGATTAATGTTCTATGGTATATGTCATGGTTATAGTTAGGGTTTTGAGTATGGCTAGTACAAGGCATAGAATTATCATTACAATTATGGTTTAGTTAGGAATACAATTAGGTTTACATTAGGGTTTGGTTAGGGTTATGATGTAAATTATGGTTAGGGGTAGGGTTAGGTTTTGGTTCTTAATTATTCATCTTTTTATATTTAGATTTATTCTTAATTTAGAAAAATAGTTGGGATTTGGATTTAGCTTGCATTCAAGGGTTAGGGTTACTGGTAAGATTAGGGTTGGATTTAGGATTATTATTAGCATTACGGTTAGGGTAAAGGTTTATTTTATGTTTAGATCATGGCAATGGTTTTAGTTTGTATTAGGGTTAAGATTAGGGTTTAGGGATTAACATTAAAATTATGATTATGGTTAGGGTTAACATAATGGTTAATATTATAATTTGACGGTAATGTAGGAGAAAGGATTAGTCTCATGCCATGACTATGGTTATTTTTTAAATCTAGGATTTATGTTATGATTAGGGTTTAGTAATAAAGGTTAGGAATTGAGTTTAACATCTAGAATTAGGGTTAACCATTTAGGATTAGGGTTTTAAACATTTAGGATATCATCAACATTAATATTTAGTTGTCTAAATATGTATAAGTATTTAACATTGGGATTTAGGGTTATTGTTAGGATAAGAATAAGGGTGCACTTTTACATCATGATTATTATATTTAAGGTTAGGTTTTATATTAGGATTAGGACTTAGTGTTTAGATTAGAATTAGAGAATTAGAGTTTAGTGTTAGTTTTAGGGTTTTTCTTTATAATTAGGTTTATGATTAATATCTACAATTTATGATAATAGTTAGGAATAAGGTCTAGATTTAATTTTAAGACTAAGATTACGGTTGCGGTTTAATCATGATTATGGATAGAGACATAGTTAGGATAAGGATTAAGTTTAGAGTTATGATTTATACCATGTTTGGGAGTAGGGTATTATTAAGGTAAGGATTAGAAGTATACAGTCAAATACACAGTTGAAATGCATATTGATAGCCACACGTAGGTAAGATGAAATGCATGGTTGAAACGCATAGTGAAGCGTATAGCTGAAACCCATAGCAACATTCATGTTTTGTGATCATGCGTTGAAATGATTAAAACATTTTTATAAGGTCATGCGCCCATAAAATTCAATGCATAGTTCAAAAGGAGCGACAACTGCAGTAATGGAATGCTATGTGCAACAACTGGTGTAATTCTATTTTCTTACACCGTTATGCTCGCTAGGCTCCTATAGTGGAGTTTGCTGCCATTGTAAGGTTACACCTCTCCGTGTAATGACAATGACAAGAAATCCTTTTGATTTAAGTACATATATATTCTTAAGATCTCATAATACATGAGGTTCTAGTCAGAAGAGATGTCAATTCTGATGAAGATCAATGTAAATGCATAATATGAAGGCTAAGAGAGAAGACATTTTGATTTCGAGTCTCATTAAGAACTTAAACACGAGGATTCTACTTTAGATGCCATTATAATGAATAGTCATTCAATATATATAGCATATACGAGAACTTCCATAGATTATGAGACCAAAACGAGGAAGGAAGCCAATGTTTCAACCCTAAGAAGAGTAATTGGATGTGAGTGGATATTCATAAGTTAGTTGAATCAACAGATATATACGAAACTTGTTTAATGATAGAAAGATAGATTTAAATAGTAAATTTGTATTACTATCACAATGACATTAATCATAGTTTTGCTTCAACTAAATATAAAATTAATTTTTTTAAATAGCTTTTAAAAGAATAATCATATACAGAATAATCATCAAGATCATGATATGGATGATTTGATGCTTCCATCTAGGATTCTAGGACGAATGCTATGTATTTGCATTAAATATCTTGGTGATAATATCACGATTGATAACATGCTAGATCTAAATAGTAGACAAATAGATCTGGATTATATTCACCTGTGATCACAATATCATTAATCATACTCCTGCTTCAATTAAATATAAAACAAAAAATCCTAAATCAACTTTTAAAAGAATAATCATCAAGATCATGATATGGATGATTTGATGCTTCCGTCTAGGATTCTAAGATGAATGCTATGTATTTGCATTAAGTATCTTGGTGATAATATAAATACATTAATATTTAAGTTTAATTACTAGGTGAATTTGAGATTATCATTTATAGTAGAATTCAACATTATTTGGACATTCAAGTATAAGAGATGATCAAATAAACAAAACCATAATAAATACAGAGATGTATACATTAAAAACTTTCTTAAGGGGTGATGAATAATTGTAATATAATTTGGTAACGAGTTTTATATGGAAATATTTAACAATACATAATAATTAAGAATAAAGATGCACATTATTTCATTTCACAATGTAATTGGAATTGTGATGTGTTTAAATTTATCTTTAAAAACTACCAAGATCTTACAATAAGTGTGATTTAAAAAAAATATTGTGATGCATATTGGGGAAGAAATATTTTATGACCAAATACTAACATCTAAATACTAGTTCAATTTAAGTGGAGGTGTAGTTTTATGGGCAAACATGAAACCATCAAGAAGTTCAAGACAAAGAAATTAATATGATAAATAACATTTCTTAGAAAATCATAAAGATACTTAAATTGTATCAAGAGAGTTGAAATGTGGTTATTAATCTATATAGTATTGTTTATTGAGATTTGATGTGAAAGCTGCGTATTAAGGTACATTTTGGTGTAGTAAAAATATATAGGCTAGTTATTGATTATAGCATCAACTATAACTAGCAATTACAAATTGTTTGACATAATTTCTTGATAGTCATATGCTTGCCTCAAGATTTATATGAAGATTTAACATTTGATTTTACTTTAATGATTTGAATACATTTGTTTATTAAAGATGTTTGTAATATTGTTTAACTATTTCATAAAAATTGAAAAGTAATTATTTAGTTAGGAAAGCTATACATAAAATAATTTGCAAATGTAAATCAAGTTCTTTCTTAGTTCATCTTTGCACATAAGACATGGAACTTTCACTTCTCTTGCTTTTGACATAAGGACTTTAGAGTTGTGTGATTTAAGAGTAATATTTAAGAAAACACTTAAATTGTATGTTTTTGATTAAGGTGAAGTAGAATTTGAAGGAACCCTAAAATCCTTTTCATGAAAAATGTTGCTTAAGAGGAAAGCCTAGGAAAACTAGTAGTAACTTGAAAATAGGCCACCATTTAACAAACAACAAAAACAACAAAAACAACAAAAACACCTAGAACATGGAAAGTAAAGGCAACTACTAGAGTTTCTTTAGAATATGGGCTGCCTTCAAGTCTTTTTTAATAAGTTTTCCATGGATGTCAACAACTTATGATATAAGACTAATCCACCCCTTGCTTAGAGTGGCTTCAAGCTCCAGTAGATGGACCATGCTTTAGAGAAGAGACACTACTCCCTTCCTGCATTACTTCCAAAGAATCCATATTGTCCTTTAAACCCTTTCTTATATGTCCACTGCTACTATGATTGGTATATTTTCCTTTAATTTTAGTAGGCATCTTCAAAATGATTGGTATATTTTCCTTTAATTTTAGTAGGCATCTTCAAATTTCCTTTATCATTGAGGACCTTATGCCCTTTCACACTATCAATTGTTGAAGAATGCCTACTTTTCTTTTTCATTTCTATTTTATGATTAACATTGTTAATGGTCATTGGTATCACCCTAACGATAGATCACATATTGTGATGCAAAATGTTGATGATACATTTCTTATGCAATCTACCTAAAAATATCTTATAGTAATCTTGATGGATTGTGAAAATATGATATCATTAATTATTCATGGTGTCCTCCAGCTTCTTTATTCTAGCTTCATATTCATTCGTAAGGATTTTTACATCCACAACCACCTTCTCAAGGACATAAAATTTTAAAATTGTCTTCCTTCTTCCTCTCAATTCCATCTGCTAACTTAATATTCTCTTACCTTATTTGAAAATCCCACAAATTCTCGTGATCACCATTAAAATTTGATTTAGAAATGGAAAGTAGAGGGCTCAACCTACCCTGAAGACCCACTTTGAATTTGAGCAATAATATCTATAGCTTGAACCCCCTCTTTACTTACACATTATTCTCCTTAAGGTATTGATCCTTACCTCTTGATACTTCAATTGGCTTATCATCCCCATGACCTAGCTTCATAGGGGAGTTGAGCTCATTGGCTCCTATCTCCCCATCACCAACATCATGAATCCTCAAATCCTCCTAGTCTTCTTTCGACAAGAACCTTTCCCTTTCCCTTTCCCTTGTATGTTATCCTTTTGACCACTCTTAGCTCTACAAACAAAATTTCTCCTTTTTTAAACCAAAAAAACCTCCTCTTAAGAAAAAGAGTTATTAGACCAAGATCCTCAAGGCTTCTTTCTGACAATTTTCTTGGGGGAAAATAGAGCTTCAACCTCATCTCTAAAAATAGTTCCACCTCATCACCTGACACTAAATACTCTTTGACTCCATACAAATGTTAGTGTACCGCTTGAACACAAACACATTTACACTACTTACACTTAGATTTAAACTTTTTGGGGGGTTTATCTAAATAGATAAATATTTAGCATGTTCCATGATGATAAAAATTAATCCTTCATGATTAAAAAGGAATTTGGGTTTTTTGCAATGATCCTTAATCAACAACTCAAGGGAAGACAACTGATAAAATAGAAAGGGAACCTTTTTCTTATGGTAATGTGATTTAACAAAATAAAATTGAGTCTAAATAAACTAGTAAAATACCCATGTCCAGGGTAAAACATCTCACAATTCCCTTTTAAATCTTCACCCAACAAGGCTTTATAGGTCTTGATCTTAGCCACAATATTTGTCCTGACTAGCTTGTTATAGTCTCCCTTCCTAAAAAAGTTATTTAGAACATCGACAATAGATTAAAATTTCTTTCCTTTGATGGATAGGTAGTGATTTGGGAAATTAGGTGTTCAGTAATCATCGTGTCCTTGTTGAACACTTGGCTTGTTCTATCATTCAAGATAATAAAAAGGACCTTAGTCATATGAGGGTTAGCACCATGGAGGTGTTCCCAGTACTAGGTCACACCACACTCCTTCAATTTATCCCACCCTACAAAGTCATTTCTTAATTTGCCACAACTAGAAGGATTGACCTTTTTCTTTTCACACCTCATCTTTTTAGAATAAAGGACCCACTTAATTAGTCTACAAGAGCTACACACAATCTAGGAAAACAAAAAAAGGAAACAAAAAGAGCTAGAGGTATGCACAAAAATAGTCATAGTTCACGGGAGATCAAAGCTAAAATGACAACTAGATATGATGGACAATTAATGATGCACTGCCTTAATAATTATCTAATTAAAAAGTAAAACGATCCTTAGATAAGTAGTAAGTTATTCTAGCACAAAGTCTGCTCACGATTAAACAATTTTTTTAGGTTGGCAAAAATGTTTGTAACCACATTTCCTTCCCTTAGCATGTTGATGATTTGACATTCAACAAAAGATTGAAGAATAAAAAGGTAGTCATATATAATACTATGGGTCATCATACTTGGAGGATGAGTCCCTTTAAGACAATTAAGTATATTTGACAAATATCCTTCAAACTAGAATTAGCTACACCCTTGAGGTTGTATGAGCTTCAAACCAATGTAAGCAACTTTAGCTTTTACAAAGTGAGTTGACTAGATACTTAAAAAAGGTTCCACCACCAAAATAAACCTTATCATTGTAATCTTTCAACACCCCTAATACATGCAAGCTCCAAATTACCCATAGTTTCCCCAACAAATATGATCTATTTATCCATTCACATCACAAATATTTTCACAATATTTTCTTATTAATCCTTTTAGATTTATGTAGAGGACTATATATATATATTTATACACACACACTCCAGCTAAACAATCCCTTCGAATAGACAAACTAATGTTGTAGGAAAGATTATGAATAGAAGAAAATGATCCTCTAAAAATTCTATTGTTTACTTCTTTCTAGACTCCCACACTACATGAGGAAGAGTGTGGACCAAAGAAATAAAAGGTGAATGTTGAGCTGTCATTTTGCACGATGCTTAACAATAGGAATCCTTTCAAACTCCTCTCTTGAAAAGGTAACCTGAGGATCAACTCCAAGGTTCCAAGTGATCTTATGACCTACTAGAATCCGCTCAGTTGAAGATAAATGTGAAGGAGGCCTTTGCTGGTTCTGATAACTTTGGATAAGATGTAAAATTTGTTCACCGCTTCAAAAGAATAAAACACACGAAAAAGAAACTATGTTTTTATATTTTCTGTTTTTATGATGGATGCAATCTAAACATGTAGCTATATGAATTCCTAGTTTAACCAAGGGGTTAGTAAAGAAAATAAAGAAGATAGGGTGACAAGAAGTTTAAGCAAATAACATGAACTTAAAATCCTAATGGACATAAGCTACAGAAAAAATGCGTCTGTGAGTTAAGCCTTCGAAGAAATTGGTAGGTAACCAATGAAAATAAGAGTAGTACTTCCTTAATTCCACTAATGCAATTGTCGATGGGAATTTAGCAACTATAAGATGTTTCACTTTTCATCAAATCACAAGGCCATAGAAAGTGTGCTCGTGCAAGATGAAAAGCTATGTAGGAACAAAATGGGTGATCTCTTCTCAAACTATATAGGTCAGTGGAATTCGTAAAACTGTAACAAACACCATAATTAAAAGATTGCACAACCAAAAATAATGCAATAAACTTTTGGTTCGATCACAATTCCATGAACATACACTGACAAAAATATGACACTTAGGCAAGAATCACTACACTCCAAATGTGAGCACCAAAAGCATATTATTATTGCAAAGTAATGGCGGGCCTCCTTACATATTACAATCTCGTATTTATAAGAAATCCTCTTGTCAATTTGTGTTGAGAGTGAGAGATAATATTCATGCAATCATATGCTTATAAATTAATAAAACAAACTAATTATGTACAAATTGACTCTCTAATTGATGCCTAGTAGGACTCCATCCATTTTTTATATCATTAATTGGATGCATGAGCCTTTACATGTCATAAAAAAAGAAAAGAAATTATGAGAAAATAAGAAGAGAGCCTCTAGTTTGATGTAGAAGTGTCTGAACACACGAAAAATAGAAGCTCCATCTTTACTAGGCATTTGTTAGAGTTAAACTACTATCAAAAATGCATTTCTGATGCATGGAAAGCTCTAATTTTGGAACTAGTAGTTAACTGTCGGCGCACCTATGGAAAAGTGCACCTTGAAAGAAGCACACTTGGTGCAATAGTGCACCTTTGACTTCTTCAAAAAATATTCCAAAACACTTTTCAAAAAGCACACTAGAGCACCTGGTGCACCTTGGAAGACCAAAAAATGCAAAATTTTACCAAGTGTCAAAATTGAAATTCTGGCATCTGGGTTTTTTTCCCCTTTATCCCAGAGCTACGTCTGGATATTTTCCCTTGAATTTCTCTATTATCTCGGTGACCTGCACCACATTAGATAAGTCTAAGGCATTATATTTATCCTTCACTTTTTTCCTATAGTTGTCCACCTCTATATGGGTTCTTGCAAAATCCCTAAGTTTTGTATCAAGCTCTAACAAAGCTTCCTCTGTTCTAAAAGCTTATCGGATGTACTCATCATTGGAAACTTCATCAAAATTTTTATGGAATCTCTCATCCACCACCTCTACAGGTATTAATTTATCCCATGCATCATCCTCAAAAATGTCTAATCATGCATCACTAAATTTTTCTTGGCCTCCAAAATTTTCTCTTGGGCTTTGTCCTTGAGCCTGTGGATCTCCGCGTGTAATGATTTCATGACTTTATTACTATCTTCTATCTTCTCAATCCAATCATCTATCTTATCTATCTCCTCAACTATATATACATCCATTAACATTTGATACCTCTAGCCTTTGATTGCCTATAATGCTTGTAGATCCTTTCCCCAGGTAAGCACCTCATCCATTAAGCCAAAATCTTGATTCAAAATTGCTCCTAACTTATCCGCATTATCCTTCATGACATGTAATAACGTTAAATTCCCTTGGATGATCAAAATGCCTTTTTCTTCAAAAATTTCTTTCCATTGCTGATAGGCATTCAAAAATGAGTCCAATTGAACTGCTCCCCTATCCCTTTGAATTGCTGCATTTAAAATTTCCTTAGGGTTAATGGGATCCAAAGGGCTAGAAATTTCACTCAAATATCCTTTTAAGATTTCATTCTTTCGCCAAAGTGTTATCAACTCTACCCCATCCTATTCCAAGCTTCTAAAAACTTCCTTCATCCTAGTAGTGTCCATTAGCTTTGTAGTTTCTAAGGTTGGCCTCCCAAGCAAAACTTCCTAGATTTGATAATCCCTAGGTGTCAGTTCTTCAACATTTGATTTTGGAGGAGGGATAGCCACTTGAGCAAAAAGGTCTTGATTTTGATCTCTCATAATGAAGGCTAATGGTCTCACATCTTTAGGAGGAGAATTAGGTTTCCTTAATACTTTTATTAGTTCCATTCTATCCTCCTCTTTGGTAGTGAACTATTGTTTCTTGTTTTTAATCACTTCTTTTCGAAGCCACCTTGGAACATGCTACATTGAGGAATTTCCTTTAGAGGATGAAGGATTTTGTTCAGGTATAACCTTGCCCTTATTGCTCCTCTTTGGGGTCTTCTCCCTTTGTGAAGGCTCTTCATCCACAATCCCTATATCTATGGTGCCCATAGTTCTCACCTTTGTGTCCTGGGAAGTCTATTGAGGTTGTTCACCTATTTTCCCCTCTTCAGACACTTCATCGATGGATACTTGTTGTAGCTCTTCTTTAGGTTCTACCTAGACCTATTTAATTTTTGTATTAGGAGGCAGAGGGGTGGCTGATCCCTTGTCAACACACAATGTGACTTGTAACTAGGCTTTCATAACTATCTCAGGTCCTTGTGATTCGGGGAGCATCTAAGTCCAATCCTCCTCTTGAGGTTGATTGGTCAACATGTCTTTGATCTTATCCCCAACCAACTCAGTACCCATAGGGATAAAGTCAAAATTTTACATCTTAAAGAAATAAGTACCCTCTACATACTATTCATCTATCTATTGCTGCATCTCATCTTCTGATGTGGTGGTTTACAAAGGTTCATCCAAGATAGATGGTGACATAATCATAGAGCTTCTTCTTCTTTCTTTCTCTATATCCCTAGCTAGCCAAGTCCTTTGACTCAAGGGTAGACTATCCTCCTCGTCATCATCACCCTCTTCTTCAGCTCCTTCTAGAATAGATTCATGGATGGATGGAAAAGGGATCAGCTTGTTGATCACCTTTGGTCTCCTCTTCATCAGAGTCTTAATCTTTCTTCTTTTTGGTGCTGAGGGGGAGGCTTTTTCTATTTTTTGAGGTGGGAAGACCTCTTAAACCTCAATTTCTATCTTTATTTGGCCTGGTGTAACTAGTGGCACCTGAGGATCACTTTGGGCTTGTGTGGCTTCAGTATTCTTTGGCCCTTGTATGGTTTCTTTCCCTTGCTATGGAGGAGCTGAGATTTATCCTTCTTCAGGTTCAACTCTTTGAGGATAATTCCTTTTTCTTTTTCCCTTTCCTTTACCCTTCTAAGCTCTATAATAACCAACCGGCCTATCGAGTTGGTGCACCATTTTTGACCTTACTAGTGACTAGGCTGTAAAGGTAGG
Source organism: Cupressus sempervirens (assembly GCA_028749045.1). NCBI lineage: Eukaryota > Viridiplantae > Streptophyta > Pinopsida > Cupressales > Cupressaceae > Cupressus > Cupressus sempervirens. The sequence continues at coordinate 246,611,888 of CM053783.1, forward strand.
GATGGTGAGCTTTTTCCCTCTACCTTTTGCTAGATGGGCTTGTGCATGAAGTATTACTATTTTAGGAATTGGATCAAGTTTGAAAGGTTTCTTGATCCAATCCTATGTTATTTTGATGATGTACCTCACCCTATGGTTGATATTTGAGTTTTCTTCTCTGTCAACCTCAACATGCATGATAGGCCGTTCACCAATTTTATCCCTGTTGAAAAAAGGATCAAGTAACTCCTCTGAGTCTTGCTGTAGTGTCTTTGATAGAATATTTATTGTCAAGGCCTTTTCTGTTAGAGTAGATAATTAATTATTTATTCTATTTACTTAAGTTTACTTAGGTAAATGAATTTCATTTATTAGTTGTAGTCTAGGAGTTAGTTATAAGTTGTTGACAATAAGGGAGTTTGTTCTCTCTAAGTCATACTTATCCTCTCACCTTGTTTGAGGACTTTCCACCTCATGTGGATGTATGCTTAGTTGTCACACTTATCTCCTAGCATCTTCTAGCTTGCTCTAGAAGATTCCTTGAGCCCTTTATATTCGGGCTCCCTCATTGTATTTTCGTCAACATCGCATATGGCATATTGTAAATACATAGTTTTCTTGTGTTTGCATATTTTATCTCTCATGTCCATTTAGGGTTTTTCCTTTGCTCCACGCTCTTCCTTCCTTGGCTTCCCTTTGATAGGTTTTTTTATGCAAGTGATCTTGGGCATCTTTAGAGTTGGATTTCATCAAATTCAACATGGTATCAGAGCCTCCCTACTGTTGCTTAGTTGAAAGATTTTTGAAGCCGTGATTTGGAGTCACAAAACTAGTTTGTTTGTGCATTTTTCTTCAAATCAGGGGAACAACAAATTTTGGAGCACTTTGGGCCCAAACAGGCACTGCCATTAGATCTGGAAGGTTGTTTGTAGTTAGGATTCATATAAAACTTTTCATTTTTGGTGACAAGGCGTTCAGGAAATTTTTTTTGGCCTCTTAGTTGTTGCTGTACGGACTGTACAAAATTTTAGAGAAAAAAAAAAATTAAAAAAATCAAATTACGTAGCACCACTACGAGGCCGCCGCCGCGCCACTCGTAGTGGCTGTAGCCAGAAACCCCACCTTCCTGCACCGTGGCTTAGCCTCAGACTGCGCTCTGCCTGAGCGCCACCTCCTCCCAGTGGTGACACCCCTTCTCTTTGCTTAGCAGGCGTTCTCCACCAGTGCACAACTCCTCCTCTGCCCGCTTGCATGGACACAGTTAGCAGCCACTTCAGTAGTAGTCACCCAGTCTGCGGGTGACATGTGGTAGGTATGCCACGTGGCCCTTGCCATGTCATCTTATTCGCCACGTGGTGTCCATGTGGCACTACCATGTGGCTTCCTTTTTTGCCTTGATGGGCTGCAGGCTGTCAAATTTAATAATGTGAAATGCCGATGTCAGCATGATGTCAACGTTGCATCATGTGCCCCTTGTACCTCTCCTAGGTCATTTTTGGACCTACCTCCAATTTTTTGGCCATAACTTGAGCATACAGAGGTATTTTTTCGATCCAAAAGAAGCGTCAAAAAGCTAGTTTCAAGACAGAGACATTGGTGTAGATATTTTTAGGTTTTGAAATAGTTTTGTTGGCCATTTTTTTAGTTGAAATCTAAAGTTATGTTTTTGACTCCGACAAGCTTTTCTTTTGCCCATGTTAGTTTTTTGAAAACATTATATTTTTAGAAAGATGGTTCTGTCATCTTTTCAGAAATGTAGTCCTTTTTCTTAGATTTTGGCCCATGCTCTTTCTATCATATTTTTGGTATTTTTGGTCCATGGTGGATATCTTGGATGTTTTAGGTTCGAGGATCATTTTCCTGGCATGGTTGTTTTTGTTTCAGGTTGTCCTATCTTTTGTGTAGTTTGTTTTCAATTTTGATCATTGTAGACATCATTTTGAAGCACTTTTATGTATCGCACTGAGATAAAGTGCCATTCTTGCATTCTAGGGGTCATGAACATTATTTTTGAGTCAGTTGTACTTGCACTATTTTCATAAAGCACCATGGGGGGATAGTAGTTGCCATATTTGTGCCATCTTCGTTTGTCAAGTGAGTGTCCCTTCCACAAAATTAGCCCCATGCAGCATCAATGTGATGTGTCATTATAGGTTTGTACCTCTTCCTCTCTCGTTGTTCTTGGTTTGTTTGCAGGAGACTTTGGCTAACCTTTTTAGTTGCCTATCATCTCACCCCATCTTTATTAAGGGGGAGTTGTTTTGTTGTTCTAATGCTTTCGTAGTTTGATGGTTCATTAGTGTGAGCTATGTATTCAGTGGTTGATCCTATATACAAGGTGATTGTAGTGTCTGGCTACTTATACATTTTGGTGAGATGGACCATCTACCATATAGAAACACTTGGTTCGTGCCTTCTTCTTCCATGGACATTCTTCAGATCAGTAGTTTTCTTTTAGATGGCAGAATTTTGTTGCTTCTTCATGCTTTAGTGATGCTCTTCATGATCACTCCTTGTTCCTATTTTAGGGGACATTTCCCTAGTTGGAGGCTTCTTTAGTTTTTCACTAGGTTCTTACCTCTTTTTGGGGGAGGGTTTTTCCCATGTGGTTTTCTCTCTTTCTCCATTTTTAGAGGTTGCATCTTTTGCATTGTACATGGGTACCTAAAATGGCCTTATTGCTGGGACCCATTCTGCATTTCATCTTAGTTTTGTGAGCTTAAGGAATTTCCCTAAGTTACACTTAAGGGGGGGTGTTAGAGTAAATAAAATAATTAATTATTTATTCTATTTACTTAAGCTTACTTAGGTAAATGCATTTCATTTATTAGTTGTAGTCTAGGAGTTAGTTATAAGTTGTTGACAATATGAGAGTTTGTTCTCTCTAAGTCATACTTATCCTCTCACCTTGTTCAAGGACTTTCCACCTCATGTGGATGTATGCTTAGTTGTCACACTTATCTCCTAGCATCTTCTAGCTCACTTTAGAATATTCCTTGAGTCCTTTATATTCGGGCTCCCTAATTGTATTTTCATCAACATCACATATGACATATTGTAAATACATATTTTTCTTGTGTTTGCATATTTTATCTCTCATTTCCGTATAGGGTTTTTCCCTTGCTCCACGCTCTTCCTTCGTTGGCTTCCCTTTGACATGTTTTTGCATGCAGGTGATCTTGGGCGTCTTTAGAGTTGGATTTTATCAACTCCAACATTTTCTACCAAACAAAGTCATCGTACAACAATCCCTTATTCATATATCATAGTCATTTGTTACATTCATCCAATGATCCTCAATAGCTTCTTCATGTTGAAATGCTTTACCTGCCAAATATTGTAGTCTCCAATATTATCAAAAAATGGCCAAGGAGAATTGTATACTTCCAAGGGATATCGATCCCATTCACATTCAAAAGAGGGGATATCTTGCCTCCAATCTACCTAAAAAGGTCCTATAGTCATAGGCTAGATCCAAAATATTTTATGTTACTTTCTAACTCTATCATAGGCAGACAAGAGTTGTCAAGAAATCTCTAGGTGGATAAGTCTATCATTGGGATATCTTGGGAGCTTCTTAGGGTTAATAGTGGTACTCACTACCCTCAAATATGTAAATGTATGAAACTAGATGTAGTAATCCTTGACCAATGCTATTTGTGCAACTGCATCATCTGATAATCTCTTCACATAATCCCCTTCTATGAATCGGATTATAGCTAATATGAAGACATCATTAACAATTTTGTATTCCTTGCTTTGCTTTGAGAGCCTTTTCTTTACTAGCTGAGGATAGATGATATATGGCCATGCATTAGCATCTTGCATGCTACCCTTCTTGTATAGCCCTAGATAATCTGTCGCTCTTGTAGCCAAAAAGTATACCAGGTATGATGTTAGGTAGAATTTCCCTTGGTTCTTGGCCACTGCCAACTGTTCATACAAATTTTGACTAAGAGTAGAAGCCTAGTCTAGTGGCATCTTCTCTTTCTTTATTGTTTCAATAAAGTGTACTGTGAAGATGTTTAGGTGTCCATTTCCTATAGACCCATAAATCTACTCAAAAGTATGATCGAGTATCCAATATCTTCCTTCATATATCCTTGGGTCATGTCCACTTTGCCAATTTTCTTTCCCAAAAGAGTCTTCTCAATGAGTTACGATGATTGAATGATTTCAGAGGCCTCTTCAATGTGTTCCCAATACCATCTTTTTGTTTGCTCATAGGTAAGCTTGACGAATTGATCTACCCTTAGGAGATGGAATACTTTCTTGATGTTCTTTAGTCAGAGATCTAGGACAATTTCTCCCGTTATGCTCTTTACAACCCTCTCCTCGAGGACAAAGTGTTCCACAAGTGTCATAATGAGTTCTGAAGATTGCACTGACATTGGGTGTGATACTGATGAGTCCTGATTAGATGAGTATAGAGATCATCTAAGATGTCTCAGTTGGTTTGTTGCAAATCTTTAGAAATTCTCCCAAATTAGTATGTCCCAAATCAATATCTCAGACTTCAGAGTTGTCATCCTAAAATTGTGACTTTGTTGGAATGCCCTGGAACTTGAATACTATTGGTTTCGGTGCCATTTTATTTTCAAAGGAAGATGATGGGGACGTCATTGTATCTACACAAAAAGTATGTCCATTAGTTTGGAATTGAAGAATAATGGGTTACTAACGCCCTAAAACTAACTCACATAAAAACCTAAAACCTAATCACTTAGAAAACCATCTAAAAAGTCAATTTAAAACCTAGAATGCAAAATTAGAACACCATGTTTTATAAGTTTCATTAGTGTTGCACATCAATGCACTTCATGGGGTGTGCTAATGCGCAACCCATGAAAACTTGTGTTAAGAAAAAACAATTTAGGTGCGCAAATGTGCACCTAAATTATTCTTTGTATTTTTTTAATGTTCTAAGTTTTTTTTTTAGTTTTTTAGTTTTTCTTGTTCTGAACAAGGTTGGGTGTGCATCAGCACACTTGGGTAGGTGTGTTGATGCACACCAAATCTTGGGTCATTTTTATCAAGTTTTTACTCTTTTGGCTTTTCAAGTTTGTTTATACCAAATTGGGTGCGCATCAGTGCACTCGAACAGGTGCACTGATGCAAACCAAATTTTTGGTTGATGCATTGTGTTTTGCATTGTTTTTGAAGTAGGAGTGGGGTTTCATGGAGTGGTGCACCTTTATCACTTGGGAGTTGTGGTCAAAGGCTGGTGCAGGGGGAAGCAAAGACAATATGAAAGGAAAGACAAAGTGAGGAGGGAAGGGATCCCCCTTCCTATAAATATTTTTTTGTTGAAGATATTTGGCACAGCTGTGCAGGTGTGCAACTACATGTGAATAATGCACAAAAAGCCCATCTCCATATTTGGTGCACTAGCGCACGTAAGGAGGTGCACCTGGTGTGCCAAAATTCTCAATAATAACTTGTTCCCTTATTTTTTTTGAATTTTTGACCTCTAGGCTTCTCCGTTAGGACCTGGACATGAACTAGAGGACTGAGTGAGACCTCAAAATGACTCAGACCCTAGACTAGGGCCCCAAAAAAGCCAAAAAATAAAGTAGGGGGTCCCTATTTCCATAAAAAATGGGGCATGCATTATGGAACCACAATAGTGAAGAATCACTAAAGATCACACAAAGAAATTAGGTAGATTTACTAAAGATTACATAAAGAAAATATATGTTACCAAACCTTAAAACAGAAAGGAACATACAAGTAATATGTGCAAAGAATTCTTAAAACCCTTCTCATAGAGACATAAGCTATTTGGAAGTATGAATCTCTCAACAAATTTATTAAACACTTTATCTTGATTCATAATCCAAAAGAAGTCATTGATCTTTTAAACTAGCACTTGCACCTTTGAAGGGTACAAGGGTTATGTCGATAGTTATATATAATAATAATAATGTCACTAAATGTTGACACATAAAGTTTGCTAATAAAATTTTCTATACTTAGTAGAACTTTGGAAAGATAATTTTAAAATCTTTATTATTTTTTATTCCTTGCTAACCATGGAATGCACTCTATTAAACTTTTCCTTCGTTGAGGTTTGTCCCATCTTTTCACACACACCACTGCATTTGGGCTCAAATTGCAACAACCTCCCATCGCCTAAGTGACAGTGGCATAAATTAGCCCTTTTTGGATGAGCATTGTACTTTTGCTATCACAAATTATCATGAAAAGCTAGTCCATCACAATTGGGATGCCTAAAGCTGTCACAATTTGGAAAAAAAAGGCGAAGAGTGCCTCTTTAAGCCATCATAATTTGGATGACTGATTGTCGCAATTATGACAACTGACATTTTTAGTCTGTAGTTGCACTTATGATGGAATTGTTGTAGGCTCAATGAGCATCCATCAAATTGGACATCAAAACGGTGATGACATGTGATGACAATGCTGTTTGAATGACAACGATCTGATAGATGTTATCATTGCAGGTGCTACATGGTGTAATGCCAATGCTATGAGAGTGACTGCTTCTTGTTGAGCAATATGTAATCATGATGACTCACTGCATTATCAATTTTCTTTGGGTAGTTCTAGTATTCTATTGTTAGTTCCTGCCATGGTAGAGAACTTTAGAGGCGTAGGCATCCAAACACACCCTAAATCTCATTTCAACCAATGGGCCAGAGGACAAGCCTTGAATCAACATTTCAATATCTTTTAAAGCATGATTTAAGTCATTTAAACAATATGGATTGTATTGGAGATTCAAACAATGCTTACAAATATTACATAATTTTTTTTAAAAAAAAGCGTGACTTAATTCTTGAACAAAATAAGGACCACATTGGTACAATGATCACATCATTTAGATCACATTGTCTACCACTTAAACAAACAAGATTTCTCAAATAAGGCCAAACATTACTTTCGTACGTTTGTTTTGAATTAAACAACAAAAATTTGATACATAAATCAACTCTTGAACAACTTGACTCCAATTTCTTTGCTTCATTCAACTTGCAAACAACCTGAATGACAAAGATAAGTACAAGTTACAGTCCAGAGAGCACAAACAACTCCAATTTTATAAAATGCTAAATAGAAAGAGAAAGAAAATTCACCTTCATAAAATCTTCTTGGATTACCTAATCATGCTCTGCATGGATGGTTGCCATACCAACTTTTGTAAAAATGTTACAAAGATCTATTCCATTGAAGCCCTGATAAAAGTTGAAATAATTCTAGCTATATAGTAATTAATCAAACAAAAATTACCAACTCCAACACATAGTAGTGGTGTATAGGAGAAAAAATTAGAAAAAATCAAATACTTTGGATAAATTTCAAATTATTAAAGAAACAAAACAAGACCTTGGCAAGCTTTACAACAATTTCATAATCTAATATGTCTCAGTGTTTTGCAATCCCTGTAGCATGTATTTTTAGTACTTCCATTCATGCTTGTTAATTTGGAAGTGGAATCTCAATCTTTCTATCTAAGCAACCAGGTCTAAGAAGGGTTGGGTCCAAAACATTAGGATGATTTGTTGCCATGATCATTTTTACCTAGATTTAATGTTAAAATCAACAAGATTTTTAGGTCAGAATGAAAAATACACTACCTTGAAGAATCTTAAATAAGTTAAATAACATAGTTTCTTGTTTAATGTAGTTGATTGAAAATTAAAACAACTTGAACACCTTAAAACACAATACCTTTCCTATTTGATCAAAACCATCTAGTTGGTTAACCAATTCCATTAAAGTTCTTTGAATTTCTCAATCAACATTTGTTCCTTCACTAAAACAACATCCAACAATTGTATCAATTTCATCCATAAATATGATGCATGGCTACAATAAAGCCCCACTATAACATAAAAAAATCATTTACATTAATTAGAATACTTGTTAGTAGATTGCAATGCAATTACTAAGAGGAATAGGATTGCAAGCATATAGAGAGATACTTTTTAGTGTCAATACCTTCAAATTCTTAGATGTGATGAGCTAATAATTCAACATACACAATGTTTTGAAATAAAAAAAAACTATTATTATATATAAACAAAATATTAGCATTTGTAATTATATTAACAAACACAAAAAATTGGCCTTTTGATGTTCAAATGAATAAGAATTCATACTTGGTGATCCTATGCATAACCAAACATTTCCCTGATCAACCTTGCACTTTCACCAATATATTTATCTATTATAGCACTTGAAACCACCTGAAAAATAGTATTACAAACAGAAGGCATAAATCAAACCTCAGGTACACGAAATAAGAAAGTTGAATTGCATAAAAGTAAGATGGATAAAAAAAAGACCAAGATATAACCTTTAGGAAATTGGCATCAACATTACTAGCAATAGCTCTTGATAATTGTGTCTTTCCCATTCCAGGAGGGCCATATAGAAGTACACCTTGAAATTGGAGAAAAAAGAATCAAAATCTACAAAATAATTCCAACAAGAATAAATAAAATATGCAATTTTAACTTCACATAAATAAGTAATTACCATGATTAATTTGCACCCCACACAAATTTTACCTTAGGAGGTTTGATTCCAACCCTAAGAAAGAGTTCCTGATTCATTAAAGGAATTTCAATAGACTCTCTCAGTTCTTTGATTTGATCTACTAACCCTCATACTGTTGAGAAGCTCACATTACCAAGATCCTCATGTAGCATATTATAAACAATAAGGTCCACCCGCATCCAATAGACACAAACAAAGTGATTAGCCTATTTCTAGAAAATCCCTTCAAAGATTCTAATATAATTTGTGCTTATTAATAGGTTGCTGATGTGAGATTCTAATGTTAGGTACCTCATGAGGAAGAGTCCTCATTATTGTAGGTGTTTTTATGTAAAGAACAACACACATGCTTGCAATGAACTTATCTTTATCTACCTTATTCTGACACCCAACAACATATCTTGGCTCACTACTAGCTTTCACAATTAATTTACAAAGAAAAATTCATAATCCCAAAATTAGAAAAACTAATTTACTTCAATAGTACAAGCATGAACATTTAAGTATTAATTTTTTCAAAATCAAACATTCACTAGAGATAGAATCATAGATTTATAGGTGATACATATATTAGAGCGACAGTGAAATAAAGTATGATCCTACCGCATCGACATTCCCCTATTTGGAAAATCTAAGAAATGTAAGAACGTTTGAAGGGGATTTTTTGAAATACCCTAAAAATTATGGGAATAATATTTTAACATAGAAATAACAAGGATCAAGGATAGGAGCAAGAGATGATGATGCATCCAAATGGGGGATAAGGAACCTGGAAAATAAATGTGAGCATATTTATTAAATTATATCTTTTCATCACCTTTCAGACTATATTTATGCATTTGATTACATGTTGAACATGTAAATATCATATATAAGAATGTATGATATTGATGCAAAGTAATAAAGAAAAAACTATCTAATGGTCCTTGATTAATTTTCTAATTGTAGCCATGGTAAAACATGTCATTTTTACAATATTATGTCAATCAGTCACCTTTCCAACAATATTTGCGCATTCAATTGCATGTCAAATATGTAAATATCATGGATACTGAATGTGTGATATTGATATTAAGAAATCAAGGAAAAACTATATAGTGGACCTCAAATACTTTTCTGATTGTACCCATGTTAAAACATGTCATACTTACTATACTATATCATCCAGTCACCTTTCCAAAACTACTTAATTACACACCAGATATGTAAATGTTAGGACTATTGATACAAAAAATGACAAATCAAGGAAAAACTATCTAATGCCGATTGACCAATTTTCTAAGTCTAACCATGTATAACAGTGAACCAAGTACAAATTTAAGGAAACTATTAAGTAATAAACCCATACGCTAGTATGTTTGTTTATGAACTTTGTCACCTTCAAAGGAAGATAAATGACCCATACACACTAGTACATAAAATAAAATGAGAGATTAAACATGGAACTATCTATTTCTCTATTATGAAAAAAAAAACATGTATCTATAGGACATAATTATACTTTAGTTGTTATTGGAAGTGGTAATAAATGGAAAAGGTTACATGGAAAAGCTAAAAATTATTTAACATATCACCACACTTAAAAGAAATAATGAAAATAGTTCATGAGACCATTGTGAAACAATAAAATGCACAAGCACAAGAATTATGGTGTATTCATATACCCTAGAAGACTTGTTTTGCCCTTTAAATCTACTACCTCCCAACATATCAAGTCAATTTGTATGACAAGATTCATTTAAAAATTTAAAAAATATGTCATGAATTAATGTATACTTTAGAATGATCTAATATAATTTGTTTCCACTAATTTAAATTCTTCTTCATGTCTCCCAATTTACAACAAAAGTTATCAAATGCAATCATTCAACGAGAAAATGGAAAATATAACAATAAGAGGAGGAAAGTCTAGCGACTCATACCTTTGCCCAATCCTAGTTTCATAATTACAATGCAAGACAAGACATGAGCAACTACCAATACAAAAATGAAGATATGTAGTTGATGGAGTCCATCTTGTGATATAAGAGGAACCTTCCTCTACATCAAAATAAGAAAGGAAAAGATCATTTAATTTTCTTTCCATTAGAAAAATAGCTCCATTCTATCTGAATATACAATACAAAATTCTACCTTTAAAGCACAATGACCAGTTGCAACCTCATATGTTGCCAAGCTCCACCTTACTGGTGTTTGATGAGAAGCTATGAACATGAGCCTTCCATATACTGAAAACATTTCAGTCTCCTTTGTTGGAATTACAATAGGAAAAGTAAACTAAAGTCTGAGTGGGGGTGGGGGGGTGCGGGTGGAGGGGGGTGAATTTGTGCTTCAAAATTTTACCCATAAAAATATTCACCATACATCCATCTTATAATTCAAAAAGTAAATTGAAATACCATATAAAACATATACATCTAAAGTATGTTAAACAAGTAAGAATTCACACATGTATGACACAAGATATGATTACCCATAAACCCTCTAATGAGAAGGTAAAACTGGTGTGGGGATGACACCCAAAAATCTTCACTACTATAGTAATAAAGTGTATCCAATGAAGGTTACAATGTTTGATAATGAAAGGTGATCTACCCTGTGAAAGGTCTGCCCTATTAAAAGCTTACAAAGATTGTTAGGTCTTACCCTATTAAAGGATTTCAACACCCTGCTAGAAGTGTGCCTGATTAAAGGACTTTAACTCATAATTAAATAAGCACCTTGTTAGAGGATTTCAATACAGCTTTCTAGGACTACTCTGTTAAGAGATTTAAATAATTCACGTATTAGAATGTCTCAGCAATGATCCTACGATTAACACTCTATTGCTTGATTTTAAATCACCTCTACAGGGATGTATACTTGATCCTTTTTGATTAGATATCTCTTTGCTGTCCATTGTTTCCTTTCCTCTATTCTCCTTTAACTGATTCTGCAATGAAGCTCTAATCATAATACCTTGGTCACCATGAATGTCCTGTTTGTGCATACAAACTCTCCTTCTCTACTCTTCTTTCTCTTTTTGAATATTTAGGGTGTGTCCTCCTTATGAAGACCTAGGTGACTTAGGATTAGGTATAAATCAACAACTATGATTCACCCATATTGCCACTTAAACCTTCCCTTTTTATAATTGGATGCATGTAATACATAGGGATTCATGCTTATGATTCATCCTTATCAACAAAAGATCATAAATAAACCCTTAAGTTGGCTTAAAAATGGTTAACATAGTAGTTTGTGCCAATACAAACAACTATGTCAAAACTATGTTACTCGACATCTGAAGTCCCTATCACTCAACACTAACTATGACTTCAATGCTGTCACTTGACATCTGAATGACTTGACATGCACTACTTTCTCGGCACTTGAATCACTCAACACATACTATCTTCTCGAAACTTGAATGACTCGACACATGAGTGACTCATTGTTTACTCGACATGCTCTAACTTATATGTTGTGCTCAACATATGTTACTTGTTCAACATGGACTAAGTAAACGAATTAAGTGTATAGACACTCACTTGTCAAAACCAATATGAGATTAACAATCTCCCCCTTTGACATGAGTTGCAAAAACACCTAGTCATGCATTAATTATTTTATCCTTATGAGCATAACATAGATATCTATTCAGATTCTATACAAAATTTCAAAATATCAAAATTTTGCAAACAAGACTTATCAGTCATACCTCAAAATTTCATAACTCCCTTGAGACATTGTTCAGTTTAGTTCTGTACTTTGTATCAAAATATTTCTCCTGTTGACTAGATTTACATAAACTGATACTCTTTCTCTATTTCTGTCTAAGTTGATATTGATCATTTTGTTACTCTATTTACTTACTCCACCTTGGGTTTTTCTCCCTCTTTTCTCTGCTTGCTCCCCCATAACTCTTACTCCCCCTTTTTGACACTTATGTCAATGGGTTATACACTAATAGTATATTTATCCAAAAAACATTTATGGACCTCAAGTATAATATTTAGAGCTACATCCCAATTATCACAAGCTACCTTCAAAGACCTAATTTGGATAGCCAGCTTAGTAGCAAGGTGGACTAAGCCTTCCAGTGTAGAAAGATAAGGATCTTTATATATAAGAGTTTCAACATAGCCTTGTTCCTTGTGCAATATCTCCATGTGTGGAGTCAGTGTTGACTAGATACTGATCAATTTAGCCCTGATGGTGGCTTTATCTGCTTGTAATGATGCTAATTGACTCTAGGATTGCAAGAGGTACTTGAAATGTTTCTCACTTTGAGCTGGAGACTTGGGTAAAGTAGTGCTAGATGATTGCATATGGCTCTCCAAACTCAAGATGTGATTCTTTACTTCTTGTGTGAAGAGAGTAGGACTACACAATTTGGTGTACAAAGAGAAAATTTTCTCTAGTACCTTCTTCACACACTCTATCTTGGTTGCTAGCTCAACCTTGTTGGACTAACTACCAACATTCCCCTTTGGGATTTGTGACATGGCTTAGCCACCTCCTGTGTTCCATAAGTCTAGTGGTTGTATTGGGCATTGAAAGGTCAATCTTTTGGTGCAACAACAACTCTAGCTTGCAACAATTGGTATTAGAGCTTGGTCACAAGTTTGAATCTCCTTAGGTAATGCTAGGGGGGGGATTGTTGGACTAACCACCAATGTTCCCCTTCAGGATTTGTGACATGGCTTAACCACCTCCTATGTTCTATATGTCTAGTGGTTGTATCAGGCATTGAAAGGTTGATCTTTTGGTGCAATGGCAACTCTAGCTTGTAATAGACCTTTTTTAGTGCAATAACACTTGATATCTTCTCATTCACCTTATTTTGAAACTTCCTTTCATACCATTCAAGTAGTTTTACATTTGTATCCAGGTTTGTGTTAGTAACCCTTTCCACTATATTGGTTAATTTTTCAATCATGGGATCATTTTCATTTGGAGTCGACAGACTGAATGCATCTAGGAAAATCTCTTTGATGCCAATCAAAGCTTGCTTCTACCTATGCTCCCTTTTGAGAAGTTCTTGATTTTTCTTCTTTGCTAGGGCCTCTTGTAATATACCCATCTGCTCAATTATGATTCTTGCTAATAAAATTTAGGCAATACAATCTCTTCATCTAGGATAACAACACCACATGTAGTTACCTCTTCTACCTTAGATGAGCTAGGATTTGACCTTGAAAATTGCAATGGTGTAGCATCTATGCTCAACCTCTGAAGAGATTGACTAGGAGGAGTAGTAGATTCTAGTAATGTCACTAGTGCTTGAATTGCTAGTTGCTCCTCTAGCTTAGATATCAATCTTAACTCTCTAGTATTGTCCTTTTCTTCCTTTGTAGCTCTAGTTGCACCTTGATCTTGTGCTTGAGGTGCAGTTGTATCTACCTAACCTATTTGGCCTTGAGCACCTTCATTCTCTGGTGTCTCTACCTTGTCTTCTCCAATTGTCTCATCCTTATCTTTTTTAGGTTCTTGCACATTCATTGAGATAGGAGTGTCTTGCATAAGTATACTGATAGTGAAACTTGCTATCTCATTCCTTTGATTTACCACTATAGCTTGTGAAGTTTGTACACTTGTGACTAAAGGTGTGTCTAGTGTTTGCACTTCCTCCCCTATAGTTATTGTATCTATTTTCTAAATTTCATCTACACTCAACAATATAGGGTTGTCACATAGTTTGGCCTGGAGAGTGGTCTTAACAAGTATCCTTTTTAAATCATCCTCAGTAGGGGGATTTATGTTTTGAGCAATAGTCTTAGAGACATCCTTAACTTTGATAATTAAAATATTTGCACTTGTCTCCTATGGAGGGTTGGCACTCTGCACTTGTGTATCTTGTACACTTTGTTATGTTTGCCACTCTTCTTCAACTGGTGCCTAGGTGTCAATGTTCATATCTGTACCTCCCTTAACTATGCCTTGTTTAGTGTCATCTTCTTCATCCTCACCTACCTCAATATGTTTTTTGTCAACTTTCCTAGATGTTGACAATCCATATGTTATTTTCCACATTTTCTCAGACTTCTATACAACATCATCTATGTTGTTTTGCAATATGCTGAATGCCCTAAATTTTGGCACAAAGCTTACAACATACTTCTTAATGGCTTTAGACATGTCAACCTTACTAATTTCTAGCATAACTTGAGCAAGAGCTATCTCCCTAATTTGTTTTTCAGTATCTAAATAATAATGCCACCTTTACTCAACTCTATCATACAAACTTTTGGGTATGGAGTTGGCAAGTTCTAGAGGAGTGTTTTTGAATATTTTCATCATGGCATATACTACCTCTTCAACTTGGTTCTTTTCAATCTTCCCAAGATTGTCAAACTCAATATGAGAGAATCCTGATAAATCAACATTGTTCCTAATATTCTCACATAGATTGTCTAAATTTGAAGATGGACTATGACTTACCACTTGAAATTGGTTGTTGTCATCCAATTCAGTCTTCTCTTCATCAGATTCAGCTTGAGCAACATACTTCCTCCTTGATCTCTTCTAAGCTTCAACTTTCTTCTCCTTAGGCTTGGCTACTTCTTTAGCCCTTTGTGTGGTGACTCTAGTGCTAGCCCTTGTGGTAGGTGCTATAGGATTCAATTGATTAGGTTTATCAACCTTCTTTGTTTTTTTCACTACTTGTGTCTTTGATTTTCTCTTTTTCTCAATAGCTTTTGGTACTTCACTAGCTTCTTATTCCTCAACAATTTCTACAATTTCTACTTCCGCTTCTTGTTCTCCCTGAACTTGTGTTAATTCCAATGGTGCTTGAGCTTGTATTTCCTCTTCTTCTTCATTGTCTCCTTCACCAAATATTTCTTTCAATTTCTTAACTAGTTTATTCTTCTATCTAATCATTGAAGTAGTCTTCAATTCCATTGTAATCTTTGATTTGGCCAAGTCATAATTTCCAAATGCTATGGCTTCTTTATCCAATTCTTTTGCAAGTAATGCTCTGATTGTTGGAAAGGCCTCATCAACATTTATTTCATATTCTAATAGCCTTAGCCATCTCACTTTGGGAATTGCTGCCTGAACATATGTGAAATCAGTGTCAACTAGGAAGAAAACATCATCAAAATGTTTCTCCACTAGCAAGACTGGTATCCTTAGTCTTTTCTTCATTAATTATTTGAAACCTTCAAAATAACTTGTCGTGATAGATTCAAAGTTATCTCCTAGTTACTTAATAAATTCACTTATTTGAACTGCAATAGCTCTGTTTACTTTTCATGCAACTTTACCAAATGTGGGGAATGTTTTCTATACATAAAAGAAAATACATACAAGAATAGATCTGAATTTACATTGTTCACTTTTGGTTTTCCTTATAGCTCCCAAATTTTCAATTAATTGTTACAACTTTAACTTGGCAAGATCATAAGTATGATCCTTCTTCACTATTTTGTAACCCATGTCAACTATAATGTAAGGTACACTATTTAATCTACTGGATTGATATAACTTGTGTGCTATAACCCTCATTGCAAAAACTATTAGGGGATTTGTGATTGTATCAATTGTCATCCCTCTTTTATTCCACACAACCCTTGCATTTCTTTCAATTATTTCCTTAGTTTCACTTCTCATTTTCCTAGGCCAATCTAGGGTTGGATACCCTATGACTTTGTGTACAATATTCTTGGTGATTTTCACTGGTCCATTCTCTAGCCATACAGAGTTGTCATGAATTCTACTCAAGACAATTTTTATCCACTCTATCTTGAATACGTTGAAGAAATCTAGGGCATGAGTTAACCCTTTCCTCTCAATTTTTTTGAATTCCTCCTTAGATGCTCCATTCTCACATAGTTTTCCATATGTCTTCTTGATTTCATATCACCTATGCTTCTAATTTTGCATGTATAACAGTTTCTAACATCTTGTATCATCAAAACTTGTGGTGGTATAATGGATAACATACCAGAGGGATCCTCTTTGTAAGCTATATCAGGGATGGCCCTAAAAGTAGGTTGTTTGATTTCATTACTTATCAATTGCACATTTAAAACCTCTTTTCCCTCTACATCCTTGACTACTAAAGAACCAGACCCCATTAAACAAAACTAGGGTTTGTCAAATTTAAAACTGTGTAGTTTGACACACAATAAATACCTTGTGAATCTTGTTGGAATGGTGTCAAACAACCTTTTAAATCTCTTGCAAATACTTAGGTCAATTTCTTAAGAACGCCTTTAGCTCTTTGTGCTCTACTTCAAATTTGAATGATGTCAAATGAACATAATTGATCAAATAGCCCTTAAAAAACTACATTTAATGCTATGTGCTTACACAATTGTAATCTTGACTTCAATTAAATCTACTGGCTCACTCGACATCCATGTGTTTTTCCATACGCTTGGAAACCACTATGAGCTCGACCTTCACTAACAATTTTGCTAGCTTGTCATCCACTAACATTTCACTTGAAAACCATATGAAACTTCTCATGCTCAACAGTAACATAAAAAATGACAAAACTTAAAGATTTATTCTTGATTCCTAAATAACACTTTGTATCTTTATTCATGCATATGTAATCTTTTCATAAATTAAATCCTTGGAATTGATGTATAGTATATCCTTTTAAGTATCAATCCCACATACCTCTTGATTGCTTAATTTGAGGAGGTGTGATCACCTAATCCATTGGGTGAAGTGATCTACTCTGTACTTGATGTACTAAAATCTTCCTTTCTCCTCCATATTTTGTTCATCTCATCTCTAAAATTCTCAATATCTTCCTTTCCTTTGACTTTGTTGAACTCACAACTTGGTGCCTTTGACCTTGTTGGACAATTTCTACTAATGTGACCAGTCTTTAAACAACTAAAACATGTGGTTTAACTCAACCACCTTTTGTAATCACTTTTGAAATGTGTCCTAATACAATTCTCAGGAATATGTCCATACTCTTGACAATAGTGATGACTATATCTTGTATTATAATCCCAATTATAAGAGCTGCTATTATTCTTTACCTTTGTTTGGTTGTTTGATGACCACTTGGGTTTGGATCTGCATTCAAAATCTCTATGTCCATACTTTTGATAGTTATAGTAGTATCCTTCAAATCTTTGAGTGTGCATGGTCTTGGTTCTACATTCATGTGCCTGATGACCTTGTTTGTTACACTTGTGGCAGTGTCCCATATTGTTCTTCTTAACATTCAAATTTATAGTCTTGCTCTTGCAAACATTACTAGTATGACCTATCTTACCACAATTTGACAATTAGGTTTGGAGTTGTTACTTTTGTTACTTCTTTCTTCATCACTTTTGGATGATTCTCCTTCTTCAGTACTAGTGTATCCCAATCCAGAAGTATCATTGTTAGATCTAGGGGATCTCATCAATTGTTTAAAGTACTTGATGGCTTCACTAGGTTTATTGAAACTTTCAACAAACTCCTTTTCCCTTTTCAAATCATTTCTCAATTTTTCATTCTACAACTTTAGTGTTGTGATCTCAATGTCTTTAAATTATATTTCATGATTAGCAATCATGACTTGATTCAATATTTCCAATTACATGTGAGTGATCCTATTTATCTCTAATGATTTCTTTTCTAGTCTGCTGGTTGAAACTCTTTTGTCATCTTCAATCATGATTTTTTCTTCCATAGCTTTCTTTTTCTATCTGGTTAGCTCACATAACAATATGGCTTGTGATTCTTTCTCTATCTTTAAATTTTTGATCTCTTCAACTAAGGTTCTATTCTTCTTCATTAATTCTACAACTGCTGCATCAAATTCATTGGAATTTCCATTTGCAAATAGTTCAATAATGTCCATCTCTTGGTATTATGTGTCATTCTCCTCAATAGAAATTTCCTTCTTCTCAATGATTTCTTTAGATCATCTCTTGCTTCATTTAGCTGTTGTAGAATGAGTTGTATTTTAATCTCCTAGTTATCAATAATCTTTCCCAATTTGTAGACTTCCATTTCCAAGATCTTTCCTCAAAGTTGCAAAGCTTTACTTTCATAGGACTTAGCTCAGATACTAATTGTTGGAATTACAATAGAAAAAGTAAACTCTAAGAGGAGGGGGGGGGAGGGGGTGAATTAGTGCTTCAAACTTTTACCCATAAAAGAATTCACCATACATCCATATCATAATTCAACAAGTAAACTAAAATACCATATAAATCATATACATCTAAAGTATGTTAAACAAGTAAGAATTCACACATGTATGACACAAGATATTATTATCCATAAACCCTCCAATGAGAAGGTAAAACTGGGGTGGGGGTGACACCCACAAATCTTCACTACTACAGTAATAAAGTGTATCCAATGAAGGTTACAATTTTTGATCATGAAACATGATCTACTCCGTGAAAGGTCTGCCCTGTTAAAAGCTTACAAAGATTGTTAGGTCTTACCCTGTTAAAGGATTTCAACACCATGTTAGAAGTGTGCTTTATTAAAGTACTTTAACTTACAATTAAGTAAGCACCTTGTTAGAGGATTTCAATACAACCTGTTAGGACTACTCTGTTAAGAGATTTAACTAATTCACCTATTAGAATGTCTCAACAATGATCCTATCATTAAAACTCTATTGCTTGATGTCAGATCACCTCTACACTGATGTATACTTGATCCTTTTTGATCAAATGTCTCTTTGCTATCCACTATTTCCTTTCCTTTATTCTCCTTTAACTAATTTTACAATGAAACTCAAATCATAATACATTGGTCACCATGAATGTCCTGTTTGTGCATACAAACTCTCCTTCTCTACTCTTCTCTTTCCTTTTGAACATTTAGGGTTTTTTATCTTTAAGAAGACCTAGGTGACTTAGGATTAGGTATGAATCAATGAATATGGTTCACCTATATTACCACTTAAACCTTCCCTTTTTCTAATTGCATACATGTAATACATAGGGGTTCACATTTAAGGTTCATCCTTATAAAAAAAAGATTGTAAATCAATCCTTAAGTTAGCTTAAGAATGGTTTACGTATTAGTTTGTGCTAATAAAACAACTATATCAAAATTATGGTACTCGACATCTAAAGTCCTTGGTGCTCGACACTAACTATGACTTCAATGTTGTCACTCGACATCTCAATGACTCAACATGCACTACTTTCTTGGCATATACTATCTTCTCAGCACTTGAACAACTCAACACATGAGTGACTCAACACTCACTCTTTACTTGACATGCTCTAACTTATATGTTGTGCTCAACATATGTTACTTGTTTGACATGAACTAAGTAAATGATTTATGTGTATAGACATGCACTTGTCAAAACTAATCTGAGATTAACATCCTCAACACTAATATCTTCTTCTTATGAGGCCTCCTCCTTTGGACATGGAAGGAAAGAGTCTCCTAAGCTCTTAGTTATACAAATCTTTTCAATTCTGGTCTACCCAATAGTAAGCAGAAGTGAGATCAATTTCAACAACATCAATTCTGCAAGCAATTCATAAGAAATCAAGCTAAATAATTTAGTTATGTTATTTACATTGGATCATGCTTTCTAATATCTTTATCTTATTTATATGATGAATCATAGAATGTGATGCATGATGTTGATGCAAAAAAAACAATGCAATCAAACATTATTGGAGATAAATAGAAATAATAGAATACCTTAGAGAAGAATAATTTGAGGCAATCCCATAGAAAGCCATTCTTTTAAATACTTCACACACTACATATAAATTTCATAAATCAATGAGTTTGACTATGGCATCCTTCCACATTGCCTAAAACCAAGAGATTCACATAGTTAGTTGTCATGCAATCATATGTAAATGTTGAGCTTCACTTGGTTTTGAGAATAATTTTATATTCTCTACTAATCAGGGCCAACCATGTGAAGGTGGAAGCTCATTTGGCCCTATCCCCCTAACCTTTAAATTCACTATTATAATCTAAAATTCGTTCATTCTATTAATAAAATGTAACATTCATGAATTATCACATGGTAACAATCATTAACACATAATTTTCATTAGAACATTCACATTAACATTAAAACATAATATTCATTAGAATATTCACATGAATATTTAATAGAACATAAATAAAATATTTAGACATAAAAATCAGTCATTATCAAATAAGTTACATAAGTTGACATGAATCATTATTATTATTATTTTTTGTTCTTCCCTATATTGTTGCAAAGGCATATCCATGTTGTCATCGATATTTCTTCTCACCTGTGGATGTGCACTCATTGTACTTTGCAAAGGTGAGTCCTCTACAATAACAAATAAAAGGGTTAACTTTTAAAAAGTTGAGACTTTAAAGATTTTAAAGAATACTGTAGCACTCTTTACCTTGTCCAACACATCATCTTGCCCACCATCTTGGACCTCAACATGGTCATCAAGAACAACCTCTACATCCTTTATAACTACAATACAAGATGTTATTCTTCATCCATCTCATCATTAGGATCATCATCATCATCACCATCACCACCACCACTATCCTAGTTGTCATCATCATCATTGTCATCATCATCATCATCATTATTGTCATCATCATTGTCATCATCATTGTCATCATCATCATCATTGCCATCATCATTGTCATCATCATCATCATCATCATCATCATCATAATCATCATCATCATCCTCCTTCTCATCCTCATCATCCTCCTCCTTGTCCTCATCATCATGATGATCAATAGAAGAATCATCATCATGATCAGTAGAAAAATCATTTGCATCAGGAGCATCATCAACTAAATATTGATCATGATTCACTTCTTCCTCTTCCTTAGTATCTCCCTCTTCCATCACATTATACTTTATTGGCCTTCCCCTTGGATCATTTCTAACAAAAAATGACCAACTTGGTTTATGTGGAACCTATGAGTAAAATATCTGCTTACATTTTCTTAGAAGAACATAGGGCTCATCCCCAACTAGTTCAAACAACCTTGTATTGATCATTGGAAACCCATTGTCACACTCAATAATAGTTCTACTAGGATCATCTTGATTGAGTCATAGTCTGTACCATTTGAGAATGAAGGAACTAATTTGAAGGAATTAAAGTCATAGTCAAGTATATCAACCAAAATGCCATAGTATTGATTTTGAGATTCTCGAGGATGTAAGTCATTGTAGATGAAATATTGGTCACGTAGAAGTCTACACTTGTCCTAGAATCACAAGTTTTCTTTGTGTCATCTAAATCTTTGATGCACAATTTATAACCATTGGATAACATGGACTTGTGGTGTTTCACCTATAATAGTGTCAAACATGTATAAATTATTGCATCATGAGTTCAAAAACATATGCTAAGTACCTGGAGATCTCTTTAACCATATGCTAAGTACGAGTTCAAAAACATACGCTTCATTAAGAAACTTATAAGTACCTAGAGATCTCTTTAACCATATTCTAAATCTATTTTCTTTTATATAACTTTGGAATCTCTGTTACAATGAGCTTGTTTAAGCAATAAAGACATAGATCTCCATTTTAATATATGACCAAAATCTTGACATCATTCAATCCATACTGTCATCTAATCTTTGATTGTTTACAATAAATAAATGTATTGCATCCCACTCTTTAGCAGCTGTACAAAAATAAATAGATGTTTTACAACAGATTTATTTTTAAGATTAAGAATTAATTAACTACATTAACATCTCATAATTTATTACATTTCACTTTCCTAAATCTATCGTTCCTCACCAAGTACTCTCCTTCAATTTTTTTAATGGATTTAAGATCCCAAATGCAATCTATATGGGTCTTTGCTACAAGATTATGAAGATATTGAGTAACGTACATCATCATCTAGTATACCATATATCTCTCAATCATAGAACCCTCAAGATGTTATCTTTATCAAACCAAACCCTTCAAAATTTTCAAGTGTCTCTCAACCATCCACATTAACTTAGGCTATATAGGTCCACACAATTCAATCTCCTCAACTTGGTGTTTGAGGAAGTGTTCTTGTGCATTGAAAAAAGTTGAGGGTAAACATTATTGCATTTCACACATTAGTAGAAAATTTATTTTCTTCCAATATTTTATATCTTCTTTATGGATTTCTTTAGATAACAACTACCTACAAGGGATTCAAGACACAAAAAAATATAAATGCAAGACTACAATATATTACTTATTTGATATATTAAATAAATATCACTACTTACCTCATCTATTTTCCAAGATCATATATCACTTGTTTGATATTATTGTTGAAGTTGTTTGGGAGTGATAGGGATAACACATACTGCAAAAATTGTCAAATGATCATTTCATTCTTTTCTAATGTAATAAAATAAAAATTGAATGCAGTTTCACAAATATATTATAAATACAAAAGACCACGACTTACCTTGATGAAGGTATGCCAATCATGCATTTTCAGCCTTGGGCCAAATTCACTTTTCTTTGATACGAGATTTCTTATATTCGCAACAAATCTTGTAGGAAATTGATTTTTTGGTATGACTTCTTTTATGGAATTACTTTGCTGCTCTATTAATAACCAAGGAAGGGCACTTGCATTAATACAGTCTCCATTTCTATTTGATTCAATGACATTTTTCATTACATGATTGGAATCATGAATGACACTACAAATTTTGGCAAGTTTTTCTTTGTCATGCCTTCCATCCAATATTTTCCACAGTGTCTCTGTTACATTATTTTAAATATGCATAGTATCAAACAAATGCACAATTTATAGCTACTCATAGTAGAACAAGCTAATAAATTCTTTGGGATAACATTTTAGTCCCTGTGGAAGGTGGTCAGTATTAATGCCTTGACGACCTTGAATTCTATTATATTCCAACTACCATAGATGAGGTGTCATTCTTTGTGGTTTTGATGTAGTCTCTTCTTTCCCATTGAAAAGTTGTTTTTTGACACTTTGATACTTATGATTTTTGTGGAGGAAGTGCCTATTCTCATCAAACACCTTCTTTCTTAAACTTTTGGAATGACAAGATTTCATCTTTGGACCACACATTGGACATGCAAATTTTCCCTTTATTTGAAGACCTACAAGATAACAATACAATTGGATTAAATATGTTCAGTTTTGGAATTAGTATTATCATGCACAACTTGATTTCAGCATAACATACCACATAAACATGTCAACCTTGGGGCATTATGAATTGTCCACACACATTGTATGAAATTGAAATTGCTTTTGTCCAACTAGTCTAGAGATACCATACATAATGAAACCATTCCATAATACCAACAACTTGTCAATAAGAGACACAATATATACATTCATATCTTTCACTTGGTACTTACCTACTTGAATGAATAACATTAGTTAATTATTATGGTCATTTCACTCCAAGAAATATAATTACATGTAGGTAACAATAAAATAATAAAATACTTGGAATAATGATTACCAACATAATGTGCTCCCTCTTTGTTGACATCTAGGGAAGACGGTTATTGTAGATAACAAAAATAGGCCACACTGAGTAAATGGATCTCATCTCTCCAAATGGATTGACACCGCTAGTTGCTAGAGAAAGCTTGAGATTTTGAGGTTCTTTAAAGTGTGTCCACTTTTCCTCTATGTCCATAAATGTTGAACCATCTGCATGCATTTGAATAATGTCATCTTGACTTCTATTGCATGCATGGTAATCCATAAATTGTGCCAAGCTACTACACCTGAATAATCATTTAAGACATGGAATAATGGGGATGTACCAAAGAACCTTTCAAGGCACTTGATCATCTTGATATTAGCTCGTATATAATTTAGGGAATTTTGTTGCATTTTCATCTTCTTTATGATAAATTACATGATCTTCAGGATAAGTATCTATTCATTGATATTCCATTCTAATATGTTTCATAGTGGCACATATTCTCGGTACAAGTGAGGGAGAATATTTGATCATCCTGATATCTACTCATATATAATTTAGGGCATTCTATTGCATTTTTGTCTTCTTTATGATAAATTACATGATCTTTAGGATAAGTATCTATTGATTGATATTCCATTCCAATATGTTTCATAGTGGCACATAATTCTCGATACAAGTGAGGGAGAACATTTGATGGTGGTAAAAAATAATCACCTATCAATCTACAAAAAAAATATAAGTCTTTAGTATAAATAATCTTAATGGTACATATTTCACCTTTTATATACTATAATGAAATATATCACAACCTTAGCATATGTGACATTGTTACATTAAATAAAACATTCATAACCTTCAAATTCACCAAAAACAATACAATAGAGAGAAGAGTTAATTGGGATCCTTCATAAAGGGCCGTGTTTGCCTTCTCAAGTAGAGATATATCATGGATGGTCTCAATGTCATCCTTAGAATAATCATAATCATCATCAACAATAGAAACAACAATAGCACCAAATGTGTCATGGATCAATGCATTCATACCATCATATTAAAATGTGTTTTCTGGCACATGATAGTCATCTTTCATGGGATCATGATCTTCTCCTTCAATACTAACACCTCCATGTTCCTTTATATTCAAACTTCCATGTTCCTATAAGATGTGTTGGTCCATATCACATACAACCCTAAGGAGATCAACCTATATAAAAGTGATGATAATCAAACCCCCATTCTATGGTTCATATGTATATTAATTGCAAAAAATAACATAACATACAACTTACTAATGGATAATAATCAACCCCCCTTCAGTGTGACCATTGTCCCTACAATTTCTCTTAGCTATTTTGATTTTGATTCTTCTTGTCTTTAAGTTACCACTTTTGCAAGGATAATAACATTTGTCATCACCTTCTCTTTGAAAGTTAGCCAACAATCTAGTGTTTGTCTACCTATTTTTATCAAATTTTCTTATATTATCTGACATGATCCTTCTTCATGGGAATAACTCATTATTGTACCATTATTGAGTTGGTTGTGTATATCTACAAAATATTAGACATGTTGTAATTAATGTTTATATTTGCACATATGGTTTTGAAAGAAAAATTTGGTGTAATTAATGTGTATATCTGCAAAAATATTGGATATGTACTTAATGTTTATATTTGCACATATGGTTTTCAAAGAAAAATTTGGTATAATTAATGTGTATATCTATAAAATAATTGGACATGTTGTACTTAATGTTTGTATATGCACATATGTCTTTGAAAGATTTTTTTTGTGTAATTAATGTGTATATTTGCAAAAATATTGGACATGTTGTACTTAATGTTTATATTTGCACCTATGGTTTTGAAAGAAAACCTTGGTGTAATTAATGTGTATATCTACAAAAATATTGGACATATTGTACTTAATGTTTATATCTTCACATATGGTTTTGAAAGAAAAAATCGGTGTATTTATGCCTCTTTATTTTGATTTTGTTCAAGGGAATCCCATTAATGGTAATAGAAAACAATAATGCATTTTTTAAGAGTTTACAATTGTTCAAAAAAATTAATTTTTTACAAGTAAATGCACCTAAAGAAATATTAACTTAGAAGCAAGAACACGGTGTTGAAATAGTATAGAAACTTCTTGACATGAGAGGTCCACAAGTGAGGATGTTGACTAATCTTGAAAACTTGAATGCTGAAATGAAAGCTATCAAGGATCAAACACCTATGCCAAAGTTAAAACATAATGTGAAGTTGATTTTAGATATGGTAGAGACAGGTATTCAGAAGTTTGATCAAAATTTAGGGCACGAGAGAGAGAGAGAGAGTCTGTGCCAATATACCAGAAGGAGAAGGAGCAACTTTAGATTAAGACCACACGACACAAACAATAACTAGACAACATAGAGGATATTATAGGAGTACTAGATATAATCTAGGAAAGTGTTGCAATAAATAAGATTGCATGAAGAAAACCAAATCCAAAGGTAAATATTAGATCTATTTTTCTAACTCTTAATGGGTTGGGCTATTATTATTTTTCCCCATCACATTCACTTTTATAGCCATGTTAGGGAGGTGATCTCACCTAGTTCATCCTCATGAATTTGAATTCCTTAATCATGCTCTTCAACACTCAAATTAATGTCCAAGAGATTTGCACCTTAGGTCTTATTTTATTATCATTTGAAAGGGCCTCAAAGTCAACCACAAAATGTATCTCAACATATTGTTCTTTACTTTCATTAGAGGGGGAATCTATCTCTTACTTACTTGTATATAAGGGTGACCTTTTCTTATTTTGAGGTGGCCCCTTGTCCTCTATCCCCTTCCTCTTCATTCCTCTTGTTTGTAACTCCTTGTCACTCCCTCCATTCTTCTTCTTATTTTGGCCTTCTTGTTTTATTGAACATTCAGGGAGTTGTTCACATGGTTCCTCATTTGGTTCTTCTACATCATTCATTATTTCATATTTCAATAGAATTATTTTTTCCTTCAACTTCACCATCTATTGGTTTATCCATGTGCAAGTTAATTGTGTTAAAAATGAATCATTATTGTGTCAAAACTTTATCTTTGTTCGACCAATCTATACCAAAAATTACATTCTTTATTGTTGTGTTATGATCACCTTGGAAATTGCATCTGTTGGAAGATTAAAGAGATTATTGAAAGATTGGTTTGATGCTGATATGTTACATTCATGACTGAGTTTGTCATTGATGTCAACATAGCATGTTTGATGTCTTCTGTGGTATTTGACAGAAGAACAACTGAAAAATTGAGTTGGTACAGATGACTAGTTGAGCATGATAACCACCTAAGGTTATGGGAGATACTTTGGAGTATTTGGAATATGTAATTAACATTAGAAGTAGAAAGGATTAGTCTAGAAGAAGTTATGTAAGTTTTGGTGATATTTATTCTGAGATAGAGTTTACAGAGGTGTGTTCTAGTAAACTTTTTATATCTCTTAGTAGAGTTGATATCTTAATGATCGAGGTTGAGGACATGAAGAAGACATGTTGAGGATGACATGGCTAAGCTTTCTTACCATAATATTGCATGTATGAAAAATTATTCAAGTTTAAAGGTGGAAGATTAATATTATCACTAAGTGTAATGTCTTCTTAATGTGGTCCTATAATAATTAATTGAGAAGGACTAACAACCGACTCAGGGAATTATTTTATGGGCTTGATATAAAGGAAGGAAATTTTCCTTTATCATGGAATGGTATGGATATTGAAGATGCAAATTGTGAATGTACAAAAAATAGTAGAGAGTGTAGAATAAGAACTTGAGTAGAGCAGTGCAGAATTGAAGGAAACTTCATTGTTGAGGTTTTTCTAAGTGATCCAAAGTTTGGTATTTGGATCCAAGGTTTGTGACCTAATATACAAGGTCTGAT
The DNA here is from genome assembly GCA_028749045.1 of Cupressus sempervirens. Lineage (NCBI taxonomy): Eukaryota > Viridiplantae > Streptophyta > Pinopsida > Cupressales > Cupressaceae > Cupressus > Cupressus sempervirens. The sequence continues at coordinate 246,639,677 of CM053783.1, forward strand.
AGTGATTGGTTTAGTTGACAAGATAGAGGAAAGAAGATGATACTAGTAAATTACTAGTTTGAGCAATGAGCTTTTCTTGTAGTTGAAATTTCATGTTTGGGTAGTGGGTTCTTCTTGCATATAGGGTTGGCACAACTCCTACTAGGGTTGGAATCTTCTAACAAGAATTCAAAGTCTCCTAACAGGGACTCATTGTACTAAATTTTGTAATAGAATCCTAACAAGGTCCATTCTCTAACAAGGAATATTTATATCAATACATCATCTTGTGGGCATCATTCCCACTGAGGTTTTCCCTAGTCAACATAGCTGGTGTAATTATCTATGTGCATCTTTGTATGGTTTCTGTTTACTTTGGTTGAATGGTTAAGTTTGTTTAAGGAAGATAAATGTTTTAATTGTTGGATAACTGATTCACCCCCCTAGTTACCTTGGTGGACTATTGTTTGTAACAATTGGTATTAGAGCATCAGGTCCTTGAAGAAAAGTTTAACAACTTTGGGAGATCCATTGTAAACATGTTTAGAAAAGATAGTCCAAAGTTTGATGGAACAAACTATGATAGCTGGAAGGAAAATATGAAGACACATTTGTTGTGTATGGGTCTGAGATATTGGATCTTGACAAAATTAGCAAAGAAAATCATTGAAGAAAAGGATTTGGAAACTTGCACCGAGGTAGAAGGAGATCTTTTCATGTGTGACATGAGAGCTAGGGAAGCACTATTGACTAAACTTCCTAAAATTGAGTACAATCAAATAAAATCACTTGCTACTTAAAATTTTATTTGTAAAGCTTTGGAAAATAGTTTTGAAGGTGATGCACATTCTAAGAAGTTGAGGCTACAAAGTTGGATTTGTGCATTTCAAGATGCTAAGATGATGGAAGATGAATATATAAGAACATATATACGTAGGATATTAGAAATTACTGCAGGTATTAAAGCTCAAGGAGGAACCAAAGAAAATGATGAGGTTATATAGAAGATAATGAAGACTCTAACACCACCATTCAAGTCAAAAGTTTAGATGATATAGTTATTGATATCATGTATGAAAGATTTCACAAAGGAGATATTATTTGGAAGACTTGAAGCAATTGAGAATGATATTAGATAGTCTAAAGAATTGACCAGAATAGAGATAGCTTTCATTGCCTTGAATATTCAACCTAACCTATCAAGAAGCACAAGTGCTAGAGAAGATTTTGCTAGCAGTAAAAAATTTGAGGAAGATAGGAAGATCAATGAAGTAGTAACCCTTTTGGTAAGAAGAGAAAAAGGAGGTAAGAAAATCTTTAAATGTTGGACTTGTAATGAATATAGTCATTATGCATCTAAGTGTCTTAAAAGGGAGAAAAAGTATAAGGGAAATCATAAGCCTAGAAAAGATAGAGATTGTTTGTATGCAAATGAAGATAATGATTTTGATGAACAAGCATTAAATGCTAGAGATGATGAAATTGGATTTGTGGCAATTAAAGAGGAAATTCTAGAGAAGGTAGCTTTGGTATCATAGGTTGAGAAGAAATCTAATTGGATAATTGATATTGGTTGTTCACATCATATGACTAGTGATATGAACAAGTTTGTTGACTTCAAAAGTCAAGATGGAGGAATTTTCAGAGTTGGAAACAATGCGGTATGCTAAGTAAAAGGTATTGAATCTATAACTTTTGATGGTAAAAATAATACTGAGGATGTATACTTTATTGATGGTTTAAAGCAAAATCTTTTGAGTGTTGGACAACTAGTAGACAAAGGTTATTAGTTGCAGTTCATAGAAAAGATGTGCATGATCAAAGATAGGATGGAAAGGTAATTGGAACAGGAACCAGATATAGAGGTAATGTATTTTAGTTGAATCCTACTAAAATGACATGTTTGGTTGAAAAGGTAGATGATAGTTGGTTATGGCATTAGAGATTCTGTCATATAAACTTTGATAGTATTGTGAGGACTAGTAGAGTGTTTTCTATTAGAGATTTTCTAAAGATTGTAAAGCCTACTAACACAATTTGCAAGGAATGTGTTTTAGCAAAGCATAATAGAACTTCTTTTCCCAACAAGAAATTTACCACTCTAGCAAAGTTGGAGATTGTACACATAGATCTCAATGGTCCTACAAAGACTAAAGGATTCTATGGTGAAAGGTATTTTATGATTCTAGTTGATGGTTTTTCTAGAATGATGTGAGTTGCATTTCTTAAAGAGAAATCTGAGGCATTTGACAAGTTTAAGATATTCAATAATAGAGTTGAGAATGAATTTTGTGTAAAGATTAAATGTTTAAGATCAAATACAGGAGGAGAATTTACTTCAAATGAGTTTAACATGTTTTGTGAAAAAAATGGAATTAAAAGACAACTATCAACTTTGAGAACCCATAAACAAAATGGCATTGTCGTGAGAAGGAACAAGTCTATTATTGAAGTTGCAAGAGCTATGTTAACCAAGAATGATGCATCCAAGGCATTTTGGAGAGAAGCAATGAATATAGTAGTATACACTATGAATAAAGTGCAAGTCAAGAAGGACATAAACAAGACACCCTATGAACTATGGTTTGATCACTCACCTAAAATCAAGTGTTTTAGAATATTTGGAAGTAAGTGTTACATAAAGAGAGATGATGACATTGGTAAGTTTGATTCTAGAAGTGATGAAGGTATATTTCTTGGTTATTCATTGAAAAGCAAGGCTCATAGATGCTATAATCAAAGAACTAAGAATATTATGGAAAGTTCAAATGTGAGAATTGATGAGAAATTCTGAATTCAAGAGAGAATAGTTGATTACAATTCAGATGATGATGTTATTACTAAGCCAATGAATGATGAGGTATTTCTTGAGACTAACAATGATTTACAGAATGAAGGAGAGCCAAGATAGGAATTAAGCTCAAAACCTTCAGTAGAGCCAATGAAAGGAAACTCAGGTGCGGAAATAGCTTCCTACACTAATCTCATAAGGAAAGTATGATGCAAATCCTATTAAAATCTTCTACACTTACAGATTCAATATCATGTAAACAACAATATTGCAGCCAACCATGCATACAAAAAATAGACAGAGAAAGAAACACACAACACAAAGATTTTTTAGTGGGGAAAAACCTTTCGGTAAAACAACCCCACCCCTTCAAAACTTGCACAATGTATTATCTTCAACAAAAGGTTACAATACACTTGTAGTGCAAGCTCAACATCGACAACAGAAGACTCCAATAGCTACTCGCAGTACCAACAATACACCTTTTTTGCATCACATCTCTTCACAACCCTAAAAATGCTTATAAAATGTGCTTCACTTTTTAGGGCTACTCCCAAAGGTAAACCATATTAGGGTTTTACCATTCTCTAAGAAAATAGGAACCCTAAAATTTTTTCACTATTGGGGTAAAGTATATAGTACTCAAATATCTTAGTTTCCACATGTCTTCACCTGTCATTGAATCTTCCTAACATAGCTCTTACGTGTCATAGGAATCTGTCATAACCATTTTAGTCATGATCTCCTTACACACAATTCAAGATGTCAACACATCAACATTATTTGCAAGAAATACATTTTACAAAACAAATAATAAGAATAGGAATTATACAAGATTGAGACACCTTATTCCTAACATTCTCCCACTTGTTGAACACCTTGTAAGAGCAATAGGAACATAACAGGAACTAACCACTATAGGCCAAAAGGCCCATAGACTCCAAACACCATTTGAACTTCTTAGTGCCCATTGGTTTTGTTAATGTATCTGCAACATTCTTCACAACATCTACCTTTTCCAAATTTACCTTTCCATCTTCCACCATATCTCTCACAAAGTGATACTGCAAATTAATGTGCTTCGTTCTGGCATGGAAAGTTGGATTCTTTGCAAGGAAAATAGCACTCTGACTGTCACACCAAATAGTAATCTATTTTGCATCAACACCAACATCAGAACACAGTCTCTTAAGCCAAATGGCTTTCTTACAAGCATGAGTAGCAGCCATGTACTCAGCTTCTGTAGTGGACAAAGCAACCAAAGGTTGTCTCTTGCTCATCCAACTGATGGCACCACCAAACATAGTGAACACATAAGCACTGTTGGATCTCTTGCAGTCAATATCACATGCCCAATTTGAATCCACAAACCCATGAATACAAACTGAATGCGAAGATCCAGAAGAGTTACGATGATAACATATGGAGTAATCTGATGTACCCCTCAAATATCTGAATACTCGCTTAACTTCATCCCAATGTATCCATCCAGGATTAGCCATGAATCAACTTAGGACTCCCACTGCTTGGGCAATGTCTGGTCTAGTACAGACCATAGCATACATAAGACTGCCAATTGCACTAGCATAAGGTACTCTACTCATTTCCTCCACCTCACTAGGAGATTTTGGACAATCATCTACAGATAACTTTGTTCCCACAGGAATGGGAACACATAGTGGTCTACAATCTGCCATGCTAAACCTGTCCAACACAGACTTCACATACTTACTTTGACTCAACCAAAGTTTTCTGTTAGACCCGTCTCTACTGATTTCCATACCCAAGATGTACCTAGCTGCCCCAAGATCTTTCATCTCAAACTGTGCTGACAACTGAGATTTAAAATTAGAAATCATATCCTTACCCTTCCCAAACAACAACATATCATCAACATATAATGCAACAATAAGAAGGCGATCATTTTCAATTCTGAAATAAACACAATGATCTAATTTTGATCTTACAAATCCAATTGACAACACAAAGGCATCAAACTTAAGGTACCACATCCTAGGAGATTGCTTCAAACCATATAGAGACTTCTTTAATCTGCAAACTAAGGATTCTTTACCTTTAACAATGTAGTGCTCAGGCTGTGACATATAAATCTCTTCCTCCAAATCACCATGAAGGAAAGCTATCTTCACATCCATCTGTTCTATCTCTAAATCATATGATGTAGCAAGATATAATAGAAATCTAATGGATGTCAACTTTGCAATAGGAGAGAATATTTCACCATAATCTATTCCCTCTACCTATGAATACCCCTTTGCAACCAATCTAGCTTTGTACTTTTCAACACTGCCATCTGCACAAAATTTCTTCTTGAACACCCATTTACAACCAATAGATTTTCTCCCTTTAGGCAAAGGTACAAGGTCCCATGTTTTGTTTTTCTCTAATGAAGCCATCTCATCATCCATAGCCTCAATCCAGGAACCTACATCTTCCATGCCCAAAGCCTCTTTCACAGATCTAGGCTCATCAGTGTTAGTAATCAAAGCAAAAGCACAACTAGAATCTAACATAGAATAACCAAACCTTTCTGGTTGCTTTCTTTCTCTCGTGGATCTCCTCAATGGCTGAGGTTGAGGTGGTTCTTCCTCTTCTTCTAAAGTATCAGAGCTACAAGAGCTCTCCTCATCATTAGACCCAACATGGTCTCTCTGTTCAGTCTTCTCATGGGTAGGAGGCAACTGAACAACATCTTTTTCCTTTTCTTTTTCATCTAGTTGTAGCACAATAGGAGAAGATGTTAGCTCTCTAAAAATAACATTTCTACTATACAACACCTTACTAGTCATAGGATCCCAAAGCTTGTATCCTTTCATACCAGCACTGTACCTGACGAAAATACATTTAACAGCTTTGTTTTCCAACTTAGATCTTTTCTCCATTGGAACATGTGCATAAGCTTCACAACCAAAAACACAAAGATGTCTAATTGAAGGCTTCTTACCAAACCACACCTCCATGGGTGTCTTACCAACAAGGGTTGATGTAGGAGATCTGTTAACCATATAGCAAGCAGTGACCACAACTTCGTCCCAAAACCTTTGTTCTAAACCAGCTCCACTAAGCATACTCCTAGCCCTCTCCATCACTGTCCTGTTCATTCTCTCTGCAACTCCATTTTTTTGTGGGGTATATGGAGTTATCTTATGCCTCTCAATACCTTGTTCTTTACATAACTATTCAAACTTTGCTAAGCAAAACTCACCACCATTGTCAGTTCTCACACACTTAATCTTCTTACTAGTCCGATTATCTACAAGGGCTTTAAATTCCTTGAATCAACTAAAGACTTGTGTCTTACTTTTAAGGAAATAAATCCATGTCCTTCTACTGTAATCATCTATGAAAGATACAAAAAATACAGACTTGGAGATTGAAGGAACTTTTACAGGACCAAATACATCATAATGAATAAGATCCAAAACATCAGAAGATTCGTGAGAACTAGAGTAAAAATGAACATGATTTTGTTTACCATATACACAGTGTTCACAAAAGTCAAACTCGAGATTGCAATCATTTAACTCCTCAATGAGATTTTTATTTTTCAGGGTTCTGAGACCCTTCTCACCAATGTGGCCAAATCTCATATGCCACAACATTGTCTTTTCTGCAGGAAGCTTTCCTTCCAAAGTGTTTGCACCCTTAGGTACACTTGTTGCACTACCATCAGAACCACTAACCACAGTCTTCTTTACTGCTCATTCAGATGGTGGGGATGAAGTGATAGCTGCTCTCTTTTTTAAAATAGAAGAACTATTACACTAAGAAATGTATGCATCAAGCTGAAACAAAGTACCTCTCCTAGTACCCTTAGCAAGCACCATAGCTCCTCTCATCATATTACATCCATCTTTAGAAAAAAACCTTGCACACCTACATCATTCAGCATACTTACAGATAATAGGTTTCGTGCCAAACCTGGAATGTGCATAACTCCATTGATTCCCTTTACTCTTCCATCAGGAAATTTGATAGTGACCCTTCTGCGTCCAACTATCTTTAGGTGAGAATCATCACCCAAGTACACCTTTCCACCATCAAACTCTTCATATCTTGAGAACTAGTTTCGATGAGAGGTCATGTGAAAAGATGCACCCGAGTCAACCAACCACACATCATCAGATGCATGGGCTGCCAAAGCTACGATGAATGCATCGCCATCTTCTTGAGATTTTTCAGAACCAGAATTTGAGGCTTTCTTCTTCTTCTTAGGCTATTTACAGTCTTTACGAAAGTGCCCAGTCTTATTACATTTCCAACATTTTTCCTTGGACTTATTGGAAGTATTTGACTTTCCACGGGATTTGGATCTACCCTTATTGTTAGACTTATTGTCATTTTTCTTTCCTCTTTTTGCGGATCTCCCATGAATAGAAAGGGCTTCTTTTTCTGAAATGAAAGCCTTTCTCCGCATCTCCTCTGATAGCAGTGAAGGCACCACATCATCCATTTTGAAAGTGACTAACGTGCTTCTGAGAGCCATCACAAGATGGTCCCATGAATCCGGTAAAGAACACAAAAGTGTGTAGAAACGATCCTCCTCCTCTAACTTGACACCAGCTGATGTCAACTGTGCAGCCAGTAGATTAAATGCATTTAAATGATTCGTTAAGGATCCACCTTCCTCCATTCATAGAGAATACAAATTCTTCCTCAAGAACAACTTGTTCACCAAAGATTTGGTCTAATACACGGCCCCAAGTCTCTCCCATAAACTATATGTGGTTTTCTCATCTAGAACATTCAGAAGGACTGCATCAGTTAAACAGAGTCTTATGAGACCCTTAGCTTTGTAGTCTTTGATATCCCAATCTACTTGAGCTATAGTTTCTAGTATTGTAGCACTTGTAGTCGCTTCCCATAGGTCACGATCTTCCAACATGTCTTCCATCTTGAGTTTCCACAACTCAAAATTAGTGCCATTAAATTTCTCCACCTCCATTCTTCCATATGATGAACTCGCCATCTCAATATGCAAATAAGATTCAGTATGCTCTGCACAAGACTCCCACTCAACTTGAGATTAGCTCAAAAAACCCTACCCAACAACTAGGATCAAAAGTTGATCAAGCTCTGATACCACTTGAAAGGAAACTCAAGTGCGGAAATAGCTTCCTACACTAATCTCATAAGGAAAGTATGATGCAAATCCTATTAAAATCTTCTATACTTACAGATTCAATATCATGTAAACAAAAATATTGTAGCCAACCATGCATATAGAAAATAGACAGAGAAAGAAACACACAACACAAAGATTTGCCGATGGGGAAAAACCTTTCGGTAAAACAACCTGACCCCTTCAGAACCTGCACAATGTATTATCTTCAACAAAAGGTTACAATACACTTGCAGTGCAAGCTCAACATCGACAACAGAAGAATCCAGTAGCTATTCATAGTACCAACAATACACCTTTTTCGCATCACATCTCTTCACAACCCTAAAAACACTTATAACATGCACTTCACTTTTTAGGGCTACTCCCAAAGGTAAAATGTATTAGGGTTTTACCATTCTCTGAGAAAATAGGAACCCAAAATTTTTTTTTGGGGCGATGCCCCGAACCCCACTATTGGGGTAGAGTGTTTAGTACTCAAATATCTTAGTTGCCACATGTCTTCACCTGTCATTGAATCTTCCTAACATAGCTCTTACGTGTCATAGGAATCCGTCATAACCATTTTAGTCATGATCTCCTTACACACAATTCAAGATGTCGACACATCAACATTATTTTCAAGAAATACATTTTACAAAACAAATAATAAGAATAGGAATTATACAAGGTTGAGACACCTTACTCCTAACAGCCAAGAGTTCAGATAACAACTCCTACTTCAGGAAAGAACATGATAAAGAATCACCCATCTGAACAGATCATCAGAAGCAAAGACAAAGGTGTGATGAAAATAAGTAGAGTGAATGAAGAGCTATGCTTGATATCTCAAGTTGAGCCTAAGAATGAAGATGAAGCATGTAAAGATGACTATTGGAAGCAAGCTATGAAAGAGGAATTGGATCAAATAGAAAAGAATGGAACATGGGAATTGGTCCCCAAACTAGTAGACAAGAATGTGATAGAAACTAAATGGATATTTAGAAACAAGATGAATGAGCAAGGAGAAGTTGTAAGAAATAAAGCAAGATTGGTATGTAAAGGTTACTCACAACAAGAAGGAATAGATTATGAGGAGACTTATGCTCTAGTGGCTAGAATAGAAGCTGCAAGATTATTCTTAGCCTATGCAACACAAAAGAAATTCAAAGTATATTAGATGGACATCAAGTCAACATTTTTGAATGGAGAACTTGAAGAAGAGGTATACATTGAGTAGCCTAAAGGATGTCCTTTGACAGATGACAAGGACATAGTATGCAGATTGAGTAAAGCATTATATGGATTGAAGCAAGCACCCAAAACTTAGTATGCAAGGTTGGAAAAGCATTTGACAAAGCTCTAATATAGCAAAGGTATGGCAGATAGTAATCTATATTGGAAAGAAACTGATGATGGTTTGATGATTTTGGGAATATTATTTGATGACATTATATTTGGAGGAAATGATGAAGAAAGGAAGAATTTTGTAGAAGAAATGAAAAAAGAATTTGAAATGAGTATGATAGGAGAAATGAAATATTTCCTAGGATTGCCTATAGTACAGAATCAAGAAGGAATCTTTATTTCTCAGACTAAGTACTTGAAGGATTTACTAAAAAGGTTTGGTTTGGAAACATGTAAACCTATTGAAACACCTATGGTAACTTGACACAAGTTATCTACTATGGATGAGACACCTAATGTTGAGTAGAAAAAGTACTAATCTATGATTGGAAGTTTGCAATATTCGACTCACACAAGGCTGGATATAGCAAATGCAGTTGGAATTTTTGCAAGATTTCAAGATGATCCTAGAGAAGTACATTATGTAGCAATGAAAAGGATATTTAGATATCTAAAAAGAACTTCAGAATTTGGATTATGGTATGATAGATCTAATAATTTTACTCTAAGTGCTTATACTGATGCAGATTAGGTAGGCAGTATGGATGACAGAAAGAGCACTAGTGTAGGAGCTTTCTCTCTTGAAGGAAGATTTGTTTCTTGGTTAAGCAAGAAGCTGGATTGTACATCTCAAAGTATAGCAGAAGTAGAGTATGTTGCAGTAAAAAATAATTGCAATCAAGTTATTTGGATGAAGCAAGTGCTAAAGGATATAAGGATAGAGATCAGTGAACCTATTGTTATACATTATGAAAATACAAGCACAGTAAACATGTTCAAGAATCTAGTATTGCATTCAAGGACTAAGCACATTTCTGTTAAGTATCATATTTTGAAAGAAAAAATTGTAGAAAAGGAAATTAGATTGGAGTATGTGAGCAGAAAAGTGTAGATTGTAGATATATTCACTAAGCCTCTTCCCAAAGAGACTTTTGAGTATTTGTGAGGAATTCTTGGGGTTATACCCCTTCCTACATCAGAGTAAGAAGATGGAAGAGTGCATCAGTCTAGGGTAATAGAGCACCATTATTTGTTTGGACTAGATGCTGATGCTTCCTATATGGGGGAGTGTCTATGATGGATAGAGTCATTTAGGACTCTTATTGATGTTGTTTTGAAAGTTTCTTTTGACACTCAAGCTAGTAAGTATTAGTTTCTATATAATTTGATGCAGAGATGTTGGTTGAAAAAACCTTTGACATTGATGTCAATGGGGGAGAAGCTTGGCATGAAAAAAATCATATTATGGGGAAGAAGTATTGCATGAAAAACCCTATGCTAAATGGAGGAGAAGTTTGGCATGAATTTTTTATAATAGTTTGGTATAGAGCACATTGAAGTATATTAATGAGGGAGCATGATTAATGAAGAGGATTTGAAGATGGACAATCTTTTGTTGGTATTCTTGGAACTAGATGTTTTTTCATCTATGTTGCCGTCAATGCCAAAGGAGGAGATTGTTGGAAGATTGCTTTGAGGATGATATGTTACATTCATGATTGAGTTTGTCATTGATGTCAATGTAACATGTTTTATGTCTTCTATGGCATCTAAAAAAAGAATAATAGAAAGATCGAGTTGGTACAGATGACTAGTTGAGCATGATAACCACCCAAGGTTATGGGAAATACTTTGGAGTATTTGGTATATGCAGTTAATGTCGGAAGTAGAAAGGATAAGTCTAGAAGAAGTTATGTAAGCTTTGGTGATGTTTGTTTTGAGATAGAGTTTACATAGGCATTTTCTAGTAAACTTGTTATATCTCTTAGTAGAGTTGATATCTTGATGATCGAGGTTGAGGACATTAAGAAGAAATGTTGAGGATGATGTGGCCAAGCTTTCTTGTCATAATATTGTGCATATGAAAAGTTATTCAAGTTGCAAGGCATAAGATTAAGGTTATTGCTAAATGTAACGTGTTCTTAATTTGGTCCTATAATAATTAATTGAGAAGGAATAATAGCCAACTTAGGGAATTATTTATGGAATTGGTATAAAGGAAGGACATTTTCCTTTATCATGGAATCGTATGGATATTGAAGATGTGAATTGTAAAAGTACAAAAAGTGCAGAATGCAAAGTTGAGCAGAGCAGTGTAGATGTGAAGGAAACTTCATTTCCAAGGTTTTGTTGAGTGATCTGAGGTTCATGACCTAGTCTACAATGTCTGACAATGATTGGTCTAGTTGACAGGACATAGGAAAGGATAGAGGAAAGAAGAAGATAACAATAAATTACTTGTATGAGTAGTGAGCTCTTCTTGTAGTTAAAATTGCATGTTTGGACAGTGGGCTCTTCTTGCATACATTGTACCACAACTGCTAACAAGGTTGGAAAAAATCCTAATAGGGTTGGAATCTCCTAATAGGGACAAATTGTACTAAATATTGTAATAGAATTCTAATAGGGTCCATCCTCTAACAAGGAATATTTATATTAGTACATCATCTTGTGGGCATCATTCCCACTGGGGTTTTCCCTCTGATCAAGGGTTTACCTAGTCAACATTTCTAGTGTAATTGTCTATGTGCATCTTTGTATAGTTTCTAATTACTTCTATTTAATGGTTAAGTTTTTTTAAGGAAGATAAATGTCTTAATTGTTGGATAACTAATTCAACCCTCCCTAGTTATCTTGGTGGACTATTGTTTCTAACACTAGTACATTTGACCCCATTTTTAGACCAACATTTTTGACCATTATTAAAATGGGGTCAAATTGGTCAAAATATGCAATGAAAAATATGTTTAAAAAAAAAATCCATGCCCATGTTGGTCAAAATTTTGACCAACACTAAGTGTTGGTCAAAATTCAACTAGCACCGGCTTAATTAGGGAATTAAATGATTGCAAATCTTTGTTTTATTATTTACAAATTATGATCAAAACATATTCATTAGCACCGCTTATATTGTTAGTGGGAAAAATATGTTTTATGTTTATTTGTGTGTTATTAACACCAACTGTGTACTCCTCTCATTTTGGTTTTAGTCCCTTTCTTAGGAGGCCTCTTTAAGATATTGGTCTTGGTATATTTCAATGGTCTACGAATTTGATTCAATATTTATAACTAGTAATTGCACCTTAAGGTGCAATGGGTACACCAAAGATATATTAAAGTTCAATTCATAGAAGTATTTGGTCTTATTCTATTTGGATAATAATTTACAATAACACAAATGGATCGATCTATGTTTGAGTTAATTCATTACTCAAACAACCAAAGAGATTTTATTTAGGGTTTCCAATACATAGATTGTTCTTATTTGCATTTTGTTTAGTTTAAAGCATACATACATATTGGGTTTATTTAGACTAAGCGATATTTGAGTTTTCAATTTTTTGAGCTTTTAAAATGGATGGATGGAATGAAGCAAATGAGGTTGGCATGGAAAGAAAAAAAATTTCATTTTTGCTACTATCCATCATAAACCTCAATTAAATTTAGGTAAACTTATCAATGAGGAAGATAATCATGTTCTATTGTCATAATCCTTAACCTTGAATCTTATTGCAAATATTGAAGTATGATCTTAACCATAATTATAATTCTAAATAAAATCAGAACCCAAATTGTAAATACACTCCTAACCCTAGTCGCCACATAAATTGAAACCATTATCCTACCTCTAATAAAAGCCCTAACTTGAACCATAAAATTAGCTAAATTAGTAAATAAACCCTTAAACCTAACCTTAATCATAATCATAATCAAAATTGTAACCCTAACCATAATAAAATGCATGATGCTTACCCTTGCAATGACAACAATCCTAACCCTATACATAAAGATCTTGTTTACATGCATGTCAAGTGTAGAAGTTTGGTGAGCACTAATATATATTTTTAACCTATGATCAAAGAAAAATGAGATTATGGATTACAATTATTGCAACATACACTAATACACACCAAGAGGAAATGGCCACACAATGAAGAGTGCATGCCTATTTCAAGTGATCAAATTAAATCGATTTTCCTACATTAGAGTTAAGTAGATTAGATTGATTCAACTAAGATATTTTCACATCTATATAAATATTTATTTGAGTCTGAAATTAAAAGTATATAATTATTTTTTACCTAAATTATACATCCCTAATATAAGAAAGATGATTTCATTATACTTAAAAATACACCTATCTTCATCATTTAAATATACGTATTTATCATGTAGAAAATATTCAAAATTGGTGTATTCTTCTTATACAGTAGGACACAATTAGATTTATAGAATTAGTTAACAAAAAATATATTAATACTAAAATTCAAATATTAATAAATAATAATAACTAATAATTTTTTAATAGTTAAATTAAAATGAAGATAACTTTTAAAATTAATAATATTTATTAAGAAGTAACATCTTTATTAAAACTAAGAATACAAATACCACTAATTAAATTCGAGCATTTCTTAGAAGGCTAAGTAATATGGAGGACAAAATAAATGTTCCTTATTTGCAACCCAATATTGAGTAAATGGAATTTATAATTAGCACGATGATATAGCTTTCATAGAGGATATCCTCTGTGTGTAGATGTGGCAAATCGTCACCCCACTTTTCAGCAATTTTAGTGAATTGAATTCACGCACATTAAGGGCTCTTTACTCAACATAGGGCTGAGGTATTGTAAACCATAAACCACATGTACTCACGAGCGAGACTGAGTACATCAATTAGGTCTGGTATTTGTGAATATGCACTGACTATTTATAGCCCTGTAATATTCTCAGACCCGTGGTTCATGGATGCCTATTGTCAAGTGCTAAGAGTGGTTGAAGACTCATGACCACAAGGATTCACATCTTTTTTCTGTTGTCAAGTGCTAGTTGAAGACTTGTGAACCATAGTCTTTGTGGCAGTCTCGTAACATAGTTGCTCTCATGGCACACAACTGATATTTTAGATTTCCTAGGCTATTTGTATGAGCTAGAAGGGACACATGAGCAAAGACTTAGGACGAGTGCTTAGTGAATGTCTGGTGAGGAGGATGAGTGCTATTTTGTAAATGGAGATTTGATGTAGGGTTTGGATTAGGGTCAAGGTCTTTCAGTAATTTTTAGGCATCCCATGTTTAACCCTATTTTAGGGTTTATTTTATTTAGAGGGTTTTAGATTTATAAAATTGTTTTAACCATTCATAAGTTTTTTAGGGTTTTTTAGATTTATAAAATTGTGTGCTTACTGTAGCTACATAAATAGGTTTTATTATAATTTAGAAGGCTTAACGAGAATGATATGAGATCTATAGGTTTAAAATCTTATAACATTTCATCCAATTATGGATAAAGTATAGTTTAGACTAGATAGGATGGAAAATGAAATTATACATTTCATTAGAGTTTAGATAGAGCAATGGAATCCTTGGGTTGTGGGCCACACTACAACTTTAGTGAAAATGTCTGATTGTATTCATGTTATAAGAACTTTGTCTTTTTGTTTATTTCAATTCATGAAAATGAAGGGTGTACTATCATGTGTACAAATGATTGAGAAAGAAAAACAATTTCTAGCCACCCATGTGAAAATAAATGTTGGTCTTAATAAAAGACAAAGATATTGAGACATGGATGTAGTTTTTGGTCTTAATAAAAGACAAAGATATTGAGACATGCATGCAGTTTTCTTCATCGCAAAAATTTCCTATGTAGGTGTAGTGTGGTCCACCAAATTAGGCATTGATACCTTCATACAGTGGAAAGAACTACTAAAAGTTAATCATTTCATTTTCTCTCATGTTCTCTCTCCAAATTTAGATATTCTGGCATAAAAATTCTATTAACCAAAGCTTTACAAAATGATGCAATAACTTAAACTAACAATTTTTATTTGATTATCTTTAAGCTAGTGAATCTTATGTTGAAATAGCTGGCCTAGTCATTGAAGTTCTAAGAAGGTTGTCTTTTTAATTTAATGAGAGGATAATAAAACCCATTTATTCTCATTAAGCCTTCTAAATTATAATAAAACTCATATCCTGTGTTTTTTTTTTGTGCCACGCCTTCTACATACTTGTAACCCTAACACATAATGTGAAGTGTTTTTAGCACAATTCTTACTTGTAACCCTTGGATAGGGACATTAAAATCGAGCTCATCTTTTCATACCTAGAGAATTTAGTGGAACCATGGTAAGGATGAGAAGAAAACACTGCAGACTGATTGATATGTTAAAGCTCACAAAAATGTAAGGTATCTACTATTCTGACTGAGTTTCTTTTAGACTAGAAAGATATATGGGTTGCTTAATTTTACTGAATTGAGGATTTTGGTTTCTCTTATTTATGCCACTCTAGCTTAATTAAAAAGAAAAAGTGGTATAGGCTACCAATTCACTGTTCATAAAATTCCATAGCACCACTCTTGTTTCTTTTAGTGTAATCATTATCCTGGATGCAGGTCTAGATTTGAAAATCTTATTTTAAGTATTTGTACAGTCTAGAAGATAATTTATGAATTCTTAGTAATTCTTCATGATTGGACTAAAAAGTGGAGAATAGGGAAAGGATAACATGGATGATGGATAAAATATGTAAACAATTAGCTTTATTTTATTACTAGAAATATGTTTGCAGTGTAGAAGTAGATATTTCTCTTTACAAAGCAATTTTGAAAGTCACATTTGAAATTTAATGTTAGAGTTAGTTTCTCCATTGATTATTCAATACCAAATAGCAATTGATATCTCATTCAAAAAATCTAAATCTATGTTCCTAATTCCCTTGACAAAACATCTTTAATAAAAGAAAATAAAATAAAAGAAAAACTTTGACCTAGCAAAGATAGACAATGATATAAATATTCTGAAATGTATTTGCGAGAGCTTTCCTAAAGAAATTATTATATTGATATGGATGAGAATTAAAAAATTCTAGAAACTTCTACTAAACCAAGCACTAAAACTTACCATCTATAAACACTCAGCCACGTGAAATGGATGTCCAATGGGGCACAAACTCATAAATAAAAGAAGAAATAGTACAACCTCTATACATAGTATATTAATATAATATGGATAATAAAGATGATATTTTTACTGATCGTTATGATATTTGATTAATCATTAAACAAGAACCCAAAATGTAGTAATTTTGTTTGACATGATAATGGTACTAAGAGTTGAAGAAAAACAATGATGAACTGGTGTAAGCTTGTGTCTCTTAAGATCTTTTTATTAATGGGAAACATGCATCAGAGAAAATTGAACTATCCATCAAGCTCTTTGAGATGCTCATTGCTAAGGGGAACCCCATAACCAAATAATGTTATCATTCACACAATATTACAGAAAAAATCATTTGCAATTTATCAATGAACAAATTTATTACTTGACACCCATTTTAGTTCCATGTTTTAGTAGGATATGACTAATAATTGGTTATATCATGTGCAAAATACATAAGATGGTGATTATACAACAACTAGTGCAAAAATAATTTCATGTCATACATACAAACTAATGAACCTAGCACAACATCCTATGACATGTATTAGTTAAATTCTATTGTAGAAGCAACACCTAATAGTGAAATTATATGAACCTAATGCCTTTCAAATTAGACTTAAATCCAAAGTACGAAGAACTGCAAATGCAACAGAGGTTATGTTTTTTCCACCTCCTTTCGACCCTCATTGATATGTATGTTGGAAGTAATATTTGAGGTCTGTACTGGTCATTCATGGACATTTAATTTTTTTTTTCTCCATGGCTATATTTTGGGCTTCAAGAATTGTCACATTTTGCATAAACAATTCATAGTCCATATCTACATCAAAAAATAAAAAATAACAAGGATTGCTCCCACACTTCTTGTGAGTTCCTTGTCCCTGTAGACAACCTTGACTTTAAGGTTTCTTCATGACCATATACTTCTTCCTCTTCATGCCCCTATTCAAGACATAATCTCATTACTCCACCTTTCTCTTGCCATTCCTCAACTATGGCATTCATCTCATCCCACAAATCTGTCTCTTTATCAAGTCCTTGTAGACTTGCTGCTCCACCATCTTCAACACAATGTTTTACCTCACAATCATCCTCTAGAACCTTTATCTTAGTAGGTTCCCTCAACAACTTCCTCTTCTCAGTCAGCCTCTTAATGGGCCAAACAATATTTCTTGTCATGTTCATGTGCCAACTTGTGGCATTCTTCACCATCTCTCTTTCCAAGAGTCTTAACTCTTCATCCCTTAAGGCCTTGTCATCTTTGAGACTTCTTCCAACTTATCCTCCCAATGCCATCCTTCTTGGAATTCAAACATCTCATCTATGGCTTGTTTAACAAACCTATCCTCTCTATTTTTAACATCATCATATAAGGGACATATGACTATCCCAACTTGAATATCTCCACCCATGCACTCTTCTATTACCTCAGCAACCTCTGAGATATTCTCCTCTATCCCTGTCTTCTCATCTTTTTGAGCCTCTTCCTTTTGTGGCTCAACTATCACCATCTTCACTATCCTATGTTCTTTAGGTGCTAACTTCTCCATATGTATCTGCACTTGCATCTCTGTCTCTTCTTCAACTGAACCAGTCATCTCGACCACTACCCTCTTTAGGATCTTTGTTTGATCCACAACTCTGTGTGCCTCAACATAGGCCTGATGTACCAAATCAATTGCTATCTTTTTGTCTACCTTATCTTCTTCTTGTTCCCTTTGTCCTAGGAACCCCACTCTTTCAAACAAGAAACTAGTTAGCATCTTCCATGATGCTTCATCTTCTTTCAAATATCTCAATATCACTTTTTTTCCACCATGCTTGAAGGTGTAACTATTCAATGCCCCATCATATAATGTATGCTTCTCTACTTTCCATGCCCTCCTAGGATTAAATGGAATGCTATCAATGGAATAACATCACATAAAATAGAATCCTCATAGGTTCCAATGCTGAAAGGAACATATACTTGCCTTCTAACCTCAACTTGGTGTCTATCATACAATCCTTGTGCCATGTAAGGTCTTCTATGCACTAGTTGTTGTAGGTTCAACTTCTCAACCATCTCAACTAAAACAAAATTGAAAAATGAACTGCTAGAAATTACCATTCTGCAAACCTTACCCATACATTTGCATTGTGTTCTGAATTGCGAGTATCCATGAGTCTCCAAATCTATATTCATGATGGCTTTAACTTATTTTACCCTTCAACCTAACTTCCTTTACAAACTAAGATCCATCAAAATTTGAATCACCACCTTGGAATATTCTTAAAGGATAATTCAACTTCAAGGTTCAACAAGGGATTCTAAGTCTTCAAAACCTTAGTTTGCCTCCTCCTCTTCTCCCAAAGAATCTTCTGTGTGATCTATCCATCTATGCCTGCCCTTTGCCCCCTCTATCTCTCACACCCTCCTTTTTTTTTTGTGAGGATGAGAAAGGAACTAGAAAGACTTATCTTCATATGACTTACAATTATCTTCATAATAGATTCTCAACCTTCAATTTCTTCTCCACCTGATCCTAGGTGCTTGGCTTCGTTCCAACACCAAGAATAGTAAAGGAAGAGAGGATAAAAGGAGATTAAATTTATTTCTTATTTTCACTAATGATTTCTCTCCTTATCTAAATTAATTTATAAATATTGCTTCTTGATAGAATTAATTCTTTTCCCACATATTATGTGTCTATTGTAGCTTGTTCTTTTTGTGGGGACAAAGATGCAACATGTTATTGAAAAACTTGCACTAGAGAATGTGACTGGAAGTGGACATTTATCTGGCTCAAAGATCAAGCCACAGGATGAATTGTTTTGGTTTAACAAGCCAGAGTTGCTTCTTTCTCTGATCCATTTCATACTTTTCTAGGTATAAAATACTATAGATTGCTTTTGTGTTTACTCTTAGTCCCTATGGCATTGAATTGGGTTGGGATAACAATGTGTTCTCTTTGGTGTGTGATTTTGGAGAATGCATTTGAGCTGGCTTCATTCTTTTGGTTTTGGGTATGGATTAGAATACACATATCTATAGGAGCTCCTGGTCTTTTATTATATATTACCAAAAAGTTTTCTACATTATCTATTGTAAAATTATTTTAAGATATCTTTGTAATCACTTTTTATTTTTAATGTCTTTAATCAATGCAGTGGCAATTTGGATATAATTCATGTTATCTTAAGAATCACATGCTTGTCTATGTATGTCTAATTTTGGGGTATGAAATTGATTATTATCACTAATTTGTAAGATTTTCTTAGGGTCCTTTAGACTTAGCTTATGTCTATTATTTTGATGAACAACTTTGCAATGTAGTTTCTTTGTAGCTTCAGTACTCTACCACTTCATGCACTTGCTACTTAGGTAATCCACACACTACTTACCCTTTCAAGAATTTTAGAAGGCCTTCAGATTGCTTTTGATAATATATAAATGAGAAGACACACATACATAACACTTTGCACAAGGGCTACATGGATTCATATTTGGTCTATTGAATTCTTAATCTCCCACCTTGGTTTTTGCATGTACCTCTCTCTCTCTCTCTCTCTCTCTCTCTCTCTCTCTCTCTCTCTCTCTCTCTCTCTCTCTCTCGCTCTCTCTCTCTATCTATGTGCATTATTTCCTACAAACATTAAAACACAATGTTCCAGCTTTAGTGGTTCTAGACTCTAGTGTTTTTGTTATTGGTTCCTCTATTTTGCTATAGTTAAAATATATCATATCTATACTGATGCTTTTGAGGGTGACTGACTAACAGTATTGAATATTCTTGGCTTCAAGCATATTATATGTGGGTAAGCCTTATTTTGGTTTCTTCAAAATTTTAATATGCTTCATGAAAAGTATGTTTTTTAGTTTATTTTTATTTTTTGCCACCTTGATAAGATTTACTATTTATGGTAGGTTGGTCATTATTGAATGGTTGCTTGTGATGGGAGCATTTGTTCTCAGTAGTGTGTTTATTGCACTTAACAAGTAAGTTCCCATTTGTTGAATTTGAGTTTATTATAAATGCTATGATTATTAATCTATATCTACTCTACCTCTGAGTATGTTTGGTTGAAACTATGATTCTAAAATTTGTTGGTGAAAAAAGATTTAGATTTAAAAGGGGTTAGTGTTATTTCTATAAAGATTAGGATATTAAAATCTTTTTACTAGAGATAAAATCTAAGGCTTGATTAGAGGGTTATTCAATTATCTACAGAAGTAACAAATAGCCTAATTAGCTAGAGTTACTTTTGTATCTATGAGGCTTTAAAATGACTAGAGCATGGATATTTGGACCTTTCCTGAGGGGATCTATAGCCATTGGATTATACCTGTTTATATTGATTTTCTTCCTTTGTAGCTATCTTCATATGAAGATTATTATAGATAGAATAGTATAGTATTCTTTCTCTAGGTCTTCACTTCAAGTGTTATACTTTATTAGACAGTCTTATACCTCAACCTTGGTCTTATACCTCAATCCTGGTGTTTGTTGTAAATCTAAAAGGATGAAGCTCAAAAACTTGATTTTAGGTCCTAGGGTATAATAGACATTTCCAAATTTGTAGTATATTTTTCCTAAGATATCTCAATATTTAAAAGTTGAAATGTCTCCTTTCGTGGTCAAATGTGCTCGTGAGTCTAGGCCTCAAATTTGTTAAATTGGGATGAGGTTCCCCATTTGTGAAAAATGTCAAATGTTCTAACAAGATAATAGAAATAAAAAATTATAAATAATTATTTATTTAAATATTAAATAATTCAATTGCTAAAAAATAGTAGAATCACATTGGAAGAAAACCCTGAAAATGGGCCGCCTTAATAGAAAAAGTACAATTGAATTGCATTAGTGAATTAAAAAAAACAATTAATTTTAGTAGAATTCACATTAGATTGTTTAAAAATCAAGTCATATAGTATCTAAAAGAGCTAAAGAATGTGTTTTTTGGGTGTGTGTAGGTTCCAATTCGTATTCAAGTCATATCTGATAAAGTGATATGACTATATATGCACCTGGGTAAGGTCTAGTCACATTCTATTTGGTTGGGGCAGCTTGGTGAAAGATGTATTTCTTTGACCACAAAATTGTCTTACATGTGGACATATTTATAGTAATCTTAGAATATAGCTCAATGTGAAGCTGGGCGATTCCATTCTTAATAGCTAATTGGCTACCTGTTTCTATTAGTTAGTTTCCATGTAGAACAACCAACCCTAGAAGCTTTTTGCAGAGTTATTGAACCTAAATCAGAACCATTTAATTTTGATGTCATTAATGAGCATAGAAGAGAGGCCTATTTATTTATTCTACTCTAGGATTTCTACCTGGATTGAAATTTTGATGCTAGCCTTTGTTATTGTTTGGAGTATGCCAAGAAAATTTGTTTGATTTGGCTTGTGTATTTTTAGTGAGGATCCTTGTATGGGATTGGTTTTTGAATTTGTATTTGAATACATGCCCTTTATTGGTTGTACAACTTTTTGAATCCTCCACTATAAGATCCCCTTCAACAGCCATGGTAAATTCATCATATTGCCACTTCTAAGGTCTTGAAGTGTTTCCCTATTTGATTTTTAGAATAATGTTTTCCTTGAGGAAAACATTGCTATACATTAATATGTTTCGATCTTTTAGTCATATTCATTAGTTGATGCATTAATCAAATTAGTCATTTCTATTAGGATTAGTCAAGGTATGCTGCTAATAGCACCTAAGTAACTTTAACCTTGTGACATCTCTTTGAGGCATTTTGCAAATAATTAAGATACATTGTCTATAACTCCACATTTTGCAAACATCTAGGCCCTCTAGAAATTATAGGATCATTTTAGTTACATTTGCAAACATTAATCAAAAATTTCCATATGTGTAGATATAAACATTAACTACAACATTTCCAATTTATTTGTAGATATATTTTCTTGTGAAGAAAGACCACACCTAACAATATGAACCCATAACAAAGTAATGAGACAATGGCTGCATTGTGGGCTCAGTTCTAATCACAATAGCCCAGAGTCATTGTAGGCAACATGGTCACATTGAAGGGGGTCACGATTTTCATCCATTGCTGAATGTGGATTTCCTACTAGAGGAACATGGAGGTGTGAATATCCAAGCTAAGGATAACATTTCCATGAAAGAAGATGATAATGTGCTAGAGGACATGATTGAAGAAGATGGTATTAGGGAAGGTGATGAAGAGACTCACAATGATGGTACTAGGGAATCTAATAATGATGATGAAGATGGTCCTGATATAACTTTACTTGAGAAGGCACACGGACCCTTATATGAAGGCTCCCAAATAACTCTACTCTCAGCTATAGTGTTGTTGGTGAACTTAAAGGTTATGAATGGTATATCCAATGTAGCAATGCCATGTATGCTAAGGTATGTCATTTTTATCATCTTCAATGTTAGCATATAATTACTATTCATTATATTAACAATGCATATTTGTTGTTGTAGGTTGATTAGTGAGTTTTTCTTACCACCATCAAAAATTTTGCCTTGTTCGTACCGAGAATTATCTAACATTATGAATAAGATTGGAATGAATTATTAGACAATACATGCATGTCCTAATGATCACATTCTATATCATAAACAACATGAATTTACAATAGAATGCCATAATTTTCATATGAGTAGATATCGTTAAGATCAAATAACAAAAAAAGTGCCACACAAGATTCTTTAGTACATTCCCATTATTCCACGTCTTCAATGATTATTTAGGTGCACTAGCTTAGAACAATTTATGGATTACCATGCATGAAATAGAAGTCAAGAAGATATTATGTGAATTCCTATGGATGGTTCTACATTTAAAGAGATAAAAGAAACATGGCCACACTTTAAAGAAGAACCTTGTAATTTGAAGCTTTCATTGGCAGCAGCCGGTGTTAATCCATATGGAGATATGAGATTTGTTTACTCAGTGTGGCCTATTTTTGTTATTAAGAATAATATTCCTCCTTGGATGTCCATAAAGAGGGAGCACATAATGTTGTCAATGATTGTGCCAGGTATTTTTTCATTTTATAGTCATCTAAATTAATTTATAAATAGTGCATGAAAATGGTCATAATAATTATGTAATGTTTATGTTCATTCAATTACTAGGTAAATACCAAGTTAAAGATATGAATGTGTATATTGAGCCTCTAATTGATGAGTTGTTTAAGTTATGGAATGGCATCACTATGTATGACATCTCTAGACCGATAGGACATCGACAATTTCAATTCCATGCAATGCTTGTATGGACAATACATGATGCCCCTGGGCTAACTCATTTTTGTGATATGTTATATTGTTAAGATCACATATTTTTGGTCTGTTATAGTGCTTACATATTACTATCAAATGCTTAAGTTGCACATGATAATTGTACATGATCCAATTATACATGATCTTTTAGGTCTTCAGACAAAGGGAAAATTTGCATGTCCAGTTTGTGGTCTAAAGATGAAATCTTGTCATTCAAGAAGTTTAGGAAAGCAGGTGTTTGATGAGTTTAGACACTTTCTCCACAATAATCATAGGTACCAAATTGCCAAAAAACATCTTTTCAATGAGAAAGAAGAGACATAATTAAGGCCATGAAGAATGACACCTCATCTATGGAAGTTGGAATACGATCGACTAAATCATCAAGGTAATGTCCATTTTGTTGTTCAAAGTTTAAAATTTGTATTTTGATATTGTCTTATATTTACTGATGCTATAATTGATGCTCGTGAAGGTTTTCAAGGCATCAATGACCAACTTCCTAGAGGAATGAAAAATTATCTTACTCAATTTAGTAGGTTATCGTACTACAAGGATCTCTCAATTGTGCATTTGTTTGATGCTATGAATATTGAAAAGAATGTAATAGAGACACTATGGAAAATTTTGGATTGAAGGCATGATAGAAAAAAATTGCCAAAATTTGTATTGACATTCATGAATCCAATCATTGACTAAAAGCTTTCATTGAATCAAATAGCAATGGGGACTGCATAAATACAAGTGCCCTTCCTTGGTTATTAATGGAACAACAAATTGATGCATTAAAAGAAGTCATAAAAAAAAAAAAATTTCCAATAGGATTTGTTGCAAATATAAGCACTCTTCTATCAAAGAAAGGTGATTTTGGGCCAAGGTTGAAAACACATGATTGGCATACCTTCGTCAAGGTAAGTCATGTTCTCTATTTATAGTATATTTGTAAGATTGAATGTAGTAACTATTGTATTATTTTATAATATATTGAAATGATCATTTTTTAATGATTGTAGTTCGTCCTACCTCTATCCCTTCCACAATAGTTTGACAATAGTATTAAACAAGTTATATATGATCTTGAAAAATACATAAGGTTAGGAGTGTTTTTTCTTAGATTTGTAGCTTTTTATTTGAAATCTATTGTATAATTTTATTTGAAATCTCATTTATGTGTTTTTGTGTGTTTAATCTCTTTTAGGTGGTTATCATCTAAAGAAATTGATAAAAAATATATAAAATATTGGAAGAGAAAAATTCCACAGCTTATGTGTGAAATGCAAAAGTATATATCTCAACCTTTTTCAATGCTCAAGAACACTACCTCATACATCAAGTTGAAGAGATTGAATTGTGTGGACCTGTACAAGCTAGATCAATGTGGATGGTTGAGAGGCACTTGAAATTTATGAATGGCTTGGTTCGAAAAAGAGCACATCCTAAGGGTTCTATGATAGAGGGATATATGATATACCAGACCATGGTGTACATTAGTGAATATCTTCCAAAGTTTGCAGCAAATATCCATGTAGATCACATTTGGGATCTCAACTCTAATGAAAAATTTGAAGGGGAGTACCTGATGGGGAAAGGTAAATTGAGGGGGGTGAAAGGTAATTATAAGTTTTTTTTTTGTAGTTTAATAATTCTTATCCATCATCAATATATAGAAGTTGTTTCTAACTGGTGTAATTGTCTTCTTTATAGTTGGTCGTGAGTGGGATGCACTACATTTGTATATTGAAAACAATCTTGATTGGATGACAGTATGGATTGAACAGTCTCAAGCAAATGGTCGCTCATTAACATGGGATGGTGTTGCATCATTGGTTAAAGAAGCTCATCGTAATGGAGATCCTAATGTTATGCCAATGGTACTTGATCTAATACATGGCTTAAGAGATACAAAGGTACACATAAGATTACTAATCATGAGACATAAGTTTAATATCAACTCATAGATTGATGCAAATAATCTTGACATGTTTGAATAATTGTATGTCAAACACCACAAAGCTATGTACTACCATGACTATAAATTCCACATGAAAAAGTTAGACAAAATGAAGAAAACATGTGATTATGGGATAAGTGCTGTCTTTGTGGTCACCAATATTTCATCTAGCACTAACATACATCCTCAACAATCTAAAAATTGATACTATGGCATTTTGGATGATATACTTGAGTGTGACTTTAATTCATTCAAAATAGTGCTATTTGTTGTCAAATGGTTCAAGTTACAACTGAATTGAAATGATCCTGATAGGACTATTATTGAACATGATAGTGGATTTACTATGATTAATACAAGGTCATTTGAGCCAGTCAGAGATGAGCCCTATGTTCTTCCAAGACAATTTGAGCAAGTGTTTTAATTTGTTGTTCCACACAAAATAGGTTGGTCATTTGTTGTTAGACATGACCTAAGAGGAAAGCCGATAAAGTATAATGTGATCGAAGAAGAAGATATTAAAGAACCATAAGAGGAAGTAAATGATTATCAAGAATGACAGTTACCTAGTGATGATGAAGAAGAAGATGGTGATGATTTTGGTCATGTTGATGATAATGGTGATAATGATGATGATGATGCTAATGATGATCATGATCATGGTGATGAAGATGGTGATGATCATGGTGATGATGGTCATGATGATGATGGTGATGAAGATGATGATGGTGGTGATGAAGATGGTGGTGGTGGTGATGAAGATGGTGGTGGTGACGATGATGATCAAAGTGACAAGTATGATGATGGTGATGATGATGATGATGATGGCATGGATGAAGCTCATAATGATCAATGAAATATTTAGGTAGGATCAATGTCAAATATTTTTTTAGATATACACATTAGTTACATTAAATTTTTAACTTAAGACAAATGATTTACATATACAATCTACTTTATTATTAATATTTTTTTGGTAAGTCTATTACTTTAATTTTTCTATTGATTTCTAAGACTTACTAATTTTTTTCACAGGGCAATATGGATCCACCATCTCAGACGCCTTTAGTAGAGGTAAACATTAATTATTGTAAATTTTAATGTTAATATAGAAACAAATTTCATATTATTATGTTCTTTTCTTTATGTCTTTGGAGTTATTTTAATGAAATTTTATTGATATTTGATGTCACAAATGATAGGAAAAAGCTAGAACGACCACTGATCAAATGCAATCTAAGATACGAGCATCATATCTACATGACATCACCCTTAGTGTTGACCCTATGTTCATCACCCAAAAAATTAAGCAAAGATACATTGATGAACTTGTTAACATTATCATCAAGGGTGACAGAATCGAGGAGAAAGAGGCACTGAGAACATAATTGGATCATAGAATCCAATCTTTGAAGGTAAGCAGTAATTCAACTAAAGAAATAATATAAGTTCAATAGATATTAATATTTTATAGTATCTTATGGATCACGATCTCTAATTTTATGTTTTCTTGTATAGACATATGTGCCAGTTGTGACATCACATGGTGAACATGGTGAGGGTTGTTGCACACAACCTTTGTGTAACACTTTGTTTGTTTTCAACAAAATTATAACACTTACCTTTTTTTTTGTGTGGACATTTCTAGCTAGCATCCCATTTGATCTTTATCCATTGGAAATGCCTTTGCTAACAACATTGTATTCTTTAGCTCATGATGAAGTGCGGACTCCTCCTTTGGTTGGCGGTCTAGTATTTGCCTAGTGCATTATCGACAACAAGGACCATGAAAACATAACTGTCTATGCCCACTAGAACTAGTAAAACCTTGTTTTTCTATATTTTTTAACGAGAACTAAATCAAGGACCAATTCAACATATATGTCTCCCATAAAAACTATTTTATGAAAAAAGATGCTTTACTAGGAGATATATAGGATGGTAATTTTTTTTTGTATATCAGTAAGATGTTGTACTTGTGATATTTTAAAATATAGATATAGCTAAGTTTCATTCCTTAATTTAATTAAATGATAACTTGTGATATATTTGAGATATAGCATTATATATATAACTTTGCAAAGACTGAATAGACCCAATAACTTCCCATAACTGACTCCTCAACTAACCCTAATTTCTAAAAAACTCATTATTGTATCAATGACACTAATTTTTGTCCTTTAATGAATCTACAAGTATTCAATAACCTTACAATCTTCTAATAACACTAAAAAAAAGATTGACTCTGATTTGGCTTAGTACTTTGGAGAGGTATTCCCAAACTCACCCTACTTCAATGACTCTTTGAAAGTCTCTCTTCACTTCACTAACCTATTAGCCTTTCAAATCCCAATGATTACCAACCTTGCCTAATTATACTTTGAACTCATAGACAACAATTGTAAACTAGTTACTGCCACACTCAAGTTGCACCAAAAAAATCACTATTATATGTGGCAGTCTTACCAAACTCTGCCTTTACTAACTTTGTTAGACAAAAAAAAACACCAAGTCTTTGACTAGAAAAAAGGTGTCAATATAATGTGTCTCAAACATCTAAAAAAACTTCCTAACAATCAACAAACAAACCAACTCCAACACAATGTGACAGTCCTATGTCTATGCATACCTAACAGGCCAAATTAGGCTTGATGACAAAAAAACTATAACAAAATGGGTGCATAGATAAGATGTTGTTGTTAGGATTACTCTAGGAACATCTCATAAATTTGATTGTACCATTTGATTGATCAAACTCTCTTAATTCAGTCTATGAGTTCATATTTGATTATTTCTAGGCCAAACTTACTCAACAGTTTGCCCCAGGGCATGGGTTTAAAATAGAAAAACAACTCCTTTGGATCCCTCCTTTTGGAATCATGTACTAGACTCGTGTTACTATAAAAATCTAGATTTCCAAGAAATTTGGCTGGTTTCTTTGAGAGTTAAATGCTCATTTTCTCAAAACCCTAGAGAATGGAGAGTTTTTGACCTAGTTAGGGAAAAATACTGATAACTTGATCCATACTGCACCAAATTTAGTCAAACCAACTACATTCGAAAGATAACTTGATGATCTTTCTTCCTACATAGGTTTTGGATCTGTAAGTAATGACAACATTTTGCAAATTTGGAATAAAGTTTCATTGCAACATATTTGCAACATTGTGGCATTGTTGAGCATCCTTTCTAATCAAGTGCTCTTATTGACACAAACTAAGTGCCTACACACCTATAGTGCAATGTGCATAATCCAAAGACTAGATTCCATTGGCATGAGCTTAAGGCTAAGTGTCCCATAGGTTAGAAGCCATCAGTTTATAAAACACCAAGTGGCCTAAAACCTTTACAATTGGACCAAAATAACTATCATAACCTAAGCCTATCTTGAATGACCAATCAAGGCAGTGATCTTCAATATGATGACCCCCTTGACATATGGGTGCCCTGCACCATACTACCCAACTTCAAAGGAACTCAAGTCCTGTGAGTTGGGATGGAATTAAGAGTGTACCTAGCTTTCAAAATCTCTACTTCAGTCAACCATGTAGCATCCTCTTGTGGTGTATCCTTCCATTTAACCAAATAGGAATAATAAGTACCCCTCCTAGTCTACTTGGTAACCTTCTTGTCAAGTATGCATTCAATTTGAGGTGGGGTATGCTTTGGTAGTTGTGTGAGGTCTGCTTGAACATCAACACCTTGAGAAACACCTATACCTACAATATCATCAGCAATAGATGCAAACTTTAAATTCTATGGAAGTGGCATACAGAACAATGAGGTGTGAAATTGGTCGCAAAACCATTTTCTTTAAATTGGTTGGAAAGCCCCCATTTAGGGTAAGCATATGTCATTAGTTCTTGTCATTCCCCATTTATATTGTCTACTATTCTAATTTTAGAAAGGCACTGTCTTTTTTAGTTCATCAATATTACTACTACCCCTTAAATTGTATGAACAATTTTGTATATTATAATGCATTTCTATAAGTTTCACAATTACAATGCAAGACAGTTTAATGCAGTGTTAATCTAATAGATTAAAGTTTCTATGTAGATTAAATAACAAGCCAATAGGCTATAAATGGTGACGATTAAGATGAAGATAAGAAATGCAACATAGATGACATGTTGCAAATGAGACCTTTGTAGATCCTTAAAAATAGGGGAAAATAAAAGAGTTAAAAAATAGAGTAAACAGGGCACCAAATATGTGAACTCAAAACATGGATTCTTCATTGATATGGAAAATCTAAACCTTAAATTGCCTCTATTATGATGTCTTTACAGGAAAGGCATTCTCCTCCATGCATCTATTATGTTCTAATAGATCATAGAACTCAAAAGTAGTATCTTTTTTTTCTTTGTTTTTGGTCCCAAGTTTTTAAGATTTTTACAACCTTGTAATCACATATCACATGCTAGAAGATGATTATGAGGCTATTAATTGGATTGGTGTATCAACATGAAAAGGCTGAGGTAGTATGGCTATATCAATAGTGCCTTCTAACATTTGAATCACTTTGCTCATGGTATATGCATTATCTTGATTGTGTTGCTTGTAGATTGGTATTTATGGTTACTAAAGGGCCTCTTCTATACAAGGTGGCTCTGAATAGAGGCCTATGGTCAATGGAGCACAAGAAAATAGGAAAGACTTATGATCATCAAAGCACAAGAAAGCAAATATTCCTCTTGTTTTGCAGATGAAATTTGGATTATATAGATGTCTAAATTTAGTACTGCTACTGATTTGTAGCTAATAAAACATGAGTACACAGGCGTCAACATTGTCAATTTTGGAGCATTAAATTTATGAAGCTTTAATTGGCTCATCATCTACTATAGATTCTAAGATTCTAGTATTGTAAGTTATTTATAGCTAGTGTGATAGTTCAAGTTGTAAAGCATAGTGATATAGGTTATTTGTACCTTGAGGTTACATTTTACTACATTTTTCTTGAGGTTTATGGTATAAAAAAATCAAAATATTTTTTATATAGAAATTACTTGATTTCAAGAAATTGGGAGAATTTTTTAAGGCTAGGTTGAATTTTTTGAGTTGCAACTGAATTTGCCTATTTCTGATAGTAGACACATTTTTTATGTTAAGTGCATTTGTGGAGTGAATTGTAGTGTTAGCTAATTGTCAGTATTCATTTTTTATGAATGGTCTGTGAATGTTAGAGGTGGGGTCACTTTCAATAGGTGTTCAATCAAGTGCATTTATATTCTTATGTGTTCAGTCAAGTGTAGCTTTATATTCTTATGTGTGTAAAATTACTATATTACAATATGGTATATTGTACTATGGTTTGACATGCACATATTATTATGCTACATAGCTTATTGTGTATTTGTGTACATGTGCATAAGAGTTACCATATATTACATGGTTCTAGAGTTTGATATACATGTTACCATATGTGCATAAGAGTTACCAATAGAGAGAAGTACTACTGAAGTTGATCCATTTCCTAGAGCAGTTTGTGTGACTAGTACTGGTTCATATGAAGGGACATTGTTGTTGAATAAGCAAACTATGTTTTTGTTAAAAGAAAAAAAGCTTCCAGATGCTTTAAAATTGTTATTATTTAAAGTGTGAATTTAGTCTACTTTTACATTACTCATTTTGGACTAATAAACCCTTTATATTTTTGTAGGTAATAATGCTTTCTTTGAACATATTTTTCATATGACATTGAGACTATTTGGACCCACCATACGTAAAAGGTACATAGTTTCATATTATTGCTACATAATATTTCTTTTCTTCGGTTTATTGTAATATATTAAAGTTATTGATCTAAAAATCTATTTGTTTTTAAAAAGGTGGAATTTACAAGCTGTGGAATTAAAAAATCAGCTCATTGCATCTTTTGAGGATAAATTTCGAAAAAACATTTTTGACACTGGCTTACTTCTCAAAAGAGTAGCAAAACATATAAAGACTGTGAGGGATCAATATAGAAGGGCTGTTAAGGATAACCCAAAGTACAATAGTCCTCCTATGATTACATCAATGGAGTGGAATGAAATAATAGAAGATGCAAAGGAGAAAAGGTTATGTAAAATTAGAGTAAATGAAGCAGCACAGGGAGTAAATGAAGCAGCATAGGGCAAAAAAAGGTATGTCATGATAGTATTAAGTACATTGTAATCATGCACTAATTATTGATATTTGTAAATATATAATCTAAGATGTTTGAAATTGTTCATAGATTGCAAGACACATCCATGGCTACAAAAGTGAGACTAGAAAATTTTGGCCAACACAAACTTAGTTCTGGTGGCTATATGAATCTCCAGTCTCGACTTGTAAGTAGGAGCAATGAAATTTCATATATATATTTTAAATATAATGTTGTAAACAATTTTGTTTAATGAAACCATACATGGAAAATTGATGATATTAAGCAAAAAATACAGGGTATAGAATTCAATGTGGAGGTCATAGATGAAGATAGAAAAATTGCCTTGAAGGAAGGCTATAAAGTTGTGGTTACACGCCTACGCGAAGAATCTGTAAGCCTTTCCCAACAATCCAATGCACCAAATGATATCTCACAGGTAATTTGGTCATATGAAAAGTAAATGAAATTGAATAGTTGAGAAGATTCTTTTTTGGTACTAGTTTTGAACATAAATTGACTGCATAACAATGTGCATAACATTTTACTACAACATTCATATCCTACCATAGAACCTGCTCGTGATGAAGGCCATGATGTGCATTATAGTGGTGGAGGTATTAATTTTCTATTGGAAATTAATTATGCAATTATGAATACAATTTAACATCTTCAATTGCAATTTGACATGTATCCTTTTTTTGAATTTTTTAGAGCATGTTGAACATCATGCTGAAGGAGTGGAGCATGTTCCAAGTGTTCAAAAAATACAGGGTATAGAATTCAATGTGGAGGTCATAGATGAAGATAGAAAAATTGCCTTGAAGGAAGGCTATAAAGTTGTGGTTGCACGCCTACGCGAAGAATCTGTAAGCCTTTCCCAACAATCCAATGCACCAAATGATATCTCATAGGTAATTTGGTCATATGAAAAGTAAATGAAATTGAATAGTTGAGAAGATTCTTTTTTGCTACTAGTTTTGAACATAAATTGACTGCATAACAATGTGCATAACATTTTACTACAACATTCATATCCTACCATAGAACCTGCTCGTGATGAAGGCCATGATGTGCATTATAGTGGTGGAGGTATTAATTTTCTATTGGAAATTAATTATGCAATTATGAATACAATTTAACATCTTCAATTGCAATTTGACATGTATCCTTTTTTTGAATTTTTTAGAGCATGTTGAACATCATGCTGAAGGAGTGGAGCATGTTCCAAGTGTTCAACATGTTGGCAGATCAAAATGTTAATGTACATGATGTGGCATTTTTAGGTAAGAAAAATGCATGTTATTTTATACTAGTACTTAATTACAAACTTGTAATAGTTGAAAAAAGAAAAAGAGTATGCCAATTTATCCCATTTACTTCTTACAACAGAGCCCCCTTTAGTGTAGCAACCTCCTACTCCTCCAAAGAGAAGGAGCCATCATAATTTGACATTACACATGCTAGAAGAGGAGGAGAATGATGCAAATATGGATGCTCCTATGAGAACTTTTCTTAAGAGAGCTCTAGAAAAACAAAAAGAAGAAATGATGTTTTAAAAATCTTCTTTGATAAACCTTGTTGGATAATGAAAGAACTTTATTTTAAGTAATTATGTATGAATGATGCGTATTAATACTGATTTTTATTTTATGTTAATGAATATTGTTATGTGTTAATGAAGTCTAGTTTAGTATTGTGTATTAATGAATTTTATATCATATTAATGAATGTTATGTGATTGTATTGATTGAATGTTATAGTTCATAAATGGATGAACGAATGAATGATGTATGTAATTAGATGATAATTGGGAATTTAGATTGATGTTAGGGGGAGGGGGGTGAGGCCAGATGAGCTTCCAACTTCACGGGGTTGGCCTTGTTAAGTAGAGAATGTTATAGTATTCTTGAAACCAAGTGAAGCTGATGCAGGCAAGGGATGAATAAGTAGGGCCAAAGGCACACCTAGCTATCCAAACCACCCTGCAAGAGTTAACACAATGGAAGCAAACATGAGGAACAACACCAAGGAAAGAGAGAACAAGGATATATTTATTGATTCATCAAATATTCAGCATACATGCCCAACTGTAAGGCCTTCTAGGTTATAGCCAATTACAAATGTACAACTTCCAGATCTCCAAATTAGCTTTTAAAATCCACATATCTCTTTTCTTTTGAACTCTCCCCAAAAATTTTCTCTAACCCTAAACCTAAACACCCTACTTATACTTGCCAAAATGGCTTACGGATAATTATAGAACATAGAGAAACCACAAGTTGGCCCTCATCAAATATAATTAACTATACCAAAATTAAATGTGAGCAAAGTCGACCCAATTGGAACTAGGTAGAATGAACTAATATACAAGATTACAAAGAAACCTAGGATGCTCTTGCATCAGATAACCAGGGTTGGAAAAAAAAATGATTTTCTTGAATCATGCAAGTGTCACACCTTGAGCTGAATCCAACTCAGATTGAGAAATCCATGTAGCATCTTCAACTAGTCTATTCTTCCACTTCACCAAATATTCATAGTAATCTTTTCCTCTTGTGATCTTACCAACTCTTTGATCCAATATCTATTCAATCTCTTTGATTTGCTTCTTAGGATAATCATTAGGTACAACAATTTCATCCTCTAACTCATGATACTTATACAAATCAGCAATATTGAATATAGGAGATATATCCATGTCATCAAGTAAGTCAACTTCATAAGCATTACCACTATCAAACTTCTTCAAGATCTTACAAGTCCAAATTTCTTCATCTTCAACTTACAGTATGTTCTAGCTGGGAATCTTCCTTTCTTCAGATGAACCATCACCTCATCACTGAACTAAAAATCACGGTGTCTTCTAGACTGATCAGCATTCTCTTTATACTTCTGATTACTTTGTTCCAATCTCAACTTCACTTCCTTATGCAAAGACACCATAAAATCAACAAATTCTTCTCCTGCAGCGCTTCTCTTTTCTTTGCCAACAACATCTCTTAAATTTGATATGCCTCTAGGATACATTCCAATAACAATCTCAAAAGGTGTCTTCCCTATACTCCTATTCATAGAATTGTTATATGCAAATTCAGCTTGTGCCAATACCATGTCCCAATTACTTGGCTTATTGCCAACCAAACATCTTATCAAATTACCCAGGCTTCTATTCATAACCTCTATCTGTCCATCTATTTGTGGATGAAATGTAGAACTAAACTTCAACTGAGTACCCATCTTCTTCCACAAAGTCTTCCAAAAATATCCAACAAATTTACTGTCTTTGTCAAAAATAATACTTCTTGGTAATCCATGCAATCTCACAATCTCTTTAAAAAAAAGTTTAGCAACATGCTCAGCATCTGATGTCTTCTTACATGGTATAAAATGAGCCATCTTAAAAAATCTGTCCACTACCACAAATATGGAATCATACCCTTTCATTGTCTTAGGCAATCCAAGAACAAAATCCATACTAATGTTAGTCCATGGTTTCTCAGGAACAGTAATAGGTGTATACAAACTAGTATTTTGACTCACTCCTTTTGTAACTTGACAAACTCCACAACTCTTTACAAATTTTTTAACATCCTTATACATTTGTGGCCAATAATATTTTTCTTTCAGCAAACCCAATGTCTTATCAATTCCAAAATGTCTAGCTAATCCACCACTATGCTTTTCTTTAATTAGATTCAACCTCATAGAACTTCTAGGAATACACAACTAAATGCCTTTGAACAACATACCTTCTTGAATGAAATACTCATCATACTTACTTATGTGATCTATCAGATTTGGTGCTCTACACTCTCTCCATGCCTTAGAAAAATAAGGATCAACATCGTATAACTCTTTCATCTCATCAAAACCAAGAACTTCAACATTCATTTCAGTCAACAAAGAATGTCTTCTATCAATACATCAGCAAATTTGTTAGTAACTCCACTCTTATGCTTAATCACAAATATAAAACTCTGCAAATATTCAACCCACTTCATATGTCTTTGATTCAATTTATGTTGACTTCCCAAGTATTGTAAAGCTTTATGTTCAGTACACAACACAAACTCCTTAGGCATCAAATAATGTCTCCACTTCTTCAATGCTTGAACAATAGCATAAAACTCTTGATCATACACAGAATATTTCCTTCTGACATCATTCAACTTTTCACTAAAGCAAGCAACATGCTTACCTTCTTGACTTAATATAGCTCCTATTGCATTACCACTTGCATCACATTCAACTTGAAATACTTTTTTGAAATCAAGCAAAGCCAATACTGGTAATTCTGCAACCTTTTGTTTCATAGTATCAAAACTCTTATTAGCTCCATGTGTCCACTTGAATTCTTTTTATCTCCCCTCATTGTCTCAATCATAGCATTGCAAACAACACTAAAATTCTTTATAAACTTTCTATTAAAACTAGCTAAACCATGAAATGATCTTACCTCACTCACATTCTCAAGTGTAGGCCATTCCAAAATTGCTTTAACCTTCTCAGGATCCATCTTCAAACCATTAGCTAAAATCACAAATCCCAGATACACAATCTCCTCTTGCATAAAAGAACACTTTTTTAGATTAATCAGCAACTTTTCCTCTTTCAACCTCTGCAATACTTGTCTAATATGCTCAAGATGTTCTTCCTTAGTCTTATTGAATATTAGAATATCATCCAAAAAAACAATCACAAACTTACCCAAAAATATTTTCAGAACTTCATTCATTAACCTCATGAAAGTACTAGGTGCATTAGTCAAACCAAAAGGCATAACCAACTATTCATACAAACCATCTTTTGTCTTGAAAGTAGTCTTCCATTCTTCACCTTCTCTAATTCTGATCTAATGATAGCCACTCTTCAAATCAATCTTGGTAAAATACTTTGCTCCACTTAAACAATCCATTATGTCATCCATCCTTAACATAGGAAACTTATATTTCACTGTTATCTTGTTAATGGCTCTAGAATCAATACACATTCTCCATTCTCCATTCTTTTTAGGTGCTAATACAATAGGTACAACACATGGACTCAAGTTTTCTCTGATCAAACCTTTCTGCAACAACTCATGCACTTGTCTGTTAAGTTCTTCATTCTCTATAGGTGTCAATCTATATGGTGCTTTGTTTAGCAAACTTGCTCTAGGAATCAAATCCATACAACGACTTATACTTCTTACTGGAGTCATCAGCAATAATTTCTTTATATTCATTGAGCAATTTTGCAATTTCTTTTGGCACTTGGTCAATACTACCATTTGTCACTCGGTCACCACTATCTGGCACTTGGTTAGTATTATTCTCTTGCACTTGGCCTTCATTGAAAAAACTTGGTTTTCTTGAAATTATGGAAAAACAAACCTAATTCTTCTTCACTTCCTTTTCAAATTGTTTCCCATTAACCATACAAATCTTTACAGTAGTACAATTAACCTCATCTGGAACTTCAATCAAAGGCAAAAATGTTTTTTTCTTCCCATTCACCCAAAGAGTATATTGATTCAATTTGCCATCATGTACAACATGTCTATCATATTGCCAAGGTCTACCCAACAAAATATGACAACAATCCATGGGTATAATATCACACAAAAATTCATCAACATAATTTCCACTTTTAAATTTCACAAGGCATTGATCACTTACCAATATCTTATGCTCATCTTTGATCCATGAAACATGATAAGGTTTGGGATGTTTCAGCCTCTCTAACTGCAACTTGGTAACTAGCTCTTCTGATGCCAGATTTGTAGAACTCCCACTATCAATGATCACTTTGCAGCATATTCTAGCCATCTTACATCTTGTCTTGAAAATACTTCTCCTTAAAACAGGTTCCTCATCACTTCTTTTATTACATAAGGTTCTTCTCACCATTAGATTTTCTCCAACCTCAGGTCCACTTGGTGAACTTTCAATGTCTTCTTGAATCACAACATTTCTATTATTCTATCCACTTTCAGAGGATCTACATTCAAAAGATCTATGCCCTTCTTTGCCACATCTAACAAAATTACCATGAAATCCACTTCTAGAATAGGAATTACCTCTTCCTCAGTAAGAATTAGTGCCTCCTTGGTAAGAATTACCACCTTTCCATTCGGTCTTGCTTTATCATTACTCTTCCATTTAGATTTGCCTTTATCTTGCATAGAATTGTCAGATCTACTAGTTTCTCCATAAGATCTACCTCTACCTCTTTGGAATCTACCACCTCTACCTCTTTGTCTTTGTTCATGTTTCTTTATCAAGATCTCCTCAGCCTTCAAGGCATACTGGTATGCTTCTTCCTCACTTTCCAACTTCACAAAACTTATCTCATCTTGAATTCCAAATCTCAATCCATTAATGTACCTTGCAATTTTCTCAACATCATCATCCACATGTCTAGATCTGATGTCCAATCTATAGAATTCCTCGGTATATTCTTTCACAGTCATGTCCCTTTGTTTCAAATTTTGCATCTTTCTCAATAAGATAACTTGGTAATCAGTAGGAAGGAATTTGTTCTTTACCTTGTTCACCATCTTTGGCCAAGTACTTATCTTCTCCTTTCCTCTCCTTTTTCTATTAGTTTGCAAGTGCTCCCACCATAATGATGCATGACCTTTCAGCCTAGTGACTACAATATTCACCTTTTTTTTATCAGGAGTGTTTTCATACTCAAAGAGCTTGTCCATATCAGAGATCTAATCTAGCACAGTATTTGTATCCAATTTCCCATCATAAGAAACAATTTCTATAGAAGGCTTTGAATTTTCCCTAGACAATAATCGCAACAATCTTTCCTCATCTCGATCTTCTTTAGGTTCTGGATTATGGTTTGGTGCTATGGCTTCATCATCACTTACATCTTCAAGATGCACTTCTCTCCTCAAGGCCGTCTCCACAACATCTAATTTGGCTGCAATTTGTCTTAACTGATCCAATATAGCATTATCAACATTATTTCCTCTACCATGAACCATCTTTACAAATTAGGTTCCTACAAGATCGTAACCCTCTGCAAGTTATAGGTCAAATCCACAGATCTGCCACCCTACAACCAAATCCAAATTAGGGTTCTACAAGATCCAATCTCCACAAGGATGAACTTTGGGCTCTGATACCAACTGATGTAGGCAAGGGATGAATAACTAGGGCCAAAGGCACACCCAACTATCCAAACCACCCTGCAAGAGTTAACACAATGGAAGCAAACATGAGGAACAACACCAAGGAAAGAGAGAACAAGGATATATTTATTGATTCATCAAATATTCAGCATACATGCCCAGTTGTAAGGCCTTCTAGGTTACGGCCAATTACAAATGTACAACTTCTAGATCTCCAAATCAGCTTTTTAAATCCACATATCTCTTTTCTTTTGAACTCTCCCCAAAAATTTTCCCTAACCCTAAACCTAAACACCCTACTTATACTTGCCAAAATGGCTTACGAATAATTCTAAAACATAGAAAAACCACAAGTCGGCCCTCATCAAATATAATTAACTATACCAAAATTAAATGTGAACAAAGTTGGCCCAATTGGAACTAGGCAAAATGAACTAATGTATAGGATTACGAAGAAACCCAGGATGCTCCTACATCAGAAGCTCAAACTAACATAAAATGGACACTTTGTATGTGGTAGGTCTAAAATGATCCACAAGTACTACTGCCCATAACATGAATTTGTGAAATACATTCTAATATCACCAATTTTAACACTCTATTTGAAGGGACTCTAATTATTTTCCTAAATCCCTCCTTTCTTGAGAATTGGATGAACATTTTGTTTCTTTTCACAAATTTTTATCTAAATCTTTTATTTTTTTGTGTCTAAAGAATGAATTTCATCTTTGTTCATGGTCTCATTAATTCTTGTGTATATGAGACTTGTTGTTGTGCCTTCTCCTTGTGATAACGAATCCTTCTATTATGAATAAGCTAATATCTCCTTATTAAGATGTTCATCTGACAATGAATCTTTTTACTCCCCTTTGGTTTCATCTCTTCTATTCTTTCTTTTAATCTCATTATTATTTCTCATATTTCTATTTGTTGTAATCTCATTAATTTTCTCTCCTCTAGAATCTATTTCCAGATCTGTGTTTTGAATAATGATATTATCCATTTTATGTAATTATTTAATCTACTATTGGATTTAGATGATCTCTATTGGAACTTTCTTGAGGTAAGGGGTTCATTCCCATGTACATAATTGTATATAAGATTATGTTCTTTTGTAGGCTGTAGAAAGTTTTGGCTTGTTCAGTTCTCACTTATTGCCCACATTCTCAGCAACTCCTTGCATTCACATTATTGAATCATATGCCCAATGGATTTAACCCTAGTCCTTTCCAAGAGTTTGGAGTCTTCTACTTTTTTCAAGAAAAATTTGTCCCCATTTAGAGCCATTTGTTGGGTTTTGGGGGGTTTTCTAATCAGACCTCATTGATGGAAAAGAGGTCTATTTGAAAGTGATCCCAATTAGAAAGAAGAAGTATAGATATGTATAAATAATATTAGATCAATGGGGAACCTGTCATTCTCAACACTAGACCTTATCCATTGATGCTTGATAAACATTTCTAAGCTATAAATATCCTCACCAAAGAAAATTCAAGTATGAAACTTGATGACTTACTCATTTTATTATGGGGGTAGGTATTTGGTGTATATATACATCATAGTCGAGTGTCCTTGAAAAACCCTCTTGTTTTTGCAAAAGTGATTGCATCACAAAGCTTGGGTATGCCACCTCCAAAAGATGAACTCAGTGTTATGATAACATGGACTTGGCAAAGGATATCTATTATGCTGAGAGGCTATACAATGGTAGTAACAAGGAGAATATGTCATAGAATCTTTTGTGTTAAGAAAAAAGAATAGAGGCCATTACATATGAAATTTTTTTTATATTTCATAATAGTGGGCCCGAATCATAAATAATATACATCCTTATGCATTGCATTGTATCTAGTATTTTCTGCTAGCTTATGCAAGTTTGAAATTTCAAATGATTGTTGAACCTAGAAACAAGCTCAACATCTGCATAGAGGCCTGTAAATAATTTTTTGACGTAAACAAAAGCTTATAAAAGGTTCATATGGTGAAATGTTCAAACTCTTTTTTAATTTTTTATTGTAGTACTTGTTAACTATGCTTTTGACTTTCTACACAAGGAAGAGGTTAAAAGAATACCCTAGATATATTTCATCTATTAGCCTTTTGAGCTTGAACACTTCCATGACTATCTAAATCACATGTAGGTACTATAGTTACCTAGAAAGATACAGAGTTTCTTGTGTATTTATCTTTAATTATGCTGTACAATGATTTTCCTATAGTGATATTGGTAACATGCTTTTAGAATGCTCATTAAGTGACCAGATGATCCAGTTTTCTTGCTAGGCTCAAAAGTACAATGGTTTATACTTAATGATGTTGGTGGTATGTTTTTAGATTATGGATGAGCATGATATGCCTGATACAAGGTGATCCATTAGCCTTGTAACCCAAGTGTAGGTCTTTTTAGAATGTGTATGAATCTAACTTTTTGTCAACATATTATTAGTATTTCTATTGCTTGCCATAATTTGATGACAAGGTGCACCTGACATTAAACCATGAACTTTATGGAGATTACCACATCTTTTTCTATTAAAATAAATAGAAATGTAAGAATATAATTTACATACAAATAATTCAATTCACAATCCATCAAAAGGAATTCTTCAATACCAGCTTTGCTAGTCAAAACAACTGCGCAGTTGTATACAAATTTATTGGAAACTATGATTTTCCTTGACTTTTGTTCAAATGATTCTTTTTATTTAGTTTTTACCTGATATCCAACTCATCTAATGTTGGTACATGAAATAAACACTAGGATGATTAAAGAGCATGAGTGGACTTCAATACAAGAGTCAAAAAATATTCTCTCAACATTCAAGGCAAGTGTGTTTTACTTGATGAAACTTGTATAGCTATAAAAGTGGGCCTCCATGGTTACCCTATCTGACATCAATATTTGTGCTGACTATTCCTGACTCAATGTTGATTCACAAATAAACTTAATGCAACCTATCTGCCATACTTAGGATCATCTTTGTGATTTATTTGATATTACATTATATCTCTTTTACTAATATCTCATTTTTATGTTGTGCAAATTTCGTGAACTTTGGATTTCTGTCCATAAACCCTAGTTTTGGGCTCTGAACAAGTAAGTAGCTAAGCTCAACTCCTTAGTTTTAGCTCTGGATTATAATTAATATATAACTTCATATTTGACTATTGGGAATGAAGCATCATATTTGCTAGTGCTCAAAATTAAATTACCAAAGCAAGAGACATTTTTGTTCTCCATTATGAAGGAATTTTGTTATTGATATCTTTTTCAATAGTATACAATTAGTTTCTAGAAGTATGAATCTTATTTTACATTATTAAGTAAATGGTAATTTATTAGTTGAGCAACAGATGTAATGAAATTGTAATGAACAACCCTACTTTGCTAACCAATTTCTCCGTTTTCCCTTTCCAAGTTTAATGACTACGAATTTCATCAAAAAATTTGCATCATTAATTTCATAAACACTTAAATGGATATGCAATCATTGCATCAAACAATTGGCATGTTTTAGAGCTTTTATTTACAAGTCAGGAAATAGATTGAACATAGAGTACTAGCTAGTATTAAGTGGACTAGATATATTGACAATACTACTGGTAGATTGTACAAATTTTGTCACATGGGAATGTTGGTGTTTCATTGAACATTTAATGGACATTATATTTGAACTTTCCCCAATAGTTTCTATAGGGAATGATGGTCATAGAATATCCCCAATAATGATTAGATATGGTTGTATATTCAATCTGGATGTGAGGCAATGTAAGAAGAGTATGTCCAAATAGGAATAAGTATTTTACACTTCAAAAATTTCCCATAACTATTTGAAATTGTTATACTCTAGTCTGATATTGCTCATTGGTTTAGAGGCTCTTCCAACAATCCTTAACCCTAAAATTATTCATTCACTTCAACAACAAGCAGCTAAAATTAAGACATTTTTAACAACTAGAAGTTGGAGTGGGAACTTCTAATGTTGGTGGCTGGTTTACTTGCCTCCAAAGGCTCTAAATGATGTTGACTCCTTTAACATATAGCATGCTTTCCTTGTTTCACCTACAGGTGGTGGCAAATTATATGTTCCTATGGATCTTTTGACATGTCTAAGAGATGGCATCTCTTCATGATACCAATTGGTTTATTCCATATATCATACCTTTCATACTTAATGATTATTTGTTATGTTCATTGTTTTTCTATCTCTCCCATTTGAAAGTTTGGAATGTGAGTTCACATTTAAACCTTAGGGAAAAAACCCTATAGCCTCACAGGTTTTGACTTAAATAAATTAAAACTTAAATCTGTCTTCTTAATCAAATCAACTGTGGATTGTACAAGATTCAAAGGAGATTTACATAGATTTTTTCATAGTTATAGGCATCAGAACTCTAGGTAAAAACTCATTGGGATTTTCCCATAAATAATAAATTTGTGTGTGAGTAAGAAGACAATCCACATTACACTGTTGTGTGTAATGTTAAAATGATTTATAAAATTAATTTTTTTTTATAGCTGTTGGGTTGTATCCTAGATGAACTTACCTAGCCCATAAAAGAAGGCACATAATGCCAACATAGCCTACCAAGAGAGATTAAGCTAGACCCAACATGCATATGGAAAGCCCCTTACCCTTTATGACTACTATATCAATTCAAAGCTATCATACCATACTTGAAGATGACCATACCGTCATTGTGGGGATATCCAAGTTATTGGGGAGTATATGGAGTTGCTGATTGGAGACTTGCAAGCTAGGTTGTGAGGTCATAAAATGATTTATGTCATTTTGTTTATATCATTAACTATTTATGAGATTCCTAGGTCTATTAATCTACATCAACAACATAGTTTTTGAAAGATATCTGTTGCATATATTTTTCAATAATATTAGTTAAAAAATGGAATTGCCATTAGTATAGGTTAATATTATGATGTTAATAATGTTATTCCTTTAAAAAAAGTCAAAAATGAATTTAGTCCTACTTGCATCAACCATACATAGTTTTTGAGTGATTTCTGTTGCATACATTTTTCAACAATATTAGTTAAACAATGAAATTGCTATCAATATCTTGAATGCATAAGTTAATATTGTGATGTTAATTATGTTATTTCTTTAAAACAAGTTGAAAATGAATTTAGTCCAATTGGAAGTATACTGTTTGATGAAATGTATTAAACTTACGAAAAATACAATTTTTGGGAAAA
Source organism: Cupressus sempervirens (assembly GCA_028749045.1). Lineage (NCBI taxonomy): Eukaryota > Viridiplantae > Streptophyta > Pinopsida > Cupressales > Cupressaceae > Cupressus > Cupressus sempervirens. The sequence continues at coordinate 246,683,623 of CM053783.1, forward strand.
GATTTTGGGGCATTATGTTACACGAAATAATCATTCTTGTTGGACTCTGTAGCTCAAACTCAATTCTATTGTTAGTTTCATATGAAAATGAAAGAAATAAAGGGGACCACTAGTCTTGTAAATACACTAAAAGCATGATGTCCATCAAGCTTGACATGTGCTGTAATGGGTCTGAATCCTTATGTTCTACTATTAATGTGATAGGAAAGGATTTTGATTGTGCGCACTCAGGTAGAATGAAAAGCTGCAATATATCATTTTATACCGTGTTTACTATATGTCTTGGTTGGCATACCTATGTACATATATAATCAATCTAGTGTAGGCCCTCACATCATGCAATTATTATTTCTCAAAATTATTTTGGCCCACTTATGGGGTTTTGGAATTTATAACTGTTAGTCTGTTATAACCTATTTCAACCATGTGGCACCTCTACTAGGGACATGCAAGAAATTATCCCCAAGTTCAACAAAAAATTGCACCAAATTCTCGTGGCTTTGAGGCCAAATGATGAAAAAAATAAGTGTTCCTTTTTGAACTCAATGCCACATGATATTAATTTTCACCTTAGGAGAGGTAGAGAGGCAAACTTCACTATTGCATAAAGATAAGATATTGAACTTGAAGATGATTTTATCATAGTGAGAAAGTGGAAAAGGAAGGTACAAAAAGTCCCAAATGCACAAGCATCTACTTCAAACACTACTCTTTAATACAAAGGTTAGTAGACGATGTGATAATTGTGAAGTGACAATTGCCTAAAGCTACAACACCTTTCAAGGATATTCCATGCAAATACTAGAATCAAGGCATAAGAAATACAAGAAAGTAGTTCAATTTTCCTCCTACATAGCATAAGCTCCAAATTGAACTTCCTATTAAGAATAATATGTGCAATTTTCACCTCATAGATGACCATGATAGAACTTCATGTCCAAAAAAATATGCCATGAACAATTAGAAGCCAAGAAAGCAATTAATTTTGATTGGGGTTAAACAACAACACTATTGAAAGCTTGAGGGCTAGAAGCCACATATGTCACACACTTGTTCTGTAAAAGTGGGGTCAAATAGGCCAAAAACCAGTAACAGTCAGCTATTGGGGATAGTTGGTCCAAAACACGAATATCTAATTTTGAGATATGTTAAAATATAGCCAACTGGGTATCAAAATATGTGATTACGAGAGTCTTTTGGGACATCTAGGATGGAAAAAAAAATGCTCACTGGAGACTTAATTACAAATTAGGCCTAGTAGGACAACAAGAGGAAGATGAGGAGAGAGAATGAAGACAAGACATGGAGTGGGGTAGAAGGGAGGGACGATGAGAGAGGGAGGGAGGGTGTGAGAGGGGAAGGAAGGAAGTGGGGAGGGTGAGAGATGAGAGGGGGAGAGGAAGAGTAGGGAAGTGGGGATGAGGGAGTGATGAGGAGATATGGAGAGGGGAGAAGGGTAAGTTACCATGATCTTTACTTTTCATTGCATCAAGCACAATTTGTTATATGCTCTAATCTTTTATACATTGTTAAATTTCTGCTACAAATTTTTAGTGAAGGAATTAAGAGAGATTTGCAATGTGGTAATAGAATAAGTTCTAATTGTCCTGGTGAACATGCATGCAAAATTAACAATATCAGTTTCCCTCAATCCATTTGTAATGTAGGTTCATTTTGGATTTGATTGTGTGCATTTTTTAGCATCATCATTTCAGATTACTCTCTGTAATCCATCATCAGCTGGATGAGAGAGTGTAGGATGCATGCAAAATGTCATATCATATGCAATGCATGTGAACTGTTTTATAGAATGCCTAAAAAAATTTTACACCTAAGTGTTGGTCAAAATTTCTACCTTGATTGGTTGAAATTTATAACAATGGTTGGATGTTTTCTACCTTCAATGGTCAAAATTTTCTACCTTCATTGGTCAAATTTTCCTAGCCTTGGTCAAAATTTTCCAGTTTAATTGGTTGAAATTTCTACCTTTATTGATCAAAACTTTCCACATCATTTGGTTGAAAGTTCTACCTTTATTGGTTGAAAGTTTCTAGTTCAATTGGTCAAAATTTCTACCTTTATTGGTCAAAACTTTCCACACCAATTGGTTGAAAGTTTCCACTTCAGTTGGTCAAAATTTCTACCTTCATTGGTCAAAATTTTGACCACTACTTGGTCTATCTTGAGCCATGGCTTTGGATGATTTTCAACCAACAGATTGGTCAAAATTTTGACCAACCAAAGATTGGTCAAAATTTTGACCAAAAAATTGTCAACCAATGGGCTGGTCAAGTTTGGTCAAATGTTGGTCAAAATTTCAACCAATAAAGGTTGAAAAGTGGGCCCAAATGTACCAGTGTAACAACATCTGTATTTTCTTAAACCAACATATCCTAATATCTTAAATACAATAAATTGGAGGGTATAGTAAGTCAACTATATGAGATGCTTCTATAGTTGATTGCTACTTTCATTCATACTAATTGTCAACATACTCTCTTGAAATTTTTGAGCTTATATTTGGTCTATAATTATTTGTAGTCAAACAATGCTCTTTCCTAGATTTGGTAGAAGATATTTAAAGAAAACACACTTCTCACAAGATTCTTACCCTCTAGTTTATTATATTTAAGATATTAAGATATTAGGATTTTTCATGATCACCTTGGAAATAACATCTGATCACCTTGGAATTTTTCATGTATTGCATCTACATTTTCTTTGCCATTACTTATAACAATGTTTCAAGGTTGGGAAACACTTTAACATCCTTTGCATGGTTTAGAGGTAATGTCATTATGGCAGAGGCTTCTATAAGAGAATGAGCCTCATGATTATGACATTTACACAAAAGCAAAACTTTCTTCTTCAACTCCTTTCACTCAACTCTTCACTAAAGTTATTCTTCTACCAGTAAGAATAGATGTTGTTAGCATGAATGCCGATGCTATGGGGGACTATTGCAAAACATTGTTATGATGTATCTATAACTGTGTTTGTCATTGATGACAACATAGTAATGAGTTTGTAAAAGACTGACAGAGCAACAAACTATGATTTTTTTATTTAGTACAATACATTACTTATCTGCTTATGCATAGTTACCAGCACATACTATAGTATGTATTTGTCACTTGGGCAAGTGCACAGAACTTGAATTGATAGTGTACAAAAGATATAGTTGATATACATAAAATCATATGGGAATAGAATATTAGGAAAGAAGTTCCTACTGTATGATTAATACAACTCATTGTAATTGATATAAAGGGTTGCATAGTTAACTGGAGGTTGTATACTAACTGCTGATGATGTTAGTGAGTGTACATGTACAGAAGTCATATGTGTGAAAGTTTTTGTATAATTATGAGCTGACAACATTAATTAAATGTGTATTTCATTTAATTAATGTATGATGACAAAGTATGAAGCTGAATCAAGGATTTAATATCAAGTGTGGTATAAAGGAAAGATGTTTTCCAAGTTTTAGATATCATCTTTGAGATATATTGAGTAGAGATGATTTGGGAATTGGGAAGCAGCAGAGCAGAGTGATTTACTAATGCATATAAGTGACCTTAAGGGTTACTGTTGATGGTTACAAAGTTCTAGACTTGATTGCATGATCAGAAGGTGAATAAGTCCAACATACTAGACAAGAGGAAGAAGCAAAATATTATCACACATCTATTATTCTGAAAGAAATATTACTGAGGTTAATTGGATAGTGGGTTCATTGATTAGATCCTAAAGTTGTTTGGACGGTGGGTTCAGCTGCCTTCCACAACTCCTAATAGGGTTGGAATCTCCTAATAGGGACTCTTGTACTAAGTTTTGTAATAGACTCCTAATAGGGTTAATCCTCTAACAAGGAATATTCATATTAGTACATCATTTTTTAGGCATCATTCCCATCGAGGTTTTCCCTCTGATCAAGGGTTTCCCTAGTCAACACATTTGTTGTAATTGTGTGTATGCATCTCTTTATGGTTAGTTGAAATTTATTAAGAGGATAAATGTTTTAGATTGTTATACAATTGATTCACCCCCCTCTTAGTTATATTGGTAGACTATTATTTCTAACAATTAGTATCAGAGCCTCAGGTCGTTGAAGAAAAAGTTTAACAACTTTGGGAGATCCATGGTGAATCTATTCAGAAAGGAAAGTTTGAGATTTGATGGCACAAACTATGAAAATTGGAAGGATAAAATGAAGACTCATCTCCTATGAATGGGTCCAGGATATTGGCTTGTAACCAAGGCATCTAAAAACATTTCAAAAGAAGACAATCTTGAGAGCTGTACTGAGGGACAAATAGAAGTATTCATGAACAACATAAGGGCAAGAGAAGCACTACTATCTGCTCTACTTGAAAGTGATTATAGCCAGGTAAAACAACTAAAAACATCTCATGAAATTTGGAAAACCTTAGAAGCTAACTACAAGGGTGATACACATGCAAAAAGGGTTAGATTACACAGTCTGTATTTCACATTCCAAGATGCTAAGATGATGGAAGATGAATATGTAAGAACCTATATTGGTAGAATATCTAAGATTTTTGTAGGAATCACATCTCTTGGTGGAAATAAGTTTGATGATGAAGTAACGTGGAAGATCTTGAAAATTTTAACACCACCTTTCAAGACAATAACATAAATGATTTGGGTAATGTTACCTTGTACCACTAATTTCACCAAAGAAACACTGCTTGGTAGATTGGAAGCTAAATAATTCGATCTAAAATAATCCAAAGAATTATAAAAAGTTGAGACAACATTTAGTTCTTTTAACATTAAACTTGGTCTAGAAAGGAACATAAAAGCACAAGGAGACATTGCTAGCAGTGACAAGTCTATTGAGGAAAAGATTTAGGAAGGAGTGGCTCTTCTTATGGAAAGAGAAAGTGATGGTAAGAATATCTTTAAATGTTGGACATGTAATGAATACAGTCATTGTACATCTAAATGTCCTAAGAGAGAAAGAAAGTATAAGGGAAGATTCAAATCCAAAAGACCTAGAAATTGTTTATATGCCAATGAAGAAGAAGAAGAAGAATCTAATCAAAGAAGAAGTGAAGATGAATTATGATTCATAGCTATAAAGGAGGATGCTATTGATAGAGAAATTAGAGAAGAAAGTGTGTTGATCTCACAAGTTGAAAGGAAGGATTAGATCATTGATAGTGCTTGTTCACATCATATGACTGGTGATATGAGAAAATTTGTCAAATTTAGAAGCCATGATGGATGAATTATTAGAGTAGGATACAATGCAGCTTGTCACATCACAGGAATTGGATCTATGACACTAGATGGTAAAACAAATACTGATGATGTTTATTTTGTTGATGGACTAAAACATAACTTGTTAAGTGTTGGAAAACTTATGGACAAAGGTTACCAACTACAGTTTGGTAATGAAACATGCATTATCAAAAACAAGGAAGGAAACTACTTGGTACTGGCACAAGAACTAGAGGTAATGTATTTCAGTTAAACTCCACTGAAACAACATGATTGGTAGCTAAAGTTGACAACATTTGATTATGAAACAGAAGATTTTGTCACATTAATTTTGATAACATTGTGAAAGCCAGTTATACACTTTCTGTGAGAGATTTACCTTAGATCACTAAGCCCATTGACATTATTTGTAAGGAATGTATCTTGGCCAAGCAGAAGAAAATCTCATTTCCTAGCAAGCAGTTTGGTACTACACAAAAGTTAGAATTGGTTCATACAGATCTTAGTGGTCCTGCAAGAACAAGAGGAATCTATGGAGAAAGGTATTTTATGGTTTTTGTTGATGATTTTACTAGAATTATGTGGGTAGGTTTCCTTAAAGAAAAATTAGAAGCATTTGAGAAATTCAAGATATTCAAAAATGAAGTAGAGAATGAATTTGGAATTAAAATCAAAAGCTTAAGATCAAATAGAGGATGAGAATTCACTTCTAGAGAATTCAATATCTATTGTGAAGAGCATGGTATCAGGAGATAGCTATCCTCACCCCATACACATAAGTAGAATGAGATTGCTGAAAGAAGAAATAGATCAATAGATGAAGCAACTAGAGCTATGCTATTTGAGAATGATGTATGGACAGAGTATGGAGAAAGCACCTTATGAGTTATGGTTTGGTCACTCACCATCAATCAAATATTTTAGGATATTTGGAAGCAAATGCTACATCAAAAGAGATGATGATATTGGTAAGTTTGATCCAAGAAGTGATGAAGGTATGTTTCTTGGCTATTCATTGAAGAGTAAAGCTTACAAATGTTTCAACTATAGAACAAAAACTATAGTAGAGTGCACAAATGTAAAAATAGATAAAAGTTTGGCACTAAGGAAAAGATGATGGACTATAAATCTGATGGAGATGGTTATTCTGAGATGACCAATAGATGCAATGAACTATTTCTCAAGACTAACAATGACTTGTAGAATAATATGAAAATAGAGGAAGCAAGAGAAGAATAGAGCATGGTACCTAAAATAAGATTTGAAGCAACAAATCCTACCCAAAATAAGAATGAAATGAGAAATTATCCTACTGGTCAGATAATAGGAAGTAAAGAAAAAGAAGTAATGACAAGAAGCAAAATTAATGATTAAACTATGCCTAATATCTCAAGTAGAACCAAAAAGTGCAGATGAAGCAGTGAAGGATGATCATTGGCTAAAAGCAATGGAAGAAGAACTTCAATAGATAATAAAAAATGACACATGGGAATTGGTTCCTAGACCCAATGAAAAAAATGTGATTGGTACAAATTAGGTATTCATATATTAAATGAATGAACAAGGACAAGTAATAAGAAACAAAGCAAGACTAGTATGCAAAGGTTACTCTCAACAAGAAGGAATTGATTATGAGGAAACATATGCACCTGTAGCAAGAATGGAAGTAGTTAGAATGTTCTTAGCATATGTAGTAAATAAAAATTTTGAAGTATATTAGATGGATGTCAAATCAACATTCTTGAATGGAGAACTTGAAGAAGTCTATATTGAGCAGCTAGAAGGATTTCCTTTTACAAAAGAGAAGGATATGGTTTGTAAAAATTAAAGAAAGCTTTGTATGGATTAAAGAAAACACCTAGAACCTAGTATGCAAGGTTGGATAAATACTTGGAAAAGCTTGGATTTGTTAAAGGAACAACAAATAGTAACTTGTACTTGAAAGAAATAGAAGATGGTTTGCTAATAATTATTGTATTTGTTGACGATATCATTTTTGAAGGAAATGATGAAGCCAATAACAAGTTCACAGAAGATATGAATAATGATTTAGAGATGAGCATGATAAGGGAAATGAATTTTTTCTTAGGATTTCAAATTATTCAAAACAAAAAAGGAATATTTATTTCTTAGACAAAGTATTTTAAAGATTTGTAAAAAAAAAAAATCTAGAAAACTATAAACCTGTTGGAACTCCTATGGTAATTGGTCATTGGTTATCAAGAAAGGATGAGACACCTACTATTGAACAAAAAAAGTACAGATCTATGATTAGAGGATTGGAATATTTGAATCATAGTAGACCTAATATAGCTAATGCAATTGGAATTGTAGCAAGACGTCAGGCTGATCCTAAAGAATATCACTATGCAGTAGTAGAAAGGATATTTAGATATCTGAAAGAAATATCTAATTATGGAATTTGGTATGAAAAAAGTAATGAATTTACTCTTTGTACTTATATTGATACTAATTGGGCTGAAGATAGGAATGATAAAAAAAAGCACCAGTGGAGGAGCATTCTTTCTTGGTGGAAGATTTGTTTCTTGGCTCAACAAGAAGCAAGATTGCACCTCACAAAGCACTGCATAAGAAAAATATGTTGCAGCAGTGAACAACTGTAATCAAGTCATATGAATGAAGTAGATGATGAAGGATATTGGAATTACATTCAAAGAACCTATTATCATTTACTATGATAATACAAGTACAGTTAAGATGTCTAAGAACCCTATTTTGTATTCTAAGACTAAGCACATCTCTATAAAGTATCATGTGTTGAAAGAGAAAGTTGTAGAGAAAGAAATCAAACTGGAGTACATTAACACTAAGGAAAAGATTGCAAACATTTTCACAAAAGCCCTACCAAAGTATACATTTGAGTACCTAAGAGGCATGCTTGGAGTTATGCCCCTGCCTAGCTCAGAATAGAAGATGCAAAAGTGCATTAGTCCAGGCTACATTGAACTATTGTTAGACTGGATTGAATGCTGATGCTTCCTCAATAGGGGAGCATTTGTGATGAACAAAGTTAGTCAAGTACTCTTGGTAATTGGTAATTGGTATGCAACAATATCTTTAGACACTTGTGTTGTTTATAGAAGTTTTAAAGCAACAGACTGGCTTGTGGTCATGCTAATAGATTATTGTATGTTCAAAACAATTGAACCATTTGTGTACTATATTTGATATTGATGTCAATGGGGGAGAAGTATGGCATGAAAAACATTGTACTATGGGGGAGAAATGTTCCAATAATTTGCAACTAGATTTGATTGATGAAGAGACTTGTTGGTATTCTTGGAACTGGATGTTTTTCATCTATATTTCCATCAATGCCAAAGGGGGAGATTGTTAGCATGAATGCTGATGCTATGGGAGAGTATTGAAAAACATTGTTATGATGTATCTATAACTGTATGTGTCATTGATGATAACATAGTAATGAGTTTGTAAAAGACTGATAGAGCAACAGACTGTGATTTTTGTATTTAGGACAATACATTACTTATCTACTTATGTGTAGTTACCAACACATACTAGAGTATGTATTTGTCACTTAGGAAAGTGTGCAGAACCTGAATAAATAGTGTATGGAAGATATGGTTGATATATAGTAAACCACATGGAAATAGAGCATAGGAAAGAAGATCCTACTGTATGATTGATACAACTCATTGTAATTGATATGAAGGGTTGCACAGTTAACTCGATGTAGTATATTGACCATTGATGATGTCAGAGAGTGCACATGTATGAAAGTCACACGTGTGGAATTTTTTGTATAACTGTGAGCTGATAACATTAATTAAATGTGTATTTCATTCAATTAACATATGATGATAAAGTATGAAGCTAACTCAAGGATTTAATATTGAGTGTGGTATAAAGGAAAGATGTTTTTCAAGTTTTAGATATCAACTTTGAGATAAATGAGTAGAGAAGATTTGCGAATTGGAAAACAACAAAGTAGACTGATTTGCTAATGCATGCAAGTGACCTTAATGGTTACTGTTGATGGTTATAGAGTTCTAGACCTGATTGGATGATCTGAAGGTGAAGAAGACTAAAGTATTGGGCAAGAGAAAGAAACAAAAGATTGTCACACATCTATTATTCTAAAATGAATATTATTGAGGTATATGTTGTCACTTAGTTTTGCACCCTTGTCCAAAGCCTATGCATGAGGACAACCTAGTGAAACATGGAAACAACCTCCAAGCTATGGGACTTGAATTGTGAGGTTGAGTCTTTGAAGAAGGCTGACTTCCTCTTACTATCAATGCACATCTAACTACTCTTGGAGAGGAAAAGGGAGAAGGAGAGCATGAAAGAAAATCTACCTAATCTAATCTAAAGAGGTGATGCACCAAAATAGAGTGTTCAGACCAAACTCTGCCCATATATGCACTATTGAACTAGAATGAAACTAAGGATATACACATTCAGACTTGCTTTAATCTAATAATCACATGCAGATTAGAAGACCAAGATGAATGACACAAGGAAAGAGAGATTCATTTATATTATCATTCATAGGCCAAAGAGATATAGTCATGCAGATCATATATCTCTACAAAACCCCAGTAAGAGGCAAAGAATTCTTTCACTTTCATACCAATGGCTAAAAGAGATAAGACAGAAAATCATGTAGTTAAGAGGCATAGGGGAATTTACATTGAGAATCTATAGAGAAGTAACAAAGAAAAAAAAGAAAGGTTGACCCTACAAAATTCATAAAATTTTTCCTTTATAGCTTAGGCATAATTGGGGTGTCCTCCAACTGTGATTACTTCGCAACAACCTACCATTAAGTCCTGCAGAGAACAATCATAGAGAAAATCTAATCTGGATACGGATCCAGATGCAATGATATCTGATCTTCTATGTCAAATAATACCTTGAGAGGATGGAAATAGTGCCATTAATTTTCTTGATTAGGTAGATGGATCAACTAGGGGGTGGTGCAATGTTCTTCCTTGTCTTGCATTCATTCTAGGTTGGTTGAGATTGATTACAGAGGTTAAATCACATAAAAAATCCCAATTTTCTTCATTCTTGAGCACCTAAATTAGTAGGGTCAGCAAGTCAACTAAACTCTGCATCCAAAATGGGCTATGTGGACCAATAACCTCTTTCCTTTCTGCCACCTTGCAAGGTCTTCTCGAGTTGACCAATCTTTTCATTACTAACCGTGCTATCTTCTCAAACTCCAGTTGTGATGGTCACATTAACTGCCAGCACATCTAATCATTACTACCTCCATCAGACCCACTGGGACACATGTCACCAAGGTGCTATGTCGCTATGCGTATCCTTTGAGAAATTTCCCATAGCAAGATAGTGCGCACTGTAGATCCAGACTGATCTGACGATCGTGAAGACTTTTCGTATTACTGCACTATCTCCTAAAACTTTTGGGCCCATGAAACACTTGGCAACCATCTGGCACAACCTGGCATCCTCATCTTGGTGAGACCTAGCCCCACTGGTCCACATGGCACAATGGTGCTATGTCACTATGGGTAATATCCTCACAACTTTCCATAGCAAGATAGCACCTACCGTCAATTTCCTTAGATCTAACAATCGTGAAGACTCATCATATTACTGTGCTTTGCCCTTAAACTTCTGGGCCCACAAACCAACTCAGCATACTTGGCATCTAACTCAGCCCAAATTGGTACCATTCCTATAGTTTCATAACACTTAGCCCCACCCTGCTACAAGTCGTTGAGGCACTATGTCGCTATGGGTAATATTCTCACAGCTTTCCATAGTGAGATAGCGCCCACCATTGATCTCCATGAGATCAACGATTGTGGAAGATCCTCATAATACTGCGCTTGCCTCAATAAAGTTGTTAGTCCATGATTCCACTTGGCAACCACCTGACACAACCTAGCATCCTCATCTTGGTGAAACTTGGCCCCACTGATGCACATGGCACAATGGCGCTATGTCGTTATGGGTAACATCCTCATAGCTTCCCATAGCGAGATAGCATCTACTGTCAATTTCTTTAGATCTCACATGATCAAAAAAATTGCACGATTGCATACTGAGTTGTTTGAGTGGACCAATGAAATATTGCCACTATACTATGACCCACCTGACAACTGCCACTGAGGATGAGCCATAGTATACTTTGGAGAAGGGTGGGCTCATGACGTTATCTGTGCTACACATCATCGAGGTGCTATGTCACTATAGATAATATCCCCATAGCTTCCCATAGTGAGATAGTGCCTACCATTGATCCAGATTGATCCAAGGGTGGGGAAATTTTTGTGCGTTTGAAAGGGGTGTGGGTCCAGGCCATTGCTAATGTCAAAAGATCTGCATAGCTGGCGATGAATCAAAATCCTCCTTCCAAGCATAGTCATCCTTCCATGTTGCCTGAGGTCCCACCGTGCGTACCAAATTTCATCACTGATGTCTGACAGGGTATGCTTGGGACCCACCTTCCTTCTGACATCACCATAGTAACACTTTCCATCTGGGTGCTATGTCAATAACGATGAGGAACACAAATTTTTTGATAGTGCCATAGCACCCATAGTGGATCTATCAAAACTCGATGCCAGAGAAACAACCAGGAAAGGAGGACCCACCAAACACATGGCGAAAAGGTGCTATGTCGCTATGCGTATCCTCCATGCAACTTACCATAGCGAGATGGCACCAGCTGTAGATATCTTTTGATCTAATGATGAGGAAGCTGCAAACCTGTAGGAATAAACCTAGGAAATAAGGAATATCCTAAGGTTTCATCATTTAATTTTTTTGATATTCCTGGGATGATTTAAAATAACATTAAATCGAGAAGTGACCATTGGGTGGGAAAGTATTTACAATTCAAATATTTGGTGGGAGGCACAATATGTAACATTTCTAGTGACTCACAGGGGATGCTATCTTGCTATGCATAGACTAGTGACCTCATGTATCCATTGGGTTACAGAGTCAAAAAGTTATGGATCCTGTGTATACTGTGAAACCCTAACCCTACCTTTGAAAGGGAAATCTTGAAACTCCTATCTCTGCAACTAGAACCAGAGACCAAAACCTCCTTCTATGACCTTCAAAATTTCAAAACTTGCTGTCTCACGGAGACAATCCTGTGCTCGTGCACTTCTTGGAAAAGTAGGAAACAAATCAAAAATGAAACTAAACTAACTATGTATATGGAATCTCAAACCCTTAGAAACATGGTTTGAGATAGATCCCATTGACTGGGATAGGCAGAATTTCACCACTAGGCCTACTTAACTGAAAAGCATTGGCCTATTTGCAACTGACAATTAGATAGGGACCACTCCATAATGCATCAAACTTTGAGTGTCTTCCTAGTTTTTCCCTATTTGCATCCCATTTTAGAACCAAATCTCCCTCCCTACAGATTCTGACCCTAGCCTTCCTGTCAAAACTCTTTTTTACTTGTTGCTAGTGTGCCTCTAGGGTCTACATGGCTTTACTTCTCTTCTCTTCCAGCTCCATCAGATTTTCCATTCTTACTGTCATGGCATCATCTTCAATCAACTCCAGCCAATGAGCTAGGTCTAGGTATGGGAACTCCAATGAAAGTGGAAGTCTTGCTTCTTTGCCATAAACTAACACAAATGGTGAATTCCCTATTGACCTTTTAGGCATTATTCTATCAGCCCATAGTGCAGTCTTTAGTTTTTTATGCCAACACCTCTGGTTATCTTCTATTGTCCTTTTCATGATCTTGATCAGGTTCTTGTTGGATGACTCAGCCAAACCATTAGCCCGAGGATAGTAATTTGAGGATGTGCTCAAATAGATATTATGATTCACTGCCCATGCACAAATCTGAGCTCCAACAAAAGACTTTGCATTATCTACCAAACCTGGTCATAATTCCATCAAGGAACTCCACAACTAAAGATTTTGTGGCATCCTTCAATGCAACTGCCTCTGTCCATCTAGTGAAGTAATCTGTAGTAGCTAGAATCCACTTATGACCAGAACTAGAAGAAGGATTGATAGGGTCTATGAAATCCAATCCCCATTGAGCAAAAGGCTGGTCCACCTAAATAGGATGAAGGGGAAGAGCTGAAAGTCTTTGTTTGCCATAGAAGAAGGCACATTTTTCACACTTCCTTACATACCTATGACAATCATGAAACAGAGATGGCCAGTAATAACCAGCCCTCATGATCTTTATTGCAGTTGTCCTTGCTGAGAAGTGGCCACCATCAGGACCATCATGAAGTTCTTTGATCATTCTTTCAGCCTGGTCTATATCAAGACATCTTAATAAGGCTCCATTAAAATCTTTTCTAAAGAGGAGACCGTCAACTATGACATAAGGAATTGACTATAATCTATACTATCTCCTTTTAGTTCTATCTAATCCTTGAGGGTATCCATTGCCTAATAAGAAATTCATCATATCATCCATCCAATTCCTTGGGTCGCTATTTCTTACCTCTTGTTGCTTTGTCAGTATCATAGCAGCTTCCTCATCAGGTTCTTGAGATGACGACATCTCTTTACACAACCCCCTCCCTCTTACGAGCTTGGTAATCTGAATGTCAATATCATATTCCATCACTTTAGAAATCTAGCCAGCTCTTTTCTCACTAATATCTTTGCTCAAAAGAAAATCCTTCACACTGGCATGGGGTACTAACAAATGAATCTTATTATGAGATAGGAGGTGTCTAAATTTCTTTAAAGCTCTGATGACTACAAGGGCTTGCTTCTCTACATAGCTGTATTTATCTTCATATTCTTTAAGCCCTTCACTAAAGAAAGCTATGGGTTTCTCGTCACTTTTATCATTTCTCTGAGTGAAGACAACGGAAATGCTTGACTCACCACCTAGGGTATAAAGGATGAAATTTTTCTCAAAATTTGGATTCATGAGAGTAGGGGTTGAGACTATGGCTGTCTTGATCTCTTCAAAACTTTCCTTACCGTCCTTGGTCCATGCAAAGACCATACCTTTCTTGAGCATAGCTGTAAGAGGTTTCACCATGGTAGCAAGATTAGGGATAAATCTTCTCACAAAATTTATCCTACCTAAGAAAATTTGTGGCCCTTTCTTGTGTTTAGGAAGAGGGAGGGCAAGTATTGCTTTTGTTCTCTCTGGATCAATGGTTAAGCCATCCTCAGATATAATATGTCCTAATAATTTTCCTTGGTTAGTGGTAAAAACACACTTTCTTGGGTTAAGGGAAACCCCAAACTCTCTGCATCTTAGGAATACCTATCTTAGATGATCAAAATGATCTTCTACATCCTTTGAATACACAATGATATCATCAAGGTAAACTAAGAAAAACTTGTCAATCAATCTTTTGAAGGCCATCTCCATTGCCTTCTGAAATGTAGCACCTGCATTGGTTAGCCCAAATGACATCTTACAAGAAGCATAGGTACCCCATTTAGTGGTAAATGCAGTCTTGTATCTATCAGACTCTTTAACCAGCACTTTATTGTAGCCAGAAAATCCATCAAGAAATGAAAATCTCTTTGAACCACTGACCTTGGACAAAATTTTCTCCATAGAAGGGAGAGGATGGTGATATTTAAGGGAAGCTTGGTTAAGGTCCCTAAAGTCTACACACAATCTAATTTCTCCATTCTTCTTCCTAACAGGGACAAGGTTTGCTACCCATGATGAGTGCTTGATAGGGAAAATTATATTGGCCTCAATCAATTTGGATAGCTCCTTTCTCATTAAGGGTTCAATTTTAGGATTCACTGGTCTCTATTTTTGTCTTACTGGCTTTACATCATTAATTAAATCTATGGTATGCTGAAACAACATTGGGTCAAAGCCCTTTAAATCATCATATGTCTAGGCAAATATATCATTAATTCTTGACATAGATGAATAAAATTTTCTTGTTCAATTTTAGAACATACCTTCCCCATGTTTAAGGATTTCTCATCAATAATCATGACTGGAGTGTAGTCATCTTCATCAGTAGCTAGGTTCATGGCCCTACCTCTTGCTTGGTCATCAGGATTAAAAACACTTTCTAAGGTAATGAGACCCTTAGGCAATTTTTTAGAACTGAGATAAATGATCTAATCACCATACTAATCCTGCAGTCTAGACTGATTTCTCTCTGAAAATTTTGCCTCATTCTGCAAGAAGCTCACAATTTGCTCATTAGACTCAAACACTTGCCAATGGATGTCATTAATAGGGATAGCAAGCCTTACTACCACTCTAATTTGTTGTTTCTCCTCCTCAAGATTCCTTGGTACATCATAAGATGCACCTATTGCTGCAAGTCTATCAGCATGTCTATTTTCTTTTCTAGGGATGCTTTGGATATTAAATGCATTGAAACCTTCAAGAAAATCCCATACCCTATTTTTATAATACTTAAGCAAACCATTCTTGGTGGTATTCTAATTTCTCACTTGATTAACCAACAACTCACTGTCTCCATACACCCTTAAGGCTTGAATTCCTCTTTTTTGAGAAAGTAGGAGACCTTGAATCAAGGATTTGTACTCGGCCACATTATTAGTACAACTGAATTAGAGCCTAAAGGAGAACTAGTACCTTACTTGTGTAGGAGAAATCAACATCACACCAGCCCCTGACCCAATCTTATTCCTTGATCCATCAAAGTACATATTCCATATCCCACTCATATCTTCTTTAGTCTCCACAAGATTGGGAACTAGAGCATATTTCTCCAACATACAATATGTACTGAGACCTATCTCAAGGGTTTCTAATGTAGAATCAAATTGATATGCATTGGCCCATTCATCCAAGAAAAAATCAGGTATCTCTACAAGGGATGTGGTAGGCTCATTCATTATATCATTCTCATCCATCTCTAGGATAGGGCAATTCGTGTTGATGGAATTAGGGGTGTAAGATTCAGTATGATGGAGGGCTTGAGGCTCTACTCTAATTGAAGCATTGGATTCATATCTCATTTTAAAAGACATATATGACCAATCAGAAGATATGAAACCACCTATTTGGGCAATGAAGTCTCTTGACAAATAGATGGAAAAATATGGCTTGAACTTAGCAACAGAGATATCTTGGGTTATAGTACAACTAGGGCATGCATGTAAGGCCATCTCCACATTCCTAAGGATCCCTATGGTCTTGATAGTACTACCATCCAACTGTAATACATCCCTAACAATGGGCTCATATTTCATTCCTAAAGCATCAACAACACACCTAGGCATCACTGAATTGCTAGGCCCTGAATCAATCATGCAATTATGGACTAGTTTGCCCCCTATAATTAGAGAAACATAGAATGGAGGAGGTCTAACCTTTTTACTTGTTTCTATTCCCTTGATGGTTGTACTAGGCTTGTAGCACTTTCCACACTAGGTGGCTGATCCTTTGGTTCAATTCTTTCCAATTCTTGCTGCAGCAACCTCTTTTGCATGGGTATAGTAGCAACAACATCCCACATGGAGATATTTACATTTGTCTTCTTTATTTGCTCTACCACAGTGAATGACATAGTAGGTGCTTTGGTAGAAGCTTTGGGAGCTGCAATTGTATGAGGTTGAGATGGAATAACCTGAGGATCACTTGCATCCTTTCTGCCATGATTTTGCCTTTGCTGCTGAAAGGTACTTGATTGGTTATTTGCTTCTTTCTCATGAGATATTGCATTTGAAGTTGAGGCCTACTTGGGAGGGGGGGGAGCATCTTTCATAGCTCTTCTTTTTCTTCTACTCTTATGAGCAATAGAATTCTGGTTTACATTACAGTGCTCCTCCATCTGATGATTCATAAAAGAGAAATCACATTGTCTTTGCATATCTGAGGCATCTTTAAATTGGTCCTCCTTGTATGATTGTTTTGCTGTACGTTCTTGGACTATCAAAGCCATAAAAGATTTAGCCTTCTGACACATACAATAGGCATAGGAGTAGTTACAGGAGGGACAAAAATCTTGATCTTGAGCCATATTGTTTTGAGGGACTATGGCCCTACTTTGGTTTACATTTGAGGTTGAAGCATGGCCACCTTGCCTACTCTGACCAAAAGAATTGTTCCAATGATTAAGATTTGGAGGCCTACCATTGCTTGGAGTTTGATATTGCAATTGAGGAGGCTTACTACCTTGAGCTTGCTATCTTTCTAAAGTCACCACCTTGTTGCTTACTTTTTGCATCATAGCGAAATTATCCTCCAACCTCTTTCCATGATCTTCTAACTTCTTCCCTTGATCTTGCAATATTTTATCAAGGTTCTTCTCTCTTTTTTCCATGTTCTACATTAGAGATTGCATCATCTCCTTGATTTCATCTATCCCATTTGAAGATGTGGAAGCTTGAGTGACTGGGACAAGGGATTGTGATGTAGAAGTTCTGGGAAGAGGAGCCATTATTGGTTGATGATTTGGAACATTAGGGAAGAAAGGCATAGGAGGCCTTGGAGCTAACTTACCTCCTTGTATCAATATATTTTCTGCCCTTATTGCTATGTTATAAGCATTAGGCAAGGTATCTCCTCCCATAGTTTAAATTGTAGTGGCAATATCACTGTTAAAAGCTCTAAGGTAATGCAAGAAGGCATTACCAGGGGTAGGCTTCACTGAAGTAGGTATTCTATCCCATGTCTTTTGAAATCTATAATTAAAATCAATCATACATTCATGGGGGGCTCTTTTTATAGTAGTCAACTGATCTAAAAGTGACAAATAGTCACTTTTATCCTCAAAATGTTTGCACAATCCTGCTCCTAATCCATCTCAATCTATTATAGAACCATGAGCTGAACCTCTATACCATTGTAGTGCTTTTCCTTTCAAGGATGAGGCTAGGAGCCTAATTGCAACATCATCCTTTGTAATACCATGGATATTGCAGACATTCACAACCTCTTGAATGTGTTATGAGAGAGAGAGATAGAAGTTTCACTAGTAAAATTTGGTATACTTTTGAGGGTAGCTACTGGTATGTCATGTCTTTGGGCTAATATGAGAGGGCTCCAACCATTAAAGGTGGCAAAAGTATGAGCTCTAGGCAATGCCATATAGACAAGTGAACTATTGATATGTATTGATGGTAGTCTAGGCTGAGATCTAATAATAGGAGTAGAGATAGATCTTGTAGGTGTATTTGTTACTATTGCACTCCTAATCGGTGATAAAGATATTATAGTCTTCCTTCTTCTAGGGTTTGAAAATGAAAGCTCTTGATACTGAAACTTACCTCTAGAAGATGCCCTTGTTTCAGCTCTGGGCATGAATTACTGCAACTTTGGTTTGGAACCAGATATGTATTTGAAGCTTAGAGTCACCAAGTACTTTAAAGAATGAGCCTCTTGAAGGCTTAAACACCGAAGCCAGTACTATCTCCTCGGTATTGATCTTGAAATCTTCCCTTTTGACACTAGTAGGCTTGAAATTTTTTGAAAAGATGTCCCATCAGGTGTGCCAAAAACTATTGTCACTTAGGTTTGCACCCTTGTCCAAAGCCTATGCATGAGGATAACCTAGTGAAACATGGAAACAACCTCCAAGCTGTGGGACTTGAACTATGAGGTTGAGTCTTTAGAGAAGGCCAACTTCCTCTTACTATCAGGGCGCACCTAACTACTCTTGGAGAGGAAAAGGGAGAAGGAGAGCATGAAAGAAAATGTACCTAATCTAATCTAAAGAGGTGATGCACCAAAATAGAGTGTTCGGACTAAACTCTGCCCATATATGCACTATTGAACCAGAATGAAACTAAGGATATACACATTCAAAATTGCTTTAATCTAATAATCACATGCAGATTAGAAGACCAAGATGAATGACACAAGGAAAGAGAGATTCACTTATATTATCATTCATAGGCCAAAGAGATACAGTCATGCAGATCATAGATCTCTACAAAGCACTAGTAAGAGGGAAAGATTTCTTGCACTTTCATACCAATGGCTAAAAGAGATAAGATAACAAATCATGTAGTTTAGTGGCACAGGGGAATTTACACTAAGAATTTGTAGAGCAGTAACAGAGAAAATAGAGAAAGGTCGACCCTACAAAATTCATAAAATTTTTCCTTTATAGCTCAGGCATAACTGGGGTGTCCTCCAACTGTGATTACTTCGCAACAACTTTCCATTAAGTCCTACAGAGAACAATCATAGAGAAAATCTGATCTGGATATGGATCTAGATGCAATGATATCTGATCTTCTATGTCAAATAATGCCTTGAGAGGATGAAAATGACACCATTGATTGTCTTGATTAGGTAGATGGATCAACTAAGGGGTGGTGGAGTGTTCTTCCTTGTCTCGCATTCATTTTGGGTTGGTTGGGATTGATTACAAAGGTTAAATTGCATAAAAAATCTTGATTTTCTTCATTCCTAGTCACCTGAATCAACAAGGTCAGCAAGTCAACTAAAATTTACATCTAAAAGGGGCTACATGGACCAATAACCTCTTTCCTTTCTAGAACCTCGCAAGGTTTTCCTGAGTTGACACATCTTTTCATTACTAACCGCGCTATCTTCTCAAACTCCAACTACGACAGTCACATTAACTGTGAGCATGTCTAACCATTACTACCTCCACTGAACCCACTGGGACACATGTCACTGAGGTGCTATGTCGCTATGCATATCCTTCGAGCAATTTCCCATGGTGAGATAGTGCCCACCGTAGATCTAGACTGATCCCACGAAACACTTGCAACCATCAGACACAACCTGGCATCCTCATATTGGTGAGGCCTGGCCCCACTGATCCACATGGAAAAATGGTGCTATGTTGCTATGGGTAATATCCTCATAGTTTTCCATAGCGAGATAGCACCTACCGTCGATTTCCTTAGATCTGACGATCGTGAAGACTCATCGTATTACTGTGCTTTGCCCTTAAACTTTTGGGCCCACGAACCAAATCAACATACCTGGCATCTAACTCAGCCCTAACTGGTACCATCCTTACAGTTTCATAACACTCAGCCCCACCCTGTTATGTGTCATTGAGGCGCTATGTCGCTATGGGTAATATTCTCGTAGCTTTCCATAGCGAGATAGTGCCCACCATTGATCTCCACGAGATCAACGATTGTGGAAGATCCTCATAATACTGCGCTTGCCTCCATAAAGTTTTTGGTCCATGAATCCACTTAGCAACCACTTGGCACAACCTGGCATCCTCATCTTGGCGAGACTTGGCCCCATTGATCCATGTGGCACAATGGTGCTATGTCACTATGGGTAACATCCTCGCAGCTTCCCATAGCGAGATAGTGCCTACTGTCAATTTCCTTAGATTTGACGTGATCATCAAAATTGCACGACTGCACACTAAGTTGTCTAAGTGGACCAATAACATATTGCCACTATACTATGACCCACCTAACAATTGCCATCGAGGATGAGCCACAGTATACTTTGGAGAAGGGTAGGCTCATGACGTTATCTGTGCTACGCATCGCCGAGGTCTTATGTTTCTATTGATAATATCCCCACAGCTTCCTATAGCGAGATAGCACCTACCAGTGATCTAGATTGATCCAAGGGTGGGGAAATTTTCATGTGTTTGAGAGGGGCATGGGTCCAGGCTATTGCTGATGTCAAAAGATTTGCACAACTGGCGATGAATCAAAATCCTCCTTCCAAGCACAGTCATCCTTCCACATTTCCTGAGGTCCCACTGTGTGTACCAAATCTCATCACTGATGTCTGACGAGGCATGCTTGGGACCCACCTTCCTTCTAACGTCGCTGCAGTAACACTTTTCATCTGGGCACTATGTCACTAACGGCGAGGAACACAGATTTTTTGATAGCACCATAGCGCCCACAGTGGATCTATCAAAACTTGGCACCAAAGAAACAACAAGGAAAGGAGGACCCACCTGCCACATGGTGAAAAGGCACTATGTCACTATGCGTATCCTCCATGCAACTTCCCATAGCGAGATAGCGCAAACCGTAGATATTTTTTGATCTGATGATAAGGAAGCTGTGAGCCTGCAAGAATAAACCTAGGAAATAAGGAATATCCTAAGGTTTCATCATTTAATTTTTTCAATATTCCTGGGATGATTTAAAATAACATTAAACTAAGAAGTGACCATTGGGCAGGCAAGTATTTAAAATTCAAATATTTGGTAGGGGGCACAATATGTAACAATTAATTGGATAGTGGGTTCATTGATAAGATCCTGAAGCTATTTGGACAATGGGTTCAACTACCTTCCACAACTCCTAATAGGGTTGGAATCTCCTAACAAGGATTCAAAGTCTCCTAATAGGAACTCTTGTACTAAGTTTTGTAATAGACTCCTAACAGGGTCCATCCTCTAACAAGGAATATTCATATTAGTGCATTATCTTGTGGGCATCATTCCTACTAGGGTTTTCCCTTTGATCAAGGGTTTCCCTAGTCAACACATCTAGTGTAATTGTGTGTATGCATCTCTTTATGGTTATTGTTTACTTTGATTGAATGGTTGAAATTACTTAAGATGATAAATGTTTTAGATTTTTATATAAATGATTCAACCCCCAACCCCTCCCCTTAGTTATATTGGTTGACTATTATTTCTAATAGATGCTACAAATGCATGGGAGCCAAGGGAACTTGAACCTATGCTACATTTATGGAGACATGGGAAAAGTTACTACCAGATACAATACTTCATAACATTTTGGATCATACATGATGCTTAAATTAACAACAACAATATACACTTGGGATCCTCATAGGGAGAGTGTGCCAATGCATGCATTGTTACATCCTTGGCTTCCATTGTTGGACTAGTGTATGGAGCCTTTATATCCAACCATTTGTTATAAGTTGAAGAATGCACTTCATGCCTGGCATGCAAATGATGCATCTACATATGCAATTTTATTAGCTTGAAAAAATGTATTTGATCTTGCTAGATGGGAACAACTAATTGTTTCTTTTATTGTACCTAATCTAAATATATTTATACAAAAAATTATAATCAACCCAATTAATTAGAAACTAGATCAATTTAACTAGGTTATGGCTTGTTTCTTTTTAAAAATATCTCCTATGATATGTTTTGGTAAAATTTCTTGAAAACTCTGCCCATTTTTTGTGGTCTGCATTATTTTTGTGCAGGATCTTGAGCTAAGTCACTTATCACGAGTTGAGTGAATTTTATTGTTTTATTATTTGGATTATGGAATATGCATGCAACTGGATCAATTTTGTTATTGTGCTAATATGTAAAAAGAGCCTTCAAAAAGATCTCTCTATATATAAAGACTAGGTTATGGATTTTTTCTTTTTAAAAATATCTGCTATGATATGTATTTATAAAATTTCTTGTGAACTCTTCCCATTTTTTGTCATTTGCATTACTTTTGTGTAGGATCTTGAGCTAAGTCACTTAGCATGGGTAGAGTAAGTTTTATTGTTTTATTATTTGAATTCTGGAATATTTCTGCAGCTGGAGCAATTTTTTTGTTACATGCTAATATGTAATAAGAACCTTCAAAAAAATCTCTCTGTATATATAATGAAATGTCCCCTTTTCTGATTTTATATGATATTTCATGCCTCTAATCAGATTTTCAAGATCAAACAACTAATATCACAAAGATCCACCAAATTTCTCAAGAAACCCCAAATCGGGTATGTTGAAAATAGTGCCAAAAGCTTCACAACTTCACAAATTATTAATAAATCTGAAAATGGATATTTTTACAAAAATTTCAGCAGAATAACAGCCTACAAAATGAAATTTCTATATCTGTATAGCCTTTACACAATAGCTCACAAATGTAGGACAAAAACTATGCTCATCGGGCTCCCGAAATTAACACAAAAATGCTCGAAAACATCACAAAAACACTAATAATCTATCTCAGAAGTTTAATAACATCTCAATACATATATTCAGTTCTATTTTAACACCTTAAAGTATGAAATACAGCAGCAACCCAAACTGATATGAAATACTCAACTGAAAACACCAAACTCATACAAAAAAACACCCAAAAACCCACAAATCTGCACTGTTCAACACAAAGGCAAACTCTGTATGAGCATGCACATGGAATGGCTTAAAAATCCCATCCTTAGCCTTCCTAGAAACTTGCAAACTCCCATTCTTGGGTCTCCTTAGAAACCTGCAAACTCCCGTTCTTGGGTCTCCTTCTCCACAGATTTGGCAGCCTCTAAAGAATAACAAAGAATGAGCAAAAATCAAGTTCTGGAATGAGCCCAAAATGCCTCCAAACCTCTTAAAAGAGGGCATATCCCTAACTCACATCCAAGAGGGGTTAATAAAACATATTTTAATAATAATTTTCATTTATTAGTCCATTAGCTTCCAAAGATTGTCCCCTTAATCCGAAACTTCACCTTTTTGGGCCTGCCTGCCTTAGTAAAGATTATTATTTTTAATTATTTGAAAAAGGGACATGACAAGTCCTCCCCTTTCAAATATTTCTTGTCCTCAAGCAATGGCTGAACAATAAACCAATCAATCCACCTAGATCCCAAATGTAGTCATGAACTATACTATTGTCAATTAACACAGACTCCTGCAATATCCTCTGCAATATAACCAAGAGGAATTTGTAATCAAACTGACAATTACTGCTCAACCAAACTCCAAAGTCACAACTTCCACAGTCAAAAACCCACGAGACACAAACTCTTAGAATATCAAAACCCAAGTAAAGTGGACAAATCAAACCACCAACACAGTAAATACCATCAACACATCCCACTGGCCTATACGGAATGTACAATCCAACTCTACAACAATGGTGAATGCTCTCGAATGAAACTGTACCAAGTATGGAGAATCCACACACTGTACAACTCCTGCAGTCAACACAACTCTGCAAATCACCGACCACTGTCTCATAACCATAACTCCCATGCACCCCTGATGGTAAAAAACCATCACAAGATAAATAGCAAGAAATGGAACCCAAACCAAATTTGCCTGCCATCAACTCCTCAACACAAGGATCAAATGCTAACTGATGTACATACCTTGCAATATAATGTTGATAAAAAAAACCAACCTTAGTGAAAAAATCACCATGAACAAGTGATACAACCCACTGTGATTGATCACCAGCTAAGTCAGGAGATGTCATAGCCAAAGGAGTAGAATCAATAACAACACCCGCTAAAGCATCACTCCAAAGCTCCTCCTCTAAGTCATGTATTATTAAGCTATCAACTACAGAACCTATTGCCATGTTGTGCCCATCACAACTCTCATCCCGAGGCATCAAACTATCCCATAATTGATGATAAGCACTAGGAACCAAAGTACATCTCTATATCATCATCTCATCAACATGGTCATCAAAGGTAAATTGATGAGCATACTTCACAATGTAATGTTGATAGAATGTGCCAATCTCAGTCAGTGGCTCAGACTGCAATCTAGATGTAACTAACTGCAATTGATCACTAACCAAGTTGGAACTGACTACTACCTCTAAAGACATCACCAAGGGAGTAGTATTACTAGAAAGAACCATGCCAACTATCGGCTCACCAACATCGCACATGGTCTTTGATATAGCATCTCTAGTCTTTGTGCTATTAGTGCTAGAGGTCACCACCATGTCAGGCATACCACAAAAATCTGCTACAACACCCAACTCAATTGAACCTGACTCTAGTGAGAATGAACCTGATATGTCAATGTTAGTATCAAGGATGGATGCATCCCCATCTCCATTGTCTCTGACAATCTCGGCCATGGACATCCTCAGATCACCAAACACCATAGCTTGTGACTGTATAGAATCAGGTAAAGACTGTAGTTGCTCTAACTCCATGGTCAACTTAGCCAAATGAAATTGTGACTCCTTGAAAGCCAACTGTGTACTCTCAAGAATCTCAGAAGTCACCTCAAGCTGCTCAGTAAGCTCACTCACCTCATCTTCCTTGGCCAACAATGCATCATATGTTGTACTGCCCCACTCCATAAGATAATATCTGTCGACTACCAACTGCATATAATTCTATCTCAAAATTCGAATAGCCTCCCATAAAGAGTGGATCTCTGTCAAGGAAAGATAACTGCCTTCCTACTCATCACTAGTAGGAGAACCCCATCCATAAACTGCTAACAGCTGATGAGCAACATCGAAATGCTAGCAAGTGATAGCAATGTCTCGGTCACTAACTCTCAACTAATTAGACACATGATGGCACTGGCTTGACTATCTCCTTCAATCCTCCTCTGATGCACTATCTAAAGGAGTATCCTCAAAGTTACTAGTCTCTAGAGTATTACCATCCATATCCTGTGAATCAAATCTAAAGCTCATATCAACATACAGAGTATCAAAAAAATTAGCATTGCTGTCCAACTCCTCTATACCCAAGGAAACTAAGTCTTCAAAACTGCTCACTGCATCCTCCTGGATGTCATCAATGCCAATATGATCCTGGGACTCATCTATACACACTGCCAAATATGAAATATCATCAACACATTCCAGCAAGTATGGTCGACTGGATATATGAACAAAGCCCAACATCGGTGTATAAAAACTAATACCAACATCGGACAAGATACTGGCACAAGAAAAGACAACACCGTGTAATCTGCTAATCAAATCCATGATAGCACCCAAACAAACACTGCTACCAAAAAGTGTTAAAGATCTCTAGTCAATTGAATCCCAAACACCAATATAATAATCTCGAGTCCATATCCGTAAACTAGAATCAACTGGTAACTCAAGCAAACTCCTCACCTAAGTAATATGACCAATACCAACTAACTCCACATACCTGTCATGATGAGATAATGAAGTCACAATACTATCTTTGTTCACCTTCAGCTGGCTAGACAAATCATGTGAAGTACTACCAGCGTCAACCTCATGTGATGAAGCATCTAACTGTGCCTGGTACTCTTTCTTAGCAAAGTCATGAATGCTCAATGTCTGCTCATCTCTACCAGGTATCTCACCATCCTGCATAAAAAAATCCTCATAATCATCATCTGAACCCACTACACTGTAGTCATTGCTTGTTGTAACTATACCATCCTGAATACCTGTGGCATCACCCTTTGACGACCTATAAAAAATTGTCTCAATTTGAGTATCAAGTTGACCATTACTATCAATCTGTGTAATATCCTTTCCCACCACCTCCTGTGGTAGAGTAGAATCTGAGACCTCTGCCTAGCTATAAGCTAGTTTCTCAAACTCCTCATGCAAGTTCTTGGTAATTGTGTCATCTGCCCTGTGAGAAAATCTGCCAAATAGAAATCCAGTCAACTTATCCACCTTAGCTGGGTCAGACAACATGTCATTCATCATATGGTGGTGCTCAACCAACTATTCAGACATGTCATGGCTTATTTTCATAAGTTTATCTCGAATGTCTAAATAACCATCCTTTCTACTATTTTGACTTTGGATATCAATTGTCCAAGATCGTGTCCTCTGAGACTCTATACTATACTTGTCCATTCTGGATAAAGTAGAGTGTAATCCTAATAGGATATAACTTCTTCAAACACCAAGAACTAACATGCAATTGATTAGAAGTAGCATGCAACCATAGATTTTGACATGTAGCTAATTAGAAGCAACATGCAACCACAAAATTCACCAAGAACTAACATGCAAATGATTAGAAGTAGCATGCAACCATAGATTTTGACATGCATCTGATTAGAAGCAACATGCAACCATAAATTATGACATGCAAGATTTGGGTAGTTGTCAAAACTGACATGCAAGATCTGGGTAGTTGTCAAAATTGACATGCAAGATCTGGGTAGTTGTCAAAACTGACATGCAAGATCTGGGTAATTGTCAAAATTGACATGCAAGATTTGGGTAGTGTCAAAACTAACATGCAAGATCTGGGCAGTTGTCAAAACTGACATGCAAGATCTGGGTAGTTGTCAAAACTGACATGCAAAATCTGGGTAGTTGTCAAAATTGACATGCAAACTTCTACAAACCCTCAGGCTGGAAAGATCATAGCTCTAATACCACTGAAATGTCCCCTTTTTCTGATTTTATATGATATTTCATGCCTCTAATTAGATTTTCAAGATCAAACAACTAATATCACAAAGATCCACCAAATTTCTCAAGAAACCCCAAATCGGGTATGCTGAAAATAGTGCCAAAAGCTTCACAACTTCACAAATTATTAATAAATCTTAAAATGGACATTTTTACAGAAATTTCAACAGCATAACAGCCTACAAAATGACATTTCCAGATCCGTATAGCCTTTACACAACAGCTCACAAATGTAGGACAAAAACTATGCTCATCGGGCTCCCGAAATTAACACAAAAATACTCGAAAACACCACAAAAACACTAATAATCTATCTCAAAAGTTTAATCATGTCTCAATACATATATTGAGCTCTATTTTAACACCTTAAAGTTTGAAATACAGCAGCAACCCAAACTGATATGAAATACTCAACTGCAAACACCAAACTCATACAAAAAACACACCCGAAAACTCACAAATCTGCACTATTTAGCACAAAGGAAAACTTTGTATGAGCATGCACATGGAGTGGCTTCAAACTACCATCCTTAGCCTTTCTAGAAACCTGCAAACTCCCATTCTTGGGTCTCCCTGGAAACCTGCAAACTCCCGTTCTTGGGTCTCCTTCTCCACAGGTTTGGCAGCCCGTGAAGAATAACAAAGAATGAGCAAAAATCAAGTTCTAGAATGAGCCCAAAATGACTCCAAACCTCTTAAAAGAGGGCATAACCCTAACTCACATCCAAGAGGGGTTAATAAAACATATTTTAATAATAATTTTTATTTATTAGTCCATTAGCTTCCAAACATTGTCCCCTTTTTCCGAAACTTCACCTTTTTGGGCCTGCCTACCTTAGTAAAGATTATTATTTTTAATTATTTGAAAAAGGGACATGACATATAAAGACCAGGTTATGAATTATTTCTTTGTAAAAATATTTGCTATGATATGTTTTGTAAAATTTCTTGCAAACTCTACTTGTTTTTCATGGTTTGTATTAGTTTTTGTAGGATCTTGAGGTAAGTCATTTATCATGGGTTGAGTGAGCTTTATTGTTTTATTATTTGTATTCTAGAATATGTATGTAGCTGGATCAATTTTTTTGTTGTGAGATAATATGTAATAAGCACCTTAAAAAAGATATCTCTAAATATATAAGGAGATACATGTTTAGAAGGAAATATAAAGACATATGTGTTTAGAAGGAAAATAATTTATTTTTTTACATAGGTGCCTCTTCTCACCTTTGAAGAAAATCACAGAGTAAGGGCACGCAGATCACAAGGACATGATATGAAAATGAAATCACAAAGTTGCAAGGGCATGAAAACAAAATGTAGTGATCACAAGGGCACAATAACGAAATGCATTGATCACAAGGGTATGACAATGTTCATAGCTCTCCATTTCTTTCATGCACAACTCTCCACAATCAAAAAAAATGGGGAATGGTTTATGTCATTTTTAAAAAAATTTTTAAAAAAAATTCTTACGTAGGCATTGCAATTATGATGCCAACATTGGTATTATGATTCCAACATTAGTATTGAAATGATGTCAGAGATAATTGCAAAAAAAAACATGAAAATAACTACAAATTACACTGCTGTCAAAAGTCACCAACGTAATTTGACTCAAAATGTTGCAATGACACAACTTTTATTGGTATCTTTGCACCCTTTTTCATCTATAATGAACTTTATAGGCTATTGGTCAAAATGGCATGTACTTTGATTTACCTCCTCCACAAATATGGGCACTACATGAGAATTGACATTGTTGCAAATGAAGTACAAAATATTGTAGTCATTTCCATCATGATATGAGACATGAAGTGTGGGTGTTTTTGAGCTATCAATATTGTAGGTTTGGGATACTTGGCCCTTCATATGGTGCAGATGAATATTAGTTCGAGTCACCATGGAGGCTACATAAATCTCACAATGGTTTACCCAAGTTTCATTTTTTCCATTTTTTTTAATAGTATTCTTCAAAATTCATTTCATATTTATGAGAAAAGAAAGGTTCAAAATTTGAATAATTCTCCATAATGTACTCCACTAGCATACTATGATACTTTGAGTGTTTCTCTTGGTCACCTTTAATTGATCTACTAGGAATTTGATTTTATTATTATCTGGTAGCATTTGCACCATTCATATCTACAATCTATTATGTTGAGCCTTTATTTCTTCTTGGCTTTCCTCCTCACTTTCTACTTCATCCAATATGACACTTAATTGAGATTGTTTGTCTTCTTCTTTGATGGGCATGTCTAACTGAGAAAGAGGTAGTTTTGATTAAAGATTTCTTTCAAATATAATTCAAATATATAACAAAATGTATAATTCAAACTTATATATAATTCTTAAGTATTTTATTTCAAAAGAGCACTATGCCATGTTCAACTATTCTGTAATGGTCTCAACCTTTCCCTAAATTATCAATTTTATTCATGTGTGACCCTAGAAAATATGAAGATGACCAATTACAAAATCCATTTAAATGAAAACCTACATTATAAAAATTAAATGAAATCAAGTTTATGAACACATGTACACAAGACATTACCTCTTAAGGTGTAGGAGACAAATAGTTATAGTTAGAAGTGATGGGAGAGCCAAAGCTGAGGTTAATACATCTTTGGTAAGATGTCAAAATCTAGTACTCATATGTCTTCTATATATAGAAACCACTTAGATGTCCTTGACATAGTGTGATGATAATGCAATTGAATGTCTATGATATATTGACATTATTATACTTGAGGCAATGATAGATACAATTTCCAAGCTCTATCGTGTTCACATGCATGTTTGGTAAACTAAGACATTATCGCATTCATGTCCTTTTCATGATATTTTACCATATACAATGCTATACTTGCATTTTAGAACCCCCCTTCAATTGTGATCATTTGAAACCCTTTGTCCTTAGTATGATGCTAAGGTGGTCATCACCAAGTCCATGATTGGCCTTTAGAGTGGTTGATTTTCCATTTTTATTCCCAAAAAAGATATATTTTTTCTTTAAAATCTTGAAAAGACATGAAGAGGGCCATTGCATTACATAAAGTCATTCCCAAGTGAGAAGTTAAAAAAAAATGGATGAAACTAAAATAAAGTGAAATGAAATTATCTTTTATTTAGTTATGTTAGTAATAAATAAATAAATTTGGGAGATTAATTAATCAAAAACTTATATTATATTTTATCATGTTTTATAAAATAAACGATAATATTAATTTATTTAGATTTCAAGAAGTTTATGATTATGGAAAAATTGATTGTTTTATTTTTAATAAAATAATTACCAAATTATTTTTTTATGAAATTATATCAAACTCTTAATTATAAGTAGATATCACATCAGTAATGTTGCTAAATTTTAAAAATATTAGTTTCATTTTTTTCAAAATTAACTCTAGATAATCAATTTTATTAAATTTAAATACATTTAACATAAATAAATAATAATAATTTGTTTACTTGAAAACAAACAGTAACAAAATAACAATAACAATATACTATATAACTTCAAATTTTATATTTCAATACAATCTAACCCACTCAAGGACACATTCCCACCTAGCCCTTAGAGTAATAGGAAATGGATAATTTATGGTAGGGCTTATTGTAGGGCAGTTCTATTCTAAGAATTCTAACTTATAACATTTGAACCAATTCACTCTATATTCTATATTAATTATGAATAAAAGGAACAAGTTCTAGATATTTTTGTTTTATGAATTCTTTTTAATATTATATTTCAAAATCTAGATTAAAATATTTGAATTAAATATGCAATATATATATATATATATATATATATATATATATATATATATATATATATATATATATATATATATATATATATATATATATATATATATATATATATATATATAAGATGTTTTGTACTTTCTTGAGTGTATTTATTTTGCACACAATTAAATTGTTCTTAGTTTTCTAAATTCTTTTAAATTTTAATTCTTTTTCATATATTTAAAATTGCTACCTACTTTTAAAAATCACAAATCATCTTAATAATGCATACATATATTTAATTAATAAAAATCTAATATATCTTTCTATCGCTCGATCACTATTACTTTTATTTTCAATTTGAAATGACCAATCTAATTTTTTATAAATATAATTATTAAACTTACAAAATCTTATTGAAAAACTAAATCTATTAAATCAAAATCTACAATCTAATTATTGCTATAAAAATAGCTAACTAAACACAAATTCGTAGGATTTAATATTTTAATTAATAAAATATAAGATATTAGATGTATCAAAATCAAGATTAATAATTATTATTATGTATTGTGATTAATTATTATTATTTATTTGACTCAATAGATTCCAACTCAAGACCTCCCAATTAAGAAGCTCACAATTTTAACATTATGTTGTAGGCTTTTTGACTTCAATATTTTCAATCTATCCATCACTTCAAATATATTTTTTACAATTTAATAAATGACTATAATCAATTCAACACATTTTTAAAAATGATTTTGTCATGCCTATAAAAGGATGACACTCCTAACAGAGTTGCCAACTATTTATTCTTAGAACCTTATTATGAATATCTTTGAGTAAATGCATAAATATATGATATGCACGGAAAATGTTGTCTATAAAGGGAAATTTTGGCTAATGAAGCGTAAGTATGGAGAGATCCTTCTGAAATTGCATTTGATTTCTTGGCGGTTACATGCAAATGTAAACTCTGATTGTTCTCTCATAACGCTAGTCTATTATAACCACTGTATAGAATCCGATGTGCATGCAGAATATTAAAAAGAGAGAGGATTATTACGTGCCAGAGAATAGAAAATAGCACTCACCTAAGACGAAAAAAGTTGATTAATTAAAGCTCTGATACAGAGAGCTGGTGGCAAATGCATATGAGTATGGAAGGAGGAATTTAACTATTTCCCAAAGTCTCTCTACTACCATGATATGAAATATGGAATGAATAAGAGTAGCTCTACCATTAAAGTATGGAATGAGGGATTTAACAATTCTCCAAAGTCGTATAAAGTATGGCATAAATAAAATAAGTTCTACCATTAAATTGAAGATTGTATTAGTAGAATATATAGATTTATCAACATGATTAATGAAAGGGAGACATTAAAAAGGTTTTAAACAATGTTATTCTGTTATTGCGTTATTATATTTGGCTATTACATGCGAAAAGACAGGGCATAACTACACTTTGAGAAAGAAGAATTTGATACTTAATTATGGGTTTGATGTTTGATTTCATAAACAAAGCACAAAACATTCTTAGCCACCCATCTTAAAGATCAAGGACAAAGCTTATATGCTAATAAAAAAAATTGTGGCCAAGAGAAAACAGGCCGTCCCTCAATCCTCTAGTTTCAACTCAAGAAGAGAGCAAGACTCCCAAACGATAACTGTCAAGGCCAGCATGGAGGAGGATAAAGCCTTACCTCCCTCAGATAATACTCACTGGTTAAGAAACAACTTATTGCTTGAAATTTTAGTAATGAGCTTACGTCTGTTAGATTGACAACAAAATTGTATGGTCTCCACTTTTCCACAAGCTTCGAAGGGCAACAAAATTTATCCCACGCCACAAATTCTTGTCGCCAGTTCCACTGCAAGGAAAGTTGCATCAGATACATTTTACTTTCTCGACAAATTTCTTGGAACTGTAAATAAGATCATTGGATAAACATTGAGGTTTTAAATGGAATATTTTATTTTACTAGTTAACCATTTGGTTTCTTTCCTATGGTATATTTGCCTTTATTTATGATTCCTTTCTTTTCCTATCCTTGTTGGAGATTGGTTTCCACCGTGTGTTCTTCTTTGGATTGCTTGTTTTGGTGTGGGGACTTGGTGTATACCTCAACTTATGGGAGTGGGCCTTCGGGTTCAATGTAGTTCAGTGTAAAATATTGTTTATCATCAAGGTTCATAGTGTTTGTGATTACATGGATGAACTTTGGTACCAATGCCTATGTTCTTGCAACATTAGTGATCTTCATCTTGCATATGGTGTTATCATATTCTCTATGGTACTTAGGAGGTATTTTTTATACTTCTAGAAGGCGATTGGTGTATTAATGGACATATTGATGAAATTGTATATAGTGAACAGTAAGAATAAGTGATTTAGATAGAACATTATTGCAAATGCTTATTAATGTGAATCTGTTTATGCAACACAGGCTAGTAAATGATGTGATAGAATTATTATGTGACTAAATGAATCTTAAGATAGGACTAGAAAGAATGTCAACGTACCTGGTTATTTAATGTTGATGTAAATATATCATTGTACTTGTATTTGCATTCTAGAATTGATATGGTTGTAAATGTACTTAGTTATCAGATCTGATTTTGCATAGAGAATAATGAGCTAGACTTGGAGTTGTTAAAAGAAATGAAATACCTTACAAGGTTATGATAACATTTATGTATTAGTAGGAATTGTTCTTATAATGGGATAATTGTTGTTGATAATTTTCTTATGAGTGAAAACATGTCAAAGAAATCAAAGAGGTAGTTAGAGTTAGTGATCTACTTGTTAATTATCACTAATGACAAGAGAATAATGAAATGTCTAGACAAATTGCCTATCCTATGATAATGTAGTTCTAATGTTAATATAAGATAGAAGTGGCTAGGATGGTAGTGTAATTTGTATTTTTTGCATGAATATGTGATAAGATACCATTAAAGATAAAATAAGTTAGTGGATTATGTGAGTGTGTTATTTTAATAAATATGTCACGGTGAAAGAAATAATTTAGGAACATTTATGGTTGGACTTACAAAATAAACCTAAGCCTATCATACATTATGTTACCTTTCTTAAGATGAATTTCATTAGTATACCTCTATGATTAATTATATTTTAGATATGGTGTTTAAGTGGCATAGTTAGGGGACCCAATGGGGACTTAGTATTAGCTGGTGAAATTAGTATTTGTATTTCATATGATCATGAGGAAGCGTGTACTCGTAATCT
Source organism: Cupressus sempervirens (assembly GCA_028749045.1). Lineage (NCBI taxonomy): Eukaryota > Viridiplantae > Streptophyta > Pinopsida > Cupressales > Cupressaceae > Cupressus > Cupressus sempervirens. The sequence continues at coordinate 246,717,866 of CM053783.1, forward strand.
TAATTCAACATTCATGTTTGGTACTATAATTAATGGATACATTATAATCATGCTATAGATATTATATTAGCTAATGTTTTAAGAAAATCATTTATTTGAATAATTAGTGTTGTCTACTCGAGTTCCTTGGTAGCACATGAAAATTGGTATCATAGCCCACGTTTCTAGATTGGGAACTCTGGGACTCTTTTTCCCATTATGCATGCACTAGTGTCCTTGAAACTTTTTTTTATTGATGTGCTATGTTGTCTCAAGTTGATGGAATGCTAGTAAGTTTGGAACATACAATTTAAGTCATTTTCCCCCCTACTTTTACATGTTTCTCAAACATTAAAGTTTTATGGTAAGCTTTCTTTGTACACTCTTTGTTGTTAATGGATGAATCAAATTCATGATTCTTTCTATGTTATATCATTTCTCTTATTAAAATTAGTCAATCTACTATCATTTGAACCTAGAGTGCTTGTCAGCATTATGCTTAAAGATTGTAAGAAGTCAAGATATAATAAGATGATTGAGCTTAATTAGTAAAAAATATTGTGTTAATATGTTTGATTACTCAACCATGTACATGCTATATGCACATTTACTTTTATCTTTTTACTAAGCTTAAGTGATAGCATTTTATCTTTTGAATAGTGAACTACCATTTTTCCTTGAAGATTTTGTATCCTCTCATGTTTTGGAATTAGGAATATTTATTTCTTGAAATGTAAATGAAAACTATTGGTAAGATAATGCATTGTATGTGTTCAGAAAGTTAGAAAAACCTTCATGTCTTTGTTGACTGAGAATTTAGGAAGTTAAGAATCTATACAATCAATTAGAATTTTTATATGAAATTTATCTTAAAATATTAGGTAACTATGAAAATGTTATCTAATAGGCCTTGTTAATAATGGGCGTATTGAAATCTCTCTATGTCACACACACACACACACACACACACACACACACACACACACACACACACATATCCATCTTGGGGTGGAAAGGACTCAAGTTCCTCTTCCAATTTGACCCCATATAAGTGAGGGGGCAAATTTTCTCTAGATGGTGCGTTAAGGAATTGATACGTCCCCACACCCCATAGAATAGTAGGGGCCTCAAAATTTAATGGCCATTTAGAAATATGGTTATACACACACACACAGGTATGTGTGTGTGTGTGTATACATATTGATGCAGTGCAAGGTAGGAGAATCCCCAAAGGAGATGTCTTAGCCCCCAAAAAATAATCACACAATAGAATATAAACAAACACAAAGATTTAGATCCAAATAGGCCAAATCTCACAATAAAATCATAAGATTTCCATTCAACATGCTCAATTGTAAGGCCTTTTGGGTTACAAACAAATACATAAGAAATTACAATAGTAATTATGCAAGAGCTCACAAGATCCAAACACTAGTTAGCCTAGACTCACAATCTGGTAGAAACTCCAAGAAGAATCCCAAACTTGTTCTTGCAAGCCACCAAACAACCTTCTTGTTTTCCCAAGCCCACACTTAGCAACTAACTCTACTCAACTTCACTCCTCTTAGCTACTTCATCTTCTCCATGCTGAACTCAATAATGATGATTCTAGACTCCACAAGACCCTCTACTTATACTAAACCAAGCCACAAGTTGGCCTAGCATAATACATATTAAATAAACACTCACATTAAATATTGATGAAGGGTACTCCCCTTAATACCATAAACACAAAAATGAAACAAAGAAATAACATAAATATGTGAGAACAAAATATGGGCTTCTTATTATCGCTGCAACTGCAAAATTACAAAAAATAGAATTACAATATGCTAACCCACATGAGCACCTTCATTATAGAAATCTACAAGACAAGCTACAAACTACCACCCAAAGTTGTCCTAGACAATGTTTGGGAATTTCTTAAATAGGAAATTTTATGCCACTCAACAAGGTTCTAGATACTCAAACTTAATACTTAGGGCCGACAGACCCTAACAATGCTTATACAGTTGGCCAAATACATTTTTGACATTTATTTTGGGATTTTTGGTTAACCCAAATTCAGAAGGCCATAACTCTCGAACCGTTTCTCTAATTGGCTATTATAAGCACTTTTCGAAAACCCCAACTTCTGATTTACAGGCTTGGATTAGTGCAAGTGCCCATCCATTGAGCTTTCATGCCTCATCTAGGCACTTTTATGTCTTCAGCAGTGAGCCTAAAGTTTATCTATCAAAATTGCAAACCAAAAGTCCGTAATAAATCCATGACTATACATGATATGGCACTGAGCCTCAAATGGTAGGCTAATGTATTCACCTCACAAATTAGGACATTCTAAGCTTGTATGATTGACTTACTAAGTAGCAAGCCTCCATAGACAACAACTCTACATTAAGACAACCCTTATTCAAACGATTGAAATGAAATATGTTTGGTTGATGCAAGATTTCTTTTACACCTAGGATGTTCCTACATCAAATATACCCTCAAGAAATGTAAGTCGACTTGGGTACAAACATTAAATACATGAAATACTTAGAACATGCCCCAAGTTTACAATGTATAACTAACACAAAAGACTAAATAAGAGTTTGTACACTTAGACATAGGTCTACATACCATCCAATGATCCAAATCCAAGATTGCACACACCGACTCCCTTAGATTGAAGCTCACAAATGCAATCTCCAAAGTCTGCCAATAAATCAAAAACGCATGACCAATAGTCACCAAAATGACTCTAACTCCAAGATGATAAATCCAATCATTATGTACATGTACAAAAAGGTTTCCCAATATGCCTCAAACACAACCCCAACCACATAAACCATAACTCCACAAGTCCAAGCTTGAAGCTACGGCACACAAGATTTTTGACTTCCCTAGGATGCTCTTGTATTAGACACCCTAGGTATAAAAAAGAGATGTTCTTAATAGCTAAAAAAAATCTTTCAGGGTTCAATACATAAGAATTGGTTCTTTACATTCATGTCCTCCACCACATCAACTTGCACACTCTTTCCTTTATTCCACTTCTTCAACTTCTTTTCTACAACTGTCATCTTCACATCTTTCTTTGGTGTGCAACAGGTCTTTGTTCTACGCTGATCTCTAACCCTTTCAAGCTCCTTCAACTCAACTCAGATACCAAAACTTAGGTTCCTTCTACTAAGTTCTATATTCTAAAAAGGAATCCAGGAATGCTTCTTACCACCCTTCTCAATAGTAAAAACATTCTTGACACAATCATGCACAACTCTAGAATCATACTACTAAGGTCTACCAAGTAATATGTGACAGCTACCCATGTCCATAATATCACATAAAACTTGATCCACATACAGTCCATTATGAAAATTAACAAAAAAATTTCTCCTTCACTTCCAAAGCATGCTCATCTTGTAACCAACTAATCCTATAAGGACAAGGATGTCTCATTCTCTTCAAACCAAGTTTCTGAACCATTTCCTCACCAACTAGGTTATCAATACTACCACCATCCATAATCACATCCTAGTATTTGCCTCCAGTCTTACAACAAGTCTTGAATAAATTCATTCTCTGACAATTTTCTAATATTTTCTTACCAAGCAACACTCTATGAATCATAAAACTATTCCCATCCACCTCAAGTTCATTCACCAAGTGATCAACCTCATTCATCACAACAATATTTTTATCACCAATTTTCCTGTCAGTATTGGGACATTCAAAGTCTCCATGTCCTTCTTCACCACATTTGTAGCAAGTACCCTTACATGTACCTCTGTCTATTCTCTTCCTTTATTCATAGGTTTTGGTTCATCTTTAACAATATGTTTTTCCTTCATAAATTGTTCCTTCTTTCCCTTTCCTTGGAAATTACCTTAATGTCTTCTCTTCAACTTCTCTTCGTCCCTCAGAGCATACTAACAAGCATCCTCAACTAATGAAATATTCAACATACCAATCACATCTTAGATATTAAATCTCAAGCCATTAACATATCGAGCCACCTTTTCTTTATATAATTCTCTACACCCAAACCAAATAGTCAACTTGTAGAATTCCTCAGTATAATCCTTTTCAACCATATCCTTCTATTTTAGATTTTTTAATCTCTTAAATAACTCCAATTCATAATCAACATGAATGAAATTATCCTTCAATTTTGTAACCATAAATCTCCATATAGTGATCTTCATTTCACCTTCCTATTCTCCATCTCTTTGTAATTCTTTTTGTCATAAAGAATCATGTCCCTTCAAGTTAGTTTGTGCCAACTACAATCTGAGCAATTCTCCAATATCTTCTAACTTAAATTAGTCTTCCAACTTGCCAATCCAAACAATCAAGTCTTTAGGATTCAAAGTACTTGAGGAATTAGAAACATCCATCTTATTCTTCAACTTGAATTGAGATCTAGATCTATCTAATTGACCAACCCTATCTTCAATAAGTCTCTCCATTTGATCAATTCTATCTTTACCACTAGATCCAATAGCTTCAAAGTCTTCAAAAAATTCCTCATAACCATCTTTAGTACCCACATTCCTTGGTACACTAGCAATATCTCTCATGATCTCATTCTTCATCAACTCCATCTTAGATCTAAAATATGATCTAACCTTCTCTAAAATCTTGGTCTCTACAACATCACAAAGATCATGAATCACCCTAGGGTCCAATATTCTTGGAGGAATCTTCTAAGTTTTTTGCAAACCCAAAGCAACACATCCTCAAGATCAACTACCTCCAACGTTCACTCTGATACCACTTAATGTAGTTCAAGGCAAGAGAATCCCTAAAGGAGACATTTTAGGCCCCAAAAAAATCACACAACATAATATAAATAATAACACAAATATTTAATTGTAAATATGCCAATTCTCACAATAGAATCATAAGATTTTCATTCAACATGCTCAGCTATAAGGGCTTTTGGGTTACAACCAAATACATAAGAAATTATAATAGTAGTTCTAAAAGATTTTGCAAGATCTAACCACTATCTAGCCTAGAACCACAATCTGGTAGAAACTCCATGAAAAATATAAACTTGTTCTCACAAGCCACTAAGCAGTGTTCTTTTTTTCCCAAACCCACACTTACCTACTAGCTCTACCCAACTTTGCTCCTCTTAGCTACTCCTTCTCAATGTGGAACTCAATAATGACAACTCTAGACTCCACAAGACCCTCTACTTATACTAAGACATAGTAGACATTAAATAAACACTCACATTAAATACACCCTCAAGTCGCAAGTTGTTTTGGCTACAAACATTAAATACTTAATATAATTAAATACTTAGGATATGCCCAAAGTTTATAATGCATAACTAACTCAAAATACCACATAAGAACTCACATTTTTAGAAATAGGTCCATGTGCCATCCAATGATCCAAATCCAAGAGCACACACACCAACTCCCTCAGATCGAAGCTCATGAATAAAATCTCCAAAGTCTACTAGTAAATTGGGAACACACAACCAACATTCACTAAAATAAGTCTAACTCCAAGATGAGAACTCCAATATTTATGTGCACTTACGAAAAAGGTTCCCCAATATGTCTTGAACACACCCCAACTGGGCAAACCATAATTTCACAAATTTGAGCTCGAAGCCCCTATATATAGGATTTTTGACTTTCTTAGGATGCTCCTACATCACACACACACATATACACACATATATATATACATACACACACACACACACACATATACACATACATATGTACATACATACATATATGTATGTATGTATGTACACACATACACCGAGGATTTGAAAGAGACTAATTACATTTATTCTGACACATATGTTATTTGAACCTTCTAGTGTAAATGGTGCACATGCTTGAGAAGTGAAAATATTTTGGGTAAATGATCCATGTCCTTAAAACTTTATTTTTTAGCTTTCTTGAATAGAGTAATAAGTTAACTATAGCGACCAAATAAAAAATATAATAAATGAATAAATCAATGATATTTGTATATCAAAATTAATGCACTATATGAAAATAGGTAAAATCCTCTATGTTCTTGTTGACTAAGGGAAGTACTTATCCTAGACTTACTAGACACTGATTATACTTTTTTTTTTAAATTGGGTTATTTTTCTAGAGTTTTAGTAGTGACATATTTTCCTCCTCCATACATAATTTGTAATTTTCTTTAAATATAATGAATTTAGAGTAAACTCTCTACATTCTTGTTTTGGGATTTTTTTCCCTTAAATTGGTGGAAGTTGAATATGCTTTTGAAGAAATGTGCTTGATGTGAAAATAATGCTAAAATATGAGTGGTAGTATAATTAACTCCCCTAAAAAAGACTTAGGTATGAAATCTTGAATCTGATGGCGTAAGATACCATTGATTGTTAGTTTCCCCTCTTTGTAGATTGGAAATTTTCATGTTGTAAAATACTAACTATACCATCTTAAATTGGAAGCCCTCCAACTTAATGAAGGTTTAAAACCTATTTACTATGAGATCTTCATCTCCTTGGACTTCTCCTCCTTTCTTCCCTTTTATTCTTCTTTCTCTTAGGTGGAATAGGGGTAATACCTAATTGATCCTCTTTAAGCTCTTATTTTCATGGCATAAAGCTTGAGGTAGGATCTAACCACATAGGGCTTCCCTTTGCTTTATCCAATCACTTGGAATCTATCTTTCACACTGAAATGGAATTTTTCTCAAGAAGTGTACTTAACTTTTGAGGTCCAAGACCTATTTTGGAACATCAAGGGAATCTCAAAGGTTTTTGGACCTATTTGATAGGGATGCACCCTACCCCTAAACTTAGGGATGTAGTGCATCCTTGATTAGGCCCTATTTTGGGTTTGTTTCTTGAGTCTTGATTTCAAGGTCATTTTGGGGTACAAACCTCTAGGCAAGTCAACATACAAGAGAAATATATTTTAAGCCCCTTATAAACCCCATGCATTTCCTCATTTTCTCATCATGAATTCTCAAGATCAAGATCACATGCTTAGACACTCAAGCATTCAAGTCTTCAAGCATCCTTCAAACAATTTATCCATTAAAGATCAAGGATTCAAACATTCAATTAATTGAAGAAGTTTATCTTTAATATCTTCTTCAATATAGTCAAGGTCCTTTGTTGCATCTTCATCTTATTGATCCAAATCAATTGGTGAAGTAAGTAAACTACATGTCATTCAAGAGATCCTACTATTGTAAGGTGAATTTGTACATTTAATTTACATTTCTTCAATTCAATCATTTCAATTTAGGGTTAATTCTTAAACTGGGGTTTGATTGAGGTAAACTTCCCATAAAAAACAAAACCCTTATTTTGTAGGTTGCAGATCTTGGATTGGAAAACATGTTTCATACTCGAATAACTTTTTTTGGATTTCTTTAGAACTATGAACTTGATATCAACATCAAATATATTCTTATAGGGTTGACTAGGTCACCCTATCAATGAAAGTCACCCCTATTATATCGCTAAGTGATTTTTGGGTTTTACATATTTTAGCATTTTAGGCCTAGATTTAGTGCTATTTATCAGCTTTGAACAACACAACAAGCATGACATTAGATTTAAAAAAAAAATTCTTCTATCTTCTTTATCATTTCAACATATCTACATATCTTTCCATAGATATCATTATCTTACAAGGGTTTCCAAGGATTTTTATATTTTTCCTCCATTGTCACCTTGATCTAGTTTGTATTGGTGCTCCTTTCTCACTTGGCTAGCACTAATTTCTAGATCTAGTTCTTTGGAATTAGGATTGAAAGGATCAATTTCATTAATTACATCTTTGAGTTGTGTAAGTGTGGTTATGTGATAAACTTATGGTTCTATATCCTTGATTCAAATTCCCCCTTATACATACTTGGTGAGCTTGCACACTTTCCCTCCTTTATTTGATTTTGGGAGTTAGATTTCATATATTTAATTTCTTTCTCTCTTCTTTGCATTAGTAGAATTTTGCTAGATCTATTTTTAATAGATATTTCAACATTGATTATGTACTTTTCATGCTTTATTATTCCCATGTTTGTTGGGTTTTACATGCTTTTTAATGAAATAATGACTAGTTGGATCTACTTTATATGCGCTTCTCCTTTTCTTATGTTGCAAAAGTTATTCTCCAAACATCATTATCTTATCTTTAAACTTAAACGCCATCCTCCTTTCAACTTAGCCTTACCATATGATCTTCCTTTTTATGGATATGAGTGGCATATTGATATTGGATCTTCTCCTCATTTAGGCCATGACTATGGGGATACATTAGTTAAAGGTGATCCTATATCTTCTTTCAATCCTTAGACCTTTATTGAACTTCCTTAAACTCATGAATATTCTTCTTCTATGGCATGCTGTATTAATAGAGATCTTCCCTTCATTAATAATGTGACTATTTGGGATGAGCCTCTAGATAAGGATCTTGACTATTCTCTTTCTTGTGAAAAATTTATCAAGATGATTGATGCTTTTTCTTTTCAACATGAAAAGATTGATATTTCTTCTTGTCCTAACACACATCCTAGTGATATTTTGGAGAAAGAAGAAGATACTATGGACACTTTTATCAATATAACCTTGCCTTCATTTAACACTCCTAGTAAAGAGGAGCCATTAATGGAAATTCACAATTCCTATTCTAAGGATTCCTTGGAACAAGTAGATAATAAAATTCTACTTAATTCTTTCCCTTCTAGTCACGAGTCTATGGAGATGCAAGATCTTAATCAAGTTAATGTTTCTCAAGACATCCTCACTGTTAAAGGTTACCCTATTCTCACTATCAAATGTTGTCCTCAAATAGTTGTTAAGGGAAAATCTAGTGACCCTTTGGATTATAATGTTGTGTCTCACACCTATTGTACAAGGAATAATCCTCAACCTACTACTTCTTTTCCACATTCTCATCCTATTCTTCATACTCCATCTTGTCTTTCTTAGAATCTTGGGTTGGATTATGATTTGATGTCATAATTACATAATACCCCTACTAATATTTCTCTTTGGGAACTTCTTTAGATATCTCCTACATATCACGAATCCTTAGAAAAAGATTTATCCAATCTCTCAATTGTACCTCCTAATCAAGATAACATCAATTCCTTTTTACAATGCATGCATACTACTCTTTTTCAACCTCCAATTGTGTTTACTCACAAGTATTTTCCTTCTAAAGTGATTCAATATTCTTATAACCCTCTTATGGTTGCAGTGCCAATTAATAAATTTTATTGATAATGGACCTAGTTTGAATATTTTTAGTATAGATATGCTAAAGGCCATGCACGTCGATCTTTCTACCATTCAACATGCTAACATTCCTATTTTAGGATTTGATAACTTTTCTAAGAAAACTCTAATATTATAATTCTATATGTGAAAGTTGGTCCAGTGATATTAGATACCCCCATTCATATTATTCTTGGACCTCTCACTTATAACCTTCTCTTATGAAGACCATGAATACATTCTATTTATTCCTTTTCTTCAACTCTTCACCACAAGGTTAGGTTTGTTTACAATAATCTTATGTATACTCTTTATGATAATTATGCACCTAATCCTTGTTTAAATGTGAAATATGCTTAGGTTTCTCCTCCTACACAGGAAGTGAAGATACCTAAAATTGAAGAAGACCCTTCTTCTTCTTCTTTATCCAAAGTTTTTTTCGGTGCATTAGATTTTAATCCTACTTTTATTGGTGAATATAGAGTTAAGGACCTTCTATTCATGATAAATTAAGCAACTACTCATTGTACTACTATTATTTTTACCCCCACTCATGATGAATCTATCAAACCTAGTATGCCGTTAGGAAATGAGGGGCATAATATTTTTTTAAACACAATTTCTGATCATATATTAGGATTTGTGCAAAAAAGTGGTTCATTATCTACTTCCTCTCCTTTATCATCTTCTACTAATCAAGAACTTATTTTTCCTAAACTTGTTTGTGATAAGATAATAACTAGGCCTAAAATTATAAATACATATAGTCAAAAACTTATGCATCTATCATTTTGTATGTATCATAGTTATCATGATCGTTCTATAAAAATGATTTTCAAGCTTTTCATTTTAAGATCTAACAACTCATTAATAATAAGGTTATTCATATATATTCTTGTGAAGAGTTTTATTTCAATATGAATAGAATTAAATAACATTTAATAGGTCTCTATTATGTTGATCCATGCCATGCAACATTGTTAACTTATCTCTTGGAGGCTCATTTTAATGCATGGCCATTATAATATGTCATCTCTTCTATTTGTTCCTACACTTAGGGGCAAGGGAATTCTATCCATATTTTACCTTCTCTGAAAGATCCACTATTTCCTTTGATTGTATTACTTGTTTACCATGTCAGATCCAATCTTATATTATTAGCAAGTGGGGTTTCATGGGAGATAGGTCACTTACCTTGGATCCTCGTAATAGTGTGATATCCTTTCCAAGGATTTACTTTTTCACTTCTTACATGGTATGTCATCGCATTCTACCTCCCAAGATCTCATAGGAGTTGTGAACTCTTTGGTTTGGATTGCATGTTTCTTGTGGATGTTATCTTCATGCTGAAATTTCTTTATCCTTCTTCACCAGTTCCTTAAAATGAGAAAATAAGTAATTATTTTCCCATCTTATGGGGAAGGGTGGGGGGCATACATGGCCCCCTTAGTTTTATGTCTTGGATTTGGTTGAGTAGAATGATACACACACTTGCGAGACCATTTGACCTATCCTTGAGTATTCTCAAATCATTTTCATAAAGTAGTAAATAAAAATTCTAAGTATGAACTAGGGTAGTTTAGCCTTGTGGTCTTGGTATGCTTCCTAGGTTATCTTCAAATCTATGCATATCTACTTTATCCCTTCTTTTTGCACATATTTTCCCTCTATAGATTAGACATAATCCTAAAGCATGGATTATAGCATCATTGACATTGGGTCTCTCTCTCCTTTGCACACAAATATGCTAAATATCATATGTGGTTAAAATACACAATCTTGCTAAGTCCCATACACAGGTAACACATCCAGACACACATGCCAAGTATTATATATGGGATATGTGTACAATCTCCAAACATACTTTTTTTTGGTTTATTTGTTGTGATTCACAATGAAATATACATTTATAATTGGATAATTAATCACACCCCTTAGCTCTTTACTTTGAATCAATAATTTCTATTTTATTTACGATCTTGAAGTTAGCAAACACTCAATCCCTTGGAGAATTGATGGATTCCTTGTCTCCTTGGTTGTGTTATGATTATCTCATGTCTTGTGCTCTATTCTATCAAGAGTCTGGATTGAGTCCACACTCTAGTTAAAGTGGGGGCTACATGTACCATATTAAATTAAAATAACTCCAATTTAATGAAAGTTTAACACCTATTTAATGCAAGATCATCATCTCCTTGCATCTCTTCTCCTTTCTTCCATTTTATTCTTCTTTCTCCTAGGTGGAATAGGGGTTGTTGCAATTCTTTAGAATAACTAAGAGTTGGGTTGGGGGGGGGGGATGAATCAATTATTCAAGGTCCAGATGTAAAATTAAAAAATTTCACAACTTAGAGAACCCATATCCATAAAAACATTTTATCATGCATCCATCCATTAGACTATGCAATCACTTAAACTTGTAGGTTACTGTCAAATCAATTTGAAGAAATGTAAACATTAAACATAGCAAATTCAATAACATATTTGACACAATTATTTACCACAAAAACCCAATTTGGAAAAAACCACTAGTAATATGCTACTCATTCTCACTCTTCTAAAGTGATGCCCTATGAAAGGCCAACCCAATTAAAGGTTACAATGCACATTGTTAAATGTGACCTAGTTAAAGGATTTCAATCACCCTATTAGGAGTAAGCCTTGTTAGAGGACTTTAGATCATTCACTTGGAATGTCACCCAGTTAAAGGATTTACAAATGACTATTAGGTCAACCTTAATCCAAAGGATTTACCCTAGACCGATACAATGATTTGAAATTAATAGTAAGGCTTGATTTGATAACAACTTATAACTCCATTTGCAAATTATAGATCTCTATTTCAATACTCCATTCTACTTGGCTATCACACACTTAAACTCTGATAGCTTGTTCACCCTTCAAGCATCCATACTCTTAGGCCTTCTTTCTTTTCTTGAAAATGTAGTCTCTTCTCTTAGGTCACTAAATGAAACAATACCCTAGACTCCTTGTCTTCTTTAGGTTTTCACATATGACAACCCTTGCTTCTGACCAACCATCTCTATAAATAGAGAAACAAGATCTTTTGCTATTCATCCTCCATCATCTATTTTAGGGTTAGGTCAAATTAGGTAGGATTCAATTAATCTACCCCTTATTTCATTTCATTCCCTTCTAGAAATTTCTCCTTCAATCCTCTTTGAATTTTCCTCAAAACAATTCATTGTGAATTCTATGCCACTAGCTCATCAACCTTATCTTCCACATGGTTCACACAATTCAAGAAATCAACCTTTTTGGCTCAAATTCATTGAATTATTGATCTTTCTCATAATATTTACACTCAACATTAACTATCTTTTGATGCTTATCACATACAGCATTACTTGAAATCCACTATCAAAACACTCGATACGAACTAAAGTTTAATGGTGCTCGACATCAACTAAATGTTACTTAGCTTACACTAAAATTGACTTTTCTTGGCTCCAATTTATTTTTTTCTCAGCTTGTACTAGCTTTTTTCAGCACCTACTATTCAAATTGGTAAGCTTGGCAAACAAACTTCATTTAACTTGTTCTTCTGAACTTAATCAGTGTAACCAACCTTTGCAACCTTAAGTATATTATCAATGCACTATAATATCACTACCCTAACTTGTTCTTGTACTCCTTTTCCATATTATAACTCAAAATTTCCTCTAGGTGCTATTGTTACCTCATTTGATCGAATCCTCTTTATCAATCAAATAAATGATAGTACTTAAATCATATAATCGATTATCTTACCAGCAAGTAGCAGGTTTGACATCAATGACAAAACAATGATTGAAACATATTTATCATACTTGTGTCAATCTATTTTCAATAGGGGTAAGACCTAATTGATCATCTTAATCATCCTATTTTCATGGCATAAAGCTCATGGTAGGATATAACCATGTAAGCCCTCCCTTTCCTTTATCCAATCACTTGGAATCTTCTTCCACACTAAAATGAAATCTTGTCAACAACTATACATGATTATAAGATCTGAGACCTATTTTAGGACCCCAAGGGAATCTCAGAGGTTCTAGGCCTTGGTTGATATGGAAACAATACACCCCTGATTGAGCCCTATTTTGGGTCCATTTCCTAGGTCTTGAGTTCAAGGTAATTTGGAGTGTAAATATCTAGGTGGGTGAGCCTATAGGAGAAAGCTATTCCGAGCCCTTTATAAACCCCATCCATTTCTTTATTTTCACATCATGAATTCACAAGAGGAAGCAGTCATGCTCAAGCACTCAAGCATTCAAGCCTTCAAGAATCTTTCAACCAATTCCTCCATTAATGATCAAGGATTCAAGAATTCAAGCAATTAAAGGTGTATATCTTTAAGATCTTCTTAAATCTATTCAAGGTCCTTTGTTACATATTCTACATCCAAATCAATTGGTGAAGTACACTACATGTAATTCAAGATATCCTAATATTGTAAGGTGAATTTTTACATTTAATTTATATTTATACAATTCAATTATTTCAATTCAAGGTTATTCCTAAATTGGGGTTTGACTAAGGAAAACCCCCCATCAACAACAAAAACCCTTTTTTTGCATGCTGCAGATCTTAGGTTGGCAAAAAGGTTGTAGATTTGGATACCCTATTTAAATTTATTAGAAAATATGAAATTAGAATAAGTGTCAAATATATTCTTGTAGGGTTGACTAGGTCACCCCTATTGATGGAAGTCACCCATGATTAGAAGAAAGTCATCCCTGTTAGATCGCCAAATGTTTTTTGGGTTTTGCATTCAACATCTCAGGCCTTAATCTAATATTATTTATTAGTTTAAAAAAACACAAGAAGCATAAAATAAAATTTAAAAGTTGTGTCTTCTATCTTCTTTTTCATTTTAGAATATCTGCATATATTTACCTATCTATCATTATCTCATAGGGTTTCCAAGGATTTTTGCATTTTCCCCCATTCTCTCCTAGATCTAGTTTGTATTGATGCTCCTTTCTCACTTGGATAACACTAATATTTCTAGATCTAGTCATTTGGAATTGGGATTGAAAGGGTCAATTTACTTGATTCCCTCTTTGAATTGTGTAATTGTGGTTATGTGATGAACTTAGGGTTTAATATCCTTGATTCACATTCCACCCTATACACTCACATATTGTGTAGTAGGAGATGAAAGAATGATTTGAAAATTATATTTTCATTGGATTTAAATTATTTTTATATAATAAAAATATGAAGGTATGTAATTATGCATTGAATGTGTTAGTAAAAATCTATTGATGGCCATATTTGATACTTGTTCTTGAAAAGATTATGGAAATATTATGTATATTTTATACAATAGATTCTAAAATATGTAATAATTAAAATGATAATTTTGTGAATATTAGGATATCACCTATGTTGTGAAAAATTACATTTGTGATTGTGAAGATATTATAGAAATGTACCTCCTTCTAAATGTGAGAAAACTAATAAAAATGTACATAGTTTGTATTTTGTAAAAGCTATAGTTTCTTTCTATTCCAATGTGATGATGTGAATAAAAAATCATTAATGGGAATCATCGTTATGTATATGTGTATGTGAGAACCATACCACTTCTATGTCATTTCTTTTTTTGTCTCCCTACTGAATGTCAACCCAAGAATTGTTCATACGTAAATATGTGAAGGGTTGGTAATATTACTAGTTTCTTGGGTAGGATGGATAATCTACACATAATGGTGGAGTAAAGTCACCCTATCTTCTATATCAAGAGGAAAGTAATGCATACCTTTCTTGTAATGGACCAACTAAGGTGGTTCATGTGTATTTAGCTAGATTCTTATAAATATTAGCATCTCTAACCATTGTTGTCTATTAGTGTCAACCACTTAGTCATTTACAATGTAGAGTCAAACAGTCATCACTATGACCAAGATACTCTATATAGGTCAAGTCATGTACATAATCAAGTATGTACCAAGTTCTATAGGAGCTAAGTAAGTGTATGGTCACTGAGTACTTTCTATATGAGTTGAGCTCATCAACGATCAAGAAAATTCCAACTATAAAAGTATCGAGTTATATAGTGTGTGCTGAGAAAAATACATGTCGAGCATCATAAGGGTAATATAGGACAAGTAACAACAATGTCAAGCATCAAGAAATAGTAAAGACCAAGCAATGCAGAGTTTACATAAAAGTAAGGAATAGAACAAAGTTTGAGTAAAAATAAATATTAAACCAACTTGAAGGTATATTTAAGTTTTGAAGAGTTTTTTATAGAAAATTTAATACTTGAAGAGGTTGTTAAAAAACATTTACACAATGTGGATCATAGATGTGTATTTAATGATCAAGATGAAGAGGCAAAATATCAAACCATCTAGAAAAATCTTTACAAAATTATTTAAATAGTGATGATCTTAACCTAGATTGTAAGTATGCATGTAGAGTAAGAGAAAAGGTAGAGAGGTGTATGCATGTAAACATGAAGTAATATTCAAGAGAAGGATTGTGAATAAATCAAGAGTCAGTGAAGGGTTCTATTATCATCTAACATAGCAATTGACCTAGTCATGGCAGTGAAGTGAAAGGGAAAGACAAGTGATATCAGATTAGAGGAGAGGATCAATTAGCACAATGAAGACTCAAAATCAGCTTGCAGAGAAAATTGAGAGTCAGGTACTAAATCAATTTTAACCAATGTGAATCAAAGGAAATCTCTTAATAGAGTGGTCTTAATAAATCTTTGTAAATCTCCTAACATAGATCTTACTTTTTTGTAAGTGTTAAATCCTCTAACAAGGTGAAATTTAGTAGTCTCTTAAGCCTTTAATAGGGCAGACTCCTCACAGGGTAGAACATATCTTATGATCAAACATTGTAACCTTAATTGGATAACTTTATTATTGTAGTAGTGAAGATTTGTGGGTTTCATCCCCACCCTAGTTTTACCTTCACCTTGGAGGGTTTTCGAGTAACAAATATTGTGTTATGTGTTTCATTTTCATGCATGTGTTTGATTAGTTTTATATGTTATAAAAATTTTATATTATAAGTTTTACATGCATAAGTTATTGATAGATGTGAATGAACTGGTGAAAATTTTAAAGTGTTAAATATTTTAAGTCACCCCCTCTTAGTATATTATTTATCTTGTTTACACCTCCATAAATAAAAATTTGCTATTAGAGCATTGGTTCTATGAGAGAAGCTTAATATCTTGGATATTAGATCTTGGAGATGGAGGCATTCAAACTAGATAAGGTTATAGAAAATTAGGTGATTGACATTCAAATCATACTGCAAAAACTTGAGAAGGCAAGACAAGATCTAAAGGATTCCCTAAAAAGGAAAAAGGAAAATGCCATCTATATAAAATGATTTTCTTATGAAGAAGTTGAGACTGAAGGATTGTTTGAATCAAACAATCCAAATGACAAAGCATATTCTAATCTACTGGATAAGAATAAACTTCAAAATGAAGAAATAAGAGGACTAAAAAGAGAACATGAAATCGAATCAATAAGACTATGTGAAGTGACTGAACAAAGAAAGAAAGTTGAAGAAGACAAAAGGGTAATGACTATTAGACTTGAAGAAAGGATATCAGATGTGTAGAAGGTCACTAATACTCAACTAGACATGATGAATCAAATTATGCTTGAAAATTAGGAATTGAATCATTAGGATGTGGAAATTGCAAATCTAAAATCACAGAATGACATATTGAAGAATGAATTGAAAATTGAGAAGGAATCTATGGAGAGATTTGACAAACATAAGGAGGCAATGAAGTACTTTGAAGATATTCTAAAGTCATCAATATGTTCTAATGGGTCAAGACATTCATGCACTTATAAATGAGAATCACCTAGGAATGGAGAGCTGAGGAATGCAAAGTCAAAGGACAAACCAATATGCTATCATTGTTGAAAACTTGGTCATAATGCAAATATCTATCGAAGAAAATAGGGTAAAAAAATACTAAACCTAAGTTTAATGGTTACTATTTTTACTATAAGAAACAAGGACATCAAATACTCGAGTGTAGGTCAAGACTAAGGAATACATCTACCAGATGTAGATTTGAAGGATATTTCTATAACTATCAGAAGTATGGGCATAGAGAATTTGAATGAAGATCATAGAAAAACCCTATTGGATAAATCAAAGGTAGAATTATGTACCTAAAATTGCATTTTCCAAATATCACAAGTTTGGACATCAAAGAAAGAATTGCAAGACTCAAGTAAATTCAAAAAACTAGAAAAAGGACAAAGGAAAAGGAAAAGAGAACATTGAGAAAATTAGGAATGATATGAACTAGGAATGGAAAAGGAAAATAAAAGATGGAAATAGTGGAGTTAATGGAGAAGAGGTCACCCAATCCAATGGAGAAGGTGATCATGTCATCTCTAACTAAGCAAGAGATGTATGAATGGAATTGTATACTCAATTGATATATCTTATATCAGTTCCTTACATGTAAATGTGCCAAAAGTTCATATTTTCATACATAAGATGCATAAGAACAAATTTGCGAAAGATTGCTGAGTGTTAGTAAAATGTCTATGTTGACCGCACATTGCACATAGACCAAGCACTTCAAAAATGGTATGGAAGAGACTGAGTATTATGCAAGCGATTCAGCTATAATACAAAGACCTAGTTGAAAGGCATCAACATCAATCGAGACAACTGGCTTCTACTTACCTAAGTACACAACATTAATGGAGACCCTTAAATTGATCAAAATAAGGTATATACCAAATTTCAAAGACATTATTACATACCTTGCATTCATATTTTTGAGAGCATAGAAAAATTTGGCAATTTTATCAACCAACAAGGATTTCAAGAGCGATTTGATCAAGAAGCTTGAATGAGTGGAGAATCTAAACCCTGCTAAATATCCAAGGAAGGAAGAACTTCAAACCCTAACCATGATCATGGCAACTTCATCAACTAGTGGAATGAGCCAAGAGGTTAGTAGAATCCAACTGGTGAAGAGTGACATTAGTCCTCTACCTAAGTTTCATGCTATTCTATAGATAGCTATGAAAGGAGACTCAATGGGTGCATTATCTTAAGGAGACTCAATGGGTGCATTATCTTCAATACCACCTAAAGTCATTATGATCCATGATGTCATAAGTTGTTATATATGCCAAATTGGAGAATCAAGAGATTAAGAAATTAGGGAAGCTTATGAGAAGCTATGTAATAAAGGAATCTTGAAGGATAAATTTAAAATTGTTGAGAGGAAAGGGTTAACAAGTGCCCTAGAATTCCTGAGAAATTTCAAAATTCAGTGGATTAAAGTTATTTTGAGAAAACTTCACGACATGAAGTATTGGATACAAAATGGATTAGTTGAGATCACAAAGAAAATAATTCACAAGGTTATGGTCTATCCAACCCTAGAAAAGAAGAAAACCATGCGATGTTTGAGTTGTAAAGAAATTGAGGTGAATGCAAGAGCCAAGTGGAATGGATGTAGTCTGTCCATCTCAAACATTTCTAATCCACTAATTGAATTTTTAGTGAGAGTTATTATTCAAAAATTCTATCAATGGAGAAAATTAAATAGTGTGCCTTGTATGGCTATGTATCAAGCATGGAATATTGTAATGAAAGATCATGAGTATGATCTTATTGAGCTACAAAGGATACAACTTGTAGAAAATCTATCATCAATAAGAAAAGAAAAGAATTCAATGTGTAAGTTTGTATCCCTCATTGTTTTTATTTTATTTTACATCCATAAGTAGTTTCCTCATATTGGTGATATTTTATGGGATCAAGACAAACCAATGACAAAAAAAACCAATGCGTTTATTACTGAATTGGGAGACAATTTTGAGAATGAAATGAATACTTATTTTGATGAATTTAAGCAAAGGATGAAAAGGAGAATGGGGATACCTAAAGAATTGGTAACAAAATATTACACTGACATATGTTTTCTTATTAATATAGACACCACTTTTGTACAAGTAGTGAAGCCAGGGAAGGCTTGGTTACAAATTTTTCAATATGAGATAAATATTGATGTAGTGAGTACAAATATTGAAGCATTACTAAAGGAAGAGATAGATGCCAAGGCTAAACTTTTTGGTAGATATGAGGAAGCCAAAGAAAGAATAAAATATGGACATCAAGATAACTTCCAAGGAGAATAAAAGGAATAAAATTATTGAAGACTTAGAAGCTAAACTAGAAACCCTAGGCAGGGGTAAGGAACCATTGCAATTGACATAAGGTCTTGGTGAAGATGAAGAGCAAGACAATGATATCAAGGAAGACGAAGAAGAAGAAGATGACAAGGGAGAGACCCTAGTTATTATCATGCCACTGAGAAAGAAGGCTCTAGAACAAAGAAGAAGCCAACAATGACACCCATCTCTCCTCCACCACCAAACAAGCCAAAGACCAAGGAAACTACCAATGCCAAGCAATCTGCAAAGCAAAAAGTACCAGAGTCTACTAAGCCCAGTGCCCCCAAAACCATAAGAAGGATATTTGTAAGAGGACCATTTATTATACAAACAAGGACTATTGAAGAGGTATGCAAACACTTGAGAAGATCTATAGGATTATCTACATTCATATTTGTAAAGTATGATACACTAGATAATTATGATAGAAATAAAGTTGAAGAGGCTATGGTTGAAATGATTGCAAATAAAAAATAACTCCTAGTGAAATAGAAAAGAAGATACCCAAGAATCTATATGATAGACGAGAGAGAAGATGGAAGTAGGCTAAAGTAGTAGAGAAAAAAAAAGAACTAACACATTAGTCAGAGTCATGCCTGATCTGTCCTAGGAACAAAAGGACACATTTTTGAAGCAGTATAGGAGCATATTTGTTCCAAAATATAGAAGCTATGGAAGATTATTTTTGGGCTATCTACAAAGAAAGAAGAGACATACACTGTAAACATCAAAGATGATTATAGTAGTGGAGAAAGATCAGGTGTATTGAGTCCACAAGTAAACATGTCCCCTATACTTGTTGACACCCTTGACACTCCATAGGTCAAGTAGTCAAGGCTCATAGATACAAAGGTATATGGTGTAGACTTAGAAACAAGTGTAAATAATAAGATTGTTTCAACACCTCATATTGAGGAAAGAAAAGAATCAAATAAAGCTAAAGTGAGTGAAACTATTTTTGTCTCATACATAATTGCACAAGAAAGATAGAGTGGTGAAAACCCCTCACCAACTCTTAAGGTAGTGTTGAGTAGCAACACTCCTTCACCAAGTAGGAAAAGAGCAATAAAAAATAGATATTGAGGTTAGTCTGGATGAAATCATTGAGATGCCACAATTGGATCTGGAAAATCTCACCTTGGAGAAAACTATTTTTCTACAAGAAGTTTTGGTGAAGAAAAAGGATAAGAAGAGTATAGGAGAGAGCATAAGAAAAAATACATATTGTATAATGTAAATCATATTTTTTTCAATGCTTTTGACATTCACAATTTTGAAGAAGATGCACCAATCATAAACTAATTTTTAAATATAGTTGATCAAGTGAATGCTAGAAATATGGAATCAAATGAGAAGTTAATGGATTGGTTTGCTAGAAGATTTGAAACTAAGGTTGTGGACAAAGTCTCCATAACTATTGCCAAGAAGAAAGTGCAACTACAAGAGAAAGTAAATGTTATGATCAAGTTAATTCAAAAGGTACAAAATTTGTACACAATTTTGTCAAATGTGCCAAGATTTACTAACAAAATTCAAGAAAAATAAATAAATTTAGACTGAGATGAAAAGATTCAACAACATTATTTCAAAGTTAGTAGAATCAAGAATTGATCATTTCAATAATCTACTGAATGCTCAAGGTACATTGGTTGAGCTTCAGGTAGCCATAAACAATATGAGATCCAAATTGATCTCTATTTAGGAAATGATCATACCTCATTTGGAGTTAATACAAAGAGAATTGAAAACAGCCGAAGATCTTATCATAAAAGACCAAAATTTGTCAGTGGCTGAGAGTTTAATTGATTTGATTGCAAGACCTAATTTGTAGAATAATGTTTTGGAAGAAGCAAGAACCACATGGGATCATGTATTTTCCATGATTACTAGCATTCATAATGAATTTATTGAAAAATATGGATTGCTTCCACCCATTCAAGCCCAACATCAATGATATATAGTGTTCAAAAGTAAGGGGGAAAGAGTTTTGAAGGGGGAAAGAGTACTGAATTGGGAATACATATTTGAATAAATGTGAAATGGATTTTTTTACTAAATTGGGAATACATATTTGAATAAAAGTGAAATGGATTTGTTATTCATTTTTGCATTGTTTATTCATTATTCATAAGTCATAAGAGTTAGGGGGAGAGCTCATTTATCATATTGTATTGTAATGATGTAAATATGACAAAGTATTTTTTCCACTAATGTCAAAGGGGGAGATTGTTGGTATCTCTAACCATTGTTGTCTTGATGTAGGGGTATCTTGGGTTTACTCGGTGACTACTTTTGATGAGTGTTTAGTGGTTACTTTGGAGGTAATTTGTGAGTTTACCAAGTGTGCTCAGTTAAAATTTGGTTTAGTCTTTGTTAGTGAAGAGCTAGCACTTAGTCATTACTGTGTGATTTTTGGTTTCTATGTTAATTGAGTGACTTAGTAAATGAAGGCATTCAAAGATACTTGGAGCACTCAACATATAATTTGGCTCAATTTATATTGGGAACTTGACAATAGTGCTTCTAAGTTGGCTTGATCAATGAAGGGCTCAGTTATGCTTGTGGAGTTGCTGATACTCGACGTAGTTTCTTTGATGCTTGTTTTGGTCTTATGTTCTATGTTAATTGAGTTATCTATGGGTTGACCTTGTGCATTTAATTTGTGCATAGGTATTTAATTTTTGTTGCATCCAACTTGTGGCTTTCATGGACATTTAATGTAAGGGTATAGTTTAATTTTTATTGGGCTAGGCTGACTTGTAGCTTAGTTTGGTATAAGTAGGGGTTCTTGTGGAGTCTTTAGGAATTCATTCATTCATTTAGAGGAGTAAGTCAGATGGATAGTGTGGTGTGAAATTCAATATAGAGTGGAAGATATATAGTAGTTGAAGGGTGATTTTTCTTGAGTATGTGGACAAAGTGCTGAATGTGAGGCAGTTTACATCAGGATTGTGGTGGAGTTGTGAGTTTGTGAGAAAGACTAGTAAGTGAGACTAGGGAATAAAAGGAGATTTCTTGGTGGGATTGTGACCACAACTTTAGATCTTCCTTGGAGGTTTCTACCAAAGTGTGGATCTGGACTAGCTAGTGTTTGAGTTGGATCTTGAGGGATCTTGCAAAATTGTTATTGTAATTGCTATTGTATTTGGCCCTAACCCAAGAAACCTTACAACTCAACATATTGTATGTAAACAATTATTTTATGAATAAAGAGTTGAGAAATGGTATCAAATCTTTCATTGTTGTGTTTTTGTTGTGTGGTTATTTGTAGGGGTCTAGATTACCTCCAGTAGGGGTATCCTTAGATTCTCACTGCATCAAATTTGTAGGGATCTAGATTACCTCCAGTAGGGGTACCTTCAAATTCTCACTATGTCATCTATTAGTGCTAACCACTTAGTCATTTACAAGGTAGAGTTAGATGATCATCATTGTGACCTAGCTACTCTATATAGGATGTGTCATGTACATAAGCAAGTATGTACCGAGCTCTATAGGAGCTAATTAAGTGTATGGTCACCGAGTATTTTCTATATGGAGTTGAGCTCATCAACAACTGAGAAAATTCCAAGTATATTAAGTATTGAGTTATATAGTGTGTGCTGAGAAAAATACATTCCTAGCATCAGAAGGGTAATATAGGCCGAGCAACAAAAATGTCAAGCATCAAGAAATAGTAAAGACTAAGTAATGCAAAGTTTACATAAAAGTTAGTACTGGAATAGATTTTGAGGCAATATGACTATCAGGTTGACTTGGAAGGTATATTTAAGTTTTGAAGAGGTTGTTACAGAAAATTCACACAATGTGGATCATAGATCCCTATGTTGTGTGTTCAATGATCAAGATGAAGAAGTAAAATGTAGAACCATCTAGAAAACTCTTTACAAAATTATTTAAATAAAAATGATCTTAACCTAGATCATAAGTATGCATGCAGAGTAAGAGAAAAGGTAGAGAGGTGTATGTGTTTGAACACGAAGTAGTATTCAAGAAAAGGATTATGAACATATCAGAAGTCAGTGAAGGGCTCTATTATAATCTAGCAAAGCAAGTGATCTATTCATGATAGTGAAGTGAAAGGAAAATACAAGTGATATTAGATCAAAGGAGAGGATTAATTAGCAAGTAGAAGACTCAAAATCAGCTTGCAAAGAAAATTGAGAGTCAGGTATTGAATCAATTTTGACTGACTTGAATCAGGGTAGATCTCTTAACAGTGTAGTGCCTGCCCTTGTTCACATCTTTTCTCGACATATTGTTGTTATTATCAGACTATGTTAGACTAGCTTATGTTGATGGATTAGTGGTATTGTTTTGAGACTATCAAACATTATGTTATGGATTCAGTTGGTATATGATGAGATCATTTAGACTTTACATTTCATGTATGCATGATGATCATTACATTGCTTTCAGTTATTGTTGATTATTAGTTAGATGATTTATTATCTCATGTGTTATTATGGATACTTACCCCATACTTGCATTTGTATGGTGTGCGTGTTTTCTTATTGTATGACATTTCTGATATGGTTAGGGAAGGGATTCATAGTCACCTAGTTAATCGGGATCTACACGATGCACCACTTCCTACCATTGCCTGTTTAGCTTAGCATTATATATATTATATGTACATGCATGGTTTTTTTTGCAAGTTGCAGGTACCGGGTATCAACTTCCCTGAATTTCTAGGATGAGCGTACGCTATTACACTATCTCAATGATAAGAGAAGGCAGATAAATTCTCAAGTCCAAATCCCAAACCCTTAAACCAATTGTCCTAGTGAGATAGGACAAGTATCTAGATATGTTACCCATCGAATGTGTCGAATGACATAATTCATGATTTTTAACCCTTTAGACTGATTTAGTTTGAATTTCTCTATGATGGGTTTTCATATTTTATCTTGGAGGTCTATGGTGAATTTTCTATTAATTAAGTCTTAATAAAATAGATTTAATTAATAAATTAAGTATTTGAGAAAAATTAATATAAAATATCATGATCTTTGATATTTTGATTATAATTAATTAAATGTGAATTAATTAAGGAAAAAGGATTAAATAAAAGAAAATTAGAAATTAAAATTAATAATAATTATAAATAATAATAAAAGTAATAAATAAATAATAATAATAAAAGTTATAAAAATTAAAATGAAAGTTATAAAAATTTAAATAGAAATTATATATAAAAGTAAATTGTAATTATAAGCTTGCCTAGGAGTTAACGCACCTTTTCATTTCTCATATGTCAACAACACGGGGGTTAGTGCATCAATTAAGCACATGGTGTCTACAACCCTATGACTCATCTAGAAGGTTGGAAAAGACATATGCTTAGTTGGTGACACCTTCTAGCTATTTCTAGAGACATTCTAGGTGTTTCCTGAGAGCTCTTTATATTTAGGCATTCCTAGAAGCTTAGACAAAAAGCATTGGGAGAGCATTTGAAGCATTGGAGGACTCGAGAACTCTGAAGAAGGGAGGAGCTTGCTCTGCAGGTTTTCTGAGGAAGAGTGAATTAGCATCAGAATTCGGGTAGATTCTTGTGATTTTATTTATGTTATTTTCGCATCTTGCATTCCATGTCTTCTTCATGTCTTCCATATGACTTCTGAGGGTTTTTCCTATTTAAATTGTATGCATTCTCAATATGGGTAGTTAAAATTGATTATATGCATAGATCTGAAAAGAACACGGGGCAAGGGTTTAAATTGTAGCCAAATCCATTAGAAAGTTATTGAGAAAATTTAAAGAGTAAATATTTTATAGGAAACTCATAAAATTGTATATATATATGATTTCAGATCTGCATTTTCATATTTAAATGTTTATAAATTCTACATATTTATATATATATACACACACACACACACATATATATATATACATATACATATATATATATATACATATATATATATATATACATATATATATATACATATATATATATATACATATATACATATATATATATATATTTAAATGGAAAATATATATTTAAATGGAAAATTGAGTGAATTACCGCAGTGGAAACTCATCGAATCACATTGCGATTTGTATTTGCATGTTTGAGAAAATGCTATAAAAAAAATGTTATATGTATTAGATCATGGGTTGGGCGGATGTACCAACCCCGACTGTCCTTCATGCGCAGACCCGTGCGCATGGCACCTGCGCTTGATAGTGTGTCGGTGTTGCAGGCCACACAGCCTATGTAAGGCGACAGTGATTTAATCACTGAGAAATGGTCGTCGTTGTTTGTTTATATATGAAGCGCATGTTTTATATAATGCTTCTTTCCATATTATATGGCATCAATCGAATTTGTGTAATTCGATTTTTATATTTCGTTTTATTAAAATGCAATATTTTATATATTTATAAATGTATGTATATATATATATATATATGTATATGTATATATGTAAGTATGTAAAATGTTATTAATGAATTATTATTATTATTATTTGATAAGTGATTTATATTAAAGGTTCATCTTTTATAAGGGTGAATTCTTTTATAATATTGTAAATTAACTTTTAAGATTTAATCAATTGATATAAATTTTAAAATATATATATATATTGAAATATAATTGGTAGTTGTTGTACACTCGAAAGTGTCACACTCTAAACCCTTCTATCCAAATGATTCCATGAGTTCGAAATGCTTGGATGTCGGCTTAGAGCTCCCTATCCACGGAGTGCAAGAAGTTAGTATTCAAGCATGAAAGCTCTTAGCCAAGCCTTGGAAATGTACTTCTTGCTAGTAAACCATGCAACGGTAGGTTCTTTGAGACAAGAGAAAGAGTGCAAATATCTTCAAGGAATCCCTCAAGAATGCAATGCAAGTATGGAAACTAAGCTAAGATGATAATGCAAAATGCAGCTATGTTAAGCATGGATGAGAGTATTACAAAACCAAATATTTAAACTATGTGAGATTATTGCAAAAAATTAAAGCTAAACTAAAATGCAACTATGCTAAGAATGCCATATGATCTTATGCTAATATGATGGAATGAGAGAATGAGACAAGAAATGAGAAGTTTTCCACAAAGCTCCAAAGAAACCTATTAGAAAACCTGCAGCATGACAATATTCAAAAGATGGATTGATGCTTTGAGGGGGAAAGCTCTCTCTCTTTTAAAGATGTACAGACGGTGGAGATCAAGATGAAGATGGTGGATGATCAATGGCTAAATTCGAAAATAGGAGTGATCCATGTGCACACACAAGTCAACTAATAGAATATATGTTGACTTGTCATATAAGACAAAAGTCACAAAGCCTTTTCTTTTAATTGCAAAATAGAAAAAGGACTTTATGTGTGCACTTTAAGTGGGTTAGAAGAATGGGGTGTTTTATTTAATTAAAAGGGGACATGTTCTTTTAATCAAATAATGAACTTAGGATAGCATAGTCAAACTATAGGTTATAATCAAATAAATTGATTATTAGCAATTTGGTCTAGATAAATGATTAAATTAAATTAGCCAAAATGTTGAGAAGGGGGCTAATAGTCTAGATGACCATTTTTAGGTGATTACATTTGCCCCTCTTTGACTAATGCATGATCGATCTAGGAACACATTATGTCAAAGAAAATAGAAAGCCAAGTAGGCGGTGATAGATATAGACGTTTGATTCCAAAGAATGAAATGCAGAAATAGATAGCAAGTCCTAAATGCACAGCCTGACAGTGGTAGTACTGAACATTAGGAAGATGATGTTAGGATCCAAAAAGAATTTTAACACCTAGCAAAGTGAATAGACCGAGAACAAGTGATAAGGTTAAACAAATGCTCCTAAGAAATAGATAGCTATAACAATCAGCAATAGAGTATTTATGCCCCCTTGGGATCAAAATGGAAATGAGGTAAGGGGATGCAAAAACTAGCTAGACATGAGAAAATTAGAATATAGCAATGTCCAAGATGACAGATAGATGATTAGAACCCAAGAATGACTATAAGAAAGTGATAAAATGCCCCAGTTTGACTAGAGTTGACTTTGAAGAATATAGCATAAAAATTAGGTCAAATCTAGTAGAGAGATGATTTAGATGTGAAAAGGTGAATAGAAGGAGATATGAAGCATAAAAATGATGAAGTCATGAAGAAATGAAGATGCCCCAGTGATGATTCAAAGATTAGACCTCAAACGGTCAGCTAACTGCTCAGAAGAAGGTAAAATTTTAAAATGCAATTTTGACCATTAAGATGAACTCAAATTTTGATTTTGATCTCGAAAATGGATCCAGGACGTCGAAATTAGCTAGGGGTGCAATTTTTGTGCAATTCCGAGGAGTTTAAAAATTAGGTCAAAATGAGGTTGGAGGCTATAAAAGGGGTCCAAGTGTCATTTTCACTATTCATTTGTCTTTTTGTGATTTGAGAGATTTTGTGTGGTCCACATAGTATCATGGCTCAGGCGAACATTCCTCTTCATCGACACTGTTTCAAGCGCAACCAGTTGCACAACCGGCCAGAGCGATATGGGGTGCCGGTAAGTGACTACCTTTTTGTTGCTTTTTTGAGCTTTTTGTGAGTTTTTTGCACGTTTTTTAAGTTTTTTTTTTAAAAGTCGTGCGATACTTTTAAAGTATCACACGGTCTCAGAAATATTATCGCGCAACGCATTTTTTGGAAAAATGTGTCGCACCATTCAGGAAAATGTGTCACCTGGGCCACACCCAAATGTCGCATGACACGGTGCGAAATATCGCACGACATAAAAATGTTGCACTCCTATTTAAAAAAGTGTCATGCGACACTGTTTCAAAAAATTGATCGCACTCTCTTTGTAAAAAGTGTCACACAGCTAGTTTTGTTGTTTTCTTGAATGCTTTTTTTCGTCATGTGACTATTACTGATGATTGCTTGTTTTACCTAGACAGGAGGTATTCCCAGCATTACAGATTAGAGCTCCCAGGGTGGTTGGTTTGCGCATTGTGTAGCATTTGAGCAATGAGAAGCAGACTTTGCTAGTGGCTATGGGCTTGCGCTAGGTTGTATGAATGCCTCATATTCGGGCAAACCACGATTTATTGTCTGTGATGGCAAAGAGGTGGCATAGCGAGCATAACACCTTTCACTTACCGATCGATGAGGCATCGATTACCTTGGAGGACGTATATCGCATTCTACGAGTGCCATGCCACGGTGAGCTGGTAAGTTACTTGGTTAGTAGTTTTTTGATTTAGCCATTTCAATGTTGGATGCCAGGTGTACTGATGTTAAGTTGGTGGTGGCATAGGTGTACTATGATACGACCCCGACAGAGGGGCGAGCACGAGTGCAGGAGCTTTTCCAGGATGTGACCATTCTGGACCATCACCTGAGTTGGGAGAGATTGATGACATGAGTATGGATATGATTATCCTTTGCCCAGCTTTTTATTCTCTTTGGTAGCCCAAGCCCTGGTGATAGACCAAGGCCAGAAGGGCTTTCCACTAGGATGGGGTCGACTGATATATGATCTAATCTCCCAACCACGTAGGATGGCATGGGGGCTTGCGATATTGGCAGAGATGTACCATGAGCTTCATGAGATAGTATATCATGAGGGTGGATCATGGGCATGTGGAGCAGTGTTAGCGTAGATCTGGGCTTGGGAGCACATCGCTATGATCCGACCACGGGTGCAGCCACGAGAGCGCAGCCAACTGCACTTTTTTGCTATAGAGGTTTCATCTCACAAAGGCATAGTGGAGATGTGACCTATTACCGATGCATGTTTGATGAGCTTACAATATTCACATGGTGACCATACTGGGAGTGTCAGCGGTGGTCAAATTCATGGGAGTTAGATTATATGTGGTATAGCAGACCGCTGGTGGGTCGGAGCACAGACATTGTGGAGCGGTTTGTGATCAGTCGCGTATGGTGACAGTTTGCAAAGAGACAGGTGGTGTCAGTGGAGACTACTACCTATGACCGGATGCCCATAGATGAGGGATTGGGATGGTTGTCGATGCTGGACTATCAAACAGCAGTTTGAGATACCGCAGCACTAGTGGCGACTCCCTAGGATTATCGCCCAGATGTGGCAAATGCAAGGGCTAATCCGGGGTATCTTTATGAGATGCAAAGACACCCATTCCCTCGATTCACACATTCAGATGTAGCATCTATAGGATTGGGAGGTGGAGGTGGTGGCGGAGGAGGAGGGAGAGGGGGTAGGCAAATGGAGGGGGAGAGTTCCCGAGCAGGGCGAAGGAGGATGCGAGTGCAGGCGAGGCAGGTGGTAGAGGAGTCCTTAGAATCTAATGGTGATGATGGTGGAGAGTAGGAGGTGCCCTTGAGGAGATGACAAGTGGTGAGGGTAGAGGCATCTACAGAGCAGCCAGCAGGAGGAGAGCAGGAGGTGCCCTTGAGGAGACGACGAGTGGTGAGGGTAGAGGCATCTGCAGAGCAGCCAGCAGGAGGAGAGGAGTAGCGTGCAAGGATCTGTGCCTTGGAGGTAGAGCTATAGGTAGCTCGAGTGATCATTGCAGTACGGGATCAGCAGCAGATGGACGAGCGAGCACGAGCAAATGAGCTGTGCTGAGAGCAGGATGTTGTGAGGCGAGAGGTAGTGCATCATGGTGCCCGAGTTTCATATTATTATGCCACCTATAGGAGTGTGGTACCACCAGGATAGGGTCTTCCTGATTATTCAGAGCGAGCGAGCAGATCAGAGGGTGCAGTGTAGGCACCAAATAGGAGACAGGCTCCTCCACCAGGGCCAGCACCAGCCGCAGAGGGTGGCAGTCAAACTTGACATTATGTTTTGATTTGTACCTTATGTATTTTTGAGACATATATCCAAATTTTGGATCTCACATTTGTATATGTACCATGACACATTTGATATATATATGAGATACTGGGTTTATCGATATTCTTGTGTACTTGTCTCAAAATGTATGTTTCAGCTTTCATGTGATGTTTCAGTTTTTGTTTTCAGCTCATGTATGTGTATATGCTTATGTGTATTGTTTTTGGTCTCTCATATGGGTGGTATAGATTTAAATATTTTTGTGAAAATGTGACACTTGGATAGATCATATGTGATGATTTTTGGATTAACCCCTTGTGATGACAGGTTAGCAAAGAAATGTAGCGAAAGATTAAGAAGGTGAAAAGACAAGTAGAAGCGAAAGATAAAAACAGCTAATTGATATGTCCATGAAAAAGATGAAGAGAGAGAGCTCTTCCCACATGTAGGAATGTGCAACTAGAAAAAATGACATGAACCTAAAATGCAAGCTACTATGAAAAGTGGTTTACCAGCAAGAAGCGCATAACATTTAGACTCTTAATTTCATCATTGAGCATTTATTAGGGACATCATGAGATCATACAACCATCACTAGTATAACTATGAGGATATGAATATGATCGATATCAGATAGGTATGTGGAAATCCAATCTAAGCATCAGAGACATGTAAGTCAAGATAACTACGTGATTAGATTCCCTAAGTTTAATTTAGCAAGATTACACCTGTATCAAGGCATAAGCGCCCGGATAAACGATGAGTGCGGTCTTGCAAAATAGTCAAGGATGATACATTTATAAGTCAAAGTGTTGAATAGGACAAGCACGAATTCTTACAACACTATAGACAAACAAAGTATACCCACAAGCAGAAATCAAGAAGACATGCCCCATGCCCCCAGTCTTCTAATCAATGACATCCTTGAAAGACTATTAGGGAGGGAACACATGGCAAAGAAATCATCATAGACAACACACAAAGTAGATAAAGATCAGCATAGCTCAGTCGTTTAAGTGTTAAAGTGTGTGTGTGTAAGTCACTTGGCCATTTCTTCCAGACTTGATTCTGATAGTTACATCGGAGACCATAGGTAAACTATCTGTAAAGTGTTGAAAAACACTTGATGTCAAAGTGGGTGGGGGTAGTGTTGAGAAACACTATTTTTTGAGTTGTCAAAGGAACCCTAATGCACAAGAATACCTCAATAGGCTAAGTAGCTATGCCCCCAAGATGAGGACAAGAAACAATTCCAAGCTAGGAAATGTGTAGCGAAGTGGATGATTGAGATTGATAGACATAGGTGCAAGGGTTTCAAGTAGCGCCTATTTTCAGGTTTTCACCACTTTGACAGATTTTTTTTTTGTTTTTTTTTTTTGGTGATACATCAAAGTGCCTATTGCTAGGTTTTCACTAAGATGATCATTTTTTTCAGGACATTTTTTGATTTTTTAGGATTTTTTCAGGATCATAGATATATACAAGATAGCTGAGCAGCAAGCCTCTAAGTATAGAACTTCTTCAAGTGTAGGATGTTGATAGGCTCTACAAGTTCTTCACCTTCTGATGTAGACAATTGGTAAGCACCAGACCCAAATGCTACTGTGATAATGTAAGGACCCAACCAGTTAGGTTCAAATTTCCCTTTTTGTTCCTAATTTTGCTAATTTTTGGGATTCTCTCTAAGCATGAGTTCACCAACTTGGAACTCATGGGGGTGAACTTTCTTGTTATATTGTGTAGGCATGTACTTCTGATAAGCTCTCATGTGATCAAAAGCAGCCTTGCGACGTTCATCCAGAGTCTCTAATTCCTGTACTCGCATAGCTCTATGATCTTCATCGGTTATTAACCCATGTAAGGAGACGCGCAAAGAAGGTATCTTGACTTCTAATGGGAGAACAGCCTCAGAGCCATAGACTAGAGAAAAGGGCATAGCCCCTGTAGGAGTACAAATAGAGGTTCTATAGGCCCAAAGTGCCAAATTTATTTGCAAGTGCCAATCTTTCCCAGACTTGTGAGTTGTGTGGTGTAGGATTTTCAGCAGTGTTTTATTAGAGGCCTCAGCTTGGCCATTCCCTTGGGGATAGTAAATGAAGGACTAGTGTTGTTTAATTCAAAATTTTTTGCACAGCTATTTTAAGTCCTTATTCTTAAACTGCCTTCCATTATCCGTAACAATAGAGGATGGGATACCATATCGGCAAATGATGTGATTCAGTATAAATATGGCAACATGTTTGCCTATAGCAGTAGATAATGGTACAACTTCAACCCATTTAGTGAAATACTCCATTGCTGTGATGATGAATTTATGACTGCTGGATGAGCTTGGATGAATCTTTCCTACCAAGTCAAAGGCCCATTGCTAAAATGGCCAATATGTCACAAAACAGATTAACTCTCGCCCGGGAGCATGTATCAAGTTTCCATGGAGCTGACATTTCTGACAGGACTTTGCATATCGCACAACGTCGGCTTGCATGGTGGGCCAGTAATAACTCGTCCTAAGTAGTTTTCGAGCAAGTGCAAGGCCATTAGAATGTGCCCCACAAATTCCATCGTGGACTTCGGCAAGTGCCTTCTCGGACTCTTCTAGCTCTAAACACCTAAGCAACGTTCCGTCTAGACCCTTCCTATACAAGTCACTAGAGACCAAAGTGTACTATGAAGCATTACAAAGGAGTTGGCATTTTTGATTGCGCGTGAGGGTTTCAGGAATAACCTGATCACGTAGGTAGGAGAAAATAGCCACATAGCGGGAGGAATCGTGACCCACAACAGTGTAGATCACCTGGTTATCTAAGGAATCATAGGCTAGATGGTGCAATTCTTCCACCAAGAACTCAAATCGTGATTCATGTTCTTGTAATTGGAGGATAGATGCTAAGGTGGCCATAGCATGAACAGCCTTGTTTTCTGCTCTAGGAATCTGTTGAAATGTTACAAAGGTAAAATAATTCCTTAGAGCATCTATCAACTTTTTATAAGGGATCAACTTGTCATCTTTTGTTTGATATTCATTATTCACTTGGTTCACAACCAGTTGAGAATCCCCATAGATGTGTAGCTCAGTTATTCGCCATTCAAGGGTCATTTTGATCCCATTTGTTAATGCTTCATACTCTGCAATATTGTTTTCACATGGGAATAATAATTTGTAGGACTTTGGGATCGTATAACCATGAGGGGAAACAAACAACACCCCTGCTCCTGCTCCATTCTGTGTATGAGATCCATCAAAAAACATCTTCCATGTTCTGTCAGTAATATTCATGATCAAGGCATCTGGAAACTCAATTTGCATAGGTGCTACATCTTCAAGTGGAAAGTCAGCCAATTGGTCAGCTATGGCCTGTCCTTTGATTGCCTTACGTTCAACATACTGAATGTCAAATTCAAAAAGAATCATCATCCATTTAGCAAGGCGACCAGTAAGTGTAGCTTTACTTAATAAATATTTTAAAGGGTCTATCTTGGAAATCAAGTGAACTGTATGGGCCAACATATAATGCCGAAGCTTTTGGGAGGCAAAAACTACAGCAAGGCATGCCTTCTCTATACTTGTATAATTTAGTTCATAAGCCACCAAAGTTTGACTGATATAGTATATGGCTCTTTCTTTACCCGTCTCATCACTTTGGGCTAAGAGTGCTCCTAGAGAAGAATCCGTAGCTGAAATGTACAGAATCAAAGGTTTTCCCAGAATGGGTGGCATCAAAACTGACAGTTTTTCCAAGTAGCCTTTGATTTTATCTAAGCTTTGTTGATAGTCACTGTTCCAAATATGGGTAGATCCTTTATGCAAATTTTTATTGAAAGGTTGAGCCTTATCAGCTAATTGAGAGATAAATCTTCTTATGGATTGTAGCTATCCTTTCAGACCTCTAAGCTGACTGATAGTGTTTGGTGGAGGCATATCCATGATAGCTTGGACCTTTTCAGGGTCAACCTCAATGCATTTTGTTAAAATGATATAACCTAGCAATTTTACAGAAGTGACACCAAAGGCACATTTTTTTGGATTCATCCTAAGTTGGAATTGTTCCATATGGTCCAATATCAAACTAAGGTCTTTGAGATGTGTGTCTCATTTCTTTGATTTTGCCAATGTGTCATCAACATAGTCTTCCATGTTTTTATGCATCATATTATGAAAGATGGTTGTCATTGCTCTTTGATATGTAGCGCCAGCATTTTTGAGCCCAAAAGGCATGACATTCCAGCAAAAGGTACCCCATGCACATGTAAAGGCTATCTTTTCTTGGTCTGCTAGAGCTATCTTTATTTGGTTGTACCCAAAAAATCCATTCATGAGTGAGTACATCTCATAACCCCCAGTCATGTCCACTATCATATCGATGTTTGGTAGTGGAAAGTCATCCTTGGGGCATGCTTTATTGAGATCTCTAAAATCAGTACAAACTCGTATAGATTTGTCATGCTTGGAGATAGGTACAATGTTGGAAATCCACTCGACATAATCAATGGCCCTAATGAAGTTTGCATTAAATAGTTTTTCTAACTCTGTCTTCACCAGTAGGGCCACATGTGGATGCATTTTTCTCAACTTCTATTTGATAGGCTTGACATCTGGTGAGATTGATAAGTGATGCATGATGAGATCTGTAAAAAGCCCTAGCATGTCAGAGTATGTCCATGCAAAGTTGACCCTCTTGTCTTGAAAGAATTGAGCAAACTGTGTCTTTTCTTCGTTTGACAAAGATTGAGCTACATGGATAATCTGAGGACATTCTTCTATTCCCAAGTTGATAGGCTATGTAGGTTCAACTAGAACCAAAGATCTATCTTGGAAATAGCTTGGCAGACTACCAAGTACCTCATCCGCAAGTGCCTCAGAGAGGTTTTCACCATTAAATACGCCTTTATTTTTACTTTTTTGAGGGTCAGACACCGCCACAATGTGGTTTTCGCCGTCTGATCACTTATTTTTCCTTTTAATTTTTTGACTGAGGTACTTGATATTTGATTTTTTCATGTTAACCATAGTTTCGTTGGTGGAAGAAATGATAGGTTCAATTACATTTAGATAACAAGTGATCTCATAGTCATTTTGAAAAGACCGTATTTCAGGTCTTTGATTTTGGATAAGCCAATCTATGAGATCTGGGTAAATTAGCGAGAGTGAGGGAGAAGTTTCAATGTGATTGATATGGAAGGAGTCATCTCTGGTGACCTATGAAGTTGAGCCTATGGAAAATGTCGCAAAAGAGTCCAGCTCAGGAATAGTCCTAGAGGAACTAGCGTGATCCATTGAGACATGTTGTGAGTCAAACTCATCCGACCCCATACTAGACCGTTTGACTACATCGGGTTGGGTTGCATAGGCATGAATGACATCCACCCCTAGCTTGCAAGATGCATCAGAGAGGCTTTCCCACTCATACTCATGAGAATTTGTACTTTGACCCCTATCTATGAGATGAGCAATATTCTGCATAATTCGTCCTCTATTTATGTCCTCAGAAGTAGACCCTTCTTGTTTCTGTTGTTGGGAGGTAGAAGCTTCTTCATTATTAGCAGTCACTATTTCTTCTCCCCAAAGGAGGGAAGTGAGAGGAAAAAAGTCTTCGTCTTATGCAGTAGTAGCAATTACAAGAGAGTCATCATCCTCTGATTCACTAAACATGAGCAATCTTCGATCACAGTTTGGTGTATTATTATCTAGCCCAAAGCCTAGACCAGCGGTGTCTCGAGCATCACGACCTTGAGTGTGACTTAAAGGTTCAACTGGAGCATTCTTACAACCAGTTAAGGACCCGTGGCCCTGGTAGCCCATTTTTTTCAGAAATTTATAGCCTTTTCCATATTTTTTGGGAGAAATAGGGGTAGTCATTGTAACCTCCTCGTCTTCCTCTTCTCTGTAGATCCAATCCCTAATGGCTTGTTCTTCTTTCTCTACTTCTAGTGGTATGGAAGATTGCACAAAAGTGCCAAAAAGTGTCATAGCAAAAGCAGAAGACTTCTTTGCAATAGTTGGTTTCCCATAGGACCAAGGGGAAATTGGTAAGGTAGCAATAGAGTCCAAAGTGTACTCGCCCATACCAAGGCTCATCATTTTCAGTTTTTGTTCACATTTTGTGAAATATGGTGCTAGCTCATGAGAAGAGCGATTGTGAGGGACTAGCATTTCAGTAGCAGATAATGTGTTGATAGACATGGAGTTGTCGTCAGGGACAACCACTTCAGTACCATTAAAAGGGAACTTAATGCACTGATGGTATGTAGAGGGTACTGCTTGCATATCGTGAATCTGTGGTCATCCCAACAACAAGTTGTATGCAAGTGGTATGTCTAAGACTTGGAAAATGACATTCTTCTCAACTAGACCAACTCTGATTGGAAGTACAATTAGACCTTTAGAAGGCCTTTCAACCTCATAATAGGCCTTTATAGTGATCTTGCGCTTAGGATTGATGGCAAATTCAGACATGCCCAATTGTTGGATTACATTGAACAAAATGATATTTAACCCTGTACCATTGTCTATCAGGACTCGACAGACGTGGGTACGAAAGATTTAAACTTCGATATGAAGAGCAAGGTTATGGGGATGACTGAGAGCTTGGTCATCTTCTTCAGAAAATGTGAGATAGTGAGGTGAGGAGATGTGGTTCACCATAGCTTGGAATTGTTCTGCATCAATATCTGTGGGAGCATTGGCAGAACGTAAAGCTTTCTCAAGGATATCCCTGTGTAAAGGAGATAACTCTAGCAATTCGAAAATGGAGATTTGTGCTTGTGTGTGTTGCAGTTGGCTAACAAGATAATAGTTGGAGATCTTGGAAGTAATTGGTTACTTAGACGATGAAGCATTTTTAGGATCATTAGCAACTTTTAGGACAACCTTAGATTGCCCCCTAGTGACAGTGTTGAGTGGTTCACCTTGAGAAGATGAAGACTTAACCACTCGGAGTACCACCTTGGGTCTGGTATCAGTATGATCTTGAGGAGTGGATCATGTCCTTAAGACCACTCTTGGTCATTCATCTTTAGCATCATAATTTGGCCAGTTGTCATTGTTGGAGCTTGCCATACATATGTATTCAACGAGCTCAAGCATGCTTATAACATTATCAGTGTTAGCGTAAGCATAACTAATTTTGGCATCATGATTCTTTTTGGCAGCTACCCTTGAGGTCTCACCCTTTTCGTATTCAGGTAATGGTTTTTGGAAAGCCTTATGATCAGTATTCTTAATAAGGCCATCTGTACCAACTTTTCCAGCTTCGATGAGGTCTTGAATTACATCTTTGAGTTTGAAGCAATTCTCTGTGTTATGTCCCTTACTTCGGTGATAGCTGCAAGTATGATCTTCTCTCCACCATGGAGGTCTAACGGGTGGATCGTAAGGACGTGAGTTGTCTGGCAAGGTAACCAATTTGTTTGAAATTAAGGTTTTTAAAACCACTTCATAAGGTTTGACCATAGGTGTGTAAACATGTCACTTCTTTGCAAATTTAGAGCCTTTGTCAAAGGTTTGTGGTTTTGAACCTTCTTGTTGCTTTGCTACATAGATGGCATTGGAAAGGTTAAATGCAGGTTCCTTAGTCTTAGGAGTATCCACTACTCTGTCATTGACAACATACTTGTTTTTGTTCCAAGGTTTGCCTTTGTCTTTACCGTTTCCATTGTTAATTCTATCCTTGTTTATGGAAATATCACCTCTTTTGATAGCAACATCCTCAATGCGATATGCACTTTCTACCATGGCGTTGAAGGATGTGAATAACTATTTTCTTAGATCAAAGTATAATTCGGGTACAAGCGTATTGAAAAAAATGTCAAATTTTTCAGCCTCAGGCACTTGTCGAGGATACCGAGAGTATAAAGATCTCCATCGTTGGAGGTATATTGCAAAAGATTCTCCTGGTTTTTGTTTGATGTTGCATAAGTCTAGCACAGTCACAGGATGTTGAATGTTGTATGAATATTGTTGGATGAAGCGTTGCGTAAGTTTGTCAAATATTTTAAGAGGAGGACTCAATTTTGTGAACCATTCCATAGCTTGTCCTCTTAGACTTCTAGGAAACAAACGCATAAGAAAGGTGTCTTCATGCATAAAGTCCATGCTAATAGCATAGAAATGTCTCACATGGTCGTGAGGGTCACCATTTCCATCGTATTTGTCATACTTAGGAACCTCTATATCCTTAGGAAATGGCAGCATGTATAGACTCCTATCAAATGGAAGAGCACAAATTGATTCAACAATGATTTCTTAGGTGGCTCTTTTGAAGTTTGTAGTTGTGCAAATTGTTTCCTTAGTTCCTGTATTTCTTCCCTTAAGATTTCAGCCTTAGTGGGCTCTCGTTTTGGAATAATATGTTCAACATTAAAACCTTGAGGGAGTTTCCATCTCCTAGCTGTCATGTATCGGAAGTATTGGTCTCCATTTTCCTCTAAAGCTCTGAGCATTAGTTTTTGGGCGAAGCCATCTTGTTGAAATTTGATCACGTCTTCGCTAGTTACTTCTTCATCACTATCATGATGAGATGGTTTAGGTGAAGGACATGCGCCAGTGGCAGCTCTAGGAGTCCTTGGAGGCATGTGATTACCATCATTGTTTTCAAAGGGATTTCAAGGACAAGTTCCTTTATATCCTTATAGTGTGCCTGATTATCAGTTTCAGCTTGTTGATTTTCTCTCTCCATAGCGTATATAGCCTCCAAAGTCTTTTGGGTTTCACGTGCTTGTTCTTCTAAGCGACGTTTAATTTCATCAAGGTGCACCATAGTGACTATACCACTCGTATCCTCAGGTGTCTCAAAGGGTGTACCAAATGGATTTTCAAAACTATAAAGTGGGTTGTGCCGAACATTAGCTGTTTGTGTTTGAGAAAATTTGAGATTCTTATCACAAGGTTGTTTGCGAGGACGTTTGGGTGGTGTTTCCAATTGCTTGAAAATGAAAGGCGTGTGGCTACCGTTACCAACTTGATATCTAGTTGTGACCGGCATGTAAAGAGTTGTCTTTGTTTAGTAGGACAAGAAAAGCGAGCCAAATTTGAAGCTTTTACGATCAAGACTAGTCACTTGTCAAAATGTGATAGATGGCTTGTCAAACAGTGCTCAAGATCTTACAGCACGGGTGACTCGAGCCGAGCGGACGAGTGAGAAGCTCAATAGCGGATAGCTAGAATAAAATAATAGCTGAATTTTGATAAGTGATTCATCAAGAAATTTCAAGACTTACATTTGACAAACTAAACCCATCTTCTCAACCTAGGACGAATTCTTCACACACTGATACGTAGCCAGGATCAAGGGTGACCAATGTGACACTCCTTAGACCAAACAAATCCAATGACAAACTCTGTTTTTGACCCAAAATGACTCTAGGCAATACTTTCTCAAAAGGAGGGCGACATAAGTTTAGAAAATA
Source organism: Cupressus sempervirens (assembly GCA_028749045.1). Classification (NCBI taxonomy): domain Eukaryota; kingdom Viridiplantae; phylum Streptophyta; class Pinopsida; order Cupressales; family Cupressaceae; genus Cupressus; species Cupressus sempervirens. The sequence goes on from CM053783.1 coordinate 246,757,447, forward strand.
GTGTTGCGTGATAGAATTTTAGGAATAGTGTGACACATTTTTCTTAGGCGACAGATATTTGGCCCGAGTGCGATAGAATCTTGCAAACAGCACGATATAATTTACCAAGACATGCGACAGAATTTTTCGAAAAAAAAATGTCGCGCGATATTTCTTCTGAAAGCATGCGACAGAGTGTCAGTTTTGTGCAAAAAAAATCAATTTTTTGGTTTGAAGTTCATTTCAATTTGTCAATCAGACAGTCGTTTTAATCATATAGCATTTCGTTTCAGTTTGTATCAGTAAACAGCAAGGTTTGCAAATAGTAAGTGTTGTAACATGTCTCAAAAAAATTGATCAAGGGTAAAAACAACCTTGTCAATATGCATGTGGGATATCAGAACGGCCTTCCTAACAACTTTTTATCAGAATGTCTATGTTGCAAGAATGTTAACACTGGTCAAAACATCGAAAAAAATAGCCAAGCAATCTACCTTAGAGTCATGGTTCATTACTCAACAACTTGGCCCATGCTTGATGCTCCTTCACCTCACACCAAGTGGTTTCCCACAAGAGATATTGGCTTTGTCATGGAAGTTCCATAAGCACAACCAAGGGAACACATATGGTGAGTGTAAATCTTGGGGTGATCTGGGTAGTCCACTAGGATCGATCCTTGCACCAAGAAGTTGAGCAGCTAAAAAAGGTAGTTACTAACTTAGGGTTTTAGATCGGGCTTTTGTTCATACTGTTCCTCTTGCTCCCAATTACAGGACACCTCACCTTACGATGAGTAACCAATCTCGCAATCACAAGAGTACCTTAAGCATTCTTGCCTAGTGATCTCCCTATGGTCGAAATCCCATAAGCGATCACACTAGGCGAAGACAAACACTACGTCTACCAAATTTTTGTATCCTTGGTAGCCTTGAGTTTATAGTGGGTTGGAAGAGCCAGGTAATCGGCTTGTCCCCACTTGGGTCATTCCTCTCAGGTTGTCCGAGAGCAGGCCCTCTAAAGGATTCTAACTACACAAAGTGGATCAACTTTCGAAAGTCAAAATTTTTGGTTCACCACAAGGGTGAAGAGCATACTCTCCTATTCCAATCGTTTTCTCCCAAACACGCCAAGAAGATTCAATTACCCCTTGCTTTTGAAACCAAATGGAAAGTCAAGATTTTTGATTCACCACAAGGGTGAAGAGCATACTCTCCTATTACCAAAAGACTCCAATCACAAGTTTTATGTGCCTATAAAAAATGAGCAACTATTCAATGCCGCACATGGAAACAAAAAATCAAGCAAGTTTGGGTTTTTATGCTTTGGGCAGCCCTGCAAACAATGTTAGTAGCCCTTGCACATTTGAAGCTTTAAAATGCATTCTTTTGTATGCAAGGTTTCAATTTTTTTCGTCACAAAGAGGGCAACCTGCAATCACAACTCGTTAGCCCACAAGTTAGCACAAAATAATCACAAAAATCGTGAATTAAACCTCTGTAAAACAACCTAGAAATCTTCTTAAAAATGATAGTCAGCCAGATCAGAAGAAATTTGATCAAATCCCTCAAGGAACGAGCAAAAAAAATGTCAGGCAATACTTTTTGTTGAACAAATGTCGCGCGATACTTCACAGTACACGCAGGCGATAGTTTTTGTTCAGGGGACAGTTTTTCTTCAGCCGTGCGACAGAGTTTTGCATAGAGGGCGACAGTATGCAGGTTGCGAGCACAACAATATTTCCAAAAAAGTGTCACAGGATAGTACTGTGAATTGTCATGTGATACTGGAAAAATGTCGCCCAACCCTGCGACTCTAAAAAAAGAAAAATAGCAAAGCAGTAAGGGAAATGCAAGCAAAAATAAGAAAAGGTAGGGCGAAACGTACAGTCCAGCCCCACGGTGGGCACCAAAAATGTACACTCAAAAGTGTCACACTCTAAACCCTTCTATCCAAATGATTCCATGAGTTTGGAATGCTTGGATGTCGGCTTAGAGCTCCCTATCCACGGAGTGCAAGAAGTTAGTATTCAAGCATGAAAGCTCTCAGCCAAGCCTTAGAAATGTACTTCTTGCTAGTAAACCATGCAACGGGAGGTTCTTTGAGACAAGAGAAAGAGTGCAAATATCTTCAAGGAATCCCTCAAGAATGCAATGCAAGTATGGAAACTAAGCTAAGATGATAATGCAAAATGCAGCTATGTTAAGCATGGATGAGAGTATTACAAAACCAACTATTTAAACTATGTGAGATTATTGCAAGAAATCAAAGATAAACTAAAATGAAACTATGCTAAGAATGCCATATGATCTTATGCTAATATAATGGAATGAGAGAATGAGATAGGAAATGAGAAGTTCTCCACAAAGCTCCAAAGAAACCTGTTAGAAAACCTGTAGCATGACAATATTCAAAAGATGGATTGATGCTTTAAGGGGGAAAGCTCTCTTCCTTTTAAAGATGTACGGACGGTGGAGATCAAGATGAAGATGGTAAATGATCAATGGCTGAATTCAAAAATAGGAGTGATCCATGTGCACACACAAGTATGAGTCTTTGTATAAAGAAATGTTAGCATTGGCATCAAGTTGTCCAAATAGTGCATCAAGGTCCTAATTGGGTCAACGATGTCAGACTATGAAAAATAAAAAAGGAAGGGTAAAATGAATGCAATTTATCATTTCTAGTCTATTTCAATATGTTTTAAGTGTCCATGCAAAGTTGGGAGTCATTTTTTACAAAAAAAATGTAAAACTTGCTAGAAAGTTGCAAAAAGTAAAACATTTTAAAAAGTTACAAAAATCATGTCAAAATATTTCCACTTGTTCTTGGAGGTAGTTGTTCAATACTTTTGGAACATCTATAAAATTCTTAAATGGTCAAGTTCTAATTAGTATGGCTAGGTTAGAAGGAAGGCTAATAATATAGGATCCATAAATCTTCTAACTGTCACCTTTCTGCAGAACCTTGGTTTTTAAAGGGATCTTCCTTTCCTTCCTTTACAATTATGAGGCCATAAATTAATTTCCATATTTGAGTGGACTTTTTCACAACATCCTCAATCTTATTCTAGAGAATACTAAATGCTCTATATTTTGGTGAAAATTTTCTCCCATGGTTCTTATTTTCCTTGGTTATTTACCCTTTTGTGATTTCAGGTATTACTCAAGCCAATGTTGACTCTCTTATTCATTTCTCCATATTAAGGCAGTAATGCTATTTATTTTCAACAATAGTATACAACTCTTTGGGCATAGAATTGTCAAGTTCAAGTGGAGTGTTCTTGAACTTTTCCATCATAGTGTAGATTGATTCTTCAACTATGTTCTATTCTTTTCTACTCAACTTATTAAAAGCAATGCTTTTCAAGCCAGATAAGTCTGCATTATCTCTAATATCATATATATATTCTAAATCAAACTTGGTGGTGTGACTTACCACTCTAAATTGGCTAGTGTCTTTAGATTCAGTCCTTTCCACATTTGATTTAGGATGTCCAACATATTTTCTTCTCAACTTCTTCTATTTTGGACCTTCCTACTCAGTAGCCTTCTTCTTCTCTTGCTCCTTAGCCTCCTTTGTTGTAGCTCTTGCACTTGCCCTTGTAGTAGGCTTACCTGGACTTGGCTTGGCTATCTTTTTGTCTTTGGGTTGAGCTGCAGGTTATTTTTAAGCTTTTCTTTTCTTTGGCTCTGGCTTGGTAGGTGCTTCCTTAGCTTGCTCTTCCTCCTTAGCACCTTCTTCCTCTTTAGCATCTTCACCCATGCCTTGTGCCAAGGAAAGTGGCCCTTTTCCCTGTTCTTCTCCTTCTTCATTTGCTTTTGTTGTCCCTTCACCAAATTTTTCATTTATCTTTTTCACCAATTTATCTTTCTTTTTTAAGGTTGAATTAGTCTTCAACTCCATCTCTATCTTGGATTTCACAACATCAAAAGTGCCAAATGGTTTTGCACTTTTATCAATATCTTATGCAAGCAATGTTATGATTGTTGTTGATGCCTCATCAATGTTAATTTCATATCCAAGTGACCTTAGCCATCTCACCCTTGGCACTATTGCTTAGATGCATGTATAATCAATGTCAACTAAGAAACAAATGTCATTGATGTGTTGATCCACTAGAGAAACTAGTATTTTGAGCCTTTACTTCATAGAATTTTTAAAGTCCTCAAAATAGATTGTCATTAAGGTTTCAAAATTGTCTCCCATTTGTTCTATATAATCATTCACTTATACTATTATAGACTTACTTGTTTTCCAACTTATTTTACCAAAAGAGGGTAATTCATTCTGAACATAGAAAAATATGCATATCAAAATTGATCCAAACTTACACTAAGCAATCTTGGGGCTCCTTATTGCTCCAAAATTCTCCATAATCTATTGCATTTGCAGTTCTACTAGATTCTATGTATGATCTCTCTTAATAAGTTTGTATCCCACATTAACTACAATGCATGGTACACTGTTTAGTCGACTTGACTAGTAGAATTTATGGGATATAACCCTAACAAATAATTCTACAAGTGGATATCTAATTGTGTCAATTGTCATGCCCCTTTTGTTCCACTTTTCCCCAATGTACTTCTCTATGGATTCTTTTGAATCACTCCTCAAGGTCTTTGGCCATTCTAGGGTTGGGCACCCTATTACCCTATGTGTGATTCTCTTTGATAATTTAATAGGTCCATCATCCAACCACAGGCATTTTTCATGAATTCTACTCAACACTATTCTTATCCATTTAGTTTTTAAAACTATGGGGAAATCTAGGGCACAGATTAAGCCCTTCCTTTCAACAATCTGGAATTCCTCCTTTAATACCCCATTCTCACAAAGTTTATCATAGGCTTGCCAAATCTCCATGTCACCTATTGCTCCAACTTTACAATAATAACATTTTTTGACATCTTGCACCATAACAACCTTAGGTGGAATAATAGACAAAGTGCCAGCAAGGACATTTTTGTAAGCTACTTTATGAATTAGCTTGAAATCTGATTGTTTAACTTCATTGCTAACCAACTGAAGTGCAAATGGTTCCTTATCCTTGGGATTCCTAGAGCTAGATGTCATTTCTAAAAACTAGGGTTTCAAGATATAGAAATTTTGTAACTGCATAGCTTGGCACTTGAGTAAATACCTTAGATCAACAAAACAATGTTGAATATTTGCTAGAATCTTCAAAAAAGTATCAATCTCTTCTTGGAAATCATTTCTATGCTCTTGTCACTCTCGCTCTATGTTTGCAATGATGAGAAATGATTGAAAACTTGACCTTATACCCTTTTTACATAGCATTTAATGCTCAGTATATGTATAGTTGTCCATTTGGCTCCTTATGCAATTCTACTTTACTTGGTCTCCATTGATTTTCAAACACTTGGCATCCACTAGAGTTTCCCTTACTCAGCTTCAATAAGAATTTCCTTTTACTCGGCAACCACTACTGACTTTGGCAGGAAACTTGGCATATATTAGGATTTCACTTGGCATCTGAAGGTTACTTTCCTTACTCCACAACAATGTGAGAACTTTTAAGACTTAACCTTGCATCTTTATTCATGCTAATTTGTTCTTTTTAGTGATAACTCATTCTAGGAATTGATGTATTATAAAGCATTAAATATCAGTCTCACATACCTTCTTGCTTAGTTTGATGAAGTATGAACACTTGACCCTTTAGGTGAAGTGATCCCTTCATTTGATGTGTTGCATCCATCTTTCTTCTTCCATGTTTTATTCATCTCTCCTCTAATATGCTCAACATCTACCTTTCCTTTTCCCTTGTTTGATTATGAGTTAGGTACCTTTGATCTTGTTGGAAGATATTTGCTGATATGACCAGTCTTCAAAAAACTAAAGCATGTAGTTTGGCTCAACCATCTGTTGTAGCTTCCACTGAAATGTGTTCTTATGTAATTCTCAGGGATGTGTCCATACTCTTGACAGTAGTGACAGTTATGTCTTGTATTGTAATCCCAATTATAGGAATTTTCATGGATTCTTCCCTTATTTGATGACCATGTGGACTTGGATCTACATTCAAAGGCTTTATGTCCAAACTTTTGACAATTGTAGTAGCGTCCTTCAAATGTTGGTGCATGTATGGTTCTGGTTCTATAATCATGTGCCTAATGACCTTGTTTGTTGCACTTGTAATAGTATGTCATGTTCTTTGGCTTAGCATTCTGACTGCCATTCTTGTCCTTGCAAACATTAGTTGTATGTCCTTTCTTACCATAATGATGACAAGTGGGTTTGGAGTTCTTACTTTTGTCCTTCCTTTGTTCAACAGTCTTGGATGACTCTCCTTCTTTTGTGCTTATGTAGCTCAAACTTGATGTGTCCTTACTAGATCTAGGAGATTTCAGTAGTTTCTCAAAGTACTTAATGGCTTCATTTGGCTTGTTGAAGTTTTCAACAAATTCCTTCTCTCTTTTTAGGTCATTCTACAATTTCTCATTTTGCAACTTCAATGTAGTTATTTCAATGTCCTTGATATTCAACTCATGATGGGCATTCATCATTTGGCTCAAGGTATCCAACTGCATGTTTGAGATCCTAAACAACTCTATTGATTTTTCTTCCAATCTGTTGGACAAAATTCTTTTAGCTTCTTTAGTCATGACCTTATCCTCAATGGCTTTCTTCTTTTGTTCAGTAACTTCACATAGCAGTATTGCTTGTGATTCTTGCTCTAATTTAAGAATTTTGATCTCTTTAGCTTGTGATATGTTCTTGTCCATGAGATCTAAAATTTCTACATCAAACTCACATGATTTATCATCTGCAAATAACTTTTTGGTGTCAATCTCCTTGTATTGAGTGTCATTCTCAGCTATGGCAATCTCTTTCCTTCTCTTTAGCGAACTCCTCAAGGCATTTCTAGCTTCATCCAATTGTTGTAGTAAGAGGTGTATCTCAATCTCTTGATTCTCAATGGTTTATCCCAACTTGTAGACTTCCATCTCAAGATCTTTTCTCCAAGCTGTAAGATGTCTCCTAATGAGAACTTATCTTTGATACCAATTGTTGGGAACTAAAAAGTTGGAAATGGGGTGAATCAGAAATACTAACTTTAACCAATAAAACTTTTAACTTTAAAAACATTGCATGCATAAACATAGCACTTGAGTAAATACCTTAAATTGACAAAACAATGTTGAATCTTTTCTAGAATCTTCGAAAAAATATCAATCTCTAATTGGAAATTGTTGCTCTTGCTCTTTGTTTGCAATGATGAGAAATGATTGAAAAATCAACCTTATACCCTTTATTACATAGCATTTAATGCTTAGTGCATGTATAGCTGTCCATTCAACTCCTTATGCAATTCTGCTTTACTTGACCTCCATTGATTTTCCAACACTTGGCATCCACTAGAATTTCCCTTACTCAACTTCAATAAGAATTTCCTTTTACTCGACAACCACTACTAACTCGGCTTCTACTGACTTTGGTAGACAACTTGGCATAAACTTGGATTTCACTTGGCATCTGAAGGTAACTTTCCTTACTCCACAACAATGTGAGAACTTTGAAGACTTAATCGTGCATCCTTATTCATGCTAATTTGTTATTTTCAATGATAACTCATTCTAGGAATTGATGTATGACAAAGCATTAAATATCAATCTCACATACCTTCTTGCTTAGTTTGATGAAGTATGACCACTTGACCCTTTAGGTGAAGTGATCCCTTCATTTGATGTGTTGCATCCATCTTTCTTCTTCCATGTCTTATTCATCTCTCCTCTAATATGCTCAACATCTACCTTTCCTTTTCCCTTGTTTGATTATGAGTTAGGTGCCTTTGATCTTGTTGGACAATGTTTGCTGATATGACTAGTCTTTAAACAACTAAAGCATGTAGTTTGGCTCAACCATCTACTGTAGCTTCCACTAAAATGTATTCTTATGCAATTCTTAGGGATGTGTCCATACTCTTGATAGTAGTGATAGCTATGTCTTGTATTGTAATCCCAATTATAGGAATTTTCATGGCTTCTTTACTTGTTTGATGACCATGTGGACTTGGATGTGCATTCAAAGGCTTTATGTCCAAACTTCTGACAATTATAGGAGCGTCCTTAAAATCTTGGTGCATGCATGGTTCTAGTTCTATAATCATGTTCCTAATGACCTTAATTTTTGCACTTGTAACAATATGTCATGTTCTTTGGCTTAGCATTTTGACTTCCATTCTTGTTCCTGCAAACATTAGTTGTATGTCCTTTCTTACCACAATGATGACAAGTGGGTTTGGAGTTCTTACCTTTATCATTCTTTTTTTCAGTATTCTTGGATGACTCTCCTTCTTTAGTACTTATGTAGCCCAAACCTGGTGTGTCCTTACTAGATCTAGGAGATTTTAGTAGTCGCTCAAAGTACTTGATGGCTTCATTTGGCTTGTTGAAGTTTTCAGCAAATTCCTTCTCTCTTTTTAGGTCATTCTACAGTTGCTCATTTTTCAACTTCAATGTAGTTATTTCAATGTCCTTGATATTCAACTCATGATTGGAATTCATCATTTGGCTCAAGATATCCAACTGCATGTTTGAGATCCTAGACAACTCTATTGATTTTTTTTCCAATCTATTTAACAAAATTATTTTATCTTCTTCAGTCATGACCTTATCCTCAATGGATTTCTTCTTTTGTTCAGTTACCACATAGTAGTATTGCTTGTGATTCTTTCTCTAATTTGCGATTTTTGATCTCTTTAGCTTGTGATATGTTCTATTCCATGAGATCTGCAATTACTGCACCAAACTCACATGGGTTACCATCTACAAATAACTTTGTGGTGTCAATCTCCTTGTATTGAGAGTCATTCTTAGCTATGGAAATCTCTTTCCTTCTCTTTAGTGAACTCCTCAAGGCATTTATGGCTTCATCCAATTGTTGCAGTAAGAGGTGTATCTCAATCTCTTGATTCTCAATGGTTTTTCCCAACTTGTAGACTTCCATCTCAAGATCTTTTCTCCAAACTATAAGATGTCTCCTGATGAGAACTTATCTCTGATACCAATTGTTGGGAATTAACAAGTGGGAAATGTACTTCTAAGAGTGGGGGTGAATTAGAAATACTAAACCTTAACCAATAAAACTTTTAACTTTAAAAATATTGTATGCATAAACATAGCACTTGAGTAGATACTTTAGATTGACAAAAAATTGTTGAATCTTTGTTGGAATCTTCAAAAAATTATCAATTTGTACTTGGAAATCATCTCTATGCTCTTCTCTCTCTCTCGCTCTTTGTTTACAATGATGAGAAATGATTGAAAACTCAACCTTATACCCTTTATTACATAGCATTTAATGCTTAGTGCATGTATAGCTATCCATTTGGCTCCTTATGTAATTATGCTTTACTTGGCCTCCATTGATTTTCCAACACTTGGCATCCACTAGAATTTCCCTTACTCAGCTTCAATAAGAATTTCCTTTTACTCGGCAACCACTACTAACTTGGCTTCTACCGACTTTGGCAGACAACTCGGCATTTACTAGGATTTCACTTGGCATCTAAAGGCAACTTTCCTTACTCAAAAATAGTGTGATAACTTTGAAGACTTAACCTTGCATCTTTATTCATGTTGATTTGTTATTTTCAGTGCTAACTCATTCTAGGAATTGATGTATGATAAAGCATTAAATATTAGTCTCACATACCTTCTTGCTTAGTTTGATGAAGTATGACCACTTGACCCTTTAGGTGAAGTGATCCCTTCATTTGATGTGTTACATCCATCTTTCTTCTTCCATGTCTTATTCATCTCTCCTCTAATATGCTCAACATCTACCTTTCCTTTTCCCTTGTTTGATTATGAGTTAGGTGCCTTTAATCTTGGTTGATAGTGTTTGCTAATATGACCAGTCTTCAAACAACTAAAGGATGTAGTTTGGCTCAAACATCTATTCTAGCTTCCACTGAAATGTGTTCTTATGCAATTCTTAGGGATGTGTCCATACTCTTGACAGTAGTGACAGCTATGTCTTGTATTGTAATTCCAATTATAGAAATTTTCATGGCTTCTTCCCTTATTTGATGACCATCTGGACTTGGATCTACATTCAAAGGCTTTATGTCCAAACTTCTGACAATTGTAGCAGTGTCCTTCAAATCTTGGTGCATGCATGGTTCTGGTTTTGTAATCATGTGCCTAAGAAACTCTTTTGTTGCACTTGTAACAATATGTCATGTTCTTTGGCTTAGTATTCTAACTTCCATTCTTGTTCCTACAAACATTAGTTGTATGTCCTTTCTTACCACAATGATGATAAGTGGGTTTGGAGTTCTTACCTTTGTCATTCCTTTGTTCAGTAATCTTGGATGACTCTCCTTCTTCAGTACTTATGTAGCCCAAACTTGATTTGTCCTTATTGGATCTGGGAGATTTTAGTAGTTTCTCAAAGTACTTGATGGCTTCATTTGTCTTGTTGAAGTTTTCAGCAAATTCCTTCTCTCTTTTTAGGTCATTCTACAGTTTCTCATTTTGCAACTTCAATGTAGTTATTTCAATGTCCTTGATATTCAACTCATGATGGGCATTCATCATTTGGCTCAAGGTATCCAACTGCATGTTTGAGATCCTAAACAACTCTGTTGATTTTTCTTCCAATCTATTTGAAAAAATTCTTTTATCTTCTTTAGTCATGACCTTATCCTCAATAGCTTTCTTCTTTTGTTCAGATACTTCACATAGCAGTATTGCTTGTGATTCTTGCTCTAGTTTGAGATTTTTGATCTCTTTAGCTTGTGATATGTTCTTGTCCATGAGATATGCAATTTTTGCATCAAACTCATATGAGTTACCATCTACAAATAATTTTGTGGTGTCAATCTCCTTGTATTGAGTGTCATTCTCAACTATGGAAATCTCTTTCCTTCTCTTTAGCAAACTCCTCAAGGCATTTTTGGATTCATTCAATTGTTGTAGTAAAAGGTGTATCTCAATCTCCTGATTCTCAATGATTTTTCCCAACTTGTAGACTTCCATCTCAAGATATTTTCTCCAAGCTATAAGATTTCTCCTAATGAGAACTTATCTCTGATACCAATTGTTGAGAATTAACAAGTAGGAAATGTACGTTTGAAAGGGCGGTGAATCGAAAGTACTAAACTTTAACCAATAAAACTTTTAACTTTAAAAAATTGCATGCATAACAATATGAAAATAACATGTAAAGTAAATTTATCCACATAAACACTTGACACCAAATATGATTACCTAGAAACCCTCTAATGAGAAACTAAAACTAGGCTAGGGATGACACCCACAACTCTTCACTACTGCAGTAATAAAGTTCACCTGTTAAGGTTACATATTTTTTGCCATTCTCATGATCTACCCTATGAGAGGCCTACCGTATTAAAAGCTTACAACGATTGTTAGATCCTACCTTGTCAAAGGATTTTAACACTCTACCAAAAGTGTACCTAGCTAAAGGATTTACAAAACATTCACTTGGAATGTCACCCTATTAAAGGCTTTATACAATGGCTATTAAACCAACCTATCTCCATAGGATTTCATTCTACTAATACAATTTTTAGAAATTATAGTAGAATGTTTGACCTGATTACTTGCAATCTACTATTGTTGATTTCAGATTCTTGTTCTATCCAGTCTAATCCTCACTGATCTGGTATGAAACTGCTATGACCTTGATTCTCTATTCTACTAACTAATTCTGTAGTTCTATCCTTCTTCTAAGTCACCTTTAACTTGATTAATTCACCCCTTTCACTTCCTTCAAACTTTTCTAGCATTATCTCCTTGCATGCATTCTCTTTTCACACATTCTATCTCATACACACTAAATTATGGGGCTTCAACCTCCTTAAAAAGATTTCATGACTTAGGGTTAGGTGTGAATCTAGATTGATATTCGTCCATCTTTCCAGCTCAAATCTTTCCATTTTTTTGATTGGTTGCATGTTGATTGCATGGGAAATCTAAATAGATTTGTTCTTATCCCACAAACTCTTATGTTGATTTTGTGTTACTTGACACTTACTGATTACTGATGCTTAGCACATACAAAAAAATTTCTTGCTCGGCCCTTGAACTTTGTTCAACATCTATTCGTTACTTGGCATCTAAAACTTGCTCAGCACTGTCTGTTTGCTCGACATCTAAATGACTCAGCACTTGTTGAATTTCTAGCTTGGCACATGTTGTAACTCAGCATCTATATTATACTCAGCATCAACTCAAAAAATTTCTTAAGTGTGCTCACACTCAATTGTCAAAACCAATCTAAGATCAACGCCTTTGTCTTCTTTGGTCATTCGCATCCTCAAAAGCTTCAAAATTTTATGTGAGTATTTATGAGAGTTTATCCCTCTAATAAAGTGATTAGTGTATCTAATCTTATCTTTTAATCTCTCATTTTCCTTTATCCTCAATAATGTTTTAGATGCTTCCTACTAGTAGAGCCTTTAATTCTCCCACAGCTTCCCACACATAGATCTCTCACTTGGTGGGTCATTCTGTAGTTTTGACCTCCTCTAGGTCCTTAGTGGCTTTAGTCCACCTAGCATCTGTGATGGCCTTAGACTACACTGAAAATTTTTTTAAGCCTAACTCTGCTCTAAAGAAAAAGTTCACTAATTTTGTTGAAAGGAGCATCACTGTTGTCTTTAAAAATTGCCATTGTAGCCTCCTAAGTGAAAATGGCACCAAAGGAATCAGACCATTCCAACCAATTCCTTACTATATTAGTGGTATCCAAAACTAGTGGTATGCAGGGTTGAATTCCCTTAGATAAAACTTTTATCTTCCCCTATATGATTTGCAATTTGCTAGTGAAGAAGCCGATTAGTTCTTTGACTGCCTCTAAGCCCTCCTTCACTGTTATTATCTTGTCAGGAAAATCTAGCTTATTAGCCATTAGTACAATAATACACTCTAAGAATTGTGTATATGGCCCCCATAAATTGAATTTGGGTGATAGCCTTGAAAGAGGCTCATTACATAATTGCTCAACACTTTGTAAAACGACATAAAAATTATGAGCCTATTGTGATATGCTCTTTAGATTTTCAATCCTATGGCTCGCAACATTCTTAAGGATAATTGTCCTTATCTCACCTCCTTGCTAAGTAGGTGGAGCATCAGTGCTCATTCTACTCAGTTCCATTGTATCCTTTATTTCCAACCCATCTGTTTGAGTTGTAATCTCTTGACTATCCTTTTCTTGTCCCTATTTTGTAGTCACCACTTGCTCTGCATTTGCAAGTTTCTCTCTCAGGGATACAACTTCAACCTCTAGTACTTGGACCTTAGCCTCAAGCTCTTCAATCCTCTCCTTGTAGACATGACTCTTCATAAGCTCATCCCCATAGAGTTTTCTCACATCAATATAGTCATGTATAGATTTGGCAATTTTTTTTCTATTTCCTCTACCTTGGTCTCATTCATGAATGATAAATGCTTCACATCCTTTGAAATATATGTGCTTGAAGTCCCCTATAGAATCCACACAACCATGTTGCCCTATTCTATGCTCTACACATCCATCAGTTTAGGCTTGTTTGATGTAGGGGCCATGCTCCAAATTGCTAAAGATTTGGTGTCAATATTGAATCATGTTCCTCTTTGCAATCCATTAGCACCATATGCCTCATAGGAGATGGAATTCTCCTTTCTTTTGATTTGGTCAAGCATAAATGCTTGTTCCAAATCCTATTCATGTACCAAAAACATTCCACTCCTCTGCACAAGGTCCATTGCCTCGTCTAGAATCATAACTTCACTCTCAGGATCATAGGCATGTAGCTTCTCAACCAGTTCTAGCTTTTATTCATCTTACTCTTCTAGTTTCATCTTCAATACTAACTCACTCAGTTTTATCTTATATAAAAAAAAATTGAACTTAGTTGAGTTAATAATATAATCATCTTCTATGAATTTTCGGTCTTGGATAATTTTGTCATCCAGCCTTGCTACTACTAGTTCAAGGTTTTTGAGTGTATTTTTAGCTACGTTAATCCTATCTTGGAGATAGATTTTCCTTAAGTTAGTAAAATATTGACTATTGCCTAGTAAAATTTATAGAGTCCTCTATTCTACCTTTATAAGGACATGTACAATTTTCTATCTCTTGTTTCCTTTAGTGACCCATGATGCCTGAACAGGCTCATACTCTTCAATTTATGGGACCACATTAGGTGCAAGGCTACTGGGGCACACCACCTCCTCTTCTCCCATGGGTCCCTTTGGCATTTGGGCAATGATTTTAGCATGGTCAGTGATCATCTTCCTAATCCTATGAGGATAGGGGATACATATAAAATCCTTTAAAACTTGGATCCATTTTCTTCATCTCCATCACAACCCTCAACACATCATTGAGCTTGCCCAACTTATCTGTTGCCTCCCCCTTTGCAACAATGTTAGGAATAACATCCTCATGGAGTAACTACTTGGTACTTGGCAACACATAATTCTTAATTTCTTTGAGGGTAGTCCTCATCTAGTTATAAGGGTCATAGATTCTATAGGATGATGTTGACAAATTGTAATGGTGGAGGAAAGAATGGATTTGGTCCAAGGATTCTTTTCCAATTGAAAAGTTTCCTACCTTAAAATATCTACACAAAAATGGGCCCCTATGCACCTTGGGCCCTAAGTATTCTCTATTTACCATGAGAAATTGCCACATAAATTCAATAACACCCAACCTAGGAGGAATCAACTTTGGCAATATGTGAGGTGGTTTGGGACAACCATATACTCTCATCAAGGAAAAGGTAGAGAATAGGAAAATATCCCCTTAGTTATGATCTAATATTTTACCCTCAGGGAGTAGAGCTGGTCTCAATAGACTCTTCAAGATATTAGGAACCCTAAAGTAACTAGGGTCTAGCATCTTCATTGCAACAACACTTAAATTATTGAAAAAGGAAACAAAATAAGAATTATGATAAGAATTATCCCATACCTATGTCCATAATTGGACTAGCAGCTCTCCATTAGCATTTGAGGTGTGATCAATGAAATCTGAATTGAAATATCCTACATTCTTGTAGAGGATCATATACATCAACAGTGAGTTGTGAAGGAAACCAAAATTCTCCATTTCTCCACTCTGGGCCAGCGTAATATTATCCTTCATCTTTGCAAGAATGTACTTAGAATAATCATATTCTCCAGCATGGTAGGAGTCCTGCACATCTTTGGAAACAGTAAACTCAACCCCATACGCCATGTCTAATCCATCTTTGACAACCACCTTGTGGACACTATACACCATTTTCAAAAAATAATTCTTGAATTTATCCAAAGGAATCATCTTTTCCACCTTCTTAGGGTAATCACCCACACTTTTCAAGTCCATGGGAATGTGTTGCAGCATCGACTTCCCCATATAAGCTTTTGTATTTATTTCAAATTTCTTTGTAGATCCTCCAAATCTACTAGCTTGCTCATAGCACCGTCCAATGAATGAGGCATGGTCTAGAGTACACAAAATAGTTCCATCCCTCCGATGGAATTATTTTGTGGCTAGATTGTACAATTTTATTAGGGCTTTCACCAAATTCACATCAATAAATACCTTTGGAAATATCAATTTCACTAGTTCTTCTTCCACGGATTACATACTAGGATCTTCTCTGTCAGTTATGATAGAAGTACTTAAAAAGATCAGAACTTGTGACCCTAGGGCATGTTGTATCTCTGCATAGAGCATATGGGTCCACAAAAGTGAGATCATCTACAACATTAGCATTTGAGGAGCTAGGGAAAAGTTTGATCCATTCCTCAACAAACCTATTAGGTCTCTTTTGTCTTGTTTTTCCTCCCTTAGAAGTGGAGATCTTTGCAACTTCCATGTCTGATGCTTGAATTTTTTCTACCTCTTTATCATACATTTTGCTAATAGCTTGAGAATATGGGTAAAACTATATCAGGGCACTCAAAACAACAAATTACATGCATTGAAAATTCTGCAACTGCTTAGAATTTCTTTTGTTTGTGAATAGTAAACTGTAACTAAACAATAGAATGTCTTATATAGCTCATTGTTTATTATTGACATTCATCTTTGTATTGATTCTCAGCATGTTTGAGCAATAAAATCAACTTATTCAATCACCTTAGGGGAATGTCGTCATTATTATCTAGCAACTCACTTTTATACCATACTTAAATCTCATTGGTTGAGAAGGTCATTATTTTTTCTAGCTTAGAAAATGGAAAACATATTTTTAATTTCAACTTAGGGTTTACAATCTTATGATTGAACCTAAAAGTCAAAACCTTCATAATATCTTAGCCAGGGAAGAAAAGCCCTTTGATCTTACAATTCCAAAGAATTAGACCTTTATCTCATCATTGTAAGCCCCTAAGAAAGTCTTTATGATCTTACAAGATACTAGCCACTATAACATCGAAGCTTGCCTTTAAATTTCTTACAATCTCATGACACATTTAATAACATCGTATCTTATTTTAATTTGACTTGCTTCATGATCTTACAGTTGTGTTTCCTTTATCATTTCATAACATCAGCAATCTTTCTTCTAACCCTTAAGATAATACAAGAAACCATTATCCTTTCCATCATTGCATCACCGACATTAACTTTTACCTCAACGATCTCCTGATGTATTGCCAACCATAGTGTCTTAGCATGCTTTCACTACCCTTAAGATCTTATGAGAACACTATTTGTCATAGCATTAGAAAACAAGGCCCACCAAATTGCAAGCTTATGTAAAGACACCTTTGGCTCCACAAGCTTGACGTGACATCCACCTTGTATTAACTATGTTATTTGACTAGTTAGGATATGACACACATCAAATTTATGACATTGAACTACCAACATGTTTTACCATCTACCCTTTTTATGATCTTATGATCATTACCCCGTAGCATCATGATCTTTAAAATTCTCATCCCCAATCTTACAACCATGGCATGCAGCGTAACATATTAAAATTTTCTGAAGACCTTCCCGATGTTTCAATCACCTCCTTGTCATAGGATTAGAAAACTTAAAATGCTCTCTTGTTTTTCACATTTATAAGATCCTATGAAAAAATTCTTATCACATGGTCGCAACCCTTCCCAATTGTCTTTACGATCTCTGGATTGCCTATTTGTCATAACATCACACACTAGGCTTAGAACCTCTTCAAAATGACTTACGGTCATATGATACAAAGAGAATCATGAGATCAAGCACATCATTTTTTTCATTTGTGATACTACAACAGATGCATATCTTAAAGTTGGGGAAGTGAAAACACCATTCTAAAATCCTCTGCAACCATTATGTTGCAACATCGTAAGAGATGATTCAAAAACAAATAAACTCTCGCTTAGATATAAAACCTAGGGTAAGGGTCAAACCTAGATTTTTATGAAATTTCTTGTGGGATAGTATAAAAAAAAATCATAGGGCATCATTTTTCACACTAGGGAAAGGAAATTATAACTGGATTAGGGCAAAAATATGATGTTAGTGTTCATCCCTTGAAAATGAAAACAAATAAAACATGAACCCTAACATCACAAAACTCTTTTCTTAAACATTTTCACCACAAATTCTGCAAATTTAGTCCAATGAAAATAAGGGCTATCATACCATACAAGTTGTTTTCATACTACAATTGCTACAAACTGTTTTCATACTACAATTGCTACAAACTTATACTAGTCAAAAATTTATTCCAAAGATATGTCCATGTATTATCTTTCATATACTTTTCTTTGGTGAGTTTTTTCTATGTTTTGTGAAAGACACATCTATATAAGTGAAGGTAATTCCAAACCCCAACTAAGGTTCTTATCTTTAAAATAGAAGCCATAATTTTCATTTCTACTATTGGATCTTCATAGAAATTTGATGGAGAGTTTGTAGTTATGTTATATTCATTCTCATCAAAGAAATTGGCTTTATTATGTGGTTTGTGAAAAATATTTATGACTATCCTTTATTGTCTATTATTTGCATTTAATCATTTTTAGGAATAAATAAACTTTAATAAAAATTTAAAAACTGGGATTTGTAGGTGCCTAAGTGTACCAAAGGCATTAAGTTTGTATTAAATCATGTTTTGTTAGTCATGGATAATCTTTGGGATATTTATATGTTTAATTTATGTGAATCATATGTGTATTGAATTCCATGTTGATTAATTGATTCAAATTGACTCTTGATTTGAGGTTTAGTGTTATCCATAGAGAGGGACAATATGAGTGCTCCTAAAACTATATATTGTGATTTTGATTCCTATGTGGAATTAAAATTGATGCATTATATTTTTATATCACTCATATGTGTATTCATTTAATTATTTATAACCCACTAAAAAGTTAATTAATAAATTGATAACCTAATAAATGAACTAATAAAGGGATACACATTAATAAGGTAGATTTTATGATGCTCCCATGTCTTGACTGTTAGTAGAGGCTAAGGATGGAAGTACAAGAGGATGTCTGATGAGAGATGCACGATCAAAATACCCTATCTTTAGTAAAGGTTCTTTGGTTCTACATGTGCCTACTTGGGGGCCAGGGTCCAGAGAGACTACTAGGATAACCCAATGAGTATGGGAAATGTGATTACACTCATCCTACTTGTGACCTATTTATTTATCCTTTTTGTTTTATTCCTTTCCTTTGGTAGTCTTGCCTTTCTTTATGATTCCTTTCTTTTCTTGTACTTGTTCAAATGTTATTTTCTATCTTGTATTTTTTTTTGTATTGCTTATTTTGGAGTTGGGAATTTGTGTCTACATCGTTATCTCAAGGGATTAGTCCTTTGGATTCCACACGGTTAAGTGAAAAATAATTTTCTCATAGGTTCAATTTTTTCATGATTACAAGCATGAATATTTGTACCAATACCTAAATTCTAGCAGCACTAATGATCTTCATCTTGTAAACAATTTTATCATCTTCTACATTTTACTTTTATGTTAGAAATAATTTTGACCCAAATTTATATATATATATATATATATATATATATATATATATATATATTTATTTATTTATTTATATTTATATTTGTATAGTTATTTATTCAACTTTTGAACTAATACTACACTAATAACATATGAAATAAGACAATCAAGGCATATAAAAAAGATAATGAAAAATGTAGAAGCAAAACCTAAAAACCTCCTTGATGTGTAGATGTGTCCAATGTTATTTGAATGTGTCCTTCAATTATAGTCAAGCTTCAATGGATGTAGGAGGATTTTGACATTATGATGGTAAGAAAGTGATATGTTGAAAATTAAAATGGCATGGTAACATTATTCCAAAGATGGATGAATAATGAGAAAATAAACATTTAATTTATAAAGTTTACAAGGGGTGAATGTAAAATAAATATTGAATAGCAAAGAATGGATATAATGCAGCCAAGATAGATAACATAGATAATGCTTCTAAAATTAATAAAATTGTGAGAGGTGTCATAATGGGAGAGGATAAGAGGACAATGTGGGTCGGGAGTGTGATAATTTTGAGAAGTGTAAGATAATATTATAGAATGTGAAGGGTGTTGGAGGATGTGAAAAAGGAATTAAAAATTATTTTAGAGGAGACAAGTTTGTAAGAAACCCACATGGGTCCTTACACTAGTGGTTGGAGATTAGAGTGTGATGGAACAAGAGTTGATCACTTAGGTTTTCTAATTTATTTGATTAGGATCATGAGGAGGTACAAAAAGATATCTCAAAATATAAAGAAGATCCAAATTCACCAAAAAAAAGAATATATCTCATGATCCTTTTCAATATGGAATATGATGGATGCTTATTGAATTGATAGGTTTCATATGAAGAAGGATACATCCTACAAATCCTAATAATAGATTGCTAAACTAGAGTTCATATGAAAAGAGACAAGAAATATAGTAGAATCTCAAAGAGAGTAAGGGCTGATTATAATTGAAGCACTATCTAGATAGGGTAAATGACCTTAGTGACCCAATGATTGACTAAAATCAAGAATAGGATCCAAATCTATGTATATGTAAATGGATATAGGTGGAGAAATGACCGATGCTATATACAAGATAAACATTATATGATGTATAAGGGGGTGGGAAGATGAAAATAGAAACTAATTATCATAATAGGTAAAAAAAATTCTAAAATGGAAATATGGATGATAGAATAGTTGAAGGTCAGACAGGTGACTGGTGAAATTGTAACAAACAAGTAATGTTGTGACATATAGGTTAGACAAGTGACAAACAGGTTAAGAATGAGTTCTTGAGTGACAATCAATTAATTGGAAATAGTGATAGGAGACAAGATTTCAATTACTTGGGGTGAGTTAGGAGCAATCTAGTGACATGTATGTACATGTGGAGGTGATGATCTAGCATCACAATAATTGAGGATGAGTTTGTGGAGAAGATTATAGAAAAATCTCATGACAAGTCAAAATGTGTTTTACCTTTGGCACAAAATACTGTGAAAGTTGACACAATCATGTAAAGTGGTTTGTACATAAGATAACATCTTATGGAAGTTGAAAGTGAGAAGGATGTTTTAATTTCTCAATAGTAATACATTTAGGGTTTGGTTGAGTTAACAAAAATGGAAACAAAAAAACTAGTACAAACAAGTAAATAAAGGACAAGTTTAGAGTTGTTGATCATGGAACAATTTCTATAAGTGAAGAAGTGGAAGGTTTAGATAAACAAGGAAAAAGAATAGTGAGTTGAGAAGAGAATGAGATCTTAAGTGGATTTGATCAAGTTGAGGTAGTGTAGTTTCACGGATCAACCTTTTTAATGTTCCCTAACAATTGCAATAGGTGAAATCCCTTAATTGAGTGGATCCTAAAAGGTCCTTGTAAATCCTTTAAGAGCGTGGAACTTTAACTAGTGTTCAAATTTCTTTAACAAGGCTACTCCTAATAGGGTAAAGCTCCTAACAAGGCTAGAGGTACATCTCCTAACATGGTGACACCTAAAAGTATCTTCGTAAACTATTAACAAGGCATACTTTAGAAGGGTAAAAATTATTTATGGGTACTAGTCCCCACCACAATTTTGACCAAGTTGGTTTTATATGTAATCAAAATATCGATGTCAAATGCATGAATGATTTCACATGATGGAAGATTTTACTTGATTCTTTAAGTTGATTATCAATAAGAGGTTTAAAAAGTGAAAAAAAAAATTGTTTGGCTAATTACTAATTCACCCTTCCTCTTAGTAATCCAATCACTTATAAGGACCAATAGTCTATCTCATGTGTATTTTTCCTACAACATGTGCTAAAATTAAATTCAAACTCCTTTGTGCCACAACTACATTATCCTAAGTAAAATTAAGAAAGCTTTACTCAGTGAATATTTAATTACACTTGGATATCCCTTTTTTCTTGCAATAATTTACTACTATTTAGCATCATTTTTATGAGAAATAAATAATACTTACTTTCCTTGACTTTTTGTGTCAACCAATTTATTTTGGATTCTAGAAGATCGTGATGTGAATATCAGGATTTAACTGTGTGATTTTGAGTCAAACTCGATGACCCATGTTTCATGAGTAGTGATTCAACATGAATCCATCTCTCATGAGAATAAATGGAACACTTAGCACTCATTAGATCTAGGTGATGCTCACAGGGGTGAAGCACCGGGACTTCCCGGGAGGTCACCCATCCCAGTACTACTCCAGCCTGAGCGCGCTTAACTACGGAGTTTCCTCCACAGTTAAACCCAAAGCTTAACTCTAGAAGATCGTCATAGATTTTTTCTTTAGAATCATCCTTAAAATTATCTTCATTGACATATTAAAAAAATTCCTTATTTATTTTGATTCCCTCATCTATAAACACATGTTAGTGTTGATCTCATATTGGTTTTGACAATTAAGTGTCAACACACTTAAGACATTCACTTAGTTTATGTCAAACTAGTAATGCATGTCGAGTATAATATGTAAATACAAGACTATGTCGAGTTGCAATGATTGTCAAGTCACTCATGTGCCGAGTCACTCAAGTGTCGAGTGAACAGTAGATGCTAAGTGACTCAAGTGCCAACTGAATAGTAGATGTCGAGTGATTCAAGTGTCGAGTGAACAATAGATGTTGAGCAGTTCAGGTGTCGAGCCAAAAGAAAAGTTACAATGTATGTTGAGCATCAATAACTACATATGCCGAGTAACATAGATTGGACATATTTGTTTGTTATGGCACAAACAACTATGTAAACCATTTTTGAGCTGAAATAAGGTTAGATTTCAATTCCTTAAAGATAAGGATGAATCTACATGCAGAATCCCTATGTAATTACATGCAGCTAATCAAAAAAGGGAAGTTTTAAGCAAAAAAATGGATGAAACTTAGTCATAGATTCATACCTAACCCTAAGCCACCTAAGTCTTATTAAGGAGGATGAAGCCCTAAACTTTTTATGAGAGATAAGAGAGTTGAGAGAATTGTGAAGGGGTGAATGATTGAAGGTATGATCAAGATAGTTTGCAGAGCATTCAAGGTGACTTAGTAATGAGAATGAATTGTAGAATTGGTTAAGTGAAGAAAAAAGGATAGAGGATACAACATTGTTACATCATATCGTAAAAGGATTCATTAGAGATTGGACAGAGGTGATCTCTATCAAGAAAGCAAGTGCCAACCACAACATCTATGCTAAGACATTTTGACAGGTGATTTCAATTAAATCTCCTAAGTGGAGTGGTCCTAACTGGCCTTATCAAATCCTTTAATAGGGTGACATTCCAAGTGATTGATCAGAAGTCCTTTAACCAGGCACACTTTTAATAGGGTGTTAAAATCCTCTAACAAGGTGGGACTTAACAGTCTTTGTAAGCCTTTAACAAGGAAGGCCTTTCATAAGGTAGATCATGTTTCATGGTCAAACCATTGTAACCTTAATTGGCTACACTTTATTTCTACAATAGTGAAGATTTGTGGGTGTCATCCCACCCCAATTCCACCTTCTCATTTGGAGGGTTTTTGGGGAACCATATCTAGTGTCAAAGTGTGCATGTTTAATTGCTTATATGTTTTAGATGCATTTGCTTTACATGTTATTTCAGTATGTCAATGCATGTGATGTATGAATGGTAAAAGTTTTATGGGTCCAAGTTTAAACTCCTAATTCATACCCACCCCCCCCCCCCCCCCCCACCCTGGTAGTTTACCTTTCACACTTTTAATTCCAATAATTGGTATCAAAGCCTAGTTCTCAGAACGAGAAGCTTTGTAGATTAGAGGAAAGATCTTGAAATGGAAGTCTACAAATTGGGAAAGACCATTGAGAACTAGGAGATCGAGATACATCTTATACTACATCAATTGAATGAAGCCAGAGATGCCTTGAATAGTTCCTTAAAGAGAAGGAAAAAGATTGCTATACTAGAAAATGACACACAATACAAAGAGATTGACACCACAAAACTATTTGCAAATGGTAACTCAAGTGAATTTGATGTAGCAATTGCAGATCTAATGGAGAAGAATAGAGCACAAGTTGAAGAAATCAAAAATCTCAAGTTGGAGCAAGAATCACAAGTTATACCACTATGTGAGGTGACTAAACAAAAGAAGAAAGCCATAGAAGACAAGGCCATGATTGAAGAAGACAAAAGAATGCTGGCAAACAGATTGTAAGAGAAGTCAACAAAGTTGTTCAGGATCTCAAAGATGTAATTAGATACCTTGAGCCAAATGATGAATGCTCATCATGAGTTACATGTCAAGGACATTGAGATAACCACATTGAAGTTATAGAATGAACAATTGTAGAATGACCTAAAAAGAGAAAAGGAATTTGCTAAAAGTTTCAACAAGCCAAATGAAGCCATCAACTACTTTGATAAATTATTGAAATCCCCTAGATCCAACAGAGATACATCAGGATTAGGCTACACAAGCATTGAAGAAGGAGAATCATCCAAAGCTACTGAGGAAAGGAACAACAAAGGTAAGAATTCCAAACCTACTTGTCATAATTGTGGTAAGAAAGGGCATACTACTAATATGTGCAGGAGCAAGAATACAAATCAGAATGCTAAGCCTAAGAACATGGTCCATTGTCATAAGTGTAATAAACAAGGTCATCAAGCACATGAGTGTAGAACTAGAACCATGCATGCACCAAAATTCAAAGGATATCGCTACAACTATTAGAAGTATGGACATAGAACCTTTGAATGTAGATCCAATTCCACATGATCATCAAATAAGCAAACAAAGGTAAGAAGCTATAGAAACTCTTATAATTGGAATTAGAATACAAGATATAGATGTCATTATTGTCAAGAATATGGAAATGTACCTGAGAATTATATTAGGACTCACTTCAATGGTAATTAAAAGAGGTGGTTGAGTCAAACCACGTGCTTCAGCTATTTGAAGATTGGTCATATTAGCAAGCATTGTCCAACTAGGTCCAAGGCACCAAGTTGTGCATTTGACAAAGGCAAAGGTAAGGAAAATGTTGAACACATGAAGAATGAAATGAATAAGACATGAAAGAAGAAAGATGGTTGTAGTACATCAAATGGAGAAGGGATCACTTCACCCAATGGGTCAAGTGGTCATACCTCATCAAACTAAGCAAACAAGAGGTATGTGGGACTAATACTTAAAGTGTTGTATCATACATCAGTTCCAAAAGAAGTAAGTACTAAAAGGATTACATTAGCATGAATGAAGATGCAAAAAATTTGTAGAAAAATTCAAAGTTAAATCTTTTAGTTTTCATGTTGTTCCCGAGCATGAAAATTTTTCAATGGATGCTAAGTGGAACACTAGTTAGTGTCGAGCTATGAGGCTATCTAGTTGATACCAAGTTTGTAGTAGTTGTTGAGTGATGATAATACCTATAAATGTCGAGTGAATCTGAAATCATGTTGATGCCAAGTTTATAGTTGTGCAAACACTAAGCATTAAATGCAATGTTTTTGGAAGGTATATGGTCATTTTTTGCCCCTTTTTTTGTCCTTTCAAATTCGAGCAAGAGCTAAAGGTGCAGAAGGCAATTTAGAAGTTTCTTTGAAGTGATTGCAAAGATCACAACAACGATCTCACTTACATTCTTTGAATCTCAAAGGTATTTATTCACAAGTTGAGCTATGTAGTTTGCATTGGTAGAAACCCTAGTTTTTCATAATGATGTCAAGTTCAAAAAATGTAGAAGGAAAAGAAGCATTGAATGTGCAATTAGTTAGTAATTAGGTAAAACAACCAGATTTTAAGGCAATCATAGATGTTGCATGTAAACAAGACCCATCAGGCACATTATCCATGATTCCCCCAAAATTTATTATGGTTCAGGATGTTAGAAAATGTTATAACTACAAGATAGGTGGAATTGGTGATATGGAGATAAGGGAAGCATACGACAGATTTTGTGAAAATGGCATCTTAAAAGAAGAGTTCAAAATCATAGAAATAAAGGGTTTGAGACATGCCCTAGAATTCCCCACTATTTTCAAAATTGACTAGATAAGAATAGTTTTGAGCCAAATTCATGATGGATCCCTATGGCTAGAAGGAGGGCCAATAAAGATTTCAAGGAGAATAATTCATAGGGTGACTAGTTTTCCAACCCTAGATCGGCTAAAGACTCTATGAAGTGACTCAAAAGAGGCAATATAGAAGAACACAGGAGCCAAGTAGAATAAGCATGGAATGAAAATAGATATCATCATAGATCCATTGATAAAATTTGAAATTAGGGTCATATCTCACAAGTTTTATCAATCAAGTAGATTGAACAGTGTACCCTACATTGTAGTGGATGTGGGATATAAAATTGTGAAGAAAGATCATAACTATGATCTAGCTGAACTTCAATTACAACAAATAATGAAGAACCTAGGAGCAATTTGGAAGACAAAGAGTGCTCAGTGAAAATTTGGATCAATTCTAATTTACATATTTTTCTATGTACAGAACAAATTCCCATCTTTTGGTAAAATAGGATGGAAAACAAACAGGACACTTGATGCCCAGATAAATGAATACATTGAGCAGATGGGTGAGAACTTTTAAACTATCATGACAAGCTATTTTGAAGACTTTAAGAAGTCTATGAAGTAGAGGATGAGAATACCTATTTCCTTAGTTGAATAGTATTACAATGACATATTCTTTCTTGTTGATATTGATGATACTTATGTATAGGTTGCCATACCTAGGGTAAGATGGCTAAGACACTTAGGATTAAGATTAATGTTGATGAAGCCTCAGCTACCATCACTACGCTCCTTGCTAAAGAAGTTGATGAAATAGCTAAAATATTTGGAAATTATGATGTCATGAAGTCCAAAGTAGAAATGGAGTTAAAGATAGCCTCCACACTAAAAAAGAAGGATAAAGTGGTGAAGAAACTTAAGGAAAAATTTAGTGAAGGTGTTGAAGAAGAAGAAGAGGAAGTTGATGAAGAGGATGAAGAGGAAAAATAGGAACAAATTAAAGAACCTCTTGCATTAACCCAAGGCATGGGTGAGGACAAAGAAGAATAAGAGGGTGCTGAGGAAGAAGAAGCTGAGGAAGCACCAATACATGTTGAACCCAAAAAGAGAAAGGTCAAGGCACAACCTATGGTCAAAGCTAAGAAGGTTGCAAAACCTAGTCCAACGAAGCCAACAACACCAGGCACCAGAGCAAGTACAAGAGCTACCACTCAAAAGGCCAAGGAGAAAATAAAACAAATAAAACAAGAAGGCCAAGAGCAGAAGAAGTAAAGGAGGAAGTACATTTCTCAACTAGACTTAGATGAGGAAAGAATAAAATTAGATGATCAAGGCCAATTCAAATTGGTAAGTCATACACCACTTTCTGATTTTGAGAATATGTGTGAAAATATCAAAAATAATGCTAATTTTTCTGGTCTTAAGAATGTAAATTTTAATCATTTGGAAAAAGAGGAGAAAAAGATAGTAGAAGAAGCCCTATATATAATGATGTCCAAATTTAAGAATATGCCATTATAATTTTCTAATTTAGTACCCAAGGCATTGTATGATTTAGTTGAGAAAAAATGGCACTATAGTTCAAATTTGGAAAAGAAAATAAGGGAGACTACACTGGGCCAAGTAATGCCAGAACTAACCAAAGGGAAAATTGATAAGGCAAATAAGAAATATGGTGGAAGATTCACACCAAAGTATGGTTCCTTTAGAATTCTTCAAAATGGCATTGAAGATGTTGTGAAGAAATCCACTCAAATGTGGAAATTGATTTATGGATTAACAATGATTAAGCAAGGAGAGAAGGATCCCTTTGATGGTAAAGATGATGATAAAGAAGAGGATGACAATGAAGATAGCAAGGAAGAGAAAAATACAAAGGAGGAGAATAATAAGATGGACACCAACATGACAACAATTGATCACTAGCATGAGGAATAGAGTGTGCAAGACACACAAATGCCGAGTGCCAATCCTCCTCATGACACAAATATACTTGCAGAAACTATAATTGTCAAGGATGTCTTTGATGCATCAGCTTAGAACATCAATCCATTAACTGTAGAATATTTGTGGGATATCACATAACTTCTAAAATAATTGAAGGAAAAAATTTATGAGCTCTTCTAGCTAAGTGAGCATTGTGGACAGTTCCACTTGTTGAATAAAAATGGTTTGGATAACCTACTCCATGACTTTATGCTCAAACTTCTTCTTAGTACACTCCATTAACCTCTCTTGTGCATCCACACCAAGATCATTCACATTTTCTACTAACAATGTTAGTTGTGCTACTATGGATGCTTTCTCCTCTAATGTAGTATCATGATCAATTTGTAGTAGAATCTCTTTAACATCAATCAATACATGTTTCTTCTTAAATTTCTATATGAACCTCTCTTGCTCTACCTTTCTAGTGCAAAATTATCCATATTCCTTTAGTACTTTTGGATCTAGCATGTGGGGGTCACAATCAAGTATAACTATGACTTCATCCAAAGTCATTGCATGTTTATTTATTTATTTTTTCTTCTTCTTCTTCTAGTCCTTGGACGATGTAGAGATTATGCTTGGTGATGATTTCTGTGGAACTAGAGTCTTTTTCTCCTTATTTTTGTATTCTATCTCATTCTCTTTCTTATTTTCCCATTATTTCTTCTTCTCAATGGCTTTCTTCTAAACATTGTGTTGTGGTGGCACTTGAGGTTGATCCTCATTTGGTTTCACTTTGTCCTTCTCTTGTTCACCTTGTGTGAACTTTTCTCACATTGAGTTTGGTGTCCTTGCTCCTTCACTCCCTTTATTAGAGGTCCTTGAGATTTTGGCATATTATTTGTGCCAATATCAAAGTTATTTGTTGTATTCATAGTTCTATCTCCTTCATTGTGTTGAACCATCATTACATTCATTGTTCTGCTTGGTGTCCATATTATCCTATTCTTGATTGGTTTGGCCTTGTTGCTTGGTTTTCTAGTTATCTGTATCTATAAGAATGTTATTAACAAAAGAATTCAAATAATTATTTACATTTGTTGGCTCAGTTTGTGTTCTAAGTGTAGTATAAGCCTTAATTTTCTCAATGACTAGTGCATAGCTTGGTATATGCATAGTAGCTAATTCATTGAATGGTTTCTCTCTAGGATTCTTCTCACTATCAACCGTCACATCTTGATCCTTATTTAAATCATCATCTAGATCCTCTCCTATAAGATCTTTAATTTCCAAGTTATCATCAATGTCTTTCACCATGGTAGGTACATCACCAACTATATTTTGAATTTAAGTATCATCGTACTCATCTTCTTTAATTTCTAATGCAAGTTGTTAGGAAAGCTTAGTGTATGATATATATATCCTCCTTTTTCCCTTCATTTAAAAAACTTGTTTCCACACCTTTTTCCCATCTTCATCTACTTCTCTAATTCTACCCATCCACACCTTCAATGTTCTAAGCATATGCAAGAATCTTTTGTAATAGTGTTTGATTTCTTCTTGCATCTCAAGCACTAGTAGATTTGGCATGACAATAGAAAGTGCACTTTCTCTCATTTTTCTTTTAGTGGAAAGTGCATAACTCCACCTAGTAAAAAAAATTCATACAATATTTTGGTATCATGTTGGAAATTTCTAAAGAAACGTATTTAAATTTATACATCATGTCAATAAGGGCATCTTGATTCTCATCACTTAAGGTGGGGTACTCAAAATGTCAATGCAACCAATCCTCTAGTTTTCTTGATTGAATTAATAATCTCATCAACATTTTTATCCTTTTACTTATTGTCACTCTAAATTGGCTAATATCCTCATATTCAGTCTTATTACTGTCTTCATCTACAATTAATATTCTTCTCCTTGTCTTTTTTTTTGGCTTGAGGATGCTTCTCCATCCTTCCTTTTCTGATATGTTTTGTTTTGTGATTGTCTAGTTTTGGTAGTCTTAACAACACCTTATGTTGCAGGTGGAGTGGCAAGGATACAAACTATAGTCTTTGACTTAGTAGACTTTAGATTTTGTGGTGTGGCCATTTTCTTTATTTTTCCCTTCTTAGCTTAGGTGCTTCTAGCTCAACTTCATCTTCTTCAACTTCTTCTTCATCGACATCTTCACCACGTGCCTTAGCTAACATTAGAATTGGCTTTTCTACCCCTTCATTGAGAGTCCCCTCTAAGGTGTCAATTTTTTTCCTTTTTTTTCTTTCTAGCTTGGGAGCCAAGATGGCTAGCTTTATTCTTTGATAGCTTGTTTATAATTCCTAATAGGTTTTGCCTTTCTATTTACATGCTCATTTAATAAAGCTTTAATAGCCTCAATGGATTTTTTGATATCAATTTCATAATCCATGAGTTCTAACCATGCTACCCTTGGTTCAATAGCTTGTATCAAAGTAGTGTCAATGTCCACTAGAAAGCATATATCATCTCTATAATTTTCAACTAATTGTGGAGGTATTTCAAACCTCTTGTACATTCTCTCCTTATATTCATTGAAATACCCATTCACGAAACTTTCAAAATTATCATCCAAACTCTGAATATACTCATTAATATAATTTATTACTAGCCTTTCAACATCCAAACTCACATAACCAATTGTAGGGAAGTCATTCTTTAATTAAAAGAATGTACATACCAATAAGGATTCATACTTGTAGGTGTATTTTCTACCCTGATGGTCTTCACATTTTCTTCAAATTGCTTCAACAATATCATGGTGAGGCCTGAATTTAGTCCTTACTTGACAATCTCGTAAGCAAGATCCACTGCTCCATATGGTGTACTATTTAGCTAGCTAGATCGGTATATTTTGTAAGCTACAACATAGATACCAAACCTAGTCTCAAGATTGATAATGGTGGAAACTTTCATTCCTCTTCCATGCTAGACAACACCAATGTGATCTCCTATCTCCTTCCTTGGTGAAGCCCTAACTGCTTTGGCCTTCTTAGTGATAGGATAGCCAGTCACCATATGACTAACATCTTTGGTGATCTTGACTAGTTTATCTAGCCACATTGTTGTGTTGTGGACTCAACTCAACACAATTCTAATCCATTTTTATTTCAATACAAGTGGGAAATGAGGCACATAGGTCAAAACCTTTGTTTTTCAGTGTTTGTGCTCATCCTTGATTAGACCATCCATTCATAGTTTATTATAGGTTTACTACACCTCATAATTTCCTACTCTTCCAATTTTACAATGTATAAATGCACGAATGCCATTGACCAATAAAACCCTCAAGGGGATCGGTAACAATGCTCCAGTTTCATCAATTTGTGTGGCTACTTCAGGATGCAACTTGTACTTGGGTTCTTCACAATCATCATCCCTAGTTAACTTAAATTTTCTAGTCTTTGAAACCTTGGTAGGTGTAGAGCTTGACCCCATTGCTAAAGTTCGTGAAACTAGAGTTTTGGTGATCGTTGATGAAATTACTTTGTTTTCTCTCCACTTCCACCGAATTCACTTTTACAATGAGAATCGCTACAAAATTCAATCAATATAGTTTAGAAATAAACAACACTCACTCCATAGCTCAAATTTTCACAAATTCATTCTATAGATTAAAAAATGCAAGGTAAAAATTAAAGTGTTCAAGCTCATTTTTATAAGTAAAGTTTCTTTTTGTGTTAGGTAGGGCATAATAAATGCTTTGCAATACAAGCTCAATCTACTCACTGAATAACCACCTTTTAACTCAATTTATATGCAACTCTTGGTCAAGCCATACTTCACTAATCAACTCAATTTATCATAGTTCATGCCAACTAC
The DNA here is from genome assembly GCA_028749045.1 of Cupressus sempervirens. Lineage (NCBI taxonomy): Eukaryota > Viridiplantae > Streptophyta > Pinopsida > Cupressales > Cupressaceae > Cupressus > Cupressus sempervirens. The sequence continues at coordinate 246,788,647 of CM053783.1, forward strand.
ATCTCTTGCTTAGTTATCTCTTTACTTTTACTAAATGTCATGCTTGGTAGAACTCAAAGACTTCACAATTTTCCTCTTTTGCATGAGTTATCTTGTGCATCTTACAATATGTTGATTTGGAATTATTTTCATGAATACAAGGGATTGATGTAAGATTTAGCATTTTCAATGTAGTTCCCATACCTTCTTGTATGGTTTAGTTAGAAGTAGAAGATTCACCTAATTCATTGGATGAGGTGTCACTGACTAATGTATTTGATGTTCCACTTTCTTTTGTCTTCTTTCTCCATGTCTTACCCATTTTATTACATATTTCATAGACATCAACTCTTCTGTTTCCTTTTCTTTATTAGGTGTTGATGCTTGGTATCTATAGTCCCTACTTAAGTGAATGACCTTTATGAAAATGAAAAACATGCCATTCTATTAGGATTAACCTCAAACAGAAATAACAGTTACATGCAAATATAACCAATATCTGAAAATAATAGATCGCATAGAAGAGAATACAAGACACAAAGATTTAGCGTGGTTCACCCAATCCCTGGGCTACATCCACCAATAGCAAGTCCAATATTATTATTATCCAGTGGTTGCAATCTACAATCCCTTACATCTCAATATCGCCACAAAAAGCTACAATATCACCATTACATTATGAAATCCCTAAGCTTAAGCCTTTTTATACAAGATTTTGTTGCTTATGAAATTAGGGCTAGAATAAGTCATCCAATAAAAAATAGCAGTCGATGTCTTTTACAATATAAGGTCATTTTTGGCTTGAAAACCCCATGGGGGCATTGCCTCTCGACCCACCCTGTATTGCAATAGGGAGTGCACATGGGGCACTGATATAACCCGTAATAATAAATGAAATTTCCCAAATTAAGATATTCATATTTTTGTAATAATCATAACGGATGTAATTTCCTACACAAGAAATTCATATTTTGTAATAATCACTATAAAGGAGGAAATAATGTAAATAATAAATAACTAAATAATAATAACAACTAAAAATAATAAAATAAAATAAAATTATTATTATTTATTCAACCAATCTTCCTTATACAAATAAATGAATACTTATGATTTTACTTCTTTTGCATCCAATCTTGCAGTGATCTATCTTTTATGATCTTCAACCATTCTTTTCTCATCATGTGATTATCTCTTTTGTTTTAAGATCTCATGCATCCTTGTTGATTGTGCTTCTTATTCTCACTCAATAATTTCACTTGTTTGATTAGGGTTTGATTCTTCTCTATCAAATCTAATATAGAAACTTCAAATTTAATAGACATATTACCATTAGATAATTCCTCAATCAAATCTTCCTAATATGTTGTCTCAATAATTTGATGTGCTAAGTTCTTCCTTCTATTTAATGATTGCTTCAAATTTTCTCTCATTTCATTGATTTGATCTAGGAAAATATTTAACTCCATCTTCTTGTTCTCAATTGTCTTGTCAAGCCGATACCTTAATTTCCATCTTTTGGATCTTTACTCTAGAATGGTGAAACTCCTTAATAAGAGTACTAGCTCTGATACAAGTTGTTGGAATATTTAGGAAAGACAAGATTTTGAGAAGGGGGTGAATTAGTATCCTATTAATTTTCTAGATCTCAAACAATATGTTTCCCTTCATATAACTAATCAATATGTTCTTGCATGAACATAACTTCATAAACTAAAATGTAAATAGTCTAATCTAATCTATCATTAGAACATGTAAACAAATCATCAAATGATTAACACACATGACACAATGATTTGGCCATGTAGAAACCCTTTGTTAGAGGGAAAATTGTGGTGGGGATGACACCCACAAATCCTTCATCACTGCAACAAGAGATTTCTTATTAGGGCTTGACAATGGTGTCACTTCTAGTGACTTACTCTATTAAGAGTAATACAATAGGATCTTCTAAAATCCACCTTTCTCAAGGATTTTGCAACATTCGCATAGTGTGCACTCGATTAAGAGATTTACAATAAAGATTGTTAGCTCTACCTTGTTAAAGTATTTAATTGCTACAATAGTAAGAAAGTAATAGTCGCTTGATTTGAATTTTATACAACTTACTTTTTTGAATCAGATCTTTGTTATCTTCATTAACCTTTAATCACCTCTAGTGATTGATGTAAAAATTCCTCCCTCTTGCACTCGATGACAATGCTTTGTAGTAGATTCTTTACTTCTTCTTTTCATCAGCATAACATCAATCTTAGACTTGTTACGTGTAGGTCCTTCTATAGAAATATTTTTCCACAATTGTATGATTTGATTACGTTTTAGGAATCTTTTAGAGTTTTTATCTAATCATCAATCCATGTTCATCCTTATCATCTCATTTGCATTCCTTTTATTTCATTGGTTAAAAATTATGCTTTGGGATCCATAAAGTTACGCATCATTCCCAATAAATCTTTTGAAATTTGTTCCTCAATCCATGTAAAGCATTTTCCCAATTGGTAAATTAGAAACACCTTGATTTTAGTAAAACCTCTAACTCTTAGATTCATGTCGTGTAGCTCAGTAAGCTCCTTATTTTGGCTTGGTAAAGATGTTGTCACTCGCTAATCATATAGCTTAGTAAAACTTACTTAGCTTGGTTAAACTTGTGCTTGGGTAAAACATATATGCTACTGCTTGATGTCTACGTCACTCAGTCACAACTATCTATTATGTACTTATATAGTTGTTTCTTCTTGACTCAATAACTATGTCACTCTTAGTTCAATAACTGTGTTCACCAACCAATATCTCCAATACTCACCAACTATAATTTTGCACTAATGACAACACTTAATGCATATATGAGTAACATTAGGATCTTTAGTTGTCCTAGCTATGCACTTCAAAAAGTCCCCATGCAAGATCCTTTGATCTCCCTTCATATCATACTTCCACATTGAGAGTATAAGCCTCCTTTAGCCCTCTTTTTGGCCCTTTCGTGTCCTCTTTTTCTACCTTGATTTTTTTTCTTTTCGAGATGTCGTTGAGCCTCATTTTCTCTCCCCACCACCTTTTCGAGGGGTGATCACCTAGTACAATCTCTCCCTCTCTCTTTTGAGACTAGGGAAACTCTATTCATTTAAAATCTTCTCCATGTCATCTATTTTCAAACTTCTTTGGAATATTGGTATCCCAACACTATGTCGAAGTGGGGCAAATGGTAGAAGCCTAAATCTAATTAAACAATTAAGCAACCTTATTCAGTCATCTTCCAAGACATTATTAATTGAATATTTAATATTTGATTGTTTTATTTCATCCCCTAGTTAATTTATCTAATTAATTGACTATAGTCCAATTAATAAATAAAATGACAACCCATAGTTTGATTATTAATTAAATCCCTATTCTTCTATAAAATAAAATAAATGCATAATACCTATTTTATTTAATTCCAATTTCCCCTTTTTGATTAAATAAATTTCCTTTAAGGAAAGAGCCTACAACACAATGGTAGATTGTAAGCCTCTTATCTGGAAGGTCTTGGGTTCAAGTATACTTAAGCTTAACAAATAATAATAACTAATTACAACACATAATAATAATTAATCTTAGCTTTAGCCTCTTATTGATAAAAGAAATTTCCTTTAATCAATTGTCAACCCTAACTCAACCCTTAATCCAATCCTAACTCCACCGTCCCCTTTACAACCCCCCAAAATGGTCACATTCCCTCCAAAACCCTAACTCCCTCACACACATTCTCCAGGTTATGCATGTGATGACCCCTTCTATTAGGTGAAAACAAATTGATCCTTGTTGACGATCATTAAGATCCTTCTAATTCATAAAGAATGGTAAGCTATTGTGATTAGTTTTGATGTTGAATTTCCCACATACTAAGTATTGTCTAAATTTAGTTTCGGAATGCATGATTGCTAACATCTCCTTATCATAAATAGAGTAGTGTCATTTGATTTGAAACTTTCATAAGCAATTAGATGTTTGTTTTTCATTAGCTCTACTCCAATTCCTTCTCCTAAAGCATCACATTGTAGCTCAAATGGTTGTGAAAATCTAGAATGGCTAGAACTAAGCACAAACTCATAACTTCTTTTATTTTTTCAAAGGATTATTGTGCCGCTTCATTCCATTTGAAGGCTCCTTTTTTGGTTAAATTTGTAAGTGGGGTCACTCTCTTTGAGAATTCTTTAAGAAAGCAACTATACTAACTCCACAATCTTACAAAATCTCAAAGTTGTGTTAGGGTTTTAGACGTTTTCCATTCTTTTATTACCTTGATTTTTTCTTTATACACACTGACTCCTACATTTAGACCCAAATGGAGAATCTCCTCTAGCCCAAATTCACATTTTGAGGTTTTCACGAACAAGGATTTTAATTACAAAATGCCTAAAACATCCTTGATGTGTTGCAAATACTATGCCTGTGTCTTGCTATAAAGCAAGATATCATCAAAGAATATAAGTAAGAACTTTCACAATTTCTTTCAAAAGGTATGATTCATGTATTAATGAAAAGTAGCTTGTGTATTAGTAAGGTTGAATAGTAAGACTAGGAATTCAAAATGCCCATGGTGACACTTGAAAGCTATTTTTGGTATGTCTTCTTGTCTCATCCTTGTCTAGTGATAACTCAATATTACACCGATTTTTGAAAAGTACTTGGTATTGTGAAGTTCATCAATAAGCTCATCCACTCTTGGAATGGGGTAGCAATTTTTAATAACTCTCTTATTGAGCGCTCTATAATCTATACACCATTGCATTGTTCCATCGTTGTTTTTGACAAGTACTACTGATGAGGTAAATGGGCTAGAGATAGGTTGTATATGTACCATCTCAAGGAGTTCTTTTATTGATTTTTCAATTTCATCTTTATATTTTTTAGGGTGTCTATATAGAGTAGTGATTACTAGTTATGTTCCTTCTAGTTCTATGATGTGCTCAAAATCCCTTTTTGGAGAGTAAACCTGAAGGAATATCATCAAATACTTTCTTATGATTCTTGACGATGGGTTATATATCAATATGTATAGTTGGTTTCTTTAGGATAGATTTGTCTAAGACTAGACATTGAGAAGCCCATTCTCCTCATCCATGCCAAAAAATTCTTTCATTATTTTTACATGAAACAAGTTGTGGCTATCCATTGGGAATTCCTTCTAAGGTCATCTCTTGACCTTCATGCATAAATTGGATTTTTAAATTAGAGAGATTATACTTAAATCATCCCAAAGAGAAAATCCAAAGTGATCCTAAGATTATATAACTATTTAGTGGTACCACATGCAAGTCTTCTTTAACACAATGTTTACCCAACATAAACTCCCGTTGAGAAATTATTTTTGTGCATCTTACTAGGTATCCTGTGGCTTGTACTACTATAAATAAATCCTTTGAACTTTTTAGTTTTCAACCTTATTTTCTTTACAAGTCTTTCATTAATTATGTTATGGGAAGCTCTACTATCAATTAGGGTTACAACCTTTTGTCCTTGGAGAGTACTCTTAATCCTTATTACTCAATTCATGGATGTCTTAGTGAAGGTAAATATTACCCCAAATCCCTCATTTTATTCTTCTTCTTCCTCCCTTGATTTCTTGTTTGTGTGTTCTTCATCATCTTCTTCAAAGATGGTTTCTATATTTTGTAGCCTTTCCCTCTTCCCACATTTATGCCCTGGTTTACATTCATCTTTACATGTAAAACATGTCTTTTTCTAGTTACACTCGTGTCCCTTTTCCCACATTCCTTTACATTTGAAACATCGATTATTTCTTCTTAGCTCTTCTTTTTCTTTTTCTAAGCATGAGTCTTTATGTAATGTCTCTCTTTTGCATAAATTATCTCTCTCATAGGATCCATTTCCTTTGAGAAATGTCTTTGTATAGCTATTTTTTGGTCTAATGTTTAATGAACATTCAATATTCAATGTTGCTTCGAATGCATCCTCAAAATTTATGAGTTTTAGTGCCTTGACCAATCCTTTAAACAATTACTTTAATCCATCTATAAATAGATAAGTGAGTCCGTCCTTGTCCATTCTTGCCCCTCACATTGATATTGTTTCAAACTCATTAATGTAACTTTCAACTATCCCATATTGTTTAAATGTGTTAGTCTTTTAAAATCTTCTAGGAAATGTTTTCTATCAAATCTTTACATAATTTTTGGTGTGGATTCCTTATATGAGGTAATATTGTCAAACACTTTCAAATTTGGACAGAATTTTGGATGCCAAGGTTTTAGTATGAGTGCAAACTTCTCCACCCAAACACCAAACATGATCAGAGAGGATCTTATTTTTGTCCTCGATCTTTTTAAAAATAACAATGAAAAAACATTTTTCTAGAGTATAAATCTAAACAGAACCGTCCATTAAGGTCTCCCATATAAATCTGGTTGTGTAGCTCCGGCAGACTTTGCCAATAGCCCCTGAAGTAGTACACTAACCCTAGTTTAGAAAGAAGAAAACAATTCGATAAAACTTCCTCATCAATCTCAACGTCCAAATCGACAGAGATATCCTTGGCTACATGCATTGGGACTCCCTATGGATCCTCATCTTGCATACCCGATCTTTTGCTCACATCCTCTGCTTCCTTGATTTCATTTCCCCTCATAACCCTGGTGCCATTATCAATTAGCATTGATCCTTTGGGGTCGTCTATCCTCCTGTTTTTACTCGTACATTGCTCTTCCAATACAGAGCTCGGTGCATGTTCTGTCGCACCTGTAATTTCGTCCTCTGTACCCCAATCCGCGGTCCAACTAGGGCTACATGGGCAAAGCGGCTGGTCTACAGCATTCATCTTTACCTCATTTCCCCAAACAAAGCTCTTATTCAGATGGTATTTGGCGGAGGGTTCGCCAACAAGAAACCCCTCAAAATCCTTGTGCTTCATCCAAGTCTTCAAACCTTCCTCGTCGCTCTTGGAAGGTGATGTTTTGGCACTTGAAGCGTTGCCATGAAACCTAGGGGTGTTCGTCGCCGAGCGACCATAGCCAGGAAAACCAGCGACGGAAGAGGAAACCCTAGCCCCAATGACATGGGAATTCGAATTGGTTGAGCGAGCCATTTTCATCTATTCTCCAACATTTAATATATTATTTAATATTATTATAATCTATTCTTTCCCATGAAGTTAAAAAATATGTAAACTTATATTTAAAATAATTAATTATAAAAGAGCATTAAAAATAAAATAAAATAATAGTAAACATTAAAGATATAATCAAAATGCAAACATTAAATATTTATGTCTATACAATAGGAGCACAAATGCAAATCAAGCATGGGAATATCCCAAAATAAATTTTGCCAAAAATGGGAGTAATTTAATTTTAAAAGATTTTATAAATGCATTAAATGTATTTTATTTTGTCATGGTCATGTGACACCTTATAAAACAAGGACACAAAGCATCTAGTTCCTTCCTGCCTTCTTGTCTTTTGATTTGAAGTTTATAGTGTTCAAATAAAATATCTTTTTCAATTGGCCACATATTTGATTTGTTTGAATTTGTTTAGTTCAATTAATAAATAAGCATGATTTTTTTTCAATTTTTTAGTTAGATTATATTTAGAGGAAATTAACTTTTAATTAGAAATTTAGGCTTATAATGCTTCATAATTGCTTAAATCATTGCATTGTAAGAAGTTGTAAATAATGCTAACACTTGTTTTGATAGCTAATAAAATGTAGTAATACCCAATGACACTTACTAGTAGCTTATTATTTTTTCGCTTTCTTTGTTGTTGGTTGGTTGATTATTGCAAAAATTCCTATTGTATTTGTATGTACCGATATTTATTTTCATATTTCCAATTTTCTCTCTCATAGAACAGCTAATCTTTGTTAACAAATGCGTATTTATATTTTTTAATGATCAAAATGTCGTTATCATCAATGAAAAAACTTTTTCTACTAACATTTCCATCGTGCTACATTCTAGAACTACTATATCAAATTACTAATTTTTTAATTTTAATTTTTTTATCAATAAATGGCCAAGGCCTTCATTAATTTTATTTAAATTAAATAAAAAATTACAATAGCTTATCTCCATTCCAACGGGCACTAGTAGGAAAGAACGGAGAAGAAAACCTCCAGTCTAGCCCGGGAATAAAATTACTTATTTTATAGGCTTAATGTTGTACATAATTACAAAGGAGTTAAACTTGAGTAACCATTAAAAAACATGTCTCAAAATCAGATCAATAGTTATAGTAATGTCTGTTATATTATTCAACATAAGCTATTAGTAGTCTATGTTTCCTAAGCATATCACTAATATAACATTCTAGTTTATGAGGCTTGCAAGCATTTTGTAGCAGAGATTCTTTTCATATGGTAGGCTGCACTTTATTCATTCTTCTTTAGCCTACAATATCACCCAAAAAATAATGTTACATAGTTGTTGCTGACATATAAAACATATCTCTACTAATTCCTATTTGTGATTTTTTTTAAATGTATTTGTTAGCTTACTTTATGACTTGCCTAAGTGTTCTGCTTCAAGTTGACATGCATAATTGCATTGGCCTGGGTTAGGGTGAAAGTGTCTTCAATGCAAAGCTCTCTAAGCATGAATATGACATTGGATTTTTGTTGCATATATTCCTCATACTTGACGCTGCGGAGTCGTGGGATTAACTGTTCAATCAATGTGTTGTCAATGAAGCATTGGATTGGCTGTTTATTTTCAGTAAGAAGCAATGTCTTCAAGTGTAACTTGTGCACATAGTTGACATCTTTCTTGCATCCAATACAGTGTGCAATTTCTTCATCAAGGATTCCATATCCTTCAAATTTGTGGTGGCAGTGTGGACAAAATGCAGCAAATGGATTAGAGAATGGATTTGCAATTTTCAATTTTCCATGTTCCTATTGCAAAGTGCAGGGTGTAAGTGTTGGTCACATTTAATAGAGACAATTGTTAGATTTTCATATTGCTTATATGTTACCTCTCTATTTTTCTATATTATCTCATGTAACATTTGCAATGTCATTTTGTCATTTAACTTGCAAATAAATGTGGAGAGGCCTGTACGAAGTGTATGCTTTTTGTCTGTCTTTGTTACAATATTTCTAAAAAGCAATGTTGGTGTTTCATTTCAAGCAAGATGTTCTTCTACTGAGATGTAGTGCTGAATAAAATTTGGATGGATTTCTAGCTGCATAAAATATACATATACAAAGTGGACATGATCAGATGGATTATTTTCATATTCAATGCTTTATTGATTAGAATAAGTATAATTTGAGAAATAATTGCCATTAATTCTTACCTGTGCTCTGTCTTCATCAGACTGACCATCCTTTATTTCTAGAATGTTGAGATTGCCTTGCTTTTTTATTGCAAACACCAATGCACCTATTGTTCCAATTGGGTAGTTGCTTGTGTTATTCAATAGGCTCCTTATTGTACTGTTAGGGATGAAATTGTAATCATTGCATATGCGATTGATTGTTTCCACTGTGCTTGTTTCCTTTAGTACAATAATGCAGTCGCAATCACCTCTATCAAAGTCTGATTTCGGTTCAATGTCAAATCTGGTAATAGAAACACCCATGCCTGGGATTATTTTGTTTTCATATTGTTGTACTAAATTTGGATTGACACTGACTGTTATTGTCATTTCTGCTTTATTATCTGTCAGATCTGCTCATAGCACTTCTTGTGTTTTGTTGACTTTGTCCAGGTTGACTTTGTAGACAACTAAAACATCTCCTTGAAATATGTTACCTCGTTTTCTTGCATTCAACTCTTCTATTGTAATGCAACCAATAATTTTCACTTTTGTCCTGCATGGACATGTATGTTAGTGCATTTTCCATGTGCATATAGAATTCTAAAATTGATGAAAGCAAGTAGATGTTACCTTTTTGTAGATTGTTCTTGCCTCATTTGTGTAGCCTTTCCTACTCTTTTGTTTGCATCCATTGATTTCTGTGCATATATTGTGGATACGAGAAATTGGTTTAGTGCATCAAATTTCTTCTTACCATAGACATTTTTCATAATTTGTAGAATGCAATTATTGAAATTTAAAGTTTAATGTTCATATAGTAGTGAATAAAATTTGTTATGTGGAATTGTTTTGAATGTAGAAAATGAATCTTGTGACTAAATTTGTATTTAAAGTTTTATGATACAATAAAGAAAATGTCATTTTTTTATAGAGTCATTGTGTCAGGTAAATGCATTTTAAGAAATGTAGAGAAATGATCTGACCAATATGCCTCTGTTTTATGGATAAAGCATACATTTGATGTTGCATTTGACCAGATGTGATCTGTGAGTGGCTTATTCATGCTATGTCTATGTTCAAGTAGAAATTTGTATTTCATTTGTTGCATATGATTATTTATTTGTTTTGTATTTTTTGTATTAGCTAGCATGTCAATGTTAAAATCTCCTAGAATATAAGTGAGTGCAGCTGGATGCATTTTGCAACTTAGAGTGTCTAACACATTTTTAATATCTGTGAAGGGAGTATTTGGCCTTGAATAGATATTGCAAATATTCAATATATTGCTAGATTTTGTTATGGTCAATGTTATTGCTTCTACATGTTTTGATGTGTGACTTGATGATGTTGTTACATTGATATTGTTTCTTACTAATGTCATAATGCCATGTATTCCATGGTTGACGTGAATAGTGAAGTGTTTTAGAACAAAATTTTGCTTTATTGATTTCATGTGAATTTCTTGTAAACGTATAATGTCTGAAGACATAATTTTAATTTCATTGAATAAATCATTCTCATGAGCATGTAGGCTTCGGGTGTTTAATGTGCACAATAGTAAATGTTCAGTATTATTTGTACATGAAGCCTCATTTTCAAGTTTCCAAAAGGCAATTGTTTCTAGGCGTTCCATTTCCATGTTTATTTTTGGTTTTACATGAAAATGTTTTTGAGTGAGTGGTTTCACAAGATATAGGTTTTCTATTGTTTTTGTACGTGATAATGTAGTATATGTTATTCCATGTTGTCTTATACTTGTTGCATCAAAAGCTAACCTTTCCGTTGTCAATCCTTGAGATCTATGAATTGTGTGTGCACATGCTAATTGTATTGGAAATTGTTTTCTAATAGTAATTTTTTTTCTTGTTGAGATTTTTTGGATTGGTTTTGCAATTCGTACAATAGGGGTCCATGATTTCTCAATGCTTTGGTTGTAGTATTGTGCATATTTAATTTTTTTGGAGATTTCCAATATTAGAATCGTTAAATTTGATCCAAACAATTTCTAAATTGTTGTGGTTTGTGTAATCTTTGAATATTCCATCTAAATCATTGACTAATCCATCACTTGTATTGTAGTTTCCTGAGTATAACTCTATCAACATGTTTCATTTTAGTTGTATTTCAATTGGGAGAGTTGTCATATGGTTGTAGAGTCTTATGTCATTTATGTTGTCCTCGTATTCATCTATGGCCCTTAGAACAATAACTTCTCCAGACATATTTGCTAACATTTTTTGGTTGTGCACATATACGTCATTTTTTCTATAGAAAAGGAAAGGAAGTGTCGGTTCATTTGGTATTGGCCGTAGGCATTTTTGGTTAAGATATGTTATATCATCCATTGTCTGTTTTGCCAATCGAATTCTATTAAGTATATGTATAAAATTTTGATCATTTTGACGCATTGTACTATGCAATGTGTAACATTTGATGTTATCATTCCAAAAGTTGTAAGGCATTAAGTCTTTTTCTGTAGTTCTATTTTCAAATACTGAAGAGTCAAGAACTGGTTGGGCTTGATATAGGTCACCACAAAAAATTGTGTCCAAATTGCCAAAATAAGAGGTTGGTGTGCGCATTATTTCTCTTAGTCGTTTGTCTATATAGCGCAGGAATGTTGAACCCACTAAAGATATTTCGTCAATCAATATAACTTTGAGTTGTTCATAATGTTTGGACATTTTGTCTAGTGTGTCACTATTTAGTGGAAGAAATTCTGATTTATTGAAAGGAATATGAAATGCAGAGTGTATAGTCATCCCACCAATGTTGTATGCTGCTTTTCATGTATAAGCTACAACTATTCCCTTTGGTTTATCTGAGTTGTTGTTAATTGTGTTGTTATATACACAAGAGTTCTTGATAGATCATCTTTGTCGTAAAGGTCTTACCAGTACCTACTCCGCTAGTAAGGAATAAGTGAAGTGGTGTTTTATTTTTGACCTTTTTGCAGACAATGTCTTTCACTATTGCTTGTTGTTCTGTATTTAGCATTTGTCGAATTTTAAAGTATTCATCATTATCAATTATTTCAGGTTGTTTTGCTATTTCGAAACTTATATATTTTGAATTTTGAATTTTGTTATATTTTTCAATTTGAATATCATCATGAATGTCATATATGTCATCTATGACAATTGTTTTATTTGTTTTATTATCGTGATTGTTTTCTAATAATCAACTATTGATTTTTGTAGCTTCTTTATCAATGTCACCCCATGCTTGATTTAATTTGTAGTAGAATTTTGAACTATTTTGTCTTATTATATTTTCATGAAAAGTATATGCACTTTCCCAAGTTTTGAAATTTTCTTTTGGTTGAGATTCGTTACTTGTAAATGGTACGAAAAGAAGTAGTTGTTCTCTGCAATAGTTTTCTAAGTCATTGTGTTTATTGTAACTAATAAAGCGTATAATATTTTCTTTCTGTTTTTGTTTTTTATTTTTTCCTCTAACATTATACTTTGAGACGTACTCAGCTAGGCATATGTTTTGTATACTAGCATGGTGGTTTTTATAGTGGTCTATTAATGATTTTGCTACTACATTTTATGAGTTATTTGCTTCTTGATTTAATTCTGAGGCAGATTTGAGTACAAATACTCGCTCATTGTCTGATCTTGTATCAATGAAAACACATTTTCGTGATAGAACTAAATGTGCAGCTTGTTGTGCTGACATTTGTTGCAAATTTAGTAAAGCATTTCCTAATTTTGTTATCATTTTAACCGTGTCTATATTTTCACTTTGGTGATCATCTCTTATTCTTTTGAATGCACGTGTCATAGACTTGTCAACCTTTACCATATATGAACTACAATACATGGCAGCATCATATATGCGTTTAACACAAATTGAGCATCTGTGTTAGCTCTCCATAGTTTTGGCATTTGTTTGCAAAAACTGTTGTTCCATATTTGGGAAGGATTTCTTTGAAGGAATATAGTTGGCTTGTCTATTGTTGATCATAGTAGAATGATGTATTCACTCTCTATTATTTTCAATTCATCAATTAACATTTGAAATGTGAAGGAGCTATTGAAGTCTCTTTTTTCCAAAGTTTAAAAAATTTGATAAAAAATTTGATTAGCAGTTTTGTTAATAGTGGAATCTTTATCAGACAATGGGTCCAAAATCATTGTATTTGGCAAAGGCGGGATTGGGAAATTATATCTACATTTATTGTACAAAGTTCTTTTGCATTGTCTAGTATGGTGATGTTTATGCAAATTAGCATATTGTGCTTCTAAGTTATCAGTATTGCATGTGATGTGCATGTTGACAAAGTGTACTATTTCATCATTTGTTTGCTTCCCATAGATAGGTGCATTTTCAATCCAAATCAACATGTGCTCATGTTCATTTCCTCTATTTTGAAATTTAGTCACCGAAAAATAATCTACAACTTTTCCAAATAGTGAATTTTTTAGAAATAGTAATTTTCTCAAAGCATTGATCCTATGTCGATTGTACCTTGCACATGTTATTGGGTCTTTCTTCACAAGTATTATTTTGTCAGTGTCATTGCATTGAAATGTATTGTTTGTTTTTATTTTTTCTTGACGTAATTTTTGTAAATATTGGAGAGTTGACATTAGGGGCTCCCAATTCTCTTCCGCACTTGTAAAAGTGAGGAAAAATGTAGGTGGCCCAAGTTGTCGAATCATAGCAAATATGTTTTTTTTTCAATTGATGCATATAGTCTGGGGATATTCAAATTCTTTTGAAATCTACATATCCAATGTCTGATCTTAAAAAAATTTCCAAATTTGGTTTTTGCTTTACATCTTTTGCGAGTAACTTGCGTCCTTTTATTTGTCCTTTTCTAATTTGTATCCATAGTGTCGATAAGACTTGATGTATAATTATTTTTATGGCCTTGAAGAAAAAATTTGTTATATGAAGTGAAAAATCTTGCTCGTAATGAATTAATTCTCACTGTGATATTTTTTGATAACTAAATTTGTCCATTATGTCATTATTGTGTGGCTCACCAAAGAAAAGTGTTGGAAAATTCATTTCTTCTGCATACTTGTCTTTAAAAATACCAATAGGATAACAATTCTAAGTAGGAGCAATTTGAATGATTTTGTCATCCATATTGTGGATGCATGTAGAGTCTGTGTATCCATGTATTAGAGAATCAGTTGGATTGTCATATTGAAGATCACTTTCAGTTTCACTTTCAGAACAACTTTTTTTTTCACAACCATTGTCTTCATTGTTGATATCTAATGTTTCTATCCACTTTTCATTCATTTGTACATTTTGCATTTGGTAAAGGGTTGTTTTGCTTAAATCGTAGAGCTTGCATTATTAAATATGGTCGTACCATGCCTTTTTGAAATGCATTTTTATATTGCTATTGTCTTTTAAGAGCCACTGCAATTGTTGTCGTGTTTGATAGTGATACTGGTAGAGCATTTTGAATATTGTATATGTTTACAGGGACATTTATGATGGAACCACTTAGTCCAAGTTGAGACTTTTTATATCCTAATTCCCAAATTTGTGCAAATGCAATTCTTAGTGAAACTAAACGTTCCTTTAGTTGTGTCATTTTTTGTACAGTTGGTAATGGCTTATTTTTGCATGTGTTGTGAGGAACTGCATATTTAGGTTTTTTCTTTTTATTAAGAGAATTGTTGCATATTTTACATATGTACTCGGTAAGTAGTGGTATGTAAGATTTTGTCAAATTGTGGTATACAACTCTATGTTCCTCTTTGTATTGTTTTATATCTTTCTTGAAATGGAGCATTTGACAAATTGTGCAAGGATATTTTGGTGTGTCTTCTATTACGAAAAAAAAAATTATCAATTGGTGTCAAAGTTGTCTTAGTTGATTTCCTTTTACTATTTATTGTTTGTGTGGATTGTGTTTGTGCTTTTATATTATTTTGGTTATTGGTTAAGAAAATATGATTGTTTTTGTTTGTAATTGTTTGTTGATTAATGTTGCAAGCTTTATTTCTAAATAATCTTTTCACTGCACGCAATGTTATATTGTTTTCATTTTTTGCAATATTATGCTTATCATTGGTAGACATATTGTAGTTCTTTAATATTTTTTTTTTTCCCCTTTCTCTGAGTGGTGTCTTGCCATTGTTTCTTATCATTTTTTTAAATTTGTGCAACTTAATATTATGTTGTTTTTGTTCTAAGATTGCATTGGTTAGCAATGGTTCAAAGTGCCCTGACAAAAGATTTGCATCATGAAATATGATATTGAATGGAGTAGAATCAAGTTGGTTGTTGAAATCTAAATATCATTTTCCATAAGATGCAGACCAAACACATATACAAATATTGAGCCACTTTGATATCCAATGTATGCAAAATATATCCCCCAACAAACCATTTTGTTTTGTCTTATTTGATGGTTTTATGGATGGACACATTCTTTGCAAATAAGTTGTAATGTCTTCTATATTGTGAAGCTCTCTCAAGCTTTGAGGGTGGAGTTCATGGTTATAGGAATTGATAGCTTCCTCTTCCTCATCTCCATTTTGGAGGCAAGCAATGAAGAAATCTATTGTTCCATTACAAATTTCATTTGATGTATGTTGAAATTTTAGTAGATATTGAAATGTATCAAATAAAAAATCATCGACATTGTATTTGAAGTCATGAAGCCTATATAAGCCATGCTTTAGAAGAGTTTTGTCAATGTTAGTTGAATGTACATTACAATTGCATTTCTTTTGGTCTCCTTGCATTATTTTTAGATGTTAGATTCTTCAATTTGTTGATATAATGAAGTCTTCTACTAATGAGTTTGATTTTTATTTTGCTTGATTGCTAAATTGCAAGTTGTAGTTTTTTGTTTGTTTCAAATGTAGTATGTTGATACTTATGTTCTACATTCTGATTGTACACCATATGCTATAGGTTGGCATCCTACATTGATTAGAAATCAATGTTTACATTAATATTTCATTTATATGGAGTCACTTTATAAATAAAATATTTTTTGTACAATATTTTGTTAGTTTACTCAAAAACTCCTATCATTTGAACATTGCTATTATACTATTTCAACCAATAGTCCTAGATATATAGATTGTTCTGAATTATGGACAATAGTATTTTACAAGTTCACTCATTTACACATGATCTATTACACTATCAGTAATTGTAATATTCTACAAATTTTGATAATCTAAGAATACAAGGCACTATTTTTGAATTATTTCAGAAATATTTCTTTTAATGTTGGAAAATAGTGACTAGTTATAAGATTGGGTAATAATTGAATAAATTTGATAATCTAAGTAACAAAGTAATAACATTTCTAAATAAATTTTACGTCAAAGACATTGGAACAGTATTTTTTGGCACACTTCTACACAAACATTTATACTTCTTATGAATATTGTTTTGTAAACTCTCCAAATAATCACTGTTAAAGCTATAAATATTATTCAATTCTCTTTGAAAAACTTCATTGGATTAAATCTATTATATTGTCATTGAATAAGAAAGCCACATGTAACAATGAGAATTCTATTATGTTGTCAACTTCAATTTGCAAATTCACTTTTACATTTGTAAAACATTGTCCTCCTACATCATATATATTTAAATTGTTAAATAAAAAGACCTTTGATATAAATGTCTCAAGACATTTCATAGTGGTTGGATACTTCCATTGAGAGCATTAAATAGACAGTTTTCAATATTAGTTACAATGCTCTCAATTTTTGATACCTTGCACTTTATGACATTCATTTCCAAATTAATTTTCTCATACAATGCAAGGTGTTTATTGTCAAGATTGTCTGAGGCATCCAAATCATCGGATGTTGAGCTTATTCTTTGTTTGTTTGTTGCATAGGTAGAACCGCTTCTACGGTGCATACTATGTTCAATGTTCATTGAACTCAAGTCATAATTGTATGTATTTTTCTGGATGACGGGGCTAGTTGGGTTCCATGGTTGTCTTTGTTGTCTTGTAGGCCTTGCCATAGTATCATTTTCTACATTAGATTGTGGAACGATATAGTTAGATAAAGTAGCTGACAGAAATGAGGATATGTACATAGCCAATATTTTTATTGTAGTAGCTATTTGTTTACATTTACAAATGCGAATCAATTAATCTGTTAATATAAAATGTAGCAATAGGTTTGAGGACATACCAATGCTACCATGTACTTTCATCCATTCTAAGTCTTCAGATTTGAGAATTTCAATAGCTGCTTGATCAAAATTTGAATCTCCAACATTGGAACTGTATGTTAATGTTGGCTTTGTGGTGAGAACTTTATGAATGGTTGAAGTACTATATGGATGGGATATGGGTTCTTGTTGTTCTGTTTATTGTGGATTCTGGGTATCTATGGTGTATAATGGTTCTTGTTGAGGATAACTATATTGTGTCCAACAGTTGGGTTCATATGAGTTAGATAATTTTGTTGGACATTGTAAATGTTGACAATTCCAAGATTGACAATGATTCATATCTATAGATGTCAGTAAATATTGTTCATCAGAGCCCAGTATATTGTCAAATGCGATATCATCAATGCATGGTGAGTGGAATTTTTTTCCTTGAGAGATATCAGTCAGCTCTCCAAGAACATGACTTTCCATGTTTTTTGAAATATGCTTACTCTGACTAAGAGATTCTCTCATTGTCATTATATCACCACTATGAATTGCTTGACTATTTGCTCCCAACAAATTTATATGACAATCTATACAATTTGTTACACCTTTCATGGAGAGAGTTGCTTCTCTATATGCATTTGCAGCTTCCTCAGGAGTTTGAAATGTTCCAAGCCATTTTCGATCTTTAGTCTTTGGATTTTTTATCTCTGCACCATAGCTACCCCAAGGTCATCTCCTAACACCCTTGTACTTTTTATGCTTGGAACATTTCCTTCTTTTGCAACAGGTCTACTTGTTTTTTTCAAAAGTTGATGTTTCTTCATTGTCTAAATCAACAATTGGTATTTGCGTCAAAGTAGTCATGGTTTTGATTGCTTCTCTGAAGAGAATAAACAATTTACATAAACATGATTATTTTAATAGATGAAATAGGGAGAAGTCATTATTTTCAAACATTGTCAGCACCCTATATTATAACAACTAGAAGATTAATTCGTTACTAAAAAGAGATTTTTTTATGAATAGCATTTATAAAACATGAATGAATATAATTATGCTTTAATATTAAAGACACATTATAAACAAATAATGACAATGTATATACCATTATATTTGATAATTTTAAATTACTTTAATTACAAGTTACACTTATTCATTAGATTGGTTGATGTAGTCATGTCATGACATCATCAACATTAACTACATTTGAATGTAATAATATTTACTTTATTGTCTATGAATTTCTTCTTCGCAATGGACATTACATATATTTCTCAAATAAATAGAGAATTACATAGAAGAGTACTACATTCAAAGTCAACAAATAAATGAAAGTAGGTGTTTCATTCACAGTGAAAAATAGAACAAAGAGAGAGAAAAATTCAACTCCCAAAACTATTTCAAGAAGTTTCATTGTTTGCTGAGAGTTTCACACAGTGACTTTTGAACAACTTGAATGGCTCTCGATGTGAAATTGAAATTTATAGAGAATAGATGTGTCCCTCAAATGTGTCAATCTTGCCACATGAATATATTCACTTCAACTTGCCATTGAAAAGCAGATTATGGCTCAACGATGACTATGTCTACATGGGAACTTTGAATGCTTCTGCTTTAATTATAACAAGACATTGTTGCAACTATATTGAATGAGAAAATTGCAATTGGATTTCTAATGAATAAATTTATACTTTTAAAAAAGATCACAACCTTCCAAACTAAGGAGATTAGTATCCTTCCATGTCAAATGCAATTCATAAAATTGCTATAAGTTTGTAATAGTAAAAGACATAGTGTTGGGTGATGCGATGTGCTCCCCTACCCACAGGTGGTTAATTATGTGGTGTTCCATGTTCACTAATAGTTATGGCTTTTGGTGCAATGGTAAATGGGCCCAACAATTGGTATCAGAGCTTGGTTTTGGCTTGGTCATGGGTTCAAATCTCCCCAGTGCCTTCCCGACCCGCGTAAGCACCTGGTATGTGTGTCGAGGGGGAGATAATTAACCACCTGTGGGCAGGGGAGCGCGTCGCATCACCCAACACATAGTTAGGTAAACTTAGATATGCAGACATTATTGACATGCCAATGAGCAGACACAGATTGCGCTAGATTTTTTCAACTTTTCAGAAATGAAGGCTAATCTTATACATCATAACTATTTGCTTCTGTGAATTGTGATGATGTAATAGTTAATTCATCCATTTGGGATGCACCATCTTCCAATATCTGCTACAAGATGAATGCCAAGTGACATGTCACTATTTGAAAATTCAAACAAATAATGGTATGAGTAATGATGCTTTATGGTTTTAGTTGCTAGATGTTTTGTATCATCATCATACCATTGTCCTACAAGCTCTATATTATCATATCTTATAATCCATTCAAGTGAAAGAGTTTGATATGAGATGATAAGTTTTATTATGTATATAAGTGTGTCACTTTCATTAGTTTCCCTAAATGGTGATAGCTGACAAAATAATGTGTTACATGTTGGATTGAAAATGGCAGTCAATTCTTCACCAATATGATTTCCGTGAGGGAAATGAATTAAAATATCTTGACAATGAATTATTATATGAGCTTCCCTATATATCCGCACTAGATATTTTAGGTAAATTAATTCTCCATTTGTCATGAATGGAGACAAAACATGAATTTCATTGGTCTCTTGTGTTGGCTCAATGTTTCCCCATCCATCATATCGAAACATTGGAGCATGGTTGTCATAAAAATAGCTTTCCAATATTTTTCTTTAACATTCACTTGGAAGTTGTTGGATTTTTTCAAGGATACTAAATTGTGGAATTTCAGGAAATTCATCTATTGGAGGGTATGTTATAGTAGATGCATCTATAGTATTCATACTGATGCAATGTGGACAAAGGAAAACCTGTTGAAAACGAGCAACATTTCTTAGTTTTTTGTACGAATAATTGAATTCTAAGATATAACTTAAGTTCAATGTTATCCATTTTTTTAGAGATATTATTTGTGGGAAAGTCATATGCATCTAATTAATGTGTAGGTTTCTATACATAGATAGCACAAAAATTTAAGATATGTACAATAAAGAGTAAGATGATGTAGGAGGACCCTATACATTGTTACTATTTATAGACAAATGTGCATTTTGAGGAATATCAATGCATTGCAAATATTTGAGAAACCACAAATTATAAATGCATTTTAATTCAATGACATGTGATAGTACAATTTTCAACTTGTGAAAAAAAATTATCCTCATCTCCTTTTATTTATTCACTAATTAAGTTCTCATTTTTAAAACTAAATCTAAATTATATGTTTTCTGTAATACTTGTGTTATTTTGTGAGCAGAAAAGGATAGAAACATACCAATTACCTATCAATTATTTCTGAGACGTTGTTCTAGTTTCACAACCTTCAATGTCTCTTTCACAACCTTTGTACTTGAAAAACAAAGAGGAGAACAATTAATTACATACTTCACAAAATGATTGCTTACAAATCTATTATATTTATTTTGATAAAGATTACTGAACCAAAAATTGCATAAAATATAAATAATAAGAAATTTTATATAAATATTTGAATTATGGAATGCATTATACAATATTTGAAAATGAAGAGGAATATGTACTAAATAATATTAACTTTTTAAAAAAATAGTACAAATATGGCTGGTATCACTTTTTCAATATTCATTCTGAAATTTTCAAAATGATCAAGTTCTGGTTTAATTTTCAATTAATTTGGTTTATGACTTATACATTGTGATAATCTAAATAAAAATAAATACAATGCATCCAAAACAAAATTAGGTTGTGGATAAGGAGAAGCAAGATGAGAAAGAAGGACGCTAAAAAGGATAAGACTGTGGATAAGGATAAGTGACAAAAGGAAAAGGACAAGGATGCTAAAAAGGAAAAAACAATGAGCAAGGAAAAGGAAGACAAGAATAAGGAGAAAGACAATACTATAGAAAAGAAAATGGTTAAGACTGTGAGTAATGAAAAAAAGGAAGACGATAAGAAGGGTAAAGATAGTGCTAAAGAAAAGAACTATGAGGACAAAAAGAGAAATAGTGACCAACAAAAGAAGGAAAAGAGAAAAGATGGGGGAAAGAATGATGAGGGCAAGAACATAGATGATAAGAAAGAAGAGAAAATCTATATTAAATTGATCAAGTTTTGGTTTAACTCGAGGAATATAAATGGATTGCAAATATTTCAGAAACCACAAATTATAAATGCATTTTAATTCAATGACATGTCATAGTACAATTTTCAACTTATAAAAAAAATTCTCCCGATCTCCTTTTATTTATTCACTAATTGAGTTCTCATTTTTAAAACTAAATCTAAATTATATGTTTTCCGTAATACTTGTGTTATTTTGTGAGCAGAAAAGGATGGAAACATACCAGTTACTTATCAATTGTTTCTGAGACATTGTTCCAGTTTCACAACCTTCAGTGTCTCTTTCACAACCTTTGCACTTGAAAAACAAATAGAGGAGAACAATTAATTACATACTTGACAAAATGATTTCTTACAAATCTATTATATTTATTTTCATAAAGATTACTAAACCAAAAATTGTACAATATATAAAGAATAAGAAACTTTATATAAATTTTTCAATCATGGAATGCATTATACAATATTTGAAAATGAAGAGGAATATGTACTAAATAATATTAACTTATAAAAAAATATAGTACAAATATGGCTCATATCACTTTTTCAATATTCATTTTCAAATTATATGGTAATAAACACATGCCTAGATTGTTTTTCGTTTTTTCCCTAACCATGGATCTCTTCATATCAAACTACAATAAATTGATCAAGTTCTGGTTTAATTTTCAATTAGTTTGGTTTATGACTTATACATTGTGATAATCTAAATGAAAATAAATACAATGCATCCAAAACAAAATTAGATTGTCGATAAGGAGAAGCAAGATGAGAAAAAGGACAAGCACACTAAAAAGGATAAGATTGTTATTTTCAATTAATTTGGTTTATGACTTATACATTGTGATAATATAAATGAAAATAAATATGATGCATCCATAATAAAATAATTATATGTATTTTTGTTGCAAAAGTTATGAAACATTTTCATTTATCCATTGCATATGTTCTTTACTATGTACATATATGTATAATATGCTCATCTACTACAATTCCATATAGATGAATATGTAATAGGTTATATAACATCCCCAGTAGGTAGAGATTTTGTTGAGAAAATGGTGCTTACATAAGGTGAAATTACAAGAGGAGAAATATGTAGTTGTAGAAGTATCATTGCATTGCAAACATCTGAGATTCTTGATGCACTAAGCTCACAGAAATGAGTTTGGTGAGCAAGTAACGCATGGTCCACTAGAGGTTTGTACTTACTACTTATTGCAATTTTCAGAGAATAATAGACACAAGTCGTAACATCACAAGAGCTCAAAGATTCAAGAGAGAACAAGCCACCTATGAGGCTAGTACTCATCTCTATAACATATGCATTAATGTATGCATCATAGTCTTCAAGAGGTTTGAAAACTTCACATATGCATTTTCCATTTTCTTTACAATTTTAGAATTTTCTAAAAGATCCATGCAATTGGTGAGGAATTTAGAAACAATATCTGCATAAATTGTTGTCCTAGATTTATTTTCCAAGAATTCTTCACCAAGTATATTGTGTAATGCTTTCTCAACATTTTTGCATTCTATGACAAATACATGCTCCAAAGTTGTAGACTAAATTGCACCAATGATTGGACAATCCCACTGAGGACCCAGACTTGGAATATAAATTTGTTCACACATTTTGATAACACAATATTTGTCACATATTCAAAATGAATAAACAGTTTTAAGAGAAGTCACATGGTTGACCTAAATTTTTAAAATTCAAACATAATTATAAAATGTACCAATGCATTGGTTATTATTGCTAGGCAAAGATACTAGTTATTAATTATTTATGTTGTTGTTCAACTTGAATGAAATGTCAACTTTTTATACACATATTATTTTTTTGGCATTTGGAAAAAAGTTTTACTTTTCTGTGTTTTTGATGCATAATTTAGAAACTAGAGTAGTTTTGGAAAATAGTTTGTTGTGCGAGAATACAATGTGGTCTGATTGATAGGCTCTACATGTCAATGTACAAGATCATGGTTTTATATGTAAAAATGAGATTTAATAAAACAAAATATTATTTACTAAATAAATCCATGTGTTATGTTATTTGAAAAAGTCACAATTTAAGCTGTCATTTATAATTTATTGTCATCTAATATTTTCACAAATTATAATAATGAATTATATTTGTTTTCTCAAAATAAATATAAATAATATATAAAATCAAATACATGTTGTGATATTTTTATTTAAATTAAAATATTTATTTTTGATTCATCATGACAAGAACCCATCTCCTATCCATGTTCTTTTTGTATTTTGTAAAATTAAACAAAACTTATGAAAAATAAAGAACATTTCATTTTCTATTTTAGAACAACTATTTTCTAATCTATTTTCATAATGCGAATACACATTCCTTTCAGTTACATTAAACACAACACACTATAATTAAAAATAACTTAATATTTCTTTACATTATAAGAAATATCTCTCCAAATTTAAATTTAAATCAGAAAATGAAATCACATATATTTTGCAATTAAATAACCTAATATATATTTTAAATTTCCTTTAATTTTTAGTTGTGCTAATACCCTAACCTCACTGCATCGAAGACTGTGTTCAAGTGTTTGCAAAGGACATTAAATCTTAATCTTTAGTACCACCTATAGTTTTGTTATGGCATATGTTGTGTACACTGCACACTTTCTGCAAATAAACTTATAATGATTTATGTTAAAAACATAGACCTGTCAACTTTAATAAAGTCTTAAAAGAGCCTAAGTATCCATCTGGTATGAAACAATATATGTTTCATCCTAAATTCTTATTTCCTACACAAAATTGGGTTTACTCAAATTTTCGTTCTTAAATCGTTGCCTTCAACAAAGCATGGAATGCTTTGAAAGGGAGTCTGGGGATGACAAAAGAAATTTTCGGCTCATTAGAAGAAAGCAAAGAGATAGAAACATCAAAACATGTAGGCACAAGTAATGGAGGTGAGGGTGGTGCTTCAAACATGCTTTTGATTAAGGTAATTGATGAGGACCTTAGTTTATTACAACGGAGGAGGAGACTAATAGAAGACGTAGAGAGGGAAAATGGTAAGGGAAAGAAAAAAAGGAAATCTTCTCATGAAGTAGACATTGATGAAAAGGAAAATAAAATCAAGAAAGATGGTAAGAGGTATTAATATTGTCAAAACTCAGTCAAACAACACGTATAGATCTCTACTAAAAACTGAGAAATTTTCTGGAGTAGTGTTAAACATTTAATGTAGTTTTCAGGAAAAAAGGGTCTGCATTGAATGTGTGTCGGCCACTAGATTGTGAATTCTTTCAATTCACGTACCCATCAAGGCCGAAAAGCCTCATATTTTCTAATTTTTGTCTAAGAATCCGGCTCGGCAAAACAGTGGCTTTGGTGGGAGGCAACGGATCGGGAAAGTCTACGATGATTGCATTGGTGGAGAGGTTCTACAATCCTCTAGCTGGGCAGATTCTGTTGGACGATGTTGACATCAAGGAACTGAAGCTCAAATGGTTCCATAGCCAAATAGGACTAGTGAGCCAAGAGCCTACTCTATGCATGACTTCTATCAAAGAAAATATTTTGTTTGGAAAGGCGTGAGGCACCATGGAAGAAATCATTGCTCGGTTAGATTTTGTTTTTCGTTATCTCCCCAAATTCTCATAATTCGCTCCACAATTTACTATTTCACATCCATTTCGGCAAAGGGAAAAAAGCGTAATGACTAGCATGAGTTAAATGTTACAGGTAGGAGAGCGCAGGGTGCAGATGTCGGGGCAAAAGCTGAGGATAGCCATTGCGAGGGCCATGGTGAGAGATCCATGGCTGCTAGTGCTGGATGAGGCCACGAGTACTCTGGATGCAGAGTCAGAGAAGATAGTGCAGGATGTCGTCAACAACAGGAGGAGATTAATAGAAGACGCAGAGAGGAAAAATGGTAAGGGAAAGAAAAAAAAGGAAATCTTCTCATGAAGTAGACATTGATGAAAAGGCAAATAAAATCAAGAAAGATGGTAATAGAGTAAAAATTCAAAAGTCTCTAAGCAAAATAGATAGCAAAGATACTGATTTAAAAATTACATACTGAGATCTCTGAAAAGAATGAAAAATGCTTCAAATCATGAATGAAGGAATGAAAAAATGAATTGATCAAATAAGATCTCCTTTTCCTTACAAAACTACTAAAATATATATTTAAAAAAATCCTAAGCAAAATACATTACAGACGGAGAAAAAATACCTGTTCTCTGCAACAAAACTACTTCTTAGAAGCACACAGAAGTGACTGTCCAATTTTTTTGATGCCTCCGAAATCAACAATTGCTAATAAATAGGACCTTTAGATGACCAGAATTCAACAATCCAATTAAATATAGTCGACAGACAGCCGAAAAACATTCCCCAAGACAATGACTAAAAGACAGACCAAAGAATTATGACCACATTTTCTCCCAAAACTGACATCTTCACTGACAATATGACACCTATACAGTGCACAGTATAAATCCAAATCAAAATACAGTGGATTTGCTAAAGATTTAGGTCTGGCAATTGGCTGAGAATAGTTGTTCAGATAAGACAATTGACAAAACATAAAGCCAAGCAATAAAGACTACAAAGAAAAAAATGTCATTGACAATACACTTATTTAATGTTAGATCAAATGTTGTCAAAACTGGCTAGATATTATTCAAAGATAGGTCAATAACATTAATGAAATCACTATTGCTATGTTCATTTCATAGGCCACCACTGCCACAAATTGATTTTTTAATAGAATGGAAAAAGCTCGATACCCTACTGTTCACAACAACAGCCAATGGGAAATTCGAATTTAACATGTTCTCATAAATTAAAATAATAGCTTGAATTCAAAAACATTATGAAAATAGGTTGGAATGCATTAATAAAACATTTTGATTGGTCAAAACTTATTGAAAATTTGCATCCACTTGGATGCTATAGTATCCTGCCATATGGTAGGAACTAATAACTAACTTATATATATATATATATATATATATATATATATATATATATATATATATATATATATATATGTATGTATGTATGTATGTATGTATGTATGTATGTATGTATGTATGTATGTATGTATGTATGTATGTATGTATGTATGTATGTATGTATGTATGTATGTATGTATGTATGTATTATTTTATTTATTTAATTTCTAATTTTCAAGTTTTTAAAATTATTTATTTATTTATTTTTCATAATCCCATAATTGTTATCATCCCATATTTATGTGAGTCTAAGAGGCGTGAGGAAATGATTCGAGACTCTTGATCTGCCTCATTTTTACTTGCATTTCCTCTTTATAATTTTCATGATTTTAGTTATAATTATATTTAGTTTATTTCTAACTGTTTTCTGACATGTAAATGAACGTCAAATTTTATTCAAAATGGAAAATGTTTACATTGAAGATTGCTGCCACTGTATAAAGCCTATCGGCTTAATTAAAAAAGATTTTATAAATGCATTTTAGTTTGTCATGGTCATGTGACACCTTATAAAATAACTAGCTTATATATATATAATCCCATAATTTTTATCATCCCATATTTATGTGAGTCTAAGAGGCATGAGGAAATGATTCGAGACTTGATCCACCTCATTTTTACTTTCATTTCCTCTCTGTAATTTTCACGATTTTAATTATAATTATATTTAGTTTTAAAAAAATAAAATTTAATGACATGTAAATGAACGTCAATTTTTTTTCAAAATGGAAAATGTTTACATTAAAGATTGTTGCCACTGTAGAAAGCCTCTTGGCTTAATAAAACATAAATTTATTCCTGAAATAATAGGCCCCAAAATAATAGGGTGACACATAGTCGTCCTGAAATAATAGGGTGACACATGGTTGTCCTGAAATAATTGGCCTCGAAATAATATGATGGCAAATGACCATACCAAAATAAAAAGGTTGAAATAATAGGACCCCAAGAAATATGAAAAAAAACAAAAAAAACAATAAAGAACTTAGAAATAAATTTTAAAATAAAATATTCTTATTTATTATTATTACTACATAAAAATAATTGTTATAAAATAATATATATCGTTCAATGATACTATTATTATGTATAATAATATATAATATAGAATTTTAGTTGAATTTTTAATTTTTTTTATCGGTAATCGGCTGAAGTCTGGATTAATTATTGTTAACTGTTGTAATTAATTATTTTTATGTGTTAAGTGAATTTGAATCCAAGACCTCCCATATGAGAGGCTCACAAGTTACCATTGTGTTGGCTCTTACCTTAAATAGTTGAATTATTTTTTATATCAACGATTGAATTGAAATAAAACATATTTTTTCTATAATATTTAGAAAGTAAGACTTTTTTTATTTAATCAGGAAAAAATAGAATGCTTTGTATGCAAATATAAAACAAGAATATAAATATTCATAAATTATTTAGAAAAATATAAAAAGATTCTATTGAAATCTAGAGTTTAGTTTTAAATTTATTTTAAAGATTTTTTATGATTCATTCAAATATTTTAAAATTAATAATTTTATTTAATGAGAAAATGTTAATTGATTTTCATTTGGTAAAAATGTTTAAATGATTAAAAATATATATATATATTTTATGAATATAAATTCTACTTTTAAATGAAGCACCAATTAATTTTAGAATAAACTTAGAACTATTTCTACTAACAACTACATAATAGATTTTTATTTTAAATAAAGAATAGGAAGCCAAATGGAGCCTAAAAAAATAAGGCCCAAAAAAATAGGACCCGAAAAAAAGGCCCAAAAAAATAGAACCTGAAAAAATAGGGTTAAAATAATTTCTTTAAATTTTTAAATATGAATAGTATTCTTTTTGTTAAATATATTTTTGCTTATTTTTTGTGGGAAGTGGGGGGATCTGGAACAATTTTTTGGAATGTCAACAGACATCTATTGGGGGATATGAGGAGCCTCTCATAGGTTATAAAACAAATGCTCCTCATTTCAAAATATCCATCTGTGCATTATCCAGACTAAATAGAAGAACGCAGACCAGATGAAGAACTGTCCATATAAGATCTTTATAGTGAACGACAGATACGCGTGGTTTCATTAGTCGTAAAGGGAACCACAAAAAGTGCATCATGCAGAACTCATATGCTATCACTGCAAAGAATGCATCGTATATAGAAAAATAGGTCCCTACCCCCTATATTAAAAGGGCCCCTAAAAAGACCCTTGAAAATATAGGGCCACCCCTACTACATTTGGTAAATTATTTATTATTCAACCCATGGCCACCTATAACTCTATTATCCTTCGTCTGGGTCTACTACTAGTGGATCAATAATTGCCTTTGAACCTATGTACCTAGTAAACCCCTACCCTAGAGAATGGCACTGGCCCTCGATCTCGCCCTACTATGGAACTGCAAATGCAAGGGGCCCCTTTCATATTATTGATTGGGTAAGACTGATTATTGAATAGGTATGGACTATATACCAATCTAGTAGTTTCCACCCTTCCTTAAGTTGCTTGATCAACTCCAACTGGTTCTTTGATTGTATCAAGTTAAACCGATGTCTTTACCTCCACCTTTGTAGGTGATGCATTTGTCTCTAGAAATGTGTCGGGATGCTTGGGACTCTGTTGCCTCTAGAACCTCTACCTATACCTCGGACTTCGCTACACGAGCAATAGGCTATGGCTATTGAAATTCTGAGACTAAAATGGCTATATGCATGCAACTGGATCTAAGTAAACAAAGTCAAAAGCTAGAACAGGTCAACTATTAGAATTGACTCTGTAATGATTAGGGGTGCTACCTTTGTTCTTGCTTCTACACTTGTGCTTGACACTATTGGAATACTTTAGCATAAAAAGGTTATCAAGTTCGGTGCTACTCTTACTAAAGAAGAGATTTAACATTACACTAAACTATTCAAAGAGTATGGGGATGCCTGTTTATTGAAAGGGCTTTGGCCCCTACCATAGCCAGTGTAATGGGCACCCTGGAAATGCCCAGGAACTGAACCAACTGCTAAAAGAGATTTTAATGTCTTTGCATAGATTTAAAACCACATAACATGAACAAGAAGGAATTTATGCAAACCAAAGATTGAACCACTGCTGAAATAATATTATTTCTCAAACTAATAAAGTCAAATACATAACAATGAATTCCAAAGGCCAAACCCCAAGAGAATGCCACAAGAGAGGATAGACATCCTCTAATGCCAAGAACAAATCTATAACTCACACCTACAAGCTCTAATCAAATGCAATTCACAATAATCTGATGCTAAAGAATGAAGCTCCCACCTCTATTTATACTTTTCCTTCACCCTTCTAGAAGGAAATAAAA
Source organism: Cupressus sempervirens (assembly GCA_028749045.1). Taxonomy (NCBI): domain Eukaryota; kingdom Viridiplantae; phylum Streptophyta; class Pinopsida; order Cupressales; family Cupressaceae; genus Cupressus; species Cupressus sempervirens. The sequence continues at coordinate 246,818,530 of CM053783.1, forward strand.
TATTAATTAATTGCATTTACTAGAAGCTTCCTTGTTCCAATAATTAATGCACTCTCTAGGAACTCATCCCTTGCAATACAATAATTAATTGTACTTCTAAAAAATTAAATTACTAGAGGCTTCCCCCTTTCCAATAATTAGTGCACTGTCTAGAAGCTTCTCCTTGCAATACAATAATTAATTATGCTTCTAGAAAATTAAATTAATTAAATATAAAGTCACCCTTTAATTTTAATTTATTTAATGACTTTACAAGAAATTAATTTAATCAATTTCTTATTTCTCCACTTAGCATTTGGAGAATGTAAAGGCTAAGAACTCCACTGAGTTGCTAAAAAGATGGCGACATTATAGCCAGTGATATTCTAGATTCTTCCTAGCCCTCCCCGTGCAACCAGTTCCAAGCTGGGGCATCTAGTGCTAAGTTGTGCATTCCATAGCTCAATATACAATTGGGCCCATTAAATAGTAGGGTCAGCCATTAAATAGTAGGGTCGATCACTTAGTTGCCCATAAAATTTTAGGATTTAAGGGATGGATAAGTTCCACTCTCCCATGATCGGTAAAAGGTCTCTTCTTAGCCTAGCATCAATCCCTTAAGTAAATGCAATGAATTTGGATTGGATTCACTGGTTGGTTTCTCCCCTATTGATCACAGGCATAGGATGAAATGGATGGTGTCAATTGGGTTTGGCTCTCAAGTGAAACTATAGGTGATGCTTTCGAAGTTGCATGGAGGCCATCAGCGTAAGCAGAGGTGTAGACAAAGGCTAGGACAAGAGCAGCATCCCTTTGAGTAGTTGTGGAGTCCATTTCATAAAAAAGTGGGTAGTAATATATGTATTCACCAGCATAGCACATGGAGAGAAGAGATTTTTGAAATGGAAGCCAATCAAATTGAATAGATGTTGTGGGGTGTAAAGATGATTCCACTCAATCCTAGGAGTTATGGCCACCACAATAAATGATGCCTAGTAGGAGCATGGGCTTATTAGGCATAGACAGAGGAATAATTGCCTATAAGATTGAGTTGACCCTATTTACCAATAACAACAGGGGCAGGGGCTTATGAACTTTTGGAGCCTATAGATCCAAAGTTATCATCTTGTATGGATAAAGACCCAGATGAATTCATTGGATATCTAGGTCCAAAGCTAGTAATAGAGATGCAGGTATAGGGTGCCCCAAACCAACTATAGTTGAAGTGATTTGAGAACATTGCTTGTTGTTCCTTCATAGAACAACCTAGGTATGGCGGAAAAACAAAGGAGCCAAGATGGTAAAAGCACATGTTTATTGTTTTTCACAAGCATCCTCACCACCTCACTCAATGTGCCCTTATATTTGAAGGCTTATCCCTAGCTAGCATATGTTCTAAAGCCCTATATTTTAAGGGCCAAGATGTGGGACTATCAATTGGAGAGCCACCCCTTGATGGGCTAAAGAATGCAGTTGTTCCTCTAGAAAGAATGGGGTTGGGCATGCATTAATAAAAGGTAGGGCCTCCCAAGATCCAAAGGTAAGGGTATACAACTTCTCAAGGGAGGGGCATCCCCTACAATTTTATGGCAAAAGGGCCAACTATATCTCGACCAACCCCCACCCCTATAACTATTAATTATAGGGCCAACCCCCACTCCTATAACTATCAATTATAAGGCTGGCAGGAAACAATATAGATAGGGCTAGGGGAAGAAGAAAGAAAGGAAGTGTCACCTCAATGAGAGAGATAGTGGGGAAGGGCTCTACTATTCTAAAGAACACTCAACAAGAGAGATAGTGGGGAAGAGCCCTACTATTCTAAAGGAACACTCAACAAGGCAATAGTTGATAGTTGGCATAAATAGTTTTGATAGTTGGCATAAATAGCTTGGGTTGGGGATGGGATTCCTACCTTTTCTTTCTTCAAGACAAGAGCACCCACCATTGGTTATTACTTTCAACCTAAGAACACCCCCCCTATTCATTCACTATTCCCCACTTCTTACAAGTTCAGTTCAGAAGGAAAAGACCAATTGCCAGGCCATAGGGATTTTGCATTTTGTGTTTTTGCAGGGAGGAAGAGGTGGAGATTATTGGAGTAGATTGGAGTTTTTAAAGAGTACATTAAAGTTGTAGAGTAATTTTTTTCCAGGTGAGATTTCTATTTTTATTTTTTATTTTTTATTAATTTAGTTTTGCATTTAGATTCAAATTTAGTTATTATTTAGATTTGGATGTAGATTTAGTTTCAAATTTAGTTATACTATTCTACTTTGATTTAGATTTCAATTTCAATTAGTTTCATCTCAAATTTAGAATTGCATTCAAAATTGTTTAGATTTGCATGTAATAGTTTAGCCTTGCATGTTTGATTTAGATTTAGAATTTGAATTGCATTCTAAATCTATTTCATTTATATATTTGACAATGCTTTTCATTTGCACATTTTGAATGTGCATGTTTTAATTTAGTTTTAGATTTGCATGTTTCATATTAGTTTTAGATTTGCATATTTCAAAATGCTTTTGGTTTGCATGTTTTAGATTTGTATATTTCATGATAGTTTTATATTTTTATGTTTCAAAATATTTATATTTTCATGTTTCATAATTAAATTTTATCATTAATGTGGATGACAAGATCACCATAAAATTTGTATTTGCTAAAGTTAATAGTTAATTTTAAAAAGATGAATCATATATTTAGTTTATATTTTTTCATTATTTAATTATATTATATATGTATTTTATTTAAATATTTTTCATAGTATGTATGTGTATATATATATATATATTGTTTGTAAGGTTTGAAAAGTGGAAAGCAATGCCACCATATTTTAAACATTACAATCTAAATGTTTCATTTGAAATAGTTTTCATTTTTATTTATCTTATTTTGAACATTATTCATTTGAAATAATTTATGTTAATTATTAACATTTTTTTATTCTAATTATTTCTATATATTGATGTTTGTTTATAAGTATGCATGTTACTATTTGAGTTATGGATGTCTTCAACAAAGAATCAAACATTATTGATACTAGCCTGACTACTTGAATGACCTCAAATGATTTCTTTGAGATTGAGTTTGACAAATGCCTACAAATAATTAAAAAGTCGTGCACAACTATAATTAAAATTATGAAGAATGCAATATTGCCAATTGACTATGTTGAGGAAATGGAAGTAATGCAAATGAAAGATGCAAAAAAAATTCATTTGTAAAACATTTGCAAAAATGGAGAGTTTCCCTCAATGATGAAAGAAGTCTTTCGCAATCATTGTTCAAATAAAGGTCACAAAGAAATCCTAATCATTGAAGAATATGACATGTATTTGGACCATGACAAATATTTTTTTGTATATAGTTCATTCTTGTCTCCAATTTCAAAATTTTACTTCTGATTAGTTCTATTGGGAATTTTGTTTCCCCATTGTTCTATGTAATATTCATGAAGAGTGTTGGAAATATTATGACAAGCTAAGTTACTAAGAGGGGAGGGGTGAATAAGTAACCAATAAAACTTATTCCTTAATTAACAATTAATTTTTTATGAGTATTCCGATCTAATTGCATGCATGAGAAACTAAAAATAGTAAAGCATTCATAACACTTTTACACACAATTTGGTGACCCAGAAACCTTCCAAATAGAAAATAAAACTGGGGTGGGGATGATATCCACAAGCTTTAGTATTGCAATATAAAGTTGGCCTGTTAAGGCTTATAATGATCACTTCTGATGATTTTCCCTATTAGGAGCAATAAGGACTGCTAGGTCCACCTTACAAAAGGATTTACAAACATACAATGAAGTATGCACTCGATAAAGATATTTACATAAGATTGTTAAGTCTACTTTGTGAAAGGATTTGACTGATCCACCTGTTAGGATGAAATAGTAACTAATCTCTGATCTGCAACTTGGTTTGCTAAATGAAATTCCTTTTAGTATAGTAATCACCTTGCTATGATAGATAAATCTTTGTTGCTCCTTATACTGTTGTAGCCTTTGTAATTCACTCTTTTGCTCTTTTATGCTTATTACATTACTTCCATATCATACATTGGATGTGATACAATACGTTATATATATATACCAATCTAATTTACAAATTACAAAGTCAGCCACAATACAAGTTTACACAGAAACCACAAAGTCAGACCAACTGTAGGAACTCGGATATGAAGACTGGCTCGGTGAGGTTATGATACTTGGCATCCACTATCAATGCTTGATTTTGTCATGCACTCGGTAGATGTAGAAGCTCGATCCATACTAATCACTTCCAAGTAGTCTTGAACTTGGTCTACATCGGTGACTTAGTGAATACTATGAAACTCAACATATATATTGAATCACTTGATTCATACTACATAGCTCAGTCAATGCTATCACTACAAGCTCAATATAAATTGAGTCACTTAGTTAACTGTTCATTCATAAAATAACTGTTACATGCAATGTGTTAGGCTGTAAGGCCTTCCCAGTTATGGCCAAATGCAAAGCAAGTAATAGTTCTACAAGTTCCCTCAAGATCCAATCCAAACACTAGCTAGTCTAGATCCACACTTTGGTATAAACCTCCAAGATCTCAACTTGTGCTCGCAAGCCACCAAGCAACCTCCTTGTTTCTAAACCGCATCCACGAGCTCTTCTCACAAACTCGCAACTCCACCACAATCCTGCTATAAACTACCTCACATTCGATGCTCTATCCACTGACTCAGGAAAACTCGCTCCTCTCTTCCTCTTTCTCTCCAAGCTTCTACTAAGAAGAGATCACACCTTGAAGCTTTCGCACCTTGAAGATTTTGCACCTCAAAACTTTCACACCTTGAAGCTTGATTAGAAATGCTCATATGCCTTGCTTAAATAGGCACTTTCCACCCAACATGTTACCAACACAACCAATGTGGGATAAAAGGTAAATGCAACTACCTTTCAGCAAATATTTAATTCCCACCCAAATACAACTAAGCACCACCATGTGGCCCAACAAATATTAAATGCATGATTTAATAAAATGTGCACAAACTTTTAGAATTCCACCTATACACCTTGATAAATGGAATGATAACCATTTTAATTTAATTTTCTATCTACGCCACTTATGCACCTCAAAAATAAAAATTCCTTTTTTTTCTTCCTCTTTTTCCCTTTTTTATTTTTTATTAGCTTTATTATTTCTTCTCTAATTTTTGTCACTTTCTCTCTCCTCCAATTTTTTTTTAATACAAATTTTCCCCTACAAGATGCTCCTACATCAAACTCCCTAGGTAGATAGAAAAGTGTGCCCCACACTTTGACGCCAAAAGAAAGATCTGCAACCATCTTCATCTTCATCAAAGGTTTCCACCTCAACAGGGACAAGAAAATCAATTTGCACATCATCCACATATGCATCACTTTGTCAAACACCAAAATATCAACCATCTAATCAGCATGCTCACTCCCAAGAACAAATTAAACATAATGTTTCATTAGCAAACCCTCATCCACATCAACAACTAGTGAATCCACCCCAATAGCAACAAACTCCATATCAGGAACAAGATGTAGATCTTCATCAACACATGCCAAACTCTCAACACCAACCATCTCATTGCTCACAACAAGATGCTCTACAACATACAAGTCACCACCAACAACAACCAGATCATCTACGACCAAGTGCTCCAAAATCTCCATGTCAAACTCAACCAACTAATCATGAAAACCAATCTCCATCCCAACATCAACAAGGTTAGGAATATCTTTAGCAATAGCCTCAAGTTGCTCTATAGGTTATGTATCAGACTTTACAAACTGATCAATAAAACCAACTTCTTCCACCTCAACCTTGTGATGCCATCTTCTCTCTCAAACAAGTCTCTTAACTAGCCAAACAACTCTCTTCTGGATCAGTAGACTCCAACTCCACAAACATCCATAGAACACCTTCCTCACCCCATCCTTAACTCGATCAGCCAAGCTAGATTCAAACCAAGCAGTCATCTCAAAAAAATTCCTCTCCACCACATCACGGAGATTTGCAATCATTTCAAGGTCCAATCCTCTCAGAGCCATTTCCCAAGATCTTCGTAAACCCTCTGTAACAAATCCTTCCTATGCTCCTCGTGATAAAACTAAATTGTTTGCAAGTCAAATTGCAACATACCACCTCACATGAACAATCAGGAACTACATCACAAGTCTAGGACCATGGATCTACAATCCACAAACTCTCTACGATCATGCTTCAACAAGATCAACCTTCCATCTTCACATCCATCTATCAATCTACATGTCCTCCCAAGGTCTTGGTGCAAACTGCCTCAACTTCGATAATCTATCTACACACTCAGGAACAACCTTCACTCTAATACCATCTGATGCAGTGCAAGGTAGGAGAATCCCTAAAGGAGATTTCCTACTCGGCAACAAATAATCACACAGTGGAAACACAATAACAATGCAAGATCTGATATCAAATCACAACTCTTCATTCATAAAATAATTGTTACGTGCAATGTGTCAGGCTGTAAGGCCTTCCCAGTTATGGCCAAATACAAAGAAAGTAATAGTTCTGCAAAATCCCTCAAGATCCAATCCAAACACTAGCTAGTTTGGATCCACACTCTAGTGGAAACCTCCAAGATCTCAACTTGTTCTCGCAAGCCACCGAGCAACCTCCTTACTTCTAAACTGCAACCACTAGCTCTTCTCACAAACTCGCAACTCCACCACAATCCTATTGTAAACTACCTCATATTTGGTGCTCTATCCATAGACTTAGGAAAAATCACTCCTCACTTCCTCCTTCTATCCAAGCTTCTACTAAGAAGAGATCACATCTTGAAGCTTGATTAGAAATGCTCATATGCCTTGCTTAAATAGGCACTTTCCACCCAAGATGTTACCAACCCAACCAATGTGGGATAAAAGGTAAATGTAACTACCTTTCAACAAATATTTAATTCCCACCCAAATACAACTAAGCACCACCATGTGGCCCAACAAATATTAAATGCATGATTTAACAAAATGTCCACAAACTTCTAGAATTCCACCTACACACCTTGATAAATGGAATGACAATCATTTTTATTTAATTTTCTATTTACACCACCTATGCACCTCGAAAATAGAAATTACTTTCTTTTTCCCTCTTTTTCCCTTTTTTATTTTTTATTATTTTTATTATTTCTCCTCTAATTTTCATCACTTTCTCTCTCGTCCATTTTTTTTTAAATATAAATTTTCCCCTGCAAGATGCTCCAACATCATTAGTTAACACTAGACTTACATCACATCAACTAAAAACTTAGTAAGCATTGCACAACTCAGTTTGCATTGATAAACTCAACATACATTGAGATGCTCGGTTTATACTACTGATCAAAACCTTGGTAGTAACTACTTGGTACAAACTGAATACTATCCCTTGGAGTTGATAGATAATAAAATGCTTGGTGAACACTGTCAACTGTATAATGTGCTCGATATATACTTACAATCTGAATAAGTGTATGTCACTAATAACAAACATGATTGTAATGTCAACAATCTCCCCCTTTCACATTAGTGACAAAAACACTTATCAGCCAAAACTGAATTCAGAATGTTCAAGAACATCTTTTATCCATCACCTTATGTCTCTGACTCGGTAGAGTATACTATTTTTGATATTTTTCAAAATTAGTTTTGTAAGAGATGTACCTTTGAGTATCTATACATGAATAATATTATAATGCTCCCCCATACATAATATGTGATATACTATACATCTTTTCACATTTGATATATATATTTTCTCCTTTTTTTTGTATATCTTCTCCCATTTACACAATATACATTTTCTCTAAAATATACATCTTCTCCCTCTTTTTGACATTAATGGCAAAGATGTAAGCTATATATATTATATAGTAATGCCAAAATGTGACAAGAAATTTGAATGTACCTTCAAAATTAATGCCAATACCTTGTCCCAATTCTCTTGCAACACCTTGCATGTGTGCAATGCAATTTGCACTTTGCTGACAGTTCTATCATGTGGTCTGCCATGGAGAAGTTGTTGTCATGTATGAGCATTTTAGCATGTGCAATGTGTTTCTACAATGCATCCATGTTAGGTAGAATCATTCCATGCATATCTATCAATTTAGAACTTATTCTTGCCTCTTCTCTTAGCAATTTTGTCTGCATATCAGTTAGGAATGTGATCTATTGTAATGGGTAGAGTTGTAGCTCGGGTCAAGTTGCAACTGATGTGCACTTGCCTTTAGATCTTCATCAATCTTCAACATTTTATCTTTTATTTTCTTAGTGAAATTTGAGATATCATAGTGTTTACTGATTAGTATACACACATTGTTGCAAGAGGCCTCCAATGAGCCTAGAATAGTAGATAATTCTACTTGATGTATAGCAATTTGTTGAGAAATAAGTTCCAAAACTTTATTCTCAAACTTCTTCTCAACTCTCTACAACAATTTCTCTTCTCCATTCAAATCAGATGTCATTGAATTTTTGGACTACCTCTGCTAACTGGTTCAAAATTGGTTGAGAAGTATCAACCTCTATATTTAATGCCTCTGCAAGGATATTCTTTGCATCTTCTATTATTTGGAATTCCTTGTTTCTTTCTTGTCCAAGCCTCCGTTGTTTGGCTATCTTCTGAAGAATTTCTCCAAAATCATGCATCTGATCAAGATTGAGATTTGAGATGTCCCAATTTGGAATTACAATCTCATCATCTTCTTCCTTTTCTTTTCCTTCACCCAATAAATTTTGTACTTGGTTGAGACTTGGTCTCAACTATCTTTGTACTTATTAATTGCATGCTAGGAATGGAAACAATTGTAGAAATAGTAGGACTAGCTCTAGATACTAAACTTATTACCGAAATACCTATAGTAGAAATACTTGGATTTACCAAAATTAATGTAGAGGGAAGTGTTGGTTACTTGGTAGATGAAGTGATTGTCACTTCAGTCAATGTGGTGCCGAGCTGGACAATTGCAAAGATTGATTGAGTGCTTGTGCTTTCAATGTTAGTCACAATCAATCTTACTGAAGCTTTCTTCAGGCTCGATGTTTTTAGTGTTTTGCTTGGAGAATGAGGAAGTGAGGCTATGACCACTATAGAAATTTCCTATGGGTCAGTCTCCTTAGTATCTTGAGCATTTGGTAAATCTTCCTTGATAGTTTCATGTCCTGTTCTTCTTCCTCATCATCTATATTGTCAAAATGTGTAACTTCTTTATTATCAATTTCCTCATCTTTTTCTTATTCATCATCATCTTCATCTTTGTAACTAATACTAACCACAAAATCACTCAACTTGTGAAGAAGATAAATGTTCTTCCATGTGTTTGTAGCATTCTTCACTACATGTTCAATGTCTTTCAATAATACAAGACAAGTGTTGAATCTCAAAGTAAGCTTTTCTTCATTTTCTTTAGAGATTCCTTTACCTCCTTGTCATCCAAACTTGGCATGAGTTGCCTTAGGGTCAGCTCATATATGTCTATTGTAGTTTTCATGGCATTCTCCCATCTTGTCTTGATCTTCTCCATTAGAATATTAGGAATCTATAGAGCAAGCTAGTCTAGAGAATACTTCCATTTACCCATTTACATATTATCAAGTCCTCTATTTGCTTCTACTTCTCTACAGTCCTAGTCTCATACTATAGTACCTTGAAATTTGTTATGCCAGATCTTGATTCTAAATTTTTCATCCTTTCCTCAAAAGTAGGTGGAGGCCTTTTGAAGATTACATCTCCTCCTTATTTATCCACTTTCTTCCTAGATGATCTTCTTGTAAACACAACCATAGATGTCTTGGTAGGCTTGGTAATAATTACCTTACCTTTCTTCTTTAGTGGCTCTTCATCATCTGATTTCTCTTCATCTTCTGCTTCTTCATCCTCAATATTATCCCCTTTGTCTTCGGTCAACAAAAGAGTGGAACTGGTTTTCAGTTTGACAATTATCTTCTTTCCTTTATTGATTGTTTGCGGGAGTTTGATTTCAAGTTCAATTCTAGCCTTTGCCTCATCATAAGTGCCAAAGTATGCAACTTTAGGGTCAATAGGATCATTAATCAATGCCTCAATAATGTCCTTGGTTTCATATATGTTTACCTCATAATCAAGAGGTCTTACCCATGTTGTCCATGGTCTAACTACTTGAATATATACTTTGTCACTATCAACCATGAAACAAACATCATCTTTGTAATCATTAACTAGTTTCTTGGGAATCTTGAATTTGTTACTCATCTTCTCTTTGAATGCATCAAAGTAGTTGTCCATAATACTTACATAGTTCTCTCCCATTTCAACTATATACTCATTGATCCTATAAAGAACAGATACATCCTTCCTCCATACTACTATAACTTTAGATGGGAAGAACTATTGTACATAGAAAAATTGACAAGTCAAAAGTGAACTGAACTTGCAAGGATTGTTCTTAGAAGTTATTGTACTCTCCAAGTTCTTGTTGAACTAGTTCAACATCAAATCAGCAAGGTCAAGTGACATGTTATTCTTGACCACTTTGTATGCTAAATCCACTGCTTCACATGACACGTTGTTCAGTTTGCTCAAGCTATAAATCTTGTGAGTGATGACATGTATACCAAACTTGAGTTCCATGTCTGTGACATAGCTAATCTTTATTCGCCTTCCATCTCACTCGACAAGGGTTTTCTTTCTAGTTTGATCTGACTTAGGGTTTTGGTCATTTTCATTTTTATCAACATTAGAAGGCCAGTGATCTTGTGGATCATCTTCTTGGTTATCAAAACAGGTTGTTCCAACCATAGCTAACCATTGTGCACACAACTAAGAATATATCTTATCCATTTTATTTGAAAATCTCATGGCATATGCAAAATATATTAAACCTTTAGTTTCAAGATGTTGATGTTCCAGTTTCAACACACCATTAATGCATAATTCCTTCAATGATTCATCTGTCTCCAATGTTCCAATATCTTGAATATCACATTTAAAATGTGAACGCATATCATTGATCAATAGTACCTTTGGTGGAATTGTGACTAAGCTTCACTCGAATCTAGGGTTTTCGCAATGACAGGACTCAACTTAAAATCTAGTGCCTTCCACTCCACACCTCGAACTAACATGACTAAACCTTTCTTAGATTTACTACTGGTGGATGCCATCTTTGCTCAGTAGGTTTTAGAAGATACAAAAATCTTTAATAACAATTCACTCAAATCACTTGAATGCTCTAAGGTCACCTTGTACAGATAGCTCTCAAAAATTCACAATGAGAAATGACTTTGATTTCTCCCTTTTTCATCAAATTTCACCATTAATGCCTGGTATGATTATTCACTCAAACAAAAGACTATCATCCAATTCACTTGCATTGAATGCTCAATAGAGCCTTCTACGACTCAGTAACCACACAACAAATATAGTGCTCCTAAACTTGCTCGGCAAGGTCTTACAACCCAACCTCACTTGATAAGATCTGCAACCTAACCATACATGGTAATTATTTGCATCTTTTACTCAATGATCCCTTTGCATCTTGAATGCTGATTTGGATCTTTCATTCTGCTAACTAGAATTGATGTGAGATATCTTTAGAATCCTAGTTCCAGTTCTCCTATGAGAGATCAAGTGGAAATGGTGGAGTCACCTAATTCTTGACTGACATTATCATTATTGCTCAAACTTGTATTCTCAGAAGATTTTGGAACTCATTGTTGTCTCATCTACTTTCTAATGTTATCAACTTTTGCCTTCTTTTCATCTTCAATTCTTCTAATATTCATACAGTTCTTGGCAAGATAACCAAGTTATGTATAAATGAAACATCTTCTGGTAGTGTCTCTTTTCCTCATGTGATGTTTTACACAATTCATTCCAATGTGTCCAAATTCTTCACAATAGTGACATCTGCACCAAGTGTTATAGTCCCAACCAAATATAGCTTTCACAATCTGTTCTGCTAGGTTCAATATCTTAGTTTTGCATTCTGAGGATTTGTGCCCATGCTTCTTATATTTATGACATTTGCCTTCAAACTTAGTTTTCTCTTTGCATTCATTTTCCCTTTGACCATGCTGATTGCAATTGTAGCACTTTTCATTGAATTTACCTTTCCCATTACTCCAAAATTTGTTTGATGTATGGCCTATCTTACCACGGTGATTGCAAGTAGGTCTTTGATTCTTTTGAGTTCCTTGCTTGGATGGTTCACCTTCTTCTGTATATCTAATTCTTATTTTTCCCTCTTGTCTGTAATGGATTTGCTCATTGAATTGATTCATGTCTGCTTGAGATTTCATCATCCTCTCACTGGTTTGCCTTTTAGTGTTTAGATCATTCTACAATATTTCATTCTCTAATCTTAGATTCTTGATTTCTTCATTTGCATTGGTGAGCTAATCAATGAAGTCTGTCTACTAAAGGGATAAGTGTTGAATTTCATTGTTCTTTCCTTCTATCTCTTCTTTTATCCTAGTTTTCTCTTCCATGACTTCACATAATCTTACTAACTAAATTTCTTACTCTCTTCTTAGTTTTCTTACTTTTTCTTGAAGAGTACTATTCTTTTCCAATAGTTCTTTGATTGCTTCATCAGATTCATCAGAATTGTGTGAATGGATGTTTTCAATTCTTTCTTCAATGTAGAGTTGGTCATTCATCTAGATTGCAAGATCTTTTCTTCTTTGAAGGGATTGAGAGAGTTGCTCTTTTGCTTTCTTGAGTTATCCAATAGCCAATTCCAAATCTAGTTTCTCATTGTCAATAGCCTTGTGAAGTCTGAATACCTCCATAGCCTTTGATCTTTGCTCAAGTTGTTAAAATACTTTCCTAAGAACCACAAAGCTTTGATACCAATTGTTGGAAATATTATGATAGGCTAAGTTACTAAGAGGGGAGGGGTGAATTAGTAACCAATAAAACTTAATCCTTAATTAGTAATTAATCCTTTATGAGTATTCTGATCTAATTGCATGCATGAGAAATTGAAAACATTAAAGCATTCATAATACTTTTACACACAATTTGGTGACCCAGAAACCTTCCAAATAGAAACTAGAATTGGGGTGGAAATTATACCCACAAGGTTTAGTACTGCAATATAAAGTTGGCCTATTAAGGCTTACAATGATTACTTTTGATGATATGCCCTATTAGGAGCAATAAGGACTACTAAGTCTAGATTACAAAAAGATTTACAAACATAGGATGAAGTATGCACTTGGTAAAGAGATTTATATAAGACTGCTAAGTCTAACTTGTGAAAGGATTTGATTGATCCACCTATTATGATGAAATAGTAGTTGATCTTTGATCTACAACTTGGTTTGTTGAATGAGGTTCCTTTGAGTATAGTAATCACCTTGCTATGATAGATAAATCTTTGCTACTCCTTATACTGTTGTAGCCTTTATAATTCGCTCTTTTGTTATTTTTTGCTTATTACATTACTTCCATATCATACATTAGATGTGATACAATATGTTACATATATACCAATCCAATTTACAAGTTACAAAGTTAGCCACAATACAAGTTTACACAAAAACCACAAAGTTAGACCAATTGTAGGAACTCAGGTTCTGAAGACTGGCTCAATGAGGTTCTGATACTTGACATCCATTGTCAATGCTCGACATCATCATGCACTCGGTAGAAGTAGAAGCTCAATCCATATTGATCACAGTTTCCAAGTAGTCTTGAACTCGGTTTGCACTAGTGACTCGACAAATACTATGAAACTTGATCTGTAAACTGAATCACTTGATTCATACTGCATAGCTTGGTCAATGCTATCACTAAAAGCTTGGTATAAATTGAGTCACTTGGTTAACACTGAGTGGCTCAATTAACACTAGACTTACATCACATCAACTATGAACTTAGTAAGCATTGATAAACTTGGCATACACTAAGATGCTTGATTTTTACTACTGATCAACACCTTGGTAGTAACTGCTCGATGCAAATTGAATACTATCCCTTGGACTTGGTAGCAATTGTAGAACTTGGTAGATACTGAAATGCTTGGTTAACACTATTAACTGTACAATATGCTCGGTAGATACTTACAATCTGAATAAGTGTATGTCATTAATAACAAACATGACTATAATGTCAACAAAAGAGAATAGGAAAAAATAAAAATAAAATTGTACAAAAGATTTCTTCAATGGATGTGGTTACTAAATATGTTAATTAAGAAAGAAAAAAATAAGCCTAAATAGATGTCCTTAATGATAGGCATATTTATTGATTACATTTCTTGATCATTGCAATAAAACTTGCATTGACATTATTAAAAATTCAACAATATATAATGTTCTCACATCATCATGGAGAAATGATTTCCTCAAAATTGATTCTTATATATTTTTTCACACTTTTTACATCATCTAAATAGTTGCATTGGAACTTATAATTTCCCTTTCATAAACAATACACAATTAAAAAATTTCCACTATTCGAGTCATTTAAAAGCTATATCCCAAATTTGAGCATAGTTGTACTCTTAATAATCCAACATTACACCTAAATCTCATACTTCCCTTAATTGTGTCCCTTGTTTTAGTGTAACATTTAACCATTTATTAACCCTAACCATAACGCTAAGTGTCATATAAATAAAATTTTAAACCTTGGATCCTAAGTCTAACTCTTACTTGATATGTCACTGTACTAAGCATCTAGTAAATTATATACCTTATCCTAACCCTACATGTACTACTAACTAGAAATAACATTATATTTTATTCTATCTATCTATCTATCTACACACACACACACACACACACACACACACACACACACACACACACACAGAGAGAGAGAGAGAGAAGAGGGTGCTCATATTATGTTTCTTATAGAGACATGTTTTTAGTAGAGAGAGAGGTATATATTAGAGATAAGGAAAGAGATAGTTGTATGATGGTGTGTGTGTGTGTGTAGAGAGAGAGAGAGAGATTAGGGGGCATATCTAGAGACTAGAGAGAGATTAGAGGGTGTATTTAGAGAGTGGGGAGGGAGAGAGAGATTGAGAGAGAATTATTAGAAAAGTTAATAACATGTGTCATAATAACACTAATCATGGGCATTATAATAGGACTAACCCACATAAAAATTTAACCTGACAGTTACCATAACACTAAGATAAAGTGTAATAATAGCACTAGCATCAACTATAATATAACACAAACCCTAACTCTAACTCTAACTCTAACTCTAACTCTAACTCTAACTCTAACTCTAACTCTAATTATAACCCTAACCCTAACTCTCACTCTCACTCTAACTCTAATTTTGCCCCTAACCTTAACCCTATATAACCCTAACTCTAATCCTAATTCTAACCCTAATCTCAATTCTACCCCTAACCCTAACCATAGACTATAAGTCTATGTCATGTCCCCTTTTCAAATAATTAAAAAATAATAATCTTTGCTAAGGCAGGCAGGCCCAAGAAAGTGAAGTTTCGGAAAAAGGGGGTTAATCTTTGGAAATTGTTGGACTAATAAATAAAAATTATTATTAAAATATGTTTCATTAACCTCTCTTGGACGTGAGTTACAGTTATGCCCTCTTTTAAGGGGTTTGGAGGCATTTTGGGCTGATGGGGAGAACTTGATTTTTGCTCATTCTTTGTTATTCTTCAGAGGCTGCCAAACCTGTGGAGAAGGAGACCCAAGAATGGGAGTTTGTAGGTTTCTAGGAAGGCTAAGGATGGGAGTTTGAAGCCATTCCATGTGCATGCTCATACAGAGTTTGCCTTTGTGCTGAACAGTGTAGATTTGTGGATTTTTGGGTGTGTTTTTTGCATGAGTTTGGTGTTTTCAGTTGAGCATTTCATATCAGTTTTGGTTGCTGTTGTATTTCAGACTTTAAGCTGTTAAAATAGAGCTGAATATATGTATTGGGACGTGATTAAACTTTTGAGATAGTTTATTAGTGTTGTGTGGTGTTTCCGGGCATTTTTGTGTTAATTTCGGGAGCCCGATGAGCATAGTTTTTGTCCTACATTTGAGAACTGTTGTGTAAAGGTTATACGAATCTAGAAATGTCATTTTTTAGGCTGTTATGCTGCTGAAATTTCTGTAAAAATGTCCACTTTCAGATTTATTAATAATTGGTGAAGCTGTGAAGCTTTTGGCACAATTTCTGGCATACCCGATTTGGGGTTTCTTGAGAAATTTGGAGGATCTTTGTGATATCAGTTGTTTGATTTTGAAAATATGATTAGAGGTGTGAAATACCATATCAAATCAGAAAAGGGGACATTTCAGTGGTATCAGAGCCATGATCTTGCCAGCCTGAGGGTTTGTAGAGGTTTGCAGGTCAGTTTTGACAACTACCCAGATCTTGCATTTCAGTTTTGAGAACTACCCAAATCTTGCATGTCATAATTTATGATTGCATGTTGCTTCTAATCAGATTCATTTCAAATTTTATGGTTGCATGCCACTTCTAATCATTTTCATGTTAGTTCTTGGTGAATTTGGTGGTTGTAGAAGTTTGCATTTCAGTTTTGACAAGTACCCAGATCTTGCATGTCAGTTTTGACAACTACCCAGATCTTGCATATCATAATTTGGTGGTTGCATGTTGCTTCTAATCAGTTGCATGTCCAAATCTATGGTTTCATGCTACTTCTAATCATTTGCATGTTAGTTCTTGGTGAATTTGGTGGTTGTAGAAGTTTGCATGTCAATTTTGACAACTAACCAGATCTTGCATGTCAGTTTTGACAACTACCCAGATCTTGCATGTCATAATTTGGTGGTTGCATGTTGCTTCTAATCAGTTGCATGTCCAAATCTATGGTTGCATGCTACTTCTAATCATTTGCATGTTAGTTCTTGGTGTTTGAAGAAGTTATATCCTATTGGGGTTACACTCTACTTTATCCAGAATGGACAGGTATAGTACAGAGTCTCAGAGGGAACGATCTTGGACAATTGATAGCCAGAGTCAAAATAGTAGAAAGGATGGTTATTTAGACATTCGAGATAAACTTATGAAAATAAGCCATGACATGTCTAAACAGTTGGTTGAGCACCACCGTATAATGAATGACATGTTATATGACCCAGCTAAGGTGGATAAGTTGACTGGATTTCTATTTGGCAAATTTTCTCACAGGACAGATGACACAGTTCCCAAGAACTTGCATGAGGAGTTTGAGAAACTAGCTGATAGCCAGGTAGAGGTCTCAGATTCTACTCTGCCACAGGAGGTGGTGGGAAAGGATATTACACAGATTGATAGTAACGGTCAACTTGATACTCAAATTGAGACAATTGTTTACAAGTTGTCAAAGGGTGATGCCACAGGTATTCAGGATGGTATAGTTACAACAGGCAGTGACTACAGTGTAGTGGGTTCAGATGATGATTATGAGGATGTTGTTGTGTAGGATGGTGAGATACCTGGTAGAGATGAGCAAACATTGAGCATTCATGACTTTGCTGAGAAAGAGTACCAGGCACAGTTAGATGCTTCATCACATGAGGTTGAGGCAGGTAGTACTTCACATGATTTATCCCGCCAGCTGAAGGTGAGTGAAGATAGTATTTTGACTTCATTATCTCATCATGATAGGTATGTGGAGTTAGTTGGTATTGGTCATATTACTCAAGTGAGGATTTTGCTTGAGTTACCAGCTGATTCTAGTTTACAGATATGGACTCAAGATTGTTATATTGGCATTTGGGATTTAGTTGACAGGAGATCTTTAACACTTTTTGGTAGCAGTGTTTGTTTGGGTGCTATCATGGATTTGATTAGCAGATTGCACGGTGTTGTCTTTTCTTGTGCTAGCAGCTTGTCCAATGTTGGTATTAGTTTTTATACACCGATGTTGGGCTTTGTTCATATATCCAGTCGACCATACTTGCTAGAATGTGTTGATGATATTTCATATTTGGCAGTGTGTATAGATGAGTCCCAGGATCATATTGGCATTGATGACATCCAAGAGGATGCAGTGGGAAATTTTGAAGACTTAGTTTCCTTGGGTATAGAGGAGTTGGACAACAATGCTAATGTTTTTGATACTCCGTATGTTGATATGAGTTTTAGATTTGATTCACAGGATATGGATGGTAATACTCTAGAGACTAGTAACTTTGAGGATACTCCTTTAGACAGTGCATCAGAGGAGGTTTGTAGGAGACAGTCAAGCCAGTGCCATCATGTGTCTAATCAGTTGAGAGTTAGTGACCAAGACATTGCTATCACTTGCCAACATTTCGATGCTGCTCGTCAATTGTTAGCAGTTTATGGATGGGGTTCTCCTACTAGTGATGAGCAGGGAGGCAGTTATCTTTCCTTGATAGAGGTCCACTCTTTATGGGAGGCTATCCAGATTCTGAGACAAGATTATATGCAGTTGGTAGCCGACAGAGATTATCTTATGAAGTGGGGCAGTATAGCATATGATGCATTGTTGGCCAAGGAAGATGAGGTGAGTGAGCTTACTAAGCAGCTTGTGGTGACTTCTGAGATTCTTGAGAGTACACAGTTGGCTTTCAAGGAGTCACAATTTCATTTGGCTAAGGTGACCATGGAGTTAGAGTGACTACAGTCTTCACCTGATTCTATACAGTCACAAGCAGTGGTGTTTGGTGATCCGAGGATCTCCATGGCCGAGATTGTTAGAGACAGTGGAGATGGGGATGCATCCATTCTTGATACTAACATTGGAATATCAGGTTCATTCCCACTAGAGTTAGGTTCAGTTGAGTTGGGTGTTGTAGCAGATTGTTGTATGCCTGACATGGTGGTGGCCTCTAGTATTGATGGCACAGAGACTAGAGATTTATCAAAGATCATGTGTGATGTTGGTAAGTCGGCAGTTGGCATGGTTCCTACTAGTAACACTACTCCCTTGGTGATATCTTCGGAGGTAGTAGTTAGTTCCAACATGGATAATGATCAATTGCAGTTAGTTTCATCTGGATTACAGTTTGAGCCACTGACTGAGATTGGTGCATTCTATCGGCATTACACTGTGAGGTATGCTCATCAATTTACCTTTGATGACCATGTTGATGAGATAATGATACAGAGATGTACTTTGGTTCCTAGTGCTTATCATTAGTTATGGGACAATTTGATGCCTCAAGATGAGAGTTGTGATGGGCATGACATGGCGATAGGTTCTACAGTTGACAGCTTGATAATACATGACTCAGAGCAGGAGTTTCAGAGTGATGCTTCAGCGGGTGTTGTTATTGATTCTACTCCTTTGGCTATGACATCTCCTGACTTAGCTGGTGATCAGTCACAGTGGGTTGTATCACTTGTTCATGGTGAGTTGTTGACTAAGGTTGGTTTTTTTTATCAACATTATATTGCAAGGTATGTACATCAGTTAGCATTTGATCCTTGTGTTGAGGAGTTGATGGCAGGAAGATTTGGTTTGGGTTCCAATTCTTGCTATTTATCTTGTGATGGCTTTTCACCATCAGGGGTGCATGGTAGTTATGGTTATGAGATAGTGGCCGGTGATTTGCAAAGTTGTGTTGAATGTAGGAGTTATACAGTGTGTGGATTCTCCATACTTGGTACAGTTTCATTCGAGAGCATTCACCATTGTTGCAGAGTTGGATTGTGCATTCCGTATAGGCCAGTGGGATGCGTTGATGGTATTTACTGTGTTGGTAGTTTGATTTGTCCACTTTGCTTGGATTCTGATGTTCTAAGAGTTTGTGCCTCATGGGTTTTTGATTGTGGTAGTGGTGATTTTGGAGTTTGGTTGAGCTATAATTGTCAGTTTGATTATGGATTCCTCTTGGTCATATTGCAGAGGATATTGCAGGAGCCTGTGTTAATTGGTAGTAGTATAGTTCATGACTACATTTGGGATCCAGGTGGATTGATTGGTTTATTGTTCAACCATTGCTTGAGGACAAGCAATGTTTGGGAGGGGAGGACTTGTCATGTCCCCTTTTCAAATAATTAAAAAATAATAATCTTTGCTAAGGCAGGCAGGCCCAAGAAAGTGAAGTTTCGAAAAAAGGGGGTTAATCTTTGGAAACCGTTGGACTAATAAATGAAAATTATTATTAAAATATGTTTCATTAACCTCTCTTGGACGTGAGTTACAGTTATGCCCTCTTTTAAGGGGTTTGGAGGCATTTTGGGCTGATGGGGAGAACTTCATTTTTGCTCATTCTTTGTTATTCTTCAGAGGCTGCCAAACTTGTGGAGAAGGAGACCCAAGAACGGGAGTTTGCAGTTTTTCAGGGAGACCCAAGAATGGGAGTTTGCAGGTTTCTAGGAAGGCTAAGGACGGGAGTTTGAAGCCATTCCATGTGCATGCTCATACAGAGTTTGTCTTTGTGCTGAACAGTGTAGATTTGTGGGTTTTTGGGTGTGTTTTTTGCATGAGTTTGGTGTTTTCAATTGAGCATTTCATATCAGTTTTGGTTGCTGCTGTATTTCAGACTTTAAGCTGTTAAAATAGAGCTGAATATATGTATTGGGACGTGATTAAACTTCTGAGATAGTTTATTAGTGTTTTGTGGTGTTTTCGGGCATTTTTGTGTTAATTTCGGGAGCCCGATGAGCATAGTTTTTGTCCTACATTTGAGAACTGTTGTGTAAAGGTTATACGGATTTGGAAATGTCATTTTGTAGGCTGTTATGCTACTGAAATTTCTGTAAAAATGTCCACTTTCAGATTTATTAATAATTGGTGAAGCTGTGAAGCTTTTGGCACAATTTCTGGCATACCCGATTTGGGGTTTCTTGAGAAATTTGGAGGATCTTTGTGATATCAGTTGTTTGATTTTGAAAATATGATTAGAGGTGTGAAATACCATATCAAATAAAAAAAGGGGACATTTCAGTCTAATCCTAACTCTAACTCTAACTCTAAATCTAACTCTAACTCTAAAGCTCACCCTAACCCTAACCCTAACACTAATTCTCACCCTAATTCTAACTCTAATACTAACTCTTAACACTAATTCTAACCCTAACCCTAACCCTAATTATAACCCTAATTTTAAGTCTAACTCTAACCCTAACTCTATCTCTATCTCTAATTCTAACCCTAACCCTACCCCTAATTCTAACTCGAACTCTAACTCTAACTCTAACTTTAACTATAACTATAACTGTAATTGTAACCCTAACCCTAACTCTAACCCTAACCCTCCACCTTATCCTAACCCTAACACTATATATAACTCTAACTCTAACCCTAACCCTAGTACTATATATAAATCCAACTCTAACCCTAACCCTAATTCTAATCCTAAACCCAACCCTAATCCTTACCCTAACTCTAGCTATAACTTTAAATCTAACCCTGACCCTAACCCTAACCCTAAATCTAACACTAAGGGCCAACTTTAACTCTAACTTTAACCCTAACTCTAACTCTAATTCTGACCCTAACCCTAACTCTAACCCTAACCCTAGCCCCTATTATAACCCCAATTCTAACACTAACACTAACACTAACACTGTAACTCTAATTGTAACCCTAACCCTAATGCTAACACCAACTCTAACTATAACCCTAGCACTATCCCTAACTCTAGCCCTAATTCTAACCCTAACTCTAACTCTAACTCTATCTCAAACCCTAACTCTAATTCTAACTCTAAAACTAACCCTAACCCTAACCCTAACTGTATTTGTTATCCTAATTCTAGCCCCAACCCTAATTCTTACCCTTACCCTAACCCTAGCTCTAACTCTAACCCTAATTATATTTGTAGCCCTAATTCTAATTCTAACCCTAACCCTAACCCTAACTCTAACTCCAATTCTACCCCTAACTCTAGCCCTAACCCTATATAACCGTAAATCTAATCCTAATTCTAACCCTAACCCCAATTATAGTCCTAACCCTAACCTAATTATAACCCCAACTCTAACTCTAATCCTAACTCTAACTCTAACTCTAATTCTCTCCCTAGCCCTAACTCGAACACTAATTCTAACTATAATGCTAATTTTAACCCTAACCCTAATCCTAATTCTAACCCTAAATCTAACTCTAACTCTAACTCTAACCCTAACTCTAACTCTAACTCTAACTCTAACTCTAACTCTAACCCTAACTCTAACTCTAACTCTAATTGTAACCTTGACCCTAATACTAACCCTATCCCTAACACTAACCCTAACCCCAAATCTTACCGTAACCCTACCCCTAATCGTAACCCTAGCACTATATATAACTCTAACTCTAACCCTAAGCCTAATTCTAATCCTAACCCCAACCCTAATTCTAACCCTAACTCTTACTCTAACCCTAACCCTAAATCTAACCCTAACCCCAACTCTATCTCTAACTTTAACTCTAACTCTAACTTGAACACTACTTTGAACTCTAATTCTAATCGTAACGCTAACCCTAACCCTAAACCTAACTCTAACTCTAACTCTAACTCTAACTCTAACTCTAATTTTAACTCTAACTCTAATTGCAACCCTAACCCTAATACTAACCCTACTCCTAATCGTAACCCTAACACTAACCCTAATTCTAATCCTAACTATAACCCTAACTATAACTATAAATCTAACTCTAACCCTAACTCTAACCCTATTCTAACTCTAACTCTAACTCTAGCTCTAACTTTAACCCTAACTCTAATTCTAATCCTAACCCTAACCCTAATTATATTTGTAACCCTAATTTGGACCCTAACCTTAATTCTTACCCTCACCCTCACCCTAACTCTAACTCAAACCCTAATTCTAACCTTAGACCTAACCCTAACCCTAACTCTAACTCTAATTCTAAACCTAACCTTAACCCTAACTCTAACTGTAACTCTAACCCTGACCCTAACTCTAGCTCTAACCCTAACAATAACCGTAACCTTAACCCTAACTCTAATTCAAACCCCAACCCTATCCATAACCCTAATTTTAATCCTAATGCTAATCCTAACTCTAATTCTAACTCTAACCCATACACTAACCCTAACCATAAGTCTACTTTGAATGTAACATTTTACGTAACAATATCCTTCAAATAAAAACAAATTAAAGTCATGCAAATTAAACACCATATATACAATTAAAAAATAAAATGTTGAAGAATAATTCTATAGTAAGTTTATAGAACTACAATTTTATAGTAACTTATACATCTATATTTAAAAATAAATAAATAAATCGATACTAACCTTATCAAAAATAGGAAAAAAAAATACTTTTCCTATTATGCCACAATTGCCACTAGCTTATACATACATACATACATACATACATACATACATATATACATACATATATGTACACATATATTCTATACATACATACATACATACATACATACATACATACATACATACATACATACATATATATATATACATACATACATACATATACATATATTGTACATATATATGTATATATACATTGATATATATATATATATACATACATACATACATATACATATATTGTACATATATATGTATATATACATTGTACATATATATGTATATATATACATATATATATATATATATGTGTATATATATATATATATATATATATGTATGTATATATACATTGTACATATATTGTACATATATACATATGTATATATACATATATATACACATATGTATATATACATATACACATATGTATGTATACATACATATACACATATGTATCCATACATACATATATATGTATATATACATACATATATGTATATATACATATATGTATGTATATGTATATGTATGTATATATACATATACATACATATTTGTATATATACATATACATACATATTTGTATATATACATATACATACATATATGTATATATACATATATACGCTGAGAGTAATTGTTCTTGAGGCGCCCATTTTCATTAAATTCAAGGGCTATTTTTCTTTTATATATATATATATATATATATATATATATATATCTTTTATAACAATGTAACATTGTTCTAGTAAGGTAAGTGTTTAGGAGTGAATATTTGAAAAATATTGAATATTTTAAAACAATGTCAAAATTGTCCAAAGGCTCACTATTTTTGGGTGTACACACTTCATTGGTCTAGTTTCTATCTTTTCCATTGTTCAAGTCCCCAAGACCTTATTATTGTGTTGAGTAAATGGAATGATCATGATCTTCCTCTTCTCTTCTATAATATTACTTTTGCTTCTAGCAACCTTATTGTACTTCCTGTAGCAATGTACTATTGCATTCACTATGTTTGATTAGTGAATTAATTTTGAACATATTAACCAATTATATGCATGTATTTTTATCTCGTTTCAATTTTTCTAAAGTTTCTATATTTTTTTATCAATGTAATATATTATTAAAAATTATTTATCTTCATTATAATTGGTTCAATTCATTTGTTCTTTTTCTTATAAGACTAAGTTCCACCATATTGCATTTTTAGCGGCAAGATTTTTATATCTTCTATTATTTTTCCTATGAAAATCAAATCTAAAGTAATTTATTATTTTAATGTCAATATTTCTCCAAATTATATATTACATTTAAAAAAATATTTTACTCTACATAGTACACACTAAAAAAAGTTCAACATGTAAAGTTAATTTCTATTATATTATTTTATAACACACATTATAATATTAAAATATTATATAGTACAAGTAATAATTATATTATATATCTATCTTTTTAGATTTAATTTCCTATATATATTCATTATTATAATATTTAATGATTGTTTCTATTACAATACATTCTAACGAATATTTAATGATTGTTTCTATTACAATATATTCTAATGCCATATATTTTATATCGTATGAACCTTTATAAATGTGAATTTTGACTCACCATTTTTAATAAAGATATAGTCTTATTTTATAAATAATATTTATAAATTTATAAAAATAAATAAATATAAAAACTTGAACTATCATTAAACTCATTATTTATGAACTTATTTAAAATAATTATTAGATTATATTTTTTCTATTACTAAAATCAAATTGAAAATCTAAAAAATAAAACCAATATTTAAAACAAACATTAATCAAAACAATCAAATAGAACTTTAGTTTAATTTGTTAAGATCGTCATTGCAAAAACAATCAAGTAGAACACTTAAAAACAATAAATAATTTAATAACATCATACTCTTGATCATATTTAATACCTCAATATTTTTTGAAAAAAAAACCTCAATTCCATATATGCATTAATAATCACTTTTTACATTTTCCCTCTAATTTTCAATCTATTTAAATAACCTTTATAATACTGTTATCAAATATTTTAAAAATCTCACCAAACAGTTTTCAAAGTACTTCGGCAATGAGCGAGAGGGCAGGAAGACAAACTGAAAAATAATATTGAAAATAAAATAAAATTCATAGACACTTCCATTCATGCGGACGGGTGAGACAGGATCCGAGGCTTCGCAAATCATGGAGAAGTGGAAAAGAGGCTCGCTGGCGATTATATCGTCCGCTATCAGATCTAATTCTGGTTCTTTTTCCCGTCTCTCACAGTGTTCCCCTTTCCTATTAACAGAAATAATTAAAGACCATTTCAAGAAGAGATAATCCCTAAACATATAGCTGCAATCTCCACAATTATAATTTGATTAGTTATTGATATGAATTTGATATATAACCTTAAACAAGGCTGATCATCAATTCGAATTTCTCATTTTGTGCTGAATTCAGCTATGTCTGGATGAAATTATACAACTGAAAGGGAAAACGTTACTATTTTTGTTACGTGATTTTCAAGAACTTTATTGGTTCAACTTTGAATTTAATTATATCTTGTTTTATTTAGTTCAGAAATTCTTGTTTGTCATTGCAGCTTGTTTCTGAGACTGATTTGAGAGTAGAGTTTGTTCACATTGGCTGATAATTTATGAGTAATAGGTTCAAACTTTGTAATCCATTAGTTTTCCTCTGCACCAAGTTAAAGTGATTATAATTGATAACCTAATGATTTGGCCTCATGTAGGTTTTTTTAAAATGGTAATGGGCCGAAGCCTAGATTAATTATTATTATTTGTTAGAGTTGAATTCAAAACCTCTTAGATGAGAGACTCACAACTTACCATTGTCTTACAGGCTCTTGCATGGGTTGGCCTCATGTCAATAGAGAGCTTCTGTACTGAAAATGGCTTGTACATTATTCTATTCGATTCAATTTATAGCAAAGATTGAACGATTGTTATTTGAAAACATGCATCATGTCTGAATTAACAATATCCTATGATTTACATAACTTATTTGGCATGTTGGACCGGCAACTTGGTTGAATAGGAGGGTGACTAGGCGAAAGGCCTAGGTCTCAGCTCCTGCTGGCTTAGTGCTCCGATTGGACGTGCAAAGCTGTCTCATTGTTTCCAAGTATAAGAAAGAGCATTTGTCTTTCAAAAGAATTGTATAGTCAGTCAAGCTTTGCTCATAGCTTTTGGGACTGAATGGATGTAGCAGTACAATGTCTTGCTTAGTATTACACCACATTTTAAAAACCAATGGCAAGTAGATCCTGAAATTGGCCTGACAGTGAAGACATATGTCCTCCACAATAAAGGTCACCTGCTTGAAGCCCAACGAGGGTAGCATTATACATCTCAAAACAGCATGAGGTGAATAGAAAAACTGATTCTCATGTGTAACGCTTGCATAAGGAGGGTCTCATACACCAAATCGGTGTTTTTCTTGATTCTGATCCAAAAATCTACTATTGCCTTTACTTTTTACCTGATTACCAAAGTTTGTTCGCACTGCAGGCATTGTTTCCCTATTAAAGAAAGGTGAATTTGAATCCCTACTACTATTATGCTAAGTGTCAACATATTTCCCAAAAGCCTCGAATCTCATCATATTGCAATTAGTTTATTCTACCTTGAATTTTTTGTTTTTGGTTGAACTGGAAAGAAGAGTGATCTCCCAGATACCTAGACAAGTTGTATTATATCTTTTCTTTCCCATAGTACTTGAGACTTATGTACACGGATTCTTGCTGTAGTCCAAGTGATGTTTGTTTCAGTTGTAGTTTCAACAGAATCACTGTTCCCATTCATGGATTTCAATAGAATTAAGACTTCAGTTCCTATTTTCAACCGGAACTCAAGTCACTACAATGACAAGACAAAACGACCTTTAAATCACAATAGATGCTGCTTGCATCAAATCTTATAGTTTCTAATATACTGTTATATGCTTTGTGCAGAGTATGTTCAGTCAGCATGCTGCAAGTCATACCGTTCAGAAGACAAGTTATGCTCTGAGTATATATCTTATTTAAGATCTGCGAAGAAGATTTTACCTCAGACTAGTGCGAAGCCTGGAAATAGACAGATTTATTTTGGGAGGGCTCAAAGTTTGCACTGGTCTTCTCACTGTACTTCAAATTCACACCCAGAAGGTTTATACAACTTACAATCTGCAACTTATGGAACAGCCGCAAAAAAAGTCCAAAGAAATCCTTCATTCTCTAAGATAGAACCCGAAGATATTCTTCACTTCCAAAATATACTTGGAGCAAAAAATGTAATCCAGGACAAGGATGAAATAGCCACAGCAAATATTGATTGGATGGGAAAATATAGGGGTTCAAGCCCCCTTCTGCTTCGTCCTCAGAACACGAAAGAGGTATATACAATGCATGTTTGAATACTTTTGTATTCTTTATAAATAATTGTATGTCTCTCAACCTAAACTGAGATACGTTATCATTTATACTACCCGATATTTTGTCTCCATAAATTTTGACTTTATAATGCATGCATACACTGTTTCTAAGTTTGTACAGCCTAGGTAATGAAAACTTTGCTGGAATTTTGAACTGTCAGAAGTAAGATGAAGGCCTCGCAAGTCAAAATTGAATACTTAAAATCTATCTGTATTAAGCACACTGCATAAAATGTTTTAGAATTTTAGTGTTTGCTTTCCAGTAGTGCTCATAATCTGACCCTAGTCAGGTTCAGTGACTAGGTAATACTTGATGGTTCATAACTATATGAGAAAACTTAGTCAGTAAAATTGAAGAGGTCAAGATACACGCCGACTTTCAATTTTACATATATATCTGGGTATACAAAAGAACAGACTTGTAGACTTTTGAGTCTCAAGAAATGCCAGCAGGAAAGGAAAAGTTCTATCCTGATTCTTAACGTATTGTATAAAGAACCCTGAAACATAATCATTGCTATACTTGGTGTAGTTAGCATACAATGTCTTTATTATGTTTTATTAATACAGTTGTATTCAAGTATGAATTAGTTGTTGTTGGCTTTCAAGTAGATGTGGGAATTAGTTGATAAATTGTTGTATTTTGCTTGGTAACTATTTGGCACTTTATATAAATTTTTCCTAGTTAAGGAAAGGAATTTGATCCTTGGTTGATCACGTTTGGTCTACTTTTGCAGCACCTGTGAAGTAAGATGTATTTTACGGCTCTATTTGTTCATTTTTTGAACTATTAGTTTTATTAAACAAGAGCACTATTGCTTTAAAAGAAATCAGGCTCAATATAAGATGTTAATGCTCTTAGACCTCAAGTGGGGCAGGAAGAGGCCAACATGTGGTCAAGGCCAAGAGATCAGCTGACCTCTAAGATTGACACAAAAAAGAGAATGAAGAAGATGGATGTGAGAGGCAGTTGAAGAGGCTCTAATAAAGCAACTCCAAAGCTAAAAGCTTGAAGTTCTTCAATTGTCTCAAGATCTCGCTCCTCTACTTTTTATTCCAAGGCAAGGAGATTGAGATTGCTTTTGCATACACTTATTTGGGGGTTGAGTTTTCGGTCCCCTGTTTTAGCTTGAGACCGACAGTTTAGCCTTGCATCAATGAGGGCTATGGCTCTCTTGGCCTTGTTGAGTGTGAGTGCTTCAGGTATCATTTCTAGGACGCCAAGTCCAACTTGACTCTTTTGGATGCTTTGATTAGATCGACTATGCTCTGTGGTTCCATTATTTGGGGGTCATCCTTACTGTAGTTGGATTGGGCTTCGGTGGAGCAGGTCCAGACCCTTCTTTGGTGTATTATCAGATGTAGACAATCTATCCCACACAATATTGTTCTTGCCGAGTTTGGGCCCATCCTTTCAGACTTGGTACTATTTTCGATCTGGTCTAGTTCTTACATCACTTGCAGGGCTTCGCGAACTCCTTGGAGGGGCATCACCGATATTCATACCTAACCTATTGCTATTCAGAGGCTATTGCATGTTTGAACTCCACCCATTGGGCCTGTTGTTGGTATTCCTAGGCTTCGACTTGCTGGGGTTTATCAGATTGATATTGATTGCCTTCCCTCTTTCTAGTATTCCCTAGACACCCCATCTCATCTTTTTCCATCCTGGTATGAGCTGAACCTGCATATCAAGACGAACATTTACAGACAATATATTTGCACTACTTGGACTTGTACCCATGAGGGGCTTTGTCTAAAGATGGCATTGTATGCAGAGAAGTCTCTCAAGTTATAGGACAAGATCATTGTGCCCCTCGCACCTGTCTCATGGTTGGTCTCACGCTCTCCGTATCTCCCCTAGTTCTTTCAGAGTGGGTTCCCATCAGCTTGATATCCAAAATGACCGCCATTTGGCTGAGGAGAATTAAGATTTGGCAGCTTTGTGATTTGGGGGAGTTTGAGAAGGAGACTCACTTCATTTTTTGCTGCCCCATCTAGTATGAGATTAGAGGGAGATTCTACTGTTTATTTAGAGAGGCTCATTCTCTCCCGACCTTCTTCATCTATAAGGATCAGTGTTGCTTTCTCTATCTTTAGGAGACACAGAGGCTTTAGGAGCACACCTTGCAACGACTTCACCCCCTGAGATCACATTTCGACCACCTCATCACTTCATTCTTCACAGTGATTCCCCCCATGCGAGATACAAAGTGAGCATTAGATCGCT
This sequence comes from Cupressus sempervirens, assembly GCA_028749045.1. Lineage (NCBI taxonomy): Eukaryota > Viridiplantae > Streptophyta > Pinopsida > Cupressales > Cupressaceae > Cupressus > Cupressus sempervirens. Next base: position 246,848,401 of record CM053783.1, read on the forward strand.
TGTCAGGGTCTTCCAGGGTTATTAGACCACATAGATCCTCCACTCAGCAAAGACTTTCTTCTTCTTCCAACATCTCCAGCGGTTCTTGGAGACGTCTTGGGATCTCTTCTCCTATGACCTATCCATCGATTCTAGACTTTTTCCTAGGTGATCGGAGAAGCTAGCTTGTTCGCGTGTTTGGTTTGGTGGCTTCCTCTTGCTTGTGCTTTGGTTCTTTTCTCTTTGCTCTATCTTTCTTCTTGACACCATTTGGTACTCCCGCTGTTTGCTGGGTTGCTGCCTTGTTTCAGGCAGTCCTTCAGACCCTTTTGTTGGACATTTATAGAATTATCTTATCTTATCTCAAAGTAGAAATTGGAGCAAGAGCGTGAACTAGTCATAGTTGGGAAAAAATTACCTTAACATTTATCCCATTATGAATAACCAAAAGAAGGAAGACTGGTTGGAGATAGCAAGACATCTTCCATTGCTATACAAAGAAAGTATCAAACTTGCAAATTAAGTTTAGTACAAAGAAGAATGCAATGTCCCTAATTTTTTAGATGACAATTAACTTAATTGATTTTTATTTCGTTGTGAAACCAAAATTCAAATAATGACTTAATATTTACTAGCTTGATTAAATAATAATAAAATAACGAAATACCATGAAATATCACTTTATTAAATAAAGTTCTCTAATAAGGTAAAAAATAAAGTCAACTAAGTTGGCCTAGTATTCTAGATGCTTCTTGGAGTTATTTATAAGGAGATTGGATGGAGGAAGTAAGACTTATTAGTGGATTTGATATGAATATCTGATGCTTTGCCCTTCAAAAGATTGATACAAGGGCTGGACAAAAAACCTAGCTATTCCAAAGTAGTGGATTTGTGCCTAAGTCTACATCTATGCCAAATATGTGAAGTCTTCTTCGACAGATAAATTTGCAGTAATAAAGATATTTCGAGTTATTTGTGTCTCATTTAGGAAAATAAGATTATTTCTTTTTGAACATTATAATCTTTGGGGAATTTATATTAATGGCACTGGTGGTCATCTAGTTACCTCTAGTTCATATTGGCTTTGGCAAAGTTATTATTTAATAAAGTGGAATTGATTACTTGGGCGTCTAAAAGAAGAATAAATAATGCTTTTATCAGTTCCCTCATGAATATAAATGCGTCCAGGTCTTTTAAAATAAATATTTTCATATCGGACTTCACCTGGGTTAATATTCCAGTGATATAAAGATTAAAATATTGGCACAATAATTTTGTGGATCTCTCATGGGCTTCATTTGAGTACATTGTAGGTCAAGGTTAAGAAGAGGAAATCACAACTTATTCAGAGTTATCCTTCAGGAAACTTGGACAGCATTGCTAGCTTTTGTTGGCTGTTTAAGATGTACTTACAGATTCATACGACAAGACAAAATAAAATAGTTGCTGGAAATCTATGTTTATGCTCATGTGGTGAGAAAAGAGACGAATTCCTAACTTCCCATGCTGAAAAGAGAAATTCAGATAAAGACAAATTCAGGCTTTCATAAAAAACAATAACTTTTGGAGATGTATTGCTGGTGAAAAGGGAAGCAAATAGAAATTTATTTGATAAGTAGGAGATATTTCCCCAGTAAGTCAAATTGTGATATTGCTATTAGGATTTAACTATGTAGTTTTTGAGTCAAACTCATTGATCCATGTTTCATGAGTATTGATTCAAATGAATCTATCTCTCATGAGAAAATGGAACACTTAGCACTCATTGGATCTAGGTGATGCTTACAGAGGTGAATCACTGAAACTACCTGGGAGGTCACCCATCCTAGTACTACTCCAGCTTGAGCATGCTTAACTATGGAGTTTCCTCCCTAGTTAAACCCACTCTACTTGGAATCCCATTTGCAAAATTTTCACCATTTCCATCTTGACATGGAAGATGGAAATGGAATGTGATGATGCTTTCGCATGAAACGAAACATGAACAAGTCCTTGGGAAAGAACTTGTAACTTCTCCAAAGTGGAGAAAATCGGAAAGCAAGCAAACAAAACACGAAAAATTCAAAAGAAAAACATACCTTTGACAAATGACTCAAACATGTCAACAAGAAAAGTACTTCAATATGCAATTTCGAATTTGGAGTTTGGGGCAAAACCAAAAACATGAAAATGAACCATTTCTTTAGTTTTAAAGGAAAAATACACTTTCCCTGGTATCAATTTCAACAAGTGCCAATCATCAAGGAAAAATGTGCATAAAATCAGAAAGATAAGCACAAATTAAATAGCAAGAAAGAATATGTCCACTTACATGAGGATTAAGTGCCAAAAATGATGGAGGGAAAAGCTCCAAATTTGAAAAATTCTTCAAAAAACTTGGACCCTTTCAAACTTTGCAAGGAGAATCCATAGAAGGAAGCAAAAGAGGCATTTTCAAAGGCCAACGGAAAAAACACGCCCTAGAAAAGCTCAAGATCTCAATGTTTTTTAATAAACAAATGCTTGTAGGACATTTTTCTTCAAAAACGTGTTTCTCAAGGCATGGAATGAAATCGTTTTGGCTGTTAAACACAAAAACGTGTATCAAGATACAACGCCAAACATTAAAAATGCCAAATCAATTCCTCCTTTGGTCAAAACGTGAGCCAAAAATGATGATTTTTGAAGATTTTCTCAAAAACATGCCCTTGGAAGGAGTTGAAAATCATGTTTTTTAGCAAGAAAAATACATTTTCATTGTTTGAAATCCCATGGATAGGCAAAAACGACCCTATTGGAGAAGATTTCATGAAAAACCATGAAGAAAATCAACCACAATCTTCAAAAACAGGTTTTTGAGTGTTCATTGCATGTGTTTTCTCCAAAAATGTGTTTCTCAAGAGCATGAACATGAGCTTTAGTGTAAAACACACCTTTTGTTGACCAATGCATATTTTAAAATCTCTCCATAGTGCAAAACGCACCTTTTGGGGGCATTGCATGTTTTATAACATGCATTTAGCTTAAAAACTCACCTTTTGGGGTGAATTCATGTTTTAAGTGAAAACTCACATTTTGGATGCAATAGCATATTTAATTTATAGAACTCACCTTTTTGATGTCATTGCACATTTCAAGTGAGTTTATATGCAATGGTATAAAAAATGTCCACTTTTGATGACTTTATGCTTTTAAGTTGAATTTTATATGCAATGGCATGTAAAAGGTCCACTTTTGATGGATTTTACATTTAAAGACATAAAAGGTCTACTTTTGATGACTTTAAGTGATTTAATAAGCACATGTCAATTTAATTTCAACAAAATATTACTATAATGGGACATAAATTATATTTACATATCATATTAGCAATATACATGTAAATATCATTTAATAAGTAATATTTACTAGAGCATTTGATTTAAATGCTAAAAATTAAATTGAAACTATATAGTTAATATAGTCACTAAGTGAAATAAAAAAAGTAAACTCAAAAATATAACATAAAGTGCACTATAGTTACTTTAATTGAAAACCTTTAATTGATAAAGTAACATAAAAACATAACATAAAGTGAATTTAAGTTATATTTTTCAAAAAGTTAATTCTCAAAATAAAAATATAACATGATATTTTTAATTCGTGTTGTAGCATAAAAAGGTCCACTTTTTGGGCACTAAAATTACCATATCTTTTGATTGACAGCTCCGATTAGGCTCTAGGTTAGATCAAATAGAAGGGGAAACCAAAAAGCATGACTTGAGCATGACTAAAGGACTGAAAACCAACACACACTCCAAAACAAAGAAAAGGACGATGAAGCCCTAAAAAATCAAGCATAGGCTTGACAAAAAGAAAACTGAAAAAGATTTGACAAGAGCCTTCAGTAAAAGAATTTGATATACGAATTGGAATTGATTGATCGATCAACATTAAGCAATTGAATATCAAATTCAACTTAGAGAGATGCAAGACTCATTTGAAAAAGTTTCGTACTATTACCAACATTTTGTAGTGACAAAATGCAGGACAACACTGATCAAAGGAGGACAGCTCGCTTCTTTCAGGTGGGCGATATGGTTTATTTGATGCTGCAGCCGTACAAACAGTCTTCCATCAGGAAGAGTGGAGTTGAGAAGCTCAAGCCTCAATATTATGGTCCCTTCCACATTGCGAGGCGTGTTGGCGAGGTGGCTTATTAACTGGATTTGCAGGTGATAGTAGGGTCTATAATGTGTTTCATGTTTCGTGCCTCAAGAAGGCGTTAGGAAGACATGTGGTCCTATCTATTGTATTTTGACTGTTAGATGATGAGGGGAGTTTTGAGTTGATCCTTGAGGCAATTTTTGATACCAAGGAGATAGTTATGGAGGAGGTCTATCAGAGAGTTTCTGGTCAAGTGGCAGGGTCTATCGGATGAAGATACCACTTGAGAGCCTGAGGATATTCTTCAACACCCTAGACTATGATTGCTGGGGACAAACAATTTGGAGGAGGACTACAATGTCCCTAGTTTAGCAGGTTCTAGGAGCTAGGGTTGGTCAACTCATCATCACAATCCTCGTGAGTTGACAATAGGATTTGAGGGTCTTAGATGTAGACTTGCTATTTATAGTAAGTCTAACTTTGCCCATTGCTATTTTTGGTAGTGCAGAACCGACACGGTGGAGGTTTTCATTTATTCAATCTTTTTGCACAAGATGGAGTTATTTAATAATGTAGTCATATTTATTGCATTAGTTACGAGGCTTAATAATTATTAATGCACTCTATGTTATAAAATGATGATAAGTTAAAGCCTCTTTAGTGAAAGGTGTAATGCTGAAGCTAAGTTGCACAAAAGAGATTATTAATATCTCTCATTTTAAGAATTGGTATCCATTTTGAATGATATTTGCTTTTGTTGTCTACTGAAGGTTGTTTGATGAGGAATTGATTGAATGTTATTCTAGAAAGGGATTGATTAGCTTGTGGAGAGGCTACCATTACCAGGCAACATTTCATGTTCTAGAGCTGCGTTTACAACAAGAAGCTTGCGTGTGTATTTATTGAAGCCTAGGATTGGTTAAGGAGGCCCTGCAAATTGATCTAAAGGCACTGCAAATTGTCTGGAAGCCTTGCGATTCATTTACGAACCATGCATTTCATCATTGGTGGCTGTGTTTATAGTAGGAGGGTCTGCATCTGCAAATTAAGGCCGGAGTTGCATCCTTACAGGTCTGCATTTTGTTCGCACGACTTGTGTTTATCTATTGGAGTTGCGTTCACCATTTCGGGAGGTTGGCGTTACCTTATTTAAGGCCTGCGATCATTTCTTGGAGTTTTTAATTCAAACGGGAGATGGTGAAGGTTGGCTTAGAGTGTCACTTGACATCGGGAGATTGCTTGCGCACAACTAGGTTTCATATTTAATCATTGTATTTTTCAAATTCTCAAGCAATTAAATATAGTTTCATAATTGATCTTTAGCATTGCATTGTTTAGTTCAGCATTTCATTTCGGTATTTACCTTCCAAAAAACCAAAAAACATATAAACCAAAAATATGAAAAATGGAAAAAATTTGAAAAAAACACAAAAATTCATCTTTGCATTAGGAGCGTTACAGTATAGACTGGTTTGGGTCTTTACATACAAGATGAACCTTTTCATACATTCTATCAATGAATTTAGTTGCTTTGTGTATGAACCCACTTTTTGCATGCCTAATCTTCAAGGAAGCATCTTTCAATGCATCCACTAGAAATTTTATTTTTTGTTCTGAGAACTATTTGTTACCTAAACTTGAATTTTGCATCAAGCTCTCTAGATTGCTTTACACCATTTTCTATTTACTATTGTACAGTCAGTTCATGCCATAACTGAAGATAAATAATTCCATCATTAAAGCCATGGTTGGGAATGTTTTTTTAAAATCACATTCATTAAACTTTCAAAAAATCTTCACCAAGTATAATATGATGTGAGTTTCACTATTTCAAAATGCTCAACTCACAAATGTTGTGACAACACTTACTATCTTGGCATCTTTTACAATGCAATATTTTTTTATTACCCTGGTTAATGATTGTAACTATTGATCTACCTTTGACTTCTGCCATTTCTTGAAATATTATAAACAAATCCATTTGGTAGGTATTAAGCGATCATCAATTCTCTAAGGTGAGACCTGTGACTCATCATGCCTAGCAATGTAGATGCTCTATCCAAGAATGTTTCAAATAGAGCATGCACTTTGTGATTTTGGTTTCATAACTGCCATTCACTTTTTCTTGAAGGTTTTTAAAAATGTTTACAACAAATAAATCTTGAATGCCCTATACACACATCTCTTTCCACCTCTTGAGAATATTAATCTTTGGGGGACTTTGATAAGGAATAAGTTGCATTCGTGCATATGGGAACATTTCAAACTAGAATATCCAATAGAAACCCCTCTGTCATATGCTTTGATGGATGTCTATACCATTTTCAAAGCTCTCATTTTGGCATATGTGTGTATTTTACACATGATAGTTCCATATATTATGAAGTAATTGGTAAACTACTTGCTTGTTATTAACAGAGATCAAGAGGACATTATATGAGAAATGAATGGAATGATGTTTCCTTAGGAAATGATTGTAAAGGTAGAAACATTCTATTCTAGCTGAAAGAAAGTTAAAAAAGCTACAGGTAACTAAAGCTAACTAAATATTAGAAACATTCTAATATTTACACTAGATTACAAATAGATTACACTTAACTAATAATAGACGATTATCTATTATTGTAATACCCTTCCTTCATGGTTAATCTATCTATAACACCACGCTGTCATCTAAATTTGACAAACTTATTAGGACCAACTTATCAGGACCAAGAGGCTTGGTGAGAATGTCTGTAGTTTGATTTGTGGTAGGAACATAATGCAAATCTATTGTCCTGCCTTCAACTAGCTATTGTATGTAGTGATAGTGAACATCCACATGCTTGGTTCGTTCATGGAAGACTAGATTTTGGGCTAACTTGATAATGCCTTCATTAGCAGCAAACAAAGTAGTCGGTCTTGCTGGTGACATCTGCATATCCCCAAGCATCCGATGAAGAAAAACAACTTCACACCCTACCTTAACAGTCCCTCTGTATTCGGCCTCTATAGAGGAGAGAGAAACTGCCTGCTGCTTCTTACTAGTCTATGTGATTGCACTAGATCCCAAATTGAACACATCTAGAAGTTGACTTTTTATCGTCAACAGAGCATGCCCAATCTGAATCTATGAACCCATTCAGTCTAGGAGTAGAACTTTGAGAGTACAGGAGTCCATAATCTGAAGTTCCCTTCACATAACGAAGCACACGCTTTGCGGCAAGTGGAAGATGTAGCTGACTGCGAACCTGATGTCAAGCCTATTAGTAGAGAGGTAGATGAGGCTGCCTACTAGTTGCTTGTATGTAGTATCATCAACGGGAGGAGAATCAGACTTTGCAGATAACTTGAGACCTTTCTCCATAGGTGTAGATGCAGGTTTGCAATCCTGCATACGGAATTCGTCTAACAGAGCCCTAACATATTTGGACTGAGAGATGAATATACCAGAAGACTATTGCCAAACCTCAACACTTTGGTAATAATGTATGAGCCCAAGGTCAGTCATATCAAAAGATTGGCATAATTTCTGTTTGATTCTGTGAATCAAAGATGCCAAACTACCAGTGATGATCAAATCATCCACATACATAACTAGAAGGATGATGTCACTGTCAGTAGTCTTGATGAACAAATTTGAGGTTGAAGAATTTCTTTGGAAGCCTTGATCATTGAGGTACTTATCAATTTTTATGTATCATGCCTAAGGGGCCTGCTTCAAGCTATAGAGAGCTTTAACCAATCTGAGAAATTGATGGTCTTTACCAACAACCTTGAAACCAGAAGGTTGCATCATGTAGACTTCCTCATTTGACATCCATCTAATGGACCTTCCAGCCCAACTGTGTTGCCATGGCTAGGAATAATCTGATGGTGCTGATCTTTGCAGCAGGAGAAAAGGTCTCCTCATAATCAATGCCCTGACGCTGAGAAAAACCCTTCACAACTAAACAAGCTTTGTATTTATCCAAAGTACTTGTCCAAAGTACCATCCGATTTGCATTTGATTTTCTAAACCCATTTGTAGCCAATGGGTTTTCTTTCCTAGTGGAAGATCATAAAGGACCCAGGTGTTATTCTTCAGCAGGCTGTGGTGTTCAGATGTCATGCCCTGTTCCCACTCTGGAATTCCTTTAACCTCGGAATATCTTTGAGGTTCAAACGCACTACGAATGTTGGTCATCAGAGTAAAGTTAACAGACTCTATAGGTTTGCTCTTTTTCTAAGTAGTTCTCTCATCAATGAGCTCATCATCATGAAGATCAACAAGTGTCTTGGCCAACCACTTAGGCCAGAGAGGAGAATGACCAACATTACTATCAGGAAATGCTTGGTGATCAGGTTCCTCACCAGAAGAATTTGGATCAAACTTAGGTGAAACATCTACAAATCGAGGTGACCCTGTAGGAGAAGCTGGAGGTGTATGGATAGGGATCACTGGTATAACTAGAGTTGTGGAGCTACTGGAGCTCTCCCATTAGGTGGACCTAATGGAAGCCTAACTCCCAAATCATGAGCCTTCATAGGCTGGTCTATTGGATCAGGAATAGGAGAAACATACATGAAAGGTCCTCGTTGCTCATCAAAGACTACATCACGACTATAGATGAGACGAGATGTCTCAACATCGATCAAGCGATAGACTTTGTGAAGACTATTGTGTCCAGCAAGCATGAGTTTCTAACTCTTGGCATCGAACTTGGTGCGTGACCATTAGGCATCCAAGCAAAAGCAAGGGAGCCAAAAACCTTCAAGTGACTCATTCTGGGCTTGCGACCTGACTAGGCCTCTTTCGCTTTGACCGCCATTGTGGGTGACCGGTTCAAAAGATAAACTACATTGTTGACTGCTTCCGCCCAAAACTTCTTTAGAACATGTTTGTGTTCGAGCATTGATTGAGCCATCTTGGTGATTGTCCGATTCTGACGTTCAACTACTCTGTTCTGTTGTGGTGTGTGGGGTGTGGTTAATTGGTTATGATGCCATGAGTACCCAAGAAGCTAGAGAATGCATTAGAACAAAATTCCTCCCTATTGTCTGATCTAAGAGTAATAATAGATTTCCCAGGCTCTTTTTCAACTAAAGGTTTAAACTTTTGAAACATAAGAAATACATGTGATTTTGGAAATACATCCACATTTTTCTATTGAAATCATCAACAAACAATAGAAAATACCTAGACCCAAGAACAAAAGTAGTGGCCATCGGGCCGTAGGTATCGGCATGAACAAGCTGAAGTACCTGAGAATCTCACCATGAATCGCCACCGGTGAAAGGTGTGCGATGTTGCTTCCCAACCTAGCATGCATCACAAACTCCAAGCTGTTGAGTTAGAATCTTTGACAATCCAAGAACAAGCTCATCTCAAGCAAGTTGTGAGAGATAATGCACATTTGAGTGCCCATATCACTGATGCCAAAGTGTACTAATAGATGACCGCCGAGCAGCCATAGCTAAGTCCCAAGAATCACCAGAATCAGTAAGACTGAAAAGACCATGATCCTCAAGACCCATTGCAACAATAGACTAAGTCGCCCGATCAATGATAGTGCACTGATGTGAATTGAAGGTGACATCCAAGTGTGGAGAATGTTGCAGTAACTTATTGACTGAGAGTAGATTTAGTTCCATCCTTGGAACATAGTACACATCGAGGAAAATGAGATTCCTCCTAGCAAACTGAATCTAAATGTTCCCTTTGCCAACCACTGTGTACTGTTCACTACCACAAAAAATAACAGAGTTTGAATAAGGATGGTAGTTAGTGAACCAGTTTTTGTGGTGAGTGAAGTGACGAGAGGCATCTGAATCAATGTACGAGGCTGATGACTTGACATGATCTGCAGGTCTTTTAGCCATGAAGGTGTAAAAGGCAGATTTCGTTTGTTCAATGTGCTCTACATTGTTTGCTTTGGGAAGCGAAGCTGATTGCTTAGATTGTGTAGCTAAGCGTTTCTGACATTCAACTTTCGTGTGCCCAAACTTGTGGCAATAGTTGCATTGAATGTTCCTCTTCTGGGAACCATCTGATGCGGGAGCAAAAGACTTCTGTTGAGACGACTGTTGAAACTTGCCTTTATCCTTCTGAAAAGATTTAGCAACAAAGGCTTTCTCTGTGGAGGTGGACCTAGAGTTGCTACCGAATTGTTGTTTCCACCGATCTTGCTGAAGTAGAAGTGTGTAGAGATCAGTGAACTCCAAATCAACACTAGAAGACATGATGCTGAGAGTCTCGATAAAATGCTCATAGGACTTTGGCAAACTCCAAAGAGTGATAATCACAATGCCCTCTTCCTCCATCTTGTGACCGATGGCAAGCAATTGATCACGGATTTCTTGAATCCTATTCAGGTGTGCTTGGAGCGAGGTTCACTCATTCATGACAATAGAAAACAGTGTTCTTCAAAAAGAAGGTTCTACTTTTGTTAGAAATCTCATGAAGACCTTTGAGATGTGTCTAGATCTTGATAGTTGTCTTGCTGAATGGAATTTGAGAGAGCTGATAATTAGCCACGGATAATTTGATAAGCATCACCACCTCTCGATTATTTAGATTCCAAGTATCCTAATCAGTACTAGGAGCAGTCAGAAACTTTGTAACACCCAAAACAAGTTGATCAGTGTTCTGATATTCAAAAATTGCAATGATCCACTACTTCCAAGTGACATAATTTCGACCATTGAATTTGGAGTTGTGCTCGAGCAAAATGTTTGTTAGAGATGCCATGACACGTTTTTCAATGAAAAATTGTGAAAATCTATGAAGGCACATTCTTTGAGCCAAAAAATGAAAGACCCAAAAAATTTGGAGTGACCTAGAAGAGAGCTCAAAAAACCCAAAAGGAATATGTTGTCGATTTTTGGATCAATTGGCTCAAAAATTGAGGCACCCAAAAAATTTGATGATAACCCAGTTGAGCTCTCGAAAAACCCAACCAAGAATTTGAAATCAAAATAAATTTTTGAGCTCAAAATTCAGGGTTTCGAGAAAAACCCTAGCGGGTGGCCATGAATGGTTGAAGTTGCAGAAAAATGGTGTTTGCAGGCCAAAAAAATGACGATTTGTGGACGGCAAGTGGTCTTTGGTCGTTTCTAGCTTTGGTGTCTGAAAACGGTGGCCAAACCAAAAAATGATTTGCAACAAAATGCGATCAGAGATGGTTTGTGAAAAACAACGGCCAAACAATGGTTTGAAAATGTGACTAGAGAGTTTAGATTTCCGCACGACCAGACCAAACCACAGGATTTTTGCACTCGAAACTCTAGCTTGTGTGAGCAACAAAAAATTTAGTAGATGCGAGTTGTGAAGTTGTGGAGTACAAACTTGCTCTTTGAAAAAACCCTAGTCGGATACTAAGAGATAAAACGATTTGTAGTGTGTTTAGGTACAAATTTCTCATAGAAACAGAAACCCCTAAATGGGCTTTTGAGAAATCTTAGAAATAATTTTGAAAATTTTTGTAGCAGATAATTTCACAAAAAAAATATAATTTTTTATTTTTAAAAGTGAAGTATTAGCTCTGATACCATATTACGAAGTAATTGGTAAAATACTTGCTTGTTATTAATGGAGACCAAGAGGTCATTATATACAAATGAATGGAATGATGTTTCCTTAGGAAACGATCATAAAGAATAGAAACATTCTATTCTAGCTGAAAGAAAGCTAAAAAAGCTACAGCTAACTAAAGCTAACTAAATATTAGAAACATTCTAATATTTACACTAGATTACAAATAGATTACCATTAACTAATAATAGACGATTATCTATTATTGTAATACCATATTCTTGGACATTTAAGTAGATCTCAATATATCCATTTTGTGTAAATCATGCAATCAACAAGTTCCATAGAGAGCACTTGCTGCAAGCATTCTTTCAGATGATATTTCTTCGGGTTATTCTAACCATAGTTAGCACACATTCTCTCTATCCCACATTTTTCATGGATTTCGATAAATATTATTAATACTCAACTTTGGCAAGGTAGCATGTATGGTGGGAATAGAAAATGTGATTTCAACAGTTTGAATGTTTCCAGCCTTCACATCTTCTTTAAAATGGTCCACATCCTGAAGGCATTATGTTGAACAATTAACATGCATTTTTGTCCTCCACATTTTGCATGCATCTCAACTTGAGCAATTCCCCACTCTTGATATGTGAGGTCGCATCCTTTGAAGCATTTTATCAAATGGGCTGCATTCATTGTCGAAGATCATCTGCAAACAAACTAGAAACATTTCATTGACCAGTTGCCATGCAAACTCTATGATCTCATTTCTTCATATGAAATCTTCTTAAAGATTTTCACCATATCTATTGTGTACACATCTGCAATCATTTCCATTCTTTTCTTGGGATGACATCTCTGCTGAGGCATTATGTCAAACTGTTCGTGTGCTTTGGCAATTCATGGTTACACATTAGTCATGCATATTTATTGAAACTACATTGTCAGAAGTCCACCTTCATTATGCTTTGAAAGATGTCTACTCCGATTCAAAAGGCTTTATATTTGCCAAAAACTCTTAGATGGCGACAATTTGTTTAAGTCATTTAAGCTTCCACATACGTCAGTTGTATGTTGATGAAAGTATCTTCACAACTCCTTCAATATTGTAATTTTAATGGTAGTGTTCAAGATCACCACTTTGAAGCATTTTGTTATATAGTTTACATGCCTTGTCTATATGCTGGTTAAAGGTTCCATATTCAGCCTGCATGTCTTTCGAGATTATGATGACTATAGAATCTGACAAAAAATCCCCTATCCTTTTACTTTGTTACCATAGTAAAACCCACATTATAGCTCATGCAAGAAGTAAAGGATAATTGTGTGAAATTGGCTTCGCACTTGCATTTTCTAGGTAGTTTCTTGTTCAACTTTTCTCCTTTCGATGCCAAACTATGGAAAAGATATGGTCGAAGCTTATAGAAGTGGTGAAGTGACATAACTTTGAGGTACTTGGTCAAACATCTCGACTACATTGCTATTTGCTTGTATGTGGATGCCATTGTATTTTGATTCATGTTAACGCCTATAGAAGTGGTGAAGTGACATAACTTTGAGGTACTTGGTCAAACATCTCGACTACATTGCTATTTGCTTGTATGTGGATGCTATTGTATTTTGATTCATGTTAACGCCTGCTACATCCGACAATGTTCCTCAGCTCTCCTTTGCCCACAATTTTATTAACAAAGGTATTCGATAAAATTCCTTTTGCAAACCATCCAGCAACAATTTTGTATATTTCTTTGGGATGAAAATCTGTGTCATTTTGAAAAAGCATTACCGTACTTTCTTAACTGGACCCACCTGCGACTATTAAGATATTGCATTATTGAGGCACTTTCTCTATGAAGAATTCTGTCAAACTATTCAGCGGTTTTGTTTTTGAAGCATTTTGTTAAACACTTCGTGAGCATCTTGTCAACATTGTGCCATGAAGTGATGTATCAATGAGGCATTCTGTAAAACAAATCTGGCACACTATCAAGCACAACATATTGTCATGTATGTTGATAACCTGTTACAAAGCTCACAATTTCTCATATGCCCCGGAACCATGGAGTCTCTTTATGAAATATTTAAATGCCCTATCCGTGATTCCACATTTCTTAAAGCATACTCATCTTACATGTTTCTTGCAAAGATCACATCCGTTCTTTTTCTAGGTGGTTATAATTAATTCTTGAAGTGAGTTAGAATGCTCACTTTTTGAGCATTCATAACTTTTAAGTTGCGGTTGCTCACTTTTCAAGCATTTTAAGCCATTTTGGTTTTGAGAGCTCCAATTTTGAGCATTCAAAACTATTTTGGTTTTGTGTGCTCAATTTTTGAGCATTTCAAACCTTTTTAGTTGTCTTTGCTTGCTTTTTGAGGATTAAAAACCTTTTTGGTTACGAATTTTGACATTTTGAGCAACAAGGCATAACTTAGGGAGTTTTTCATGGTTTTTCTTGGGAGTGGGCTCATTTCAAAGGTATAAAAAATGAGAATTAATTAAATAATTAAAATTACTATGAAAAATAACTTCAATTATTTGAATAAAAGGTGAAAATAAGTTGAGCCATATTCTTGATGGAAAAATTAAAACTCCTGAAAATCTTAAAATTTTAGCCATGTTAATAAGAGGCCAACAACTTGCTCTAACTAGGGACAAGGACTGCAAAGGATGCAAGTTGAATCCATAATCTTTGCAATACTAGTGTGTTATCCAAAGGGCTATAGTGTCACATGAAAATAACAAAAGAGACAACTTAGGGATTAATTAGAGAAATTCAAGGCAAGCCAAAAATGTAACCATCTACCTTAAATATGTACATGGTAGGTGACCCTATCTCGAAAAGGCTCCAAGTAGATTATGCTGACCCATTGACAGGAAAGGGAAAATAAATACCACGGTGTAACAACAAGTGGCGATTCTCTAGTAGCTCTGGAATCATTAGTACTCTTGCTCCTTGAATTCTAGTCCCAGTATGTTTGACATGCAATGGCTCTAGGGAGGCAACACCCCCAAATAACCAAGTCCCATCAAAAACTTCTAAGTTTGGAATCAACTCTGCTTCTTGCTGCATGTCATTGAAGACTTATTGAATGAGTTGAAATATTACAACTTCAATCCTTTTAATACATCTTTGACAATTAAGATCCTCAACATAGTGGCTTGAATATTCTCTTTCAAACATTGGATTGGCATATTTGAGATCACAAGAGTTAAATGAATTCTGATTATTCCTCGTCTCAAGTGTACAAGTAGCAACACTATGGGGAAAATCCTCTTCTTGTATTTCTCTGGATTGTTCAACATTGGTTACTTGAAACTCATACAAGTTATGCTATAAGTTTCCTAAGTACATAGACTGTGATCATTACTTCATTTACATCTGCAACTACCATGGGTTGGAATCGATATTTAGGAAAGCTAGATGTTTTGTAATGTCCACATTTTTAGGAGGTTCTTGCAGTTGGCTTGGTCAATTCACCATTGCAACCCTCATGACGTGATAGTGGGATTTGAGGGTCTCAGTTGTGGGGTTATAGGCTTTTTAGCAGGCTATGGTGTGTTTTGGCTCCATTTATAGTAAATCAAACTGTTGGTTCCGATGAGCTCAGTTGAGTTAGAGGAGTTGTGTGATGCTCTCAATTTTATTTCGGGCTTCTAGTTTGGGCTCCAAGAATCTTGGAGGGAGCGTCTATTTATAGTAAGTCACCCTGTCATGTTCATTCATCGTCTTTCATCATTAGAATCACTTTGGTATTGTCAAATTTCAATTCTGATGCTTCTTCAATTGTTTTTGCAAGATGGGTCAATTATTATTATTATTCGTCTAAGTACGCGGAGGTTGCAACTTTTGTTGTTGTTGGTTGGTCACCTCAATATCATAGCTTGTTGGAATTGGGACGAAAAGTTTTAAATTGTGGGAACAAGAAATAGTGGCCTTGCGTGCCAAAATATTAAGTTATGGTGGAAAAGGTCATTAAGCCAAAAGCAATTAATAAATTATATTAATGACACTTTATTATATTTTAATGTTGCGTAAGTGGAGTTCTTTTGGGAAACTGGTGCCATTTGGATATTATAAATATGAGGACATTTGATGAGAAAAGCATCCGATCGATTGATTATTATTTGCTTTTATGTCTTTGTGACTTTTTTTTTAAAGTTCTTGGTTTTGTGCCCTTGCTGAGGTATAAGGGTTTGGTAGTTTGGTTTGGAGACCAATTCTCCTTGATTACTCAATGCAATTGCAGCTGAGGTATTGCAATTGTTATTTTCCCTTCTATCTTTACTATGGCTCAGAATATTTGATTGGTTTGGAATCTGTCTCTCCCACAGTATTTTTCTGTGGCTAAGGAGAAGTTTGTTACCGGGATAATGGGTAGTTAGAGACGGTTGGCACATCCGAGGGAGTTACACGGTCACAACGGTTTGCCTCGTGACATCTCGGATACTATATGTAACCATGATTTCCTTTCATAGAGATATGTTGGTATTGAATACTGTTGTGTACATTGACTAAGCAATGAATATAATATGATTGTTCTTTACTTCCAGTCTGTGTTAAGTACCTTTCCTTCTTTATGTATTAGTTCAGTTACCTGTTAGGGAAAACATTTGGCGCCATTGCTGTTTCAAATCTGGGAAAGCGACGCTAATGACATATGACACAGAGTCAATGGAATGCCTTTGGAGGAGAATACTAGAGTGAATGAAAATGGAATTCCCGAGCTGTTCGAGGGAGAGCACGAACTGATAGAATTTCCATATTTTATTCCGCTCGAGCATTGAAACCTTTGTATAGAGAGAAGCTATACGGGAAGAGGTTCCGGAGGACACAGTGTTGGACTCCCTCAACGTGAGCCCCACTGCCAGTTGATTGCTGTATCAGTTTCCTAAACTATTTGCACAAGCCTTCTTGGCACAACGTCACTATGAGGAGATTGAATAGGAACAGCGAAGGCAATAGACCCTTTGGAACTTTCGAGAACACATCCGGTGAGAATCAAAAGAGCATGATGGAAGCCATTGACATCCCCACCCATGATTCCGAGGTTGTGGGAATGTGAGTAATGTGTGAGGGAAAAGAGCACTAACCTCTGTAATGGTTGCACAGGCGACCATAATGATGTAGCAGAGACTCTATATAAATAAAAGTGTTCTTTTATACATATGTTGGTTTCAAATTCACCTATGAAAAGTATATATGCCAAACACACTAAATAAGGATAGAAATAGAAAGGAACAAATCAATGTCGTACAAGCCAAACATCAAGCCTTAATTCTTGCACAACAAACCGGGCGATGATGAAGGTTAAAGCAACTTGCCGAAGGGAACCACGAAGGTGTCACGGAGGGTGACCACGAGGGTATTACGGAAGGAGTAGTAACCAAAGGAGAATGGTTTGGTTTGGTAGAATGTCGATGAGCAAGAAGTAGTGAAGAATTGTTGGCAGAGACACGACAGAGATTGGATTTGATAGAAGAGACTCGTGAACAGTTGTTAAACCTATCCATCACACCTCGGGCAGAAGGAGATCGAGACAGAAACACCAGACGAGAAGAGGAAGAGGAAGTGAAGGAGGCAGAAGACACCGAGGCAGCGAGTAGTGTCAAAAGGACATTGCACAGTGGTCAGGGAAACCCTCCACGATCCAATCCTAGTAGTAGCAGTTCGGGAACACAACAAGTGGGTCAAGCGCCGTGACGAAACATGTCACAGAAACAAAAACTTCCCAAGTTTACTGGTGATGGAAAGGAAGATCCTTTCAGACATTGCCATACCTGTGAAACTATCTTGGCGGCAAATGGGGTGACCGATCACGACAAATGGCTTAATCAATTTCCTGCAACCCTACGGGGCGTTGCCATTGACTGGCACTCCAACATGGACAAAACAAAAATAAGTTCATGGGCTGACCTCAAGAATGTGGAATTCAAATTGCTTTGTGACAATCATGAGATCGTCACAAAGATCTACAATGCCAAACAAGGGAGAAAGGAAACTGTTTGAGCCTATAATAGAAGGTTGAAGTAGTTGTTCGGCAAAATGGAAACCCAACACACGGACGAATTGAAGAAGAGATGGTTTGTTGATGGATTGAATGCATCTCTGAGAAGAAAAATGATGATAGTACTGCTGACGTCATATGTAGATGTGTACGATAGGGCTATGAATTTGGAAAGTGAAAACAAAACACTAAAGAAGAAGAAGAAAAGCAAGTCATCGTCTGGAAGTGATGAATCATCTGATGAGGATAGTAGTAGCGATGAGGAACCCAATAAAAAAGTACAAGCATTGCATAAAGATGTGAAGCGTATGATTCAGAAATTCAAAAGAATGAAAGGAGGCGTCGGGCAAAGTGAAGGGGGAGAATTATGGTGCATAGAGTGCAAAGGAAACAACCACACAAAAGGAGCATGTCAAAAGAAGTCAATATGTGATATTTTCCAAGTGACGAGCTACTCTACCAAAGACTGCCCATATAACTTAAGGACAAGAGGGCCCAAGGTACTCTTTACCTAGGAGCAACCATCTACCTCCAGGGCAGCCACCACCAATCAACAAACAAATAATGCATCATATGGTGGGTTCCAAAACAACCGACGCAGAGGAAGAGGAGGTAATGAAAATAGAAGCCGGATACAATATGACTCAAAGGCTTGGTTGATGATTCAGTGTTGGATGTGTAGCCAGTGGAGCCACTTCGCCTGAGATTGTGAGAAGAATGACACACCACAGAAATTGTGTCGATGGTGTGGACCTGGAGATCACAAGGAAACCGATTGTCTGAAAGCGTGGGTGAATCTACTCAACATTGAAGAGGAGGAAGACATACTGCTAGTCACTCGTAATCAGGAAAAGCAAGCCATGTCTCCTGATCCTCACATAGAAAAACAAAGAGTACGGGAAGTGAAGGAGGAAATAGAGAAGGCAATGAAAACCAAGGGGGATTCCAATGGGGTTGCAAGTACATCGGGACGGACAAAGGCCAAGAACAACATATTGGGACGGATATTGCAAATGGAGGTTCCAATCAAGATACAAGACCACAGGATACCTCAATTGAAAATGACATTGTTGAATAGCACACGGTTCCACCAAGTACACAACAACCAAACATCGCTGGAGGCTCAGCATAGATCCTATGATATTGGTGTTGAACAATGGAAGGTACCTCACCATCATTGAGATGGGTATCCTCGGTACAATTCTTACGGAGACCATCATTGATGGAGTGTCGGGAGTAAACGTGCTTTTAGAAGAAACATGGAGGAAACTTGGGAAGCGTACCCTATGGCCTCCCACCTTCAACCTGCTCAGTTTAGATCAACATGGAATTAAGCCCATCGGAACATTAATGGCTTAGCTATCACCATTGGAACCCAAATTTTTGTGCTAGATTTTATTGCAATTCCATTGAAAAAGAAGGGGTATGATGCCATACTCAGAAGGGGATAGTTAGTAGCAGCAAGGGCTAACCATAATTGGAAGAAAAACACACTCTTGTTGGAGAATGATAGTAGGAAATTTGTTGTTGATTTTCGTATTTAGATGGTAAGCGAGGAGATGGCTTCAGAGTCGGATTCTAACAGAGAATCTGGTAGAAAGGATGAGGGAAGGAACAACATGGACCCTAATGATGGTGTGTTGGAACTATAGAGATATTCGGATGACGACTTAGATTCTTGGAACAGACTATTCCATTGGAAAGTGGAAGATTATGAGATATTCCCAAGTTGCAATATGCTAGGAATAGATGAAGAAGAAAAGGAGGTGTTTCCATCGAAGTACAGGGAATACAAGGAAGGAGAAGCGAAGGTGAATGAAAGACCAGCTCACAACTTCAACATAGGGAAACGGATAGAGTACGAAGAGCCATCCATACAGGTTATGAATCTTGGGGATGAAGAAAACTTGTGCAACATACTGGTTGGCGATGACGGGGATCTTATGTTGAAGACAACAACATTTAAAATCTTAATGGAATATAAAGATGTGTTCGCCTGGAGTTAGAGGACATGAAGGGTGTCCCACCGGAATTGTGCATACATTGTATACCCCTAGTATTGGGAGCTATACCTATGCGGAAGAGACCATACAGGATGAATAAGATTTACACAACAAGGGTGGATGAAGAGATACAATGTATGCTGGATGTAGGAATCATATATTGAGTAGAAACAAGCAAATGGGTCTCGCCGATTGTGATATCATTGAAAAAGTAGGTGAATTAGATTAGAATCTGTGTTGATTTTTTTTGCTTGAATGCCGTCACTATAAAGGACCCTTTTCCTATACCATTCATAGATACAATATTGGAAGAGGTTACTGGACACGAAATATACTCATTTATGGATGGGTTCTCTGGCTATAACTAGATATCAATTGTCGACGAGGATAAATTGAAGACCACCTTTGTGGTGGAAGACGGTGTGTATGCTTATAAATGGACGCTCTTTGGGTTGTGCAACGCATCGACGATTTTCCAGAGGATAATTCTTCATATCTTCAATAAAATATCCATAGGAAACTTCCGTGCATTTTTGGATGACTGGTCTATCTTTAGTGGACAAGACACACATCTAGCAACACTAGGAGAATACATGGAAAGGTGTTGTCAAGCTAGGCTATCCTTGGACGCAAAGAAGTGTAGATTAATGGTACCTCAAGGTAAGTTGCTGGGCCACATTGTATGCAAGACTGGACTTAAAACTGATCTTGACAAGGTAAGTGTGATAGTAGAGATGGAAGCGTCGACTGATGTCAGTGAGATAAAATCCTTTTTGGGACACATTGGGTATTATCGAAGGTTTATAAAGAACTTTTCCCAAGTATCATGCCCCCTCAACAAGCTAACAAGAAAAGGAAAATCTTATGTTTGGGGTTCAGAGCAAGAAACCTCCTTTCAAGAGTTAAATACGAGGTTGCTAGGGACACTGATCGTGGCGTACCCAAATTGGGATAAAGAGTATCATGTGCATGTGGACACCTCAAACTTTGCAATTGGCGCAACACTTGCATAGACATGTGATCATGGCCTTGATCATCCTATCTATTTTGCCAACAGATTGTTATCAAGGGCAGAAAGGAACTATAGCACAATGGAGTGAGAGGCTTTGGGAATGGTTTATGCCATACAAAAATTTAGACATTATCTGTTAGCAAAGCCCTTCATATTCTATGTAGACCATTAGGCATTGATGTACTTAGTAAACAAACCCATTATTCAAGGGATGGTGAGCCGGTGGCTATTGCTACTTCAGGAATTTATGTTCACAATCGTAGTACAACCTAAGAAGAGCTATGTCATAGCTGATCAACTCTCCCAAATCAGATCAAGGGAGCCGCTGGAAGGAGTCAATGATGACCTTCCTAGATGCACATCTATTTCGTATAGCCATCCTTCCAGAGTGGTATAAAAGCATTAGCGACTACCTCTCCACTTTGCAATTCCCAAGAGGGATACTACCAATAGAACGATGAAAGTTAATACCGAGGAGCAGAACTTTCTCTCTAATCAATGGTTTGTTGTATAAAATGGGACCATACCAAACATTGAGAAGATGTGTCATGGAGGAGGTATCGAGTGTCCTTCGAGAAAACCAAGAAAGCCCGATAGGAGGGCATATGGGACTGGACACAATGGCAAGGAAGGTACTCCTTGCAAGACTATGGTGGCCTATACTATATAATGATGCCAGGGAGTGGGTGGTAAGTTGTGACACTTGCTAGCGTGCGGGTAAACCCTTGAAATGGGATTTCATGCCACTAAATTCATCACATGCCCAGGAGTTGTTTGAACTTTGAATGGTGTGGCTTAGATTTTGTGGGGCCCCTTAATCGAAGGACTCAGAGTTGTTGCTACATTGTGGTAGCAATGGAGTATTTGACAAAGTGGGTCGAGGCACGAGCATTACGAGACAACTCAGTTGTTAGCACAACGAAGTTTATCTATGAGTAGATCATCACACGTTACAACATCTTTATTTAGTTGACCAGTGATAGAGGAGGTCACTTCGTCAGCCATGTAATTCGTTTGCTCATGACGGAGTTGAAATTTTTTCACTCCTTGCCAAGTCCATACCACTTGAGGGTCGATGGCCAGGTGGAGGCAACAAATAAAATCCTTGTGTCAGTCATCTATAAGTCATGTGGGGTCGAGCAAGCTGACTGGGAAGAGAAATTGCCATCAACACTTTGGGCATACCTCACAACATATAAAGTGACAAACATACAAACGTTGTTCCAATTAATGTTTGGACAAGAAGTGGTAGTATTGGCAAAATTCATGGTTCCAAGCCTTCAGATAGCAATTGATAATAGGTTGGGCGATACGGAAAGTCTTCAGAAGCAGTCATATAGATTAAACAAACTAGAAGAACGAAGACTAATGGTGCAATGGGTTGTTGAGGTGGCTCAGAGTGGTCATAAGGCTTGGCACAATAAACACTTGAAGCGGACAAGGTTTCAGCTTGGGCAGTTGGTAGTAGTACAATGGACACAATGAGATTAAGCTTGGGAAGTTCAAGGTAAAATGGCTAGGACCCTACAAGGTATGGGAAGTCAGTGACAATAGAGCAATCAAGCTGTGGACCCTCGACAAACAGGAGATCGCCGACTCGGTCAACGGCTTGAAGCTCAAAATCTATCACCAACGAAATGAAGGGAGCTAGGCGAACTGACAAGGTCCAATAGTAAAACAAAAAAAAATTCTAAAAGAAAAAAAAAACAAAAACGAGAGGACAACACTGCGGACATTTCATGCTGCAGATGCGGATGCAACATGTCCTACGGACGTGACCATGTCTCGCGGACATGTCATGCTGTAGACACAACAAATCCTGCGAATGTGACCATGTCCCACTGTTTGGCCTGTGACACGAGATGGAAAATTATAAAGGAAAACTCCCTGCGGAGATGAGGCAAAAATGGGCAAGTCGAGGTGAGACCAAAAATGTAGAAGGAATGCCGACGGTGAAAGCATTACTTGCGGAGCAGAACACCGTCGGGGAAGGGGATCCCGTAGAAGGAAACAAGGGCACATGAGAAAAGGCAAATGGTAATTGTAATGCCAAAGTATCGACGCCATGAAAGCCACAGGATGTGGCCAGTCATTAAAACAATTTTCTTTTGATCATGGAGAAGCAACACGACCATGGTACGTAGGACAAGCACCCGCGGAGAAGGAGAAAGACATAGAGCGGGGAAGAATAGAAGGAGAAGCAACCGCGGAGAGAAATAGTTTGGCAAGACAACCCTAACTATTTTTGTTGCAACACGACAAAAGAAGAAACGATTACCAGTTCGAGTATGTAGTTAGCATGAAAAAGGCGACAGTGGAAGGATCACTTGAAGGAGAATAGTTTATAAGATGGACAAAAATGCAAGAGTATTGATCTCAGGAGTTCGTGTCATAGGGCCAAGAGCATCAAGCACCAAAAAGCAGCAGGTGCGTCCTAAGGTGCAGCAATCCACACAGATTGCCGACATTTCTTATCTCTCCGTCTAGTTCAAAGGATTGAACGACATTGAATGTCGAAGATGGTGGCAAGAGACACCGAAGGTAGACTTGGTCAAGCAAATACTGGTCCGCGCACAGGTACATTAGGCAATCCAAATGCATGCCTTTTCTATTTGGCAATTTGAGTAGGTGTTGCGCACCATGATTGAATCTTATGACAGATATAGTTGACAGAGTTCCTTTGGGTATAAGAAACATCCTATTACAGTTTCATTCAAATCTCACGATTTTACAAGAGTATTCAGGATTCCCGAGGAAGGTGGATGTAAAGTGGTAACAAAAAATCATAAGCTTCCATAGGACAGGAAGGAGCACTGTATTAAGTTAGTTTGTCATCACCTCACACTAGAGGAATTCAATTCAATCCTAAAAGGCACCAAAAGTCATGGAATGCGATGAGATTTTACCAGGAAAGGACCATGGCGTTTTATCATGGACGTCATGAAGAGTCAGCTAACAAGGGCTAGCAGGGCTTCCAACATTGCATTACCTCAGATAGTTTTCATGAATGGGTTGGTCTATGACTATGCATTGGTCTTGGTGGAATGCATGGAGGAGTTAATTGCAACCATGTGATTGGATTATTTTTGGAGGCCATGCTGCATTAGATTTTAACAGATGTGTTAGAGGTTTTGCCGAAAGGCAAGTTGACTAAGAATGAACCTCCCATATTCTACTGGCATTTGGACAAAAGTGGCTGTATGGCTGGCCAGAAGAGGGTGATGCAAGAATTAGACGCATATGGTGACACTAATAGCGGTTAGGAGGTTACCACGGAGAGTGGTGGGACTGTTTTAGAGGGAGATAGTACTTCGGTTGAGGTAGGGAACCATGAGACAGATGCAAGGCCCCCACCTGGGACACTCTTCACTCCTCAGTTGCCTACTTCGACACATTTGATAGCCGCCACTCCCATGTCGCCTATTCCACCATTCGGCCAGAGGCATGCGTCGATTGTTATGACACCAACCATAGCCATGATGGAAACTAGAGTATTATCTACCCAGATGGGGCCATCCTAGCCAACCACCTCTGAGACTACTCAAGTCGTACACATTCCTGTCGATTCAGTTGCCCCAAATCTAATAGCTGCAATTTTGACCAAAGGGCTCATGGAGATGCACCAGGTGCCAGAGCTAGATGAGAGTGGATTATGGGAGCCTCAAGTTCAACTTGAGGTGATTAGCAGGTGATTAGCATAGAGGCTATCGTTACTATAGCTTCATCCTTGTTGGCTAAACCCATGGGTATGGCCCAACCAACACAACCAGAGGTTGAGGGTGTTGAAGTGATGGATCGAGCTAGTGTGTTCCTGAGACAACAATTTCGACTCACTCTTGTTGACGTTGGCCCCTCCATTGAGTCCCCACAGTGGGAAGAGGGTTTGAGCAGAGCACCAACATTAACACCGTAGGAGGAGAGTCCACTATCCGAGGTGATCCTCATGAGGAGGCTGTATCGAAAGTGGAAGTTGCTGCCATATGAGGCATGGAGATTGATTTAGACCAGTAGATTGTGTAGGAGGATGATGAGGAGAGCTTCTCCTATGGGTTGGATGAGGAGAGATCTAGGGCATACATCAGAGCTCTAGAGAATGTGCTGGAAAGAGGATTGTTGATTGGACAACATGCCTTGACTAGGACACAAGAACTGCAACTGAGCCGGGCCTACATGAGGCGGACATGCCTTGAGCAGTTCCACTCTTGCTTTGGGGCAAGAGGGTGGCCAGCAGTAGAGATGCCAGAGATGTTGGCCGACTGGGCTGTAGAACATGAGTTGGGACCATTCACCAACACTATAGAGGCTCACACATGAGATAGTAGCAGCGTACAAGGACGCCTACTATGCTCAATGATGTGTCGAGGCAGACAAAGTGGTGGCTGAGTGGTTCAGAAAAGTTGAGGTGAAGGCTCCAAAGGAGCTAGCTACCAATTTGGCTAGTTGCTAGGCAGCTTGGACAGAAGAGCGAGCAATGCTCTAATGGAATAAGGAGCTGGCAGAGAAGGGGCTAGAAGAGGCTAAAGTAGCCTGTATGCAGAGGGAAGTCAAGCCATGGAGGCAACGCTTTTGCTGGAGGAGGTCGTAGAGGTCAATACAAGGACACAAAAGGATTTGCGCATCTGTACGGAGTAGGTCTATGAGTTGCGCCAGTTGCTGAACACCCTAGGGACGCAACCTCCCCCTTAGTCTTTGTTTTGATGTATTTAGTTCATTATCTCCTATTTTTTAAAATTGTATGTCGTCAAGAGACTACTTTTCTTTTGGGGGGGGATGATGTTGTGGGGATAATGGGTAGTCAAAGATAGTTGGCACATCCAAGGGAGTTACACAGTTGTGACGGTTCGCCTCGTGACCCCTCGGATACTATATGTAACCATTATTTCCTTTCATAGAGACATGTTGGTATTGAATACTATTGTGTATGGTGACTAAGCAATGAATATAATTAAAATATGATTCTTCTCTACTTCCAATCTGTGTTAAGTACCTTTCCTTCCATATGCATTAGTTCTGTTACCCATTAGGGAAAACAAAGTTTGCTGGTGGAGTTGGCATTTGAGAAAGTGAGGAATTGATTAGTGCATTTCAGACTATCGTTTCCTCCAAGAAAGCCAGGTTTGTGGTATATTAATCATCTGCAGCCAATCACTAAGGCTGGCATGTCATTCTAGGAGGCTGGGTGTGATTCTCCCAGCAGCTGTGATTCCAATTTTGGGATCTGCAGCCATCATTACCAGCTGCAATCTGAAATTTGAAAGGGAAGCTATGTCATTTTTGGCCTGCATGTGGAAATCTGGGCATGTAGTTGGGACATTGGAGGGTCACGTGCTTACAAGGGGCTTTTGGAGCATTTGTTGGGAGCCACGATCTGCCATTAAGACCTGCGACCTGCATTTTATTGTTCTGCAATCACCTTGTTTGAAGTTGCCAACCTATTCTTGGATTGGGATCCATGCTGGGAGTGTAAGATTCTTGCTGCAAGTGTTTTAATAACTTTTTGGAGTCCAACGTTGATGTTATTTGCTGCTACAGATGATTCCAAGTTCAGAATTATATTAAAAATTGTTTGTTATTGCATTTTCCTCAATAAATGGTGAATGGTTGGAACTACTTCATTGAAACTGTTTAGTATATGATCTGTTCATTTTCAGTATTGCATTTATTATATGTATGAATGAGAATTACAACAAGAAATATCAGTGCTTGTTTATGAATAAATTCTTCAAGGCATTGCACTGTCCATCTAAATGAAGTTTCAAACAAGAAATAAATTCAAAAGGGCAAATATAATCCTAGCATCTTACAAATACTAAGAAATAAATTGCTTGCAAATTGTTTGACGAAATGTCAAACCCATGAACTTGTGGAGGAAATTATTGTTTGATTAGCCATAGCCAGACAGGGTTATTATAGTGGTATCAAAGCTTGCTTGCAAAGTGTTTGATAAAATGTCAAACAACTGAATTATAAAAGAATTTGGTGTTTGACAAAGTTATAACCAGTTGGGGTTATAACATGTTTGATCAGAATACTGGAATGGAGATAGTTGTTGAAGTTCTCTTCTATTGAACCATGTTGGTTAGCATTTCAAGAGGTCGAGCCATTCACATATTGAACTATGATCATTGCTGGTTGCGTAAATCTCTGTAATGGAAGATGGGAATCCAGTCCTTGTTTAGACTAAGCTACAGCAGGCTTGAACATTTCATCCCAGTCGTAGACATCAGCTTTACCTCCCATTCCGGCTACCATCATCTACACATGGCCAATATCTCTACTTGCGCATCTATGTTTGTAAGAGTGTTACTTCTGCTGTAATTTATTCAAAATGTTTACATTTAGGTATGTGTGTAACTTGGTTTGGACTTATGATTGTTTAAGGCTTAGCACATTATTAGCCTCTTTGTGTACGGCTTGTAGATGCATGGCTTATATTCTGAGAATCAATACATTATAATTTTATTTCAATCTTGTTCATAATTATTGGGGGTTGAACACATCAATTATTTTTGGAGAGCTATTTCTGCATATTATAAGAACTGCAGTATCCAGGGGACTGAAATAAACTGACTTTCAACGTCCATGAAGCTCTTAAACAATCCAGGGAAATTTATATTTATTTATTACAGGTCAGGCAACTGCGAAAAAAATCTATGTCAGTTAAAGAAAACATTAGGCCAAAATCCATCAAGGGATATTACAATCTCGTCTCTTTTTGGCCAGTTTATTGGCAAGTATTGGGATCTCTTCTCCCCCCCACAAATAGAGAGGCTATGTGAATGCATGCGATGGGATGATGTATGTAAGATGAACTTCCGTAACTATGTTTTTTAAGTTAGTATAATGGGAGCTGCCCCCTTGGCAGTACTTACCTAAAAATAATTCTTAGTGATAGTTGAACTATTAATCTATTAAATACTTATATCATTTATAAATTTGTAAGATACTCATTTCACAAACCTGAACCATGAATACCTGTTCGCACACTAGAACTAGCAACTCACATTTCCATATAAGCTTAGGGTTGACTGTACAGATCAAGATCAAGAGGTCAGAGAGGAAATGGAAGACAGAGATGTGTCTGATGCAAAGATGAAGCACCAAGGGACGTGAAAAATTAGTATAGTCTCAAGGATCTAATTTTAAAGGTCAGAAAGTTTGGAAAGTTCATGAAGGAGGGCAAGAGGCTGTCATGTTAGATGAGTTGGCTGTCATGTAAGATCATGTTATTGAAAAACTTCCTGCAAAAGGGGTGACTATACATGAATTATTCTCCACCAAATTTCAATGTGAAACAACGCAATGCATGTAATATTCAGCTACGACCTTTCAATACATAATGCTTCATATATGTTGTATCCAACATTTTATTTTCCCAACCTGCTACCCTTGACTATTTCATGATCTTATTTGCACTTACACACCGCATTTTCATTAATATGACATTCAATATTATTTTATTTCCCAATGTTCACTTCATCATAAAAATAATCGTCAAACAATCATTTATTTGATATTTTGAAAGTTTTAAGTTTCAGGACAGATGCCTTTGCTGCAGGTCTCACAAGTCCTTCAATATTGCAACACAAGATGTCTAGCAGTTGTTCCACAAGGTGGTAATACTGGACTTGTAGGTGGAAGTGTGCCTGTTTTTGATGAGGTACTAAATATTTTACTACCTCAAGTTTGTGAATTTGACAACTATACTTATTGTTTCATTGATTATATTCTTTATTGCCATTTTGGCAACTTATCTATAGCTTGGCAATGTGGAATTCATTGCTACAGTATAATGTTTTTCTGCGAATGTGTGCAGGTGATTATCAATCTTGGCTTGATGAACAGCACAATATCATTTGATAAGGTATGACTACACTTACACACGCTCTTTCTTTTTTCAACAATTAGTATCATTTAATGTGATGAGAATTCTAAGACAATCAGTGCTTTGACATTTTCAATATGATTTGTATCCATCGTTTGACTTGCATATGTTTTGTTTCTCATCTTCCATGCATAATTCATGTCTGTATTTAAATTTTCAAGATAAGCTTCTGCAGAAAAGCAAACAAGATCAATTCGCATGCGAGTACTGTGTAGGATGTTCATTAGCATTATTCTTATTTTAAATTATTGTGCATTCTTGCTAGAAATCAATTCAACATTGCGTGCAACATGTAGGGCAATGCAATTTAAAAATGTTTGAATTACTTTTTTTAGTGGGGGTAAAGAATAACAGCTTTCATCCTTTAAATAACTGTGTCTGTCTTTAAGATGCTTGGTTCAATCCAAATGATTATTAAAATCGGCTAGTAAATCTATTCTAATGTCTAGACTCTATACATGAATAGTTATTTAATTGCTTTAAGCCTATGCATGTTTAAAGGTTGGTTAATGTCCTGTACATGAGAAATCTCACATGTAGTTTTTTGGAAGCCATTATATAAGCATTGGTTAATGATGTGAAAATATGCACCTACAACAATAAGACATTAGGGCAAACACATGCTATGCAGTTCAATGATATTATAATCCCTTTAAATGACAACTTTCTGATATAAAATTCTAATATAAATCAGATTACAATACTTTGACAATTGATTACTAAATCCCATCAAATGTCAACAAAACAATTCAAAACATAAATGGACAAGAACTTGGAAACTGCGAAAAATATCTAGATGTTACCATAGCGGAGCTACTGTAGCAACAACACTATAGCAATGGTACTGTAGCAACGTCACTGTAGCGATGACACTATAGCGATGACATTGTAGCAACAACATTGTTCACCTTTAGCTATAAGAAAATCTTCCAAACTCTTCCAGAATCATTATCCAAATATCCTAGCCCTACTAAGATATATCTTAAAATTAATATCATACTTATTTCTTCAATCTTACTATGCAAATTTGGTTCTAGGCCACAAATTTGGCACTATGAAAAGATTGGTTTGTCTTCTCCAATAGTTGCAACCCTTTGGAGGATCTTTCACCACCTTAGTTATGCGAATCAATGGGAGTGTTCGTTCCCAATGGCCAATGTAGAAAATTGTAGAAACCCTTGGTTCCACAAGTTATTAGGCAAAGTAGATGGCAACAAATTTGATGTCCAATAATGAGGCTTCCATCCCTATTTATTCTTTTCCTCCAATAGGTGGGCCTCCTTCTAGAAGAAATAAAAATAATATTTAATTTCACTTTTTAGACGATTCACCTTTTCTCATAATAATATTTAATTGCATTATAAAGTAATATTAATTAATGATTAATATAAAGTGCAAATAATATCATAGGCTATAGGAAGCTTGTGGCTGCAGGCAACCTAAGACTGGGGCAACAGTAAGAAACTACTCACATGACCTTCTCCTCAACACCTTGGCCTACAAAGGTCTAATTATAGGCCAAACCTCATTAAATTTGAGTGCTAGTGAGAAGGGGACACTACAGGAGCCCTCCACTTCCAGCGATTCTTAGCAACGAGCCGACGTTCCCTCTTGCCCCAAACCGTATCCTTCAGTTTTGGGCTACTTCTCGGCGACGATAAGTGATTAGTTTGCTGCTCACTTCAGCTTTTGTTCTTCTGTTGGGTTCTTGATTTGTTCTAGTTTCCCTAGGAACCATTTGATGTTTCTGCCGTTGGTTGTTCCTTTTTTGTATGTTTTCAGTCCCTTAGACCTCTTTGCGGTTTCTTGCTGGACATTAATGAAATTATCTAATCTTATCCTCTATTTAATCTAATATACAACATCGATTTACCATAATGCAGTATTAGAGCGGGTTAATGTTATTTCATAAAATTTGGCAATTTTTTCAAGAAAAAATTGAGCTTCTTTTGATTTGGATTTTTTCCTGAAATTTGATTTTCATATTTAAATTTTTTTTTTTTATGAAAACATTGCAATATGTCTTCAAAGACTTTTGCTGAAAATCCTGAGCCTAGTCCAGGGTTTTGATTGTGCAATTTCCTATTTTGAGAAGAAGTTTCTAATTTTCAATGGTTGCATGCACTTGCATGTTGCTTGTGTGTGCTATTTTACCATGCGAAATCTCATGTTTTTCCATAGGAAGGTTTCTCTGATGAGTTCATGAACACAAGATATGTAGTCTTTTGCAAGGTAGTTAGATGATGGGATTAGGATAATAGAATGTTTCTTTAATGTTCATCTACTTGTCTTTAGTTCATTTAGGAAAGTTTCCTACTATGTCTTTTGTTAATGTTTGTTTTTTTTAGAAACATCTATGTAAATCTAATATAATGCACAACATCAATTTACCATAACAAATAGGAGGCACCAACATTTAGAAGAATAATGTGACTGTTACTGATTTTTCACTCAGGTTAAAATTCAGTTCTACATATTGTAGAAGTAAAAATAATGTACATATTCGTTACTTTCAGCTCAAAATCAAACTACTAAATCATGTTTCATTCTGAACAACAAAAGAATAGCATGAATGTCCTTTGTATTATACAACTGATATTTACAATTTTGAAACAAATAGAAAATGCTGAAAGTAAATCCCCTCACACAATTGACCGTGAGAGTGGCCCCTAGTCTACTGATACATGTCTCTATTCTATAAAAATGCATAACATGAAACAAAAGAATAGAAAAGGAAGGGTCATAGGGCACCAGTCATTGCCTGTAATGATTGGTTGTGTTGCATT
Organism: Cupressus sempervirens; assembly: GCA_028749045.1. NCBI lineage: Eukaryota > Viridiplantae > Streptophyta > Pinopsida > Cupressales > Cupressaceae > Cupressus > Cupressus sempervirens. The sequence continues at coordinate 246,879,695 of CM053783.1, forward strand.
CGTCCACTCCCGCTTGTATGCTGCCTCGTACCATGTCCTCTCCAAGCCTCCAAATCCTGCCTTCATAAGGAAAAAAGTGTTAGATTCAATTGATCTAAGCAATGACGAAGAGTCTCACCTCATATAACTATTCATACTCCTATCATGCTATACACTTTTCATAAAATAAGAACATATAACAACAGAGGAAGAGGCAAACAATTAGATCTAAATATTTTTATTACTAATATGTTTGTTTGCTGTGTAGCGTCCGATCCCTTATAAGTACGCGGATATAATTGTAGGCTCCCACAAGGGTTATTGAGCCCGATTTGTCTATAAAATATAGGACCTATGAAGCCGATCTAAATAGTAAAAACAAAAGTATTAAAGGGACACATTCACTCATGAAACCTTATGCTTCTAGAATAGAGATACTTTAGCTAGTTCAATATCAAAAAAACAAAATATTAAAAGGACAAGTCTTTTAGGCTTGAAACCTTTTGTTTCAGATGAAAGATGAAAGTATAAGGCTATAGGATTAAAGATGTGTAATAAAACAGAACGGAAGCAGCAAATGAAATGATGAAATGCTACAACAGAGAGCATACTGGCTAAAATACAACAGCAGGCAGATTTTTGAACAAGTTCAATGCAATACCACAAGGCTATGTGTGAAAACAACAGCTTGATCAAAAGATGTAAGTTTACATTTGAACATTCAAACACTTCTCAGCAAAAGAGCTTTCAATAATATGTGAAAGTTTGTTAAAAGACTTGATTGTGTAACAATGAGGGGCTTGTACAGGAATCCAAGGCTTGTACAGGAATCCAATAAGAAAATGTTGCTGTTGTAAGCGTAAGGTAGAAAAGGAATCTAAATGTGGTAAATTGTCACGTGTCAAAGGATCAGATATATCGCCACAAGATCAGTAAACATTGAAGACAACAAGAATTTTGAAGCTACAGTATTATCAAAATGAAATTCAAGAGTAGCAAGAGCAGAATAAAAAATGCTAACACGTTCTTACAAGTTTTGTGTATAAAGCTGAAAATGTCTCAAGGAACATGTGAATACTTTACAGAAAATGTTTATAGTAAGTTTTGTTGTTTTCTGCCAAATAGTAACTTTCCAGCCATGACAAACAAAGACACGAGAATGATATTATTGCAGCTATAAGGAAAAGTTACAACAGAATTTCAAAAAAGAGAAACATTATTTTCAAAATCAACAGTAAAAGATGCTACATGTACCAGCAAGATTTGATGCTACAGGAAGGAACAATAAGATAGAGACAAATTTCAAGCAAACAGTTAGGTTTCACATGACTATCTCAAGGTTTCCCAAAACCCAGAAGCAATAAGAGAAAAAAGCAAATCAAATTCACATCTTGCTTATGCAAGATCTTCATAACAACAACATACCTTTATTCATTAAATCATCAAAAAGATGGTATTATCTACAAAGAAGTACGTTCCCAGCCATGAAGTAGACATACAAAGGAAAATACAGCTCAGCTATTTGAAAATATGAGAACCTAGCTAAAGATTTTGCTTCATTTTTATAGTTTTCTCACAATCTAAAAGCTTTCATGGTTCACGGCTAGCAATAGTAACTACAAAATTCTTCAAATGGTGGTAACTATATTATTGCAACACATAGGTATGTGATGAAAAGATGGTCATACTCTTAATTCATCAAAAAATCTTGTAGAAGAATGATGGAAATAGAAGAGAGTTTCATTTCCACAAGGGAAAGCAAATGCATCATGCCCAACAAAGCATAGCATCAAAATACCCATCAACAAATTGATAACGGAGAAACAACCCAGCTCACGACATCATCTTAAAAGAGCTATAAAAAATGTGCAAAGCATCTATTGTATAACAAACTCAAGATCTATACTACACATGCGGAGAAATCAAAAGAAATTCCAAATTAAGTTATCACTTACACCAGCAAGGTGAATGGCATCAAAAGTTGTAGAAAATATAGCCACGTTCTGCCTATAACAACCCAGTAGCAGCTTCAACTTCAAGAGGTGAAAACTCCAAAAAACGCATGACAAAGAGCAAAGTGACAACTCCCAGAAAATAGAAGTATCTAACCATGAATACTCCAAACACGGCAAGAGAAAAGACCCCAGATTTGGTGTTCAATATTAGAAAAACCCATGTTTCTGCTCATGGCAGCTAGAATAACAACTAATGATGCCACGATTTCTCTCTGCAAATCCAGTAAAAGAAAAACCCTCCATATCTCTCTATCAAGAAAAAAAAATGTATTCATGTAGCATTTATGCAATCCAACAAACACCCAATTACGACATGAGTAAGAGGAGCAGCAAATGTGCAACCAATGAAGCTTCTTGACTCATGTAAAACTCCATATTTGGCATGATAACCAAAGCGAAATGCATAAAAGAGAGAAAGAAAAATGTGGCGTATCAAGTCTAAGCCACCTAGCAAGCGGTAGCAGTCATGACATCATGGAAGAACCAACAAAAAATCGCAGAAGAATCTCCAGGATGTGGCTAGGGTTTCCAGAAACCCTATTCTTTACCTTCTTCAAAGCAAAAGTCCAACTCTTGGAATGATCAAATAGACCTTGTTTGACACTTTATTTTTTTCCTCAATTAGATTGAGATTTCCTTTCGGGTATGCTCCTTGTGCTAAGGAAAAAGTATGATATTTTTTCATTACAATAATGATGTATGACTTTATTTCTTTGAGTCTAGGTTATTATTTTAGTTAATTTGTTATTATTATTTTAGTTGCATCTAACTTAATTGTAATTATTATTATTTTAGTTGATATTCATTATAAATCAACTATATGATAATAAATATTAAAGGTGCAATAAAATAATAGTCAAGAGGGAATTTAAAGTTAATAGTCATGAGTCATTTGTTGGTTAAAAGTTAAATGGTGCTCTTATTGCCTAAAATTGAGGAATTGGAGTTCAATTCGAGTTTGCATGATGAGTTGTCTTCATGTCACTTGGTAGTGATGGTCAATTTGGAGTTGCCATGTGTCCTAGTGGTTGTATTTGATTAGAAGTCCTAACTGATAACTGTTGAGTCATTCTTGGAGAGATTCTTGGAGATTCTTGAGTTATTATTAAGTGGTCATCATAAACCTATAGTTGAGGCACAGTTTGAAGGACAGTTGGCATCATTTTTCAGATTGGGGACTCCTTTTTTGAGGAGATTTCTCTGATATCCAACCCTCACTTCTTGATTTTGTGGGAAAGTGGTGGAGTTTCATTGTGGTTATATACTTCTCTTTTTGATAGATAAAGGCTTCAGATTTTGGGAGGAGAGGGATGTATATGTGACATTTTGTGTCCTTAGCATTTTTTTCTCAACTTTTTTGAGCTATTTATGCAGATGTATTGTTTTTTGGGCTTTTGAGCGTAATACAATTTTCATTGGACTCAGCTTTTTGGAGATAAATTTGGTTGTATGCCTTTGGTGATTGATGCTATTTAACTATGTTTCATCCAGAAACCTTTTGGATAATGTCTTATTTTTTTTACATCTTCCATGTCTAATATCTATTATTCATAGGTCTCGAGTTGTGCTTTCTTGATGATATATTTGAATGTGATATATTTCCTTTCATAATATTCATATTTTGCCTTCTCTTGAAATATTTATATGTATTAACATTTTCTTCTAGGTGTGTCTAGTGGTTGTCTGTTGAGAATGTTCATTATGTCATAATACAACAATAATCTGCATTACTATTCCAGTGTATTACCTTATTTTCATTATTTAAAGGTTTTTGTTTACAAGTCTCCCTTTTTACCCCTTTCCCATGCAAGTTTCTTTTTTTTATTAGTATTGGTGAGATCATCAAATATATCATATAGGAACCGGCCTAGAACCCGAAGGTTTAATTAGTTTATAGGTTACCCACAACCTCTGATTGATCCCATGTTACTCCAAAATTGCTGAAGTTTCAGGACCTTAGCATCAAGGTGCAAATTTTGGAGATAACAATGACGATTACGTGATCTTCTTCTCGAGTCAGATCTAATTCTTCTTTCCAAATTGGTTAAAACATGACAAAAACATTCCTCAATAACCTCTTTAAAGTTACTCTAAAATGTGCACAAAAGGCTCCTGTAGATCTGGTCAAAACACTTCTAAACTCAGCTTCAAAATGCTCCAGATCTGTGTTGATGTGAGTTTTGTATCACTTACATAACATATTAGGATTTGAATATTCGATATAAGATATCAAACATGCAACTCCTCTCTTGAAAAGTTATTGCTCATGGGATATGAGAATAACTCCAATGTTCCTTACTCTTGTGGATACTCAGTTTTATCGATGTGATTTTCTGGTAATCACGTAGGCGGCCTTACGCTATTCTTTCGAGGATGACTTGGACTTTGGTGGGATGAAGGTGATGGTGGCTTGGTTTGTGAAATGTGTGGGTGGCAGATAATATTGATGGTAATGATGATGGAGGATGTCTGCCAATGGTGACATTGATGGGAAAGTGATGGTGGTGGAAGGTGAATGGATGTGTTCTAATACTCGACCTACTCTAACTTCTTTCCCTAAACTTTGACTACCCAGCTACTCACTATTCTACTCCTACGCCTATGAATGGAAGGTTAGCAAATGGACGGGGATTGAACCTAATGAGAGCTGACCAGCAGCCTCACTTCCATAGGTGCAATGATTCAAAGGAATAATAAACTAGCTTACCACACAAAGCTTCCCAACTAGCCGCTAGGATGCTAGTGGCCTAGTATTGACCCCTATCAAACATTTACCAATGCTACCATACAACTATCCATCTACTTTAACATCACTTAAACAACTTCAAATGCAATTTGCTACAATAACTTGAAAGAAATCTAACTATGTGGAAGTAGAAAACATGCAATAATACCCAATGTTCTTAATCAACATGCAAATCGCAACAATGAAGAAGAAAGCAATTTTGGTATTATCTTTGCAACAATTTCTCCAACCACTTTACAAATGAGAGCAAATGGCCTTTTATAGGGGCCAGAAATACAACGGATGGTGGAGATCAAAACAAGATCAACGATCCAGATTGGATCCTCAAAACCCTAATTAGGGTTGCCACCCCATCGGCCAATGAGAAGCTGCTACCTCATCAATGGACCAATGAAAAAAGTACAAAAAGTGGCAACCAATGAGAAGGCACCAAAATGGTGGCCAATCAGAAATAGACACTTGGGCTTACATCAAATGATCTTCTAATATAAATCTTCCCCTTTCTTTCATTTTCTTAGCTAAGGCAATGAACTTAGCTAGCCTTTTGTTAACTTCTTCCATAGAAGGACAAGGTGTGTGCTTCACCTTGAGTTCCGCTGACTTCGCCACGCTGCTTGCTGCTTGTAGTATCTTTTCGTGATCCTTCTCATATTCTTTTGTGAATCCAATAAAAGTATTGAGAGAGGAAAGGGTGCCTAAATGCTTTTTCCTGATGACAACCTTTTCCAACTCATCCAACCTCAATCCAAAATCTGTCTCATTGATATCATCTTCTCTAATATCCTCAAAATCAAGTGCTACCTCAACGTCGCTCATCATGGTTGAAATAGAAGTGTCGACACTTGGATTGTGTCTTGCAATCTCATTATGTATTTCCTCAAGTGTTCTAAATCTGGTAGTTAATGCAACAAACCAAGATTCAACTTTACCCAATCCTCTCTCATCAACCAACCTGGCCCTTTGCAAATATGCCTCTGGTAGCCCAATGAACGCCTGTAGCCTAGGAATAGCCAAATCTCTGATAGGAAGGAAACCTTTCCACTCTTCTTCGAATAATCTGAACTTGTCTCTAACGGCCACTAATGACTGGAATGTTGAGATGAAGGAAGGCAAGAAATTTCGCCCATCTTGGATTGTATCATGGATCCAATCCCTGACTTCGTGTAGCTGAGCTGATATCTCTCTAGAATTGCTCTTGCTGTCTTGAGGAAGGGCTGCCTGGTGCAGCTGTTGGATGGGCTGGCTATCTCTCCAATATTTGTTCTCGGCCTCCAACTATACTATCCTTTCATTTGCCTTCCTTAACCTTTCTTTGATTGATGCCATACCTTCCTGGACCTCCTCACACTCCATATCATCTGTATTCCTTCCCAAGCTATGTTCCACTATCTCATATTCTTGGGCCACAATCTCATTCACTGCCTTGTTGACTATTGGAATAGCAATTTGAACCTTTCAGTGACCATCATTGTCACTCCTGATTACCCTTGCCATCGTTTTTGCCATTTGTTTTTGGTTCTTGCTATCACCTTTTTCCATTAACCCTTGAATGTCCTCAACTGTATGGGCCGTTACCACCTCGCCTCTTGGCATAAGCATTTGTCTTAACCATAGTGGTGCAGTGCATCTCCCCAATTTTGGATTTGGTTCGACTAACAAAGCATCACCAATGGCCTCGGGTTCCTGACTTATTGCCTCGATGTCAATTGGTCCATCTTCTTCTCTACTAGTTTCTTCCATATTATTTCTTTGCTGGCTCTCTGAGAGAGGGGAGTACTCGGTGCTTTCACTATAGCCACTTGATTCCGAATCAGAGCTCACCACTTCGGCCCCTTTATTATTTGAATTGACCTCTTGGCTTCTAGCCTCAATTATACTTTGTCTTGATGGCGCTGCATGCTGTCTCTTGGTTGGAGGCTCTGGATGTTCTTTGCCCTTCTTTACCTCCAAAACTTTCTTGTTGCTATTTCTAATCATTTCTTGTTGCCGGCTATTTCCTTCATTCCTTTGTTTGACTGATTCTGTTTGTCTCTCTTTTGGCTTCATCATCTCATAGGTAAGGGGAATCCTTTGTCTTTGTAGCTTCCTTAGTCCCTCATTATACCACGACTCGGTATGTAAATCCATTGCCCTTGTGACTGCCTCCAAGGAAGGATCTTGATGGTCATCCCAATCCATTGGATTTAATTTTGTTCCTTCTACTTGTTTTACCGTACTGGGTAAAGAAATCAACACACAAACGATAGATATGAATAGCAGAACTTCTTATTCTTATTCGCATAAGCCAAGACATTACATTATGCTTTATAAGATAAGATCTGATGATTACAATGCTTCCCAAAAGGGGTATAAATACTTTCCGAAGAACTTTCCTGAAGGAGTCCGTCGGCCACATACAACATGTCGCTACATAACAAGAACCTTCCTAAAGGGACCCGTCGGCTACATAACAAGAACCTTTTCGAAGGGACCCGTCAGCTGATACACAATTTCTACCAACTTTCTGAAGAACTTTCCCGAAGGAGTCCGTCGGCCACATACAACATGTTGCTACATAACAAGAACCTTTCCGAAGGGACCCGTCGACTGATACACAATTTCTACCAATGACATCCCCCCCAAAAAGAAAAGTCGTCTCTTGACGACTACAGAACAAAACTCAAACAACTAACTACAACAAGATAGATTTGCTACATCACTTTCACATTCATTCTGTGCTTGCACCAAACTGGTCTCCAACCCACATTGCATTTGTAGCCACAATATTGTCTCCTTAGTCAAGCTGACCTTGATAGCCACCAGTGCTGCTTTCTGTGTTTCCAACTCTGGGTCCACTGAGCCAAGTGCCGCTGAACTGCCTTCAACTGGATGATCAACTCCTCCCGAGCTCTCTCTGCATCCACCAAGACAGCTTCACGGCCAACACCTACTCCAAGTGTAACACCCCTCTCGAAATGCTTGTTCCGTAGATCTTTCCACCTCTGACACACTATGCTTGCAACAGCTCCAGGTTTCATCAATTGGTCACACTTCCCACGACCGATATCCGCAACGACTGGGGTCCAGGGGGCAACGCCCCTGATAGGGTCGAGGGGCAGCGCCCTTGCGGGTCCTAGGGCAGCGTTGGCGGGGACGAGGGGTAGCGCCCCTCACCACCAAGACCAAATTAGCACCCCGAAACCCACACAAAACTGGATGGAACACACCATACATCTTGCCACCGTATCAACTCCTTCCTTATGCAATATCTTGTAAGGTCATTCAAAATCTGAATGCCATATCTTGCAAAAGTCGTATGCCTAGACCCCAAATTTTGGAAGGCCCTTCCTCACACCAAGCCTTGGGAATATTAAAACAGAACTTTAATCTTTCAATTCCGTATGCCAAGTCTCTCAATCTTCAAAAATTTGTACACATCCCCTTCTGCAATATCCGTACGCAATTGGAAGCTTTAAATTTGCAAATTCATATTGAAGCACACAGGGAACTTATCCATTGAAATCCGTACTATAGCAATATCCTTCCTCATCCTCCACTCTGTGAAAATCTGTACTATGACTACATGAAAGAAGCCGTACTTTGCTTGCTAAAACTCATGTGCTGGCCACTCGTTTAAAAATCCGTACATTACATTCCAAACTGCAATTTCCGTACACTGGCTTTACTTCCAACTTCCTCCAAATTCCGTACGGCCAAAATCCGTACAACACCAATAGCTTTCCTCAAAAATCTGTACAGCACATGTAGAAATCCGTACTGATCAAAATCCCCCAGAAGATCCGTACGGTCACTATACTGAAAAATCCGTACCATAACTTTTGTTGAAAATCCATACTGAGATACCGTACGGTAATTGTCAATAAAGTCTATACGGTGCATGTTTACTGTATTGGGTAAAGAAATCAACGCACAGACAATAGATATGAATAGCAGAACTTCTTATTATTCGCATATGCCAAAGACATTACATTATGCTTTATAAGATAAGATCTGATGATTACAATGCTTCCCGAAGGGGGTATAAATACTTTCTGAAGAACTTTCCTGAAGGAGTCCGTCGGCCACATACAACATTTCGCTACATAACAAGAACCTTCTCGAAGGGACCCGTAGGCTACATAACAAGAACCTTTCCAAAGGGACCCATCGGCTGATACACAATTTCTACCAACTTTCCGAAGAACTTTCCCGAAGGAGTCCATTGGCCACATACAACATGTCGCTACATAACAAGAACCTTTCCAAAGGGACCCGTCGGTTGATACACAATTTCTACCAACGACACTACTGTATCATAGTCTTCTCTCAACACATTTCCATCATCCTCCAGTTGATCCGGAATATCAAGGCCTCTCCATCTAATAGCCCTCATCATGTTCACCGACAGCCTTGAGAAAGCTAGCTTTCTCACATGAAAATCATCTTTGGCGTTGGCCCAAAAGTCTTCTATGGTGGGAACATGCTTGAATTCATTTCCATGAGATACCTTGATAAGACCATTAGGATCAAATCCTTGCCTTGCTTTGTACCATCCTAGATGATACCATTCCAATTCCTTCTCTGCGGCTTCAAAGGAGGCCCGATTTGGGCAACTATCATTACCAATTACGATTGAGAACGAAATGCCTATTTTTCCTTCATTTCTTATTATTCTATCATACTGCTCAAGTTGCCTAGCCAATTCTAATGAAACTACCTTGTCGGGTGGGTACCTTGGAAGCCTTTTAGGACAAACTGTACTTCCTGCCACTCTAATGTATGTAAACTGCGGAAATTGGATGAACCAACTCCCATATTTCTTTATCTTTGCTTCTGCTTCTAGTGAAAGTCTCTTAGCAGGTGTCCCTTGTAGTACCCTTACTGTCTTCATAGCGAAGGCATCACAAAATATCTTGTAATCCTTGTTGTTATGTAAATGGAGTTGCAGATAGCATTTATGTACCAAATATTGTCCTGGTCCGCTACCAACTTCTCCTAAGGCCTTAAGACCCGAACTCTTGTACAATCTAGCAATTAGGTTGAACAGATAGGAGCCCATGTAGAATTGCCTTTGGTTTTGCACAGTTCTGAGTTGCAATTCTAAGTTCTCGCTTATGATCTTGGCCCAATCAAACCTTCTTGTCCCTTTCTCGATATCATCAATGAAGAAGTACATCCAGTTTTCAAATTGCATTCCTTGAGCTAGGCCCATGATCCGGCTGAGCAGAACAACGAGATCACTATATTCTGGTTTGAAATCTGTCATTGTGAGCCTTGATGATCTGTTAACTCCTTTCTTTCCCTTGCGTATCCAATTGTGCTTTAGATGCGTGTAATAGGCCTCCAGGTTATCTTGAAATGATTTAGTTGCTTGGTCCATCATTACAACCGTCATGCCCTAGTATTGGGGAATGTTGAACGTTTCTTCGATTGCTTGTTCGCCAGTGTTGGCCAACACTCTTTTCCCTTCATCATAAATGATGGATTTACTGTTTAGATCAAATCTGGATGCACATTCCATAATCAATTTTGGACAAGGCAATGTGGGAGGAAAAGCCGCTGCATGTACAATTCCGCTCTTGTATATCCTTTTTGCTAAGGGGGATTGTCCTTCCTTTAGTCTTTCCCTCATCCATATCATGTCCACTGTACCGATATTGGTGTCGGTTATTCTCTTCATTTTCGTGAAGAAGGGAGTTTTGTTCATCATATCCTCTTTGTCTTTCTTAGTGTTTGCCCGCTTGGGATTCTTACTTGCACTACCTTCCTCCATGCTCGTCACCCTATTACGGGATTGTAGAGTGGTGGACCATAAGGCAAGAAGAACCAAGAGGAGCAATCCTTAGACTAGAGCGAAAGATGGATGTCAACTTAAGGACCCCTTGCAACTCTAGATGATGAAAATTCACCTTAACCAATAATCTTACAACGACTTTTTGGAACCTAGGACAAGACCTCAAGAACTCCAAATCCCTTTGCAAATTAGAAATTTAAACCTCTAAAACTATCCAACACTTGCTCAATCAAACAAAAATCAAACTTTCATATGCATCCCTTCTCCCAACAAAAATGCCAAGTCTGATATAAAAAATACAGTCCTAAATAGGGAAAAATCAGACCTTCACCATGAATTGTCCATGTCACAAAATCAGATCTGCCTCAAGAAAATGCCAAGAGTGGAAGGTTCTTCCCTTGTCTTAATTCGCCCAAGCATGGAAGTCCTCAATTTGCTCAAAAATGTCACCTAGGGCACAAATTGCAGCCCACAAAAGGAGAACAAATCTCTAAAGTCTGCAAAAATCTGCCCTCAAAGGAAATCGCCCAGGCCTGAAAATGGCTAAATACAAGCAAAATTGCCCAACAAATGCAAGAAAACTACCTTCCACAAAATTGCCAAGTCTGGAAAAATCTGCTCCTCAAGGAAATTCGCCCAACAAAGGAGAGGAAGAAATGAATTGTGAAAAAGAAATGAGAAAGAGGTCTCTTTTATACCCAATTTCTTTTCCCTCTAAGCTGGCTGACCTAGTTCTGGAGGAGAGGAAAAATAAAAAATTAACTCCAAGTCATGGCCCATAATTAAGTACTTAGCTCAAAAATTTAATTTTACCAAAAGAAAATTGCATTTTAAATTCGCCAATTAACTCCAAATTGCAAAAAGAAATTAAATAATGCCTTGAGGGTGTTAAATATTTCCATTTAATGAGGGTTTAGTAATTAATACGTCATTAAATTTGGATTTTGGCTAACCAAAAGCCATTTTTTCAATATTAAATTACCAAATTCATTAAAAATTAAAAGTTTTCAAGGCAAATTAATCCAAGTTAAAGCCAATTTTTTGCAACTTTCTACCAAATCGATTTTGCCAAGCTATTTAAAATTTTATGACAATAAAATTACCCCCCTAGAGTCAAAAATCGATTTTGCAATTTAACTCCATCTTACAAAATTAAATCCCCTTCTTCACCAAAAAAAAAAGATTTTCCAAAAACTTAAGTCTAATTAAAATTTCCCTTTTGAAAATCATCCAAATTTACACAATTAAAACAAAATTTTCAAAAGAAATCGTCTAAGTACAAAATTCACAATTTTATCCTGCCAAGTTGAAATTAACTCTTAAAATTGTTCGGCTTAGGGATAGAATTGATAGTTCTAGAAAATCAAGTTGAAACCGGGTGAAAATAAGCTAAGCCTCCCCACATATGTCCTGAAGGTGCCAAGGCGTGAAATTTTCAAAACTCAAAATTTTTTTGGGCAATCCAAAAATTTGCCAAGGCGATTTAAAAAAAAGGGGATCCCCAAGATTTGGGGCGATGTGTGAAAACCTCACAACAATCTGCAATAAGGTCTGTCAACATGTGTCTTCATTTGAGAGCATCATAGATAGCATTTCTTCACATTTTTGGCTTGATATAGAGTCAGGTCATTTAGTGCATGCCTAAACACACTTCTGGATTACTTGTAGTATTAGTCAGCTCAAATTATCCAGTTTTCAAGTCATGCAGTGTAGCTAGCACACATCTGGGTTACTAATGGGCACAGTCATTCTGTGTTATCCAGTCTTCAAATTATATATGCAGTAACTGACACACTATTGGGTTATTTATGGGTGCAATCATTCTAGATTATTCAGTTATTGGATCGTACAGGTGCAGTCAGATTTGAGACATAGGTAAAATAATAGGAAGATGAACAGATTTCTTCTACAAGTTTCATCATTCAAATATAATGCTGGGATTTAAATCAGAAAACAATGGTGGTGAAAATTTTCAAAACAAAATGGGATACAGCACTGTGGGCATCTAATTCAACTTGTGAAAACAAACTCAAGCATTTACTGAGTCAATATCCTGTTTCTTGAGAATTTTAAAACTGCAAATGGGAACAAGCTACCACTTGAGTGAAATCTTTCACAAAAAACTTGAGCTCTTTAAGAACCTTTGCTAATTCTGATTTGTTTTCTTCAAGTCTAGATGTTTGAGTTTTTGTCAAACACTTGGCACACAACTCACTGTTATCTAACTTTCTGATTATTGTTTATGTTTTGGGGTCTATGTATATTGCCAAATCAAATAGAAATGCAAGGAATATGATAAACAACGATTGCACTAAAATTTGACAAGACAAACTCAAAGAAATGATATTGCATTGGGCATAAATCAGATATTTATTATCAGATCTGATACAATGATATCACACTGTGACATCATATGGAAAATGCATTACATTGAGAATTACAAAGTCTGATTCGGTTGCTCGCATACCCGACTTGCTTGCTTGCCCATAGGTATTTAAATGACACCCAATGTAACTTGATGTGGAAGGGAATAGCCTGCAACTCTGCTGATGAATTATGACACAATTCTGATCCAAATTGATAGTGATGGCAGCCTCTACAAACTCTTAGCACTTATAAATGCTCTCTTCCAAGGTACCCACCTTGGTCATAAGTGGGAGCAATGAATCCCTGTGCTGTTTAAAACTTATATGATGCCAAACGAGCCACCAAACCCTTGCCAATGGAATCTGATATTAACTTGATAAAATCTGATCCCTAAACTACAATTATTCCTCAAACCCTAGCTGTCCCAAATGAAGGAAAATCCATATAAAATCACCAAAAGCGCCAACAAGTGTAAAACCACCTGCAAATAAATGATATGTCCAATTCCTTAATGCTGAGTTCTGGCAATAAGCTAAATGTGAATTTTGGAATGAATCCATCTAATAGGCTAAATGGGTGTTTGTCCCCACAACCAAGAAACTCCAAAAGTTTCCATCCTCAGATTTCCTATATATGAAAGCCAAAGATCTCAAGCTTCTTAAAGAGAAATCAAACAAAACGAAGTATATCAAATGACTTCCTTAAACTCCCTTATATAATTCTCTCATGAGGTTTGCGGAACACCTATTTAAATTTGCATTTTTGTTTAAATAATTTAGTATTTAACATGCATATGGGAAGTAATAATAAAGTCACCCCTTCATATAATTTCTTATTATTATAAAGTCACTTTAATATCTTTATAGCTCCATAAGTTGTCACCCTATTCGGCATAATAATTAAATACTTTATGACATTCATATATTAAATGCACATTTGACCCCTTATATGCCCTTTAATTGTAAAGTATTAAATTAAATTAAATTAATTACATTAAAGTCAATGCTAGATTAGACTTCAATTATTTAAATTCATTTATTAAACTCCATTAAATCCTAAATATCAAACCAACAACTGATCCTGCCAACTTTTTGGATATCACCATGGTGCCCTTTGCCCATCCAAATGACTTACCATAAATAGTAACAATTGATCCAAATGTCCGAACGACTTTCTAGAAATAGTAAGCATGTATAAATAGATCCTGATAGACCTCTAGAAGGCAAATCGCAAATAAAATAATGCATTGAGATGGAGAATACTGAAATAGATGCCCAAACGTTTGGCTGAACAACCCAGAATCGCCCTCAAAGGGCCCCAATCGCAACATTAGCCTACGGGGATCACTGCTAATCTGGTTACCTCTCAAAATAGCTAATGCTCAGGAAGGCATTAAAATGGGGATGTTACAAGCTCCATGTTGAGCAATTGAGGTGCCAAAAAAAGTTGCTTAATGTACAAGGAAGCAATGTTTTTACCTCTACTCTGACAAATTAAGTGTGGCATAGCATTTAGAACTAATGTACATCATCCTAGGGGATATAGAATAGAACTCTGTATTATGTAGTTGAATACTCTACATTTTGTAGTTTCTAGATACACTAGGATCTGAACATTCATCTAAAAGATGAACTGAATAGTCATTTTCATATTGATACATATGTACATTTGATTGAATGGAATAAGCTTTTTACTGAATATTTTTATGGTTGTCTAATTTCCATCCATCTCATTTGTGTGTCTTTTTGCATTTCATTCCTATATTGACAAAGTGCACATACATAGATTAAAGGGAACTGAAACAAAAATGAACAAGATAAACACTTCTAAAACATTTACTTTGGTCTTAGCTATAAGATTTTAGACAGAAGTAAACGGAAAAGGAACTTCAGAACTATGGACCGATATTTTGAGCCAAATATAGTTTTCAGGTGGTACCCTATATTCTCAGTTAGGTTCAAGCATTTAGTACCTTTCTTTTCTTAATTATGTGCAAAATATTATGTAGTTCTTGTGTACTTTATTTGGGTCCCATTGGGTGAATCAGTACTCACTTTGCCAAATTTTAATGTTCTTTGACTAAATTATCTCCATCGTTGCTATTTGGACAACAATCACTTCATGTCACCACAAGCTGTTGATGACTCAAGTTTATTTAAGATTTACTGTATTGCATGGAGTAATATAATCAGGATCCTACTTGAATAGTGACTCTAGGTATGATTTTTCATGATTTATTAGTACCCTCAATGCAATTGTGAGTGAAACTTTGGCAATATTCATGTGTAAAGTATCTTTTGTAGGTGAGTGGAGTCTTAGTTTGCGAAGCTGGTTGCATTCTAGAGAACCTTGATACCTTTTTAGCCGATCAAGGGTATAAGTTACTTTCCTCTAGAGTCAATGTTATGTTTAATTTCTAGGATGTTTCATGAGACATTTTAAAATCATAACTATTTCTTCTCATTAGATGGAACATTGTGAATATATGGAACTTAACTAATTCAAATATTTGTCAATGCAGCTACCTGATGCCCATTGATCTAGGTGCAAAAGGAAGCTGCCAAATTGGTGGAAATATTTCCACAAATGCAGGTGGCATACGTCTTTTGAGATATGGGTCTCTTCGTGGAAATGTTTTAGGTAAAGGTTTAGAATTAATCTCTATATGGAGGCTCATTTATTGTTTTTAGTTAAATGTAGAATGTGAATCATTTTTTTGGTTATCACAATAATTGATGTTGCGGAAGGAAAGAAACAAAAGAAATCTTTTTACAATCTCTACGTGCTTATTATCAACCTATTATAGCACTATATCTTAATTTACCTAGGCCATCTTGTGGCTTCAACATTTGTAGGGCATTGTCTTGAGTAGACTACACTACAAGAATATGTTGCTCTTTATAACTATTCTTGTAGAGTTGCTTGGACCATTTATCTAGGGTTTACTCAATATTCACTATTGGCATGTTGAGGTTCTCTTTTTATCTCCTTAATATTGAGATGCATTGTATAAAGTTGGTAAGGGGTGTAGTGTAATAGTGAGTGTCTTAATGAAAGTCATTATTTTTATCTAAAGCTGATGGTCATTTAAATGTCAAAATATTATTATTCAATAATAAACATAATCTTTTCAAAATAAGCAACAAGTTGTATAATTTTTTGTCTTCATTTTGTAATAAGTAGAATAAGTAAAAGAAAAATAAAATAATTTTAAGTAAATAAATTAGCTCCAATTGTTATCTCTTGGATTTGTTTACATAGATGTATTTAAGATATCTGTATCAGTTAAAAATTAAGTTACCATATTCATTCTTAGAGGCTGGAAGTTAAAAGTCGATTCGTAGGTCATGCGAAGTCGGCTTGAAATTGCCTAAAAGTCGACGCTAGACTGAGAAATTCCCTTAAAAATTGCTGATTGCGACCCTCGATGACTTTGCAAGGATTTGAATGACTTCGTTGCAGCCCATACAAACTTGAAACGGCTTTGGGTGACTAGGAGATGAATTTCAGTCACGGGTCAAAGTTTGCTTAAAAAAACATTTTTTAACATTTTGTTGGCTTTTCTTTAGCCTTTTCCACATGAATTACCTGTACCTGACACAACTCTCGGAAAAAACAAATGTATTTGTAGAAACATCAAACAAACACATGCGATTTTTTGGGGTGTATTTGGTTTAACATCTTTGGCATTTGTAGAACGTGGTGTTGGTGTTAGTGTTTGCGGAAACAAATTATCTATTTTTTCATGTTGTGATTCGTCCTCTGTGTGCTGGTCAAAAGATGTAGCCCGTGGGTATTTCTTTTGGTTCAAACTTTATAACTTCATATGGTTGGGATTTCTATTGAGTTAGCAAGAGTCGACATCCACAACAAGCTTTTAAGGCTTCAAAAAATATTGTTATCTAACAAAAAGCTTCAAAACATGTCTACTCTTTGCGATTTGGCTACGAAAACAATACGGTATGTTAGTTTTTAAAATTCCAAATAAATAAATTAAAGCTTCTAATGGTCCATTTGAATTCCCAATATGTTGACAGAGAAAGCATGAATATGTTGACAGAGGAAGTATCTTTTTACATTGTTAAAGTCCTTACAAAATCAAATGAGCCTTTTTCACTTTGATTTTTTTGTTGTGTGTTTTTTTTAAAATTCATCATTCAAATAATGGCTGCAAGTATTTCTAGCATTGGAAACTCTCGCTTCAAAATAGACAAATGCTCCCCACTATGGAAATATGGAGAAATGGTTCAATCAATGCCATGTGGAGGACATTATATATGGATTTGTAGTCACTGCAAAGAGGAATTTTGTAGCTCTTATAGTAGAGTGAAAGCACAATAGTGCTTTATTCATCAAAAAGGTACTAAATTTTTTAAAGGGAAGCCAAGAGTTGATGGGGTGCTACCTATAACCTTTCTTGCAAACCACATTGTAAACAAATATATTCAAGAACAAAAACAAGTAGACAAAGCAGTCCAGAGGGCAAGTTCTCATCCTCTGCAAAGTTTTATGAAAAAAGAAAGAACATCATCTATGTCTTCAACTTCCATTCCCAATGAACTAACTACAGAGGGTCATTCTTGCGTGCTACTCAAGTACTGATTGCAATGAAGACAGAAATGGGACCCTTGGAAACATCATTTCAAAATGAAGCTAAAGATATTGCCGAGCAAGCCATAGCGAGATGCATTTATGCATGTGGATTGGCGTTTAATGTTGTTCGCTCACCGTATTGGCAAAAAATGGTAAGATCAATAAATGAGACAATAAAGGGGTTGAAGGGCTTGGGCAATGAGAAGGTGCATACCACTTTATTGGATAGATAGGTGACCAATGTAGAAGCTTCCATGCAACCCATCAAGGATTCATGGATTGAAACAGGTGTGACCATAGTATCCGATGGATGGAAAGATGCAAGAAATCGTCCTTTGGTGAATGTTATTGCAGTGTCCATAAGAGGTGCAATATTTCTAATAACTGTGGATTGTGAAGGAGAGATGAAGGATTCTTCTTTCATTGCAAACATTCTCAACCAAGCCATTGAACAAGATGGTCCTTAAAATGTTGTTCAAGTAATAACCGACAATGCCAAGAATTTTAGGGCTGCCAACTTATTGGTTGAAGAGCGCTTCAAACACCATGTGCTGTGCACTCACTCAACCTAATGCTGCAAAATATTGGCACTAAGATTGAGTGGATTAAAAAATGTATGAAGAGACACAGGAGATCCAAATGTTTGTCATGAACCACCATATGCCGTAAGTCATATTTAGATAATTCTCAAAATTCGAGCTCTTGAAGGTAAGATTAATTGTTTAAACTTTAAAATTTAAACATGTTTTAGAAATCTTCTCACTTTAGTTTAGTAAACTTTGTGTGTTACTAAATTTAATTTTTAATCTTGACTTTAATTTATTATTGTTTTGATCTTAAAATAGGTTGCTAAGATATGCTTTGTCTCCAACACTATTGTTTTGAGATGCCTTGTCAAGGCTAAATAGGCATTTTCTAGAATGGTAACCAATAGTAGTTGGAGCACATGGAGGAAATCTAATCGTGCCAAGGAAACTTCCATTAAGACATTGATACTAGATGACTCTTGTTGGGATCGTGCTTAGTACGTTCTAAAGTTCACCAAGCCTATATTGAGCATGATCTACTACACTGACCATGGATATGCCTTGCTTGGGTGAGGTATATGATGGCATTGACTCCATGATTGAAGATATTACAAATATCATAAATGAGAAAGAGGAAGATCCCGATGAAAAGTTCTTCAAGGAGCTATAGGTAATCATGGTAGAGAGATGGAACAAAATGACTACCCCTTTGCATCTATTTTCCTTTTCAATGAGCCCCAAATTCTATAGCCAATTAGTCCTCAGGGGAGTACCACTACCTTTTCCCCATACAGAGATCCTAAAGTTGCTCAAGGGCAACCCTTCGAAGAGTCTTTCCTGAGCACCAATGAGTTGTAGTGAGGTTTGAGTACATGAGTTTCACGAGCACTGATGATTGTGGATTTGAAGCTCTTGAAGAAAAAAGCAATGCTGATGCTCATAAATGGTGGCTTTTCCAGGGAAAGATGTACGAACACTTGCAACCCATTGCCATCAAAATATTATCATAAGTAAATTCTTAACTGTTAATATTCTAATTTCTAAATTCTTGTTGATGAATATTGAATAATTTCTTTTAAATTTTTTTATTCAAAACTCTTAACTATCTAATTTCAAAATTGTAAATCTTGATAGATTGCTAATTCATCATCCGAGAGGAACTGGAGCACATATTCCTTCATCTACTCAATAAAACACAATCGACTAAACTCCAAGAAGGTAGATAAGTTGGTCTTTGTGCATTCAAACTTGAGGCTTACAACACACAAAGAAACTACTTACTGAAAAGGGGTGACAAAGCATTGGGATTTTGAGCTAGAGTATGCAGAGTTGGAAGAACACTTTGATGTACTTTCAATCGATGATAGTGATCGCGAAATACTTGGTGATGTTGAAGCTGATCTTGAGGCTGCTAGTAGTGATGCTAGTGGCATTGTTTGTGCTTCTAATCTGCAATCACAAAATAATGATGCTTTTTTTGATGATATTTGACTGATTATTACTCTGGACATTATTGTTTTTCAAATGAAACAATGATATGGTGGTGTATTTTGCTAATTTATTATGTTATTCAAAGTAAATCATTATATATGTGGTGGTGGATGAACTGATTTTCTGTGACATATTTTTACACACACACATATATATTTTAAAAAATAAATCTTGTATTATTAATTATAATTCTTGTATGAGAAAATTTTGATATGGGGGCTCTGCAACTATATGGCTTTAGTGAGTTCATCGCTGCCAGCCATACCATGTGCAAGACCTCGTGGCTTCTCTCCAATCATTTATGTGGCCTTAGTCTTTTATCTTGGTTTGTGGAGTGCTTTTTGGTGTGTGCTTCTCCTTATTTCATCTCCTTTTTTGTGTGTGTGTGTCTTTTGGTGTAGTGACTGCTAGATAGGGTGTTTAGAAAACATGCCTGAGGAGCAAAGTTCTCTCGGCTCCTAGCCTAGTTCACCCTTGTGTAACTCAAAAGGGTTGAATGATAATGATCACTCTGCTATAAGCATGGATATTGATAAAGGCGGTCTAAGAAATGATTTTTATGATGACCATGGTAAGGAATACTAACTAATGATAGTGGGGATGTTAGGCCTTTGTATAAGGCAGTTTTATCTGATCAATCCAGGCTTGAATGTCCACCATTGACATTGTTCAATGACATTTTGTACAAAAAAGATTGTGCTTCAAGAGGACCCACAACCGATGGAAGTGGATTGGGTAGGGGAGAATCCGAAGGAGCAACTGTTGGAACCAGTGGAGATGGTAAGTCCGCTCCCCATGACTTTAAAACTCTCTCCCTCTCTCCTAACGAAGATATGGTGTCGGCCATTAGGAAAGAGCGGTCGCAATTGAAAGATATTGCTATTTTCTTTGTAATGTCCCCATTTTTCCTAGCACTGGAGTTTCAGGGATTAGCCTAGTATTATGATCCTCGTAGGCTAATTATTGTGGATAGAGGGTCTTCTGTGGCAGTGGCTTGGCTTGGGAGGTTCTTATCTTCTCCACATTTCAGTAAGCTATAGGTTGGTCTTCATTTGACTCAGATAAGATTTTGTTTGGGCCTAGTGTTGTGTACTTACTATTTGTGGTAAGTTGTTGTTGATCGAGATGGACCCTTTTTATTTTTGGAAAGTGCATTTTGTCACATGGAGAAATAATAGGTGTCTCTCCTATTTCAGACGACATATTTAAATGATGAGTATTTTGGGAGGTTTTATATTTTTAGTGGCCAAATTATTTTAAATTATTAAATGGTTTATTATAAAGTTATAATTTAACTTTATAATTTCACTTAAGTTGAGGGTTGAGTTATCATTGGAAAGTGCCATTTATTAATTAGTTAAGCCAAGTCAAGTGAGAGAATCTAAAGGAAGCTTCTAATTAATGTTGTGTGGTGACGCTTCTTGAGTGAAGTTACATTTTGGCAACAAAAGGGAATTTGGAGGTTATAAATACAAGCCCATTTGTTGAGAAAAACACGCTTGAATATATATTTGCTTTTGTTGCCTCTGTGGCTTTTCTGAGGTTTTGATTTTCAAATCCCTTGCTGAGATATAAGGGTTTGATCTGAGGTTTTGCTCCATTGCTGAAGTATAGTGGAGATTGGTTTTCTGTGAATTTTGTTCGTGAAGATTGCTTGAAGTCACTGCTGAGGTATAGTGATTTCATTAGGTAAATCTCCTTACTGTGATTATCTATGACTGGGAGATTGCAATTGTTTTTCTGAGAAATAATTAAGTATCTTCCATTGCTGTATTATTGTTTCTTGGAGGACCATTATATGAGATTTCAAAGGTGTTGGAAATCTGGTATGTTCTAGAGCTGCCTTTGAATTTGTTTACAATGATGATCTGAGTGCTCAAGGGATTCAGTTTGGACACCAAATATCCTTTGCATTTGGTGTGGCTTTACACTGCTAAAATGCTTGAGTCTGGAGGTTACTGGAATTTTGCAAACAGGGGGTCCATTGACTGAATTGTGGATGTTAATCTGCAGGACTGAGTAATTGATCCTTGGGTGGTTTTTTCTAATCTGCTGGTGCTTGTATTTTGCGCAGCACTTAAGCAATTAGGGCATGATTTCAGACTAATATCTGCCTATCTGTGAATGCTCAAGCTGGGTGAGTTAATGCTGCAAGTCTGAATGCAATCCTGGGCATTGGGAAAATTATTATAGTTGGAACTGAATCTGATCACGCCTGTGTGCAAATACCTGGGCAAGTATTTTTGCCATTGGTCGTGTCTAGTCTGGATAAGACAACAATCAACATACAAACACTGGTTTGGAAATTCAACAAGTAGGTGCCAAAAGCAATTAGTTGTAAGTCTCTATTTTCTGATTGCCAATAAAATTGTTATCTGATAATTTGTGAGGATTTTCAGAATTATAGTAACTGATTGGAATTACCTATTGTCAATTCAGAAGTTCATAATTGTGTTTTCTACTTTCATGCAATAATGAATTTTCATGATACAATGCAATGGTCTGCAAGTTTACAATACCAAACCCAACATATTTTGGTACTTGGCTTGTCATGGTATAAGAGTTTTTCTTATATATAGCCAGTTTCTTGAGGATTGGTATTTTGAGATAGAGGAGAAGCTACAAGTTTAAAGCAATTGAAGACATATTCCCTCTGTTAGATGTTGTGAGCCGGTGAGGGTTTTTACATTTCTTTGTTTGTATTGATAAAGATTCCTTACCTTCACAAAAATGCTTTGATGACTGGATTGCTAATATTTGGGGAAGGAAGCTAGCAATTCAAATAAGTTTTTGTAGAATGATTCAAAAAAGGTTATTTGTGGTTTTCTTTTAAACTCATGGTATGCAGGAAAGGGTTTTGAAAAAGAATTACTGGAATGTGGGTAGATCTTTGTTTAGAGCTTTTCAATGGTGAGCTAAATGAAAAATGGAACAAGTTGTGGCCAACCAAACTTCTGGCCTTTCGTTGCCCAAATTGTTCAACCTCTTGGTGTTGTGCTACAAGTTGAGGACGCTAGGTAGACATTGCCGTATCTTAATGCTAGGATTCTGCTTTCCCTAGCCCCCGATATTGAATTTCCTGAGTTCATTTCAATGGACTAAGAAGAAGAAAGGTTTTTTTGGGAAGTTTCCCTTTTGGGGAATTTAGGATCTTGCTTTCACTATAAAAAATATGGACACACCAAAAACAGAGTGTCCAGCTCTTAGTAGCCAGCAAAACCCTTAATTTGATGGTTAGCTAAAAGCCAACCCTAAAGAAGGTGATAAATTGGGCTGGAATAGCAAGAATGATTCTAATATACATGAACCTAGGGTTAAGAATACTAATGTGGATAACCCATCTTCAGATGAGGTTCGGGGTATGAATAAAATTTCTATTGAAAAACATGATGGAGGCCTGCTTAGTGATACTGCTAAGGAAACTATTGATAGTGGAAATGTTAGTTTGTATAATCCTTTGTTTGAAGATGATTTTGAAGTGATGCCAGCCTTGGGTTCTGGTATCCCCAGTTCTCCAACCGGTTGTCAATCATGTCGTAGTGATCATAATGGGAAGGCCGAGAAAAATATAAAACTCTACTCCCACCAAACTGAATGCTCAACAACCCTCTCTTAATACCATTAATGAAAGAGCTGAGATTATTAGGAAAACTTCCACTGAACCTTTGAATAAAGATAAGACTATAACTGGGACACTGAAATCTATAGTTGTGCACAAGAATAATGATAATAGAAGTGAGTGTCTAAATGAGGAATCATTTACTGAAGTTACCAATAAGAATGCTTAGAAGAAAAGGAAAATGATTGAAAGACATTCTCTTTCTAATGATAGTAGGAAATTGGGCAAAGAAATTCCAGATTGTTTTAACAAATTATATAATAACAACAAATCCCAACAACCTAAATGATGCACATACACAGTTAGAATATGAGAGGTTTAGAGATGTCCAACAAGAAATTTATAGTTAGAAAATGGTTTAACAATCTTAAAGCTAAATATATTATTTGCTTGCAAGAAATTAAGATTGTGGGTTTTCAGGCTTATACCATTTTGAAATTTATATGGGACCAGTCTATTGGTTTTTATTCTAGCCACCCCAGAGGCAAAGGGGGTAATGCTATTATGGTAGGACCTCAATGGTGGACAAGATCACATATGATGGCTCGTCCCCTTGTCATAGAGCCTTGTGGGTCATTCTTCTACATAATGACATCTCCTAATGATTATAGGGAGCGGGCTGCTCTATGGGAATGTTTATCTATTAATTTACCCAAAGCACAGTGGATATTTGTTGGTGACTTTAATATGGTGGAATACAAGGAAGATAAAAGGGGGGGGAAATGCTCATTGTTGGAAAGGAAATGAACAATTCTTCTAGTCTAACTTTAAAAGGAAATTTAGGATTGTTGAACCTTCGGCTCTTAAGAAGAAAACTTTTTCTGATATTTGGTTTACATGGTGTAATAACCAAGTTGGGCAGAAAAGAGTCTACTATTGACTGGATAGAATGTACATAGAGGATCAAGTATTTTCTGTTGATATGCAAAATGGACATGCCCTTGTGTGTCACTTCCCCTTCTATGTCAGACCACCACCCAATTAGTGCTAGTATCTATATGGACAATTTCTTGGACAGGAGGAAAAAGAAAAATACAAGTTTTAAACTCAATACTTCCTTGGTTAAAAATGAAGACAATGATGAGGCAATCAAAATGGTGACTAGACTTCATAATATTTGCAATCCAAACACGCAACTCAAAGACAGGTGGAATGTTTTAGTGGATTCTTGGAGGAAGAGATATCAGATCATTGGTAAGAAAGAAGCTATTGATAGAAACAAAGAGGAACAAGTGTTACAAAGCATTCTGAACTCCACTGAAAAAGAACTTCAGTTTAAGTGCTCTGACTCTCAGCTGGAAGAGAAGGTAGTTAAGATTAGATGTCAGTTAAGGAAATATGAGCAATATAAAATTAAAGGGCAGAAGACTAGAGCTAGGATGAATTAGATGAAGGGTGGTGACAAGGGTACCAAGTATTTCTTTAACATAATTAGAGCCAAGCATAAAAGAAAATTGATTGAGAATATTAAGATCAGTGGTGATGTAAATAATGACCCTAACTGTATCAAAGATGCCTTCTTCAGCTTCTACAAGGATCTTTTTACCTCAGAAATTCAGTGAATTCAATAAAACTACTCTAGAAAAATGCCTCTAACTTATACCAAAGAAAATTTCAAAAAATGATGCTATTGAATTGGAAATGCCTATAACTCAAGAAGAAATTGAAGCTGCAATTTTCTCTTTTGCCAATGATAAATCACCTGGCCTTGATGGCCTTCCAGCTGAGTTCTACAAACATAATAAGGAATGGATTGTTCCCAAACTTTTTTTTTTTTTTTAGATTGCAGGAATTGGTGCAACACGGCCCCCCTATAAACTGCAGTTTGCCTGGTAAACTTTTTAACGTGACCGGTAGCGCTGGCACGACACGCCCACCGGTACCACGAGGACGGGGGAGACTAGAACCCGTGACCAACCCCCTGCAACAGGGAAGATTTAGCCAACCGAGCTAGGGCCCCCGCCCTAGATTGTTCCCAAACTTATGGAACTGTACGAAGATGCTTTTAGAATAGGGTCATTAGGTGCTGATATTAATAGAGGGGTCATTGAGCTATTACCTAAGGGTGGAGACAAATCTCAAGTCAGGAATCAGAGGTCTATTATACTATTAAACTTTTCTTACAAGTATGTGGCCAAGCTGCTTGTCAGAAGAATTGGAGGTCTTCTTAATGATTTCATATTCCCAACTCAAACAGGGTTTATAAAAGAGAGGTTTATACTGGAGAATCTGATTACAAGCTGGGAAGCCAGAAGTTCAAAATGCAGTATAGGTTCTACTAGACTTTGAAAAAGCATATGACCAAATTGAATGGGCTTTTGTTAAGGGAATGTTGCAGGCGTTTGGTTTTCCTCCCTATTTTTGCAAATGGATAGACATTCTTCTTATGGATTCTTCTATTGTCATTGATATTAATGGAGAACTCACTGGGAGTATTATTTTACAAAGGTCCATTAGACAGAGCTACCCAATTGCCCCCTCTCTATATGTTATAGCAGTTGATGCCCTATTTTATACTCTCATATCTTCTCAATTAGGACCTCCCATTAGAGGGATCACTCTCCCTGATCAAGATATGTTTCTTAATGCCCAGTTTGCAGATGACACTTCTTTCTTTATAGAACTGGAGGAAAGTAATTTTAATAATATGATTCACAAACTACAATTTTTTTGTATGGTCTCCGGGGCTAAAATAGCTCTACATAAGTTTTCCATTATTGGGTGGTCTCCCTCCCCCCCCCGAGTGGGTTGTGAACAAAGAGTGGCAGTGGGCAGGGCCAAGTGACATTATTAGATATCTAGGTATACCTTTTTTAAATAGATCTATTGTAATGTCCCCATTTCCAAGATCAATTTTTATAATAATAATAATAATAAAGTCAATATCAGATAAATAAATCAATAAATATAATTTATAATTATGATTGCATTTGATAAAATAAAATAAATAATGATACCCGATTGAATCTAATGAACAATAATAATAATAATAAGTAAACAAATATTAAATATATAGATCATTTATTGTTTTACTATATCAAATGATATAATATACTATTATATCAATTGATAAAATTTTAATAATAGTAATTAAATATATAATAATAAAAATAATAAAAATGCCGTATTAAATAAATAATGATAAATATAGATAAGAATTATGATAAAAATAAATTAAAAATAATTAACGATAATAGCAAATTATAATCTAACTATAGTGAAATTATAATGAACCATTGCAATTGCATATATAAACTAATGCCCCTACGAAATATATATTTTAACATGTATAATACAGGCAATGAGGAACCGGCGGCATTTGATCATAATGTTATTAAATATAATATAATATTATTAATAAGTCAAGAAAAAGAAAAGACGTGACCCTTTACGGGAGGCTCACAATGCGTATAAACACATATACGCTGATGAAGATGGGAGACACAGAAAGAGCAGGAAGTGTTTAGCATAAGAATTCTTCCAACATCAAGCGCAGACTTGGGAATGAACGGAAGTAATATACAGAGCAGAAATAAACATACACACGCATCCACGCAAGAGGAACGAATTAGATTCTACATAAGGAATCGGGCACCTGTACTTGCAGTTTGGTCAGACTGATAAGATTGAACATCCAGTCATTCCAAGAAAAGATAAAACACATCACAGTAATCTATAAGATACGTTACTGGTAAAAGACTGAGCAATAAGGAAGATATAAAGTCTCCTCATATAAATAATCCCGAGTTCACCGGATATCAAGTGGTAGTAAAATATTCAATGTTTGTATTGCTGTCATTTAGACATTTCAACATGTGATCGGAGCCATAGAAACAGTATCCGGGAGTTACTGCCGGAAAAACAAAGATTACATAATCACATGAGGCGGAAAACCATAAAAATTGTAAGTGTCTAAAGCTTGGAGGTATTGAAACTACATAAGGGTAATTTTGTCACCTCCTAACTTGAACTAAGGGGAAGCACACTAATAAGGTATTAAGACTTGGACAAATAATTCAAATATTGTAAAACCCAACATACATAAGTAGTAATATAAGCAAAGATTCAAACTCATAACAATAGCAGGCCAAGAAGTCTTCTCAGATCAAAGATACATCTTAACATCTCAGTCATATCTAAAGATTACAGTTGGTGACTGATATATATTGATATAGACATACTTGTTCCATTTTGTGTAAAAGATTTATATAGATAGATCCCTCATTATCTTGTATATTGGACTCCATTGCATATTGGAAAAAGATTCTTACAATTAAGAATATAATAAACAGTTATAAACTTCAAGAGGTGTAAGTACAGGGTTATGACAGTCCGTGTTATCAAAATAGTGCCAAATCTTGTGATTCGGACAGAGGATCTTTACACCTATCTCTTAAAGATATGTGGAATTGGTTGTTTTCCAAAATTGAAAAGAAGTATCTAAAGTGTCAAACTCATGTCCTCCCATTGGCTAGCAGAGTTCAAGTGGTCCAAAAGGTTCTATCTATTCATCATATTTACTTTTCTTCTGCTTGGTTGTTTGCTAATTATCAAACTAATAGATTGGAAAGGATCATGAGAGACTTTCTACGGTCTGATGGCATAGGGAACAAAAAGAGGCATTGTGTCAAATGGGAGTGGTGTTGTTTACCTAAAGAAAAAGGTGGTTTAAAGATCTGAAAGCTCAAGGTATGGCTCTAGCCTCTAAGCGGATTACTCAAGCTTTGTCAAGGGACCAACCCCAGAAAGTCTTGGTTAGAAACAATATCTCTAAATCTGGAATAAAAAAGGTAAAAGTTCGATTGATGTTCCTCTATGTGATAAGATATTTGGCAGCTTTCTGTTGACAGTTTTTGGTTTCAAAGTCTTTCAATCTATCTTGAAGGCATGGACTCAAGCTAGAAATCTTATCTTAAACAGAGGCGCCAATGCGGGTTCTCCTACCTACTCTAGATTAGATAGATCTATTTGGTGGGGAGTAGAAGCCAATGGTAAACCTTTGGCACTTACCCAAACCTGTTCTACTAAGAACTGGTATAAATATGGTATCTCCCTTGTCAAGGATATGATGGTCGACAATAGGTTAGGGAATTGGGAGGAAATCTCTGCTAAATATCACATTCCTAATACTCAAAAGAAAACCTACTTTATAATTGCTAAAGCTATGGGTAATTTTTTTCCAGGCCACTCTATGAACGCTAAGTAGTTTATGTAATGGATCAAATGGAAAGATGGTTCTAGTTTTAATGCAGCTTCTACAAAGAAGATCTATAATATGTTGAAAGATGATTGTTCTATTTTTGATAGGTTGACCGTTGAACCATGGTTGGGGGGTTGGGTTATTCAATCTCTAAGTGGTAGTTTATCTTTAATTTCTTCTGGCTCTCTCCTTGTGATCCAAAAAAGACTTGTTTTAGATGGTTATTGATTTTGAGAAAACTAGTTGTTGGTAATACCCTACCTCATGATTTAGGCAATCCTATTGCTTGTGGTGTTTGTGATGTTCTAGAGTCTTTTGAACACCTTTGTTTTGAATATAAATATGCTCATTTTGTTTGGTCCATTTTCTTTGGGTCACCTATTGTATGGAACAGTAGACCTGGTCTCTCTTGGAGTGAAATCTTAGCTGGTTTTGTGGAGTCTTTTGATTTTAAAGCCAACACTTTCTGGTCTGTCCTAACTTGTGAAATCTTGTGGTTTCTTTGGAAGGAGAAGAATGGAGAGATTTTTCAAAAGATGAGGCAACTTACTGAGTTGTCATGTCCCCAAATTTTAATTGAATAATTAAATTAAATTAAATTATTTAATTAATTGGTCCCATAATTTAAATAATATAATAAAAGAACCTTTACGTAGTTACTTTAATTAATTAAGATGGGGCTCAAGATAATAATATTTGTATTTGTGGTTCCAATTGATTTAGTATATCTTGGACCCATTTTTATTTACATAGGTGTGGCCATCGGCTATCTTTGTAAACCCTTGGAAAGTTTCTCCGATGGGTATTTAAGCATGGCATGTAGGAAGTAGTTGGTATGTGATTTTGATTATTTTTTTGTACTGTGAATTCCTGTTGGACTTCTCTGTTGTTCGCCATTTTGGAAGTGAAAGATCTTCCCTACTTGGCTAATTCTAATTTTGGTAGGATTCAATCCTCACCCTATTCCGTCGCCTGTAATACTTCGCTTGGATCTAGCAAATCGGAGCACCATCTTGTGGCAAATATTAATTGAAGTATTATTCGTGTTCAATCTCTTGTTTGGCTTTATTTCATTAATTCGGATCTGTAAGTTTTAGTTGCATGACTGAACCCACCTTCCATCTATACTCCATTCGCCATCCGCAACACACAGTGCATCTTCCGTACTACAGCATAACCCATTCGTAAGACTATCTTTCTCCATCAGTACGGTCTTGCTTCCTCATTCCTACGATCGGCTAGTCATCCCTCTTCACACCCCCTCCACACTGTATGACCCCTTCCTTGACTGTGCACCCTCACTTGGCAACCGTACGACATCTCATCCTAGCTGTACTGCTTCCTAGTATATTGTACAAATTCCACAGTAGACCCAACATATTAACATTGTCAGTAACGGACAAAAGAAAGATCCTTTTCCTTCATCTTGATCTTAGGTACCAAGAAAATTCTATCTTTATGGTAAACGATTTCGCCAACCATCTTGTATCTGTCATCCTGTACTTGACCATGCAATAGTTGGCATGCAAAAGTATTCTTGGAGTATTTGACTAACAAATGTGCCCTCCAATCGACTGGAAACTGAGCCATAGTGTAATCGAAGTCAAAGTTCTCCATTCTCCCAACAAGCTGACAGAATCACCAACTTTGATACCACTGTGATGCTCCTTTCCCAAGGTCTTCTTTGAAAACGATCTTTCTTCTGTCCATTACTGACAATGTCAATCCGCTGGGTCTACTATGGAAGTTGTACGGTATACTAGGAAGTAGTACAGCTAGGATGAGATGCCGTACGATTGCCAAGTGAGGGTGCATGGTCAAGGAAGGGGTCGTATGGTGAGGATGGATGGCAGTAGGTGCCGTATGGTGGATAGTTTTGGTCATACAGTATGGAGAAGTGCAAACCGTATGGTGTGGAAGGGGTGTGAAGAGGGATGACTAGCCATTCGTACGGATGAGGAAGTAGGACTATACGGATGGAGAAAGAGAGCCATACGAATGGGTTATGCCATAGTATGGAAGATGCGTTATGTGTTGCGGATGGCGAATGGAGTACAAATAGAAGGTGGGTTCAGTCATGCAACTAAAACTTACAGATTCGAATTTATGAAATAAAGCCAAACAAGAGATTGAACACGAATAATCCTTCAATTAATATTTGCCACAAGATGGTGATTCGATTTGCCAGATCCAAGTGAAGTATTACAAGCAGCAGAATAGGGTGAGGATTGAAACCTACCCAAACTGGAATTAGCCAAGTAGGGAAGATATTTCACTTCCGAAATGGCGAACAATAGAGAACTCCAACAGGAATTGGTAGTACAAATAAAATAATCAAAATCGCATACCAACTACTACCTACATGCCATGCTTAAATACCTGTCAGAAACTTTTTGAGGGTTTACTAAGATAGCCGACAGCCACACTTAAATAAAAATGGGTCCCAGATATACTAAATCAATCGGAACCACAAATACAAATATTATTATCTTGGGCCCCATCTTAATTAATTAAAGTAACTAATTAAAGGTCCTTTTATTATATTATTTAAATTCTGGGACCAATTAATTAATTAATTTAATATAATTATTACGTTAAAATTTAGGGACATGACAAAGTTTGAATGTAAACTCATTCATTTTTATATTATGTCATAAGTTGCAACGACTCTAGAAATATCCAAAGACAAATTCACGATGTTGATGTGAGAAGGTCAAATTATGATCCACAAAGAAGATGTAGTTTCATGCTAGTACTTTACTATTCACAAAGATATGCTAGGCTAAAGAGAAATGGATAATCTGAACCAGTTCATCAAGAGGCTAAGTATTGAGGACAGATTTGCTGATATCAACAAAGTACACTATGGCTAAGCACTTCCTGGACATAAAGATTAGCAAGGATATGTTTCTCATGTTTTGTTGTTTCATGATATCGTTTTGTATTAACTACTTATGCAATTTGTAGGTTACTTCAGATTACAAATGTATATGTATATGTTTGATAGGCAGATACTCCAGTGTTACTTGATCATCTTTGAGATTTTTTTTTTGATGTTGATACTGATGTTGTAACTCAGAAGTTTAATATTTTACTGATGTAACCTAGATATTTACGCTATGTTAATACAAAAAAGAAATCTTGTGCGGACTAACCCAAAACAAACCTGAACACAACTCAAAATGTTTTCAGACGAATTTCAAACCCAAATCTCGAACCAACATCCGTACCAAAATCCAAATTAACAACTTAGGTTAGTTACTATGTGGCTAGATGTCATGTCCCTTTTCAAATAATTAAAAATAATAATTTTTGTCAAGGCAGGCAGGCCCAAGAAGGTGAAGTTTCGGAAAAAGGGGGTTAATCTTTGGAAACTGTTGGACTAATAAATGAAAATTATTATTAAAATATGTTTCATTAACCTCTCTTGGACGTGAGTTAGGGTTATGCCCTCTTTTAAGGGGTTTGGAGGCATTTTGGGCTCATTCTAGAACTTGATTTTTGTGCATTGCTTTGTTGTTCTTCAGAGGCTGCCAAACCTGTGGAGAAAGAGACCCAAGAATGGGAGTTTGCAAGTTTCTAGGAAGGCTAAGGACGGGAGTTTGAAGCCATTCCATGTGCATGCTCATGCAGAGTTTGCCTTTGTGCTGAACAGTGCAGATTTGTGGGTTTTCGGGTGTGTTTTTTGTAAGAGCTTGGTGTTTTCGGTTGAGTATTTCATATCAGTTTGGGTTGCTGCTGTATATCAGACATTTAGATGTTAAAATAAAGCGGAATATATGTATTTGGTCTTGATTATACTTATGTGATAGATTATTAGTGTTTTTGTGGTGTTTTCGGGCTATTCTGTGTTGTTTTCGGGAGCTCGATGAGCATTGCTTTTATCCTCCGTTTGGGAGCTGTTGTGTAAATGTTATACAGATCTAGAAATGTCATTTTGGAGGTTGTTATGCTGCTGAAATTTCTATAAAAATGTCCACTTTCAAATTTATTAATAATATGTGAAGCTGTGAAGTTTTTGGCACTATTTCGGGCATACCTGATTTGGGGTTTATTGAGAAATTCGTGGATCTTTGAAATATTGTTTGTTTGATCTTAAAGATCTGATTAGAGGCTTGAAATATCATATAAAATCAGTAAAGGGACATTTCACTAGATTCCTCACTAGTGGCACAAAAGTCTGATCCGGATGTGGGCTGACCAAAAGTACCCAAATTTCGTTAGAAAATTCTAGACACACTTTTGTCGTTTTTACGATGAATTTAAAATTATGTGGTAGGACATGGGCCAAACTTGGCTATTTTTGATGGAATTCTTTAAAGTTTATTTTTTGTTTGTTTTAGTCAATTTGACACTCCAACCCTACAATAGACCATTGAAGAGGCTAAAAAGATAAAACATGTCACTTTTGCATTTGTCAATGAACAAGAAATCTTCTTGCCTATAATGTTCCCTCTCTAATCAATATTAGTTGTTGAGGGGTTAGCTCATCATTTTGACCCTCGTGGACTAATGTACTTGGTTTGAGGGTTCTTGGTTAGTTATTACTTGAGAAATGTGGATATCACTTCTTATCAAAGTTTATTTGGATTTAGGTGTTGTTGGTAAAATTTATATTGTAGCCGACAGGTAGAATTATATCCGAAAGGGCGCGTGACGGTTGAGTCACCCCTTCGGGAAAGTATATGTACATTGTCCATAGGGACTATTGAGACATCATCATCATAATCATATTGTAAGCATTGGAGTACATATTGTGTATATGAATAAAGTATCTATTTTGTGTTATATCTTATTGTACTACATGCGATAAGTATCCGTTTACCCTGTACGGTAAACATGGAACAAAGGAAGTGTTATGAAGATTAATGTTGAATCTGCTTAATAAAGATAGGAATAAGATAAAAGATAAGGATGAGATACGCACAACACATGAAGTATTAATTTTAGCACAATAGGTGGAGCGCAGATAGAAGTTTTAGTAGCATACTAATGGACACCGGGGGGGGGGGGGGGGTGAAGGAGCACAGACGGAGGGAGTGCATTCACTTAATAGACTAAGGAGTGTCAACGAATTGCTCGAAGAAACTTGTTAGTGATTGAATTTGGTGGAAGAGACAAGGGAGGAGTTCCTTAACTTGTATACGTCGAGGGTAGAGAATCCAAACGGAAGGGAAGTAACTCGCATGGCTTGAAGTGCCGAAAGAGTACGAACATGGAGTGAACTCTTTGTTCTCGCTACACCCGACGAATGGATACAGGTAGAGAATTGAACAACTTCGCTTGAGGAAGATCTTTTCTCACCGGGTAACGCAGTTGTCCAAAGTAGGGTGGTTGTCCAAAGCAATGCAGTTGTGTAGAACAACGCAGGTGCTCAGAACAACACGAGTACTTAGAACAACATAGGTGCTCAGAACAGTGTGGGTACACAAGTACCACATAATCAAAAGAAAGTAGCAATGGTAGGACCAAAGGAAAAATTGCCAAAGTTAAATGGTGATGGGACAATAAATCCGATTAAACATTGGAAAACATGTGAAACAATATGGATGGTGAATGGTGTAACGGACTAGGATGATTGGGTTCGACAGTTCCCGACGATCTTATGGGGTGTAGCGATTGATTGGTTTTCGGATGTTGATCCGCAAAAACTAACCACATGGACAGAAGTTAGGAAGAAATTCATAGCAGAGTTTTGACTACTAAGGGACAATAATGAAATTGTGGTAGAAATATATAGCACGAAGCAGGGAAAGAATGAAATGATCCGTGTGTATGCAAGAAGACTGAAAGAGTTGGTAGGGAAGATGGAGAGCCCACCAGTAGACGGATTAAAGAAAAGATGGTTTATTGAAGGGCTACAATCGACACTAAAGAAGAAGATGAAGATTGTACCTCCGACATTGTACATAGATGCGTATAATCGGGTGATGGATTTGGAGAGTGAGTAAAAAACGAGCAAAAAGAAGCACAAATCGTTGAACTCAAATGATTCATCTTTCGAAAGTAGTAGCAGTGACGAAGAATCAAGTAAGAAGGTACGAGCATTGCAGAAGGATATGCTACGGATGATGGAGTTTAAAAACTTAAAAAATAATCCTGACTCGGTGAAAGGGGAATTGTGGTGTACGGACTGTAAGGAGGAGGGCCACACAAAGGGCTCCTGCCAAAAAAAACAATTTTGCGATATCTGCCAAATTGCGGGACATTCCACAAAGGAATGTTCATTCAATATGAAGATAAAGGGACACTAGCAAGTGTTACTGACATAGGAAGTGTCCACCGTAGGAGCAGGAACGAATACGAGCAATGACGCAACCTCAGGAGGATACCGTAACAATAACTAGCGCAGACGAGGTGGTAATAATAATAATAATAACAATGGAGGTCGAAGTCGGATATAGTACGACTCGAGTGGACGACTGATGATACAATGTTGTACGTGCAACCTCTAGGGGCACTTCGCCAGAGACTGTACCACGAAGGAAATGCTATAGCTGTTATGCAGATGGTGTGGTCCGGGAGACCACGAGGATTCAAATTACTCGAAGCAAGGGTTGAACCTGTTAAGCATCAAAACATGTGATGAGGAGATACTAGCCATCACTCGTGAACAAGCAAAGAAGGCAATGTACCTAGACACAGAGGAAGAAAAGAAGAGGTTGCAACAAGCATGAACAGAATTGGAAAAAAATGGAAGTAAAAAATTTACAAACAAAACACTGCTGACACCTCGAAGAAGAAACTGACAGAACAAAATATTATAAGGCATGTAATGCAAATAGAAGTTCTTATGAAATTAAATGACCTTCTCATAATGCCTCAGTTGCGGACGGCAATATTGAACATGACACCACTCCCAAAAGCAACAGAAGAGATAGGAAAGGATGACAACGGAGTGACTGCAACAAACCCAATGCTATTGGTACTCACTATGGGAAGACATCTGCCAGTAATAGAGATGGGTATCCTGGGAACCGTACTCACGAACATGATCGTCGACGGAGGGTCAGGAGTAAATGTACTACTGGAGGATATATGAAAAGGTTGGGATAACCTACGTTGTGGCCACTTATATTTCAATTACTCACTACCGATCAACATGAGATTAAGCCCCTAGGGACTCTGATGGCACAACCTGTAACTATTAGTACACAACCATTCCTATTGGATTTTGTGGTCATATCGTTAAAAAGAAAAGGAAACGACGCCATCCTCGGACGAGGTTGGTTGGTACAGGCGAAGGTGAAACATGTTTGGAAACAAAATATCCTGTCTCTGGAAGGCGGAGGCTGGAAATTTATAATTGACTTGTACACATAGATGGTAGGTGAGGAGGCAGCGTCGTTAGATTCCGAAGGCGAAGGCGAAGGTGACGATAAGGGGAAGAAGAGAATGGAACCTAACGAAGGAGTATTGAGATTAGGAGGGTTGAATGATGATGACTTGAACTTGGTGAATGACTTACTCCATTGGAAGATGGAGGATTATGAGCTCTTTCCGAGCTGTAACATATTAGGAGTTAAAGAGGGAAAAGAAGGGAATGAGATTCCGAAGGAGTATAGCGAAGTGAAGGAGGCAGAAGCACATGTAGATGAAATGCTGGCCCATACGTTTACTGATGAAAAACCTATAAAGTATGAAGAGCTTACTATAAAAACAATGAACTTAGGAGATGAAGCCAATCCAAAAAATATCTTTGTGCGAGATGACCAGAATCTAGTCCTAAAGGCAGCAATGTTCAAAATATTTATGGAGTATAAGGACGTGTTCGCATGGACATATAAGGATTTGAAAGGAGCACCGCCGGAGTTATGTGTACACTGGATACCATTGGTAGAAGGTGCAGTGCTTGTACGGAAGTGGTTGTACCGAATGAACAAAAACTATGTCGCACAGGTCATTGATGAGATAGACAAGATGTTGGAAGCAGGAATTATTTTTAGGGTGCAAATGAGTGAGTAGGTATCACCGATTGTGATATCTCTGAAGGACACCACACAGATAAGAATATGCGTAGACTTCCGATGCCTAAATGCGGTAACGATTAAAGATCCATTTTCGATACCATTCATTGATAGCATTCTGGAAGAAGTTGTGGGGCGTGAAATTTATTCATTCATGGATGGGTTCTCTGGATACAACTAGATATCCATCACTGAAGAAGATAGGTTGAGAACAACATTTATAGTGGAAGATGGAGTATACGCCTATAACAGGATGTTTGGACTGTGTGATGCTCCGGCAATGTTCTAGAGAATTATCTTACACATATTTGATAAAATGTCTGTCGGAAACTTTAAGGCATTCTTGAATGATTGGTCAATATTTGGCGTAGAAGATAAGCATATAACAACACTTGGCGAATGCATGGAACGATGTAGGGGAGCAAGACTGCCACTAAATTTGAAGAAATGCAGGTTCATGGTGCTATAGGGGAAGCTATTAGGACACATAGTCTGCAAAGAAGGGTTGAAGATGAATCTTGACAAAGTTCGGGTAATTTTGGAAATGCCACCATCAACAGATGTGATAGAGGTAAAATTGTTCCTCGGACAATATTGGATACTACTGAAGGTTCATCAAGAACTTTGCAAAAATATCCTACCCATTGGACAAGCTAACTTGCAAGGGTGAACCTTATAAATGGGAAGCGGAGCAGAATGAAGCTTTCGATTAACTAAAAACGAGGTTGGCCATAGCACCAATCCTAGCTAATCCGAATTGGGATAATGAGTTTCATGTTCATGTTGATGCGTCGAACTATGCGATTGGAGTGACACTGGTACAGACAGGTGATCATGGACTGGATCATCTAGTATACTTTGTGAGTAGATAGTTATCTAAAGTGAAGAAAAATTACAGTACGACAGAATGAGAAGCACTCGGATTGGTGTACGTAGTACAAAAATTTAGGCATTATTTACTAGCGACATAGTTCGCATTTTATGTGGATCATCAAGTGTTGTTAAATCTTGTAAACAAGTCAATCATACAGGGAAGGATAAGTAGATGGCTATTACTGTTGCAGGAATTTACATTCAAGATTGTGGTATGGCTAGGAAAGAGTCATGTAAGTGCAGATCACTTGTCAAGGATAAAATCAAGAGAGCCACCAGAGGGGGTCAATGATGATTTTCTTGATGTGCAGTTATTTCAGATCAAAGTACTACCACCTTGGTACACGCGTATCAGAGAATATCTTTCGATGAGACAGTCTCCTAGCGAAATGTCACTGAATGAGAGGAGGAAGCTAGTGCTAAGGAGCCGAACATTTCAGTTGATCAATAGGTTATTGTATAAGATGAGACCTGATTAGATATTAAGATGGTGCACGCTAGAAGAGGAGATTCCTAAGGTGTTGAAGGAAGCACATGAGGGACTAGTAGGAGGATACATGGGGCCAGACACAATTGTGGGGAAGATACTTCTGGTAGGGTTATGGTGGCCAATTGTGCACAACAACGCCAGGGAGTGGATCGTGGCGTGTGATACATGTCAAAGAGCTGGGAAACCATTAAAGAGAGACTTCATGCCTTTGAATCCTTCATAGGAACAAGAACTATTTGAAAGATGGGGGTTGGACTTTGTTGGACCCCTTAAGGTAAGTAAATCTAGGAGATGCAGGTACATCATGGTGGCAACTGAACATCTAACCAAGTGGGTGGAGGCACAGGCACTACCGTACAACTCTGCGGTAAGTGCAGCCAAATTTATCTATGGGTAGATAATCACAAGGTACGAAATTTCGCTGCAATTGACTAGCGACCATGGGGGACACTTTGTGAATCACGTTATCCAATTGCTTATTACAGAATTCAAAATTTACCTTTCTCTGTCGAGCCCATACTACTCGAGAGCCAACGAACAAGTAGAAGTCACTAATAAGATCCTAGTCGGAGTGATTTATAAGTCTTGTGCGGTTGAGGGAGAAGATTGGGAAGAAAAGCTACCATTAGTGTTGTGGGCATACCGCACTTCATACAAAGTAACTGCGGGACACTCCGTTTCAGTTGATGTATGGGCAGGAGGCCGTGGTACCGACAGAGTTCATAGTACCAAGTTTGAGGATTGTGAGCAATTATAAGCTCAGAGATATGGAAAGCTTGAGGGAAAGACTGTACAACTTAAATAAACTTGATGAGTGATGATTGCAGGCACAATGAGCCACAAAAGTTACATAGAATAGGCGTAAGGCATGGCATGACAAGCACGTGATGTTGAACAGATCTCAACCAGGCCAACTAGTGTTGAAGTACAATGGTCACAACGAGATCAGACCAGGAAAATTCAAGGTAAAATGGGTAGGACCGTACAAGATCTTCAAAGTTGGCGATAATGGAGCAATCAGATTATGGACGCTCGACGGGAAGTGCTTGATGTAGTGAATGGGTTGAAACTAAAAATCTACCATGAAAGAAATAACGCACCTCCGTAGATGAATAACTCAGAGAGAATATGAATAATAGATTTAAAAAAAAATGTATATATGTAAAATAAGTAAATGTAAATAAAGTATGATAAAGATCTACAAAATAAGAAGCTAAAAGAGAAAAGTATAATATTGATGCAACAACAAAATATAATAAATAAGCTGAAGGCTATATAGAATAAACCGTACGGTCATGGTGAATGTGTATGAGGAGATGACCATACCATACAGCTGTGATAAAGCATGTGGATAGAGTTCAATAGGAGATTAAAGCCACAGCCACAGTATGCCCATCAGTTGAAGGAAAAGGCATTGTGTAGGCATCCAGAAAGGAGAGTGGTACTGTACGGCCATGAATTGGAAGGCAGAGGACAATGTAGGACAATAAGGGAACTAGAAGACTACCGTACGGCATGGAGTGGACTGTACAGTCTTTTTTTGTGAGTTTGCATACTGTACGACCCCGTCTGAGGGAGGAGATTGCATGTTATAAGCCTGTACAATAGATGCTCACCGTACACCGTATGGTAAAGTCAAAACAAAGAGGCACAAGATCACCGTACAGTTGTATGACCAATACAAATAGTGTTGTCATCATACGGTCAAGAGAGTGCATGGGCATATGAATTAAGATCAAATTTCATATCGTACGAAATAGAAACACCATTGTACGACATTGAGGAGAACAAGGGAACACTGTACGGTTATGCATAAGATATTATGTTGTGTGGATAGCCAAGGAGATAAGAACTGTATGGTCATGTGAATGAAGAAGGAACATTAAGAGTAAACATTCATAGGGACACGTTGAAAGAGTACCTTCGTATGGACAACTAGATCTACAAAGTATAACCCTACTGTGCGGCATTGGTAAAAAAAAAAACGACGGCAAATCAAAACAGTTCACAATGAATAACGTAGTGAAGAAAACAATAGTGGTTGGCAGAAAGTATGGGATCGGAAGAAAGTCACAAAAATGGTGTATTCCATGGAATTCTGTGTGGGTTTGAGGGTGCTAATTTG
The DNA here is from genome assembly GCA_028749045.1 of Cupressus sempervirens. Lineage (NCBI taxonomy): Eukaryota > Viridiplantae > Streptophyta > Pinopsida > Cupressales > Cupressaceae > Cupressus > Cupressus sempervirens. The sequence continues at coordinate 246,919,460 of CM053783.1, forward strand.
GGCTCTGCCCCTGGACCCCGCTTGGGGCGTTACCCCCAAGACCCCCAATCAATTCAATTATCAGTCTTGGGAAGTGTGAGCAGTTGATGAGACCTGGAGCTACTGCAGGCATGGAGTGTCCATATGCTAGAGGTGGAGAGAGCACTAGAGTAAGCCTTTCGAGAGGGGTGTCGTGCTTTAAGAAACTCAAAGTAGGTGTTGGACGTGAGGCTGTCTTGATGGATGCATAGAGAGCTCAGGAGGAGCTGACCATCTAGTTGGAGGCAGTAGAGTGACACTTGGCTCAGCGTACCCAGGAGTTTGAAGCAGAGAAGGCGGCACAGGTAGCTATCAAGGTTAGATTGACTAGGGAGACAGTATTGTGTTAGCAGAGGCTATAGATGCAATGTGTTTTTTGAGACCAGTTTGGTGCAGGCATGGGAGGAATGTGAATGTGATGTGACAAAAAAAAATCTATCCTGTTATAGTTAGTCACAGTTAATGTATTCCATTTTGTTAATTTGTCTTGGTAATTTTGTAATTGTCTTCCGGAGATGATTTTTCTTTTTGGGGTGGATGATGTTGGTGGTAAAATCTATATTGTAGTTGACGAGTAGAATTGTATCCAAAATGAGTCACCCCTTTGGGAAAGTATATGTACAACATCCGTAGGGACTATTGAGACATCATCATTATAATCATATTGTAAGCATTTGGAGTGCATATTGTGCATATGAATAACATATTTGTTCTATGTTATATCTTACTATACTACATGCGATAAGTATCCGTTTACCCTGTATGGTAAACATTAGGTTCAGGGTTTGCATTAGTTGTTGGCCCAGTTTAAGGGATTTACTATTTATAGTAATTCAATTTCACCCAGTTACCACTTTTGGTTGGACACTTCGCACTTGGCATTTGCAACAAATATTTGGATTTCTAGTTGATTTCTTGGATGAGATTTAATAGATTAAGCTCATGATTATTTAATTATTAATAAAGTTACACTTCAGCAATAATGTATTATTAAAGTTTATTATAAAGTTATAAAGTAATGGGGCCAAGTCTTCATTAAATATATAATAATACAGTTACCTTACTCGGTACTGTTGATGTCAGTTTTGTACCACTACATAACATATAGCAATTGAATACTTGACATGGAATGTCAAATACTCAATCCCTCTCTTGAAAAGTTAATACTCATGAAGACATAAGCAAAACTCCAATGTTCCTTACACCTATGGATACTAACTTAGTATATCGATGTGATTTGCTGATAATCACGTAGGCAACCTTACACTATTTGTTTGAGGACAACTTGGACTTTTGGTGGGATGATGGTGAGGATGGTTTTGTATGAGTTCCAGATGATGTTGGTGGAGATGGTGATGTTGATGGAGGGTGAATGTTCTAATGACTTACACCTTCCTGACCACCTTCTTCAAACCTCCAAATACTATACTAGCTATTCTACTCCTACTCCTATGAATGGAAAGATTAGCAAATGGACAGGGATCAAATCTAATGAAAGCTAACCAGCGGTTCTACCTCCATAGATGCAATGATTCAAGGGAAAAGGACTAGTTTACCACACAAGGCTTCCTAACAAGCCGCTAGGATTCTAGTGGCCTAGTTATAGATCCCTATCAAACATCTACTAATATCACCATGCAACTATCGATCTACTCTTACTCAACAACTTCTTGAAATGAAATCTACTTTAACAACTTAAAAGAAAATCTTATTCTAACTATTGGAGTAGAAACCATGGAACAATACCAAAAGTTCTTAATCACCATGCAAGTCACAACAATGAGAAAGAAAAACAATTTTGGCATTATCTTAGCAACAATTTTTTTCGACCCTTTACAAATGAGAGAAAATGGCTTTATATAGAGGCCAAAATTTACAACTGACGGTAGAGATAAAGAGGCAAAATCGACGATCCAGATTGGATCCTAGAAACCTTAATTAGGGTTGTCACCCCATCGGCCAATGAGAAGACGCCACCTCACCAATGGACCAATGAAAAAAAGGAAAAGTGGCAACCAATGAGAAAGCACCAATATGGTAGCCAATTAGAATTAGACACTTGTCCTATCCAAGAAGAAAGAGAAATTGCCACTTGGGCTTACATCAGATGATCTTCTAATATAGTTCTACCCTTTTCTTTCATCCTTTTAGCCAAAGTAATGAACTTGGCTAGCTTGTCGTTGACTTCCTTCATAGGAGGGCAAGGTGTATGTTTCATGTTGAGCTCAGTTGAATTCATCATGTTGCTTGCTGCTTGCAGTTGCTTCTCATGGTCCAACTCATACTCTTTTGCATATCTGATAAAGGCATTGAGGGAGGCAAGGGTGCCCAAATGTTTCTTCTTAATGGCAACCTTCCCCAACTCATCCAATCTTGATCCAAATTCTATCTCATTGATGTTCTCCTCTTTGATATCTTCAAAATCAAGCGTTGCCCCAACATTGCTCATCATGGTTGAAATGGAAGTGTCAACGCCTAAGCTGTATTGTGCAATCTCGTTCTGTACCTCTTCAAGTATTCTCAATCTGATAGTCAAGACAACAAACCAAGACTCCATTGTACTCAATCCTCCTTCATCTACCAACTTGGCTCTTTCCAAATATTTCTCTGGTAGCTCAATGAATGCCTATAGTCTTGGAATAGCTAAATCCTTGACGGGAAGGAAATCCTTCCATTCACCTTCAAATGTTATGAATTTATCTCTAATAGCCACTAATGACTTGAATGTCGAGACAAAGGAAGGCGAGAAGCTAAGCCAATATCTCTTCCATGTTGTTCCCGCTGTCCTGAGGAAGGGCTGCCTAGTGCAACTGTTGGATAGGCTGACAATCTCTCCAATACTTGTTCTCGGCCTCCAACTTTACGATCCTTTCGTTTGCCTTCCTCAACCTTTCTCTAATTGAAACTATGCCCTCCTGGATCTCCTCACATTCCATATCATCCGTGTTTCTTCCCAAGTTATGCTCTACTATCTCGTATTCCTGAGCTGCAATCTCATCTAATGCCTTGTTAACCGTTGGTATAACAATCTGAACATTTTGGTGACCATCGTTGTTGCTCTTGATTGCCTTTGCTACTGTTTTTGCAATTTGTTTATGGTTCTCGCTATCACCCTTTTCTACTAATCCTTGGATGTCTTCAACTGTTCTGACAGTCATTACTTCGCCTCTTGGCATAAGCATTTTCCTTAACAATAGTGGTGTGGTGCATCTCCCCAAATTTGGATTTGGTTCAATTAGCCAGACATCACCAACAACCTTGGGCTCCTGACTCATTTCCTTAATATCAATTGGCCGATCCTCTTCTCCGCTAGTGACTGTCACATCTTCTCCATGTTGGTTCTCTGAGAGAGGAGAGTACTCGGTGCTGTCACTGTAACCGCTTGATTTTGAGTCAGAGCTCACCTCTACAGCGGTCCCTTGTCCAATTGTATTACCTTCTTGGCTTCTAGCCTCAATTATGCTTTCTCTTGACAATGCTGCATTCTGTCTCTTTGCTAGAGGTTCCCGATGTTCTTTTCCTTTCTCAACCTCCAAACCTCTCTTCTTGCTTCCAACTGTTCCTTGCTACTAGCTACTTCCTTCACTTTTCTGTCCAAGTGACTCCGTTGGACCTTCCTTTGGTTTCATTTTTTCATAAGGTGTACCCTTGACTTTGTAATTTCCTCAACTTCCCATTGTACCACGATTCAGTGTACAAATCAACTGCTCTTGCAACTGCCTCCAAGGAAGGATCCTAATGATCATCCCAATCCACTGGATTCAACTCCGTTCCATCCACTGTATCATAATCTTCTCTTAGCACATTTTCATCATCTTCTAGTTGATTGGGAATATTAAGTCCTCTCCATCTAATTGCCCTCATCATGTTCACTAACAATCTTGAGAAAGCTACCTTTCTCACATAAAAGTCATCTTGGGCATTTGCCCAAAAATATTCTAGAGTAGGATCATGTTTAAATGTATTTCCGTAAGATGCCTTGATAAGACCATTAGAATCAAATCCTTGCCTTGCTCTATACCATGCTAGATGATACCATTCTAATTCTTTCTCCGCAGCTGCAAAGGCAACAGGATTGGGGCAACTATCATTGCCAATTCCAAATGAGAAGGTAATCCCTTTCTCACCCTTAAGTTTTATCATTTTGTCATAATGCTCAAGTTGCCTAGCCAATTCCATCAAAACTACCTTGTCGGGTGGGTACCTTGGAAGTCTCTTGGGACAAACTGTGCTTCTTGCTACTCTAATATAAGTGAACTGCGGAAATTGGATGAACCAACTCCCATACTTCTTAACTTTTTCTTTTGCTTCCGATGAGAGCCTCTTAGCAGGTGTCCCTTGCAATATCCTTATCGTCTTCATGGCAAAGGCATCACAAAACATCTTATAATCCTTGGTGTTGTGCAAATGAAGCTGTGGATAGCACGCATGCACCAAACATTGCTTGGGCCCATTGCCAATTACTCCTAAGGCCTTAAGTCCAGGATTTTCATACAATCTCGCAATTAGATAGAACAGATAGGATGCCATATAGAATTGCTTTTGATTTTGTACGGTCCTAAGTTGTAATTCTAGATTCTCGCTTATGATCCTAGCCTAATCAAATCCTCTTTTTCCTTTTTCAATTTCATTAATAAAGTACATCCAATTTTCAAATTGCATACCTTGAGCTAGGCCCATGATCCGGCTGAGAATCACAATGAGGTCGCCATATTCTGATTTGAAATTTGACACGGTGAGCCTTGATGATCTGGTGACTCCCTTCTTGCCTTCGTGTAGCCAATTCTGCTTTAGATGAATGAAATAAGCCTCTTGGTTATCTTGAAATGACTTGGCTGCCTGATCCATCATTACCACTGTCATGCTTTTGTACTAGGGGATATTGAATGCTTCTTCGATCACTTGTCCGCCAATGTTGGGTAACACCCTCTTCCCTTTCCAAAAATGATGAATTTACTAATCAAATCAAACTGGGATGCACATTCCATTACCAATTCTGGACAAGGCAAGTTAGGAGGGAAGGTCGCCGTGTGCAAAATTCTGCTTCTCTAAATTTTCTTTTCCATGGGGGATTGTCCTCCCTTCAAGCTGTTTTTTAACTGTATCATGTTTATTGTGCCGATATTGGTATCACTTATTCGCCTCACTTTCGAGAAGAAGGTGGTCTTAGGCATCATGTCTTCTTTGTCTTTTTTGGTGTTCGTTCTTTTGGGTTCTTGCTTGCACTAACATCTACCATCCTAAACACTTATTTTTGCCCCTTTGTTCTAAGTGATATGGACTACCCTTATCGATCTCCAACCTTCTTTCTATCAATGAATTCTAATTTATTTTTGCCTCGCCAAGTCCTATCACTACACTTATCAATCTCTAATCTTCAACCTAGAGGTGGGACTACCACTTATTTCTGCCCCTTCGTTACCTTAGGATGGACTACACTTATATCTCCCAACTTCAACCTAGGGTGATTTAGCTTGTTTTTGCCTCGCCAAATGTCCTATCAAGAAATCTACACTTATCTCTCCAATCTTCAACCTAGCAATGGGAGGATGAAGCGGTGGACGATGAATGCAAGAAGAACATAAGGGAAACGAAACCAAGCAAGAACAAGGATTAAAATCTGCCTTTGAACCAATCTTCAGCTCTAAAATGAATTGAATTTTGCTTTGATTTTACCTTTACCAATAGCCGGGCTCTCTTTGAATTTGGATCAGGCCTTAAAAAATTCAAGCCTCCTTGCAAAATCAGAATTTTAATCTCTTGGAAATTGCCCACACTCTGCCAAAAAATCAGACCTCGGATCATGTATTTCCTCCTCCAAGTAAAATTGCCTAGATCTGGTGCAAAAAATTGTAGCTCTAGCAAGAAAATCAGATTCCTCAAAAATCGCCAAACAAGAAGAAAGCACTTAGATCTGCCCCAACAAAACTACCAAGGTGTGAAATTCGCTCAAATTGGAGGAACAAGAATGCCAAACACATAGAACTGCCCTTCAAGGAAAATCGGCGAGGGCAGAAAATTGCCTCTTTTTGTGAAAAAATGGCCAAGCAAGAGAATATTCAGGTCTGCTCCATCATTGCCAAGGTTGAAATTTGCCCTCCAAAAAATCGCCAAACACATAGAACTGCCCTTCCTTAGAAAATCGCCAAGCTAGAGAAGAAAGCTGCTCCAAAAAAAATCGCCAACCACAAGAGAAGGCTGTGATGGAATAAGAAATGGAAGAGGGAGAAGCCCTCTTATACCATTTTCCCTTTACTCCTCCAAGCTGGCCGACTAGCACCTATAGGAGAAGACAATGAAATTAATGTCTCATTAATGTTCCCAATTTAAGTGCCAAGCCAAAATTAATTTTGCCTATAGTGAAATTTGCACATTTAATTGCTAGTCAGGACCAAAAATTACAAAATAAAATTAAAAAAGCCTTGGAGATGTTAAAAATTTCCATTTAATGACATTTTGGTATTTAAAATATCATTTAAAATCGGATTTAACAAGATAGCATTGATTTTCAACTTTAATTTACCAATCTTTTAAAATATTTTTAAAAATCTTCAAGGCAATTTAAACCAATTTAATACAAAATTTTGCAATTAAGTCCATCTTCGATTTTGCAATGCAATTTCAATTTTTTACCAAAAATAAACCATATTTCTAGCATCCAAAATCTATTTTCCAATTTAATTTCACTATCACAAAAATTTTTGTTTCACTGAAAAATTTAAGATTTTCCAAAACAATTAAATCTAAAAATTTCTTTATTTTGAAAATGCTAAAGATTATATAATTACATCCAATTTTCAAAATCTGTCTAAGTCCACAAAATTTGTAAATTTATCCTACCAAGTATGGTTCTAACCATCGAAAAAAAATCGTCTTTTAAATTTGTTTGGCCTAAGGATAAAATTACAAGATTTGGAAAATTGAGTTAAGACCGGGTGAAAAAAAAAATTCAACCACATCTCTCTTGGCCTGAAGGCTTCCAAGGCGTAAGATCTTCTAAATCGAATTTTTTTTGGACAACTCCGAAAAAATCTGCCATGGCGATCAAGAAAGGGGGTCCCCAAAATTTTGGGGCGATGATGTGAGAACCTCACAATAGGTACCCTCTTTCATTGGATTGGGTAACCCTTCCTTCCACCTTTGCCTTTTGTAGTAGGGTTTCAACTTTGACCCATTTATTTGCATTTGGAACCTCCCGTTTTTTGGAATCACCGTTGCCATTACACCAAAAGCTTGAGCTATCAATCAACGTCACAACAACCAAAGACAAGGATCTATGGGAGGCGGTTAAGCACATGTCACAAATCCATTGGTCTATGCTAAACAATACCTCCACCTAGAGGGGACGGAGGCACCAACCTCGCAACAATCCCCCCCTTAGCACGACCTGAGGGATTTGAACCCGTAACCTAGTGCTTTGATACCACTTGTTGGAATCACTATTGCTGTTACACCAAAAGCTTGAGCTATCAATCAACGTCACAATAGCCAGAGACAAGGATCTACGGGAGGCGGTTAAGCACAGGTCACAAATCCATCAATCTATGCTGAACCATACCTCCACCTAGAGGGGATGGAGGCATCAACCTCCCAACACCGTCCATTGAGTGTCCTTAATTTAATACCCTCATTTTCTCCAACTTCTCTCACTTTATACGGACTGAGCCACTTGGCTTTGAAGTTCCCTGGTTTGATTTCATTCAGACTGTTATAATTTAGTATGAGCTTCCCTAGGGTGAATCACATCTACCTAGATATTCTTCGTGTTGGACCTTCATTGTTGGGCTATACCCACTGTGCACTACGCCATTGTCCAACGTTCATTTAACTTATTTAAGGCATGTAACCTTTCCCTTAGGCTTTCCATATCACCTTACCTATTCTTGATTGTTATCCTGAGATTCCATACCACAATTTCTATGGGTACAATAGCGTCCTGGTTATAAATTAACGAAATGGTGTTTGCTAGGTGGTTACTTTGTACATTGTGCAATAGGCCCACAAAAAAATTATTAGCTTGTTTTGCCAATCTTCCTGCTCTACCCACATGATTCGTAAATTATCGACACCAAGATTTTGCACATGGCTTTGGCCTAGCCATTCACTTTTAGGTAGTAGGGGCTTGATAAGGAATAGAAGACTTGGATTTTGTGGTTAGCAACTAGATGACACAATTTGCAAAGCGGCCCCCTTGGTTACTTGTCAACTGCATTGGAATAGCGTACCTTGTTATAATATATTCATAAACGAGCTTAGTTGTACTCAATGCGGAGTTGTCAAGTAGGGCCCATGTCTCCACCCATTTGGTAAGGTACTTTATTGCCACTACAATGTATCTACATTGTCTGAATTTGGTAGCTTGTAGTGGCCCATTGAACTTCAACCCACATCTCTCAAACAGCTCCTATGCATGTGAGAAACTCATGGGCACGAAGTCCCGCTTTAATGATTTCTTAGCCCTCTGGCACATGTGACAACCCATGACCTATCTCTTGGCATCGTTATATATCATAGGCCACCATAGACCTGCGAGTAGCACCTTCTAAGTCGTCTTGTTTGATCCCATGTGTCCACCCGTCGGGCCTTCATGTGCTTCCCTAAGGATGTTGGGGACCTCTTCTTCTGTGATACACGTACACGCTTCATCTGGTCCCATCTTATACATTAGTCCATTAATTAATTGGAATGTCCTACTCCTAAGGACTAGCTTCCTTCTCTCTCTAGGTGGCGTATCCCTTGCAAATTGGGATGTAGACAGGTACTCACCAATACTTGTGTACCATGTGGGTAATATGATAATATTGATGCAAGGCAGGAGGGCCCAAAACCACTCCCAAGCTACCCTTGCTAGAGTCACACACGGAAGCCAACACAATATAGGAGAAACCATAAGAAAAAATATTCAATTCAATGCAGATATGATGAGATAGTCTTCTTGCAACATGCCAAGCATAAAGCCAACCTGGTTGCAGCCATATACATTCAAATTACAATCTGGGAGCTTAGAAGCTTGGGCTTACAAAGTCAAATTCTTCTTAACTTCCTCCTATCTAACTTCATTCTTTTTTCTCAATCCTAGGTTTTTAATTATATAGCCAGCAAGACCACAAGTCAGCTTGTCAGGCAATTTATTACAAAATATAGAGCCTACCCCAAAGGGGAAACCAATGACCAAACAAATATGCAAAATAACATCTGCACGAACAAGGATAGGTCTACACCTGATCCAAGAAGCGAACCCCAAGGCTGCAGAAAGCCTTGATATCACATGTAACCTCGCCGAAGAGAAACCCATAAGTTACTCAAGCTACTAAGAAATAAACACGCCTCGAGCAAAGAGAAGGATAACTCCCACATATGAAGGAATCAATTTCCGCGAGCATAGGAATAGGATCCACAATGGGTCTAGATTAAGTATCCAACTGCGCAGAAAGAAATAACACGAACAACAAAGGCCATTCCTCAAACAAAAAATAGGAACAATTAACAAGAAATCTTTTTGGTTGATGCAAGATTGCCAAAGCACCCAAGATGCTCCTGCATCAAACACCTAGGGTATATAAGGATTGATGTCCACATTAGGAAGCCTTGATAGTGTGAGAAGTATCATGAAGATCCAACTTAGCTTGAGACATCCAAGAACTGTCTTCAATTGGTTTATTCTACCATTGAACTAAGTACTCTTTGTAATCCTTTCCTTTGGTGCTTTTGCTAACTTTGGTATCCAAATTTTGACAATTCCCTCTTTCTTCTTGTTGGGATACTCAGATTTATCAGATGTTTGTTCATCCAATTCATAACACTCAACAATGTTTGGAATATTGAAAATAGATAAAATATACATATCTTTAGGCAATTCAACTTCAAAGGCATTTCTATTGTCATGTTTCTTCAAGATCTTACAAGGCCCAAATTTCGTTATCTTCAACTTATTATATGTCCCAACTTGAAATTTGTTTTTCTTCAAATGTACCATCAGTCATCTCCAACTTCAAAAGTTGTCTTTTCTTCTTATCTGCTTTCTCTTTATATCCTTGATTACTGTTATTCAAATTATTATTCACTTCTTCATGCAAATTCTTCATAAAGTGCACAAATCCTCCAGCTTTAGCACACTATTCCTTACTTCAGCATCCAATTTCCTCAACTCTGTAGCTCCTCTATAACTCATGCCATTCACAATCTAAAAAATTGTCTTCTTAGTACTTCTGTTCACTGAATTGTTACATGCAAACTCTGCTTGTGCCAAAACTAAGTCCCAAAATTGTTTGAGGCCTTTTATGAAAACATTGCGGTTTGTCTTCAAAGACTTTTGCTGAAAATCACAAGCCTAGTCCAGGGTTTTGATTGTGCAATTTCCTATTTTGAGCAGAAGTCTCTAATTTTCAGTGGTTGCATGCACTTGCATGTTGCTTGCGTGTGCTATTTTACCATGCAAAGTCTCATGTTTTCCCATAGGAAGGTTTCTTTGATGAGGTTATGACCACAAGATATGTAGTCTTTTGCAGGGTAGTTAGATGATGACCACTAGGTTGGGGAGGGGGATTAGGATAATAGAATGTTTCTTTAATGGTCATCTACTTGTCTTTAGTTCATTTAGGAAAGTTTCCTATTGTGTCTTTTGTTAATATTTGTTTCTTTTGGAAACATCTATGTAAATCTAATATAATGCACAACATCGATTTACCATAACAAATACGAGGCGCCAACATTTAGAAGAACAATGTGATGATTACTTGATCTTCTTCTTGAGTCAGATCTAATTCTCTTTTCAAATCATTTAAAACATGAAAAAAGTATTCCTCAATAGCCTCTTTAAAGTTACTTTGAAATGTGCACAAAAGGCTCCTGTGGATCTGGTACTTAGGCAGTTACCCTACTGGTAGTGCCCCTTCTTCAGGCAGTTACCTTTGTTATACTAAGTCACCTAACCGGTGTTGTTATCATTTTATGAGAATTAGCTTCGGTGTTGTTTTTCCCATGGGTTTTTCATGTAAAACCTTGTGTTCATTGTGTAGGTGTCCGTGTGCTTTAATGCTTATCTTTTGATGGTATATTACTGCACTTTAACTGAAAGATCTTAAGTAGCAGGGGATGTATGTTAAGTGTTTATCGGCAGTTGGAAAAGCTTTAATGAGTATGGAATAACTGATTCTTCCCCCCTTCTCAGCTATTTGTCTTGTTCAACACATTAAATTCTTTGTTGGAGGGAAAAAAGTATGATGAAAGGAAGCCATCCATTGGCTGCAACATCAGTTTCCTGAAGAAGTCGTTTGGCTTCATGGTGAATGAAGGGGACAGGTGGCCTATGAGTTAGCTCTGTAGTGAAGGGTTAGATAATGATGAGGAGGAAGAGTCCACTTCCAATGTAATTATCAAGGAGATCTTGGCAGCTGGTGAGGAGCCTTGCAATGTAGATGTGCATCAACATTGTGGCCTTGTGTGTTCTTTGTGGGAACAGTCCTCTACTAGGAGGTCCTTTGGAGATGCATACTGTTTGGTGGTTTCCACTTTCTAGTGATATATTGGATATACATATTAGATATAGTGTAGTAATCAAATTAGGGAGGGGTGGGTAGCAATTCTGCTACTTCTGTTAGCCTACTTCAATATACGAGGCCTTGATATGTACCTAGTACTCCCCAATTTTGTTCTTGGATATTGGTTCAGGTGTTGATAGTTGGATACATCCCCCCATTTTTGTAATGTGAACTGATGTTGTGGATGGTTTGGTCCTAGTTGGACCCCTATCTCTCTCTCTCTCTCTCAAGATGCTGATGTAATACTCTTTTCAATTAATATAATGGGTGCTGCCCCTTGGCAGCTTCTTACCAATTGCTTATTAAATTTATTAAATATTTGAATATTTCTATTTATGCTAATCTCTCTCTCTCTCTCTCTCTCTCTCTCTCTCTCTCTATGCACACACATGATTTTTATGTTAGCTTTGTACCCAAAAACATGTCAAACACCAAATATTTTTTTCAAACTCACATACCTAAATCCTAACTGGTAACATGGACAAAATTTGACCATTTAGACCTTCATTGCATAAAATTATTGCAAGTTGAATTGATTTGAATGTATATGTGAATATCACAGCTCAGCAACTTGCACTCATTCTGTTAAAGCTGGATAGCACTGAGAAATGAACAGTGGAGAATTTTCTCAGTATAAGTTTCTTGCTTCTCAACTTTTTGAAATGATAACCTGATCAAACCTCACTGAAAATTGGCATTGTTTAGGTTCTGAGTACTCTTGAGATTTTTAATTATGTGTGCTACATTCAGGACTTGAAGTTGTTCTTGCAAATGGCACCATTGTTGATTTGCTTGGGACCTTAAGAAAAGACAATACTGGCTATGATCTAAAGCAGCTATTCATAGGTCAGTTGTGTTGAAATGTTCATAAAAAATGATTGATGTGTGCACTATTTTATGTTTTAAACATTGAGAAACTGTTTCTCATTCTTTTCAGGTTTATCTACTCAATAACAAGATCACGTTTAACTTCCATGGTGACCATCGTGTTTCCCTTGAAATTTTCAGGCAGTGAAGGCACCCTTGGCATTGTCACAAAAGTCTCGTTGCTTGTGGCACCAAGGCTTTCATCAATAAATCTTGCATTTCTTGCTTGTGAAGATTACCCTAGCTGCCAGGTAATATAATCAATGGATTACATTCATTATTTTTTTGTCTTTTCCCAGTATCTATCTAGCTTTGCTTCCCTTATTGGGTTGTACTGGAATATAACTTTTGTCAAAGAATTTTATAAGTACATTATTAATAGAAGTGCATTCCATAAGATATATAACATTCTATAGTGATATTCAATTACATATTTTCTGTGAGGCCCTTTTCTTAAGAGCTTGAAAGTGATAAAAATTTGGGTCAGTCTGGACCAGATTTAGGGATGTTGGCAGTAACTGTTCAATATACATCAAGATGGCTATAGCAGTTGGGAGTCAATAAAAAAATACCGAAGTTTGAATTATACTCCAGGAAACTTCAAATATTGGCATTGGCAATGTAAGAGATGAGATGAACATCTTAAATGGAAACAGAGCAGTGATTAGTTTGCAAGAGCATTGAACAGGGTTGTGGGTGGCAGCTTATTCGTTTCCATTATCTGACATGTGCTGTGGGAACCAAAAATGTTGGAATCTTATATGAAATTGATTAGCTATAATTGACAGCATAAGCTAGCATCATGCACATACATGGGAGGTCAGAAATTGAATTGTCAAATGTAAGTTGTTAGTGTTAAGGAGTTTATGATTTCAAAAGGGAGGTCTCTGAATTCTAATGATTGCAAGTGATGAAAATAGGGAAATGGTTAATTCTATACCATTGTTGTAGTGTGGTTGGGACAGCAGAGAGGATGATAGAAACTTAACTCCAAACTTTAAACATGTAAGCAAGTGGGTTGTCCAGTCACCAGGTCAAACCGGGTACCACAATGAGTAGAGATTTATCATCAGACATCAAGATTAATGGTTGAGCTATGTTCAGGTAGAACAATCCTGAATCTGAACTTTACCGGGTGAAACTGCTTAATGTTGGTTCAATATGTTGAAGCACACACATTAGAGTTGAACTTGATAATCCAGCTCTGAAGACCAAGGAAATGGCAAGTCCAATACTCTTAATTTTTAAGATCAAAGGTCATATTGAATTATGGAGTAAATCTCCTTTTAAGCCTGGTAATTTGACATTTGACACAATTGATGAGGTTGAAAATCTAAAATATTTAGCCAACTTCTTTATTACCAATGGAGACACATAAACAAACATCCGTGTGGTCAAACTCTATATTATTATCATACAGAATAAAAATAATAGACGAGTCAGACCAAAATCCACTGATAATAACTCAATTGAATCAGATCCCTTGGTAGCTGTTTGGGGATTGGTGAAAACTAACCGGTTTAGATTTGTTATCGTTTTTTTGACACCAACTTGGTGAGCAAACCAACTCCTCTCTTGAAGGGGATTTTAGGTCCCCCCCAGGCTCGGTATACATGAAAGCAAGTTTGTTATGTTTACTGAAGTCTTATAAATGAATGCTCAATTGAAACCTGTCTATACTGTGGAAACTAATAAAATGGTGTCTCAGTATGTCAAAAAACCTTGCTTCTTTCAAATACAGAAACACAATTTAATCATGATATGAAAATGAAAATCATATGGTTTGTGCTTCTGAAAACGTAGAATTTAAAACCTAATGACTAAAAATTCTAATCTGAACACATGGCATAGGGTTGAGATAAGAAAGAGTCTGCTATTTGGGATGAACAATGTTGGTTGCCAAGCATCCTGTAAGAACTCCCACCTGGTGGAATTTAAACCAAACCAAGTTTTTGCCTAAAATGTTAAATATCTTTTGAAGAAATATCATCAGACAGTTGCCTTGCAAAAATCAAATGGAAACTATTTGCATATAAATTCCATCAAACAATTGTATGGTTATTGAAATCTGTAGTTAGTAAGAAATCATGAACCAAATAGGTAGTATTCAAGCTTAATTTCATCAAACATAGCAAGGCTTAATACATCAGCATTTAATCAAACACAGAGTGATAAAAGTTTCTGATTTTTTATCATAAATTGTCATACAAATGACTGATAACCATGCAGTTTACTAGTGCACAATCACAGTAGTATAGCAACAGTTGACATGAAAAAAACTACTTCAAAACCTGTCTATTTTGTGCTTTCATTTCATCAAACATATAGCAGAAGTCTTTCAAGAGCGTAGCTAAACATTAGACTGCTACAGACATTCATGAAATGACAAATCTTTAATTATTACATCACCTTAATAAGACCCCAGGAGTTTTCAGATTTTACAATACCTCAATGCTGCAAACTTAAGAAATCTAACTAGTCAATAATATGTTCTAGACGAAGGCTTGCAACTGTAAAAGACTTGGACAGCTGCGTTATGATTGGGACTGCACAGACTGTTTATTATCTTTCATCTCTGCCCATGTTCTCAAGCTTCGATGTGAATGGCTGCCTCAAACATCTGTTCCAAATCATCCAGCAGCTAATAAACCTTATCAAATACCAAGGAGAAAGTTTCAATATCTTGTACTTGGACTTCCAGACCTGCTTCTATTGCATGTCCTATTCCAGCTATTAGAAATTCTTATTTATCTCAAGAATCTGCAATTCAATCCCAATGTGAATTTTGATTGAATCCACCAAACTGAACGGATGGGTTTTCATCCAGTTTTCACTTATTTTAAGGATCTTTGTCCTTGGAAAATCCAGTCACTGATTTTCAGCAACAATGGAGAAAAAGTTTCAACATTCAATTCTCATAACATATCTCAAATGAAAGGATGGCCTTTCTTATATTGCTTTTTAGTTGCTGAATGCTTGTACTTCTAGCAATGTGGGATAAAATATTCTTTACTTTTAATTCCTCCTTATAAAGTAGACATTCTTTACTTTTGATTCCTCCTTATGAAGTAGCTTCTCAAACAAGCTGGAATAACTTAAAGTGACTTTGCATTATAACTTTATTATAGTCACTTCGTATTTCAATTAATGATATGAACTCAATAATTACTTTTTTATTAAAGTATTACAATATTCTAACTCCATCATTAATCATTGTAAATGATTGAATCAATTCTGACTTCACCATTATGTAGCCCACTGCATTTACTGCTAACCAGGGTGCTTTACAAAAAGTAGTAAGGATCCATCTCTATCAACCCTCATTTTACTATAATTAGTAAATCTTAGAATACCTGATCAAAATGAAGGGGCCAAAGATCGTCACTGCAATTGAGGCCAATCTAGGTGCCCTGCTAAATATAGAAGTGCTGGATAAATGACTTACTATAATTAGTAAGTTTATCAAACTGAACCAAATGAAGAGCAATCCTGAATGCTTGTGTACTTCAAAAGGGTAAAGGCCTCCAGTTCTGCCAACTGGGAACCCTCTAACCGTCTGACTTAGCCTACGAGGGCTAATGATAGGCTAATCCAAACCACCAACTAGGGTGAGATAAAAGGGGACATTACACATTCCCACACAAACATTTTAAACCAACTTTACAACAATCAGCCGTGATACAGTTTAAAGTATAGATACTACATATTCAAAGGAATGAATGTTGTTTGCTTGGTTGAAGGACACTCATATAAGCTGCAACATAATTTTCCATATAATTACAATATTCAAACTGGAAACTGGGAGGAAATGAAAAAAGATAATTTATTAAACCAACACAAAGATTGACAGCAAAGGTTCTGGCATTTGTACAAAAGAAAATCTGAGTATAGGTAGATTCTGTAGATTCAATTACAAATTGTTAGAATTTCAACAGCTAGGAGTCATATGGTTCATCCTCCAGAGAAAAAAATGAATCAACTTTTCTGATTTTATTGGATGATTTGATTTTCCCTCTTAGATTTCCTTTGACTATCTTTTCAAATTTTGCAACCCATTCAATCTGCCAACATTACTCGTTTGATTCAAAGGGGTTGGTGCCTTTCATGTTTCTCCTAATTCATTTACTATTTTACTTGATTCATTTCACCTGGAGCCAGATTAGTTAATCAATAAACATACCACATGACATTGATTACTTTCTTAATTCGGTCAGTAGATTGAAAAAATCAGTTTGAGTTTTCTTTTCAATGGCAGATTCGCATGTTAGGAATTATACCTGGTTTTATTATTAGAACATTTATCAAATTCAATCCCAGGGTGATCTGGCTTGTCTACCAATGAGAAGATAGATGCTAAATTTAATCAATACATGGGTTTTTAGGTGTAACCACCTCATCAAAGACAACTCCCACAGCTACAAATAAACCTGGGGTAGGAAACGTTGGAGGCACTGTCGGCATTAACATTATCATAGCTTTCCTCTAACAATGTCAATTGTTCACCCTATATTTTTGAACATGGAGAAGCATAAATTAATTCATAGCTTTTCATTACCATTTTAACCATCTGAATAGAAGTGCATAAGTAAATAAAAAACACACAATGCACACCGCACAAGAAAACCAAGACTTTATGTAGAATACCCAAGAAGGGAAAAACCATGGTGAGGATGAATTCAATACATGAAAGAAGTATTACATGAGGCTCACTGTTGTACTTGCATTCTATTGATGTGATTTTTATGACCACTTCAACATGCAGAACCGAATTCTTAGTATTCCAACTAAAAGACTGAATCTCCAACAGTCTCTTGAATAAGGAAGCTCGTATGCTAAACGATGTATACAGTATACAGATTGTGTGATCAAATGAGAATATCCCAGAGTTTCTTCTAGTTGTGGGCTCTCATTCAATTGTAATGATGTGATATGTTGGTATCACAAAGAGACTTACACTGTTCAATCAATGGATATCAACTTTGCAAATGCAGACGATTTAGCAATTGATGCTCTTCAACTTATTCTAGAAAAAAAATTGCAACCAGGCAAAGGGTTTAGGAATCTAATCAAGCTCTAACAATGTAAGAGACTATTGATGGTGAGATGCAACTTTTAACCAGTCCACGCTTTGCGATGTCGACTGTGCATAGAAGGATGCTTGTGTCTAAGGATGCGGGAGTGATGTTCATATTATTAGTACTAATCAATCTTTCTCAGAATTCTTGATAGGAAGTAATGAGGTTATGCAGCAAGGTAACCATCTCATGATGCCACCAATCGTGAGTTGCACCATCTAGATGCAATGTTGCAAACTTAATTGCATCTACTTTTGTCATTGCATGAAGAGTCAAGAAAGTGTCTAATTTACTAATCTAATCTCTATCTGCGACCTTCACTCTGCCATCAAATGTACGAAGTTTGAGCCTGCTAGTAGCATGTTTAAGATAATTATTTTGGTTCCTTGGTCTTCTCTGTTGCCTTGGCCTGCTATGCTCTTTCTTTTGAGTCATGAATCTATCAAAGGGCAAGTAATCTTTAACTCTTTGTGGCAATGCCTCCCACTCATCATGCATGGCCAAGACACTATCAACAAATGCTGCACTTTCTTCTTCTACACTCCCTTCCTCAGATTTACTCCTCAAGAACATTGGATGTGTAGGCTTTTTATAGTTGCCTGTAGAAAATCTTCTTGCCCAAGGGGTCCCATCTCCACTATCATGCTCTTCTTGATCGTGACTTTTTCCTCTAGGCAAAGACATCTTCCATATAGATGCGGCAAGCTGCAACAAAACATTTGTCACCAGTTGTTGTCCTGCCGCAAAACCCCTGAATATATCCATTGCCTCTCTTTCTTCATTATTTCCTGCATTTCTAGGTGGACTACCACCTCTCCTATCACCCATTATCTTTAATGGTAATCTTGTAACTGATCAACATGTTGTTCTGTGCTTCCCCTATGTGTATAGTACCTATATGGATCAAATCATTGCGGCTACATATGAAACCCCAACCTTGTAGGATGACAGGAAAATGCTTTGATACCGCTGTGATGAACCCTGCTAGTTCTCTTTATCCAACCTGTAACTGTTTCTGGTTTGTTTTTGCAATGTTTTGGATTTTATTTGTATTTTTTAGAATATATGCTTTTTATGCTTTCCTTTTTTTGAAAATAATAAAAATAAAACACAAAGCTTGCATGAAATGAAATCTGAAATTACTTCAAATCACAGGCAGGAGTTTCTTTCTATTGATTGATATTTACATTGCAAATCAATTGCAATTGTTAAATACTGAAATGAGTTTTCATCTTGGATAAAGATCCTGGAATTAAATCACATCCCTTGGAGATGTTCTAGAAACCCTCCAATTTGTGCACAATGTTCTATTTATAGCTGGGAATCCAATAGGATAATAATTAAGCATAAATTCTAGGCAGTTTGGCCTAGAAACCAGATGCTGTGCTGAGGATCTCGTGTGGGGCCTGTAATGCTGTACAACTGCCCTTGGAATTTTTATTTTCTGTCAACAAAACACAGCTGAAGACCAGCCTTGGGAAGTATCTGCAAACACACCCTTATTTTAATTACAAAACTACCTAGCTTCACCAATTTAACTAAAATGGACCTCTATATGAAGCCCACAATCAAACAATGATTCAACTAGTTTTTCATAGCCTTAAGATTGCACAAACATTGAAGATATCGTCCTTCAATGCTAAAAATGGCTAAAACCCTAGGTCACATTGCACTCTTCCTTGGAACATCCAATATAAAAGTCAAAACTCATAAACAAATAATCAATCAATTTCATTTCTAGGGCTTTTATAATTCCTCAATAAAGTTTGACTCATGAGGCTTCACCAATATGTCACTTTAATTACTTATATAACTGTTTTTTGTGGTTAAATTAAGTTATGTCATTATTAAAGGCATACTTTTCCATTAAATGTAATGGCTCCTCAATAATACTTTATGAAGATAAGTAATAAATTTACAATATAACCATTATAAATAGCTTTATTAATGTCACTATAATTTTAATATCTCATTGACTACTCATCATCTCTCTGTATCATTTGAATCGCGCAACCAACTGCCTTACTAAAAATATTAACGGTTCTCTCTATCAACCCCTAACCTACTATAACTAGTAATTCCCTGAATATTTGATAAAATCAGTAGTGCCAAGGGTCGTCACTGCATTGAGGTCGGTCCAGGTGCCTTGCCAAATGTAGAAATGTTGGATACATAACTTACTGTAAATTGTAAGTGTAGCTAACTGAAACAAACAAGGAGCAATCCTAAACACTTCTGTACTATAGAAGGGAAAGATCCTCTGTTTTGCCAAATGGGGCCTTCTAGCCATCAGCCTTAACCTACGAGGGCCAATAATAGGTCAATCTAAACATAAAACATGGCAAGCTAAAATGAGGACATTACACTTTATAACCAATCCTACTTGTCAAAAAACACAAAGGACACTTCAACAAACACTTTGACTTAAATACCTTTAGGAATTTTTGGTAACTTGACCACATTATGGAACCACGGGAAAATTATGATGACACATCTAAGCAACTCTTGGCAAGGGAATTTCCATTTGGTGTTTCTCAAATCAAATATCATGGTTTATCTAATTTGACACCTTCCAATACTATACATGAATTCGATGTTCAACAGTTGTGCATTTTAGGCATGTATCATTGTTATTTGACCGCGTGTTTTCATTATGAAAGTCTCTATGATTTAGCATTCAAGGTCATCCCATTTGACTTGACAGGTGTAATATTTTATTAATATTATGGGATTTCAATTATAAGACAAATGTGTTAAATACAGTTTGCTGCCTACATTGCTTCTGATGTTTTGAAGAGTATAATTTGGAGATTAGTTATCATACAATTCTCAAAGTGGATATGTAAGACCAAAGACCTTAAAATTTGAGAAAAATACTTGCATAAAAGCTCCTGAATTCCCAGCTCAAACTTTGTCACTTTAGAGAAGCAATTATTTGGATTTTGTGCCTGTACAATTGCTACAAGAGTCCATGTGGTTACTGTAACTGGAGAGTGTACAAGAGGGGTCTGTTGAAGAGGGATAACTTGTGATCTTTACAAATACACTAGAATGTATTTCAGGTTCGTTCTGCTCAACATATAGAGAAAAATGTTCAAGCATTCCTGTTAGTGGATGAGAATCTCTCTCACTTTTCTTTTCATGTTTACTTTTGAAATGGTGATTTTTGCTAGTTACTGTAGACACTTCGAAGAATGTAATCCATGATTGATCTGATATCATTACCAATTTCTGTAGTATTATGGAGCTGGCAAGGGAACAATTGTTATGATTTATATGACTGATTCTAACATAAATTTGATTGAAATTTGTATTTTAATTTATTTTAAATGTGTCCCAGTTGGACACAATTTACAATAATTTGTATGGTCTCTTTCACTTTTAATTTGATGATAGATGTTATGTTATAGGAATTGATACCTCAGATGTTGTGGAGCATAGAACTATTTTCAAGTTGACAGCTGTATTAAAATTAAAAAATTTCATTCACTTTTTACAGAAACTACTCTCTGCAGCAAAACAGCAGTTAGGGGAGATCATCTCAGCATTTGAATTTCTAGATCATTCTTCTCTGGACATGGTAAACACAAACTTCATTTTAAAATTATCTGCATGGTGGGAATTTTTCAATAATGATATTTGCTAATTTAATATTCAGACAAGGAGACTTTTGAAATATGTATCAGTATTATTTTTCTCCATACTAATCTATTTGACATTTTGTCTATTAGTGCTATATGGACTAAAAACCTTAAAAGTACTCAGAAACAGAATTGATTGGAAATCTAAATGAATGCCATTATACTTGACTTGGTGGGGGTTGTAAATAAAGTCAGTTATTATAGTTTCCCCCTGGTAGAAGCTATGATTTTCACTATGATATGACATCTTATCCAAGTGGTTGAGCCACTAATTTTACAAATCCTCATGTTCTAATTAGTAGGAAACACATATATCCTAGCATCTATTAGGGAATCATCACTATAAGTCTAACTTGCCAATTCAGAAGCGGGTTCGAAAATGGATGCGGGAATTTAATTTTTGGATGTGAATTCAGGAGGAAGTGTGTGTGTGTGTGTACACGCAAAGAAAGGCACAAAATATACAAAAATAAATCATTTGATAGTATGATACTTCACCATTGCTCAAGATTCAAGATATTTCATGTGTGATACTTCAACGTAAAACAGTAAACTTCATAGACACAAATAATCAAATTGAAATTCATAAATAAATTAAATAGACAATAAGTTATAACTTATAACCGATTGCTCATGTTCAAGATTACAACAAAATTAAAATTTAGTTCATGATTGAAGGTTCAATCAACTAATTAGATTCCAAATCATAAGGATTTGCAAGAAAATCCACATTTTCATCATTTCTTCCAACTGCTGCAACTTCAAGAACATTTATACCAAAAACTGCTCCAGTTGTGCTAGGTGCACCATGTGTCATGGTATCATCCTCATCATCCATGAGAGTAGTAAGATCATGAACCATTACATCTAGATTTGCACACTCAGGGGCTTATTCCCAAAGCTTGTCTGCCCCTTGTATTGATTATTCTTGCGTGACAAAAGACGCAAGTTGGTGTTGATGTAGACCAAGTCCCCATATTTCTTGGAGCCCAACCGGTTGCACTTCATTGAATGGATATAGGAGTATGTACTCTAATTCCTTTCAGAAGCAGAAGAACTAGCAACCTGGATAGTACTCACAAGACATACGAAAGCAAAGCAAATTAAAGATTGTTAAAAACTAACTTCTACAATGCAAGTGGTAAACATAAAACAAAAATAAATTAGAAACTTGTCATAGGATCTTGATTGCAAGAGGTAGATCCTTGAAAGGTTGACCATACATGTACGATCATGTGATAGCTCCCATTTTATTTTGGTCCTTTATTGCATATGGAGAATGTTTGAGTCCCGAAGAAAATAACCCAAATTCTAGCCTCACTTTTTCATTCATTTGTTCATCTTGGAAGAGTCTTGTAAAAGCTTTATACAACCCATTAGCAAACTCCTCACCTGCATATAGTGCAACTCTATTTGACATAGTAGGTACTTCCTTGCTATAGTGCCTCGGATATAAGTCATATGCAAGGAAGTGCAATGGGGTAGTCATCTTCTCCTAACGATGATGGATGGTTGCTTCCACCTTATTGCATAAGGCTTCACATGTTGCGGGGTCACTCTCATGTTTTTGTATGGATAATTTTGTCTTCTCAACCATGTTGTCCATGCTATCATACACATCCCCCAAGCAAGGTGGATCTATATTGCAAAATTGGAGTATGGTCAGGATGGGCTTGGTGAAATCCAATACAAATTCCACTCAAGCCCTTTGTCATCCATAACCAAAACCTTGACCTTTTGGGCTCTTTTTGAATTTGAAGCCTTTCATATGCCTCATTGAGTGGAAATTATCTTTTGGCTTAATGCTTCTTGCACCTTGACAAGCTGTCTCATAACAATAGTATGATATGCAAAACGAGTCTCGACAACCTAGGCAAGTTAAGGATATGTCAATAAATAGTAAACAAAGACATCTTTATACAATCTGATAATTGAATATGAGCATAAAATCTATTCAAATTAAATAAATCCATGAAATTTACTAATTACAATTTATGTTCAGAAACTCCAATTTGGACTATGATCTAAAAATGGATTGTGACATGTGGTTCATCACAAACATTTGTATCTCCTCCTCCTCTTGGGATATTTGCTTCACCCAATCTATTTGACTGCCAATCTGTTGCATGATCAAGTTAATGAAGTGTACGGTGCATGGAGTCCACAAAATATGGTCGTATCGACCCTCAATCAAAGCGCTTGCACCCTTGCAATTTTTCGCATTCTTTGTAACCACCTATACCACATTCTCTTTACCCTCATCTCGATGGCCTCAATAATAATAGTTACACGTTATCTGTTCCAAGATTTTTACACCCATTAGAGACAATAGTTACACCCAATCTTTTCCAAGATTTTTTAATTGGTTGAAGTTCTTTCGCTATATGTATCTTCTCCTTATGCAATAGAGTGGTGCCTCCATTTCCTTCCAATATGGTGATCTCACCGAGTTGAAAGAAAGGCCATTGGCATAGAGGCAATGTGCAATGACTTCATCTCTACGGTCTCTTGCCTCCTTTTTTAATTGCAATGTGCAATTGGCCTGTTTTGCGGGCTGCGATTTCCACTTCTTCCTCTCCCTGTCCTAGTACAAATACTTGTAAGAATGGATGTTGGGAGGACATAATTGGTTCAGTGGGTTCTTTGATCTTTTTCTTTGTGGATGGAGGTTGATAATAGCTTTATTTTTAACTTTTAAACCAATTCATCAACAACTTCTTGTTCTTTTACAAATGAAGCTATTTTTGCATTAGTCATCCCATGCCCACTTTTGCCTTTGCACATTGCAAACTCTTTGCCACCAAGGTTCATAAAATGAAGCTTGACTTGGGAATATGAGCCATTGAAAGGTGTTCCTTTGTTACTTTCACGATAATTGCTCTTCCAATAACATGAGCCACCTCCTACAACCTGTGATATTCTTGTGGTGCGTCTCCATAAAGGAGATCCTACATCAATTTTGAAATTATCGATTCCTTTCCCTCCTTTCCCTCCTATTTGAACTTTGACTACTGGTGTAGGCCATTCTTGTACAATACAATCTAATTTCTTGCTATAATAAGAAATTAAATAAATATAAATTAGGAAAACAACTATGAACATCAATCACACAAGTGCAAAAAAATGAAAAATCTACTAAAATAGATAGCTAAACACGTTTCTTTATTTCTTTTAAAAATAAAAAATGAGAAACAATTCAAATTTTTTTTCATAAATTTGAAAAACTTAATCAAAATACTCAAGAATAGGATCAAATGCTTACCTTAGATGCTTAAAAATCTGTTGAGGAAGCTATGTCCTGCCCTCCGATTGATCCTCATCAAAAATAATAAACTTGCCTTCAAAATACCAAAATGGAAACCAAATGAGAAGAGAGGGCATAGATGCTAACAAAATGAGTTGTGAATGCTCGTATGACCTCTTTAGGGTCATTTAGGGTTTGGAAGGAAAAAATAAGTTTGAAATATCATAATGGAGCACTTGTCTTTTAAATTTTTTAAGTGAGAGTGCTTTTGTTTTTAATGTTTTCCGGGCTTGACACTTGTGGAAGGTCCTAGATGGTTTGGGAAGGTTTGTGGAAGTTATCTAGAAGCTATCTACTGGCCCTGGATGTGATTGGAAGCCAACATTAGGCTTCCATCCACATCCTAGTGCTTGTGGATGGCTTCCACGGGGCTTTTGAAAGCATCCTGCCTCCAATCACCTCCACTTCAAAATTCAAACCATCCATGCCCACATTAGTATCTCGGCTATAAGTGATAGGTTGTAGAATTTTTTTTAGGTATTAGTATTTGCGTATGTTGTTATCAATTAAATAAAACTCAGAATTTTGGAATGATCCAATTGATTAATGAATAAAGATGGTAGGCGTCAAAGGCTTGATGACTTTCCAATAGATTATGGAGATGGATTTTTAGAATTTGCAAAATCCCAAGATCAAATACATGTAAGCATACTGTACATAAATGGATTCTATGTTACTAAATATAAGTTTACCCCCCTTGGAGACATATATATGATACAGATGGATTTGTTGAAAGGTAGATGGATAGATAGGTGGATAGGTAGAATGATAGATCAAAGTAACAAGAATCGGAATTGGATTGGAATCGGCAAGGTCAAATCAAATTGCAAATCGGCCACGAATTGGCAAATGAAAAAAACCCTTGAAATTTAGTAACTTATTTCATAAACCCTTTATCGCTGATTCGATTCACCGATTCGCAAAAAATCGTTTGGCTTGAATCAAATCGCCAAATCACATGAATCGTGTGAATTACTGCGATTCTCGTTACTATGTGATAGATATATAAATAGATAGACAAATAAGTAGCTAGATAGATAGATTAGAAGGGGGGGGTGGCAGAGAGAGGATAATACATGATTCATTTATATCATTGATAGGATGAAATATCTTGAATAAATAGATTAGTTTGAAGTATATCTAACCTCTTGAATATTGCTGCTACAACTAGTAAATCTTTCAAACCTCATCAATGATGCTATGACTAACTTGGAATAGCTGAACGAAGGTAGAAGGGTGACACATTTATTTACTAGTGCAGGTAGTGCTCTCACAAGCTTCAAATTCCTTGCAGCAACCATAAACTAAAGGGTCGGTGTTTTGGGCTCAAAATATGGCTTGCCCCCATCAATGTCTTCCTAGCTAGTGTTGTGGAAAGGAGTAACATGATAGTCATGGGGATGGCGAGGTGTATGGTGCATAGTTAAAATGTGTCATGTGGTTATTGGGCATAAGCTATGAATATTGTAGTAACAAAAGTTTGGGTAAAGCATTGCAAAATGTCACTCCCAAGGAAGAATTTTTCAGATTGGAAACCTTCTATATATGATTTTTGAGTTTTTGTTGTATTTATTTTGTATGTATATTCCCAAGGAAAAGAAAAGTTATTTAGAAGGAAAAAGAAAACCGTATCCATTAGTTGGATATGGTGAACAATTTGTTAGTATTTGGCAAGTGATGATGCTACTTGGCCTGGTGACTTTGTCAACTACATTTGTTCCCCAAATCATGTAATGTCCCCATTTTTAGCAACCATCAGAGTCAATGAATTTAGCCTACCAGTGGGTCCTTGTAGGTTAATACTGGTGATTAGAGGACCTTGTTGTAGAGTTATTTGGCTCACTAGTGAACAATTATGAGTGTGTATCTCTCCAGCCCACCATATATTTTGAAGCTAGGTTGTTCAGTGGGTTTTGGCTCCATTTTGAGGGATTTCCTATATAGAGTAAGTCAATGGATGATTCGAATGAACTCAGATGATTTAGAGGAGTGATATGATGCTGTTAAATGTTATTTCTAACTTCCAGATTAATCTCCAAGATTCTTGGAGGGACCACCTATTTTTAGAAAGTCACCCAGTTGGGATCGTATTTCATCATTACAGTCATCTCTGCGCAATCAGATTTCACTTCCAATGTGATTGGGCCATTTTTTCAAAGTCATATGTATTATTGGTTATAATTTAATTATGTGCACTAAGGTTTCTAATAAAATCGTTTAATGGACACCTTAGTGTTATAGCTTGTTAGAATTGGGATGAGAAGTTTTAAATCATGGGCATGTGAAGCAAGGACCTTGTGTTTCAGCATATTATTATTTTAATGAAAAGGTCATTCTTGGATCAATAGGGGAGTTTAAATTAATAAATTGACCTTTATTATATGTTAACTTTAAATTATAACGTAAAGTTGCTCTTGGAGGGAAATAAAATAAAATATTTATATTTTGAACTTTGCAACCAAAGACGCACATATCTAAGTTATGTGAGTTGTGTGCTCAGAGATTCAAGCTCAATTTTCATTTGAGAACTATAAATGCATTCAATGAACTATTCTTATGCATTTACAAATTTCTCAATATTGTTCCTTGAACTTTCCAAGGTTCATTACCAGAGATGAATTTAAGAATCCATTTAGATGCTAATGCAATTTCATGTGTCTAAAGATCTCTCATTCCAAGGCCTCCCCAATATCTAGGCATACAACACCATTTCCAATTCACTATATGTCTTTTCCTATTGCCCTTGTCATCTGACCAAAGAAAATATCTCAATATTATGTCAAGCTTTTCAATCTGATAACTATTAAAGAGCCGAGCAGAGGCAAAATAAATTGAATGTGATGAAAGCACCTTTTGAACAATCTGTGCTCTTCCTGCTAGTGATAAAAGACGAGACTGCCGTTTATGATGTTTCTTTTCAATCTTAGCATATATCCAAGTCCACATATCCTGATTGAGAGAGATGCAGCAAAGGGAATTCCAAATACCTAACAATATTGTTTAGGCCATCCCATGTCCATCCTTTCTGATCAAGCCAAGTAGGGCTTAATTCATTCCATCCCATGACTATTGATTTGTGAGGAGCAATCTTAGCTGCAGAAGCTGACCAAAATAATTTAAGCCTAAGCACTATGTTATCAAAGTTTTCTTCTTTAATCTCAATGAAGAGAGTTGTATCATCCAGAAATTGAGTATTGAGGAGATTATCCCGATTAGGCAGTGAGATGTCTTTGAGAGGAGTCCCTAGAGTGGAAGATCTTAGGATATAGAATATAGCATCAGCAACTAGCACAAAAATTGAGGGTGCAATAGGACATCCCTGCCGAATGGATCTTTGAGGGATAATGGGTTCAGAGAGATTGCCATTGATATCAAGAACAATAGAGGAATCTTTGAATAAGACCTTGATCCAATTGTAGAAGTATGAAAGAAAACCCAAGGTTGTGAGCATCCTGAGCACAAATGGACACTCAATCCTGTCATAGGCTTTTTCAAAGTGTAGAAGAACTATAGAAGCCTCTTGTCCACTCTCTTTGGCCCAATTTAGAGCCGCCCAACTTGTTATCAGATTTTCAAAAATGTATTTTCCTTTGATGTATCCAGTTTCTGTCTCTGTTTTCTAGCAAGCAATTTGGCAATGATTTTGTATGAAAGATTAGGTGTAATTGGTCTCCAATTACCAATCTGGGATTTATCATCTTTCTTAGGTATGAGATGTATGACTCCACTGTTGATTTTTTCACCCAAAGATCCTTTGATGTATGCTTCATTATATAGGTTGAATAGTTCCAAGGCAATCCATTCTATATTCTTCTTGTAAATTTCAGCCGGTAGAACATCAATCCAAAGGGATTTGTCATTGGCCATATCTCTGATAGCAGCTTTGATCTCATCAATAGATATAGGTTGACTCAAGGTCTCTTTCCATTCTTCTAAGATTTTATTTGGAATAACCTTCAAACATTTTGCAATGGCAATCTCATGATCATTATTAAACTCAAAAGAAAACAGTTTCTAATAATATTTAAAGATCTGAGTAATCTCATGAGGGTCATTGGTGTAGCTCATGTCTCCTTCTATACCCTCAATTAACTCTCTCTTTTGTTTAGATCTAACCAGATTAAAGGAATACTTAGATCCTCTATCTCCTTAATGGATCCAGTTAGCTTTGGCTCTGATTTTTTGACCCCAGAATCTATTATCTTGGATTTTCCTGAGCTCCATTTTGGTCATGGCAAGATGCTGAGCAGCGATATTATCCTCCTCTGCCTCTGTAGATCAAACTCTAGATCAATATGTCTGTTCTGCAGAAAAGATTCTTCCCTATTTCTATCTTTAGCCTTCTTTTTCCCCATAATTTGGAATATTTTTTTCCAAATGTTGATAGAACAATTCCATTGATCAATGAAACTTTTATTCTTATTGCATAGTCTAGATATGTGGGTAGCCATTTGGATAGCTTCAGAAGTTTCAAGATCATTGAGAAGGGAAACATTTAATTTGAAAGAACCCCTTGTTCTACGCTCAACTCCAATGTTGCTCAAACTTTCTACTTCCATTGTGAAGGAAATATGGGAGTGATCTGAGATGGATGGTGGAGACACTTGAATGGAAGAAGCTCGAAGATTAGAAGGAAAAGAATAGGAGGCATCTACATAAACTCTTTGGTGATACATATGTTCATTAAATAGGAAGATCATATATAGGTTGTTATTATGATTAGTTTCTTTGAAGAAGAAGAAATGATGTTTAGAGGGAGATTATTTAGTTGTAGAAATCAGATTCAGAGGGAGCTTGCATGATAGGGGGAGAATGCCTAATTCTTGGCAAGCTTCTGTAGCAGTGTGACTGCTAAAGATCCATGTTTGGTAAACTTTGAATCAATTCCCTTATTGTGATAATCAAGCAGTGAGAATGTTTCTCCTGTTGAGAGGGAGTCTTTATTGTGAGAGAATCCTAGTCATTCTTATACACGTTAATGAGTTCTTCTCTATGAAGAAGTTCAAAGTGAAATCCCTTGTTCCACCCTCTGTGAGTAGGCATGGTGGAAATGTATTCTTCTCTGGGAGAAGTTTGAGGTGAAAACCCTTGTTCCACCCTTTGCGAGTAAGTATGGTGGACCCACCCTTTGCAAGTAAGCATGATGGAAATGCATTCTTCTTTGGGATAAGTTTGAGGTGAAAGCCGTCATCCCACCCTATGTGAGTAGGTATGGTGTGTTCTGCATTTTGTCACCACAAAATGTTGGCAACAACACAACTTTTTCAAGCTAGTTTTGCGTCTATCTAAGTTGAATTTGATATTCAATTGTTTAATGTTGATCGATCAATCAATTTCAATTCGTATATCAAATCATTTTATTGAAGGCTTTCATCAAGTCTTTGTTGTTTTGCTTTCTGTCGAGCTTTTGCTTGATTTTTGAAGCCTTTATCATCATTTTCTTTTCTTTTGAGTTTGCGTTTATTGGTTTTTAGTCCTTTGGTTTTGCTTATGTCATGGCTTTCATTTTTCCCTTCAATTCGGTCTAACCTAGAGCCTAATCAGGGTTGTTAGTCAAGAGATATGGTCATTTTAGTGCCTCAATAGTGGACCTTTTTGATGCAACAACACGAATTAAAAATATCATGTTATATTTTTAATTTGACATTCACTTTTTGAAAAATATAACTTAAATCCACTTTATGTTATGTTTTTAAGTTATTTTATCATTTAAATTTTCACTTAACGTAACTATAGTGCACTTTATGTTATAATTTTGAAGTGAGTTACTTTTTGATTTTTCACTTAAAGTCACTATATAAACTATATAGTTTCAATTTAATTTTTGATATTTAAATCAAATGCTCATTTAAATGTTACTTCTTAAATAATATCTGTGTTATATTTTTATTATGATATATAAATATTGTTTATGTCCCATTAAAGTGACATTTTAATGAAATTAAATTGATATATGTTTGTTAAATGACTTTAAATTATCAAAAGTGGACATTTTACATGTCACTGCATATAAAGTTCAACTTAAAAGGATAAGACTATCAAAAGTGGAGCTCTTTGGTGTCATTACATCAAAAGGTGAGTTTTATATGTCATTGCCTAAAAAATATGAGATTTCACTTAAAATATACAGTCCTCCCCAAAAGGTCCGATTTTGACCAAATACACATTTTAAAATATGTCATGCAACCTAAAAGGTCCAATTTACCTTGTTGAGAGTTTATAAAATATGCATGTCACCCCAAAAGGTCTGATTTTAACTAAAAACATATTTTAAAACATGTTGTGCCTCCCAAAAGGTCCAATTTTGGAAGAACACTTGCATTTGCTCTCCAAGAACTCGATTTTGCTCATTGTGAGAGATTTTCTTGATAGTTTTGCATGAAATATTCTCCAATAGGGTTTTTTTTGCTTGGCAATGTATTTTCCAACATTGAAAATGGATTTATCTTGCTAAAAAACAGTTTTTCAAACTCCTTCCAAGGGCATGTTTTTGGAAAAATCTTCAAATAAATCCATTTTGAGTGATTTAAATCAGGTTTTTGCAAGGGAAAGAGGCGCTTTGGCATATTCAATCATTTACAATACATCAAGGGTCACGTTTTTGCATTTAGAAGTGAAAAACGAATCATATTATGCCTTTTTTTGAATCACTTTTTTGCTAAAAACACCCTGAAAATTGAGGATTTTATCTACCTTTTTGCATTTTGAAGCCACTTTTTTGCATTTGGATTTATGTATTAGCATTTGGGGAAGTGTTTTTTGTATTCACATGTCAAGAATGACTCAAAAACATGCATTGTTTGGCCACGTTTTTGCAAAAATGGCCCAGATTTTTGCATTAAAAAGTCATTTTTTTGTTGAAAAAACTCAAAAATGGCATTTCCAACCCAAACCTTTGATCAAGAGGGATTGTTTTTGAGTTTTAAATGCATGATATTGTCTTTGGAGACCATGTATTTGGCACTTTCATGTCAAATTCGACCCTTCATTGCTTATTAATATTTGTTAAATGCAAGTATGGAAAAGGTCAAAAAGTTGTTTCAAAATCCAGATTTGAGGAAGAATTGGTTTTCAAACTCTATGATTATTGCTATTTTGGCTCTTTGATCTACAAGTGGACATTTTCAAATTTGCTCATCAATTAATGCTTATCTTGCTATTTCCATGCATATTTTAGCTTAAAATTGCACACTTGTCCATATATATGCCATGAAAAGTGCATTTTGCCTTTAAAAATGATGAAAACTCTCATTTTCACACTTTTGGAATTTCCCCAAAATCCAAATTCGAATTTGTGTGTTGAAGTGTTTTGCATCTCAACATGTTTGAGTCATTTGCCAAAGGTATGTCTTTCTTTTGAAGTTTTTGTGTTTTGTGTGCTTGTTTTTCGATTTTCTCCACTTCGGAGAAGTTACAAATTCTTTCCCAAGAACTTGTTCTTCTTTCACTTCATGCATGTAATCTCATTTCTTGTTTCCATTTTCACTCATCTCACTTTCCATATTCACTCGCACGACATGATTACACGAAAAGCCTTAGGTATAATTGCATCTCTAAAACTCGTTTTTGACAAAAAGTCACTTTTTAAAATGTCAAAAATGACACGTGCATGTTTTCCCATGTATTTTGACTTTACTTTTCCTCAAAAGCGTCTATAAAGTTCACTTCAAGACACATTGCATCCATTCCTTCCATATGCACTTACACCTCCATGAGCAAATACATGTAATCCCATTCCATTCAATGTCATAAAGCATTTCATCTCATCTGTCATCTGCACTTACATGTAAGCTCATTCTCCATCCACATTAGCATGTCATCTCACTTTCCATTCCTCATTACATGTTGCACTTACATGTAATCATTTTTTATGCAATGACATCATGAAAGCCCAAGTCACTTTTTAAAAGTCAAAAAGTTCTCATTTGCACGCATTCCCATGCACCAACCACTTCAAAAAAAAGAGAGTTGAAGGTGCTGATGGAAAGTTATTCCGAGTTTACTCTGGACATCGTCAAGAAGGTTTGCAAAGTGTCAGAGAATCTAGAATGTGCCAATCTACAAAGGAGAATTCACAACAACTTAAGTGAGAAAAATTGGATCACATCAAGTTTTCAAATGACAACAGACAATTCATCAAAGTCAGAGGTTATTAGAAGACTATAATATTCCCGTTATAAAAATAATTTATTAATTAAACTATTTTTTTTTATTGGTAAGAGGCTGAAGCCAAGATTAATTATTATGTATTATTATTAATTATTATTTTATTAAGTACGGGTAGATTCGAACCCAAGACCTCTTCGATAGGAGGCTCACAATTTACCATTGTGTTGTAGGTTCTTGCTTTTTTATTGATCAAACTATTGTTAATGGGCGGATTGATTTAATATATCTCGGACCCATTTTTGTTTTGTTTCCGTAGTTGTGTAGCTGTCGGCTATCTTTGTACACCCTCGGAAAGCTTTCCCCAATGAGTATTTAAGCACGGCTTGTAGGTAGTCGTTAGATATGCATTTTGGATTATTTCTTTGTACTGTGAATTCCCGTTGGAATTCTTTGTTGTTTGCCATTTTAGAAGTGAAAGATCTTCCCTACTTGGCTTGTACGGTTTCGGTGGGATTCAATCCTCACCCTATTCTGTTGCATGGAATACTTCACTAGGATCTGGCAAATTGGAGCACCATCATTTGACAATTATTAATCAGGAGGATTATTTGTGTTCACTCTCATTTCTTGTTTGGCTGTTGAATTCGGTTCTCTTAGTTTATTGTATGTCTGGACTCCATCCACTTCATTCAGCACAAAGTCCATCTTTCTGTGGCTATATCACCCACCCTACGGCTTATTGTTGTCTTTGGGACAATTCCCTTCCTACACTGTATGGCCCTACTATATGGCTTCCATTTGTGCGTTCCGTGTCTCATCCACCCTCATCTCCATATAGCCCTCTTACCCTACTCCCTCTACATACAACCTATTGTACGGACATCATACCATATGACACCCACACCCACTCTACTGCACGACCATTAGGGCCATACCGTACGACCATCAAGACCATACCATACGGCCTTCCTCTCTCTTGTTTGATCCTCACCGTATGGTGTTAGTCTCTTCCACTCAAACATACAACATCCAACCTAGTCACTGCCATACACTCTGTAAACTGTACAGTACTGGACTCAAAGGGTATCCAATTAAGTCTCTGGAGGTCAGGAACATTACAGTGGTATTAAAGCTTCGATCTTGCCAGCCTGTGGATAGTGAATGGGAGTTTATAGCCGAAAGAGAAGAACCCATTCTATTGATAGAATGGCTACCGAATCGGAACCCACAGTTGCTGAACTCGTGGCACTACTAAGAGAACTTGTGAGGAATCAGGCACAAATCAATGATACTCAATGACTCATGGTAGAGACACTCAAGAAGTTGGCAGGCAATAAAATATCCGGTGAGCAAAATGGTCACAATGCGGACTCGGTGTCTGGTAAAGAAAACTCTCATCCAACACACTCTCAACCTTCCATGCCGTGTTTTCCCCCGCAGACGAAGGCACCACCTGGAGGGAAGCAATCGACCTTTGAAGAAATGCAAGAGCAACTAAGAGAAGATTGGAAGAATGCGAATTTGGAGGAAGATATATCATACAAAGTTTATGCAGATTTGAGAATGAGATATTCAGGAGGCATAAACAGAGGATATTTTAATGATGATCTTAGGAGGAAGTTGAGTAAAGTAAATCTGTCACCATCTGATGGATTTAGATCCATATCTACGCAAGCATGGGTAATGAAGACAGATACTTACTTCTAGCTTAATCCCATGCCAAAAGAAGAAGCAATTAAATTTGTGGCCTTACACTTGGAGGGAGTTGCGCATGAATAGTGGCATCATGGCACCATCACACTGGGGCATGATTAAATAAATACCTATGTGGAATTTACTATGAGATTGATAGATCAATTTGATAGTAAAGATCCATAACTCAATTTCAAAGATTTGGCACAACTGAGGCAAACTGGATTGGTTGACCAATACATTGCGGAATTTCAAAAACTCTCTGTTTTGTTCATGTACATTTTTGAAAGAAGATGGATAGTGCTCATGGATGGACTGACAAAACCACTAAAGGGTTGGTAAAAGGGTTCAATCCTATCACCCTGTCGGAGGCCATTAAAAAGGAAAGGAGTATGGTATCGTCATCAGCGTCATTGTCACAAAGTTACTCACATTCCAAATCGCCAGTGTTTCCGAGGGACAAAGATAACAAACCTCCGTCGAGAAAGCCGTCGTTGGATGAAGCTACCAAACAGGAGCTTTGAAGAAAGAAACTATTTTTCAATTGCAAAGGACCATGGGAACTTGGACACAAATGCCTCAGAAAAGGAAAAATCCACTACATTGAGGTCGTGTCCAATGATGAGGACGAACAGGAAGATATACCCTCCGAAGACAACAGACCCCACAAGGACACCAAAATGGTTAGTTTGAACCGTACGGAAAGAATTGCAACATTGGTATGGTGTGGAGGAACTATCGCCCTAGCCGGTAGCCCTAGGTGCACAGTATTTCGTATACAAGGAACCCTTCAAGGACAAAGGGTTATGGTGATGTTTGATAGTGGAGCCACTCTAAACTTCATAAAATCATCTCTGGTGAAGCGAAGAGGTTTACCTATGGAGATGCATGTAGGATTCCAGGTCAAGGTTGCTAGAGGGACTCTTCTACCTTGTACACACCTTGTTTCTCAGCTAAGTATTACAATGGCGAATCACATGGTGACCAAGGATTTCTTCATAGTGGACCTTGATGATATGGAGGTTATTTTGGGCATATAGTGGATGGAGACACATGATGAATACACGTAGAGTGTCAAACAGATGGACTTCACTTTTGTTGTTGATGGAAAGAAGGTTTTTCTCTGTGGAATGGAAGATAAGGGTCCGAAGGAAGTTTCTGCACATTGGATGGAGGCAATTTTTCGGCGTGATGATGTTGCTTGGGCTGCACATTGTTTTGTCTCGATAGAACCTATAAAAGGGCAACGAATTCCTCCCCAAGATGATGATCTCCAAAATATTTTGAGTGATCATGATAAAGTTTTTATAGACATTCCTCTTGGCATACCACCTCATTGAGGGTTTGAACATACTATCGAGTTGGAAGCGGCAGCCATGCTGGTCATAACCACACGCTACTACCATCCTAAGAAATTCAAAGATGAGATCTAAAAGATGATTCAGGAACTGTTGGAAAAAGGATGGATCCATCCCAGTTCTAGCCCTTTCGCATCATCAGTGGTATTGGTCAAAAAGGATGAGACGATGCGCATGTGTGTGGACTATCGTGCTTTGGAAAAGAAAACAATAAAATATAGATATCCCATTCCAAGGATAGATGAGTTGCTAGATGACTATATAGTGTAGTCTATTTTTTGAAAATAGATCTTCGTTTTGGATACCATCAGATCCGCATGAGGGAAAAGATGTGGAAAAGATGGCCTTTCATTGTCACTATGGACATTATGAGGTCCTGGTCATGCCGTTCAGATTAACAAATGCACCTACTACATTCTAATCATGCATGAATCGCATCTTCAACAAACAACTGTGTAAGTAATTACTGGTATTTTTTGATGATATTCTTATTTATAGGACATGGGAAGAGCACCTAAAGCACTTGGATGAAGTTCTAAGGATCATAGAGGATCAGTCCTTGTTCGCCAAGCAATCCAAGTGTGAATTCGGTATGACAGAAATATTGTACTAGGGGCATGTTGTCAGTAAATATGGAGTTCAAGTTCATTAGGAAAAGATCTAGGCTATCCTTGATTGGCCTCTCCCAACATCATTTACGGAGTTGCGAGGATTTTATCGATTGTGCAATTGTTACCGGAGGTTTGTAAAAGGATTCTCTCAACTCAACACCCCATTAACAAATCTAACAAGAAAGGGCTCCTTCCAATGGAATGAAAAGGCGCAACTCACTTTTGATAAGCTGAAAGAAGCAATGAGCACTTGTCCCATCTCGATCGTTCATTCTGTAGTGCAACGCATCTGGAGAAGGCATTGACGCGGTATTGATGCAAGATAGACACCCCATAGCCTATGAGAGCAGAAAGCTCCCATAAACAAAACACTTTTATTCCATTTATGACAAAGAGATGTTGGCCATTGTACATGCACTAACCAAGTTCTGATAGTAACTGGTGGGTGCCAAGTTTGTCGTTCATACAGATCACAATAGTTTGAGATATTTTCAGGAGCAATGAGATTTGAATGAGAGGCAACAAAAATGGGTAAGCAAGTTTCAAGTTTTTGATTTTGACATTGAATATGTGAAAGGAAAGAACAATTTGGTTGCAGATGCTTTGTCCAGGAAACCTGCCATCTGTTTACAGACTCAGATTTCAGCTGACTGGAAAGCATATTTGTTGGTAGAATATTCCAAAAACACATTTTCCTATGAGCTAATGGATGGCGACTCCTAGGATGATCAGTACAAAGTAGTGGAGGACATCATTTACTATAAGAATAAGATATATTTAGTGTCAGAATCCAAATTGAAGCAAAAAATCTTGGAGGTACATGGCTCACCCTTGGTAGGACACTCAGGCTTCCTCAAAATGTACAGACATCTCAAGGAGAGTTGTTCATGGAAAGGTCTTAAAAGAGACGGATTGTAGTATGTAAGGGAGTGTGCGATCTATTAGCAGAACAAATCCGAACATACTCTACCTGCTAGGTTACTGCAACCTCTGCCAATTCCAGAACAAAAGTGGAAAAATATCTCGATGGATTTCATTAGTGGACTTCCCAAGGTGAATAGAAAGGATTGTATCTTTGTGGTAGTTGATAGACTAACGAAGTACGCACATTTCTTTGCCATTCCCTCAAATTTTCAAGCCACACAGGTAGCCGATCTGTTTTTAAGAGAAATCTTTCATCTACACGGGTTATCCCAAAACATTGTCACTGATCGGGATGGGCGATTTATTAGTATCTTCTGGACAAAACTATTTCGACTAGCAAGAACGAAATTGTCGCTTAGTACTAGTTACCACCCTCAGACAGATGGACAAACAGACATAGTCAACAAGTGGCTCGAAGGTTACCTTTGGAACTATGTTTCGAGACAACAACGGGCGTGGGTCAAATGGATGCACCTAGGGGAATATTGCTACAAAACCACTTACCACATGTCCATCGAAATGATACCTTTCAAAGCACTATACGGGTACGAACCTGTTTCCTTCATCGACACAATCCTAGGTGACAGTCGCGTACCAAGGGCAAGGGATTGGCTTTAGGAGGGACAGGACATTCTGAGATGTTTAAAGAAAAACTTACAACAGGCACAAAATCAACAAAATATGTACACTGAGAAACACTGAATTGAGAGAAGTTTCGAACTAGAAGATTTTGTCTATCTCAGACTTCAACCATACCGGCAATCCTAATTGAAGGAAAAAGGGAAAGAAAAATTGAAGCCGCAATTTTATGGCTCTTATCGGGTAGTTCGCCGCATCGGAGAAGTTGCCTATGAGCTAGAGCTTCCAGACGGGAGCTGTATTCATAATGTTTTTCATGTCTCCTGTCTTAAGAAAGCTGTACGACAGAACATCACGGTGGTTGCAGACCTTCCGCCACTCAATGAAGAAGGAAAGCTCATATTGGAACTGGCCTAGATCATAGAAATGCGTGAGAAGACCTTGCGGAACTGCATGGTGAAGGAATATTTGGTACATTGGAATCACTTGCCGTTGGACGACGTAACATGGGGGGGAGAGCTCATTCTACAACATTCGGCATTGCATTTTCTTGAGGACAAGCAAAATTTGGGACGGGAGGACTGTAATGCTCCCGTTATAAAATAATTTATTAATCAAACTATTGTTATCGGTCGATTGACTTAATATATCTCAGACTTATTTTTGTTTTGTTTCCGTAGTTGTGCAACCATTAGCTATCTCTGTACACTCTCAAAAAGCTTTCCCCAACGGGTATTTAAGCATGGCTTATAAGTAGTTGTTAGATATGCATTTTGGATTATTTCTTTGTACTACGAATTTCCATTGGGATTATCTATTGTTTGCCATTTCGAAAGTGAAAGATCTTTCCTACTTGACTTGTTCAGTTTCGGTGGGATTCAACTCTCACCCTATTCCATTGCATGGAATACTTCACTCAGATTTGGCAAATTGGAGCACCATCTTTTGGCAATTATTAATTAGAAGGATTATTCGTGTTCACTCTCATTTCTTGTTTGGCTGTTGAATTTGGTTCTCTGAGTTTATTATATGTCTAAACTGCATCCACTTCATTCAGCACGAAGTCCATCTTTCCGTGGCTATATCACCCACCATATGGCTTAATTTTTGTCTGTGGGACACTTCCCTTCCTACACCATACGACCCTACCATACGGCCTCCATTTGTGCCTTCCGTGCCTCATCCACCCTCATCTCCTTATGGCCCTCTTATTGTACTCCCTCTGCATACAACCTACTGTACAACCATGAAGGCCATACCGTACGACCTTCCTATCTCTTGTTTGACTGTCACCGTATGGTGCCAGTCTCTTCCACTCTGTTGGATCCTTTAATCATCCAGGATTGCATCGTCAAGTACAAGGCCCTTCAGAACAAACCTTGATATTGTTTCCTACTCTTCTGTCGTCTTTCTTCTTCTTTTATGTTTGTAGTTGGAGAGGATGCATTGCATGAAAGGATGTAATTACATGTAGTGCAAATTACATGTACTTGAAAAGATGTAATGTGAGTTGCATGTAACCCTATATTTTGTTTTTTAGTTAGACTAGGTCAAAGTTGGTTGAGTTGCTCCCACTTTTTTCCCATCTTTTTCTCAACTCCTATGCCTATATAAAGGAGTGCCCTTCATTGTAAAATCATCTTTATCTTTATGCAAGAGAGCTCTGGAGAAATTGTGTCAGTAGAATTTTGTTTGTGTAGCACTATTTTGAGAGTAAGTGAATACAAAGGAGCTTTTGAGACTTAACTTTGATTAAATGATATTGTTACTTTTGTGAGTTATAAGCATTGTCTATAATTCATCTAAGCTATCTTTGATTCATGTTATCTTGTGTTCTGTGTAATTGTATCTTGTGAATTGAATATAAGAGAGTTAAGAAGCAATTGGAGCTGGAGCTTTGACTAGGAGCAATTGTGGAAATATATAGCTAGAAGCTTTGTCTGTAGTGTATACTTCTTTGTTAATTCACAAAATAGTTAAGTTATTCTTACTTTTAAGAGTCTTTGTGCCCTAATTGTAAGGCTTTTCATATAGAAGTACAACCAGACTTAGAGCCAAACTGGTACATTTTCAGCTAGCCTTTGAGGTAGTAAAGGTTTATCGGTATCACTGTTTTCAGCTCTTGATAGAATTGTAGTTAAGAGATTAACCTTGCCCATTACTCGCTCCACGAGTAAGTGGATTCTTTCTTGAAAGATAAGAAGAAAAGATATTGGTAATACTCATTTTATAAAATCTCTCGACTTCTTGCTTACCTTGAGTTGATCCAAGGAATGGTGAGAAGGGGGAACCTTCCCTTTGACGCAAGGAGCGCAAGAAGAACTAGGGCCAAAGATACACCTAGCAATCCAAACCAACCTCGCAAAGTAAACACAATGGAAGCAAACACACAAAGAGAACAACACCACATAGAGAGAACAATATTCTTTTATTGATTTATCAAAATATCAGCACACATGCCCAGTTGTAAGGCCTTTTGGGTTACGACCGGATACAATATACATTCTAGATCTAAGATCTAGCTTCAAATTTACACCTTCCAAACACATATGCACTAAAGTTTCCAAAGCTTCCAGTTCTGCCCCAATTCTAAGCCTAAACACCTTATTTATACTTGCCAAAATGGCTTACAGAACATTCTAGATCATTACATAATAGAAAGGGCGACCCAACAATGGTCTAGATACATCCCAAGACAAGATCTTATCATAAACGTTGCGATCGGAATTAATCCCGCAAGTCGGCTCGCATCAAAAACATAGAGAACACATCCAAAATGTTGAAGCTTGGCATCAATAGAAAAAATCGACACATGAAGGATTACTCGGCACATGAAGGAAAACTCGATGCATGAAGAATAACTCAGCACACATTGTGGAACTTGACACACACTATAGAGTGAGATGGGATAACATGCTTACCCGAGTGTTAACATAACGTGGGATAACTTCAACTCGGCTTACACTGCAAAATTACTGGCACTCGACAGTTGTTGAAACTCGGCAATGACTGTAACTCGACAACAATTGGCAGAATAAACACAAATGAGCAGGATAACATGTCAACCCAAGATGCTCCCCTGAATCATTGAGATGTCACAACCTGAGCTAAATCCAACTCAGATTGAGAAATCCATATAGCATTTTCAACTGGTCTGTTCTTCCACTTCACCAAATATTCATAGTACTCTTTTCCTCTTGTGCTTTTACGAACTCTCTGATCCAATATCTGTTCAACCTCTTCAATCTTCTTCTGAGGATAATCATTAGGTACAACAACTTCATCATTCGACTTATGATATTTATATAGATCAACAACATTGAATATAGGAGATATATCCATGTCATCAGATAACTCAACTTCATAAGCGTTTCCATTGTCAAACTTCTTCAAGATCTTACAAGGTTCAAACTTCTTCATCTTCAGCTTACTGTATGTTCCAACTGGAAATCTTCCTTTCTTCAAATGAACTATCACATCATCACCAACTTCAAAAACATGATGCCTTCTATACTTAATCAGCATTCTCCTTGTACTTCTATTTACTTTATTCCAACTTCAGCTTCACTTCCTTATGCAAAGACTCCATAAAATCAGCAAATTTGAGAGATTACCATGTAGTCTTTTATACCTCAGGCACATACTTCAGACAAGCTCATTACAACCTTTTTCTCTCCCTTTTCTCCTCCACGGGGTTTGAAGAGACCTTCTAGTACTTCTCATTCTAGATCAGTTAGACACTACACTAGTCTCTCCAGGCAGCGATAGTCCTATAGGGGTTCTACATGACATTCTTAGACTAGAGTTCGTTCACGGTTCTACCCCTCTATTACTGATTTTTTTGTGGCAAGGAAGGACCCTTAATCCTTACCTTGTCTTCTTTCTTGTTTATGTCTTGTTTTTGTTTCTTCTCAATCACTGCCTAGTACTTTTGCTTTGGCCGACTCTTTTGTTTGTATGCTCAGTCCCATAAACCTTGTTGGATTTTCATGGACATTAATATTATTATCTTCTCTTATCTCCTGCAACACTTCTCTTCTCTTCGCCAACTAAATCTCTTAAATCTGATATTCCTCTAGGCTTCATTCCAGTAACAATCTCAAAAGGTGTCTTTCTTGTACTCGTATTCACAGAATTATTATATGCAAACTCAGCTTGTGCCAATACCATCTCCCAATTATGTGATTCATCTCCAACTAAGCATCTCAGTAAATTACCCAAACTTCTATTCACAATCTCTGTCTGTCCATCAATCTGAGGATGAAATGTAGAACTAAACTTCAACTTAGTACCCATCTTCTTCCACAAAGTCCTCCAAAAATAACCAACAAACTTACTATCTCTGTCATAAATAATACTTCTTGGTAATCCATGCAATCTCACAATCTCTTTGAAGAAAAGCTCAGCAACATGCTCAGCATCTGATGTCTTCTTACATGGTATAAAATGAGCCATTTTAGAAAATCTATCCACAACAACAAATATAGAATCATACCTCTTTGCTGTTTTAGGCAATCCAAGAACAAAATTCATACTAATGTCAGTCCAAGGTTTCTCAGGAATAAAAATAGGTGTATACAATCTAGTATTCTGACTTACTCCTTTTGCAACTTGACAAACTCCACAACTCTTCACAAATTTCTGAACATCCTTATACATCTATGGCCATTAGTACTTTTCTTTCAGCAAACTCAATGTCTTATCAATTCCAAAATGTCCAGCCAATCCACCACTATGCTTTTCCATAATCAAATTCAACCCCATAGAACTTCTAAGGATACACAACTGAATACCTTTGAACAACATACCTTCTTAAATGAATTATTCATCATACTTATTGATGTGATCTATCAGATTTGGTGCTCTGCACTCTCTCCACGCCTCAGGAAAATTAGGATCAGTATCATACAACTCTTTCATTTCATCAAAACCAAAAAACTTCAACTTTCATTTCAGTCAACAAAGAACGTCTTCTACTCAATGCATCAACAACTCTGTTAGTAACTCCACTCTTATGCTTAATCACAAATGTAAAACTTTGCAAATACTTAACCCACTTCATATGTCTCTGATTCAATTTATGTTGACCTCCCAAGTATTGTAAAGCTTTGTGATTAGTATACAACACAAACTCCCGTTTGCTCCAAATTGCACATAATATCTATTTCAATTGATTGATAGTCTTCTAAGCCTACTTGCAACTTTTTTAGAAGTTTTCCCATTGTCTCTTGTTTATGACCTATGACTCTTTGACATTTGTAGAACATTTATGAAGATGGAATGACTTCATATGCAATCATGCCATCTAGATCAGCATTAGCCATTTGATTCCAATCACCTTGGATTTCCTTCTAGGTATCAACTTCGTAATTCAAAGAAGCAATCAAGTTATGTAACATTTCTTCAACGCCTCAGATATGTTCAAGAGCTTTGTCCGCATTTTTGATGGCTTGAACTTCTTTAGAGACAATCTCTCCAAAACCAAGTCTTTGCTGCTTGAATTATTCATTTTTCCTAAGGTGTTTGAGATGTTGTGACTGTATGTTGTAAAGACTGTTGGCGAATGACCTCATCTAGATGAGCAACTTCTTGTTTAAGCATTCCTTTTCTCCCACAACTTATGATCTCTTTTTGACACATTGGCAAGTGCATCTTGAGCATCCTGTAGACAACCTAGCCATGATTGTTTACCAAGTTCAATTTTAGTGTACTTGTAATCTAAACGGTTAACTTCTTTAGTTGGTTTATCGACTAGAGTTTTAGCAATTTTTGCAAACTTAGTCTTTTCCGAATCCACCACAATCCTTGAAATGATCTTGTCTTCAAAGATTTAGACTTATTTTTCTTAATAGGAAGGTTATTCGGAGGTACGACAACCTTTCTTCTCTTCATAGTGATTTTACCCAACCATGTAGGCAAACTGAAACCCTTATCTAAAGAAATAGGGGCATCAACTACCATAGACTTTGATCCTGATTGTATTTTCATTGTAATTGTATATGCCATAGCTGAATTCGTCGGTGCCTGATGAGAAGATTTTGTAATGGACAAATCGAAGCCGACCATTGAAGTATCAAGTTGGGAAACTTGACCTTCTGTGAGAGTTGGGAAATCTTCCAGCAGATTTCCCAAATTCTCATATTGCTCAGTTGTGAGAATAGGAGGGTCCTCCAAAGAGATGGGGAGTGTTGACATTTCACTTCTGAAGCAAGGATCATAGATGTAACAACCGTGGAGAATGAATCCACATTGTTGTCTATATCATCCAAAAAGTGTGTTTCCTGAATGGATGGACCTTGAGTGTTTGTCAGTCAGGGAGGAGATATGATTATAATCTCTCCTTCCTCTTGATCTTCTTCATCAGACTCTTCTTCAGACTCCTTAGATTCTTGCTCAGATTCTTGAGCTTGCACAAGCACTCGAGAGGATTCTTGAACTGATTCTGATCCCTTTCCACCTTTAAGCTTAAACTTGAGAGATTTAGTTGGTATCGGGGAAGATGCACCATGTTTTCTTGTAATTGCCTCCAGATATGTCCTTCCAATTAGTCCAAAATGATCACAATCTACCCCGAGCTTAGGATGTACTCTCCTGAGGCTATTGATTTTCAGCCACTTGTTAGTATTTGCCAAGATGGATTCAAATCTATCGAAGATAGAAGCACTTTCTTTCTATTGCCAATGCGTAGGAAAAGGGCATTGTTTGTCAAAACTAGCCTGATGATATTTTGGATCAAGAATGTTGTCATCATCTTCAATTTGAAAATTGGGTGGGATCTCAATCATGTTAAGTTCAATGATTTGTTGCAATGTGAGCTTGCAATAATCTATCTTCATGATATCCAACTCTTTGCGCAAGTCAATCTGTATGTCCTCTATGCGATGAACATGGGTGAATGCACTTTTGATTTTTAAATGCATTCCTCGGTAGTCAAAATCGAACCTA
Organism: Cupressus sempervirens; assembly: GCA_028749045.1. Lineage (NCBI taxonomy): Eukaryota > Viridiplantae > Streptophyta > Pinopsida > Cupressales > Cupressaceae > Cupressus > Cupressus sempervirens. The sequence continues at coordinate 246,964,123 of CM053783.1, forward strand.
GCTTTGAATTTCTTCAATGAGATAGCTAAAGTTCTGGCTCTATATTTTTTGCCTTGTAGACTGAATTAATCATATACTAACCAATCACCAAGGGCTTGGCTGTAGTGATACCGAATCTTGACCTTTGTTGAGTATTTTGGTATGTTTGCACCTCTATTAGCTATTTGGCTAACTCCATCAAAATGAATTTATGGGTAGCATATCTTGGCAAGGTATATGGTTCTCCTTTGAAATAATCAACTCTCAAATAAGTGAAAGTTGGAAACTACAAAAAGATGTAACCATATTGATTTACCCTATCCAAGCTTCATCGGATACTCTCCCGATTACTAGTTGTTTATCAAATTGACACTTGAAATGTCCAAAAAGTGCATCTTGGACTCTCCTATTATTTGCTCTATGTCAATGTGATTTGATCATAATAGTTCCAAATTGGAACTTGAAGCCTATCACCTTTGGTTTGAAGTCCTGAGAAGGATCCCATAGATGTAGTGATGTAAACTAAGTCTGATTTCATGTAAAATGGTGCTGAGATTCCCACATTAAGTAACTGCTCGGATAGTGTTGTACTAATAAGCTCTCCCCAAAAGATGGGTTCATTGTTATCAAAGATTTGAAAGATGAACTTGTACATCCATGGCTCAAAGTCACCAGATTCCTTGAGGCCACATACTCTACCAAGGAGAGTAATCAAATCCTTACATTCCAGCTTGAAGTTAGATCGATGAATTGTCTTGGGCCATCTTGAGAAGTTATTTCTTTTGACATCCAACTGATATGCATTCATATACCTTTGATAATCTGACTTCTTCTCATTCCATAACTCCAGAAATGTCTCTTTTGACAGATCTACACACTTTGCACTTTGAGGAAAGGACTTAGGAAGATGGATTGTATGTAAATGTATATGGGTTTGAATGAACTTTATGTAAATGCTTCAGGAATGTAAGCTAGGTGCATGAGGATACGTGCAAATGATGACTTTGGTATTTAAAGAGTGACCTTTTGCCAAAATTGGGTTCTCTAGATGTAATTACATGCAATGATTTACATGTAATTGTGTTTGATGAAAACATGTAATTAGGTTTGGAGGATGGAATTACATGTGAGTGAGTATGGAGGCAATTGCATGTAAATGTAGATGAAGGATGAGATTGCCTGTAAATGTGGATGGAGGATGGAAATACATGTAAACAAAAATAAATGTATTTCCATATAATGGAAAATGGATGCAATGTGCTTTGGCATGTGTTGGTAGAATATGAAATGATGTGATGCACTTGCATGAAAAGGTTGAAAGGGGAATGATGAAGAACACTCTTGTATTCTTGGGGAAGAACCTTAGCCTTTTCAAAAAAAGAAAACAAAATAGCAAGCAAACAACAAACAAAGCTATGCACAAAACAAAAACATACCTTTGGTTTTTTGACTCAAACATGACAAATACAATTTTGAATTTGGAATTAGGGAAAATCCAAGCGTTTGAAAATAGAAGCTCTCATCTTACTTGAAGGAAATTTGCAAAATACATGGAATATCTTTGAACAAGTGTACAATGATAAGCCAAAATATGCAACAAAATAGTAAAGACTTGAAAAGTTCAACTTACTTGGAGATCAAAGAGGCAATTGTGGAAGATTGATAGGTTTGAAAGAATGATTCTCCTTCAATTTCCAATTTCCAACAACTCCCTTGACGTTTTCAATACTTGCAGATGATAACTTTGATTGAGCAATGCATGAGGCATTTTGTATGCGAATGCCCAAAAAAGTGGTCTTCAAACCTCAAATATGCAAAATGTTTTCAAAGCATTCATGTATTTGGACACTTTTTTATCAAAATCGTGGTCTCCAAAGGCCATGACATGAAAATTTTTTGCAAGGAAATGCAAAAATGTGACCTCCAATAGCAATAGTATGTATCCAAACTCAAAAACGCCCCTTCATTGATGAAAAACGTGAGCTGGAAATGGACATTTTTGGCCAAAACGTGGCCTTTCAATGCACATAAATGAATCGATTTGCAAGAAAAACCAACGTCAAATGCATGGAAATGAATCGATTTGCAAAAATGCCCCTTTCTACATGGATTTCATGCCTTGGTATGAACAAATCTGGGCATTCTCACCAAAAGCATGCCCTTGTTGGTCAAGAACATGTGCGTTTTTGCTATTGTAGGCAAAATCGTGGTCTCAAATGACAAGTGCATGAGTTACAATGCCAAATCTCACTCTATTGGGGAGTTTGCATGTTTTAAAATGCATGTATTTAGAGTCAAGAGACAAATCACACTCTAAAATGCATGTATTTGGAGTCAAGAGGCAAATTGCACTATTGGAAAGGTTGTACATGTTTAAAATAAATGCATTTGAGGAGTTAGAAGACAAATCATACTCTTGGAGGCCAAAAACATGAACTTTTTTGCATGTAAATGCAAAAAAATGCAACTCGCACTCTAGGAGACCCTTTGCATGTTTTAAAATGCATGTAGGTGTCAAACAATGTAAATCACACTCTCCAAGCTTCATTACATATCTTAAAAACTTGCAATATGGAAAGGATGCAAATTGCACTCTCCATCCCCCAATACATATTTTAAGATATGCATTTGACAATTCTGGCCTTGGAAGGCAAAATCGTGGACTCCAAATGCATTTACGTGTACTTAACATGTAAAAGACCATGTTCATGCAAATTGCACTCTCGGAGGTCTATTACATATTCTAAAAACTTTTTTGAAGTGTTTAAAAATGCCTTTCTAGTGCAAAGTGTACTCTTGGAGGCCCTTTGCATGTAAACTTGTAAATGGGTTGAAAGTTGAATTTGCACAACTTAAGTGATCAATTAAACACATGTTTAAGTGATCAATTAAACAAATGTTTAATTGTTTTTTGAGCAAATATCACTTAATTGGGTCAAGAATAACATTTACACTATATAATAAATATATCATGTGCAAATATTAATCAAAAAACAATATTTAACTAAGATTTTTTAAAATAAAACATAGAGTAACTCAAAAATAAATTAGACTATATAGTTAATAAAATCACTTAAGTGAAAAATTAAAAAACAACTCAACTAAAAAATATAACATGAAGTGTTCTATAGTTACTTAAATGATAAAGTAACTTAAAAACATAATTTTCAAAAAGTGAATGTCAACATTAAAAAAGAACATGATATTTTACATATGCAATTGCATCTGGAGAATCCACCAAATCCGATTAAACCCTAAGATAGCCAAATCGAAGGGAAAACATAAAGCAATTGTTTGAACAAAACCAAAAGACCAAAAGCTAACAAACACACTCAAAAATGCGAAGAAGGATGTTGAAGGCTTCAAAAATCAAGCATAGGCTTATTAAAAAGAAAAATGAAAAGGATTTGATGAAAGCCTTCAGTAAAAAGATTCATTATACCAATTGGGATTGATTGATTGATCAATGTTAGCCAATTAAATAATGAACTAATCTCAGAGAAATGCGAAACTAAGTGGAAAAAGTTTCGTATTGTTACCTATTTGGTGGTGACAAAATGCAAGACAACACAATCTTCACCTTTCCTAAGGTCACTTCCTATCATGCTTCTCTTGGACTTCAATTTCTCATCTTTCATTCAGTCTTAGCTCTTCTCCCTTCGATTGATTTGACTCCTAAGTGAGGTAATGTTGCTGAAACTCATCTCTAAAACCTGAAGATTTCTCAAAACTCCTACTAAACTAAGACAAACTAGACCAGCTACTGGTAAAGCTAAGAAAAATAAGGGGTCCCCATACTCAATGGGGCAATGGGGTGAAGATCTCACAACACGTCTGTGTTCCCCTTTTTTATTATAACAATCTTTGTATGTCGGTTTTCACTTTAGCTAATGGTCTTTAATGCTATTATATGATTTCTTTGTGTTTTTGCATTGATTGCTTGTTGTATGTGTCAAACTTAAATTCAAATAAGTATACTCTTTTATGTACCATCTGAAAACATTCCATGTTCATTGATTAAAATGGCATTATGGCATGCAAGTTAGAAGACAAAATGTTTATCCTAGAATATTGTATTGTTTTAATAAAACAAGCTTTCACATTGATAGCTTAGTTCAGCTAATTAGCCCCAAGCTGCACATAAGTGCCTATGATCTCTTATATCTCCAACATAAAGAGTACAAAAGTGTGATGTGGGCTGCCTATTTATGCTTTTGGTTTTTCATTGAAGCATTTGATGAATGCAGTTTTTAATTAAATGAATTACTTCAAATTCTTTAGTAGATAATGTAGAAAATTTTATGAATAACTAGTGGTGGTAGTAGTAGTCAAAACATAAGAGAATACTATGCATTATTTTCTGTCTGAAAGGCATTAACAGTATTTTGTTCAGGAAGTGATACAGTAGATTACTTTACATTTAAATCTGTCACTAACTCTCCTTTATAAGTTAATCCTTATGTTTCTAAATTTGCACAAATCTCACAGGTTTTGTCTCACTTGGAAGGTGCACGAAACCCTCTACCTAATTCACAGGAGAAATTCTATATTCTTATTGAAACTACTGGCAGCAATCAGTCACACGATAAGTAAGTCATCCTGGAATTTCATGCAGCTCCCTTTACAGAGTGGGAGCTAAATTTGCATATAACAATAAATCTCATCTTTTGTATGGTAAACTAGAGGCTTACTACTAAACTTAAGTTATTGCTTCTGTTACTTGAACTATCTGTAATTAGTTATCCAATCTATCTTGAAGATAAAGTGGATTTCTTAATTGTTTTGATGAAATTTCCATCCATAGAGTTTAAATGTTGGCAGTTAACATGATCAGCTGGTGTATTATTTTACAGAGAAAAGTTGGATGCATTTCTAGAAACTTCTATTCAGGGGGGTCTGATTGTTGATGGCAGTCTTGCCCAAGATTTAAACCAGATTGCTGCGTTTTGGCGAATACGTGAGGTTTGATACTTGGTTTCAATAGTGTGCTTGAACTCACAACTGTTTTGGAACTCCCATTACTGTGCTGTTAGAAAATAATAACTCGTGTATGAGAAATTTTGTAATGAGCTTTATAGCATTGGCCAAACTTTTCCTCACACGAGTACATCTTTAGCTGATTAGGAAGGACAATGTTGCAAAAGATGGATGATATGGGTCAAATTGAATGCCTATATAAGGCATCATAAAGAACAATGCACATCCACAAAAACATTAGTACTATTTTAAGTTTCAACAGTTCAATTTTTTCCCAGAACCAAAATCTATGTGTTTGGTCTTGATTGTGCATCTGAGTTCTATACAATGGCCTAAAGTCAGGTTATTACAAGAGATTATGAATGCAGTTGTCAGAACATCTTAACAGATTCTGCCTAGGTGCCCAAAGAAGCCAGATCTTTTTTACTGACCAAATTTCTTGCTTCACAAGAACTTTTGTAGCTTGATGCTGAAAATGAGATAAACTATTTCAAGTTTTATGAACAATTTGTTTTCCTAGCACACAAAGTAGGGATTAAAAATTGTTTCTTTAATGGTAATACCTAAGTTACCAATTTGGGTTCGGGGACGGATTCGGGTTCAAGTTTGGATTTGTGGGTTTGGACAAAAATAATTCCCATTGGGGTTCATTGGCGGGTTCGTGAATGTGTGTATGTATATATGCATTATATATACAAAAATAAGAGAAACATGCATAATTGCAAAACTTAGTCATTTCATAGTATGAATATGTTGCTTGATCATTGATCAATGCAAATGTGAAAGATACATATTAAATACCTGCTCATTGATCTATGTTTGTGATTGTAAAGAAAACATACATAGAATTACTAAATTGCAAAACGAAATTTCAAAACATTGAGTAGTTCATCAAATAATAAAGTTTGAACTATATTGATAAATGACAAGTGTTATAATAGTTTATAAATGATCATAGTATCAAATGCTCTTCAAGGGTCAAATGGTCATCAAAAAATGAGTGATCAATGACCGCATCCCTGGCTGCAACTATATCTAGATCCTCATCATTAGAACAAACAATCTCTACAACTTTCTCTTAAAACTTGCAAAATGGGCACACCAAAATGAGAGAGCAAATAAGAGATTAGATGAGTGAAGTGTTTTATATTAGGCACCTTTTAGGGTTACATAAAAAATATATTAATTTTTTTTTTTAAGTTGTTTTATTTCATTTTTTGAACCCTACTGCCGCGGGTCCTCCTGGGTTCGTTGTGGGTTCGCACCAGCGCGGAACCGGATGAACCCACAATCCAAAATCCAAACCTTGCCTAGACCTGTAGCAAACACGGACGCGAATCTGAACCCGCACAAACTTGATTCTAATTTGAGCTGCAGGGTCTGAACCCAATAATGTAGGTTTATACCTTTTATGTATGACCATTTTGTCCACCCCCAGCTGAGGGATATGGCTTTGAAGGTGCTCAAATCCATTTGGATACATCCTGAAACTGGAATTATTGGGGATGATATCTAATGGAGGCAATGAATAACAATGATTAACTTACAAAGATATTGAACACTAGAAATCATGCAAGAGTCATTATCAGAATAGAATGGGCATTTCTAGTTTGTTTCAGTAAGGAAGTTGTAAACCCTGCACAAATGAAAGAGAGGTTCTAGAGGTTATTTGAATCTTGTTGCACACTCTATGCAACTAGCAATGTAAATTCTGTTATTAATGAAAAGATAGCTACCCCCAGGGTAGCTATTCACCTAAAAAAGGTACCTTGGATGTATGGTTGTATACATGTTGTTATCCTTTACTTGTTTATTGTGTGTAGAAAATATTTTAAGATATTTGACTGGGTTTGGCTATGTCTCTGTGCATACTTCAAAAAATCATTTCACTTTAGGAGGGTTGCCCTAAAATGAAATCAATTTATTTTGAATTTTTTGATCACAAAAAGGCACCAAAATAAGTTTTAGATTTTCTTTGGTAATGCCCTTGATTACCTCTCGTTCAACTAATTGCATCATGATGAACTTGCCATCAATCTTCACAATCAAACATCTAAGTGCCTTTGACATCAAATAGTATGTCCAACAATGTCCCCATTTGTCATTGATGACAATCTCATATGGAATAATTCTTGAAAATATAATGCTCCTCTTTACTGTTAACTCATTTAGAAGCTAGAAATATGTTTTTAGCATTTACAATTTAAAGACTTCAAAGTCTACCAAATGGATGTCAAGTCAACCTTCCTAAATTGTAACTTAGAAGAAGAGGTGTATATTGAACAGCCTAAAGAGTTCATCCTTTCAAAAAAAAAGACTACGTATTTAGGTTAAAGAAGGCACTTTGTGGATTGAAAGAAGCCCCAAGGGCGTGGCACTCAAGATTGGATAAGTAACTACCATGACAAGGTTTTAAAGTAGTGGTTGTTCTCGTAAATTTTGTATTAATAAATTTGCATCAACTATACAAAAATTTAATAATTTTTAGTTTTTGAACTACTAAAAAAAGTTTAGACCCAGAAACTTTGGCATTCATCCACCATTCCTCTATTTTGTTAATAAGGGAGAAATCTTTGAGCCACATCTGTTCAAGATTGAAAGGAAATTTATTAGGGGTGCCATCTATTTCTAGGTTCATAAGAACATGATAGTGATTTGAACCTACTAAAGGAAGGGTTTTAGTTGAGAGGGATGCATTAGAAGCAGCAAGGTTTCCAAAGATAAAGTATCTATCCATCTTTTCCATAATTTTTACTAAATTCTTTCCTTTTGTTATTCTAGGAAAAGCCATTATCCTTGTTGGTTACTTCTAACAAAGCAGAGTTATTTATTCAACTATTGAAATCTATAGATGCCTAGGATATCTTCAAGCTTTGCCCCCAGTTCTTAGGTGGTCTAAGAATGGCATTGAAATCTCTACCAATAATACTGAAGAGGTTTTGGGAATGAAGGTGATGCTCTACTTCCAACTAGAGTCTTCATTTATCATTGTTAAAAGTTGGCCTATAGATATTAATTAATAAGAAATATAACTTCTGTTTAAAACAGTTTACTTGAAAACTTATCTAATTCTGCTTTATTTATAATGGGTTTAAAGCTAGACTTCTTGGGTTGTAGATAATGGCCAAACCACCAGATGCTTCTATGGCTGGGCTTCCTACAATGTTCCTTAAACCAATTTTCCTATTAAAGGTTTTTAATTCGTCCCGATTCATTTTAGTTTCTTGAATTAAGAGTATCTAGTTTGTACTTACTAATGCAACACTTTAATAAGCGCTGATTGTTAGGGGCATTAAGATCCCTAACATTCCTAGTTAGGATCCTCATAATTCCTTGGGGAGGACCTTCCCCTTCCCTGCATAAAAAATGTCAGTTAATTTCATTTGACCCTCAACCTCTATATCCAGAGAGCTCATCTTTTTATTGGGTTTGTAACAATTCAAGGTTACTAGATTCTCTATTTGATCTACTCTAACTTTCTCAAGCTTTGCAATTTGAGCCAAATCTTCCCTAGGATTGTCCATTGAGTAATTTTCCCTTCCAAGTTTAAGGAGTCTCTTAACCAATTGTTTCTTCTGAAGATTAACTTCCTCATCCCGACGATTCATCATTGAATATATATATAAGTTCATAAGTTAATTCTTCATAAAAGGATTCCTCCTTGTCTAAGTGAGATCTTTGAGGAGATGGACTCCATTACATGGGAATAGTCCTATCAGGAATAGAAAAAGAAACAAAGGGCTCACCCAGGAGGGGAGAAGCAACCATATGGGGAGACACCATAGAGGCATTAAGCTCTATCAAGGGTAGATTACTTTTTATGTTCAAAATAGGAGAAGATTCAACCAAGGGTGCAAATCCCTCTTTTGTTGCATCTTTGGGAAGATATCCTTCCTCCACAACAGGAGTAAGGGAGGGAACATGGGTATTAGGTTTCCCTTCTGCTAGGGGAAGAGGGGTGCGGAATAGGAGGGCAAGAAACTAGGGGAGTAGCTTCTTCAATTATTGGATATTCAAGAATTTCCCCATCCTCCACAACTGGGTAAAGGGAAGGATCTGGAGTCTTTGAATGCTCATCCAAAGGTGGGGAAGGGATAACTTCATAAGTAACAAACCAACCCCTTGATTATTAAAAGTGAAAGTAAAATTATCTTTAGTTTTGTAAATACTTGAGAGATCAGTTCTCACCTAGTCATTGTTTATTACTAGTTCCATAGAGGAGGAATTCCCAAATGAGATTACTAAATAGTTTACCAAAGTAAAGCTAAGGATGAAGATAGTAAATAGATTGATTTTTAATAAGTCTAATGGGTTCAAGAAGGGTTTTGAACATGTCCATTTCAACCAGAATTTTGACATTCGTAGAGGAAATAAAATTCCTTCTAGACCCCTATAATTGCCCAAAAGATCGCTTATTCTTCTCAAAATTTCACTTTGGAGAAGTTCAACGGAAAGGTTTTTTTATAATGACCCATTTCAGTACTTTAACATCATTGACAGATTTAGGGTTAAAAGTCAGAGACCAATGAATAGATTTAAGATGATGGCCTTCCAGAAAAATAGGGTTACTAGGAAGAAATTTCTTCCAAAGATCCTTCGATTTACAATCTAAAAATAAAACATCATGATCAAGAGAAGAGATACATACTTGGTTGCTGAAGGAAGCCTCCAACCACTCCCTAACTTTGGCTCTTGAAGAATCCTTCCAAGACCACTTTACAAAAAGACCATTTGATTTACAATAATCCCAAAGGCCGTCAAAAATAATATTACTAACAATTAGGGTTAGACCTCCCATCAGTAATAGGAGGGTTCTCTAGCAACCACAATAGGGAGAGATTTAGGGACTTTTGTTCGTAGATCAACAACCTGCAACTAAGGCAGAGATTCCTAGAAAGCCCGTGGAGCCGAACGAGGGCGAGGCCGAGGGGGTCGATTTGGTGGATGGCAGGGTGAGGGTTTCCCCAATGGCTAATTGTTTTTATACACTATTTACATTGGTCATTTCATTAACTAATTTTCTCACCAGCATCACATTCTAATGATGAATTTCTCTAATCTAGGGTACTGCCTAGAAATTTATTTCTCTAATGATCTTTTTTTTGCTCTCTAGCTATTGCTTCATCCTGTTGATGGATCATGTAGTGCGATCTAAAATTTTAATGATAAAAATTGTACATAGTTTAATCTAGAAATGCTCAAATCTAAGTTACTTTCTAGGAGAAATCATTTTTTATGTTTATGTGTATACTTTAAATTTGTATTCGACTTTTAAACAGCAGAGGCCAAGTGCAGAAAATTTAGTTCCTAGTAATCCATTGTGCATTAGAATATTGTCATGACCCCAATAGGTTAAATTTTGAGATTCATATATTATTTAGCAAGTGTGCTAATGTGTTGTCTCTATGACTATATACAACCACGATTTGATTTGATTTATTTTAAAATTTCTTAGTTAAAGTTTAGAGAAGTAAGTCGATAATATATTATCTTGTAATCTAAAGTAGTGATTAGATTCCTAACATTAGTCAAAATAATTATCTATTTAGTTTTTTTTATGTATAATTAAATTATTAAAAAAAGGCTAGTCTTGACAATTTATTGATCTTTGGATATTATAAATAATTTAAAAATAAAATAAGATAAATATTAATAAAAATATACTAATATGAACATGGAAAAAAAAGTAGCACAGATACGAATTACAACAATCTACTAGTAAATATTGAATGATCATTTTTGCTAATTCAAACCCAACCGAGAGCTTTCTCCATCTCTGGCAAATTGAGTCGAGCTCTTCTCCAAAGCCCTCATAGATTGTTCTAGGTCCACAACAACATTGGGATCCTTTGCATTTTTTTGTGTTTTTTTGCCACCACAACAACCATCATTCATCGTGAACTTTGCAATCAGAGAAAAAGGCGAATAATTGTTTTTTGTGCAAGGGGATACAATCCATAAATCTGTTGAATAATCCACTAGATAGGGTTTCTAAGAGGTGCAGCCAAGAGTGGATGCAAAAAAAGAATTTTCTTAAATAGAATCTCCTCAAAATTCATTGGTTCTTTGCATAAAAGTTTTCATTTGTCTTTACTACAAACCCTTGTGTATACTAACCACAGACCTGCTACCAAGCCAATGTTGAAATTTTTTGGGCCGGTGCCAACAACATTTGGGGATCTAATTGTGTTTGGGAGACTCCAAACTAGTAGTAGGGAGTTTGTTATCTTCTTATTCAGACCTATGCTAGAGAATTGAGGTGCATTATCAATATTTGGAGACCTGTGATTTGCTGGCAGGCTGCGATAGTTTATCAATTTTGCCAAGTCATTGCCATTCCCGGACCTGCGTCAATTATTATGGCTCTGCAACCAGCAAAAAAGAAAGCGACGTACAATGCTTCAAACTTTGCTAAAACAAAGTATGCGACAGTGAAAACCCTACCAATCTGCGATAGATATGAAATTCTACTAAACTTAGGAATATCCATGTCATGTCCCCACTCTAGCTCAATCTAACAAAGACATGTGAGTCAGCTTATTATGGGGTCTTGTAGGCTGATAGGGTTGGATAGAGACCCAGTATGGTTATTCAGTGTTGGGGACTTGGTTTTCTGGTGGGTATTGATCAGTTGGGTGACGTTCCTTGTTTTTAGGAGGCAGTTCCTACATTTATGGGTTCATTCCTACTTTTTAGGAGGTATGATCATGCCCAGGGCTGGGTTTGCACGAGATGACCCTTTGGGTTCAGTTTCAGAGGGATAGGGCTTGTTTCCTAAATTTTAGGAGCATCCCTAGATTTTAGGGATGAGACTGCCAGTGGATCCTTGATTTCCGACTTCAGTCACAGACAGGTGACAGGATGATTTTATGGTTTGTGATGTCAATTGGGCAGTTTGTGGCTATTTGGGTTATATTTTTAATATTTCATAAGTTAGCGTTTAATATTTAAATAAGGCTAAGTTAAAGCCATTTTGGAGTAATAAGGGAATTTTGGCCTCATTTGGATGCATATCCCATGTTATGATAGCTCGTTGGAAAGGTCTTGAAATTCTCTAAATCTTCCTCTTTGGTCTCAAGGCAATTCGGTGAACGGATTTATTACTATGGTGGAAAAGGTCATTTTCTAGTGACATGGTCACTTTAAAATAAGATTTAATTCATTTTTTATAGCCAACGCCAATTGGGGGTCACTTTAGGGTTCGAATTGCTTTGCAAGGGGTTATAAGGAGATGGGCACCATTTCTCATGATTATACATATTTTTCAAACACTTCTTTTTAGATTTGTTCTGCTTGAGCGATTTGCATTCTGTGACGCAAACCCCAGGGTAATTGCTGGCTGGGACGTAACCCTCAGCAGCATTGGGTATTGGTTTGTCAGTAGTTTCAACAGTATTCAGGAGGAAGGTAGACGCCACTTCAGCTTGGGCCTACAGTTTGTTTTGTTGGGCATGTTCTTTGGCGTATGGGAGGTGAATTCTAGCAGTCGTACACTGCCATTTCTTGCAGCCGTACTTGCAGCCGTACTCTGTCATTTGCAGCACTTGGGTACATAGAAAAATCGGTTACTCAGCAACAGATTCTTGCATCTTATCAGCCTGTTTTCATCAGCCAGTTGTGGCATCATTGTTAGAGGAAATGTACTGGATCTTTTATTTGGCTCTATAATTCAGAGATCTTCCTGGTACGATTTGTATCAACTCTGACTTTACTGCATATTGTTATTTATTTTCAGACTCTTTTCTTGCCATTTGCTACTTCTCATTTCTATGTGGAATAATCATCAAAAACACAAAAACAAACAAACTCTTCTGCATTTCCATCTAGTTCTACAAGAAAACATTAATAAACAGGAAAAAAACAAAAAAATAAAATAAATCTACAGCAGATTTGCAGCAGAGATCCATCAGGGATCTTTCAGTGGTATCAGAGCTTACATCCTGCCAGCCTGTAGGGTTTGTGAAAAATTGTCACAACAGATTTTGGCATCTGGGTATTGGATAAAAGTTTTTGATAAATCATTTCAGCATCTGGGTAGTCACTAGTTGGTGGATTGAATACAAATCTATGCATCCTGGTGGAGAAATACATAGATTCTACGAGCGCAGGAGAAACCAGTGGCAAGCAGAGGCCGCCAGAGACGCACAGATACCAGCTATGGGTGAGGCACAGGGTGCTGCTGGCGACGGCATGCCTACAGAGGCAGAAGAAAGAGAGATGGTGCGGACCCTATTCACTACTTAGCCCAGGATCGCTCAGGCTCTAGACAGGTTACAGGATACCTTGGAGCGTTTGGAGATGGGTGGACACAGAGGTAGGCAAAGTAGATCAGTTTCAGTGGCTGGTAGTCAGCGCAACCATTAGTCCCATTCTTCAGTTGGGAGCTCCCTTCATTCCAGTAGGAGGCATCGCCATCGTACACCTACTACGAATAGGCCATTGCTTCCCCAATTCATACCAGGCGAACGGCCAACGCAAGTGGAAGCACCAGAAGTGGGGTTTCAGGAGTCAGTTTTGGCAGCCACAACTGAGTGGAGAGCTCTACCTCCTGAGGTTAGGGACGTCTTCCCTCTTCCCCAGTATTGTGCACAACGTAGAGATACAACCAGGTTCAGGGGAGATCGTGGTAATAGACTACCACAACAGCAGCAGAATAATGACCTCAATAGAGCTACTGGGAAGATTACATTGGCCCCATATAATGGCTCAAGAGACACTAGTGCATGAGCTTGGGTCCACAAGCTGGACATATACCTTTCATTGAGGCCCATGCCTGAGCGTGAGGCTATTCAGTTTGCTGTGTTGCATTTAGAGGGGATTGCCTATGATTGGTGGCACCATGGATTGGTCACCCAGGATCACGCCTTAGTTCACTCCTATGCTGAGTTCACCGAGCGACTCATTGCACGATTTGACCATAAGGATATAGAACTTTATTATAGGGAGTTGGCTCACCTTAAACAAACTGGTCATGCAGAAGCCTATATTAATGAGTTCCAACATATTGTAGTTATGGTACCGGATATGCCCCAGAAACGTAGTGTGATGTTGTTCATTGAGGGTTTGCAGGATAGACTAAAAGGATTGGTACGTGCTTTCCAACCAGCTACTCTTAAGGAGGCTATTGATGTGACATTGAGATTGGATATCGTTCCCACTTCTTATCAGGCAGATAAGAAACCATTTAGAGATTCACGGCCTGCACAGAAGGCCAATACGACACAGAACAAAGGAGGGACCTCATCTAAAACTCCTTGGATGAATCAGGAGACGAGGAATGAATTGAGGAGGAAAAAGTTGTGTTTTTCCTGCAAAGAACCATGGGAACCAGGACACCGTTGCATGGGTAAAGGAAAGGTTCATTTGATTGAGGTGACTTCTGAGTTAGGGGATGAGGAGGTTCCTGATACTGATATTGAGGATAATACAGAGGATGTTGAGCTTTTTCCGATACAGTTGGAGTTAGACACCGTTGAGCTTGTGGCATCAGCTAAAGTAGCTATGGCTACCCTCTCTAGTTATCCTAAATTTCATGCCTTCCGATTGAAAGGTACACTTAAGGGTAAGCGGATCACCAGTTTGGTAGACACAGGTGCTACGCATAACTTTATTGATCAAAAATTAGTTGAGAGGCGTGGCTTACAGTACGAGGAGTTTGGTGGTTTTGGAGTGAAGGTGGCTGATGGTATTCAGATGGGAGATTATACTTTGACTGATGACTTCTATGTGCTTCCCATAGAAGATTATGATGTGGTTTTGGGTATGCAGTGGTTACAGGGTATTGGGTGTTACATTATTGATCACCACCGTATGTAGTTAGAGTTTCTTTCTGGTCGGCAGAAGGTGATTTTGAGGGCAGCGTCAGATGGTGGACCCAAGGAGGTGACTTCTCGCAGGATGGAGACCATCCTTAGGCATAATGATGTGCTTTGGGCTACACACTGTTTGGTTAAATCCAAAACACCCATATCTCAGGATGGCCATGTATTTCATGTGGACATTCAGTCAGTGATGGATCGTCATAGTAGAGCGTTTGGTGATATACCTCCTGGAGTGCCACCAGATAGAGGGTTTGAGCATGGTATAGAGTTGGAGGATGGAGCGAAGCTAGTGATTACTACCCCATACCGTCATCCTAGAGCCTATAAGGATGAAATTGAGAAGACTATTCATGAGCTATTGGACATGGGTTTCATTCGACCTAGTTCTAGCCCCTTTGCCTCTTCTATAGTGCTTGTTAAGAAGAAGGATGGGACTCTATGGATGTGTGTAGACTATAGAGCTTTGAACAAGAAGACAATAAAAAACAGATATCCCATTCTGCGCATTGATGAGTTGTTAGATGAGTTACATGGGGCTGTCTACTTCTCTAAGATTGATCTTCGTTCAGGTTATAATCAGATAAGTGTACGAGCAGAGGATGTACACAAGACCACCTTTCGTTGTCATTATGGGCACTATGAGTTTCTGGTAATGCCTTTTGGCCTTACCAATGCACCAGCTACTTTCCAGTCCTGTATGAATCATATCTTCAACAAGCAGTTGAGGAAATCGGTTCTAGTGTTTTTTGACGACATATTGATTTACAGCAGTACTTGGGAGGACCATCTCAGACATCTCGAGGAGGTACTTAGCATAATGGAGAGTCAGTCTCTATTTGCTAAGCTTTCCAAATGTGAGTTTGGATTCGGGGAGGTGTTATATTTGGGTCATGTGATCAGTGCTGAGGGGGTGAAGGTGCATGAAGAGAAGATTCAGACGTAGATCTCACAAAGAAAGGATCGTTCAGATGGACAGAACAAGCACAGGGGGTCCTTGATAGACTCAAGGAGGTTATGAGTACTTGCCCCGTTTTGGCACTCCTTGATTTCTCGCAGCCATTTGTCCTGGAGTGTGATGCGTCGGGCTTGGGTATAGGAGCGGTGTTGATGCAGAATAGACACCCCATTGCCTATGAGAGCAGGAAGTTGCAAAACAATGAAAAGTTGTACTGTACCTATGATAAGGAAATGTTGGCTATTATGCATGCGTTAGCCAAGTTCAGACAGTATCTTGTTGGCAGTAAATTTGTGGTGAGAATAGACCATAACAGTCTGAAGTATTTCCTAAATCAAACAGAGCTCAATGATCGACAACAAAAATGGGTTAGCAAAATTCAGGCTTATGACTTTGATATCGAATTCATAAAGGGGAAGAATAATACTGTGGCTGATGCACTCTCTAGGAAACCTTCATTGGCTGCCCTATGTTCATTGAGCGAGATTTCAGCAGATTGGAAGGCTCAACTTTTAGTTGAATACTCCAAAGATCAGCATGCTTGTGAGATATGGAGGGATTGGTAGTGGATGATAGACACAGTGTGGTAGATGATATTATCTACTATAAAGACAGGGTTTACCTTGTTCCGGGTTCTCAGTTGAAGGAACAAATTTTGCATGCTCTCCATGATATTCCTACAGCCGAACACCTAGGATATGGTAAGACTTACAGGGCGGTACGTGAGAGATTCTCTTGGAAGGGTCTCAAAGATGATGTTTTATGCCATGTCCATGAGTGTATGACTTGTCAGCAGAACAAGTTAGAGCATGCCTACCCAGCGGGATTATTGCAACCCTTGCCTATACCAGAATAGAAGTGGACAGGGATCTCCATGGATTTCATTACAGGTCTTCCTCGGGTTCAGGGGAAAGATTGCATCTATGTTGTTGTGGATAGGCTAACGAAGTATGCCCACTTCTTTCCCATTTCATTAGATTTTACAGCATCGCAGGTGGCTGAGTTGTTCTTCAGGGAGGTGTTTAGACTTCATGGTCTTCCCAAGACCATTGTGAGTGATAGGGACAGCAGATTCATGAGTTCCTTCTGGCAAGAACTTTTTACACTAGCTGGTACTTTGTTAACACCTAGTACTAGTTAACACCCTCAAACGGATGGGCAGACAGAAATAGTTAACAAATGGGTTGAGGGATATTTGCGTAACTATGTGTCAGGGCAGCAAAAAGCATAGGTGTGTTGGCTGCATTTGGGCGAGTATTGTTGTAATACTACGCATCATATGTCCATTGGCATGACGCCTTTCAAAGCTCTCTATGGATATGAGACATTATCTTTCACTGATTTGACATTTGGTGACAGTAGAGTTCCCTTGGCTCAGGATTGGTTACAAGAGAACCAGGATGTCATGAGATCTCTTAGGGAGAATTTGTAGCAGGCCCAAAATCAGCAAAAGATGTACGCTGACAGGCACAGGATTGAGAGGGCATTTGAGGTGGATGATATGGTCTTTCTGCGTTTACAACCATATCGGCAGAGCACCCTAAAAAGGGGGGGAGCTGAGAAGCTCAAACCACGTTTTTATGGTCCATACAGGATACTCAGGCAAGTGGGAGAGGTTGCATATGAGGTTGAGTTACCACATGGTAGCAAAGTTCATAATGTATTTCATGTATCTTGCCTGAAAAAGGCCCTTGGACAGCATATTATAGTTTCACCCGAATTACCTCCTATGGATGAGGAAGGTAAATTGATTTTGGTCCCTGATGAGATTCTTGAGGTGAGGGAACGACGGCTGAGAAGCCGGGTGATTCGAGAGTATTTGGTTCAATGGAGAGATCTTCCCATAGAGGATGCCACTTGGGAGGGTGAGAGCATTTTACAGCATCCTGCATTATAGTTGCTTGTGGGCAAGCATCTCCGAGAGGGGAGGACTGTCATGTCCCCACTCTAGCTCAGTCTAACAGAGACATGTGAGTCAGCTTATTATGGGGTCTTGTAGGTTGACAGGGTTGGATAGAGACCCAGTATGGTTATTCAGTGTTGGGGACTTGGTTTTTTGGTGGGTATTGATCAGTTGGGTGATGTTCCTTGTTTTTAGGAGGCAGTTCCTACATTTATGGGTTCATTCCTACTTTTTAGGAGGTATGATCATGCCCAGGGCTGGGTTTCCATGAGATGACCCTTTGGGTTCAGTTTCAGAGGGATAGGGCTTGTTTCCTAAATTTTAGGAGCATCCCTAGATTTTAGGGATGAGACTACCAGTGGATCCTTGATTTCCGACTTCAGTCACAAATAGGTGACAGGATGATTTTATGGTTTGTGATGTCAGTTGGGCAGTTTGTGGCTATTTGGGTTATATTTTTAATATTTCCTAAGTTAGCATTTAATATTTAAATAAGGCTAAGTTAATAGCCATTTTTGAGTAATAAGGGAATTTTGGCCTCATTTGGATGCGTATCCCATGTTATGATAGCTCGTTGGAAAGGTCTTGAAATTCTCTAAATCTTCCTCTTTGGTCTCAAGGCAATTCGGTGAACGGATTTATTACTATGGTGGAAAAGGTCATTTTCTAGTGACATGGTCACTTTAAAATAAGATTTAATTCATTTTTTATAGCCAACGCCAATTGGGGGTCACTTTAGGGTTCGAATTGCTTTGCAAGGGGTTATAACGAGATGGGCGCCATTTCTCATGATTATGCATATTTTTCAAACACTTCTTTTCAGATTTGCTCTGCTTGAGCGATTTGCATTCTGTGACGCAAATCTCAGGGTAATTGCTGGCTGGGACGTAACCCTCAGTAGCATTGGGTATTGGTTTGTTAGTAGTTTCAACAGTATTCAGGAGGAAGGTAGACGCCACTTCAGCTTGGGCCTACAGTTTGTTTTGTTGGGCATGTTCTTTGGTGTATGGGAGGTGAATTCTAGCAGCCGTACACTGCCATTTCTTGCAGCCGTACTCTGTCATTTGCAGCACTTGGGTACATAGAAAAATCGGTTACTCAGCAGCAGATTCTTGCATCTTATCAGCCTGTTTTCATCAGCCAGTTGTGGCATCATTGTTAGAGGAAATGTACTGGATCTTTTATTTGGCTCTATAATTCAGAGATTTGCCTGGTACGATTTGTATCAACTCTGACTTTACTGCATATTGTTATTTATTTTCAGACTCTTTTCTTGCCATTTGCTACTTCTCATTTCTATGTGGAATAATCATCAAAAACACAAAAACAAACAAACTCTTCTGCATTTCCATCTAGTTCTACAAGAAAACATTAATAAACAGGAAAAAAAAAAAAGCAAAATAAATCTACAGCAGATTTGCAGCAGAGATCCATCAAGGATCTTTCAATCCATTTGTGGGAAAGGGCATAGGGAATGACCAAAACCTTGAAATCAAAAGTATTTAGAGGCCGGATAAAAATCCAATGACAAATTCAATCAGAAAACAAAAAAATCATTTCTCAAACACTAGATATGGGTGCTATTACAATTAAGGAGTGCCAAACACCCAAGTTCATAAGCCATCACAAAGATTCAAAGGGAAAAGGAGGGTTCAAATTGCCCAAGATAAGGATGAGGCAAAAGTATTATAGCGTCCAAGCTAGGTTTTAGAAATAAATTGGGTTTCAATTGGAAAAATTATGAAAGGTAGTCAGGGATAGAAAACAATTGGTGGCACTCAACAAATCCACTGAAGTCTTTCCTAGTAGCCCTAAAAAGGAATGGAGAGTAAATCTTACATCCCACCTCACAAAAGAACAAGCGTTGCTAATAAACAACCACCAAAACATCTACCAAGAAAACCGAGTAAGAAATTAGCAAAACCCAAATGTGAGGATAAGCAGGATGGATGTTTTAATGCCCAAAGAACTATAGATGGAATAAAAGATCAAAGAAAGATGAACCTGACAAACAATAAGGATGGTGAAAACATTTCAGTGATATGTACAATGAAAATAGATGGTTTGAATGTCAAGATTTGGGGCTCGTCGCACTTTGGAATCAGTCGGAAACAAAGAACCCAAATTTGCCTAGATGGTTGAAAGATCACTGTGCGGACCAAGTAAGTATATCTTCTTTATCCAATAGACTAATATATATTCAATGTAAAGAAAAAAGAATTAGAGATGAGCTTCTTTCATACTCTGTTTTTTTTTTATAAAAAATATTTCGTTAAATTTATAAAATGGAGGCGAAATTTTAGTGAAAACCATGCTAAAAAATTACATATACCTACATAGGTGACGAGAAAAGCATTTCCAGTAGAACTACTTCATCTTCAAATTCTAAAATGCATTAGTTTGGCAATAGGAGATTTGATAGGTTTTGAAGATAATTATAACCCTAACAACATCAAACTCCTTATGAACATGGAGCCAGACTTGCATAAAATTAAGCCACTCAAAATAATAACAAATAGATCTATCTATAACATTAATATTTTCAAATATGAAGGATTCATTGATGACATAATCATTTTAGATTCCTTCAAGAATCCCCAGTCATCTAACTTTCAGTTTTATGAAAGAAGTTCAAATTTAGAAGAAACTTTTCCTATGTTTTCTTCTTGGAACAAAGCCCAAAATAGGGATCAAATGTCAGTAAGCCAGGATATCTGAAATCTGACAGAGAAAGTAAATGAACACAACACAATCACTACAAGGTTAAATAATAGTCCCAAAGAAAAAACAGTATCTCAAGATGATTGAATAGAAGAATCAGAAGTGGAAATAAGAGAACCCAAGATTAGGAGGAAGAGATCTAAGGAGACTAAACAAAAATCTTACAAATTTTGGCAAACTCCAACTAATGGGAAGAGAAATTTTGATGATGACATATTGGAACCATCACCTCTAGAAAAGAAAGAGCAAGATAGACAAAAAACAGTTAACATCCCCATACAAATAGAAAATATAATTATCAAATATGGATCAATAAATAATGAGGAACATATCAGCCTCGAGTAGATTTAATGCAAGATTGGGAAGCATTCAGTGTACAGATTCCAGCATACTGGATGCAAGATCAAATAGAGGATAATGAAAAGGAAAACCAAGCAAAGACTATGGAGTCAGGTCTTATTGTAGAAGGAAATATAGACACTCAAATCAGTGATTTAATAATGCAAGAATTGATAGAAGAAGATGAGGAGAAGATAGCACAATTGCAAATAGTTTACATAATGCACAAAACAATCTGAATAAACTAGGTATTATAGCAAACATGGATGGGCTAGGAAAACAAAAATGTGGCAAAATAAGTAAGAAAAAGGGCAGGAAAAGCCCTGCTGAACTCAGAACAGCAATAGGTAGAGCTGAAAATTAAAAAAGATGAACAAAATCCTTAATGTAGGGAAGGGGAAGAGCCTTCACATAGAGCCATGGGCTCACTACCTGGAATGTGAGGGGCCTAAATGCCCCTAACAAAAAGTGCTTTCTAAAGCACAACCTAACATTATTTGAATTAGAGATAATACTATTACAACAAACACAACTTAACAAAGAAGAAGGAGAAAAACTAAAAAAGAAACTAGGCTATTGGAAAAATGAAATGGTGGAATTTGCAAGACCATCTGGAGGATTAGGAATCTTTTGGGATCCAAGAAAGGTAGAATTCACTCTTCAAATAGCAAATAAAATCTGGATGGGTGGCGAAGTTAAAAGCTTCAGAAATGGTATTCAATTTATTATAATAAGTGTTTATGGACCAACTCCTACCGCACTTAAGAAAATAGTATGGATAGAAATAAACAATTTTTGGGATACTCTTCCAATAGAAAACTTTATCTTAGGGGGAGACTTTAATGCACTTATAAGCCTGGAAGAAAAATAAGGTGGTTCACAAACAGTAACGCAAGTCATGTCTGATTTTAGAGAATGGTTTGTAAGAAATTCCTTCATTGATATTCCAACATCAAATGGGGTTTTCACATGGAATAACAGGAGAGGCTTTTGTCAAATTGTAGAAAGGCTTGATGGATTCATTTATAAAGTTGATTTCAGTTCTTTTAATTTTTCTTTCTCAACATCTATTCTCCCCTACGCTAGTTTTGATCATTTCCCACTCTAACTGGAAATAAGAAAGCAACAAAAACCAACTAGAAACCCCTTGAAATTTGAAAAGATGTGGTTTCTTGATGATAAGTTTTGACAACACATCAAAAGCTGGTGGCTAGAAGAGGATTTTGAAGGATCTAAAATGTTTTGTTTTGTGGTGAAATTGAAAGCCTTAAAAGAAGAAATAATTAAATGGAATAATAAACATTTCAATAATATATTTAAAGAAAAACTAGACAATGAAGAAGAAATTAAAAAACTTAATGAAGAAGTTATTAAGAATGGTATGAACATTGATAAATTTCTAAAAGAAAAAGAACTAATAAAACAAGATTTAACAATTTTGGCCAAATAAGAAATATATTGGAAGCAAAAGTCGAGAGAAACATGGCTAACAGAAGGAGATAGAAACACAAAGTTTTTTCACAACATGATTAAACGAAATATTAATAGAATAACTAAAATAAACAATACCATGGGTTAGGAGATAGAAAACCCTAATCAAATAGTAGAAACCTTTGCCAAATATTATTTTGATATACTAAATAGCTATGAATACTCTGGTTATGTAGTTCAAAATAAAATGTTAAAAAAATCCCGAAAGTACTCTCTACTGAAGATAATAAATATTTAAACAAGAAATTCAACTTAGAAGAAATTAAAGTAGCTCTCTTTTCTCTCAATCTAGATAAATCTCCACGACCAGACAGTTTCCAAGCCTTCTTTTTTGAGAAATGTTGGGACATCTTAGGTAATGACCTATGGGAAGCTTTAGAAGCTTCCATGAATTCAAGTTCATTATTATTAGAGATTAACAATACGTTCCTAGCTCTCATTCCAAAGAAACTCAACCATGAAGTTCTGGGGGATTTTAGACTAATAGCTCTTTGCAACATGATCTACAAAATATTGTCAAAAGCCCTGGCAAACAAATTAAAAAAAGCACTAAACAAACTAATCTCAGAAGAACAAACTGATTTCCCTCCTAATAGGTCTATTTATGACGGGATAATCATCATTCAAGAAACAGTTCACCCAGTTCAAGTTAACAAAGACCATGTATGTTAATGAAATGATATCCACAAAGCTGACAAAAAATTGGATTGGAGATTTCTCTGGAAAATAATGGAAGCATTTGTTTTCTTGTGTTAATGGATTAACCTAATCTTCAATTGTATTTCAAATCCAAAGATCTCCATACTTATCAATGGTACACTTGAAGGTTTTTTTAATATATCAAGAGGTATAAGACAATGCGACCCTATATCGCCCTCTCTCTTCATTATCATGGCTGAAGCCTTTGGTAGAGCCTTAAAGAAGGCTCAGGCAAAATGAAAAATTAAAGGAGTCAAAGTGATAGATGATGTGGCTAGGATAACACATCAACAATGTGTGGATGATAAAATTTTTCCTGGAGAAAGTAAAAAGGAGGAAGCCAATCAATGTAAGGAAATTATTAAAATATATATGGAGGCCTCAAGTCAAAAAGTTAATGTAGACAAATCAGAGATCTTTTTCCTTAATACTCACCTGGATCTAGAAAGGGTTATATGTAATAGTATGGGATTCGAAAAAGGAACATTCCCTTGTAAGTATATTGGGATTCAATTGGGAAAAGGACCTAGATATAGTAAAACTTGGACCTTGATATTAGAGAAATTAGACAAAAAAATGGAAAGCTAGAAAGGGAAATGGCTAACTAAGGTCGGTAGATGTAGAATGATAAAAGTTGTTTTATCAACCATTCCCACTTACTAGATGTCATGTTTGTCATTACCAAAAGGTGTTAAAAGACAAATTGATAGTAAATTGTGAAAATTCTTTTGGCAAGGTACAAATGACAAAAAGAAACAAGCTTTGATTAAATGGGATTAAATATGTAGACCCAAGGAATATGGCAGTTTAGGTATTACAAATTTAAGTTGGCAAAATGAGGCACTAGGGGCCAAATTAGTGTGGAGAATGTATTAGGAACATGAGAGTAAATGGGAGAAAATTCTTTGCCATAAATACTTGAACAATCCTAAACCTATCTCTTTATTTTGAACAATAAATCTACCTAAAGCCTCAAAAGTTTGGAACTTTATGATGCAATGTCGGCATCTAATAACCAACAATCTTACATGGGATGTAGGTAATGGACATGAAACATTGTTCTGTGAAGACTCACGAAATGTCCTTCCATCTCTAGATAGCTCTCATTTACCTATCAACATAAAAAACACTCTAATACAACACTAGGGTCCGAAAGTTAAGGATTATAAAGAGGAAGAGAAGATAGGTATGGAAGATGGCTCTGGAAATCTGTGACGGAAACAAACCTATTAGATGGAGGAAAAATAATCTTTGAGTGATTTCTCAAAAATAGACAAGTAAATCACAAAGAGAGAAGAGATAGATTAATTTGGGGAGGAGCTAAGAATGGGAAGTACAGTGTTAAAATAGGTTATGAAACAATTGTTAATTCTCAAGAATGGGAAAAAATGTAAATTCCCCTTAACTTATGTTGGGACACAACATGTCTTCCTAAAGCTAGCATGTTCCTATGGGCTACGCTTCAAAGTAGAATCGTAACAGCGGACTGATTCATGAAAATAGGGTTTGAAGGGCCTTCAAGATGTGTGTTATGTGAAAATGAACCTGAAACTGTAGGACACCTTTTGTTTCAATGCCCTTTCTAAAATCTATGATGGAAATGGCTTTGTAATAAGCTTAATTGGCAAACAGCTTTATCTGACAATGTTTCAAATTTCTTAAAGAGTTGGCATCAAAAAGGATCTCCTAAGGTCTATAGTGATCCATGGAAAATCTCCTCGTCCATTTGTCTCTGGGAAATATGGAAAGAAAGGAACTAAAGAATCTTCTCAGACAAAAAGATGGACATTCAAACCCTTGTCAATAAAGTGAAGGTAAGTATAGTAGAGGTCCTGAACAATCGCCTAAGAAACATATACAAAGAAGGCTCATTTTCTGATTGGGACACAGATATGCAATTTCAAGGCTGCAGGATTAACATGTATCATACGAAATGAATTTGGCTCTTGGGTGGCTAAACGGGCTAAACACCTAGGGATGGCATCCAATAACTTGGTAGAATTAGAAGCTCTAATAGAAGGATTAAAGTTGCGTTTGGAGGAAGGTATTACTAAGTTAATTATGAAGGTGAATCTCAAATTATCCTTAACGCTTTAAGGAAAAAAAGAACCCCTAATTGGGTTCTTAACTCTAAACTAGAAGAAGCTATTCAATTATTGGATAAATCTCAGGAGACTAGAATTAACCACATGTATAGAGAATGTAATAAAGAAGCAGATGCCTTGGCTAACTTAGGAGTAGATGGTGAAGATTTAATGGTAAGTAATATACCTATCTATTAAATAGTATCTCATTTTAGAACTACACAACATTTCATTATTATCCACTTCAAAGAGTATAATCGGAGCAAGACAATTTCTATGAAATGATTCAATACCTTTTTCAAACGACATTGCAGTGAGGTTTTTGAGTTCAAATAGAATATTAATACTCAAATTTAAAGTTTATCAAGGATATCCCAATTACTTTCTTTATAAATGATGCAACAAGTAGCTTAACAGAGGAAAGTATGCAATAAGTATCTTAAACCCTTGAATAAATGGATTTCATAAAATCATCAAATGGTAAGAATACCTAATAGTTCTAAACACTAAAGAGGCAAAAATAAAAATTATAAAATGAAAATGAATCTAATAAAAAATAAGACTCAATATAAAGAGATTATAAAATATATACTTTATAAAATATATAAGAAGCACAAACCATAAGTCTGAAAAAGAACTACTAATTATCAAATTAAAATAAAACCTAAAGCACAAAAGCTAAAATTTAGAATAAAAAAGATTTAAAATTATATATCAGCAACAAATTCAATACATTATGAAATATTCTTATAAGATATAAACTAAAGCTAAAAATTGTTACAACTAGAGATTTTGTATCTAAATTATCTAACCTCCTTTGTTATTTTGCCTTTAAAAATAATGATTCTTGTTACAAGATTCAAGAAGAGTTGGCAAATTAACGAATTTCCGGTGATTCATTTATTAACAGAGGAACAAATGTGTTCCTTATAAAGAATTACAAGGACGTTGTTTCTAAAAGAAACAACGTAGACTGAAGACAGAATTAGAAACAAAACTAGAGACAGGATAGGAAACATTCCTATCTGGACTGAAGAAAAAAGAGACGGGATAGGAAACATTCCTATCTAGAATGAAAGACGGACTACAGACAAGTAGTTGACTATTATAGAAAGTATAAGATATTATCTTAATACCCTCCCTTAATGGTCAATGTACGGATG
This sequence comes from Cupressus sempervirens, assembly GCA_028749045.1. Lineage (NCBI taxonomy): Eukaryota > Viridiplantae > Streptophyta > Pinopsida > Cupressales > Cupressaceae > Cupressus > Cupressus sempervirens. The sequence continues at coordinate 246,990,255 of CM053783.1, forward strand.
TCGGAACATTCTGTGATAACTGAGACCCTCCGTGGATCTACAGAATGTAGAAACCAAGAAGCTTTGCCAGAAGAAAGCTATGACTCAAAATAAGTTGCATTTACAAAACTTCGTTTTTGTGGAAAAAACGGTAAAACCCAGAATCTCACACAACCTTGCATATTACAGAAAACTTGAAATGATTTTTGAGGAGAAAATCAACAAACCCAGAATCTCACGCAACCTTGCGTATTACAGACAACTTGAAATGATTTTTGAGGAGAAAATCAACAAACCCATAAAAAAACAGAAACAGATTCAGAAGGCGAAAAATGCAGCTTCGCCTTGATTAGGACCCGGAGAAGTCGGACGCTGCCTGACACCCAGAACAAGTTGATCGGTGTTTTGATATTTGAAGATTGCGATGATGCGCTGCTTCCAGGTTCCATAATTGCGACCATTGAATTTGGAATTATGCTCGAGCAAAATATTTGTCAGAGATGCCATAGCACGTTTTTCAATGAAAACTATGAAAATCTGTGAAGGCACATTCTTCAAGGCAAAAATATGAAAGACCCAGAAGAATCAGAGAATGACCCAAAAGAGAGCTCGAAAAACTCAGAAGGAATTTGCTGTCATTTTTTGAATCCGTTGGCTCGAAAATCGAGGCACCCAGAAAAAGCAGACGACAACCCAGTTGAGCTCTCGAAAAACCCACCAAGAATTTGTAAACAAAAAATTTTTTTGGACCCCAAAAATTAGGGTTTTGAAAAAAACGGCCCTAGCTGAAAAAAGCTTGAAAAAACTTCAGATTTCTTGATGAAAAATGGTCGAATCTGCTTTCCAGAGCACGATGACAAACTGAGACGACTAAGAGCATGAAGATTTGATACAGAAACATGCAGATTTTCACCCCAAAAACGCGAGTCTCCAAAAAATGGCCACGATTTCCACGCGATTTGCAGACCCGTAATTCGGGAATTTCTCCAAGCAGAAAAACCCTAGGTGGGTTTTGGAGAAATTAGCTGAAATAATTTTGGAAAAATTTAAACAAATAATTTCAAGAAATTATAAAAAAATTTAAGTATTTAGCTCTGATACCATGTTACAAGATTCAAGAAGAGTTGGCAGATTAACGGATTTCCGGATGATTCATTGATTAACAGAGGAACAAATGTGTTCCTTATAAAGAATTACAAGGACGTTGTTTCTAAAAGAAACAACGTAGACTGAAGACAGAATTAGAAACAAAACTAGAGACAGGATAGGAAACATTCCTATTTGGACTAAAGAAAAAAGAGACGGGATAGGAAACATTCCTATCTAGACTGAAAGACGGACTACAGACAAGTAGTTGACTATTATAGAAAGTATAAGATATTATCTTAATAATTCTCTCTTAAAATAAATATAATGGATTTCAACTAACGACGATCTTGGTCAAGAAAAGTTGAGTTATGTAGCTATCTTCAAATAAGGTGGGGAAAGGAATCGTATTTCAACATGGTGATTAATCTCTGTTTGATGAATGATATGGACATAAACGAGTTTATGTATTAACTGGGAAAAGAAGCTAACGCTAAGAAGACAAATCGATAAGATAAAGCACCTGATCAATGAGAAGCTTTGATGAAGTACCAATGAAGGTTTATGTATGTAATCAATTGTATAAACTAAAAAATTGAAGCCTTTTAATGTATAATCATATACTTTGTAAAGGAAGGTATGCCTTCCTAAACCTTTCCAAAAATGTAAGAGAAGAGATGATGTAAGGGAGGGTATGCCCTCTCAAGACCTTTGATGAGTAAAAAAGGAAAATGTAATATGACATATATAGGACATTAAAATGTCTCTAGCTATATTGGGGGATTTCCCCCCCGTTCTTTTCCTTCCAGTGCCTACACTTTGAATGGAAGGAAAATCGTCGTAAATGATTTTAAAACACAATACAAAATATAGGGCTTTATGCCTTTTACTGATAAAAAATAAAAATAAAACAAGACATAAATTTATTAAAATGATAGAAGTAATTGAATGAACATTAAAAACACATTAAAATTATTATTAAAAAAGAGAACATCACTTTTAAAGGCTCAAAATAAATTAAGAACAAAATGAACATGAGGAGTCATTGGTTGAATCATTTAAAGGGCTCCTTGGTTTAAAAACAGGCAATTATATATATCTCTAAAAAAAATAAGTCATACATTACAAAAGATTGATTTTTAACAAAAACCTAGCATTAACTAGTAAGGCAAATAACATATATGCATTGATATATATCTTTTAAAACACCCTAAATATTTTCCTTGGAAACTCTAAACATATATAAGAAAAATATAAATATTTTTACGACTACTGTTTCCTTGGGAAAGAAGAGTTTTCAGCTGGATTGTGTATACGCGTCCAAGCCTGCAAACACCAAAAATGTCAGAGATAGACGTGGCTGGAGGAAAGGGAGTCTGTGATGCTGCAAAGCTATGTGGAGGGAATTGAACACAGGCTATCAGATTTAGCCTTAGTTGAAGACAGCCAGAAAACCAAAATGATCATTCTCGACACCACCTGGAGTCTCCTTAAAAAAGTTTGGTTTCATTGCTTTCAAGGGGGAGAGCAGCAGCTAGAAGCAAATATATAGCTTCTTAAACTTGGATTGCTAGCTCAGTTTGAGAAGGGAAAGGATTTGATAGCAACAATTCCCCACCATAGAGTGCGTTCTCTTTGATATTTTAGAAAAACCTCAGATACAAACAAAGGTATCAGCTAGACAGAGAAGGCAAATATATTGGAGGTGTTACATTTGGCGTCATTGCCAGTCAAAGTTGGTATACAAGAGGTGTTATAAAGATTAATTATGAATTTGCTCAATAAAGATAGGAATAAAATAAAAGACAAGGATGATATACACAGAGCATGGGAAGCATTAATTTTAACCAAAGGGGTGAAGGAGCACTAATTGACGGAGTGCATTCACCTAGCAGACTGAGGAGTGCCAAGGACTTGTTTGAGGAAATGCGACAGAGATTGAATTTGGTGGAAGAGACAAGGGAAGAGTTCTTAAACTTATATATGCCAAGGGTAGAGAATCCGAACAGAAGGGAAGGAACCTGCACGGGTCGAAGTGCCTAAGGAGCACGAGCATACGGTGAACTCTTCATTCCTGATACACCCGACAAACTGGTACAAGTTGAGAATCGAACAACTTTGCTTGAAGAGGATCTCTTCACATCGAGTAATGCAGTTGTCCAATGTGAGGCAGTTGTTCGAAGTAGCGCGGTGGTGCAGAACAATGCGGGTACTCAGAACAACGTGGGTACACAAAACACCATGGGTGTGTAGCAAGTACCACAGATTCAAAAGAAATTAACAATGATAGGACTTGAAGAAAAATTGCCGAAATTTAATGGCGATGGGATGGCTGATCCAGTTAGAGACTGTAAAACATGTGAAACAATTTGGACGACGAACGATGTAACAGACTAGGATGACTGGGTTTGACAGTTTTCAGCGACTATATGGGGTGTAGCGATTGATTGATTTTCGGATGTCGATCCATAGAAATTAACTTCATGGCCAGACGTCAAGAAAAAATTCATAGCAGAGTTCCGACTATTGAGGGATGATAATGAGATAGTAGCGGAAATATACAGTAGTAAACAGGGAAAGAACAAAACTATCTATGCATATGCAAGGAGGCTAAAAGAGCTAGTAGGAAAAATGGAAAGCCAACTAGCTGACGGGTTGAAGAAAAGGTGGTTTGTCAAAGGGCTACGACCATCACTGGAAAAGAAGATGAAAATTGTACCTCCAACATCATACGTGGATGCATATAATCGAGCAATGGACCTAGAGAGAACAAAAAATGGGTAAAATGAAGAAAAACAATTCATAAGATTTAGAAGATTCATCCTCCGAAAGCAGCAACGACGAGGAGTCCAGTAAGAAGGTTCGAGCACTACAAAAGGTCATGTTACATATGATGAAAAAGTTCGAAAACATGAAAAAGAATCCTGGCCAAGTGAGAGAAGGAGAACTGTGGTGTATGGATTGTAAGGAGGGCCACACAAAGGGATCCCATCCGAAAAATAATTTTGCGATATCTACCAAATTGCGAGACATTCCACCAAGGAATGCCTGTTCTATATGAAAACGAAGGGATACCAAGTATTGCTAATATAGAAAGTGTCCACCTAAGGAGCAAAAACGAATACGAACAATGACACAACCTCAGGAGGGTACCGTAACAACAACTGATGTGGACGAGTTTGTAACAACAATAACAATAATAACAATAATGGGGGCCAAAGCCAAATACAGTACGATCCGAGTGGACAATCAATGATACAATGCTAGGTGTGCAACCTCTGGGGACACTTCGCCAGAGACTGTACCACAAAGGGAACAGCATAGCTGTTGTGCAAATGGTGTGGTCCTAGAGACCATGAGGATTCAAAATGTCCTAAACCTGGGGTGAATCTGTTAAGTATAGAAACATGTGGTGATGAGGAAACATTAGCCATCACTCGTGTGCAAGCAAAAATGTATCCAGATCCGAAGGAGGAAAAGAAAAGGTTGCAGCAAGCATAGGCAGAAGTAGAAAAAGAAGTTGAGGCTGAAAAAATGCAATCGAAGGACACTGCCGACACCTTAAGGAGGAATCTGGCAAAGCAAAATATCATACGACAGGTAATGCAAGTTGAAGTTCCTATGAAGCTGAATGACATATTTACAATGCCTCAGCTACAAACTCCAATCTTGAACATTACACCACTTCGGAAGGCGATGGAAGAGTCGGGAAAAGACACATAAGGTGGAAGCAGAACAACTGCGGCAGACCCAATGCTACTTGCACTCACTACAGGAAGACACCCTGCAACAGTAGATATGGGTATTTTTGGAATCGTCTTCATGAACACAATTGTAGATGGAGGATCGGGAGTGAATGTACTACCGGCAGATATATGGAAGAAGTTGGGGTAACCTACCTAACCTACCTTCTGCCCACCTACATTTCAACTACTCACTGCTGATCAACATGGGATCAAGCCTTTAGGGAACCTAATGGCGCAACTTGTAACCATCGGGACACAACCATTCTTATAGGATTTCGTGGTTATACCATTAAAAAGAAAAGGGTACGATGCCATCCTCAGACGAGGCTAGCTAGTACAGGCAAAAGTAAAACATGACTGGAAACGGAATACCCTATCCGTGGAAGGCAGAGGTAGGAGATTTGTAATTGACCTACACATAGATGGTAGGAGAAGAGGCAGCATCGTCGGATTCTGAAGGCGAAGGTGAAGGAGACAATGAAGGGAAAAAAACGGATGGACCCCAACTGGAAAGGTATCCTTAGACTAGAAGGAGGGTCCAACGATGACAACCTGGATTCAGTGAATGACTTACTCCATTGGCAAATGGAGGACTATGAGCTCTTTCCGAGCTACCATATGTTGGGGGTTGAGGAAGGGAATAAAGGAGAGGAAAATGAATTCCAGAAGGAATATAGAGAAGTGAAGGAGGGAGAAGTGTAAATAGACGAAACACTAGCACGTACATTTAGTGAAGACAAGCTGATTAAATACGAAGAATCCACAGTAAAAATGATGAACTTAGGGGACGAAGCTAACTTGAAAAATATATTTGTGGGAGATGACTGGAATCCAATTCTGAAAGCAGCAGTGTTTAAAATATTCATGGAATATAAGGATGTTTTTGCGTGGATGTATAAGGACCTGAAAGGGGTACTGCCGAAATTATGCGTCCACTATATACCACTGATAGGAGTAGTACGCATACTCGTTGAAGGCCTTAGAGTGCCAGAATAAGGTCTGAAAACTTGATGGAAGGATGCTTCCATGGTTCTGGTTCTGTAGATCACGAGCTAACGTTTCCAAAAAGTGGTTGTAATAGCCAATTAGAGCAACGGTTCGAGAGTTATGGCTTTCCAAAGATGGGCTACCCTAAATTTCTAAAATAAATGTCAAAGATGGATTTGGCTGACTCAATATGTATTGTTAGGGTCTATCAGCCCTAATCAAGTTGGAATGTCTGGAACCTTCCCAGGTGGCATAAAATTGCCTATTTAAGAAAGACTCAAACATTGCCTAGGACAACTTTGGGTGGTAGTACGCAATTTAGTCTTGCAAATTATTGTAATGAAGGCACCCATGTGGGTTAGCATATTGTACATGTGAATTTTGTAATTCTGCATTTGTGGCGATAATAAGAAGTCCATATTTTGTGCTCGTATTTGTTGTTGTTTCTTTGTTTCTGTTATGTATTTATGGTATTAAGGGGAGCACCCTTCATCATTTGCAAGCCTTGTTAGAAATGAATTATGTTCTTTTTGTAGGAAATTTTTCATCCTTACCTCTAAATATATTCTGATAGGTTGAGTCTTTTGGGGTTAGAGGATTTAGCATTTCTATACTGTAGTTTTCAAATCACAAGTTATAGTATTTATATCTGATTTGCTTGGGAAGGTTCGGTATAGAATGAGTCCTAAGTGTTTGACAAAATGCCTTACTACTATAAGTGTGCTGCTGGGAGTTTTTAAATTGAAACTGGGCATTTCTACCACATCTACTGTCATAAATCTGCTAGCTGGCAGTTGTTTTATACAAATTTTAAATCCTACATCATTGATGTCATGAACTTGTTTGCTGTAAATGATCTTGCGACAATACCTTTTCAGCCCTGGGAAAAAAAAAAAATTGAGAATGATAACAAAATAGCTTGCAAGGAATAGGAATGAATTTAAAATTCTTGTTATATTGTATATATTAAAAATTCGGATTGCTTGTAGGTTAGGAGCTGGCATTTATGAAAAGTGCCTATAATATCCAATCAGAGCAACTGTTCGAGAGTTTTGTCTTTCCAAAGTTGGGCTACCCAAAATTTCTAAAATAAATGTCAAAGATGTATTTGGCTGACTCAATATGTATTGTTAGGGTCTATCGGCCCTAGGTATTAAGTTTGAATATCTAGAACATTACCAGGCAACATACAATTGCCTATTTAAGAAAGACCTGGACATTGTCTAGGACATCTTTGGGTGGTAGTTCATAGCTTAGTCTTGCAGATTACTGTAATGAAGGCGCCCATGCGGGTTAGCATATTGTTCTTGTGAATTCTGTAATTTCGCATTTGTGGTGATAATAAAAAGTCCATATTTTGTTCTTGCATTTGTTGTTGTTTCTTTGTTTCTATTATGTATTTATGGTATTAAGGGGAGCAACCTTCATCATTTGCAAGCCTCGTTACAAATGAATTATGTGCTTTGCGTAGGAAATATGTAAAAACCCTTTGCTGGCTAGTACTTATAACACCAAAGACATTTTGTCAAATAGTTTGAAATTACTACATAAAATAAATTTTACAAGAAAGAGCCAACTAAATGTTCAATGAAGAACTAGTCCAATATATCTCATATTTTAGACAACTTCGCCATTTATTGAAGAACCAATCCAAATGCACTAATCAGTATTAGGCTATTCACTTTGTAATTGAATATTGCAATGAAGAGCAAATGAATTTACAACCAAAATCAAAAGGAACCTGGAAACACTGATTTTAGCTTGATAAGTATCAATAATTACTAATTGTTGCCTTCAAATAAAGAATAGATCTCTATCTCCTTCAACTCCGGGTCACAACGAGTACCTGCAAGGCCCAAATTTTCTAGATTGCCAGCCAAAGTCAAAAAGCAGCCATCACTAGAGTGATCGCAAGTGTATGCAGCCTAATTGCAGCCTGTTATAGATGATTGTTGGGCTTGTAAAAATGCTTCTCACAGCCTCTAAATGCCTCAGAATACAGATTGTAAGCAATCTGTGTAAATGCCAACCATAGAATCATATTGCAGGCATTGTGGAATGGTGTCTAGGAAGCTACAACAGACACATAACCTCCCAATAACCTCACACAGCTTGCCACAATGACACAGGCTCCAATACAAGCTACGTTGGCCTCCTACAGACATCCAGTTCATGCATAGGGCTATGAATGATGTCTAGGCACAATGTGGTTGCTGTCCAAACTCTTCAGTATATTCCACCTTCGTTTCAACCTTGACCAACAGTCTTGAGAAAAGTGTAGACTTCTCAATATCAATTCAAACCAAAGGTGGACCCACAACAAAATAGTGTAACTCTCCACACTTTAGGAGTTAATAGCTAGAAAAATCTCCAAGCCACAGTAGACACACTAGGAGAAATACGACAAATACAAGTCAAATTGTGATATTGCTATCGAGATTTAATTGTGTGATTTTGAGTCAAACTCATTGACCCATGTTTCATGAGTAGTGATTCAACATGAATCCATCTCTCATGAGAATAAATGGAACACTTAGCACTCATTGGATCTAGGTGATGCTCACAGGGGTGAAGCACTGAGACTTCCTGGGTGGTCACCCATCCCAGTACTACTCCAGCCTGAGCGCACTTAACTATGAAGTTTCCTCCATGGTTAAACCCAAAGCTTGCAACCCCATTTGCAAAACCTTCACCAAGTGTTGTGCCTTATGAACCATTCATTAGAAAGCCCCTTAAGCTCATCAATTGATAAGTAGGAGATAATTTCCATGGCAAGTCAAATTGTGATATTGCTATCGAGATTTAATTGTGTGATTTTGAGTCAAACTCATTGACCCATGTTTCATGAGTAGTGATTCAACATGAATCCATCTCTCATGAGAATAAATGGAACACTTAGCACTCATTGGATCTAGGTGATGCTCACAGGGGTGAAGCACTGAGACTTCCTGGGTGGTCACCCATCCCAGTACTACTCCAGCCTGAGCGCACTTAACTATGAAGTTTCCTCCATGGTTAAACCCAAAGCTTGCAACCCCATTTGCAAAACCTTCACCAAGTGTTGTGCCTTATGAACCATTCATTAGAAAACCCCTTAAGCTCATCAATTGATAAGTAGGAGATAATTTCCACAGCAAGTCAAATTGTGATATTGCTATCAAGATTACCTGTGTGATTTTGAGTCAAACTCATTGACCCATGTGTCATGAGTAATGATTCAACATGAATCCATCTCTCATGAGAATAAATGGAACACTTAGCACTCATTGGATCTAGGTGATGTTCATAGGGGTGAAGCACCAGGACTTCTTGGGAGGTCACCCATCCCAGTACTAATCCAGCTTGATTGCACTTAACTACAGAGTTTCCTCCATGGTTAAACCCAAAGCTTGCAACCCCATTTGCAAAACCTTCACCAAGTGTTGTGCCTTATGAACCATTCATCAGAAAGTCCCTTAAGCCCATTAGAAATCCACTATACTTCAGCAGTGGAATAAAACACTTCTCAGATACAGTGTTGAACAATAGAAAAGTTAGACAATCTTAGCTATACCTCAATAGCTAAATTGCAAGCACAATTCTTAGAATTTTTAACCCTTATACATCAGCAAGGAGATATAGTTAAGAACCCAGGAAAAAGCCAGAAAAACGCAAAGTCAAATATATAATCAAGTGTGCTTTTTCCAAATGAAAATAGCTCTCATCTATAAGCTTTTCATTTGCAAAAGTTTCCATAAAATTCCACTTATAGAAAACGTGGAAGTCTCCCAAAAGAACTCAACACTAGAAACTTTCCACCTTGCTTTTTAGAAGTATCTCTTTAAGTCATTATTATAATAATATAAACATTATTATAATAACGCAACTCAATGAATAAATAAATAAGAGCTCATGTAATTATTAACTTGATCAACCGCAAGTGACGACCAACTGCCAAGCCATTCACTACACTGATAAAAATAGCAACTGCCCATAATAGACTTACTAAAAATAGTAAGTAATCAACTGAAACCCCCAAAACACCCTGTCAGTTCACGAGGGTCATTATGATGAGCTAACTCGATCAACTACACAAAATAGCCAAAAACAAGGACATTACAGTCCTCCCTCCCTGAGATTGCTTTTCCTTAAGCAAACCGGTATGAAACAAAAACCTACATCGGGATCCCACAAGAAGCAAGTGATGTCCCCATCCTCACTAAACCGGTTGAATGCCAATGCCGTCATCAAGACCCATATCATAACCTGCAACATGGCACCGAATATTTGCGTTGATGATGTAAAAGTTGTAACATCATTAACTGGTGAATTCATAGGAGATCTCAACATACTCTCCTTCATTATGCCTACCTAATCATCCTGCAAACAATCCAACTTAGGCTCAAGCCAACTCTGTACCCAATGCAACTCCTGAACATGTGAGTCAAATACCAAACTATAAATACTCATCACAGTATAAACTCTATCATCAGTATGATCATCTTCATTGACATCCTCATGCTGTTGTGATGACTCATCCTCAATCATATCAGTGTAAACCCACATACCACGATTCGCTACTCCCTTTGGCCTTAACGCACAAGTATGACCCTTAGAGAAAGGCCCCTTGCACCAAAAGTAAAGCTAATCTTCTCTAGAAATGTCATCAGATCTCCCCCACTGACTTGCCCTTGTCCACAACAATTGGTGGGGACTCCTTATCATCAAGCGGAAGAGCAAAAGATTTCGAAGTGACCTTACTTCAAGAAGAGGACTCCAAGTCACGCGCCTTCCTCATCGCTAATTGTAGAGAAGATGGGTCCAATGACTTCACCCATGCACGAAGTGGCTCAATCAATCCCTCCATGAATAACATCACTTGTCTACAATCCGAAATATCATAAATCATGACCAAAAGCCTTTGGAATTCACTGATGTAGCTCTCCAATCCACCAGAGTGCTTTAACTGAGCCAACTCATGGAAGTACACCTCCAGATCCTTCCTATCAAATCTCTCAATCAAGCAATCCGTGAACTCCTGGTAGGAAGTGATCTGATCATGTCGCAAAGAAACCAACCCATGGTACCACCAGTCATGAGTAGCTCTATCCAGATGTAACACTCCAAATCTGATAGTGTCCACTTTAGACATAGGATGAAAAGCCAAATATGTATCGAGCTTATGAATCGACACTCGAGCTGTAACTCTCCCAGTTCCATCAAAGTGCTCGAAAGTCATCTTTCTAACAACTTGTTTTAACTCATTCTATCGAGGTCGCTGTCTTTTTGGTCCCGGCCTTGCTTTGGAATGCTCCTATTTTTGAGTCAGGAACCTATCAAAATTCAAATGATCTTTAATCGCTTATGGTAAAGCATCCCACTCCGTAAAGTGTGCCAACACATCATCAACAAAAGGAGTGACCTTAGGCTCAATACTGACCGCATCCATCTTAGGTCTTAGAAACGTGGGCCTCCGCAGCCTATCATGAGCATCAGTATGTATGTCAGCTCTTTCAGCAAATCCACCACGATCCTCAACCCGAACCCGATCTGCATCTCTGTACCCAACACCATCTCGGGTTCTATCCTTGACTCGAGATCTATGAGAACCAATAGAAACATCTCAAGCTCTCTCCCTACTCCATCCTCGAGGAAGTGCTATTTGTTGCAAAGTATTATACAACTGTTGTAGTACATTTGTCATCTGTTGTTGCCCAACTGCAATATTCCTAAATGCATGCACGGTATCTCTATCGACCTCAACATTTGTGGGTCATAGTCCAGTGCCACCAAAACCACCCGGACTACCATCCGAACCAAACTGAGTCTCAAGTTCTCCTTCTTTGGGAGGAGAATTATGGCCTCTTCGGGTATAGTGCATACCCAACACAAACCTCCTATCATTAGACATGATAGAAATATCAAATCAAATACTAACTGCACTTCAACCAAGCACTAACCACACTGAGCTCAATTCGTGCAGGCTGGCACGAAATTGCTCTAATACCATTGTAAAAACCCTTTGCCGGCTAGTACTTATAACACCAAAGACATTTTGTCAAACAGTTTGAAATTACCACATAAAATAAATTTTACAAGGAAGAGCCAACTAAATGTTCAATGAAGAACTAGTCCAATATATCTTAGATTTCAGACAACTTCACCATTTATTGAAGAACTTGTCCAAATGCGCTAATCACTACCAGGCTATTCACTTCGTAATTGAATATTGTAATGAAGAGCAAATGAATTTACATCCAAAATCAAAAGGAACCTGGAAATGCTGATTTTAGCTTGATAAGCATCAATAATTACTAACTGTAGCCTTCAAATAAAGAATAGATCTCTATCTTCTTCAACCTTGGGTTACAATTAGCACCTGCAAGGCCCAGATTTTCCAGATTGCCACCCAAAGTCAAAAGCAGCCATCACTGGAGTGATCGCAGGGGTATGCAGCCTGATCGCAGCCTGTTATAGATGATTGTTGGGCTTGTAAAAATGCTTCTCACAGCCTCTAAATGCCTCAGAATACAAATTGCAAGCAATCTGTGTAAATGCCAACTATAGAATTAAATCGCAGGCATTGTGGAATGCATCTAGGCAGCTACAACAGACATGTAACCTTGCAATAAGCTCACATAGCCTATCACAATGACATGCAAGCTCCAGTACAAGCTACGTTGGCCTCCTACAGACGTCCAGTTCAAACGTAGGGCTGTGAATGATGTCTTGGTTGCTGTCCAAACTCTTCAATATATTCCACCTTTGTTTCAACCTTGACCAACAATCTTGAGAAAAGTGCAGGCTTCAATTCGAACCCAAGGTGGACCCACAAAAAAATAGTGTTACTCTCCACACTTCAGGAATTAATTACTAGCAAAATCTCCAAGCCACAGTAGACACAGTAGGAGAAATACGACAAATCCACTATACTTAGCAATGGAATAAAACACTTCTCAGATACAGTGATGAACAATAGAGAAGTTAGGCAATCTTAGCTATACCTCAATAGCTAAATTGCAAATGCAATTCTTAGAATTTCCAACCCTTATACATTAGCAAGGGGATACAGTTAAGAACCCAAGAAAAAGCCACAAAGGCGCAAAATCAAATATTTAATCAAGAGTGCTTTTCCAAATGAAAATAGCTCTCATTTATAAGCTTTTTGTTGGCAAAAGTTTCTGTGAAATTCCACTTCAGAAAATGTGGAAGTTTCCCAAAAGAATTCAACACTAGAAACTTTCCAACTTGCTTTTTAGAAATATTTCTTTAAGTCATTATTATAATAATATAAACATTATTATAATAACGCAACTCAATGAATAAATAAATAAGAGCTCATGTAATTATTAACATGATCAACTGTAGGTGACAACCAACTGCCAAGCCATTCACTGCATTGCTAAAAATAGTAAGTAATCAATTGAGACGCCCAAAACATCCTGTCAACTCATGAGGGTTGCTATGATGAGATAACTCAATCAACTCCATAGACTGGCCAAAAATAGGGACATTACAAAATATTTCATCCTTACCTCTAAATATACTTTGATAGGTTAAGAGTCTTTTGGGGTTAGACGATTTAACATTTCTATACTGTAGTTTTCAAATCACAAGTTACAGTATTTATATCTGATTTTCTCGCGAAGGTTCGGTATAGAATGAGTCCTAACTGTTTGACAAAATGCCTTACTGCTATAAGTGTGTTGGCTGGGAGTTTTTAAATTGAAACTGGGCATTTCTACCACATCAACTGTGATAAATCTGCTGGCTGGGAGTTGTTTTATACAAATTTTAAATCCTACATCATTGATGTCATGAACTTGTTTGCTGGAAATGATCTTGTGACAGTACATTTTCTGCCCTGGGAAAAAATAAATTGAAAATGATAACAAAACAGCTTGCAAGGAATAGGAATGAATTTAAAATTCTTGTTATATCGTATATATTAAAATTTCTGGAATTATGCATTGTTCCATTTCATTCTGTAGCTATGAATTCTGAAAATAATGAGGTAATTTTAACTATGAAAAAGATAGGATTACTTTAGTCAGTATAAATCTTTCGCCAATATCTCATTTTAGAATATAAAATAAAATAGGGAACAAAATTTGAAATATAGCATCCATATCATAAAGTGAATAGAGAGGAGATGATTATTTTCTGCTGAAGCATCATTCACTACAAGGATTAGACTTTACTCTTCAATGATTGGTATTAATAAATGGCAAAACCTCAACTTAGTTGTGCTCTATATCTGTACTTTCTTAAGAGAACATATATAAGAGATTTGAAATACTGAGAACGTCTATATTTCTAAAAACATACCTGTGGCATTCTGTCAAAATTTGAAATATAGCATCCATATCATAAAGTGAATAGAGAGGAGATGATTATTTTCTGCTGAAACATCATTCACTACAAGGATTAGACTTTACTCTTCAATGATTGGTATTAATAAATGGCAAAACCCCAACTTAGTTGTGCTCTATATCTGTACTTTCTTAAGAGAACATATATAAGAGATTTGAAATACTGAGAACGTCTATATTTCTAAAAACATACCTGTGGCATTCTGCCCTCACTACATATTGTAGTATACACTGAAAAGAATAGAATAGGTGATGTTGTTACAGTAGACATGTACCAGGTTCTCATAATTGATAAAGAGAGACAAGTCTATCCAAAAACTAGGTAGGATATATTCCTCTTTGAATCTCTCGTAAAAAATACTAAAATTAAATATGTATATGTCAGATCTCAAATCTTAGTGATGGATAGAGCTGAACAAACACAGTTTAAGCCTTAGTATCTCAGCTCATTCTTCATGCAATTGTGTCCAAAGGTCTTCCTACCATTAACTTGCTGTTGGAAAACTGTTTACTTATGGACAGGTCTTTGGTTATCTCAAACAGTAATAACGTGTTTACCTATGTATGTTTCAATGCTGCTGATATAAATAAACTAACATTCCAGCGGGTAAATCTTCATCTATGTCATCTTTTGGTTGTTGAACTCTAAGTGAGCTTAAGAAACATGCGTATAGGTAAATAATCCACATGCTCAAACTACAACCTTGAACTTAGTATCTTAAGGCTATAGCGGATATTCAGGACTGCTGCCTGATTTGCCCGAGTAGGTGTATGAGGGCAAAGAACTGTTGGGGATGGGTAAAAGACCTCAACAGGGTTCCATCTCCACACCAATTACATCAAACTTAGTACAAATAGAACTACGTATCGTTAGCGAGTGCGTGTTCCATTGGCGTCTTGATCCTGTTGATGTGGGTATGTAGGCAGCCTAGAAGATTAAGGATAACTCTAGAGCATAGATAACTTGGACATAGATTTTGTGGTTACTTACTCCTCATGAAGTTATAACTTTCTAAACTAATAAAACTTGGAAACAAAACTAAGGATTCTTAGGAAGGTACCTATACTTGGTTGGATGCTCGAAAACCGAGAGAGAGTATAGGATGTAGGAAACTCTTGGTAGTCTAGCACCTAGGTACATGGCCGAAACCCAAGGAAGGTGCAGATTTATGTTGACCTTGCTCAGAACCTTGGCACACCCATAGGACTGGCTGTGAAATTCTAACAAGCGACCTTGGACCCAGATGGTCCTGAAAGGTGAAAAACCTCTGACCATAGTACATTGATATTCATGCCCTTACATGAACCATCCCGAATGGATGGAAGAAGACCATTTGAAACAATTGTTTATTTCTATTCCCAACAAATTGAAGATGGTCCAGTTGACCAATTTGTTGCCCTAGACAAAAGAGCCCGGATGTCTAAGTGAGATTATGTTCTGTATGGACTCATCTCTTGAGCAATCCATAGTTAAATCCAAAGAAAAATGCTGTGAATTCTTTGTTGAATTGTCATGATCATTTTTCTAGTAAATCTATTATTCTTTTCTAAGGACAGGTTGGTCCTTACAAATATTAGGTGTTTTACAAAGCCTTACTTGGCAATGCATTCAAACTTGACTCTTCCATTTCCCTCGCGTTATTCTGTTTGTTTATTTATAATTGCACAAAAACTTTTCCTTTCTCTCCCTGTACTTCTTTCTGATGTATGTGTACCTATTTCACCCTAATCTAATTATTGTAATCTCTTAACTGCAAGAATTTCTTTTGGCATGTGAGATATCAAGTTGCTAACAAGTATTTTTGGAAAGATTAGTAACGATATACATAGAGATAGATAGGTAGGTAGATAGGTAGGTAGGTAGACACACACACATGATATAAATCTTTTTTTTTGTGCAATTTATATTTCGTCTGACTTTGTATCTTATTTGCATGTCACAGGGTATTGCAGAGGCTCTGACAAGAGCAGGTGCTGTTTATAAGTATGATTTTTCATTACCCATTCAACATCTGTATGAACTCGTTGATGAAATGAGGGCAAGGCTTGGTAATGCCTTTATACATTCAATACATAATGAGCTTTTGTTTCAAATCTAATGGCAGTCATTCCTATATGATTTTTAGTTGCCATTCTTTGTTCTCGTCAGCAATAGGATGTTTTAGGGAAGACATTAGTTAGACTCATTTACCTTTAATCATTTCTGCTTGGGGAGTTTGAACAATTCTGCTTGAACAGGCTAAGCTTCACTTTCGTATATGTCATTTTGTAGGATATGAATCAATGTTTTTTTATTTAGATTGCAATTGGAAAAATCTAAATGTTGTTTCTTGGTATGCTGGTTGATTTAAAACTAATTAAATAACTTTTTTTAGCTACTTAAAACTATTTTCCTCACAAAAGAATATATCATCACTTGTTAGACAAGAAATTATCACTTTTAACTTCTAAATCATCCAAATGCATCACTGGTTAATATTACAGATTCAATTATGTTTTGGTATCGTATCTTTCTCTTGCAATAGTTTTACTGTTATACTTACTGCTAGAAGCATCTATTGGCTAGTAGTCAGAGTCTATGCTGTCTGTAATATTCCCATCTTCAGAAAATCCTCAAAATTCTAATACTAGAATCTCTTACAACTATAAAATGTATTAAAAATTTGGTTTTCCCCTCAATAATTTAATGAGCATCCTTTTTCAGGAAATTTCAGGAAAAGGTCCTGATAACACAATTTACTTTGATCACTTTTTCTAATTAGCACTGTACCTAATGCAGCTCCAAGAATGAAAATTATAAAGTTTGGCACAGTTGTAGCTCAGTCGTTGAATAAAACAGCACACTGGAGATAAAGGACTCACATAATTGTTAACCAACCACATAAATGGTCAAGGAAGTTACTTGAAATGCTTTTAAAGAGAGTGAAATATGATGTTGCGAGCTACACAGGAAAAATGATTAGATATCTAATGTTATAATCTGACTTAGCAATGCCTCTACCAATAAATAAATTAAGTCTCCTTGAACAACAAATCTCAGCTCAGTGCAATATCTAAGATCAAAATTTATCAGCTACTACTTTGAAGTACAAGATTAAGGTTAGTGCGAAACATCCTATTGAATTTGTAGCATCGTTCGGATATCCTATATCTGATTATTGCTCTCACATATATATAGGCATGTATGTATTATTTGTGTAAATAAGTATTTACTATTTACACTTTACTTAGATTAATGCATTCATATGAGTTGTCATGTAGACAACACAATAGTTTGCACTCCAATTGAGCACATGTTGTTTGCTACATCTATTTACAAGATACACCTTTGTATTCTTATCCTATTATTGCACGTACATTCATGCACAATGGAGGATAATCCACTCTTGGTGGACATGTGCCTAGTTGTTATGCTTATCTCTTGTATGACTCCTAGACATATCAGTTGCCTTTATATATACAGACAGCCTCTATGATGTATTCATCTGAAATCTATTATCATTTGATAAATATTGAATCATTCATTTGATCATCATTTTGTCTCTCTTGTGGTATCAATTGAGTTTCTTGATCTTTGCATTTTCATTCTTTTCCTTAGGCAAATTCTTACATGGTATTAGAGCCGAAGGAGCGTTCATTGGTTAGCCATTGGAGAGCATTTTGTCTCATATCTTGGAGGGCCACGATTCAGTTCTAGGATATCTGTAGTTATTGAGAGCGTCTAGAGCAAGATCTGATCTCACCAATACATTCGGGTGGTCGTTCTGGCGAATTTTGACTATAAATTTGCCTATGTTGGGCAAAAGTCAAATCTGAGGCAATTTTGTTTTTACAAATCGAACTTGGAAGCCTGATTTGCCAATTAGAAATATTAGAAGTAAGCTCATCATGGTGCGGTAACCCATCCAACGCAAGCATTCTCACACTCATGCACCTCATATTTAAGATAGTGGGTGCCCTGTGAAAAGATCTTTGTATCTCATAGTGCAAATCCTGATCCATTTTTTAAATAGTGACAGTCACATCAATGATACCGAGCCCATTCATTTGAGATTTGGCACTCTCAATCCAACTCTAAGGAACCATCAATCGAGAGCTGATGCGAGTCTTTCTCCAGTTGAGCACATGAGTGGATCCGAGCACGAACACGAGACCACTAAGGTGATTTGGACAATCACATTGAGCACAGAGCCAAACCATTATCATAAGCGGCATTTTGAATTGCAGATCCAACACTTTGATCGATAGGCACTTGATTGCATCAAATCTCACGCGGGTCACATAGACATAACAATGACTGGATTTGCCCCAGCCTATGATTTGACATTCGACTTGAGCTTGATCATAGATATTGAGCTCGCCCAAGAGACCCCGCGACATCAACATGAGTCACGAGACTCCACTCTTAGTCATGAGAGCCTCAAACACACGTGTCCTAATTCCATATACGGTGGAGCAACATGTGCTACAAGGATCCTATGCGATGAGAAAGGCTCGATCAAATCTCATCTCTATCGACATTGGAAGCCCAACCCGAACCATCTACATGCGGAATCTACAATCGATCATAGGGTGGTAATCTATATGATCAATTTCCATATGAGGCAATCTACAAAGACCTCGAGGGGCATTGGTGACTAGTGACATTGCATTCCATTGTGTGAGTTTGAGCTCCTCCCAAGCAGCGATCCATTCAACATTGCTATTGCCAAATCGAAATCATTCTAGGCACTCTAGATCGTAGTGAGCTAGAGCATTTTGCTCGTCCACATTCTAGGCACCTAAAATGGAGGAGGATCCAAACGTGATGCGAAAGGGATTCAATCCGGAAATGATAGCTCAACCATATGACTAGAAGAGGAAAAAAGTTACATATCTGGAAGCTCTTTCAAAGCTAGTCTTGGATTTTACAAAGTGGTGGATTGAGTGTAAGCTTGAAAAATTAGTTGCATCAACTAATGGATTCACATATAGGTTGCTTGGTCATAGACCACTTAGGGATGAAAGATCAGGACAAATATCTAAAGGGACCGAGGAAAGAGGAACTCCATCTAAGGATGTAGGAACCAAGAAAGGGAAAGAGGTACCTTGAGAGAAGCATCCTAGGATTGAGGAAGTCATCCAGGAACCTCAAAATAAGAAGCAAAAACATGGAAATGCTCCCTCTTCTCCGAGTCACACTCCAAGTGTTCAAGAGATAGAAACATTTGAAAGGCAGGATGTAAGGACAAGCATAAGGAGATTTGAGCGAGAAGAAAATTTGGATAGGCCAATTCATAATAGACTAAGTATAAATGCCTATGAAAAATCCATGTAAGAAAGAGGGAGAGATCAAGATATCGCTATGGAGGAAAGTCTTACTACAATTTTAGAGCAAGAAATGATTAACGATGGAGATGGTCCACTAGAGGAAGAAACTCCAACAATAGCAATACATCTTCCAAATGTTGAAGCCATAGTTCTTGAAGTTACAGTGGATAGTCCAGGAGGTGAAGAGGAGATCGACGTTTGAGCAATCCAAAGGAAAGAGCAATTTGGTGATTTTGGGGGACCAAAGTATACCCATTCTAGAATGGTTGAGGCAACGAATTCAATTGAGCGAACAAAGGGAGGTTGATCCAGCAATTGAATTACAGGAAATTTTGGACCGAGCAAACCAATCAGAAGAGCAAGGGAAAGCAAGAAGATATACTAAATTCATCAGAGGAGAATTAGGGTCCAGAATCTTGCAGATTGCGACTCCCACAGTTGACAAAGGAAAAAATTAGATTGCTCTAGATGAATACCATTTTACAAAAATAAATCTTGGTCGAGCCTCCCAAGAGCAAATATTAGAAGAATTTGATGACTCTACATAGGCTTTGAAGGATAGGCTGAAGAAAGTGGAAGAAGGGTACGAAAAACAGAAAAGAGAAATTAGGGCCTTATATCAGTATATCAATGACTTGCCTCATCCAGTAAGAGAAGAAGGTCCATCATTTGTCCCTCCAATGGGTGTTTCCATTGAAGTGGTGGATGATATTGACAGAATCAAACGGACTGCTCAAGGTGCAAAGGTTTGGGTCAAAGGAATTCAAGAGGAAACCTTCAAACATGTAGAAGAATTAGTGCAAGTGCACAATATGGCATTAGCTGCACTCTCCAAGATCTAGTGCATTGAGGAATCATGGGTGGATGAGCATATTTACCAAGAAGAGGTGATTGCCGACATTCCGAATCTGATGGAGACCCCAAGCAAGAATTGGTCAATGGTCAAGTTATCAACGAGGGGGATGTCTATGATTTTATTTGATGGTACAGTGCAGTGATCATAGCTAAGGAAATGTTTGAGAGCTTCACCAAGGAATCCACTTGATGAAAGAAGATTGTTGACAACATCAAGCAAGGAATATCCAATGCAATTGCATCCTTGTTATCGCAGAGATTGGTGGAAGAGGAAATGACAATTGATAATCTGAAAGTCAAGCTAGAGTAATTCTTTCAACTAAATATCTATGAAAGAGATGATTTTGAGAACTCCATCTTCTTGAATACAATGCACACTACTAAGAACTTACTACCAAATTGGGACTAAAGCTTAGGAAAAGCTAAAAGAGCAATTACAATTCTAGAATTCAAGCAAGAATCTGCACCAAGCATCAGTATAGAGGAGTTGGAAACAGTGTTGGATCGATTTCGCGCCTTCAGGTGGGGGAATCAAGGATAGATGCATTTAATGCATAGTAGGTGTTCTTAGTGGTCATTTATTACACCCCACTCCTTCCTAAACAAGCATACATAGTGGGCATTTATTACCCACTATAGTAGTGGATTCCTTGTTGCATTAATGTAGGTTCCTTTTCTTTTCCCTAACCCTAATTAGGGCTGATGTGGCATGATCTTGGCCATCGGTTATTGTGATCATCCAGGCCACCTGTTGTAATTGAGGACCTATATTAAGGCCTCAACTCTCACTTGTAAAGGGGGAATTTTTATGAGATTGTTGCTGTGAGCTACTAAGATAATAAAGTTTTCATTGGAACTTGGTGAATACTTGATGTGTCTTAGTGCTTGCTTGTTCTCTTAAATTTCTTCAATTAGATTAAGTTTAGCTTAGTTAATGTGTGGTGATTAAAATGAAGAATATGATGGTGTATTGATGAATTCCTTTGGTCCATATTTTTGACGTTTTAACGATTCTAACTCGTTGTGCAAAGTTAGCTTGAACCCCTTTCATGCATATGCTTAACTTCTATCATTCGTATACATTGTTCTTTATAATGGCGTATGTAGTGGTATGCAAATCTTTGGCATAACCCTTGAAGGTGCCACCAGTTCATGTGTAGTTGTAGTATAACTTGGTGAAGCGGAGCTTAGTAAATTGAGGAATTTGTCCACTAGAGTACTATTTGTTGTCATCACTACCCTTAGGATTAGAATAGAATTCCTAAACCCTATCCTATTTAATTTCTACATATTTTGTGAAATCTCCAAAAAAGTACTTCATTGCAAAACCTTAAGATAGCTCCCACATCCAGTATCGCTTGAAATGAATCTAAATAAACATGTAAGGCCCCTTGTGATCATTAGCAAATCACATCAACCACCAATCTTATCCACAGTCAAGACCTGACATTCAAGGAACCTTGAAGTCATCGTATGATCTTCTAGCAATCTTAGCATACACGAGACTTTATTCAAGAGAGGATAAGATATTTTGGTATTTTGTTCTACCATTTGGTGGGTCATAAAACACACATCAACAAGTACATTATCGGAAGTAGAGTTTACAGAGGTAAAGGAACTTGATTCAGCACATGAGATGTGGACTAAGTTAGAGATGCTACATGAAGGAGATGAGTACATCAAGAAGCTGAAGTTGCAGAATTAGAAAACAAGATTGGAAATTGCAAGAATGCAGGAAGACGAGACGATTAGAGCCTATGTTCGAAGAATCAAAAAAATTGTAATAGGGATAAGGAACATAGGAATAATACTTGAAGGTGAGATGGTGCAGAAAATTCTCAGATCTTTAACACCTTTGTATGAAAACAAAGTAAATGCTATTGAGGAAGTGATTCCTCTTATCAAGGGATTCAATAGGGAGACACTAATTGGTAAGTTACAAGCTTTTGAAACTGCTAAATTTAAAGATTCTTTACCTAAAGTTAAATCTGCATTTATGGATATTGTACATAACAATAAAAGATGCTAACAAAGATTGTGAGCACTAGTAGCAAAAACCTTGAAAATTGTGCTAAGGATTGGACAGAGATAGAGGAAGAAGAAAGAAAGTTGGATGTGCCTAAAGCTTTGATCACGAAGAGAGAAGAAAGAGGTAAGGGAAATTTTCAAGACAAATTACCTATAATCTGTTATCCATATAAGAAAGGTTGTCACTTTGCATCAAGTTGTCCTACCAGAGAATCTAAGGTTAAGCCTAGACTCTACAAGTCAAAATTTTGTAAAGAATGCTTTTGTGTTAGTGATGATGAAATTGAAATTAAGGACATTAACTTTAAAGGACAATGATACTGAAGATGAAATAGGATTTGTTGCAATTAAAGATGAAAGTCCTTTTAAGGAACAAAAAGCTCTAGTTTCACATGTAGACAAGAAATCAGATTGGAATATAGATAGTGGATGTTCACATCATATGACTAGTGACAAAGACATATTTGTTAAGTTGAAAAGGTGTGATGGTGGTGTTGCAAGATTTGGTGACAATACTCCTTGCTTGATAAAAGGAAAAGGTTCTATAACTCTTGATGGTAAAACTAACATAGATGATGTTCTATTTTTTGATGGTTTGAAACATAATCTACTAAGTGTTGGGCAACTTGTAGAGAAAGGTTATCACTTATAGTTCAAAGATGGAAAATGTTCAGTCAGAGACCAATTAGGAAATGTGATTGTAACTGGCGGTAAGACCAGCAGTAATGATTTTCAATTAAACTCTTTTGAAGTAAGTTATTTTATTGCTAAAATTGATGAGAACTGGCTATGGCATAGAAGGTTTTGTCATATCAACTTTGATAACATGGCGAGAATCAGTAATTCTAATCTAGATAGAGATTTACCTAAGATTATGACACCTGCTAACTTGATGTGTAAGGATTGTACACCTACTAACTTGATGTGTAAGGATTGATAACAAGGAACAAATTCTAAAGCAAAACACTTTTACCATAGGGAAGTTGGAATCATTGCACACAGACATATGGTTCTAGAAAGACAAGAACATACTATGGTGAGAGATATTTTATTATTTTTATTGATGATTACACTAGGATTATGGGGGTTGGTTTCTAAGAGAAACATTTGAAGCAGGCGATAGGTTTAAGATCTAGAAAGCTAAGGTTGAGAATGAATCTGGATTAAGGGTACAATGTTTAAGGTCTGACAGAGGAGGAACATTTACATCTGATAAGTTTAATGCGTATTGTGAGGAGAATGGTATTGGTACACATACTTCACCCCCTAGAACACAAAAAAATTGTGTAGCACAAAGAAGAAACAAAACTATTCTTGATGCAGCAAGAACTATGTTGCTTGAAGGTGGGGTAGCACATGTACATTAGAGAGAATTAGTAAATACCACAGTATACACTTTGAACAGAGATCAAATAAGGCATGGAACAGGTAAAACATCTTATGAGCTTTGGTTTGATCATGTACCTACAATTAAGCACTTTAGAATCTTTGGAATTAAATGCTATATCAAGAGATGATGAGATAGGAATATTTGATCCTAGAAATATTAAAGGTACATTCCTTGGTTATTCTACTAAGAGTAAAGCTTACAAATGCTATAATCTAAGACTAAAGAAGATCATTAAAAGTGCAAATGAAAGAATTGATGAAAGATTTCAGATACAAGAGAGAACTTTTGAATATGATTCAAATGACGAAGCTAATCAAGTGAGCACAAGTCAAAGAAAAATTCAGAAACAAAATGTAGAACATGAACAATTCTTTGAGATAGATAATGGATTTCATGTTCAAATTGAGGAGCTAGCATAAGAACAAAGAACACCAAGCTATGTAGCTTTGAATCATCTTGATGAACAGATTATTGGAAATGTTGATAATGGAGTAATGACTAGAGGAAGAATGAAAAATGTATTATGTCTATTTTCACAAGTTGAACCTAAAAATAATGATGAAGCATGCAAAGATGAATCATGAGTTAATGCTATGAAGGAAGAGCTAGAGCGGATTGAAAAGATTAATACATGGGAATTGGTTCCAAGGTCTAAAGAAAAAGATGTTGTAGAAACTAAAAGGGTATTCAGAAATAAAATCAATCAACAAGGACAAGTGGTAAGAAACAAAGAAAGACTGGTATGTAAAGGTTATTTACAATAGGAAGGTATTGATCTTGAAGAAACTTTTTCTCATGTGGCTAGATTAGAAGTAGTTAAGACTTTTTTTGGTATATATAGTTAACAAGAAATTTAAAGTGTGTTAGATGGATTTTAAATCAGCTTTCTTGAATGAAGAATTGGAAGAAGAGTCATACATTGAGCAACTTGATGGATTTCCACTGACAAAACAAGAAAACATGGTATGTAAACTTAAGAAAGCACTTTATGAATTGAAGCAAGCTCCAAGAGCTTGGTATGCGAGGTTAGATAAACACTTGTTGGATTTGGGATTTAAGAAAGGTAGTGCAAGCAGTAACATATACCTGAGACCTAATTCATATGGTCTATTACTTATTGAAGTTTTTGTGGATGGCATTATTTTTGGAGGAAATTGATGAGATAAGTAACAAATTTTCTAAGGAAATGAAAGCTGAAGTTGAGATGTCTATGATAGAAGAAATGAAATACTTTCTTGGACTGCAAAAAACTCAGACTGAAGATGGTATCTTTATATCTCAAGCTAAATATCTTAAGCAATTGCTAGTGAAGTTTGGTATGGAAAATTGCAAACCAATTGGAACTCCTATGGTTGCAAGTTGTAAATTGACCATGTCATGTCCCCTTTTTAGTGACATGTTATTTTTCAGTGAATTTGCTTATCATGGACTCTTGTAGGTAGATGATTTTGGTGAGAGAGTCATTTTGATGATTATTTGGGGATTGGATGGTCTTATTTGCTCTTGGAGAGATGGAGTTTATCATATTTTTATTTTATGTGCTATGCTGGGCCAAAATATTATAACCTTGAGTTGAGTTGCACTTTTTATTTTATAAAGTTACTTTTTATATAAAAAGTGCATTATTAAGGGATTTCATAAGAATATTTTATGGATACTTCTAGAAATTCTTAGAGGCTTCTTAGAAAAGTGAATAAATAGAGTACTTGGCCTCTCATTTGGACATCCCATGACTTGAGTTTACACTACTTTTCTCTTTGAGCATTTGTGGCGCCATCTTGGTCTGCAAATTGTCATTTGATCATTAGGAACGGAGTCTCCTAAGGATTTGCATAACTGATGAAGTGAAATATCCTTTGAAGGGTTGCACTTTGGAAGTGGTATTCAGCTACTTCAAGTTGAGCTTATTTGGTATTTAGACATTTCCAGCAGGGATTGATTTTTCAACCTGGACATACATTTTTGTTCATATCTCACTGTTGGTTGGGAGTTTTATTTTTATTTTCTAGGAGAATTTTCCTTGGAGCTTGGCAATTATTTCTATACCATTTTCGGCACCTTCCAGCCCAACATTTATTTTTTCCAGGTGTCGTACCAGTCTGTACATGTACGGCTGTACTTGCAAGCCGTACAGTCAACAAGTTTGAGGGTAGGTTGGAGTTCATTTTCATCATTTCGTCTTCAACATTCAATCTCCAGCATTTGCTCAATCCAGGTTCTTTCATTTCAATTTGTAGTTGCAAGAAATCCTCAGTTGCATTTAGCCAGTAAGGGTTTGTTTGTAATGTGCCATGTTGTAATGCTCTGAGTTGAAAATCGCATATCATATGTTAAAGCATTTGGTTATTATTGAGTGAATATATTGGCACTATTTTTACATCAGCTATTTGAGTAGATTTGTTGCACAACAATTTCCTTCATTCAACATTTTACTTTCAGCAGTATATTTAGTTTGCATGTCAAGTGTTTGACGAAATTTCACAGTTCAGTATTAGTGGTTATTAGTGGCCTATTGGCAAGGGCCATTACAGTGGTATCAGAGCAGTGTTCTTGCCATCCTATTGGGTAAGGAATCTTTATGCATCCTTTAGCTTTTGGGTATCACAAATATTATACACGCAGGAGAGTAGCACTTGAGGGTGAGCAGGAATTCAGAGATATACTTACTATGGGTGAAAGACAATCATAGAGTCCACCTAGAGTCCCGAGGACTAATGATGATGAGGCTAGAAACTTCTTCCGGGCTATGACTACTGGACAGTAGGAGATAGTTCAATCTATACGTGCATTGACTACTATGATGGAGAGAGTTGCTTAGCCGAGGAATCAGGAACAGGGTAGGGGGACACTAGAGTAGGATAATAGGAGTGTAGCAGGTTCACAGGGTGCTTCTAGGCATAGGTCATGGACTGCAAACAAGCCTACATGTCCTACATTCCTTAGAGAGGCAACCTAGGAGGCAGTAGAGGATGATATGCCAGAGGACTTTCAGGATGATCTTCGAGCTGCAGATGTAGAATGACAGGCACTACCTCCACATGTTCATGAGTTGCTGAATTTTGATTGCTACCTGAGGCAGAGAAGAGAGCACATGAGGAGTAGCAGGCAGAACTGGAGGCCTAGAGGAGGTTAGGACAGTGAGTTGTAGTGAGCTGCTAGCAAGCTCACCTTACCATCTTTCAATGGCAGTGGACAGATGACAGCACAAGCTTGGATCCATAAGTTAGATACATTCCTAGCATTGAGCCCTATGTCAGAGATGGATGCTATCAAGTATGCCACTTTGCATTTAGAGGGCGCAACACATGATTGGTGGTCACATGGTATGGCTACATTGCACCATAATCAGGTGACATCCTATCAGGATTTTGTGGATAGGTTGGTAGAGTGCTTTGATAAGAAAGACTCGGAGGTCTTCTTCCATGATCTTACATAGCTGAGATAGACAAACAGTTTGGAGGTCTACATCAGTGAGTTTCAGAGATTATCAGTGATGGTGCAGGATGTGTCCGAGAGGAGGTTGGTTATACTATTCACAGAGGGGTTCTCTGAACCTCTAAAGGGGTGGGTCAAGGCATTTGATCCCTCTTCATTACAGGAGGCTATGAGGAAGGCACAGAGCATGGAGCTCACAGCACCCTCCAGCAGGTTCACCTCCAGGAGTAGTTCTTCATTCAAGGACTATATGAAGTTTGATAAAAACAAGGGCAAAAAAGGTGATACCAAGGGTAAGTCTACTGCACCTTTGGATATGGAGACATTGACTGACTTGTTCAGGAAGAAGCTATGTTTTTACTGCAAGGGTCCCTACAATAGAGATCATGATTGTCCTATGAGGCCTAAGGGGAAGGCCAGCAGGGTTATGTGGGCTTACTACGAGGGTTCAGATTCTGATAATTCTGGACATGAGGTTGATCATAGTGATGCAGAGCCCGAGGCAGAAGCAGAAGCTCCAGAGACTAAGGAGGAGCCCGAGTTGCACTTTCAAGAGGCACACTTGTCTAGCATTCAGCAGGAAGGATCTTTTAGATTGCGTGGTGTTCTAGCATGGTAGAGAGTTATTACTTTGGTTGATACTGGTGCTACACACAATTTCATTGATGCACATTTTGTTGAACGTCGTGGTATTATGACTGAGGAGTTTGAGGGACTACGAGTACAGGTTGCTGATGGTTATACTCTTAAGTGTAACAGGATGGTTAGAAATTTGTCCTTATGCCTGAACAACTATGAGTTCAAGGCAGACTACCATGTTGTCAACATGGGTGATCTGGATATTGTTATTGGAATGGAGTGGTTGCGCTCATTGGAAGAGATCACCTTCATATTGAAGGACATGGAGATTAACTTTGAAGTGGATGGGAAGCAACACATTTTGAAAGCCATTAGGAATGAAGATATCAGGATTATTTCCTTCAAACGGTTGGAGACGTTAACTAGACATGATGACATTGAGTGGGCAGCCGTATGTACTCTCATGCCTACATAGGAGGGACAACATAAGACAGAGTATCATCCAGACATAGAGAGGTTGAGAGTGAAGTATGACAGAGTCTTCAGTGACATTCCACCTAGCAGACCACTAGACAGAGGTATTGAGCACATCAATGAGTTGGAGGAGGGTGCTAAACCCGTGATGATTACACCATACAAGCATCCTAAGAGGCTCAAGGATGAGATTGAGAAAAATATCAAGGAGCTTCTTGCATGGGTCATATCAAGCCTAGCAAGTCTCCTTTTGCTTCTTCGAATGTGTTGGTGAAGAAAAAGGATGGTGCATTGATTATAGGGTGCTGAACAAAAGGACAATCAAGAACAGATACCCTATTCCACGGATCGATGAGTTGATTGATGAGCTTCACGGTGCATGTTACTTCACGACGATTGATTTGAGATCCGGCTACCATTAGATCGGAGTTAGAGGGAAGGATATTGAGAAGACCGCCTTCAGATGTCATTGTGGGCACTTTGAGTTTGTGGTCATGCCATTTGGGTTGACCAATGGGCCAGCTACTTTTCAATCCACCGTGAATAGGGTCTTCTGTCACCAGTTCAGGAAGTATGTGTTAGTCTTCTTTGATGATATTTTGATTTACAGTCAGACTTGGCAGGAGCACATGGAGCACTTGGAGACAGTTTTGGGGATCTTGCAATCAAAGTCCTTGTATGCCAAGGAGTCCAAATGTGATTTGGGCATGACAGAGCTATTGTATTTGGGTCACATCATTAGTGCAGAGGGAGTAAGGATGGATCCTGATAAGATCCGTGCTATTGTGGATTGGCCTCCTCCAGAGAACCTAACACAGTTGAGAGGGTTTCTTGGGTTGTGTGGTTTCTACTGCAGATTTTTTAGTGGGTATTCATGTCACACAGCTCCTATGACAGATTTGCTGAAGAAGGGAGCCTTTGTTTGGACACCTGAGCCACAAGCTTGCTTTGAGAGATTTAAGGAGATCTTGACTACATGCCCTATATTAGCATTGCCCAACTTCTCGAAGCCATTTGAGCTTCAGTGTGATGCATCTGGACATGGTATTGGAGCTGTTTTGATGTAGGACAAGCACCCCATTGCATTTGAGAGCAGGAAGCTCCGTGGGCCAAAGAGATCATTTAGTATATATGACAAGGAGATGTTGGCTATTATGCATGCATTGGCTAAATTCAGGCAGTATCTCGTGGGTGGTAAGTTTTGCATTAAAACTAATCACAATAGTTTGAGACATTTCCTTGGATAGAGAGATCTCAATGATAGGCAGCAAAAGTGGGTTAGTAAACTGCAGGCTTATGATTTTGACATCTCCTATGTGAAAGGGACTCAGAATGTAGTAGTAGATGCATTGTCATGTAGACCACATCTCAATGCTATGATTCAGATATTAGAGGATTGGAGGCACTTGATCATTGTTGAGTATTCTAGAGATTCGTGGGCATCCAAGATTGTTGATGGGACAGTTGTTGATACTAGGTATACACTTGTGGATGATTTGATTATCTACAAGAATAGGATATTCTTAGTCCCAGGATCAAAGGTGAAGCGTATTGTTATGAAAGCACTTCATGATTCACCTACAGTTGGACATCCTGGATACTTCAAAACGTACAGGCAGGTATGGGAGCGGTTCACATGGAAGGGACTTAAGGCAGATGTGTTGTAGTATGTTAGAGAGTGCCCTGTTTGCCAACAGAACAAACTAGAGCACACCTTTCCAGCAGGGCTCCTACAACCACTTCCCATTCCTGATAGGAAGTGGGAGTGTATATCCATGGATTTCATTACGGGCTTGCCTGAGGCCCAAAGGTGAGATTGCATCTATGTGGTGGTAGATAGGTTGACGAAGTATGCCCACTTCTTTCCCATCACTACTACTTACATGGGAGTGCAGGTGGCTGAAGTCTTTCTCCGGGAGATTTTCAAACTACATGGGATACCCCTAAGCATAGTGAGTGACAGAGACAGGAGGTTCTTGAGTCATTTTTGGCAAGAGGTGTTCCGTTTATGTGGCATTGAGCTCACACCTAGCACCAGTTACCACCCGTAGACTGATGGGCAGACGGAGATAGTAAATAAGTGGGTGGAGGGATATTTGAGGAACTACGTGGCTGGTCAGCGGAAAGCATGGGTTAGATGGATCTATTTATGTGAGTATTGCTATAACACTACCTATCACATGTCTATTCAGATGACTCCTTTCAGAGCATTATATGGCTATAATGCTCCGAGCTTTGTTGATTTGCTTATGAGTGATGTTAGAGTTCCTCGTGCTGGGGACTTGCTTCAGGAGAGCAAGGACATTGTTGATGCTCTCAGAGATAATATTGCTAGAGCACAGAATCAGTATAAGCAGTATGCAGATCAGAAGAGGACAGAGAGGAGTTTTGAATTTGGTGACATGGTTTACCTCATGCTGCAGCCTTACCGACAGTCTACTCTCAGGAAGAGGGGGTCAGAGAAGCTTAAGCCTAGATACTATGGCCCTTTCAGGATCATCAGGCAAATAGGTGAGATGGCTTATGAGCTTGAGCTTCCAACAGACAACAGGGTGCACAATGTTTTCCATGTGTCACGGCTCAAGAAGGCGTTGGGTCAGCATGTTGTGCCTTCGGCAGTTCTTCCTCCATTGGATGATGAAGGAAAATTGGTTCTTGTTCCTGAGTACATCATTGACAGTAGAGAGAGACAGCTCTGTAGGAGGACTATTAGAGAGTACTTGGTGAAGTGGAGAGATTTGCCCGAGGACAATGCCACATGGGAGGGAGAAGATATTTTGCAACATCCAGCTTTTAGATTGCTTGAGGGAAAACAATTTCAGGAGCGGCGGACTCTCATGTCCCCTTTTTAGTGACATGTTATTTTTCAGTGAATTTTCCTATCATGGACCCTCGTAGGCAGATGATTTTGGTGACAGGCATTCTGATGATTATTTGGGGATTGGATGGTCTTATTTGCTCTTGGAGAGATGGGGTTTATCATATTTTTATTTTATGTGCTATGCGGGGCCAAAATATTATAGCCTTGAGTTGAGTTGCACTTTTTATTTTATAAAGTTACGTTTTATATAAAAAGTGCATTATTAAGGGATTTCATAAGAATATTTTATGGATACTTCTAGAAATTCTTAGAGGCTTCTTAGAAAAGTGAATAAATAGAGTGCTTGGCCTCTCATTTGGACATCCCATGACTTGAGTTTACACTACTTTTCTCTTTGAGCATTTGTGCCGCCATCTTGGTCTACAGATTGTCATTTGATCATTAGGAACGAAGTCTCCTAAGGATTTGCATAAAGGAAGAGGTGAAATATCCTTTGAACGGTTGCACTTTGTAAGTGGTATTCAGCTACTTCAAGTTGGGCTTATTTGGTATTTAGAAATTTCCAGCAGGGATCGATTTTTCAGCCAGGACATACATTTTTGTTCATATCTCACTGTTGGCTGGGAGTTTTATTTTTATTTTCTGGGAGAATTTTCCTTGGAGCTTGGGGATTATTTCTATACCATTTTCAGCACCTTCCAGCCTAGCATTTATTTTTTCCAGGTGTCGTACCAGTCCGTACATGTACGGCTATACCGGCAGGCCTTACGGTCAGCAAGTTTGAGGGTAGGTTGGAGTTGCATTTTCATCATTTCGTCTTCAGCATTCAATCTCCAGCATTTGCTCAATCCAAGTTCTTTCATTTCAGTTTGTAGATGCAAGAAATTCTCAGTTGCCTTCAGCCAGTAAGGGTTTGTAATGTGTCATGTTGTAATGCTCTGAGTTGAAAATCATATATCATATGTTAAAGCATTTGGTTATCATTGAGTGAATATATTGGCACTATTTTTAAATCAGCTATTTGAGTAGATTTGTTACACAACAATTTCCTTTATTCAGCATTTTACTTTCAGCAATATATTTAGTTTGCATGTCAAGTGTTTGACGAAATTTCATAATTCAATGTTAGTGGTTATGAGTGGCCTATTGGCAAGGGCCATTACAGACTACTACTAATGATTCCCCTAGCACTTTTCAAACAAGGTACAAATCTATGATTGGTGGATTGCAATACTTACACTAGACCTAACATAGAAAGTGCAGTTGGTATTGTGGCAAGATATCAAGCAGAATCTAAAGAATCACATTTGGCAATAGTAAACAAGATTTTTAGATACTTGAAAGGAACTCTGAAACTTGATTTATGGTATGAATAATCAAATGATTTTACATTATATGTTTATATTGATGCAGATTGGGAAGGAAAAGTACAAGTGGAGGTGCATTTTTGTATGGAGGAAGATTGGTTTCATGGTTAAGTAAGAAGCAAGATTGTATATCACAATCTTCTGTAAAAGTAAAATATAAGGCAGCAACACATAATTGTAATTAGTTGATAAGGATGAAACAGATAATAAAAGACATTGGTATAACTTTTTCTAGACCTATTGCCATACACTACGACAATACATGTACTATTAACATGTCAAGGAATCTTGTATTATATTCAATGACTAAACATATAGCTACCAAATATCATTTTTTGAGAGAAAGTTACAAAGAAGGAAGTTAGATTGGGATATGTGAGTACAAAAGAGCAAGTTGTAGATATCTTTACAAAGCCTTTGTCGAAGGACACCTTTGAATATCTCAGAGGTATGCTTGGGGTGATGGCCCTTCCTTACTAAGAGTAGTCAGTGCAAGGATGCATCAATCTAGTATATTCAGAGCACATTCATTCTTCTAGATGTGATGCTTTGCACTACTCCTTAGGGGGAGTGGTCTTATGGTGCAGAGCTATTTGAGAGATTCTATTTCATCAGATTTTGTACCAGCATTTGTTGGCAATTGACATTTCTCTTTGGTTGCAGATTGGCTTGATCCAAAACAATTATTTTGATCAGGGGAATTGCATATCTTTCTTAAGGAAAGAAATTTGTTTGACGGAATGAGATCTTTCTTATGGGGAGAGATTGGTGATACTTGGCATTTTTTGTCACCATTTGCCATAGATATCAAAGAGGGAGAGAATCATGTGAAAAACCTTTCATCAAGGAAAGTATATTAGAAGTTGGAAGACTGTATACATTCAGGATATTGTGTAAGAGAGAGAGATGATACTTTTGGATTGATGGTTTTTCACCATATGTTTCAATCAATGCTAGAGGGGGAGATTCTTGGGATCAGGAGAGATTGTTGGCCCTTGGAGTGGTAGAGGACATGTATTATTGACAAGTTTTGTCATTGATGTCAGCATATGTTCTATGGTTGCAGATAGACTCAAATTTTGTATGTTGCAGGTCATTCATTAGTTCAGTGTAGGTCGTGATTGATAGATTTGGATATGTCAACTTACATCTGTGTAGGAGTGTAGACATCATGTCTATGTTTGTTATACTTTATTTGATATTCTAGATGAGTTACACATGGTTTAATGAAGACTAGTAGTAGACCAATGAGCATGAAAATGTGCAAGAGGTAGTTGCAATATTTTGGCTATAACTTAATGGCAAGCATTAATTAATGCCAGTGAGAATGGAAGTTATTAGAAGACTGTTTGATGTACATATGTTCGGATTTGTAAGCCATTTAGCTTATTCCAAAAGAATTGTTGATGCGTAAGTCGATTGGATAATTGTAGCATGTTGAATATTATTAGCAAGTATTGTACTATAGTGTGTGAAACACTTAATGTAATGTTTGTATATTTTCTTGAGAAGGCCTATATGCCTTAGCATGGTCTTGTCTAATGGATTTTGCATTGGGGAAGCCTAACAGGCCAACCTAATTAGTTATTTGTAATTGGTATAAAGAAAAGTTATTTTTCTCATTGTAAGGTATGGAACGATAAGTATAGATGTGAGTCTTAATGCTAGATTGTCAGAGCAGAGTTGAGAAGTTGTCAAATACATTGAGAAGAGATATGAGTGGAATCTATCATTCCTAGTGGACTTGAAAGGAACTATTTTGGCAAGTAAGCTGCAGATTAGTTAGTTCACATTCTTGGATTTGTTATCCTTTTGAAAACATGGTTTAACCTTTCATCCTTTGAGTAGTGAGTTCGGGCACTGACCCTTTTGTTCTCATCAACTGCTAACACTGTTGGAACCTTCTAATAAGGGTTCAAGGTCACCTAACAAGGACTATTGTACTAAATGCACTCCTAACAAGGTTAGAACCTTCTAATGAGGGTTCAAGGTCTCCTAACAGGGATCTGTCCTACTACAGGGACTATTTTAGTAAATGCATTGTTTTTGACTCCTAACAAGGTCACATCCTTTCACAAGGAACTTTTATATTAGTACATCATTTCGTTGGTACCATCCCCATCGAGGTTTTCCCCCCAGATCAAGGGTTTCCCTCGAGAACAAAATTAGTGTGTTATGGTGTATGAGTTCTGGTTATTGTGCATTTTTATTTTAATTGGTCGTAATCAGCTTTCTGAGTTTGGAATTAATTGTATTTGTGTACAATTCATTCACCCCTCCCTCCTTAAGAGTTGGGCAAGTCATGCCCCAAAACTCGGTGAGCCAAGTTACCTAGTTGATATAACTTGGTTGGGCTGACCCAACTTGCCAACTTTCCAGACTTGCAATGAGTTTGGGGATTATGATATTGATTCACCCCTCCCTCCTCAAGAGTTGTGCAAGTCCCCAAAACTTGGTGAGCCAAGTTTCCTAGTTGATATAACTCGGTTGGGCTGACCCAGCTCACCAACTTTCTAGACTTGCTTGACTTGTGATGAGTTTGGGGATTATGATATTGCTATCAAGATTTAACTGTGTAATTTTTTGATTCAAACTCATTGACCCATGTTTTATGACTAGTGGTTTACATGAACCCATCTCTCATCAGAATCAATAGAACACTCAGCATTCATTGGATTGAGGTGATGCTCAAAGAGGTGAAGCACTGGGACTTCTCGGGAGGTTACCCATCCCAGTACTACTCTAGCTCAAGCACACATAACTGCAAAGTTTCCTCCATGGTTAAACCCACCCTGCTTACAACCCCATTTGCAAAACCTTAGACTTCTTCCTACAATTCATTATTGAGGAAGGCACTCTTGATATCCATCTAATTGAGTTTCCATCCAAACTGATATGCAATGGCAAGAAGATGAATTGTGGTCATCTTGGCAATATGAGCAAAAGTTTCCTCATAATGAATAACCTACCATTATGTGAATCCTCGAGCTACCAATCTAGCCTTGTGTTTATCTAAAGTAAGATTTGTACGATACTTGAACTTGTAAACCCATTTGCATTTAATAAGTTTCTT
This sequence comes from Cupressus sempervirens, assembly GCA_028749045.1. NCBI lineage: Eukaryota > Viridiplantae > Streptophyta > Pinopsida > Cupressales > Cupressaceae > Cupressus > Cupressus sempervirens. The sequence goes on from CM053783.1 coordinate 247,025,736, forward strand.
CCTAGAAGGAAAATCAATAACGATCCATGTGTAATTCTTCAAAACACTTGATATTCTACCTCTACATCCTTTTCCTACTCTGGAATGCCTTTGGCCTCTAAATATGTTTGAGGCTCCTAGATGTTGTAAATGTTGGCCTAAGAGAAAAATTGACCATGTTTTGTTGCTTGTTCTTTTTGTGAACTAATCTTCTCTCAATGAGCTTGTCATCATGAAGATCTATAGTCTTGGCCCATCACTTAGGTTGGAGAGTAGAAGTACCAACATTTTTTACAAGAGAGACAACATCTCTTGGAGAAGGTGAAACAAAATCATCTATGTCTAGGTTGTAATGAACCTTGCTGTATCCTGCAAATAATGTCTATTAGTAAAAGAAGATATGAAACTCAAATTAAAAACATAGGATTACAGTATTAAACTACCTCTCAAACCCATCGCTAATCCTTGAAGAGACTCCTTTCAAATTATTCAACCCTTGCTAAGTAATTGTCATAAAGGAGCATCTAGCTTTAGGGATCCTTGATTATTCACTTGGTAATGATCCCTCCTTTACCAAGAACCTTTGTCGTATGCATATGCTGAATTTTTACAATATATATATTGCCCCCTGTAGTTTCTCTCAAAAGAAACTCGTAGTCTCTCTCTAAAGAATCCTATAGTTTCTCTCTAAAGAAACTTGTAGTTTCTCTCTAAAGAAATCTACAGTTTCTCTCTAAAGAAACTAAATTTTAATTATTGAACTCTGAATTCCTTTTTAGATCATTCATGAACTTTCCAATTTCCTGCAGACCCATGATTTCTCTCTAAGAAAACATCATTCCTTATTTTGGGTACCTTAACAATAAATATTTGCTCCTTTGGCACTGCCTGCAAACTTAATATTAATATGTCTTTTGGGTTTGCCTATAAAAACGTGAGTCTTTGTTCACTACTGTAATAATCGCCTTATGTTTCCTTTCCACGCCAAGGATACTCCTGTCTAGCTTGCTTACGAAGTTATCATTTTCTGCACAATGGTTTCTTAGTATGATATGCCGGTCGCGTGTAGTGACAGGAAGATTAAGTCTCGCTCAAACCCTTCTTCGTTTCTGGTAGTCACGTGATGGTAGGATTGCCTATGAACTGAATAATACTTTCCCTTGCGTTTTTCTCTAGTTTTGGAATTCTGCAATGTTGGGTCACGCTTTCTTGCAAGGCCTGTACGTATGCTTGATTGCGATTCCTTCTCTCCAAAGTTTGCTTATGCCCTGCAAACTCTATACTTCTTTGATTCCATTGTTATCTCTGCCTGCGATTTTTGTATTTTTCCTGCGATGCCTTCAATACCAAACAGAACTCCATAGAAATATACTGCAGAAGAGTCATGCCTATTCAACTTGACCATAAGTGACGCCGTTCCAATAATTGGTTAATCAATACTAGGTTTTGATATATGTTTAAGATAATTACCATTCAATTTACTATCTTTATTATTATTATTATGATTTATACTTATATGATAATGACCAATTTATTATTATTTTAATTATTCATTATCTTAGTGATCATTTAATTTTAGTATTATAAGGATCGTTCATGTAATTTATTATTACTATGATAATTATAATGATCAATTTATTATTATTACTTTAATTATTTATTGTCATAATGATCATTCATATTTTTTATTATTATTGTCTTTATTATAATAATGATCATGCAGTTATTATCATTATTTATTTTAATTATTTAATTTATTATTATATGTAATTAATATATACAATGAGATTAGTTTATTTCTTCATAATTACAAAAAAATATAAATTTAATAAGAAAATTTCATGGTTTATTACAGTCCCTTCGTCTCAATTTTTCTTGTCCTCAAACAACTTGAGAGTATTTCTTCTTTTTCCCAAGTAGCATCTTCGACAAGCAAACCTCTCCATTTAATTAAGAATTCTTTCAGTGTTCTCTTCCTTAATGCTTTCTCTCGGGTTTCCAGAATTATTTCTGGCTCCAACCAAAGTTGTCCTTCATCATCCAGAGGAGGAAGTTCTACAGAGCGTACTATCTACTGGCCCAAAACTTTCTTGAGTCTGGATACATGGAACACGTTGTGGATTTGACTGTGGCTAGGTAACTTCAATTCATATGCTACTTCCCCAATTTTCTTGATTACTTTGTATGGTCCATAGAAATGCGGTTTAAGTTTCTCAGTTTCCTTCTTCTTAATAGATGATTGTTTATAGGGCTGTAGTATACTAGATCTCCTTCTTGGAATGACCACTCTACTCTATTTTTATCCGCATATAGTTTTTGTTGATTTTGAGCAACATGTAAATGATCCCTTAGCTCTTTGATGATATCAATATTTCTTTGAATGAGTTCCTGTGTGCTAGGTACCTTACTTTCCATGATGGTTAGGCTTCCAAATGTTGCTGCTTCATATCCATACAAAGCTTTAAAGGGACTCATCTTTATGGACATATGATATGTTGTATTATAGCAATATTCGCCCAAGTGTAGCCATTTGATCCAAGCTGTTTGTTGTCCTGTGACATAATTTCTTAGGTACCTTTCTATCCATTTGTTTACAATCTCTGTTTGACCATCTGTTTGGGGGTGATAGTTGGTGCTAGGGGTGAGCGAAGTCCCAGCTAGTCTAAACAATTCTTGCCAAAATTTTCTGAGGAACTTGCTGTCTCTATCATTTACAATGATTTTGGGTAATCCATGGAGGCGAAAGATTTCCTTAAAGAATATTTCTGCTATTTGAGGAGCCTTGTATTCTGTAGAGACCGGAAAGAAGTGTGCAAATTTTGTGAGTCTGTCTACTACCACATAGATACTCTCTTTTCCATGAACCTTAGGTAATCCTGTTATGAAATCCATAGATATACTTTACCATTTTTGATTTGGAATAGGTAGTGGCTGTAAGAGTCTTGCAGGGTGTGATTGTTCTATTTTGTTTTGTTGACATATTTCACATTCTTGTACATATTTTTGTAAATCCCCTTTCAATCCCTTCCAAGAGTATTTTTCTCTGATCTGCTTATAAGTTTTGTAAAATCCAGGATGTCCTGCTAATGGATTGTCATGATATTCCTTCATAATTAGTTTTTTTGCTTTAGATTTTGGAGTCAAGTAGATCCTTCCTTTGTAGAAGATAAGGTCATTAGAGATCTTGAAGTCCTCATTGGATATCTTCCCTTCCATAACTTCTATTGCAATTTGGTCCTTTGCATAGTATGCTATTATGTCTTCCTTCCAACCTGAAATGCAAGAAATAGAGTTGATGTGGGATCTTCTTGACAAGGCATCTGCCGCTCCGTTGTTTATTCCTTTAACATATTCTATGTCAAAATTGTAGGCTGGAATTTTGCTCACCCATTTCTGCTATCTATCATTTAAATCCCTCCGGTTTAAGAAAAAGCGTAGACTATTGTGATCTGTTTTTACTATGAATTTTCCACAAACTAAATATTGTCGAAATTTTGCCTGTGCATGCATATTGCCAACATCTCTTTGTCGTAAACTGAATAATATTTTTCAATTCCATTGAGTTTGCGGCTCTCAAAAGCTATGGGGTGCTTTTGTTGCATTAGTACTGCCCCTATTCCATCTCTGGATGTATCACATTGCAGTTCAAGAGGTATGGAAAAATCGGGTATAGCTAGTATTGGGCATGAACTCATAATGACCTTGAGCTGTTCAAAAGCTAATTGTGCTTTGTCATTCCAAGTGAAGGCTCCTTTTTTGGTTAGGTTTGTAAGAGGGGCTGCAATTTTTGAGAATCCTTTGACAAACCTATGATAGTAACTGTATAATCTCACAAATCCTTTGAGTTGAGTAAGAGTCTTTGGTTTGGGCCATTCCTTGATAGCTTTGATCTTTTCCTTGTCTACTCTCACTCCTTCATCACTGATTTTATGCCCCAGGTAAAGTATTTCCTTAAGTCCAAATTCACATTTGAAATTTTCGCATAAAGAGATTCTCTTTCTAAAATACTAAGGACTTCCTTGATGTGTTCTATATGTTCTTCCCAAGTCTTACTATAGATGAAAATGTCATCAAAAAATATAAGGAAGAATTTGCGTAGTTGTTGTCTGAAGGTATGGTTCATGCATGATTGGAAAGTTGTTGGTTCATCAATTCTAGGAATGGGATATCTATTTTTGATAGTTTTCTTATTCAATGCTCAACAATCTATGCACATTCTCATAGTTCCATCTTTCTTCTTAACTAATATAACAAATGATGCAAAAGGACTGCTGCTTGGTTGTATATGTCCCATGTCCAGAAGTTCCTTAGTAGTTTTTTCTATTTCTTCGTTATATTTATGGGGATGCCTGTAGGGTGTGGTAATTACTGGTTTTGCTCCTTCTTCTAATTCAATAGAGTGTTCAAATCCTCTCTTAGGAGAAAGCCCAGGGGGTATATCTTCAAACACTTTTTTATATTTTTCAAGGATAGGTTGAATTTCCAGATGGAATGTTTTTTCTTTAGTGGGATTATTATCCATAATCATACATTGAGCTATCATTTCTCCTTGATTGTGTTTTAAGATTCTTTCGATCTTATTACGAGATACTATCTTGACTGATCCATTTGTCATGCCTCTTAATATTACATGCTTTCCTTCATGTTTGAAGCATATTTCCAAATTTGGCCCATCCATGATAAAACGTCCTAGGGAGTTGATCCATGGCATTCCTAAAATGACATCATTTTGTATGTTTGCTACATAGAGATTCCTTTTAATTATATATCCATTAGTGGCGATTTCTACTTGAGTAACCATCTTATTGCAATGATCTAAGGTGCCATCTGCCAACTTGACTTTAAATCCTTCAAAATCTTGAGTTTTTAGTCTTCGTTTTTTGACCAAGTGTTTGCTGATAAAATCATGAGAAGCTCCTATATCCACTAATGCAATCACCCTTTGTCCCTTGAGTACACCTTTGATTCGAAAAGGCCTATTCTCATTTTGAGATATAATTGCCAATGTTCCTTGTTCTAATTCCTCTGTTCTGCTCCTTTTATTTGTTTCCTCAATTTGATTTGCTTGTCCTCTTTTGCATTGGTGTCCTCGTTCCCAGGTTCCCTACATTTAAAGCACAAATTTTTCTAGATTAGCTCTTCTCGCAGAGGGCATTTGTGACCAAAACTCCAAAGCTTGTGACATAGGCGACATGGTTTATCTTTGTTTTCCTTAGTTCCTTCACTTTGGGGAAAAGTCTTGGAAGGAAAATTCCGGAACCTTTCCTTATTGTTTGATTCAACCATTTTTGTTTTCCTTATGGCTTCTAGATTTTGTGGTTCATGGGGTTTTACCAACGTCTTTGTTGATTCTTTTAGACCTTCCAGAAACATTCAAGTAAGTCTCTTTTGAGATAGATCAGGGACCATGACTGAAATTTCTTGAAATTTCTTTATAAATTCTTGCAAGGCTCTTGTTTGTTTAAGGTGAGTCAACTCTTGGAAGTACCATTTAGTATCTTTCTCATCGAACCTGTTTATGAGTTTCTATGAGAATTCCTCATAAGTTTTTACATCTTTATGACCTAATGAGATACGACCTTGCGTCGACCAATCATGTGCTGCCCCTTCTAGAAGGATTATAGCAAATTGGAGTGCTTCTTCCTCTGTCATAGGATTTAAAATGAAGAATGTATTAAGTTTTTCTAACCACTAATGGGCTGACATCTCTCCCGTTCCATTAAAGGTTGGAATTGCTACCTTACTTTGCGCTTAAATTCTTCATTTACATACCCTCTAGGTATCTCCCTTCTTTTATCTGCATAAAATTCCCTAAATGAGACTGCCTCTTGAATGTGTGGTTCCAAGGTTGCATATACTCTAGCAATATCTTCTGTACTGGTTAAGGGTTGCTCTATCTCTCCCTCCTCTCTTGGATTGATTCTTCTAGGTAGAAAGGATGGTTGGGGCAGACTTGAGCTTGAAGTTGCATTATTGTTCTCTGAATGGATTGAATTAGTTTCTCTCCTTAAGTTGGATTGATTTCTTAAGTTATTAATTGAGTTTCCCATGTTCTGTAAGGCTTGTAGGAGAGCCTGGTTTGATTTTTCCATTTGGTTTAATAGAGTTTGATTGGTTTGGTTGGTTTGTTCCATATATGACCTTACTTCATTTGCTAAATCATTCATTGTTGTCTTTGTTCTTCTTTTGTAAGTTTGCATAAGCGTTTACCCACAGGATGGCAGGATTATGCTCTGATACCACTGTAATGAACCTTGCTGTATCCTGCAAATAATGTCAGTATTAGTAAAAGAAGATATGAAACTCAAATTAAAAACATAGGATTACAGTATTAAACTACCCATCACTAATCCTTGAAGAGACTCCTTTCGAATTACTCAACCCTTGCTAAGTAATTGTCATAAAGGAGCATCTAGCTTTAGGGATCCCTGATTATTCACTTGGTAATGATCCCTCCTTTACCAAGGACCTTTGTCATATGCATATGCTGAATTTTTACAATATATATATTGCCTCCTGTAGTTTCTGTCAAAAGAAACTTGTAGTCTCTCTCTAAAGAAACTACTCTAAAGAAACTTGTAGTTTCTTTCTAAAGAAATTAAATTTTAATCATTGAACTCTGAATTCCATTTTAGATCTTTCATGGACTTTCCAATTTCCTGCAGACCCATGATTTCTCTCTAAGAAAATATCATTCCTTATTTTGGGTACCTTAACAGTAAATATTTGTTCCTTTGGCACTGCCTGCAAACTTAATATTAATATGTCTTTTGGGTTTGCCTATAAAAACGCGAGTCTTTGTTCACTACTGTAATAATCGCCTTATATTTCATTTCCACGCCAAGGATACTCCTGTCTAGCTTGCTTACGAAGTTATCGTTTTCTGCATAATGGTTTCTTAGTATGATATGTTGTTCGTGTGTAGTGACAGGAAGATTAAGTCTCACTCAAACCCTTCTTCGTTTCTGGTAGTCATGTGATGGTAGGATTGCTTGCGAACTGAATAATACTTTCCCTTGCATTTTTCTCTGCTTTTGGAATTCTACAATGTTGGGTCACGCTTTCTTGCAAGATTTGTACGTATGCTTGACTGCGATTCCTTCTCTCCGAAGTTTGCTTATGCCCTGTGAACTCTATACTTCTTTGATTCCATTGTTATCTCTGCCTGCGATTTTTGTATTTTTCCTACAATGCCTTCAACACTAGACAGAACTCCATAGAAATATATTGCGGAAGAGTCATGCCTATTCAACCCGACCACAAGTGACGCCGTTCCAATAATTGGTTAATCAATACTAGGTTTCGATATATGTTTAAGATAATTACCATTCAATTTACGATCCTTATTATTATTATTATGATTTATGCTTATATGATAATGACCAATTTATTATTATTTTAATTATTTATTATCTTAGTGATCATTTAATTTTAGTATTATAAGGATGATTCATGTAATTTTATCATTACTATGATAATTATAATGATCAATTTATTACTATTACTTTAATTATTTATTGTCATAATGATCATTCATATTTTTTATTATTATTGTCTTTATTATTTAATTTATTATAATAATGATCATGCAGTTATTATTATTATTTATTTTAATTATTTAATTCATCATTATATGTAATTGATATATACAATGAGATTAGTTTATTTCTTCTTCATAATTACAAAAAAATATAAATTTAATAAGGAAATTTCATGGTTTATTACATAGGTCCTGAGGAAACTTAAGTGGTGATGTATCATGACTTGTAGGCTTCTCATCTTCAGAGTTAGAATGATCTAAAGCCCTACCATTAAGGGAACCAATAGGAAGATGAACACCCTCATCAGAAGCTTTCATAGGCTAATCCTCAGGATCAGTAGTAGAAAGAAATGGACCAATAGTCTCATGACTCTCATCAACCACAACATCATGATTAAATATGAGATGATATGTCTCCACATCATTCAACCTATGTCTTGTGATTATTGTTGTAACTAGTAAACATAAGTTTCTATCTCTTGGAGTCCAACTTGGCATTCTTGGCTTCTGGAATCCAAACATGAGTTGTAGAACCAAAGGCTTTCAAGTGGTACACCTTAGGCTTGTGTCCTGATCAAGCTTTTTAGGAGTCACCATCTTAATGGCTTGTGTAGGTGATCGATTCAAAAGATGGACCATAGTATAAACTGCTTTAACCTAGTATTTTATTTCTTTGTTCCATCATAGAACAAGCCATTTCAGTAATGGTGTGATTTCTATGTTTAATGATACCATTTTGCTAAGGGGTGTATGGTGTGGTGAGTTGGTGCTTAATGCCATGCATAGCACAAAGTTGAGTAGTCAGATGGACAACTTCCCCACCCCACATTATCTAATGTTAAAGTAGCAATCTAAGAACCTAACTCTTTCTTAATTAAGGCCTTATATTGCTGAAATTTACTGAACTCATGGGATTTATTCTTAAGAAAATACATCCACATCTTTCTATTGAAATTATCAACAAATAAAATAAATATCTGGACTCAGTAACAAAAGGAGTGTTCAATGACACACATACATCAGTGTGAACCAATCACCTTGGAGGCTCGTCAAGAATTGTCATATGAGAATGGTGTCTGATGTTGCTTCCTAGCTTGATAGGCTCCACAAACTCCATATTTTTGAGTTTGCATCTTAGGTAGACCAACAACAGAACCCTCCCAAGATATTTGAGAGAGAAAGTGCACATTCAAGTGCCCATAATACTGATGCCAAATATTTTTGATGAAAGTGCCCTTGGCTTACATAGTGTGTTCCTGAGAATCACTGGAATCAACAAGTCTATGAAGACCATGATCCTCGAGTCTCATAGCGATCATAGTGCAAGTCTCCCTATCAACAATGTTGCAGGTATGTGAACTAAAAACAATATCCAATTTGGAAAACATTTTGAGACTTAGAGAAGATTAAGTTCCATGCTTGGAAAATAGTATGCATCAGAAAATTTAGAATTCTCCCTCTGGAATGAATATACACATTGCCCTTACCGACAATTGTATGTTGCTCTCCTCCAAAGATCAGTTCATCAGAGAATAGGGTGAATTTTGTGAACCAATCTCGATGATAAGTAAAATGCTGCAAGCACTTGATTCTATATACTGAGAAAAATATTTAACTGGATCTGCAAATCCTTTTGGCCACAAAAACATAAAATGCAGATTCTTTTTTATTCAAGTGTTCCACAACATTTGCGTTGGTTGAAACCCTCCAACTTTTTTCTTTCAAAAGTCAACCAAAGTTGGCAATCGACCTTGATATGACCATACTTGTGGCAATAGTTACTCTAGACATTCTTTTCTTCTTTCTCTCTTGAGAAAAACCAGAGCCTTTCAACTGAAAAGATTGAGCCTTCCCTTTTTTCTTATTAGATTTTGGAAAGAATACTTTCTTTGTGGAGACTGAACTGGGGCTACTGCCGAATTGTTGTTTCCAACAATCTTGTTGTAGAAGCTTGTTGAAGAGATCATAAAACTTCAATCACCATTAGTTGAAGTAATGGTCAACATTTCTATGAAAAGCTCATATTATTTTGGTAGACTCTTCAATATAATAACCACCATACCCTCTTCCTCCATTTTTCTTCCAATGGCCTCAAGAAAATCATGAATGTCTTTGATCTTTGTCAAATGATCTTCTAGAGATGTCCTCTCATCCATCCTAATTGGAAAGAGGATGTTCTAAAGAAAGAAGACACAACTCTTATTTGACGTCTCATGGAGATCCTTCAAATGCTTTCAGATTTTGTTAGTTGACTTGTCTAGGGCACTTGTGGCCATAGTTGGAAAACTCTCACTCGACATCAACTTGCCAAGCCCCTAAAAGTTTATTCGGGAAAAAAATGGCCAATTTTTATAAAAAAACTCTAGAAAACGCGAGAACCTTAAAAAACCACTAAAATTGAATTAAAATAACATCTTTTTTGCAAATCTCCATGAGAAGATGCATTTAATGAGTTAATTGCAGAGAACACAAAAGAAACAAGCATAGTTTAGATATATATAAATGCATAGTGGATATAAAATCACATTCTCATAAATAATGTTGATGGCGGGAAGCATAATAGTAAATAGTTTGTCAAACTAGAAGTCTAGAAGTAAATACTAAATGGTAAATACAATAACATCTTCCTCTTTCCATCCCTACTAGCAGAAAAAAAGAGGGGATCTAGTCCTCGAAGAGGTGCCCTACACTAGGACTGGACGTGAGCTGTGTGATTGTGCCTCCTTGCTCGGCATCCCTACTAATTGTTTTTGTTTCCTAGAAGTGGATGTACCTCCTCCTATATGTGACATTGGTAATGCCTCCTTTGAGTCTGAATCCTCATTGCCTTTGTCCTCAATGTCATCCATTTTGAAATGAAAATCAGCAACCTCCTCTGTTGAAAACAATGGAACTGGCTCTTATGCCGTCCAATTAGAGTAAGGATCTACCTCATCTAGATCAAGTGAACCAGGTACTCCTGAACTCTATGCCCTTTTTATGTGTAACTTAAGATTATAGTGCACATAAACAAGGTCATTGGGCCTTTTTTGAGTCAATATGTTTCTTTTCTTTGTGTGGATGAACTCAAATAAGCTCCAATTATGCTCACAATGGGATGCGCTACAAGGTTGGCACAAGACTCTGAGAGCAAAATTCTTTAAATGGGGGGTATTTCCACCCCAACTTGACCTCCAACCATCTGCAACACAAAATATAATAAGCTATAAAGCAATGAAAAAAGATAATCAGAAAACACAACTTATCAATTTGCAAAAGTTTTCAAGTTTAAACTTTGACACTTTACATGGGGCTTGAGAGCCTCTTACTCTCTTTGCTAGCGTAGAAGAGAACAAATTACCCCTTGATTCCACATAGACTTGTTGTTCGGTTAGATCAAGGTCTCTCTCCAATTCATCGGATATCATCCTCTCAATGCATCTAGAGAGACCCTCCATGACCTCTCCATTAGGATTTGAATAGGAATCATTAGCCCTAAAAGAAACAGAAAATGAAATCAAATCTTAATACACAACCTTAAAAAATAAACTAAAATGAAGTCTTAGTAAAATGTCAAGGAGAATCATAGTACATGAATTTGGGGTTGAGGAAGTAGCCTGCTGCATGAATGGGTTGGTGGAGCATATTGTTCCACCTCCTATCAATTATTTCTTAAATGGGGTCAAATTTGAGTCTCTCCGCATGGTAGTAATTACTAACAGCCTCTTTCATCTTATCCATGGCCTCATAAAGACATCCTGTTGGGGATTGTTGCCCATCACATATGCGTAGGAATCTAACCAAGGGCATAGACATCTATATTTGAAATTTGAAAAATACAAATTAGTTACTAACATAGTAGGTTACAAAACAATAATGAAACTTGAATCAACTAAAAAATAATATTTGAATTCTTGAAGTTACCTCCACAACCTTAGTAGCCTTTTCAAAAAACCTATCATCAAAGACTATCTGTGCCACAGCCTCTCCTCTAGGCTTCTTTGAGTAAGGTGAAGCAACCCAATCAGCACACACAAACATTTGTTTTTGAGGGAATATTGTGTCGATAATACTTTGCAACGTCAAGAACACTGTTGCAAACCTTGTAATAGCGGGTCTCACCAAATTTCTCTTTAGTGATCCTTTTCATCAAACTGAGAACCCATGGGTGATTATAGATATATTTTGTGACTCGCCTTGCATCTTCCACAACTAGACTCACCCATTCAAGTTTTCTTATGTCCTCCAAAAGAAGGACAAGGAAATGTGTTGCACAAGGTGATCAGAAAAATGTGGGATGCCTCTCTTGGAGGATTCTACCTAAAAAGATGAGTAAAAAATCAATAATTAGTTACAAACTTTCCATATTTACATCAAGTTTAAATTGAATAATACCATGGCATTATATTCATGATTCATATTAAACATAAAAAATTAAATTTACCTGCTACCACATATGTTGTTGCATCATCTGTGATGATTTGCACTACATTCTCTACTCCCACCTCCATGACAATATTCTCCAACATTAAAGCCAATGTGTGTGCATTTTTCACTTTGTTGGAGGCATAATCAGATTTCGAAAACACCATATCATCTTGCAAGCAACCAAGAAATTAATAATGGTTCTACTTCTTCCATCTGTCCACCCATCAGATAAAATGGTGCAGCCATATTTCTTCCACTCTTTCTTTTTGGTCTTCTATCAATACTCTTGCCCTATCAACTGCATTGTCAAGCAACATACAAAATTTAGGTGTAATAAAGTGTTAGTAAAAAAAAAGAAATACCAATTAAGATTTAAAATATAAAAATGAACCCAAGTGGATCTGAATTATTTACAGTTACTAAATAGTAAAATACTAACCTTCCACTCAAATCCTTGTGAGAAGGGGGCTTGTACCCTTTGCCCTATATTGAAATTGTGTTCACCAAATTCAACCAATAGAGACTATCAGCCATATACATTGAAATGTTGTTGATAAGATAAGATAAGTTAATGATATTAATGTCCAACAAAAGACCACCAAAAAGTCTATGGGACTGTAGGATTACAACAATGAGGTTGGCAATAACAGGAGCACCCAACGGTGTTCGAAAACAAAAGCATACAACAAAACAAGAAGAAGAAAAGAAACAGAGAGAGGCCAAGACAAAAGACTAGGAGTCTTTTCTAGACAGAAAGAAATCAATCACAGAAGGATAAGCCTGCTGACGGGTAGAAGCTCTGCTTTATCTCTGAGAACTCGTAGAGGAGTGTCGCTGCTACAAATAGCCGGTATGGGATCTGGCAGATTTGGAAGATCTTAAGTGACCAAAGGAGTTGGTAGAGCTAGACGACCTTTTCACACCATGCAAAGGAGATAATGGTGTGAAAAAGGCAGTAATGAGCTGAGTAGAAGTATGTCAGTGAGGAAGTAGTGACTATAGAGTGCTATCACGAAGCATTGTGGCCTCCTAAAGATAAAGCGCAAGACACCGCTGATCATAGTAACTGAAGAAATCTCAAAGAGAGAAACACTCCCCGAACAGATAGAAAAATCTCCCTCTGATCTCATAGTAGATAGGGCAACGGAAAAGAAAGTGAATCTTTGTCTCAGTCTTATCCAATGTACATAGCTTACAGATCTGCTTTCCGCTGTCAATATGATCGTCGGTTTGAGCCCAAATAGTGAGAACCAACTCAGAAGGACCCTAGGGAGATATACAGGGCGTGAGATCACCACTGAGAAAGGTAGCTAGGACGAACAATAATCCCATCAGAGATCTCGAAAAAGTGCTCTGCATAAAAGGACATCCTCAGACGTAACCCAACAAGTGGGTTAATCCAGGTAGTGGCAATGTACTGTCTATAAATGTCAAGTCTGACATGTTCATTTAACTCTTTCCGTGAGGGGAGAAGATGAGCAGTGGCATTCAGCGAGAACTGGTAAGGGGGGAGGCAGTCAATATCTATTCCAATTGATCCCAACAAAGAAGTCTATGCATGCCAACAGTGAGCTCAAGAACCAAAATCAGAACTCGTAGTAGTAACCAAAGAATAGCAAGCCAAATAGGAGTACCGATCACGATCACCAACCAAATCTGCAAAACCATGCCCACGAAGGAGGAACCAAATCTGATAAAAAATGGCCGCGAGACTGAAAGGATGAGCATCAAACTCAGCAAGAATGATACTATGAGGAGTGAACCTATGACATCTAATGATGCGTCGCAAAAGCAATTTCTAAACCCACTTGATCGATGCCCAATGAGAACCAAGGAGAGCCCCAAACAGACCATCAAGAAGCCTCAGTAAACTGTTTGGAGAGGAAGCAAGATGAAACACATCATCTGTAGAAAGAAGAATGGAGATCAAGACCTCGTGTACAAAGCAACTGTCACTTGGGAGTGAAGGCTTCAAAAGGAAGTCCTCAAGCTCATCAATATATAACCCGAATAAATTAGGAGAGAGAGGACATCCTTGCTTGACGCTAATGGTGCTATGGATTGGATCTGAGAAACCTTCAGGGGTTCTGAATCTACCAATCACAGTCTCATATAATATCATAATAGCGTTAAGTAACATCTCAGAAATCCTAATCTCGCGAAGCCTCTCAAAAAGAGCCATCCTAGGAACAGAATCAAAAGCCTTGTGAAAATTAACAAAGCAACAGTAAACCTTCTCCGATCTGTGTCTAACCTCCTAAGCAATAGCCCGTAAAGTGAAGATGTGATCCATGGTTTGATAGTCAGCCAAGAAACTAGCTTTTCCTCTAGCCCTACAACCTTTCCCGCCAAGTTCACTAGATAGCATAGCATTAAGGGTTGTGGCATAAAGTTTGGCAAACGTGTGCCCAATCATGATGGTTCAGTAATTCTCCGGATCAAAGACTAGACTGGTCTTGTGGATAGGATAAATCAAATGCCTGGACCAAGAAATTAGTTACTACAATATTAGTTTTCTCATGCACCTCCTTGTTCCATCCAGTGCCCTCTAATGATGGTTGTGATCCAGTTGTGTTCTTGGACACAAAATAACTCCCTATCCCTAATGTAGATGATGATGAAGAACTAGGTAATGTAGAAGGAGTGGAACTGGCAAAAGAGACACTTTGTTTGTGGATCCACGGGCCACAAAGAGATCCCACTATATTCTCAAGGGCTTCTTCTTCTTGAATATCAATAGGAGCTCCTTGAGATTCAGCTATGGCTTCCCTCATAGCTAATTTCCCTCTCTCCCTATTCAATTTTTTCTCTTCAGTAGCTGTAAGTACAGCATTCATAAATCTTTTTTCTTCATTAGTTACCTTGTGAGAAGGAGTTGAATCATGTTTCTTTATGCCTGCAAGGTGGTACTTGAAGCGGTTTATGCCTCCAAAAATAAGTTTTTCACATTGAAGGCATATAACCTTCCCAACATCATTTGGAGCTTCATAGACATACCGCTATGCCTGATCTCTTGCATTTCTAGGCCGAGTGCCTATATATCCAGATGGGCATGGTGTTTGTGGCCACTCTTCCTGTGAACTTGTCATGCTTTTTTAATGCTTAACCACTGCTCTACACATAAATTCAAAACACAAATTAAAATTTATATAAAAATGATGAAACAAAGTTGGAACTTAAAATAGGAACTAGGTAAATTAGTTTGATTGTTTTTTGGGCATGCTAGGGTTTGTTTTTAAAAAAAACCTACATATTCTTCTAAAATCAGCAATAGATTCAAAAAAATTTGTCAAACATAGAGTTGAAATGCTTTCAAATGATTCAAAATCATTTCTAACTATTTAGAAATGAGTTTGAATTCTTTTACATGAAACAAAAAAGCAATAGAACATTTTTTAAAAGTACAAAAACAAACTCAGCAAACCTACGTAGGAAAGAGAATTTTCTTCCAAAATTGGTTGAAGTCCTCTTGAATTCTAGTCAAATCCGGCTTCAATAGCTTGCAATTAGCTCTCAATAGCTTGGAACCCTTTCCCCCCCCTAGGCTAGAGCCTCCCAACGCATAAAATTAACTGGCAAACAAAACGATATTGTTTTATCCCTTTATCCCGTTGTCTTCTAATGTGGATGAGTCGTTTTCAAAAACTCGGCGATTGCTCAGCGATTAAACAATGATTAAATGAAAAAAAAGCAGAGAGTTTTTACTCTACGATTAGATCTGCAAGAAACTCACCTGAGTAAAAAACTTGGCGATTAGTGGCAATTGGCCAATTAGTTGGCGATTATGCCAACTATGCTTGTGGCAACTGGTCGTTAGTGGCTGAGAGTTTGAAGAGCGTGATAGCTTCCTAGTTGTGCTCATCCCATTTGTCTTGATCCTTTCCAGAAGTGGTAGGATGTGTAGATGTGACTAGAACAGTTGCATCAAGGCACTGATACTTAAAAATAGTTAGTATATGTTGCTTCTAGGTGATGTAATTCTTCCCATTGAACTTTTGGCTACTTTCAAGCATTATATTTGTTAGTGAGACCATTTTGCACACTTCCCAATGCACTGAAAACATCAGTAAAAAGATTTAGATTTAAAATCTGTTACACAAATCAAACTGCACTAGATATGACAAGGACAAATTCAGGAACAAATCCCAAGGAAAACTCAAAGTAGGCAAGACTGCTACTCTAGAGGTGATTCCACAAAAGTGGACTTATAGAAAGAACAAGGACCTACACCAATTCATTAGATAAGAGATAATTTCCACAGGCCAACAAGGTTTGTTATGCTGGGTGAATCATGTTAGAGAAAGAAGAGTCAAACAAGTCTAGCAAGGTGCATTACATATTTGGAAAAATAGGACTCACCACAGACTTGGAAGCCCAAAAAATTGGACTCAAGCTCAACAAAATCTCTAGAGAGGACTTGGTAAAGGAAAAAAAGATTTTTTTTTACAGAAAACAATAACAAACCCTATAGAGCTATTTTGAGCAATAACAAACAACAAAAAATTGCAATTCCCTCACCTTCAAACCCTACAGACCTGTTTTGAGCAATAACAAATAACGAAAGTGAAAAATTAATATTTTAAGTGGCGTTATGTGTTCCCTGCAAATGGAGAGTCTTGATGAAGGGCTTGGGAGTCCCAACATGAGACTCGCACAGGGTCCACCCTCTTGCCAAGTCTGCAAAGTCCTCAAACTATGGTGTATTATGATAGCTGACTCATGCTAAGGAAGATTACAACATAAAATCTCTATTTGCTGGATAATTTGAAAATGTGATTGCAAAATGGGTGCTGCACCGTGCACCAAACACAAAGATTACAAAAGAAAACCTCTATTTGCTAGGTAACTCAAAAATGTAACTGCAAAATGGGTGTTGCAATGTGCCCAAATTGTTATATTGCAAAATGGGTTCTGCAGTGACACCAAGCACGAGCAACAAGGAGGCCTTATATCCCTACTTTAAGATGTCAACATGATGTCTTGTTGATATCTTAAGTAAGGTAGAGATCCAGATTAAGGATAAACACCTTTGTCACCAAGGAGTATCCTCAACAAAAATGCATGTGTTCCAAGATAGGAATGAGATCTGTTGCAGGACACTGCTGAAAAGGCTTCAAACATGAAAGAAAATGTGTGTTGCATGATTCTATGCATTAGCAAGTTAAATAATGGAATGCCACTGTAATGAACCCAACTTGCTCGCACCTACCAAACTGAGGGAATATGTAATTTGGATGCTTTATAAACTGCAACTTCTTTGCTTCCGAAATACCAATTTTAAATATTGAAATATGGAAGAAATTATCTCTAGCCAATAATGCCAACTACCTAAATATAATAGGACTTGCAATTAAAGATGTGCAGATTATTGCTTTGCAAAACAAAAATTCACAACTAGAGATGAAGCTGAAATGTTTAATGCAACACCAATTCACTAAATTATGTGATTTATTGCAAATGGTGTTACCAAAAACTATTGCTCAATTAACAGAGAATTACAACAAGAACTTGGTAAACTTGCATCAGAATTATGAAATTGCTTGCTCTATAATTAACAAACCAATACCCAAACGCCACTAGGAAGAAAAACTGTCTCGCAATTTGCATTGGAGAGAAACCCCACATGTGGCTGTAAGCAATCACCACCAAGAGAATGACTCATGCTAGAATGTGAAAACCAATGCTTCCCAACAGCGGCTAATATGCAGCACCATATACCAATGCTTCCCAACAGGGACTGAGAATGATGAAACAGCAGGCCGAGAAAAGAACCGTTGCTGCCTCAATAAGAGGAACTTTAGATGCCAATTTTCAATAGGAGAGTGTCTGACTTACAGGTATAATATTGCTCACCACAATGCCAATAATGCAGCAGTCAATGTGCAGGAAGAATGCGTTCAGCAGCAGGGCCTTGCACACCAATCACAGTGATATTTGGGTGTCATATCAAAAGAGAATTGCAATGTTGAAGGGCAGAATTGCTAGCTGCTCAATTAGCAATGATGATTACCATCAAACCTCACCTCAGAATCACCTCCACGAAATATTGATCACCGAATTGTAGATTGCGACAATTTGGTTGAATTTATAACCCAATTCAGTATACCTCAGCACTAAATTGATTGCACTTCCAGATGATGTAATTTTCTAAACAACAGGAGCAAATCGATGCCAGATTCAAGAGGAAACAATCCTCAAGAATACACAACCTTCAAAACCCTCAAAAGAAATTATCAAAAAGCAATAGATAATGGATGATTCTAATTCTAAGTTACCGGATTCGCACCCTTGAGCTCGGGTCCGGGTCCGGATTAGAGCCCGGGTCTGCGAGACGGACCCAGGAGGACCTGCAGGCCAAAATGCAGACCCTGCCCAGACCGGTCGCGGACCCAAGTGAATCCGGGCAGACCTGCGGCAGGTGGGGCCAAAAAGTGGCCCAAAAAAGCATTAAAATTATGTTTTTTTCATTATTTTTTTTGCCAAACCCTAAAGTAAGGCCTATTAGATGCATTTCATTCATCTAATCTCTCATTTGCTTTGTCATTTTGCTCTCTCATTTTGGTGTGGCCATTTTGCAAGTTTGAAGAGAAGGTTGTAGAGATTGTTTGTGGAGTCTCAAATCCTTCAAATAATCAGTGTTGAGTGTTCCAGGTATGCATTTGATCCTTCCTTTTGCTTCTTTCATAGTTTTTTTTTAGTTTTTTAAATTTTTTATATTTATTGTTCTAAATTCTTATCAAGTTTTGTGTAAGTTTTGAAATATTTTTTTAAATTTGTTTTTATAGATTGCAAGAATCCAAGAATGAGTAGTCAGGGTTCAGTGGGTGGGGTGGGATCCCAAAGATTTAAAATTGATAAAGGTTCTCCTTTTTGGAAGTATACAACAAGAATTGAGCAATGTGCTGGTGGAGGAGGGTATATATGGAAATGCAATTTTTGCCAAAACTAATATAGAAGCTGCTATTTCTGGGTTAAACATCATTTAATAGGTCCACCAGGTCAAGGGATTTCCATATGTGAGGGGCCCCCAGAGGGAGGTAAAAAAGGGGTGCTGGCTCCTCAAATAGCAAGCATGTTAAAAGAACAAGAAGAGGCTGATAGGTTAGTGTCAAAGGCAAAAAAAAGATAAGTCAAAGCAAATACCACCAACACCACCCTCTCAAACAATTAGTAAACCACATCCCTTCCTACCTACCCCATCTATGGATGAAGATGAAATAGAAACACCCACATCCCGCAAGAGAGGCCCATTAGATACGGCATTTGAAAATGAGAAGAGAGAAATTGCTGACATAAAGGTTGGGCGTTGTGTCATTACAAATGGTGTTTCATTCAATCTAGTGAGATCCCCTTATTGGAGAGAGATGGTGAAAGCAATAAATGATGCACCTCATGGTTACCAATCCCCTGGATATGAAAAGTTGAGAACCACCATATTGCATAAGGAGAGAAGGAATGTAGAAAACCTCCTCAAACCAATAAGAGATTCTTGGATCCAAACGGGGGTGAGCATTGTCTTTGATGGATGGAAAGATTGCAAAAACCGTCCATTAATAAATGTGATTGCTGTTTGCCCCAAGGGGGCAATGTTTTTGAAGGCGGTTGATTGTGAAGGGCAAGTAAAGGATGCAAATTTTATTGCCCAACTTCTCATTGAATCCATAGAGTCCATGGGAGTTGACAATGTTGTCCAAGTAATAACGGACAATGCTAAAGTTTGTAAGGCTGCAAGTGCTTTGGTAGAAGCACGATATGAGCATATCTTTTGGACACCATGCATTGTCCACACCTTGAACTTGGTAATGAAAACAATGGGCAGCCAAATTGAATGGATGAAAAATGTGTATGAGGAGGGTGAGCAGATCCAAATGTTTGTGACAAACCACCATATGTCACAAGCAATTTTCAGAACTTTCTCCCGCTTGGAATTATTGAAGGTAAATTTTAAACTTTATTTAGATTCATTTATCATATTAATTTGTGTCATACTTTATAAAATTTAATACATATTCTTAAATTTTTGTGTTATCAACTTATCATATTAACTTACAATTTGAATTAACATGGTAATAGGTTGCTAAAACAAGGTTTTCTTCACACACAGTCATCCTTAGACGACTTGTGAGGGTGAAAGAGGCATTGGGTCAAATGGTTATTAGCAACAAATGGGGTGGATGGAAGCAAGTTGATATAGAAAAGGCCAAAACTGTAAAGGATTTGATCTTGAGTGATAATTTTTGGAATAGGGTGGAATATGCATTAGAACTCACCAAGCCCATCATGTCTATGCTTCGGTATGCCGACACGGATGAGCCTTGTTTGGGGAACATATATGATTCCATGGACTCTATGCTAGAAAGAATGAAATCAGTAAGTTTAAATTTTTATACAATACTTTATCCTTGTTTATTGAGAGATTTTGATTTTTGATTTTAATTAAGTTATTAACACTACATCAAGATAACTTACATGTACATCATTTGACATCCCAGGTCATTCAGAGGAGAGAGCAGGATCCTAATACCTTGTACACTAAGGTGGAGAAAATTGTTCTACATCGTTGGAACAAGATGACTACACCTTTACACCTCTTGGCATATGCACTTTCTCCTAGATATTATAGCAGTGAGATACTTGCTATTCCTGGTAGAGTGGCACCATATAGAGATCCTGAAGTTGCTGCTGGGTATAAGAGGGCACTTAACAAGCTTTTTAGTGATCCTGATGTGGCATCAAATGTTAGGAGAGAGTTTGTTGATTTTGTCTCAAGCAAAAATGCAGAGCCTGATGCAATCAATGACCGAAGTAGATTGGATGCCATTGGATGGTGGTACTTACATGGGGAAAGTTACATGTACCTCCAACCTCTTGCCATTAAGATCTTGTCACAAGTATGTATTTAAGTTTTTTTTCCTTTTCTTATGGCCACTTAGCTTGTCGAATTAACACCGTTAAATTCCTATTGTATTGTAAAATTACTTAGCTAATTTTTAAAAATTTGTTGGTTGTCTCTCTAGGTTGCAAACTCTTCTGCTGCTGAGCGGAATTGGAGTACATACTCCTTTATCCACTCAGTGAAGCGTAACCGGTTGGGTTCGAAGAAAGCAGAGGACTTGGTATTTATTCACAACAACTGGCGCTAGAGAAGTTGTGGGATGTACTACCTGAGACTTCTAACTTGGATATGACTGTCCAAGATATATCTAGAATTGCCTTGCTAGATGTTGAGGAGGACGAGGAGGAGGATGTGGCTACATCTGGGGCTAGTGGAACCGGTTTAGGTTCCAATGATGTGGAAAATGTCAATGATATAGATGAGGATGAAGCCATTGATCCCTCATATTTTGATGACCCATTTGACCCTTGAAGGGCATTTGCATCTTTGATAAACTATGTTTAAACATTTGTCACTGACTCATTGAGTCATTTATGATTTATCATTATGTTTCACAGTTTCAAACTTTATTAAGTCATAATTTATTATCTATCAATCTGATGAAGTAGTCTATGTTTTGAAATTCCATTTTGCATTTTAGAAATTCAATGTATGATTTTATTTACAACATTAGCATAGATTAATGAGTGAGTATTTAATGTTTATCTTTGACATTTGGCATTGATCAATAATCAAGTAACATTGATATATTCATACTATGGAATGACCTAGTTTTACTTTTACAACTATATGAGTTTATATTTTTTTTGCATATATATATATATATATATATATATATATATACACTGACGAACCCACCCACGAACCCAAATGGGAAAAAAAAAATTGCCCAAACCCACGAACTGAACCCCTAACCCGAACCCGTCCCTGAATCCGAATCGGCAACTTAGTTCTAATTGCTTCATGAAACCTCTTCTATAAATGCTTTGGCTTCTCCCATACACTTTTCATTGAGGTTGCTTCATCAACACCATTCAATTAGAAGCTTCCAACTAATTCTTTTAAATAAATAACTTTTGAGCACATAGATTCATGTAGACACTTTTCACTTAAGAGGCTTCTCAATTATACTTTTGATTTATGACATGAAATAAGAGGAAGTCTCCTAATAAATTAAAGTCTTATAAATGATTTGTTATATAAACTTCTTGAATATGCTCAATCCACTGCTGATGAAGATCAACCGTGGTGCCTCCACTTCACGGTAAAAGATAGAAACCATCTCAAAATAGACTTGCTAAAAATAGCAAGTTTGTCTCAGAGACCCTCAAAACATACTATCAGCTCACAAAGGTCGCCATGATGAACTGACCTAGCCTAGCTGTTGGAGCTGCTAAAATGGGGACATTAGTCCTCCCTCGCCAAGATTGCTTATCCTCAAGCAATCCAGTAGCACATCAAAATCCAACCTCCACCAGGATCGCATAGAAACATGTGTGTGACGTCCCTGCCATCACTAAATAATCTCCATAAATACAACACCATCAGAGGAAACAACATAATCTATAAAATGACACGCAACACTGTGTTGATGATGTAGTAACTAGAACATCACAAGGAAGCAACTCAGTAGGGTGTCTCGATTTGCTCCCTTTCTTTGCACCAACTAAACTATCCTATCAAACATCAGACTTAGGTACAAGAAAACTCTGCACCCAGTAGATATCCTACACATAGGGATCAAATATGAAGTTGTATGTGCTTCCCACAATATATGCCTTGCTAAAATCCTGATTGTCACCAACAATCCCTGCAACAAACGTAGCTATAGGAGGACTTGGTGCAATATGTGGTTCTCTGTTGCCTTCAACAGATGTACTCATTCCAATGCGTTCAACAACACTTGATTGCAATTGATGTAGTGACATCCTTATCATAATCTTTGGATATAGGAACATCACCAACTGCTACTATAGGAAACTTAACTGTGTTTGTAGATGGTGTGAACTGTGCCTAGCTCCACTCAGGTGAGTGATCAACATCAACCTGAAAATGTTGATTGGCATAAGACAATGTTGCATCCATGTTGAACAGAGGATTGCACTGTATTGATCTACAGGATGACATGATGTTGTCTCCATGTCACTCTCCTCATAATCAACCACAACATGTGTGCTATCATCAGTGCACACATCAACAACTTCATGCATATGTTAAACACCTCAATAGATGGCTCAATCGGCATGCAAGTAGTTGCTAATTTGACAATATCATAGCATGCTCTCACTCCCACTATCACTGCATCACCATCAAATGCACAATCCTGAGAACTCATGCCAACAAATGCATCATCTGACTCAACCTGACATGAATTCTAATCATACTGCACATCCAACTCAAAAGGAATGTCCTGCATGTCTGTAACTGCCACTTAATCAAGATGTGCCATCTTACTAGCTACCTCTTGCAAATGTGACTGATTGGGTCCTATCTATCTGATGCAGGACTACCTCCAGTATGCTCTCACTTACGAGTTAGAAATCTATCGAAATTAAGGTTCTGCTTGATTGCCTATGGCAAAGCATCCCACTCAACAAAGCGTGCTACCGTAATCATCCACGAAAGGTGTGGCCTTAGTCTCAGTACTAACTGCATCTATCTCAGGTCTCAGAAATGTAGGCCTCTATGACCTATCATATGCACCAATGTAACTAGTCCTATTGATCCTGCCATCAATTCTGATCTGGTCGTCTTCTCTAATCCTGCCACCAACTCTAGACCTGTCATCTACTCAGGACCTGTATGAACTGGTAGAATCTTCTCAAGTACCCCTTTCCCTACTCCATCCTATAGGGAATGCAATGCGCTGCAGTGTGTCAAAAAGCTATTGCAGCACATCTACAACATGGTGTTGTGCAGTTGCAAAAGTCTCTCTGACATCCCTGTCAATCTCAGAACTAGTGTCAACATCTTTATATCAAGTACCAGTTGAACCCCCTGAACCATCTATAGTACCAAACTGTATCTTTGGTTCTCCATCACTAGGTGGAGAAGTGTGACCTCTATGGGTATAGTGTCTACCCTAGATGAATCTCTAAGCCATAATGCATGAATTAATAAATCTTTGAACCCGATTCCCTGCAAGTTGGCAAGAAACCACTCCAATACCATTGTCATGAACCCAATTGGCTCACACCAACCAAACTGAGGGAATTATGTAATTTGGATGCTTTATAAACTGCAATTTCTTTGTTTCCGAAATACCGAACTTAAATATTGAAATATGGAAGCAATTATCTCTAGCCAATAATGCTAACTACATAATATAATAGGACTTGCAATTAAAGATGTGCATTATTCTGAGATTTATTGCAAATAGTGTTACCAAAAACTATTGCTCAACTAATAGAGAATTACAACAAGAACCTGGTAAACTTGCAGCAGAATTATGAAATTGCTTGCTCTATAATTACCACACCAATACCCAAATGCCACTAGGAAGAGAAATGCTGCCTTGCAATTTGCATTGGACAGAAACCCCACACATGACTGTAAGCAATCGCCACCAAGAGAATGACTCATGCTAGAATGTGAGTGACAGCTATGAAAAAAATGAACTCCCAATGTAAACAGGTGGCCAATATGCAGCACCATATACCAATGAAAACCAATGCTGCCCAGCAGGGACTGGGAATGATGAAACATTAGGCCAAGAAAAGCAACAGCGTTGCCTCAATAACAGGAACTTTGGACGCCTATTTTCAGTAGGAGAGCATCTAACTTACAGGTATAATATGCCCATAACAATGCCAAAATGCAGTGTTCAATGTGCAGGAAGAACATACTCAACAACAAGGCCTTGCAAACCAATAATAGTGATATTTGGACCTCCAATCAAAAGGAAAATGCAATGTCCAAGGGCAGAATTGCTAGCCACTCAATTAGCAATGATGATTACCATCAAACCTCACCCTCCAAGAAATAGTGATCATAGAGTTGGAGGTTGACACAATCTGATTGAATTAATAAACCAATTCAGTATACCTCAGCACTAAATTGATTGCACTTCCTATTGATCTAATCTGCTATACGACAGCAGCAAATAGATGCCAGTTCCAACAGGAATCAGTCCTCAAGAATACACAATCTTCAAAATCCTCACAAGAAATTATCAAAATGACAAAAAGCAATAGACAATGGATGATTCTAATTGCTTCATGAAACCTCTTTCATAAACCCCTTGGCTTCTTCCGTACACTTTTCATTAAGGTTGCTTCATCAACACACCATTCACTGAGAAGCTTCCAACTAATTCTTTTAAATAAATAACTTTTAAGCACATAGCTTCATGTAGACAGTTTTCACTTAAGAGGCTTCTCAATTACACTTTCAATTTATAACATGAAATAAGGTAAAGTCTCTTAATAAATTAAAGCCCCATAAATAACTTATTACATAAACTCCCTAAATATGCTCAATCCACTGCTAATAAAGATTAACCACCAATGCCTCCACTGTACTACTAAAAATAGAAACCGCCTCAAAAATAGACTTACTAAAATTAGCAGAAACCCTCAAAACATATTGCAAGCTCACGAGGGTCGCCATGATGAACTGACCTAGCCTAGCTGCCAGAGCCTGCTAAAATGGGGACATTACAATCACAGCCCCTAGAAACAAGGAGAATCTCTGAAAACAACCTTTTATCTTATCTAGGACAGCCCACCATAGATCAAACTCTCTGTATATATACACACATCCAGAAAATTTGGAATTTGCCTATTGCGACCAAGGAACAAGTCTAATACACTGATAGCAGCCAATAAGAATCTGAAATAATGTTAAATGTCATGTGAAAAACACTCAAATAACATAATGAATTATACCTAGTAGTGCTCAAACACTATAGTTGATGCGGGAACCTTGAAACTCATTGTTCACAATGAAATCTTTGTCATATACAGTTCTAAAATCTGACAGAGCAAGGAAGATGTCTGAAACACCATTAAACCCTAGCACCATAAACACACCAAACTCCTTCCAACATAATTTGATCGACAACAAATCATCTCATAATGAATCTCACAACAAAGTGCATCCACACAGCCAAGAATCACTCTAGAATTAACTGCAAACTTGTTGATTTTATGGAAGTGCTCGTTAACCATAGGCAAACCATCAGATCTGTTGCCTTCCCAACCACAGATGATAAGTTCTTATCATCACCCCTGAGCACATTACATATTCTGCACATGATAGACTTCATCATTATTTATGCAAGAATGGCCTTTGCATATATACGAATCAATGCCTCCTAATGGACTTCCAGTCAGCGTTGTAGTTTTGGCACCAAGAATAGGATCAGACCTATTAATTACAAGTTACATTCATATATGTCTTTCCCAATATAATAGGTCTTTCCCAATTGCATAATCGCAAGTTACCTGAATCACCCAAATAGGGCCAGACCCAAATAAGGATTGATATGAAAAAGCTCATTAGCCATTAGGTGTACTAGGTCAGCCCTAGAAGGGATCTGACCTAGCTATACATAAACAAAACTAACTCAGAAATCCGCACACATGCTACACTCCAAGATTGGAGCACCCTCAAAGTCTCTGCAGCAAACAATTGAAGCTGTAGTGTGACTTCTGAACTGAAACCACCCTTTCACCACTGAAACAACTTTTACTATAGAGTCAGCACCCAAATACACCTTACCTCAATCAAAAAAATTATATTTAGAAATACTACTTTTGATTTGAGCTCATGTGAAGCAATGCACTTAGTGTCTATTAAACATGGACTTCATTTGCACGAATTGCCAAAGTTGCTTCAAGGGTCTCACCGTCCTTTTTAGAATTTGAATCAGATTCGAAGTCCTTTTTCTTTTTCTTCTTTTCCTCACATTCTTTTTGAAGGTGGCTAGGTTTTTCACTGTTATAGGAGATGATTTTGAACTTGTCAGGGCACTTGAAGCTCCCTTTGGACTTGATTCTTAATTTGCCTTATACTTCTCATTCTTCGTGTTTTTTTCTTTGCTTCTACATCAAACATTTGGGGCTTCTTTTGAGCTATTGGATACCTTCTTTCTCATCTCTTTCAAAAGAAAAGATTTCATCATCTTCAACATTGAAGATGGTAGTACTTCCAATTTCTATGGCCTAACAAACCTATGAATCAAGCAATAAGTGAAGTAGAATCTGATGTTTCTCATCTTCATACATTTCTTAGGAGTATAGTTTTTTCTAAGGAAGAGTTATTAACTAAAGCCTTAGCCTGGTAAATATCACCAAGTTTCTTCCACGATAACTTTGTAGTGGCCTTTTCATGGACATTGATCAATATAGAGTTTGCAAGGAACAATCTTATCAAGCCTTGAGCTTTTGTGGTCCATTATGCCTTATTGTGCAACTGTGGTTGCATCTATGAGTTTCTGTGTATTAGGATCCACAATGCCCCACAAGTCTTAATCCACAAGCAAATCTTTCATTTTCATCTTTCACAACTCAATATTATTGTTAGGAAATTTTTCAACCTCCATTTTCTCAAGTTCTTTCCATCTAAATATTCCTTTTAACAAGATCACAAAGCATACTTTGCACAAGCTTCCACTCCAACCTTGATTATCACAAAAGACCCAATAACCCACAGCTGAAGCCAAAGGAGATCAATTTTTAATACAAATTGAAAGTAGTTGGAAACAACTTCCTACACCAATTTTGAAGAGATTTATATGCAAAAACTTTTAAGAACTTATCTTTTAGTTAGAGAAATCCCAGAAACACATAAATAACATCAAACAAATAACGAAAGACATAACTTTAGAGTTACATGAGGAAAACCCACGATTTCAAAAGCCTACTCAATGTATGACAAATCCAAAAACAAGAGAACTTACACTTGTAGAGCAAGTTTATTATTGGAGTATCTGAAATATCCCAAATGGATATTTGCTCTGCTGTTGCTATAACGTTTAATTATATAAATTATATTTTCCTATAGATTTTTCTTTGATCTTATAGAGCTAGACAGAAGTTGTAGAAGAATGTTGTTTCTTTTTGTGTTTTTTAGAATATAGGTATTACAATGAAAAAATAATAGTAACAGATAGAATAGAAGTGATAGAACTCATATGCAGCAATACATACTAATCTAGAAATGATTCTAAAACCATACCAACAAAGTTTGATTTATTTCAGAATAGTACCAATACAGATGTGCTTCAAACAAGGTTGATGCCAGCTGAAAATGGGATCCAAGTGAGCTACTATAAAGAAATGCCAGGCTGAACCAAAGTGGCTGCCTTCCCTAAAAATCCGCTGCTTGCAGAGTGTGATTGCAATACTAGAAATCGATCCCCTGCCTTGATCAAACTGTATGCATAAGAACCTTCGAATCTTATCTTGTTGAGGGCTACGTCCCAAAAAATCTGTTCTCAGCACTAGGGTTTGCGTCCTAGGTGAGGAATGCTCTTCCAGAGCAATGGCATCCAAAATAGGTTGAAAAAATGATAAAAGATACTCACCTTTAGGTTACCATCTCTTTATATCCCCTCTCCAAAGCAAATCGAACCCTAAAAGAACCCTAAAGTGGATTTCGTGTGAACTTTATAATATAACATTATTTCCCCAATAAAGGCATCCAAATAGACAGAAATCATTACTTTATTAATGACAAATAGCTCCAAGCATCAAATAAGTCCCGACAAGTGATAA
This sequence comes from Cupressus sempervirens, assembly GCA_028749045.1. NCBI lineage: Eukaryota > Viridiplantae > Streptophyta > Pinopsida > Cupressales > Cupressaceae > Cupressus > Cupressus sempervirens. The sequence continues at coordinate 247,054,276 of CM053783.1, forward strand.
TCAAATAGTAGAGACTAAGCTCTTTCCAACGAGCTATCACACAAAGGAAAATCAATCCAAATGGAGTCAAAAAACTCCTTATTACTCCAAAATGGCTAAACACCTAGCCTTATTTAAATTATTAAAATACTAAGTTAGGAGAATATTAAAATATTTCCCTAGTAGCTAAGGAACAACCCAAACACCTCCAAAACATGGAACTGAGTTTGTCACCTGTTTGTGACTAATGCTTGACAACCTAGGCCAACTAGTAGTCTCACCCCCAAATCTAGGGATACTCCTAAAAAATAGGAAACACACCCAAATCTCCTGAAATTGAGATCACAAGGGATCTCATAGAACCTCAACTCTGGAAAACGTCACAACCTCCTAAAAGGTAGGAATCTCCTCCTAAAATCAAGGAACTGCTCTCAATTGATCTACTACTGCTTGAAATACCAAACTCGGACGTTGAAAACCCTAACTGAGTCCTTGATCACCACTACCTATGAGACTCCATAATAGGCTAACTCTCATGTCATTGTTGGACAGAGCTAAAGAGGGGACATGATAGTATCACCCTTATAATATTCTAGAAGAATTTTGGCAACATTGCTACAAATACCTACAAACCCAGCACTTCTTTCTGATGCTATCTAAAAGCACCAGTATATATAAAACATTTCATTGCATTTGAGAACCTTCTAGAAGTGGGGTTTCATTTTAGAAACAATGAAGAAATAGGATAATGACGTTCATCATAACTATATTGAGCATCAACTTTTTCCTATTTTTATATAATATGCTTCTCAAAATAGCCACTTTTTGTTTCACAAAAAACCATGTATTCTTGGCTCTTACTATTTTTAAATTTTTAGGAGAGCCTGAATTTTCAACATTCTAGACAATTAATTTCAGAAGGCAAAAATTGAAATAAATGATTGCATCTGTTTGAGATTTTGCATTGAAATTAAAGCTTATGTTAAGTGTAAGGGATAAAAGTTGTGATCTATATTATTGTCGAAGTTTTGTTGTTGAAGAAAAACTGTTGGAGGATTGTGCCTTGTCAGTTCCTGAATAGCATAGCATTGCAAACATTACATTTTACACAAAAGTTTGCAACCTTGCCTGCTGTGTTACCCTCAGGCAACCTTGTCAAACTTTTGTGACAACAATAACTTACATCCTTTCCATCTTCCAAACTATTGTACTTCTCATAAAGCTATTTACTTTATAACTTTAGAAGTATGTATCTCAATTTCGACTCATACCGAAAATTAATAAAACTAGCAGGTGAGTCAGCTAAGGTTGTTGGTTATGGACATCTTGGAGACGGTAATCTGCATTTGAACATCTCAGCTCGTAAGTATGATGATAAGGTAAGCTTTCAACCATTTGAAATGCCACAAAATCTGTTTCATGGAATCTTTAAGATTGAGCCCACTTTTCAGTTTTGCAATAAAACTAAACTACAAATATACTTTAATGTGTTTACAGTTCTTGTCATGTAAACGTTAGTACTTTTACATCAAGAGCTGGTTGGTAATGTCTCTAATTGTCTATGTAGCTTTTGGAACAAATTGAACCCTTCGTATATGAATGGACAGCAAATCATGGAGGTAGCATCAGTGCAGAGCATGGGTTAGGCTTGATGAAAGCAAATCATATACATTATAGCAAACCTGCTGAAGCTGTAAGAGCTATTTGGAATTTCTTAGTTTATAACAAAATTATAGCATTGCGCATGTACTAATGATTTGAAGCATACTCCAAGCAAAATATAATATGATTGTAGAGACAAACAGCTTACAGGAATTTATGCTTAGTTAAAATTGAAATATAGTTCTTAATAGATTTGGGTGCAGGAATGAGAATGTATTCCCATCTCTGAACACTTTTTTTTTTGGTGACATTCTTGAGAAAGTGATGTTTCTGTGTTCAATTGTGTTCAAGATTCTTTTTATCAACATTTTAGATCACATTTTATGATCGATCCATCATGAATCCTTGGGCTCTCTTCTAATGTTGGATCGCGAAATGTGATATAGAACATTGATGGAAAAATCTTGAGTACAATTGAATTCAAAATTCTTTTGATAATATGGACTGTAGAAATCTGTTATCACTAATAATATATACTTGGGCATGTGGCATATCTCACCATAAGTCTGCAACACATTGATATGTATGATCCTTTTGTTATACAGGTACAACTAATGGATTCCTTAAAAAAACTGTTGGACACCAAGGGTATTTTAAATCCATACAAGGTTCTCCCTTGTGTGGAACTTTCATCGGATGATAGTGAATAAAACATCTTGGGTTACCCCGGTACATGTGGACTGGTCGTTGCAGCATTACATGTAAAAGAGGACATGTCCATTGGTTTTCACTTCGTGCAGGCTGTGTTAGGATTAGTGTGTAAAGTCACTTATATTGATGTTGAACTAAATTTATTTAAAGATAAAATTTCCATAAATTATTTTCTTCTATATTGGCCTGTTTTAAATTAAAATGAGGAGAAATGTGGAGTTATTAAAACTAAATCTAAATTGTAGCATCTTTATTTGGGTTCAAATTAGTGAGAAATTTGTGCTTGCAAAAGAGTACTCTATGGTTTCAATGCACATTGGGCAAGGTTTGAAATAAACTTTTCTTTTTTAAAATGTTCCTTGTTTGATAGAATAATTTAATTGTTAGTGAAATAAAATAAAAATTACAAAGTTGGTTTTAGATAGATATTTTGAAACTAATGAGGTTTAAGATGTCAATATAGAAAGTTTAGTGAAAGATAATTATATATAATATAATAATATTTAATTTATCTAACAATATTTAATTGGGTTAAATGTTTTATGATGATGATTATGAGGTAAAGGAGTGCGGAACAATAATATGGTTCCATATGTTGGTGGTTCATATATTCATTAATTAATTAATTAAAGTCAATGTAGTCTCACTTAATAGAGTTAAATCACCTCTTGATGAGAATGATTCAAAGTTAATTGTTTTCTTTTGAACATGTTTTAAGTTGTTTATATGTGGAGCCAAGAGGTTTGATCATTGTATAATCATTTGTATCTTATCTTTTTCACATCTTCAATATTGAAATAGTTAATCTGTGTATAGTATTGCTTTGTTTTCTTGAATCTTGTGTAATGTGTATTAATCTCTTAGGCTCAAGTTCTTGTGTCTAAATTCTCTCTAAATCTTAAATTTCCAAGATATCATTTCACACTACATAGTTGCTTATAGTCCACATAATGACTTAAGATTTAATGACATTAAATATAAAGCACAATGCCAAAATTAATTAAAATCTTATAAACCGTATCATGTTTAGAAAAACACTCTGTTTTGCAAGAAGTTTCCATCAACAAAGTCCCTACATGATTTTGTAATAGCTAGTGTGGTCATTTTGATCAACTTCAAATTATGAAGCTTTTATTGGAACTTTTCATAACCACAAGTATACCTTTGACCTAATTTCTATGTTGATTATAAAATTAAGAGAATGGGGCAACAAAATGCATTTAGGGGAGTCCACCAAATATACATAGAGACCCTTGCTTATATAAAGCAAGGTGATGTATGAAGGTGGAAACTAACTAAAGATAGATGATCACGATGGATGGCATTATCCATAACTAGACATGCATAATGGCTAGGGAAACTATATGAGCTAATGTGATTGAAGGTTTGTAACTCAACCTACTCTAAGAAAGTGTTATCAAGTTCACATGACAAGGGAATATGATGAAGTGAAAAATCTAAGTTTATCTTATTTAGGTATATATTACATAATATAAATACCAGCTAAATACAAATAGAATAAAATACATCAATAACTCGGTTTGGGCACATACAACAAGCTCCAAGGGACTAGTCTTGCCTTAAGCTCACCCTTCCACACCCCAACTTTGCAAAAGTAAGCCCAAGGCAAGGTACAATTGGAATTGTTGGGTTGAACCACAATTATGCTAAGTGCAATAGTGATACCCCTTGGATATCAAGAATAAAATGTGCACTAATGCCTTCCCTCTAATAAAAGGAACTTGTGAAAAGATGGATGGAAGAATAGGTCCTAACAATTAGGTATGACCAAATACCCATATATAAAAAATACAAACTAAAAACCATTTGCAAACTCTTCTATTGGAGAATATTCAATTAAGCCCAACAACAATCCCTTAGGAGAATTGTGCACATGTGGTTAAATGTTCCCTTTTGGATGTTGATGATTGCATATAATTAGATTAGTGTGTAATAATTAGGAAGAATGCTAGAGAATTCACAGAAATCAACACAACCAAAATGTTATGTAACATATATGCAAATTTTGAAGACAACTCTTATAATAGGCTTTAGAAAGGAACATGTGCTTGCAATTTGAGCCTAAAGGTGTCCCAAAATAAGTAAGATGTAAATGAAGGTAGTGAATAGTAGTAGATGACATTGACCTAAAGGTAATGAAGATAATGAAACTAATTAAGAAGTGCAAGACAATAAGCAATGGATTTGAGAGATGAATGCATCTAACTCTAAAAAAATCATTCAAAAATTAGAATCAAAACTTAGAAATTATAAAATATGCAAGTGAGGGATCCACCGCTTAATGTTTTGGTCAAGTGGTTTTGTTTTTGTCTCCACCCAAGTTCAAACCTTATTTGGGTCAATGTGATTAGAGACATGTCCTCGTGGGTTTGGGCCATGGTTGTGTAGTAATGGGACGAGGTCCATCATCAGTGGACTCAATGGTTCATAGCTCTAGGTCATGAAAAATATTTCATGTGGAGTTGGAGGGCATGTCATGCCAATGTCTACTCACATTGAAAAGTTTTGAAGACACTTTTAAAAGAAAGTAGAAAAGAAAAGAGAAGAAAATATGCAAGTGTTAGAAGTTTTCGGTTTACAAAAAATTAAAATTGGCAAAAAAGTGTTGGTCAGAGGAGCAAATTAATAATGTTCAACAATTTTCACTTCAAATTCAAGATATAGTTGTCTCAATTTTCTCTTCATGAATCTACAATCCTTTCTTGTGAAAATTGGAATCTACATAGAAAATAGAGAAAATGGGTTGGGTTGTGTAGGGCCTTTCCTAAGTCAAACCCTAGCTAATTGATAACCTCCAGTACAAAAATGGTGATTACAAAAGAGAGCTTACCCTTCATAAAGAAAATGTTAAATCTAACATGAAATGGTTGATCAAAATGTTGAATCCAAATTACTATACCTTTGGATTGGTGATACAATATGCTCTAAATAATCCCTCAAATTTTAATGTAATAACATCATAAACCATAGAAAATTTGAAGATAACTTGTAGCTTGATGCTCCTTATACTCAAATTGCTCTTGAGGAAGAATATATACTATTGTTGGGATGATAGGTTATGAAGAGATGATTAAATGAATTGGATATGATCCATTTGTTAATGATTCTCAAGATATTTTTGCATTTAGGCTAACTTACAAATGTCATATACAAAGATGAAGATCAAATTTGTACATGGGAGAATAAATTGTACCATATGACAAAAAAATTGGTAAAATATTGGTTAATTGCCAATAGGCGTCAATGACCTAAAATGTGACCTAATGGGTACTATGGACCAAGTACATTCCATGGGCCTATTTAGGTGCCCTACACCCACTTAGGCGCCCCATCAAAATTGGATGTCTCAAAGGTGGCAAGGAGTATTAAGGTTTTTGGTGCCAAATCATGTCCTAGACTAAGTAGTTGACAATAGTATGATGTGGTAGGACATAAATAAGATTGAAAATTGTTAGAGGGTTTCAGTTTATAACATTACACCTAGTAAGTTAAAAAATCATAGGGAAAAACTCTCCTCCATAAGAGAAACCTGACAAGGAGTATAAAGCCTCCCCAAATGAAGAAATAGTTGCCCCCAAAATATTATCGACGTGAAGAATTTTATTAAAAGAAGAAAAAAAGAAATGAATATTTGTCAAAGGACAATTGTTGCACTATTAAAACCAAATCCAATGGGATTAGGATCAAAAAATCACAAGTATGCACATACGGTCATTTTAATGCCACTTGAACATTCCACAAATGGTGAACTTTCATAGAAAGAATTTTGGGAATTAGGGGGCATTACAAAATAGTAATGTTTCAGTATACTATATTTCAATTTTCTCTAGATCTTACTTTTCTCATGTAATCCAAATGCAATCTTTCTACTCAAGCTTGTATTTTCATATTTCAGATATCTCTAGTGATGAAAAATCAACATTTTATTCGTAATGTTGGCCTAATCTAGTGAATAATCTCTAAGCACGACTCAAGGGCATTGAGCCCTGCCAAGGCAACATGTAGACCAAGTTCAGTTAGATTTTTAATTAATTTAGTTAGGATGAACCTCTCTTTTTTTAATTTAGTTCTAATATTTAATTGTGTTTCTCTTATTATAAATGTTTCATAAATGTTTTTTTGTTCCTATTATCGTTATTGCAGAACCATCCATTGGTTTTTCTTGATGTTCTAATAACAGGTAGTCATGATCTTGACCATATAATATTTTGTTTGATTTTTTCAATTCTAGTTGAAATTTTGTGAGCTTCAATACTATTGTCCCGCATTTTGTCACTACTAAATGGAGGCGACTGTACGATATTTTTCCAATTAAGTTTCACATTTCTCTCAAATAACTCATTATTTGATTAGCAAAATTTGATCAAACAATTGTCACCAATCTGTATAATGAATTTTTTTACCGAAGGTTCTCATCAAGTCTTTTTTGTCTTTTTAGTTTGTTAGCCAATACTTGATTTTTGAGACGTTCAAAGTCCCTTTTACATTTTCAATTGATTTCTTGGATTGATTGTACCTTTTTGTTTCCTTCAATCTCTTGCTTTCGATCATACCTTCGATTCAAGATATTTTAGGGCTTAATTGGAGTTGTTAGTCAAAAGATACTAAGGATTAAGTGCCTAAAAAGTGGGGTTTGCAACTTCTACTGCATATTTAAAATATTGACTTTATATTTAATGTTCAGTTGTACTTTTTGAAAAATATAACTTAAAATCACTTTATGTTATGTTCTAAAGTTACTTGTTGACTTTTAATTTATTAGTTAAGTAATTTAAGTCATTATAGTGCACTTTATGTTATATTTTGATGTTGAGTTGCTTATTAATTTATCACTTAAGTGATTTTATCGCTTTATAGTCTATTTTGATTTTCAAATTTACTTTAATGATTTATTTAAAACATTTAAGTGAACTCTCACTTTTTGAATTATTTACATATAATATGTAAAATATGTTAGTGTAAATATGCAATGGACCCTTTTAAGTGATGCAAGTCAAATTACATTGAATAAAATACATGCCCTTGATCTTCCAACCCACATTTTTGGCTTACAAACCACTAGTTTCTCATCAAAAGAACTACTTGGGTGGTTCCAGTTGCATTTTAAAATATGTAAATGAATCTCCAAACCTCAAATTTGGTCTTTACATGTAATGGTATGCAAAAACCATGATTTTTGGAAGGATTGCATTTATATGTAAGAGCAAGTTATTTAAAACATGCATTGACTCCTTCAAACCCCAAATTTTCTCTAAGTGTCCAAATACATGCAATGCTTGCTCCAAACCTCGATTCGCCAAAGGGATGAGGTTTTGCCAAATTGCATGCATAATCATTACGTGTAAATACATTTGCAAACTACTTTTTTCCATTAGGGAGTCTATTTTAAATATGTAATGACTTTTCTAAACCACAATTTATGCTAAGGAATACATTGCATATTTTTAAATATGTGTTTGGGTTTCTAAACCTTGATTTTGGTCTCAAAGGCAAAAAAACAATTTGCATGTTTATGTCTTCTCCAATACATATTATGGTTTTTTTAAACTATGGTTTGGACTTTTAAAGGAAAAAATGCCCATGCAAAGGGAATTCTAAACCATGACATAAAATTCCAACAAGCATGCAATACCTTTCTTAAACCTCAATTCAGGATTTTGAAGAAAAATGTTACTTGCAATGCATCTTGCAAGCCTGATTTTGACTTGGACTTGGTTTACATGAATTTGCATTGCATGTTTAAAACATGCATTTGGACTTTTAAAACATGATTTGGGTCTTATGTGAAAATGTATTACATGTAAAGAGTCTTTTGAACCACATTCTACCATTTCATGCAAAGGCATTACATGCAAAGAGCATCCCAAACCACAATTTTGAGAGACAAAGGCAAAAATGTCCATGAAATATGGTACACAAACCATGATTTGTAGTCATTACATCATTTCATGCACATGTAATGCAAGTCTCAAACCATGATTTGCCTTTAGGAGACATTTTCATACCATGATTTAGAATAAGGTTTGAATCTTTTAATGTCATTTGATATCTACATGAAAACACACTTGTGAAACCTAACTTTGGAGAGAACAAGTTCATTCCAACTACTTCTTCCTCCAAATTTTACTCTTCTCTCCAAGTAAGTGTGACATTATGGTTTTCGTTACATTTCTTGATCATATTTTCTCTTTTGTTGCATTACTTTGATCTTTATCATCCATTTGTTTAAGTGTAACCCAGGATTTTTGTTTCATGTTAATAAGTTTGAAACTCTCATTTCTTGTAAACACAAAAGGTTATTCATCTCAAAAATGAAATTGCATGCAAGAGTGAAGTTTTAGAATTTATCAACTTTGAGTCAAAGCAAAAGGTATGTTCTTCTTTTAGTTTTTAGTTTTTGTATATACTTTGTTGCTTATTTTTGGTTTGTTTATGGAGAAATGTTGGAGATCTACCCTCAAGAGTGCAAGTAATTTTCCATACTTTCATCTTTCATGTTCAATCTATTGTCCAAATTCATCCAAACTCCATACTCCTACAAATGTAATTGTATTCCTAAAGTTCGATTACATATTTACACCAAGTAAACATGATGATCTTTTTATCATGTATTTGTATCTCCAAAACTTGATTTTGGTAAAAATACACATTTTTAAACATTAAAACACTCATCCTACACACATTCAGATACTTTCAAATTGCATTATTTGTCATTCAAAACAAAAGTCCCATTTTACCTACATGCAATCCACCTTCCAAAATCAAATTTTGGCCATTATTGCCCAAAATACAAGTTGTCCCAACCATTTCTAGCCTTCCTAAGTGTCCAATGAGCATCTAAATCATACATACGACACTTATCCTTCATGGATCTCCCATTATTGTTCAAATTTTGAAACCCTCATGGATTGAATCCCATTGAAAGATGCTTTCACTATTTAGAATTCTCATGATGCAATGAAATCTTCAAGTCAAGATATGTCAAAATTTCTTCAAAGAATAGATACATCCTATTGAGGAAACATGCTTGGATTCTCAAGAAGCAATTATTCATTTGGTCTATCTTCTTCCTATCTATGCAATCAAAGTGTCATCTATTCAAGAGATGAGATGTGATCCCAATAACAATATAAATTTGGATGCTCGAATGGGAAGGCTAACAACATTTGAGCTAGATAACTATGATAATTATGTTCCTAGTTCTAGCAATCTTGAATCTTCATTTCAAGCCAAGTTGTCACTCAAGAAGAAAGCTACAAATTCTAAAAGAATACAATTGAAAGTGAAGAGGAAGAAAGTTCTAATAGTGATCTTGAAGCCATTGAAGCCCTTCTTGCAAGAAGATATCCCAAAGGCAAAGGAAAGTACAAAGGTAAAATTCCTCTAATTTGTTTTTCTTGTGAATAAGTTGGTCACATTGTTGCAAAGTGTCCAAACAGAGAAGAAAAAGATGAAAATAATAAAAAGTATAAAGGAAAGAAGGATTTCAAAAGATACAAGGACTACAAGGATAAATGTAAGAAGTCTTGTTTCATGGCTAAAGATTTAGATAGTACAAATGATGATGAAATGGTTTAAATTGCTATGAAAGATGAATCTGATGAAGAAGAATTTAAAACAACACTTATCTCTCATGTTAGAAAAAAATTATACATGGATTATTGATACTGGTTGTTCTCATCATATGATTAGTGATAAAAAAAGGTTTGAACATATGGAACACTATGATGATAGAAGTGTAAGATTTGGAAACAATGAACCATGTTGCATAAAAGGAAAATATTGTATTTCTCTAACCAATGAACTTATATGTGATAATGCTTATTGGGTTGAAGGACTGAAGCATAATTGAATAACATCGAATTCAAGGTGGAATTCATGAATGGGAAGGTCAAGTTGCTAGATGAAAAATGAGATCTAGTTGGGTCTAGTAATCAAACAAAAGGTAACCTATTCTACCTAGATCTTAGTGAAAGTTCATGTTTCATTGCTCAAGTAGAAGAAAGATGGTTATGGCATAAAAGGTTGTTTCATGTGAACTTTGATGACTTGATCAAGATAAGGAAAAATAAGAGAGTGAGAGGTATTCCTAGTTTGGAGAAACTTGATATGGGCCTATGCAAAAATTGTCAAATTGGTAAGATGGGCAAGACAAGTTTCAAGAGAAAGAACTATCATTCTAAAGAAATCTTCGAGCTGGTTCATATAGACCTTTGTAGACCTATTGGCACTAAGAGTTATAATGGAGAAAAGTACTTTATTTTATTTAATGATGATTATTATAGGATGATGACAATAATGTATATGAAAGATAAGTCTGAATCTTTTCAAAAGTTGAAGTGGTATCTGGCTAGAGTTGAGAAAGAAACAGGAAAGAAACTAAAGTGTTTGAGTTCAAATAGAGGCAGAGAATTCATTTCTAATAAATTCAATGAATTCTACACTGAGAAAGCAATCAAAGGCAAGTGTTTGCACCTAGTACACCTTAGCAGAATGGTATAGTAGAAAGAAGGAGCAAATCAATCATAGATTGTATAAGAACCCTGATGATAGAAAAGAATGTTGCAATCAAATATTGGAAGGAAGCAATCAGTACAATAGTTCATATCTTAAATATAGTATAGTTGAAGAAAGACTCAAATCAGACTCCTTATGAATTATGGTATGGCTACAAACCTAATGTAAGTTACTTGCAAGTATTTGGTAGCAAATTTTATATCTTGAAGGAGACTAGGAAAAGTAAATTTGATGTCAAAAGTGATGAAGGCATATTCTTAGGATACTCCAGTAGAAGTAAAGCATACAAATTTTTGAATCTAACCACTCATAAGATCATAGAATGTGCACATGGGAAGATTGATGAGTTTGCAAAAAAGAGTGAAGAAGAGAGTAACAAAGAACCTGAAGACTACATAAAGTTTATCCACGTTGAACCTAATACATTGCCTAATCCAATTGGAAGCTAGTAGACTTCACCTCCCGAGTCCCCAAAACCTCCAGAAGGACCTGAGTTGTAGTCAAAAGCTACCCAATTGCAACTAGTGCAACTCGAGTTTGAGTCTGAAGGACCCAAGTCACAAATAGTGGGACGTGAGCATCATGTAGAACATAACGGTGAGGAAAGTGGAACAAGTTATAAATCCAAAGTACTTGTATTAGCAAGATATGTCAAAAGGCACCATGCACCTAAGAAAATCATTGGAGAAAATTCAAAAGGTACAATGATAAGGAAAAAATTGAAAGGTACATGTTTGCTTACTGAATTTGAACCTGGAACTATTAAAGATGCTTTGGATAATGAAAGTTGAATTGAAGCAATGAATGAAGAGATATAACATATAGAAAGGAATAAGACTTGGACTCTTGTTCCTAGACCCAAGGATAAGTATGCAAAGGTTATTCTCAAGAGGAATGTATTGAATATGGTGAAATTTTTTCTCATGTTGCAAGATTAGAAGGTGTTAGGACTTTACTTTCTTATGTTGTACATAAAGGATTTAGAGTATTCAGATGGATGTGAAATCTACATTCTTGAATGGAATTCTAGAAGAGAAAGTCTACATAGAGCAACCTAAAGGTCTTGTAGATCCTAGCAAAAAGAATATGGTTTGTAAACTACACAAAGCATTGCATGGTATTGTTTAGTTGTCATTTTGCATGATGCTTAATGACATGAATCCTTTTGAATTCCTCTCTTGAAAATCCAATCTCGGATCAACTCTAAGGTTTTGGGCAATCTTGTGACCTACTAGAATCCGCTCAGTTGAAGATAAATGTACTTGTTCATAGGAAAGCCTTTGCTATTTCTAAACAATTTAGATAAGATGTAGAATCTACTTGCATTCTCAAAAGAATAAACACACAAAAAGAAATGAATTTTTGTATTTTTTTATTTTTTGATGAATGCAATCTAACAATGCAACTATATGAATTCCTAAATTAAACAAGGGCTAGTAAAGAAAATAATGAAGATAGGGTAACAAAAAGTTCTAAGAAAATAACATGAATAGTAAAATCCTAATGAACATAAGCTACAAAAGAAATGCGTCTATGAGTTAAGATTTTGAAAGGATCAGTAGGTAACTAATGAAAATAAGAGTAGCGCTTCCTCAATTCCACTGATGCAATTATCGATGGAAATTTAGAAACCGTAAGATGATTCTCTTTTCATTAGATCAAAAAGCCACCAGAAAGTGAGCTCATGCAAGACAAAAAGCTATGTAGGAACAATATAGATGATCTCTTGTCAAACTAAGTATGTTAGTGGAATTTGTAGAGCTATAGAAAACACAAGAATTAAAAGATCAAAAAGTCAAAACAAAGCAATAAAATTGGTGGCTCAATTACATTCCATGAGCATACATGCACAAAATATAACACTTAGGCAAGAATCACAACACTTCAAATGCAAGCACCAAAAGCATATATTATTGCATCAAAATAATAGCCCAGAATACATATTACATTCCTTAATTTATAAGAAATCTTCTCCCCAATTTGTGTTGAGAGTGAGAGATCTCTTTATGCAAACATATGCTTCTAAACTAACAAAACAAATCTATTTATGCACAAACTAACTATCTAACTGGTGCTTAGTAGGACTGCATCCATATTTATATCTTTAAATGGATGCATGAGCCTTTACATGTCTTAAAAAAAAAGAAAACATGAGAAAATAACAAGAAGAAAGACTTTAGATGATGCAGGAATGTCTAGAAGTGCCAAAAATAGAAGCTCCATCTTCACTAGTTGTTTGTAGAAGTTAAACTACCATCAAAATGTGTTTCTAATGCATGGAAAGGTCTAAATTTGGAACTGGTATTTAACTGTTGGTGCACCTCTAAATTCTTCAAAAAATTCTAATGCACCTATGAAAAAGCACACCTTGGAAGGAACACACCTAGCACACTTGGCACACCTGCGCACCTCAGAAGCAGGCTCAAAAAATGAAAAATTTCACCAAGTATCAAAATTGAAATTCTAGCTTCTAGGTTTTGTTCCCCTTTAAACCAAAGCTATGTTTGGGTATTTGCCCTTGAATTTCTCAATAATCTCCATGACTTGGATCATATCTAGAAAATCTAAAGCTTCATATTTATCCTTCACCTTTTGCCTATAGTTTCTCACCTCAATGTGAGTCTTTGCAAAATCTCCTAGTTTTACATCCAAATCTTGTAAGCCTTCTTTAGTCCTGAATGCTTGTCTAATATCATTATCGTTAGAAGCTTCTTCAAAAGTCTTCCAAAACTATTCAACAACTACTTCTATAGTTATCAGTTTATCCCTTGAATAATCTTCAAAAATGTCTAAACACCATCACTATAATGTTTTTCTCCCTCCAAAATTTGCTCTTGGGTTTGATCCTTGAGCTTATGAATATCCACGTTTAATGTTTCCATTATTTTATTGCCATCCACAATCTTCTCTATCCAATCATCAATTTTATCTAACTCTTCCATTGTATATACCTCCATTAACATCTGATACCTTTAACCCTTAATTAACTATAATGCTTGTAGGCCCTTACCCCAGGTATGTACTTCATCCATTAAACCAAAATCCTAGTTCAAAATAGCCACCAACTTACCTACATTATTTTGCATATGGTGTAGTAGCTTAAGATTTATTTGTATAATTTTCACACCCTTCTCTTCAAAACTTTCTTGCCATTTCTGACAAGCCTTCAAACATGGATCTAACTGCACAGTCTCCTTATCCCTTTTCTCTAGTGCCACATTTAAAGTCTCTTTGAGATTTTTAGGATCTAATGAACCAACAACTTCATTCAGATACTCCTCTAGGATCTCATTCTACTTCCAAAGTGTTATTGATTCCATCTCATCTTGCTCTAAGTACCTAAACATTTATTTAATTCTTGTTGTCACCATTAACTTAGTAGAGTCTGTCGTGGGTTTCCCAAGCACAACCTCCCTAATTTGATAATCTTTTGGAGTCAATTCCTCAATATTTGCATGCAGATAAACAACATGTGAAAACAAGTCCTGATTCTAATCACTCATGATAAAGGCCAATGCCCATGCATCTTTTGGAGGTGACTTTAGTTTCTTGAGGGCTTCAATCAATTCTATGATATCCTCTTCCTCAGTACCATACCACTACCTTTTTTTCTGATCACCTCTTTCCTCAACATTTTATCAGAGATTTACCTCTTGAAGAAGAAGGATTTTGTTCTACTATGTTTTTTCCCTTATCACTCCTCTCTGGAGTCTTCTCCTTTTGTGATCAATCCACATTGGGAGTCTCTATATCTGTGGAGTCCATGGTTCTCACCTCTATGTCTTGGGAAGTCTATTGAGGTTCCTCAGGTATTTTCCCTTCCTCTAACACATCATCGATGGGTATTTTTTGTGGCTCTTCTTCCTATTCCACTTGGACCTATTCTTCTTCATTTCTTAGAGGGAGAGGAGTAGCTAAACCTTTATCCATACAAAATGTAGCTTGATTTGGTGATGTTGGAGCTTCTTTGGGTCCTTGTGGCTAAGATGGAAACTGACTCCAATCCTCTTGTTTAAGTTGATTAGTCAGTGTATCCCTTATCTTATCTCCCACCAACTTAGTGCTGACTAACATGAAATCAAAATCTGACATCTAAAAGACATCAGCCCCTTCATCTTCTTGTTGATCAATCCATTGTTGCAAATCATCCTCCAAAGTAGGAGACTAAATAGGTTGAGTGGGAATGGATGGTGGTGTAATGGTAGAGCTTCTTCTTTGCTCCAACTCTGTTTCTCTAGCAAGATGATTCCTCTGACTCAAGGGAAGGTTATCTTCTTCATCTTCATCATCTTCTTCTTCCCATCCTAGAATGACTTCTGGTACTAATGGAAAAGAGATAACTTTTCTAATCACCTTTTGTCTCCTCTTGATCAGAGTTTTGATCTTTCTTCTCTTAGGATTCAATGGGGAGGCTTGTACCTCTTGTTGAGGAGGAGAAACTATTTGTACTTTTTCTTCTACTCCTCCTTGCCCTCGATCTATCTATGACACTTATCATGGGTCTGCGTAGCTTCTACATTCTCCAACCCTTGTACATTCTCAACTCCTTGTTGTGGCAGTGCTTGAGTTGGTTCCTCTTCTAAATTGGCTTGTTGAGGTGAAGTTCTTTTCCTCTTTCATTTACCTCTCTGAGCCCTATAATATCCAACTTCTCTATCAAGTTGGTGCAATTTTTTGGCCTCACTAGGGACTGAGTTGTGAAAATGGGCACTATTATCTTGGCTTCTCTACCTTTTGCTGGGTGGGCTATATCTTGGAAGACTACCGCTAGAGGAATTAGATCCAATTTGAAAGATCTTTTGATCCAATCCTTGGTCAATTTGATGACATGCTTGGCCCTATGATTAATATTAGAGTTCTCCTCCTTATCAATCTCTACATTTATAATAGGTCAATCAAAAATCTTATCTCTATTAAACAATGGATCTAGGACTTCTTCTGTATCTTGCTATACTACCTTTAAAGGGACCTTTATCTTCAAAACTTTGCCTATCAAATAAGGAGTCATCCTACAATAATACCTTATATAGATATCATAGTCATCTACTATGTTCATCTGATGGTCCTCAATTGCATCTTCATGTTGGAATTATTTTCCCACTAAGTACTACACTTTTCAAATATTATCAAAATAGGGATGAGGAGAGTTATATTCATCCAAAGAAAATCGATCCCACTTAGACTCAAAAGATGGAATATCTAGTCTCTAGACCACACTAAAAGGTCCTATAGTAATGGGCCACACCTAGGTTATCTTGTGTTGCTTCCTTACTGTATCATATGAAGACAAGAGTTGTACTATCTCTAGCAATATGAGCCTATCAAATGAATACCTAGGGAGCATCTTGGGATTGACAGTCGTACCCACTACCCTCATATAAGTGAATGTCCTATATTAGATATAATAGGCATCAATTTCTAAAACCTTTGCCACTGCCTCATCTGACATCCTTTTTGTATAATCCCCTTCAATAAAATAGATAATTACGAAAATAAAGGCATCATTCACTATTTTGTATTCCTTACTATGCTCTAAAAGCTTTTTCTTTACCAATTGTGGTTATACTATATAGGGCCATGCATTTTCATCTTGCATGTTGCCCTATTTGAATAGTCCTAGATAATTTGTTGCTCTTGCAGCTAACAAGTATAGCAAATAGGTTTTCATATAGAACTTATATTTGTTCTTGACTGGCATTGGTTGCTCATCTAAGTTGTCACTAAGAATTGAAGCCCAATCAATTGGTATCCTCAATGTTCTGATAGTTTTAATGAAGTGTACCATCCATATGTTTAGGTGTCCTAATGCCAATAACCCCATGACTCTACTAAAAATTATTATAGCATATCTAATATCCTCCTTCATATAGATCCTTGTTATGTCCATTTTTCCCACTTTTCATCCAAGAGGAGTCTTCTCAATAAGGTATGAGGATTGAATGATTTCTAATGCTTCTGCTACATGTTCTCTGAACCACCTTTCCACCTAATGATATGTCAATTTGATATAGTGATCTACTCTTGGAAGATGGAATAATTTTCTATGTTCTTAGGTTTGAGATCTGGCATGATCTCTCCAGTTATGCTCTTTACTACCCTTTCTTCAGATACATAGTTCTCTGCCATTGCCATGATCAATTCTAAATATTGTACTAATATTGGGTGCGATACTGCATATACCAACCCTAATCTGAGAAGAGTAGACATCATTGGGGACCTCTCACTAGGTTTGTTGCATAACACTAGGAACATGTTCCAATTAGTATGGCCAAGTTCAGTGTCGTAGACCTTTGAATACTCACCTTGGAATTGTGATTTTGTAGGAACACCTTGAAACTTGAAAACCACTAGTTTTGGGACAATTTTTATAGTGAGGGAGGATGATGAAGAATCTATTGAATCTACACAAAATCAAGATCCATTAGGTTGGAGTTAGAAAAACTTAATTAGGACAAACCCTAATAACAATGAAATAGACCTAGAAACCCTAATTTACCAAAACTAAAAGAAAAAAAAACCCCAAAAAAACCTATTAAAATCTTTGAAAAATAAAAATGCATACTTGGTGCACCTAAGAGGTGTGCTAGGTGTGCTTTACCTATAGACCAAATTTATTAAGGGTGCACTACACCCTTACAACACCTTGTAAGTGCAAAAGGGTACGCATTTAGTTCACCTCATGGGGTACACATACCTCCCTAAGGGATGCTTTGTCCATATAAAGGTGTACATCTACACACCTTGAATAGATGCATAGCTGTGCACCTTTTACTAGGTGAAAACTTAGGTTTTTTATATTGTTTATGCTTGTTTTTATGTTAATGCAAAAAGAAGGTGCATTTCTATGCACCTTGGATGGGTGCACAACTACGTACATTCTCTTTTGGTGTTTTTTTTTAATGGTTTTGTGTGTAGGTGGAGTAGAGGAGACCAAACACAATAGGCATAATAGCACACCTAAGGAGTTGTGCAGGTGCGAGTGTCAAAGTTTGAAGGAGCCAAATGAAGGTGAGAAGGGGTGGGGTTTTCCAAGTTTTATAGACCTAGAACTTAGCATACCTCTTTGAGGTGCACATTTGCATAGCTACACAGCTGTGCACTTCCAAGAGGGAAGTGCTCTTTGTTTCTGATCGCATACTAGTGCACTTGGCGAGGTGCGCTAGGTGTGCCTTTAACCTTAAAACATGACTTTTTGTCTTAGAAATTAGGTTTTCAGTATCTAGGTTCCTGGGTAGAGACATAGATCAAGAAAATAATAGAAAGCATAACCCTAAAAAGGACTTCAGACCTTAGTCTAGGGATCCAAAAAGCTAAAAATAAAGTAGGGGGTCCTCATTTCTTGGCAAAGTGGGGTGTGTGTTGTAAAACTACAACAGGTTTCAAACAAGCTCCCAAAGCTTGGTATGAAAGAATTCATAATTATTTGATGAAGATTAGTTTTTTCAAAGGACAAATGATAAAAATAGCCTATACATCAAAGGACTAGACAAGAAGATTATGTTGGCAAAAATCTTTGTGGATGATACATTGTTTACTGGAAATGATGATTTGTGCAAATATTTTTTAGAGAAAATGAGTAAGGAATTTGAGATGTCAATGTTCAGTGAAATCAAATTCTTTGTTGGCTTGTAGATTCGATAGAAGAAAGATGGTATCTACATTACTCAATCTAAGTATATGAAGGATATACTGAAGAAGTTTGGAATGGAGGATTCAACACTAGTTGGAACACTATGTCTACTAGACATAAGCTTTCCAAAAATAATGATTCCAAGGTGGTAGATCAGACCACATACAAATCAATAATTATCAAACTTTAGTATGTAGTGCATACTAGGTCTGATATTTCTCTTGTAGTTGGTATGGACACAAGATTTTCAGCTAATCTGAAAGAAAATTATATGATGAAAATAAAGAGAATCATGAGGTATTTGAAGGGTACTTATGATTATGGATCATGGTAAAATAAAGGAGGCAAATTTGATTTAAAATCCTTCACTAATGTAGATTGGACAGGGAGTGTTGATGAGAGGAAGATCACTAATGATGGAGTGTTCTTTCTTGGTAAAAGACTAGTGCCTTAGACAAGTAAGAAGTAGAATTGCATCTCTCATTCTACAACAAAGGTAGAATATGTTGCAATAGTAGTCAATTGTTCCAATATTGTTTGGTTCAAGCAACTATTGGTAGGTATGAAGGTATAAAACCCAGTGGTTATATTTTGTGATAACACAAGTACAATTAATATATCAAAGAATCTTGTAATTATACCAAGACCAAGCACATTGCAATAAAATAACATTTTCTGAGAGAATTAGTACAAGACAAAGAGGTGAGATTGGAATATGTGAATACTAAAGAACAAATTGTAGACATATTCACCAAGTCATTACCTAAGGATGCATTTTTGTATGTAAGAGGTAAGCTAAGGGTTACTCCCCTACCTAAAGCTCACTAAATGAAGTTTAGTGATGCATCAACTAGAGCATGTTGAAGATCAGTCAAGTTGATACAGTAATGAAAGGGAAGGTTGCATATGAATCAATACATCAGGGACATTGAAATTCACTTAATATTACCTTTGGGATAAGATGTCAAAGAGGGAGAGTTTTCTGTCATATCATTGAAATTATCTAAAGAGGGAAAGTTTGCTATCAGAGGAAGAGTTTGATGAAGAATAAACTTGGAGATTTTGCTGATAGAGGGAGAAACTAGAATTAGAAGGAGAAATTGAAGTTAGAGGGAGTTCACACTAATAGAGGGAGTTATCATGGATGAGAACCAAAATAAAACTAGGGATATTATCCTTTTATTTTTCTTTAAAATTTCATTGTATTATGACATGTTGAGTTTCCATCAATTCCAAAGAGGGAGATTGTTAAAAATAATTGATCAATTATATATTATCTTTAATGTTAGACAAAATGTCATACCTTTACCAGTCAGTGTATGTTGAGCTCACTTAGGCAATGAAGATAATTTCTTGTGTTTTCTGAGCATTCTAGTGTTTACCAAGTTTAGAAGACAATGTCTACTAAGTTCACACAAGCATCAAAGAGAATTTTGTAGAAGTTCACTGTTAATTGAGCTCACTCGGTTAACAAAGGAAAGTTTTCATGGAACCACTGTTAATTGAGCTTACTTGATTACCAAATTAAGTTTTTGAAGATGAAGTATTTGTAATACTCCAAAATTGGCACATTGTCATGTTAACCAATTTTGGTCTATTTTGATCAACCCTAAGTCCTATTTTACTAAGCAATTCTTATTCTAGTTATTGCTACTTGACTAATTGTCAGATGTAGAAAACTGTAATTTGCATTAATTAAATTCTCTATTTAATTTCTAAGTATTGACTTGAATCAGCTACATTAAACCTATTGATCAAATTTGATTTAACTATACATGTTCATAATTTAATTAAATTAAATTACTTCTTTAAGCTAATGTGTGAAGGAATCAAACATGTTTAATTTAATGAGATAATGTATTTATTTCAATTATTAGGTTTGATTACTTAATTAATTAGAAATATGCATTTATCAAGTCATATCTCATTTTATTAAATTAAATAATCTTCCAAATCTTATCTTTCATTTAGGAATGGGAATTCTAAGTGATCTATCTCTCAAATTGGAATTGACTTAATCAACTTATTCTCATGCTCGGGTGAATTTTAGTTAACTCTTCATTATACTTAAGATCTAAATTAGTTAACCTCACCTACACTAGGAATATTCCATCTTGATTGAATCTCATCTTTGATCTTGACCGTTCATCCTAGTTGATCTCGATCGTTGATTGATTTTAGGAATTCTATTTAAGAGGCTTCTAATTCCTCATTACAAGGATGAGAATTGAATTGCATCAAATTACTGTCAAAATAGATACTCAATTGCTTAATACTTTCATAGCTTTCATAATTTCTTAGCATTAAATACCATCTAAATTAAAATGCACTCATATAGCTTAATTTTTATTTCCTGTTATTAGATTAGAGTTGCATTTCATGTAGATTAATTGCACTATCATATAGTTGCATAAATCCTTCGTACCAAAAGATCTAGTTGCTCACTTCTCGATCTAAGATCAAAGGCAAAATCCTTCTAGTTAGAAGGCAACAGGTCACATTGTTAGATTATTAAAATGGGCAATTCAATGTTCATTCTGTTAGGAATAAGGTGTCTCAACCTTGGATAGTTCCTATTCTTATTATTTGTTTTGTAAAATGTATTTCTTTCAAATAATGTTGATGTGTCGGCATCTTGAATTGTTTATAAGGAGATCATCACTAAAATGGTTATGATGGATTCCTATGACACGTAACAGCTATGTCAGGAAGATTCAATGACAGGTGAAGACATGTGGCAACTGATAAATTTGAGTACTGTACACTCTACCCCAATAGTGGGGCAATTTTTTTTTTAGGGTTCCTACTTTCTCGGAGAATGGTAAAACCCTAATATGATTACCTTTGGGAGTACCCCTAAGGTGAAGCACATGTTATAAGCATTTTTAGGGTTGCGAAGAGAAGGGATGCAAGAAAGTGTATTGTTGGTACTGTGAGTTGCTACTAGTGTCTTCTATTGTCACTATTGAACTTGTATTACAAGTGTATTGTAACCTTGTGTTGAAGATAATACATTGTGCAGGTTCTGGAGGGGTGGGGTTGTTTTACCGAAAGGTTTTTTCCCACCTAAAAATATTTGTGTTATGTGTTTCTTTCTCTATCTATTTTCTTTATGCTTGGTTGGCTGAAATAATGTTGTTTACATGATATTGAATCT
Organism: Cupressus sempervirens; assembly: GCA_028749045.1. Lineage (NCBI taxonomy): Eukaryota > Viridiplantae > Streptophyta > Pinopsida > Cupressales > Cupressaceae > Cupressus > Cupressus sempervirens. The sequence goes on from CM053783.1 coordinate 247,075,893, forward strand.
ATAAGTGTAAGAGATTTTAATAGGATTTGCACCATACTTCTCTTAAGAGATTAGTGTAGGAAGTTGTTTTCGCACTTGAGTTTCCTTACAAGTGGTATCAGAGCCTGATCAATTTTTGATCTTAGTTGTTGGGTAGGGTTTTTTGAGCTAATCTCAAGTTGAGTGGGAGTCTTGTGCAGAGTATCCTAAATCTTATTTGCAAATTGAGATGGCGAGTTCATCATATGGAAGAATGGAGGTGGAAAAATTTAATGGCACTAATTTTGAGTTGTGGAAACTCAAGATGGAAGACATGTTGGAAAATTGTGACATATGGGAAGAAACTTCAAGCGCTACAAGACAAGCAACTATAGCTCAAGCAGATTGGGATATCAAAGACCATAAAGCTAAGGGTCTCATAAGACTCGATTTAACCAATGCAGTTCTTCTGAATGTCCTAGATGAGAAAACCACATATAGTTTATGGGAAAGACTTGGGGCCATGTATCAGGCCAAATCTTTGGTGAACAAGTTGTGCCTGAGGAAAAAGTTGTACTCTCTACGAATGGAGGAAGGTGGATCCTTAATGGATCATTTAAATGCATTTAATCTACTGGCTGCACAGTTGACATTAGTTGGTGTCAAGTTAGAGGAGGAGGATCATTGCTACACACTTTTGTGTCTTTGTTGCTATTAGAGGAGATGCAGAGAAAGGCTTCCATTTCAAAAAAAGAAGCCCTTGCTATTTGTGGGAGATCCACTGAAAGAGGGAAGAAAAATGACAATAAGTCTGACAATAAGGGTAGATCCAAATCCTGTGGGAAGTCAAAGACTTCTAATAAGTCCAAGGAAAAATGTTGGAACTGTGATAAACCTGGGCACTTTTGTAAAGATTGCAAAGAGCCGAAGAAGAAGAAGAAAGGTTTCGATTCAGCTTCAGAAAGATCTCAAGAAGATGGCAATGCATTCATCGTAACTTTGGTAGCCCATGCATCTAATGGTTGGTTGACTCAGGTGCATCTTTTCACATGAGCTCTCATCAAAAATGGTTCTCAAAATATAAAGAGTTCGATGGTGGAAAGGTGTACTTGGGTGATGATTCTCACCTAAAGATAGTTGGACGTGGAAGGGTCACTATCAAATTTCTTGATGGATGAGTAAAGGGAATCAATGGAGTTATGCACATTCTAGGTTTGGCACAAAACCTATTATCTATAAGTATGATGAATGATGTAGGTGTGCAAGTTGTTTTTTCAAAAGAAGGATGCAAGATGATGAGAGGATCGATAGTGCTTGCAAGGGGTACTAGGAGAGGTACCTTATTTCAGCTAGATGCATGTATTCCTCTATGTAATAGTTCTTCATCCTCACCATCTGAACAAGTAGTGAAGAATTATGTGGTTATTGGTTTCGATGGCAATGCAAACACTTTGGAAGGTAAGCTTCCTGCAGAAAAGACAATGTTGTGGCATATGAGATTTGTTCACCTTGGTGAAAAGGGTCTCAGAACCCTGAAAAATAAAAATCTCATTGAGGGGTTAAATGATTGCAATCTCGAGTTCGAATTCTGTGAACATTGTGTCTATGGTAAAAAAAATTCGTGTTCAGTTTTACTCTAGTTCTCACAAATCTTTTGATGTTTTGGACCTTATTCATTCTAATGTATTTGGTCCTATAAAAGTTCCTTCAATCTCCAAGTTTGTATTTTTTTTATCTTTCATAGATGATTATAGTAGAAGGACATGAATTTATTTCCTTAAAAGTAAGACACAATTCTTTAGTCAATTCAAGGAATTTAAAGCCCTTGTACAGAATCAGACTAGTAAGAAGATTAAGTGTATGAGAACTGACAGTGGTGTTGAGTTTTTCTCAGTAGAGTTTGAACAATTTTGTAAAGAACAAGGTATCAAGAGGCATAAGACAACTCCTTATACCCCACAACAAAATGGAGTTTCAGAGAGAATGAACAGGACACTGATGGAGAAGGCTAGGAGTATGCTTAGTGGAGCTGGTTTAGAACAAAGGTTCTAGGCCAAAGCTATGGCCACTGCTTACTATCTAGTTAACAGATCTCCTACATCAGCCCTTGTTGGTAAGACACCCATGGAGTTGTGGTTTGTGATGAGTCTAGAAAATGCCTTTATTTTGTTATGTTTAAGATACTTTGTGATACTCCATTTATCTTTGTTTTAACACTTATAAGCCTATGTTTGATAAACCTTTGATGATTTATGGGGTAGAAAAATTGTCATCTTTTGCCTAAATTATATCTAATATGCAGTATTTCATATAAATATCCAAATGTGCGTTCTTATGCTTGAATTTAGTTTGATGGATGTTTATTTGCAAATATGTCTTATATCATAACTAACCTGATGATAAGGATTAAAGGATGAGCGGAAGAATCCAAAAGTTGGTTGCTGATAGCATTCAAGGAGAAACAAGCATCAAGGAACAACCACAAAAAGGAAGTTATAACCACTCCAGGAAACATGGCAGCAAATAAGGAGGAGCTTTTATGAGCCATTACCTTCTCTACATTTATGTTGTAACAAGCGGATGCTGAGACTTCATTGCTCCCTCCTCAATTTCATCATCCTTCCTTTCTACTTTCAGTTGTTCTCCTATATTCTCTCCTGCGGACTTAACTTAGGATAGTTACTTTTCTATTATGTAATAAAGAGTAGATTTCCTATATATGTCGAGATCGATTCCTATGTAAAAAAGGTTTTTTTAGTTTTTGGTTTTTGATAAGTTTTATTGAGTAAGAGAGAACACTGATTCATTGTTTGTTACAATTATGTTTTATAATTCTGAATCATGTAATGACTAATTAATGAAATGAATTAGTTCTCTTTAGTTTCTATCTTGCATTGGTAGATTAGAGAAGCCAACCAAGGGGGCCCACTCGGAAGGTGGATTAGATTAGGATAGAATAGATTCATTTTACTAGCATTACTAGTATTTTAAGTAAGACGTAGCTAGTTAATTCCTTCCTATAGCATCACACTTCATGAACGTTCCTGCAACATCTGCGAAAACAGTCTAGTGGATGAGTCAAGATGGAATCTCTATTATCTTGTCATTGTGTTTTCAACATTGATAGATTCAGTAGTTTCCTTTCCACAGCAGTAGTGTAGTTTCCTTCCTTTTCATTTTTACTTTCCTGCAGCATAAGCATAATGACTCATCGAGGTACCTAGTGCACATATTGTGTTGACCGTTTCAAGTATATGTCCTTGGGTTGACAATCTAAATGCACCTCATGGTAAGGGAAAAGTAGTCCTTAGCTTGAATAGATTATTCCTAAGCCAAGCCTAGTGCATGACTATGGAACACCTATTGTGAGGCGGTTCATTTTTGGCACTGCTACCAGGGATGGTGTCAAGCTAGGAGCATTTTTTAGTCATAGTTTTTAGATTAAGTTCTTTTTACCAGTGTGAAAATTTTAGTTGCATGCATCGAAGAGGAAGATGACGAGATGAATATGGAAGATTTCTTCCACAAGGATATGTTAATTTGAATGAAGAAGTTGAAGAAGAAGTTGAGTTGCCCTTTGAAGACACAAGTCCTATTTTCCCCACAGTATCATCATCAAGAGCTGAATCCCTAGATATATCTGGTCTCCAACCTTTCACTAAAATATTGACCAGTCTTCTTGATAACACTACCTCGAATCCACCAGTTGTTAATCATCCAATGCCTAACATTCCTTTTCAGCAACAACCTCATAATCCAGTCCCACCAATCATGGTACAACCCACTTTTCCATTTCCACTTCCAAGTCTCATAACCAATGCCAATCTCAAGAATATACCTCCCACTGCTCTTTCGAAGTTCTATGGCCTTGCAACTGAAGACCCTGATACCTTCTTGTTTGAGTTTGACATCATTTGTCATAGTTTTGACTACAACACTGATGCCCATAAGCTTAAATTGTTTCCAACCACATTGAAAGAATTAGCTTTACAATGGTTCATGGGCTTAGGAGCCAATGCAGCTGTGAATTGGGATGAAAAAAATGCCTTGTTTTTGGAAAAATATAAAGAATATTGCAAAGCATTTGGTACAAGAGGAGATGATATCTTTAGGATATCACAGAAGGAGGAAGAGACATTAGAGGACTATGTTTCTTGATTTTTATATACACTACAAAAGAATCCTCAGTACACATTGTCTAAAGATTCCCAAAAACTAGTCTTTCTAAGAGGAGTGAATGAAGACTGTTTGGAAGCATTGGACCTGATGGCCGGTGGATATGTATATCAAGCTCAATGGGATGACCTCAAAAAGATATGTCAGAACTACTCAAGGTCAACCATGAAAAAAGGTCGAGGACCCCATTCTACGGTTACAAAAGGAATTAGTCAAGGCATTTCAAAACTTGAAATATCCAATTTGTTGTCAGATTTCAAACAAGACATCAGTAATGATGTTGCTACATAGTTGGATACAATGACTGCAAAGAAGAAGCAAGCAGAGGTTGAGTTACAACTAGCTGAGTACTGCCCTCATTGCTGAAAGAGAAAGAAGGATTGCTACTATAAATTGGTTGCAAGCATGGAGAACCAGCATCTTCTAACTAAATATGTAAAGATAGATGGGGATGATGAGCAAGTATTCTTTGTTGCTCAACGCCGACCATGGGCTCAACGTCAAGGTATGCTTCAAGACCCCTTGCAAAATTCAAATTCATATGGTAATCAATGGAAAAACTGCAATACCCAAGGTCCTCCACAAAACCAACCCAATTGGAATAATGCTGGGTAAAATAACCCACAACAGTCTCAATGGTCTCAAAATTTTCAACAACCTTGGCCTAACCAGTAGAATAACCAATGGCCCCAGAACCAGCAGAACCAATGGCAACCACCCCAAGGGAATTGGCAATCTCCAAACCAATGGAAGGGATTTCAACAATGGCCTATCCAAAATACTGGTGCTCCACAATTACCCCCTCCAGCTCAACAACCTGCTTTAATGCCACCACCTACAAATAGTGGACCTCCAAAGCAAATACAGCTATCTGCACAGCCTCAACCAAATCCAAATAGCAAACCACAATAGCCCATGTATAGTGTTGATACCCAAAAGTACCCTACTTATGCCCTATATGTTGTAGATATACATTTGAGATCTGGAATGACCTTACCAACACCAAAGCCACCTCTTATAACTGAAGTATCAAACTCTCCTGTAGCATCAAAACCTTTGGTTGATGAACCTGTTGACCCAACTAATGTTACCATACCAATACCAGTTCAACCAACAGTAGAGCCTCCTTTTCCAAACCAACTAATACAAAAGGAACTTGAACAAAGCAAGGAACAACCCTTTGACATTGTTAATCAGTTGAAGAATATGCATGTCCAAATACCTTTGTTTCAAGCTATTAAGGACATCCCTGCTTATGGAAAAGCTATAAGGGAAGCTTGTCTAAAGAAACCTGGAAGGAAGAAGAAGGATCCTACCACAGTTCATGTTGTTGGACACTTAGCTGATATCATGTTAGGAAGAGTGATTTCACCAAAATATTTTGACCCAAAGAGTCCAGTAGTAAGTGTCAGCCTAAATGGTCAATTTGTTAAAAATGCCTTAATATATTTGGGAGCTTATATAAATGTGATGACTAAAGAAACCATGAAGAAGTTACAAATAGAAGGATTAAGGCCCACACCAACTATTCTGTAGCTTGTAGATAGTTCCACTGTCATTCCTGATGGAATGATAGAAAATATTGTTGTGACCTTAGATTCCCTAGAATATCCTGCGAAATTCATGATTTTGTCCCCTAAAGTAAATCTATCTGGCTATCCTGTCATTCTAGGTAGACCATGGTTGGCCATAGCTTATGAAAACATAAATTGTAGATCAGGGAATATGACCATATCAAATGGCCAAGCAACCAAGCAATTTGATCTATATCCTCCTGCACAACCATTACCAGATTTGAGTACATCTTTTTGGCCAGATTTAGGAGATGAAGAAGAAGAGATAAATTTCATAGTACAACTTATGATGTTACATAGGAAATCTTTTCTAAAGTTGCGAGAAGAAGTTTCAGTAATCTAGAGCATCCTTACCAACACCTGTGTGGTAGGAAAAGATGTGTCTGAAAGCTCTGTATTAGAATTGATTACATATGAGTAGTGTGATACAAGTTGTACTTTACTTAAGGAACCTGAAAATCTTTGTTCACTACTTCTCTGTGAATTAGAAGGAAGCCCAATCTCTAAAATTGCTATGGTAGAATCCACTATTCCTGTTGAACTGAGTAAAGGCTATAGACTACATGTTAACCCCCAATTGACATCTGTACAGATGGAACAATTAAAAGAATTGCTTCAGAAGCATGAGAAGAATTTTTCTTGGGATTATGGTGATATGAAAGGATTAAGCCCTACACTGTGTACCCATAGGATATACATTAATGAAGGTTGTCTACCACTTCGTCAACCTCAGAGGAGGATAAATCCAAGCCTCAAAGAAATAGTCAAAATAGAATTGCAGAAACTACTTGATGCTGGCTTTATCTATCCTATATCTGATAGTAAATGGGTATCACTACTGGTTATAGTACCTAAGAAAGGAGAAAAATGGAGAATTTGTGTAGATTATAGGGAGTTGAATAAGGCTACTAAAAAGGATCATTTTCCTTTACCCTTCATAGATCAAGTTTTGGATACACTAGCTGGAAAGAAGTACTTCTTTTTAAATGGATATAGTGGCTGTAATCAAATTAGTATTTCTCCTGAAGACCAAGACAAAACTACATTTACCTATCCATGGGGTACTTTTGCATACTCTATTTTACCATTTGGTCTTTGTAACGCTCCTGCAACGTTTCAATGGGCTATACTTAGTATTTTTGCTGATATATCACATGATTGTATGGAAATCTATATGGATGACTTTACAACATTTGGAGTTACTTTTGAAGAAGCAATGATAAATCTTGAAAAAGTTTTGGTAAGATGTCAAGAACATAATTTGGCACTAAATAGTGAAAAGTGTTTCATGCTCATGCAAGAGGGTGTGGTACTCGGTCATTTCATATCTACTGCAGGTATACAAGTAGACCCAACTAAAATTGAGGTAATTCAAACATTACCCATACCCACTAAATTAAAAGATATCAGATCTTTTTTGGGACATGCTAGATATTACAGGCATTTTATAAAAGACTTCAGTAAAATAGCCAGTCCCTTGTACAAGTTGCTCACAAAAGAAGCTGAATTCAATTGGACACCTGAGTGTGATAAAGCTTTTCTGCAGCTTAAGCAACTTTTGACCACAACCCCAATTTTACGAAGCCCTAATTGGAACCTACCTTTTCACATATATACAGATGCTTCTGATTATGCCATAGGTGCATTTTTAGCACAGAAACACTCAAATCTTGAGAATGCCATTTATTATATCAGTAAGAGTCTTCATGGTCCAAAATTGAATTACACAGTGACTGAAAAAGAATTGTTAGCAGTAGTCTATGCTCTAAATAAATTTTGGCATTACATCACAGGTTATCCTATCTATGTTCATATTGACCATGCAACAATCAAATATCTCATGAAAAAACCTGCTATAACTGGTAGCTTAGCAAGATGGTTACTATTGCTACAAGAATTTGACATAACCATAGTGGATAAGCCTGAAAAACAAATGTCGTAGCTGATTATTTGTCAAGAATCAATCATCATGATACTGACACTACTCTAGTAGATGATGCATTTCCAGATGAACATTTTTTTCATATTGTTGTTAAAGTTCCATGGTATGCAGATATTGCTAACTACATTGCAGCTAATAAGACACCAACGCATTTTTCTTATAAGGAGAGAAATTTGCTCATACAGAAAAGCTTCCATTTCTCATGGATAGACAATTTTCTGTTCTATACTAGACCTGATCAAGTTATGCACAAATGTGTAAGAGAAGATGAGACATATGATATTTTGCATGCATGTCATAATGAGCCATGCGGAGGACATTTTGCAGCCAAAAGAACAGCTTTCAAAATTTTAGCCACTGGTTATTATTGGCCTACCCTTCATAAAGATGCAATCAATTATGCAAGGAAGTGTGACCAATGCCAAAGAATGGGTCGCCCAACCAAAATAGATGAAATGCCTCTGAATCCTCAAGTGGTGTTAACACCATTTGACAAATGGGGAATGGACTTTATTGGTCCTATTGAGCCTCCATCCAATGGGAAGTCTTATATTCTGGTTTGTACTGACTACCTAACCAAATGGGTTGAGGTTAAGGCTATGAACCATGCCCGTGATGAAAAAGTTGTTGAATTCTTGTATGAAGAGATTTTTACATGCTATGGAGTTCTTAAAGAATTGGTTACTGATCAAGGCACACAGTTTACTTCCAACCTGATTTCAAAATTGATGAAATAGTATAACATCAGGCATCACAGATCTAGTCCTTATCATCCACAAGCCAATGGACAAGCAGAAGTTACCAACCGTGAGCTGGAAAATATTCTAACTAAAACAGTCCATTTGCATCATCGAGATTGGACTAGCCGATTACAAGAAGCTATTTGGGCTTATAGAACAACTTTGAAAACCACTATCGGATTCACACCATTTGAGCTTTTGTATGGGAAAGTGGCAATGCTTCCACTTGAATTTGAACACAAGATTTTAAGAACAGCCTTGACCTTAGATATTGATCTTCCTGCAGCACAAAGAGAATGCCTCCTACATCTTAATTCTTTGGATGAAATGCGCAAAACCACTTTAGAACACACTGAACTGGTACAAAAATAGAGAAAACATTGGCATGATTCTCATATCCTCAAAAAATAGTTCAAAGCTAGTGACTGGGCATTATTGTATGATTCCCACTTTAAGGATATGCCAGGGAAGCTGCAGACGTGATGGTTAGGACCATATCAAATCATCCATGTCTTTGACAATGGAATAGTTCAACTAACCACAATTGATGATGTGCCTTTCAAAATTCTGATCAACAGTCATCGACTTAAGCTTTACAAACAACCTCAAACAAAAGTTGAATTCATGCAATAGTTTGAACAATCGGATCCAACAACAACTCAAGTATCTCTTCCTGCAGCAGCAGGTGAAAACCTTCTGCCTGCTCCTCTTCAACATTAATTCTAATTTGCATGTCCATAATAATAACTTTATGTTCATATAAAGTCCATTTTATTTTCATGATATTTCTTTCTATTCATATCTTAATCTTCCATCCACCCACCCCACTCCATTTCTTAATCTTCCATCCACTCACATTCTACATACTTAAGTTTTTCTATTTTCAATCAAATCTGCACATGCTGATGGATGCTGCCGTTTACATTATTTCTGCCACCTTTTTTTTTGGAGCATGTGACAATCCACTTGGTAGGTATAAACATTTTCAAACTATTATTCATTTATAAGTTAGAAGATTTTGTTAATTATATATAATACTGCATAGTCTCTATAATTACGGCGTATTCCAATCCCTCACCCATACTAGTCTGACAAGTGAGGACACTTGTCATAAAATTAGCAGGGGGTAGGGGAGTGTCATAATATCCAATGACATGCCTGATTAATTGTGATGATTTTAAAATTTTTTGGCATTACTCTTTATTAATGAGAACTTTTTGCCATAAGTATGCCATGTCAAGTGTTGTACTCCCACTTTCTCAATGATTTTTTTTCCTTGTTCATGCCAAATATTTCGTGCTAAGCCATGATGTGACCTATTTTTTAAAATTTTGGCATTTGAACCATGTTTCCGAATGATTTCCATGAAAATTCATGATTTACTTTTACCTAAAGTTTAATTATGGCACATAACAATTGGTTATGGCAATTAATGTTCCCAAAAAGAAGCGGTGAAGCGTCTAAGAAATAACGCAGAGTTTTGAAGTTTGCATTTAGAAAGGGAGAGGGAAACGAAGTAGTAGAAGAAGTATTGAGAAATGGAAGGAGGTTTACAGAGAAAAGAGTCAATTGAGAACATTTTTTTTCTCTTTGATGTAGAAGCAGTAAGAAGATTCAATGCATGTGGGTGGTTAGGTTATTGTTTGAATTTAACAGCATATGATGAAGAAGCAGCTGTAGAATTCACCAGGACATTTGATGAAGGTGAAGCTTTTGTGTGGGGTTTGACAATAATTGCAACAGAAGAACAAATTGCAGAAGTAACAAGGTTACCTCTTGTTGGAGAGCATTATCTGAGCTCACATGATGCTAGGTCAACAAGGGCCCAGTTCACTACCCCACATGACCCTCCATTGGATGTTACAAAGTAGGGGTGTAAGAGATTGTCTTTACCACCTCCATACCTTGACCTAGCAATGCATGTCATCAGGTATTTTACTTGTGAAGGAATATTTTCTCACTTACATGCACACCATTTTAATTTGCTTAGTTGTATAAGGCACAATATTGCCGTGAATCTTCCAAATTTTCTATATAATATGCTCTGTATTAGTGCAGAAGAGACTCAAAAAGGGAAAGATAATTTTGTCACTCACCATGCCTTAATTAAGTTGTTAATAGAAAGGTATCATAGGGATGTATCCCCTTTGACATGGGATGACTTTGTGAAATTTAAAACCCTACAACCCCAAGTTGACCCTAGTGAACGACAGGGTGAGGAAAACATAGTTCCCAGTAGTGAGCCTGCAGAATAAAATATTGAGGGAGCTGAAACAAAAAATGCACAAGGGATTAAATCAGAATTTTCTTCCACCCAAGAGAATGTGCCTCCACCTAAATAGGACATCCCTAAACCCACTACTAGTCAAGCTAAAAGAAAACGGAAGTCACTAGAAGAAACCGCTGCTGAACAAAAACCTAGTCCTGCAATTAAGCAATAGAAGAAAACAAAGAAGGTTCCTGCAGCAACTAATCCTGTAGTAGTGATATCGAAACATAAAAGTAGGCAAAAGACAGTAGTACAAGAAGAGACTCCTTTGCGGAGAAGCCCTCGAATGAGAGGGCAGATTTTTAAAAATCTTATATTGTCTAAAGCACCTGCTCCAGAGTCTCCTGTGCAGATAATTTTTGACCATTCTCCCCTTCACACTGAGATGGCAGAAGCTTCTGGTAATCCTCCTGTAGCATGTGAGCAATAAATTAACAAAACCTTAATGGATTTACTAGGTGTTTCAAGCTATGAGAATGAAGTAGTTCCTGAATGTCATGATTCGAATACTACCTTAGTCCCATATAAGTCAACATGGATCAATAGTTTGGTGAAACATCTATGGTGGGAACAGAAAAAAAAAGGATTATGAAGAGGATAACAGTGCCATCACCTTGAAAAATTCATTTTCCAATTATATGGACAGCATTTATTTGCTGAAGCACTATGGAAAGAGGAGAAGAAAAGAATGAGCAAGATCATAACATCACAAAATGAGGAGATTGAAGAATTGAAAGAATAGCTAGAAAGACAGAAATAGTGCATGGAACATGCACTTAAATTAGTTGATCAAGCTCTTGCTTGTAGACCACCTCCTTGAGTATATGATTTTTATTTGGAAGAACAATATCTTTTGTTTTAGTTGATGTTAACCCTCAAAAATGTAAATGCAGAATTCAAAATCGCACAAGAGTTTTATGGGCTGTATCAAACCTTACCACCATGGCAGCAAAATCTATTGTGTGAGTTGTATATTCATAATTTTTTCATTCCTGCAGAAACTGAGTGGAATCCTTTGCTCTATATAGGAGATGTGCATTTGAAAGCTTTAATGTCATGGATGTCTAATGAGGCGAATTATGACAAACAACTAGTTAATTACAGAGATGAGGAGAGAACAAAACCTTTACCCTTGAGGGAAAAAAGTAAACAACTAGAAGAAATGCTTCGAGACTGGTTTACATTAACCTATGGGAAGAGTAATCTAGAAGTTAGAAAGAAGGTATTTACTATTAGAGCCAAAGTGTATGCCAAATATGAAAACTTTCCCTACTTTGCATTCTAGAGAGCTATGACCGGAGTAAGAGGTAGATGGGCACGGTTACCTGATTCTCTCAAGAAATTAGAGCCGCACAGTTCTACTAATTTGGAAGCAGCACTCTATAGAGTTCCAAAATATTTAGAACTAGGAAAGCAACTAAGGCCAAAGCTATGGTGTCCTTTAACCATGCAACCTCCAATGCTTTTATGGCCCTTGTATGATATTGATGTTGACAAACTTGATAAGTTGTAGGAAGACCACAGGCGAGAACTATGAGAAAGGACCAGAGGATTCTATTACACCTTCAAGAGCAGAAGAAAGGGAAAGATAGAAGTTGGGGAGCTCAAATCTTTGACAAAGAAGTGTAATGCTTGAGGACAAGCATTAGTTTAGTAGGGGGCAGATGATGAGTCTAGAAAATGCCTTTATTTTGTTATGTTTAAGATACTTTGTGATACTCTATTTATCTTTGTTTTAACACTTATAAGCCTATGTTTGATAAAATTTTGATGATTTATGGGGTAGAAAAATTATGTCATCTTTTACCTAAATTATATCTAATATGCAGTATTTCATATAAATATCCAAATGTGCATTCTTATGCTTGAATTTAGTTTGATGGATGTTTATTTGCAAATATGTCTTATATCATAACTAACCTGATGATAAGGATTAAAGGATGAGCAGAAGAATCTAGAAGTTGGTTGCCGACAGCATTCAAGGAGAAACGAGCATCAAGGAACAACCACGAAAAGGAAGTTATAGCCACTCCAGGAAACATGGCAGCGAATAAGGAGGAGCTTTTACGAGCCATTACCTTCTCTGCATTTACGTTGTAACAAGCGGATGCTGAGACTTCATTTCTCCCTCCTTAATTTCGTTATCCTTCCTTTTCGCTTTTAGTTGTTCTCCTATATTCTCTCCTGTGGAATTAACTTAGGATAGTTACTTTTCTGTTATGTAATAAAGAGTAGATTCCCTATATATGTCGGGATCGACTCCTGTGTAAAAAAAGGTTTTTTAGTTTTTGGTTTTTGATAAGTTTTATCGAGTAAGAGAGAACACTGATTCATAGTTTGTTGTAGTTGTGTTTTACAATTCTGAATCATGTAATGACTGACAAATGAAATGAATTAGTTTTCTTTAGCTTCTATCCTGCGTTGGTAGATTAGAGAAGCCAACCAAGGGGGCTCACTTGGAAGGTGGATTAGATTAGGATAGAATAGATTCATTTTACTAGCATTAGCAATATTTTAAGTAAGACGTAGCTAGTTAATTCCTTCATATAGCATCACACTTCATGAACATTCCTGCAGCATCTGCGAGAACAGTCTAGTGGATGAGTCAAGATGGAATCTTTGTTATCTTGTCATTGTGTTTTCAACATTCATAGATTTAGTAGTTTCCTTTCCACAGCAGTAGTGTAGTTTCCTTCCTTTGCATTTTTACTTTCTTGCAACATAAGTATAATGACTCATCGAGGTACCTAGTCCACATACTGTGCCAACCATTTCAAGTATACTTCCTTGGGTTGACAATATAAATGCACCTCATGGTAGGGAAAAAGTAATCCTTAGCTTGAATAGATTATTCCTAAGCCAGGCCTAGCGCATGAATATGGAACACCTATTGTGAGGTGGTTCAGTTTGGTAAGAAGCCTTCAATTAGACATCTTCATTTTTTTGGTTGTGAAGCTTATGCACATGATCCAAAGGAGAAAAGATCTAAGTTGGAAAACAAAGCTATTAAATGAATTTTCATCGGATACAGTGCTGGTGTGAAAGGATAAAAGCTTTGGGATCCTATGACTAGTAAGGTGTTGTATAGTAGAAATGTTATTTTTAGATAGCTAACATCTTCTCCTATTGTGCTACAACCAGATGAAAAAGAAAAAGAAAAAGATGTTGTTCAGTTGCCTCCTACCCCTAAGAAGACTGAACAAAGAGACCATGTTGGGTCTAATGATGAGGAGAGCTTAGCAACTCTGATAGTTCAGAAGAAGAGGAAGAACAACCTCAACCACAACCCTTGAGGAGATCCACGAGGAAAAGAAAACAACCAAAAAGGTTTGGTTATTCTATGTTAGATTCTAGTTGTGCTTTTGCTTTGATTACTAACATTGATGAGCCTAGATTTGTGAAAGAGGCTTTAGGCATGGAAGATGCAAGTTCTTGGATTGAGGCTATGGATGATGAGATGGCTTCATTAGAGAAAAACAAAACTTGGGACCTTGTACCTTTGCCTAAAGGGAGAAAATTAATTGGCTGATATGGTAGTGTTGAAAGGTACAAAGCTAGATTGGTTGTAAAGGGGTATTCATAGGTAGAGGGAATAGATTATGGTGAAATATTCTCTCCTATTGCAAAGTTGACATCCAGTAGATTTCTGTTATCTCTTGCTGCATCATATGATTTAGAGATAGAATAGATGGATGTGAAGACAACTTTCCTTCATGGTGATTTGGAGGAAGAGATTTATATTTCACAACTTGAGCACTACATTGTTAAAGGTAAAGAATCCTTAGTTTGCAGATTAAAAAAATCTCTATATGGTTTGAAGCAATCTCCTAGGATGTGGTACCTTAAGTTTGATGTCTTTGTGTTGTCAATTGGATTTGTAAGATCAAAATCAGATCATTGTGTTTATTTCAAAGTTGAAAATGATCGCCTTCTTATTGTTGCATTATATGTTGATGATATGTTGCTATTTGGGAAGGGTAAGGGTATGATTTTTTATTTTAAATCTTAGTTGTCAGCACAGTTTGCGATGAAAGATCTTGGGGCAGCTAGGTACATCTTTGGTATGGAAATTAGTAGAGACAGGTCTAACAGAAAACTTTGGTTGAGTCAGAGTAAGTATATGAAGTCTGTGTTAGACAAGTTCAACATGGCAGATTGTAGACCACTATGTGTTCCTATTTCTATGGGAACAAAATTATCAGTAGATGATTGTCCAAAATCTCCTAGTGAGGTGGAGGACATGAGTAGAGTACCTTATGCAAGTGCAGTTGGCAGTCTTATGTATGCTATGGTCTGTACTAGACCAGACATTGCCCAAGCAGTGGGAGTCTTGAGTCAGTTTATGGCTAATTCTGGATGGGTACATTGGGATGCAGTTAAGCGAGTATTCAGATATTTGAGGGGTACATTAGATTACTCCATATGTTTTCATGGTAACTCTTCTGGATTTCATATTCAGTTTGTATTCATGGGTTTGTGGATTCAGATTGGGCAGGTGATATTGACTGTAGGAGATCCACCAGTGCTTATGTGTTCACTATGTTTGGTGGTGCCATCAGTTGGATGAGCAAGCGACAACCTATGGTTGCTTTGTCCACTATAGAAGCTAAGTACATGGCTACTACTCATGCTTGTAAGGAATCCATTTGGCTTAAGAGATTGTGTTCTGATGTTGGTGTTGATGCATAACAGATTACTATTTGGTGTGACAGTTAGAGCGCTATTTGCCTTGTGAAGAATCCAACTTTTCATGCCAGAATGAAGCACATTGATGTGCAGTTTCACTTTGTGAGAGATATGGTGGAAGATGGAAAGGTAAATTTGGAGAAGGTAGATACTGTGAAGAATGTTGCAATGCATTAACGAAACCAGTGGGTATTGAGAAGTTTAGATGGTGTTCGAAGTATATGGGCCTTTTTGCCTATAGCAGTTAGTTCCTATTATGTTCTTGTTGCTCTTACAAGGTGTTTGACAAGTGGGAGAATGTTAGGAATAAGGTATCTTAACCTTGGATAATTCCTATTCTTATTATTTGTTTTGTAAAATGTATTTCTTGCAAATAATGTTGATGTGTTGGCATCTTGAATTGTGTATAAGGAGATCATCACTAAAACAGTTATGACGGATTCCTATGACACGTAAGAGCTATTTCAAGAAGATTTAATGACAGGTGAAGACATTTGGCAATTGATAAATTTGAGTACTATATACTCTACCCCAATAGTGGGGCAAATTTTTTTTTAGGGTTCCTACTTTCTCAAAGAATGGTAAAACCCTAATACGGTTACCTTTGGGAGTACCCCTAAGTGAACCACATGTTATAAGTGTTTTTAGGGGTGTGAAGAGAAGGGATGCGATAAAGTGTATTGTTGGTACTGTGAGTTGCTACTGGTGTCTTCTGTTGTCATTTTTGAACTTGTATTGCAAGTATATTGTAATCTTGTGTTGAAGATAATACATTGTGTAGGTTTAAGAGGGGTGGGGTTGTTTTACCAAAAGGTTTTTCCCCATCAGCAAATCTTTGTGTTATGTGTTTCTTTCTCTATCTATTTTCTTTATGCTTGGTTGGCTGAAATATTGTTGTTTACATGATATTGAATCTGTAAGTGTAAAAGATTTTAATAGGATTTGCACCATACTTCTCTTAAGAGATTAGTGTAGGAAGTTGTTTCCGCGCCTGAGTTTCCTTAATAAATTCTAGGATGATCTCTTAGGTAATGACTGTGTGGAAGTGTGTGTGAGGATCTAAGGCCTGCATTTCACATATACATATCTAGCACCCACCTTGGGGCTGAGAAATCTATTTTTTTGGCCTTATCTACTCTGTTTTCTATTTTTTTAATGATTCTGTCACATTCATCCATATAGATTTCCAAACTTTTGCATGATAAATATCATTTTTGTGTGAAGAACTAAAGATTTTGCCCCTTTCACTGCATTTCCTCGTGTGAAAAGTGCATAATTGTGTAGTTTCTCGCAATGTACACAACATTTTCTTACATGAGCCTATGTAGGATTTTGTGCAAAATTTTACAACAGCACATGCAAGATACCGTTTTCCAGAATTCAATTTTTTATCATTATGTTTAGCTAACAATTTTCTATGAAACATTTTCTTCTACATTTCTAGTTTTCTATAGCATAACAGTGGTTTGTAGGACATTTTGATGAAGATACCTTTATCTAAATGCTTCAAACATGTATTAACTGTATGATTGTTGGATGCTTGCCAAATATACGTATGTTGAAGACTTATTTTAAGCCCACTCAAAACGTCATGTCTTCTTTTTTCTTTTCATACATAGTATAATTAGGGCTTGTGAACTTCGTAGGGTGCAAGATAGGCGAATAGGGGAGTATGCTCTTTACCACTTGGAATTCATGCCTAAGGGTAAATCAGAAACCTAGAAGCCTCTAAAAAACAACATTCAAGGGAGGCAAGCAAGTTAGTGGTTCTCTAGTATGAGTCCTCTTCTATGAAGGGATGATGATTTCCTTTTAAGGAATTAAAATCTTGACAAAGGACAAGTCTAGATCAATTAAGCTAGCTTGGTGATTAACATGTCTTGCATGTTTGGGTGAGGTGATGAGGTAGAAGAGTATGCAAACCACTAGTCCAAGTCAACCTTTAGAGAGCCTAATGGAGTGATCTAACCTCCAAAATGACCCAAGTGAGCACACTCCTTTCACCAAAGACTCCAACTCACTATAATAAAGAACCTTTATAGAGTGAAAGACTTCAAAGCCATGTTAATTTCTTCCTCTTGATTCCTAATATCACATTTCAAGATGAGGCTTTGTCTATTGCACTGGCCAGTTCTGGCCCCAATTTTGGTAGTCAAATGTGCACACTCTTAGATGCTGGCATGGGCTTTTGGTCTTAATTTTCTTGCAAAGAAACCAAAGATTAATATGAATATAAGCCAAGTAAAAAATTCTTAGTTAGTTGCTACCCAATTCACCTCTAAAAGGGGGCATAATCTTTATGCAAGGAGGGGGAAGAATCTCTGGTATAGAACTCACCACAGGCATGTACCTAGGTATTGGAAGGTGGTATAAATTCTTGACCCCTACCAAAAGGGTGTTCATTTAGTGTATATGTTATTGAGCCCTTGGAATACACCAAAAATATGGGTGCCCTCTAGTGGGGTGACATGGCTGTGTGAGGTGAACACATGCACATAAGTTGTGGGTCAAAGGTTTTGCTTCCTCTACCATTTTTGGTTATAGGATAAAGTGTGTTTATTCTTGAGTCTTAAACTTTTCCAAACCTATAAAACAAACTAAAATTCAAGATTCACCTGTCCCTTTGAGTTGCTTTGTCCTTAGTTGGATTGTTTGCAACTACTGCTTGCTTCCCATGTCTTTTTGAAAAACAATTGTCTCATTCAAAACTAAAATGTTGTTTAACAACTTGAAAACCATCTTGATATCTATCTAAAATCTATCAAAATGATCAACAATCTATCTAGAACCATTTGAAACTTGTAAAATCTCTTCAAATTTAGTCTCAGTTTTCAATCTGGTCTCTATTTTTGCACCTAGTTTTGCAAAATTTTGCACGAGCACCTTTTTAGCTAGTACTTCTTCATGTAGCCTTGTCCATGTACTCACATGGTCCTATGAAAATATTTGCACAAGATCTTGAAGCTCTATCCTTGTCAGTCTAACACATCCTCATGCGGCTTGTTGAGTACTCGCATAAGAAACCTGGTCAAAAATTGTTGTTCTGAGTCTTCACCTACTTCATTGCACTTTCTTGTGTGGTTCCTTGAGAATATTCATGTGATATCTTGTCTTATAACTATAAAATTATTCTATCAAATGTATCTCTGTTCTAGGTCTGGTCTATTACCTATGACATTTTACCACTTTTTTGTCTACGAATAGTGTCAAACAATGACATCTTTCTTAGCTAACAACTTGTGACCTACACTCAACCTAGTATTTTTTCTTAGTTACCTTGTTCTTGCACTTTAGTGCTTGTCATACTTTGTGTCATGATAGTCATAATCTTTGGCTATTTTAGTCATTACTTAGATGACTTGTACCTTAGTATACAACACTTTTATCTTCTTTCTTTGAGACTACGTTCTAATGTGGTCCTTGTCTCAGTTTTTTATTCTTGTCCTTGTTTATGACTATGGAACCAAGAAGTGGAAATGCATTTTATCTCCTTAGACTTAGATGAGGTAGAGCTAGGGGTCATAATCATGGTAGAGGTCTCTTTCTAGTTTATACATGGTCTATGCCCAGTTCATCTAGTGAGGAGTCTTCACGATCTCGTTCACCTATTAGACCACCTTGTGTTCAGAGCACGCTCTTTATAAAATTACAACAAACCAGGAACTCCTTGTATCAAGAGGATCTTGAAACTATCAAAGTTCATGCATCTTCAAACAACACAACAAAATTCTTATTTAGAGGCCTTTCCAACTAAAACATATTGAAACTGTTCACATTCCTAGAATGGTTGATCAAGGACCTGAATAGGGAGAACATAGTAGAGACCAAGATCAAAACATAAATGAAAAACATAAAGAACCTCTTCTTACTAATGATAATGAGGAAGAGGTAGAAATAATCCCTAAACAAATCAAAAAGTGTTGTAAGGACAAAAACTTCCAAAAAGTCATGGAAATCCTGCTTAATGAAGAAAAAGAGAAATACATTCTTGAACTTGCCCAAGAGGGAGCTAAGATACATCATCACTTTAACATTAAAACTATCATTATACTCAAAGAGGAAACTAAAATGTCCAAATAAAGAAACTAGTTGAAGATCATGCAAGACCAACTAGCCCAAATGATGCATAATAAAGACAAGCTTGCAAAAACATACACCTTAGATTTCTTTGTCCATTCCCATTTGACAAGAGTATAGACATGCCTCATTTTACAAGAGGAGTTGAGTTACCTAAGTATGATAAATACTTTAGAACTACTAATCCCTAATATCATTAGTGGGAACTTGGGGCCTTGTCTATGGAAGCTATGCATAATTAGATATATCTCATGCATCTATTCCCAAGAAGTCTAGGTGGTCAGGCTATGGAGTGGTTTTCACACTTGCCTACTAGTATCAAAACATTTGATGAGATTGCTAACTTGTTTGTCCAATAGTACTCTCACAACATCCAATGCCCAATTAACATTCAAGATTTGTAACTTTGAATAGAAAGTTGGGGAACCTTTCCTGACATTCCTTCACAGATGGAGACAACTTTACACCAAATATTCATAAAATATTCCCTAAATGGAAAAGCTTGACATCTTCACTAATAACCTCCTACCTAATTTTGGGTATAGATTTTAACTTTGAGGTCCACACGCCTTTGAAGACATGGTCACACAAGCTATCTGAATAGAGGAATTCATGGTCAAAAAGGGTGAACAAACCCTTCAAAAGGACACTAAAGAAGGATCCACCTCTAACAAGGAAAAATCCAAGTACATGAACATAAATTGAGAGGTTGTGCATGATGGAGTTGTTGACAACATTACTCCTAAACCTGATAAGGTAGCCTTCAATCTTACAAACAATCTCAAAGCATCCAAGAATGTTGAGAAACCTTTTTTTGACAATAAGATGTCTGGAAACAAATTAAAGAAAACCTCTTAGATATCATGCCCAAAACAAGAATATACAACTCTTGGTGAACCTTTGGATGTAGTCTATAAGACCTTGCTACAAAACAAGCTCATTTCTCCATTGGATAACTCTCATCCATATGATCCACAACCATGACCACGATGGTGGAACAAAATTGTATTTTGCAAATATCACCAAAACAATGGTCACAAAACCAATAATTGCATCAACTTGCATTACAAGGTCCAAGACCTAATTAACAATGGTGACATTGTTGTGGATAGGCATAACAAGAATTCATATCACAAGGCTTTCAAGGAGCCATTCCCATTTTATGAAAAAGGAGAAATGTCAAAATAGAAATCTCATAAAAAGATCAACTATATATACTCCAATGATGATGGTGAGATAGTATACATGGTTGAACCCATGGATGTAGAGTATTGTGATGTCATCACCATCAAGGGAAAACATGACAAAACTAAACCTTAGACACCATTTGTCTTAAGGGGCCCTTCTTCTAATACATCTAACAATGAACCATCACAATCTTATGCCAACATTGTTACATGTTCTCGTGCTAAGTTGGTACTCAAAGGCCTTGCACCTTTTGCTCTTAATCTCAAACAACATAAAGACAAACCTCTTGCTGGTCCTTCTAGGAAAGGAACAAAACTTGTAATAACTTCTACAGCTACTAGCTACAATATCCTCAATTAGTTACAAAAAACTAATGCTCAAATCACAATCTTTGAGCTGCTCAAAATATCACCTGCTCATAGGAAAATTCTTAACAAAGCCCTCACCAAGGCAAATGTAGCTCAAGATCTTGATCTTGAGAGATTCCAATCTATGGTAGGTCATCTAACCTCACCTTACTATATGTCCTTCTCTGAGGAGGATGACAATTTATT
Organism: Cupressus sempervirens; assembly: GCA_028749045.1. NCBI lineage: Eukaryota > Viridiplantae > Streptophyta > Pinopsida > Cupressales > Cupressaceae > Cupressus > Cupressus sempervirens. The sequence continues at coordinate 247,097,057 of CM053783.1, forward strand.
GAGTCATCTGCATAATCAACCTCTACACATTAAGGTCATAATACACCAAAAAGTTTGCATTGTGTGCTCATCGATAATGGAGCTGGGTTAAACACCGTCTCTACTACTCTGCTAAGAGAATCAGACTATTCTAAAGAGTTCATTGATCCCTGTCACAAGATAAATATTAGAGCATATCATGAATTTTAACAAAAATATTTAGGTCTTGTGGTGTTGCCTCTCCAAATTTGTCCTATAGAAAGGGATGTCACTTGTTAGGTCCTTTACATCCCCTTGGCTTAGAATATTCTTCTCAGAAGACCATGGATACATGAGATGCACAATGTGCCTTCTAGTTACCATAAATGCATAAAATTCCCATTTCATGGTTGTGAAGTCACCATACCTGTAAGTACTAGCTATACTTGTAACATGTTGAAAACTTTGTACCTACTAACAGAGAATCTACAAGACATCATGATAACAAGCTCAAACAAATTGAGTAATCACACAAGCTAAAATAAATTAGAATGGGTGAATGTCACATAGAACTAGTTTTGTCTCTGAAATCTCTTCCTGAGTCTCCCCATAACTATGGGAGACCATCTAAAGTAAAGAGACCTTTCATGTTGACACTTAAAACTAAGTACAATGGTACTTTTATTAAAGATATTGTTCCTCTAGAGGAGGAAGCTAAAAATAGAGTTATTGTTGCATGGATCTACAAAGAGGAAACTCCAGTTGACCTCATTGAATAGTCTCATGAAATTACTCCTGAGAAGTATGGTCTCGGTCTTAGACTAATGAAATGCTTTGGCTGCAAGGGGAATGGTCCTATTAGATGCAACAAAAATGGTCTAGTTTATCCTATCAAAATGTTAGCTAGAAGGAATCAAGATACATCTGGTCTAGGCTTCAAGAAGATTCCCTTCCATCTAGGGATTAACAAATTCATACTAGAAAACCTGAGAGTTCATCTGAACATGAGCCACAAGCTAAGTCTGATGACCATGGAGATAATGCTAATGATGAGGATCCTTTTCCTTATCCAATTCTTGATGATTTGTCTAAATTCTTTGTAGAACTAGATGAATTTGTACCATATTTCAATGCCATGGATGGTGATAGTAATTATTTTGAGGATAGTACTAATTCACATCATACTCAACAAGAACAAGGAGAGTCTATTCATGCTTTACATGTTGAGTACCTTTGTAAAGATCTAGATGATGAAGGAGAGTTTGTTCCTATCACTATTGTGGAACTCTACAATCTATCTCCATGTAGTACAGATTTTTGAGAGTCTCAATTTGACTCTCTCTCCAAAGAAACTACAGACAAAGACATATATCAAGTTCATGTTTATGAAAACCTCCTCGAAGTAGGTGAATTTTCTAGGGTTAGGTCGGATGACCCTTATCCAACTAGCATCCTTGAGTCTTCAATTAATGATGTTAATGCTCAAAGGGATTTGAACATACTTGTGGGCAAAGCCACTCTAGGTCTCAAATTACTTGTCAAGCATTTAATTATTATAATGTGAACACAATCAAACCCACCACATCTCTTTCACTCACCTATCTTGAGCTCATAGACTAGAATTCCAATGCATCTAGTGTAGTCCTCACATTCTAGAATTACTATGCTCTTGCCTACTACTTAAACATTGTCAAACTAGTAACATCTTCCACTAGCGAACAAAGCATCAACATGATTGAGGTTGACATCAAATATCTTAGTCATACAATCAAAAAGAAATAAAATAGAAGGTATAATGGTGAAAACCACATTGTGGTAGTGTCAAAACCTAAAATAGTAAAAATAAAAGATGTATCCAAAGGTGAAAACCTCTCTAAGGTGCCTACAGATGAGATATTTGATGCACTTCCTGGTCATTTTTAGGAAAGATCATTAGTATTGATAGAATCAACATAGCTAATCAACTTGGGAATAGAGGAACAACCTCACATGATACATCTTGCATAGTCGCTATGTCAAGAAGAAAAAGAGGAATTCATTGCTTTCTTCCAAGAGAAAAAAGATAAACTTTATGTGGACATACTTAGACATGCTAGGATTAGATCTTGATCTCATTATGCATCACTTGTCTATCACACCAGGAGTTAAACTAGTCAAACAAAAACATAGGAAAATGCATCCTTATGTTGCATTGCTTGTCAAAGCTGAATTGGAAAAGCTTCTAAAGGCTAGTTTCATCTACACTATTGATTATGCTGAATGGATATCAAACATTGTTTGAGACTCCAAGTATGACAAATCTATCAAAGTCTATACAAATTTTTGAGATCTAAACTTAGCATTTTAGAGGGATAATTTTGCACTTCCTAACATTGATATGATAGTGGACATGATGGCAAAATATAAGATGTACTCACTCATGGACATATTTTCTAGTTATAATTAGATCAAATTTGCGCTAGAAGATTAGAAAAAGATTGATTTCACTTGTGCATGGGGAAATTTTTGTTGGATCATAATGCCATTTGGTTTGAGAAATGTTGGTGCTACATATTAGAGGGTAGCCACTACAATTTTTCATGATATGATTCATAAAATAATGGAAGATTATGTGGATGATACTTTGGTTAAGAGTGCAAAATGCAACACTCACCTTCAAGATTTGGGGGCCTATCCTAGATTTCATGGAGAAATTTAGTCTGAGACTTACTCTCAATAAATGTGCATTTAGTGTAACATTTGGGAAATTACTTGGCTACATTGTGTATGCAAAAGGAATCAAGGTTGATCTAAATAAAGTTCAAGCAATCATGGTCATGCCTCCACCTCGTAATATCAGTTAGATGAGGGGCTTACAAGGAAGACTTCAATCCATTCATAGATTCATCTCACAGATGGTTGATAGGTCACAACCTTTTACCAAGACTCTACATAAAGCCACAAAATCTAACTAGAGCCAAGATTGTGATTAGAGTCTAACACAGATAAAGCAATACCTTTCTAATTCACTAATCTTGATGCCTCCTATTCATAGGAAGCTTCTTCTTCTGTACATCTCAGCAATAGAGACATCTCTAGGTATCTTGCTAGCTCAAAAGGACAATGATAACAAGGAAAGAGCCATTTACTATCTGATTTGCACATTGATATCCTATGGAAAGAATTATAGTATTATCAAGAAGGCTTTCTTGGAAGTCACCTTTGCTTCTCAAAAGTTGAGACACTACATGCTTGCCCATACTACATGACTAGTTGCTAAAATTGACCCCTAAAGTACTTACTTAGCAAGGTAGCTCTAACAGGGAGATTAGTTAAGTGGGTCATGATCGTGAGTGAATTTAACATTCAATATGTTGAATGGAAGGCTATCAAAGGACAAAAAATTACTGATTAGTTAGTAGAGGCACCCACATAGAGTTTTTTTCCACTAGACATTGACTTCCCTAATGAACCAATTCTAACACTCACACATCAAACTTGGGTGATGTTCTTTGATGGTTCCTTCACACAATAGGAATATGGTGCTGGACTACTATTCATAACACCATAGAAATATTCATTTCCTAAGGCATACACGATTCTATTTTCTTATATGAACAATATTGCAGAATGTGAAGCTCTCATTAATGGAATGAAGATGGTAGTTGAATGGAGAGTAGATCAGTTGAACATCTTTGGTGATTCACAACTCATAAGCAACTAGGTCAATGATGTTTATCAAACAAAAGATGAAACATTGATCTCTTATAAACACATGGTGGACGATATGAAGAAATACTTTGCTCATATCACTTTTCAATAGGTTCCTTGAGAAAACAAGAAAGTGGCTGATGACATGGCTACTCTTGCATCCTTGTTATAGATGCTAGAGAATGATGTCTAACATCAGTTCCTGGTGGAAACATTACTCTAACCTACTGATGATTCTCTTGAATCTCAAATAATCTATTCTATTGTAGGACACGATTCATCCCACCACCACCACATATAATCCTATTTGCATAACCAAACCATTCTGGACAGTCTAACCTAGAATGAAAAATGTCACCTTATCTACAATGCTTCATGGTATGTCCTTATTGCTAATGACTTGTTTAGGAGAGGTCTCGATGGAACACTCCTTAGGTTTCTAGAACTTGATGAGTCCAAATGTGCTTTAATCAACATCCACAAGGGCATTTATGGATCTCACTCAAACAGCTTGACACTATCTCATAAACTTATTAGAGCTAGTTACTATTGGCTGAATATGGAGTAAGAGGCAATCAAATATGCCAAGTCTTATAAAAAAATCCATCTACATGGGAATTTGATTCATGTTCCAACCAAGGATCTAATTCCATCTATCATTTTATGGCCATTCCAAAAATGGGCCTTCGATCTTGTGGGTCAGATTCACCCATCTTCTTCAAATGGACATAAGTTCATTATTATATTTATAGAATACTTCACTAAGTGGGTGGAGATAGTCCCTGTAGACACCTAAATTTGATTACACCACTTTGGTAATCCCATTTAGTTATCTCTAAAGGCATCATTAATTAAATTCTTATTTAATTAATCCTTTGCCATCCCCTAGCTGATTAATTTAATTAATCATCTATAGTCCTAATTGATAAATCAAATAACCTATTATTTATCAATTAAATCTTATTCTTCTATCTAATTCCAAAATCCCCATTTATTAAATAAATCTATTTGATAAATAAAATCCTCAAATCCAAAAACCCCTAACTTATCCCTAATCCTCCATTTAGCCTAATCCACCCCATCCACCCATACTAACCAAGATTAGCCACTAACTCACCCACCCTCATTAATGCCATCCACTTGCACATCTCTAACATCACTAATCTAATCCTAAGCCCAAGCCTAATCCACCCCCTAATGTTGTCACATTCCCTAAGCAAGTTTAAGACTTTCCCAAACCAAACCAAAGTCTCCCCTCAAAAATCCCAACCACCAAGTCATGAGTGCTCTTACAAACCATAAAAGACTCTTACAAGCCCACTCATGACTCTTACATCCATCTTCCACACTCTTCCCTCTTCCAAACTCATTCCTATTACATCTCTCTTACATACTCAACCCCCACTCAACATGTCTTTAACCAAACCTTTACCCTACCCTCTCACACTCATCCTCCTTGTGATAAGTGTCACCTTCCCATTGGTGCTAAACAAGCATAATCCATGTACTCTCCTTTGAGTGCATCCTAGCCCTCCTTAAGCCTTCATCTCTTCTTGCATCTTAGCCCTCCATCCCTCAAGCCCTTAGCCTATAAATTGAATCCCATCCCAAGCCATTCAAGCACAACCATTTGAGTAAAGTTATCATGCCCTTTTGAGAGCAAAAATCCATATCCATACCCTTATAATGCCAAATTGAGAGCTCACAAAGCTACCAATTTGCCATTACCCATCTCCATTGAAGCCATTTGAGCATTTGAGCATACATCCCCAATCCATAAATAGACACATTCCAAAAAAAAGAGAGCAATCTCATTGAGAGAGCCTATCCATGGCTCACATTCTCATTTTAGTTTGTATTCTCTTTGTCTCTCTTATATGTTATGTTAGTTTAATGTGTAAATGCTTTCATTGAATTAGTATTTCTAGCATATTAGATTAGTGTATACAGTCCCTTTCTCTATAGAAAATGGAAAAATTGTGCTATGTTCATCATGAATTACATCATATGCCAATATGATGTACCTTCGTCCATTATTACTAATAATGGAGGACAATTTAAAAACAAGGATCTTAAAGAGTTATGCAAAAAGTTCAAAACCATGCAACATTGGTCTTCTATCTATTACCCCAAAGGTAATGGTCAAGAAGAGGCATCCAACAAGGTAATCCTTAAGACCTTAAATCACACAATCAATAAATCTAGAAGGGACTAGCACCTTCAAATTAATCCAACTTTATGGGCTTACAGAACAAGTATCAAAACTCCAATGGGTACAATGCCCTTTGCTTTGGTCTATGGAGCAAATGTTGTACTTCCAATTGAGGTTGAGATCCCTACTTTGAGAATCTGTGAAAGGCCTCATTAATGATGATGACTAAAAAATATCTCAACTTCAAGAGCTAGTTTTATTAGATGAGTGTTGGCAAGTGGTGTGTGATCATCTTTGAGCTTATCAACAATAGATGTTCAAAAGTTACAATAAGAAAGTTAAGCCATGTGACTTCCAAATAGGTGATCTTTTTCTGAGAGAAAACCCTAAGAATCATCAATAATGGGTACACAAAAGGAAGTTTGAACCCAACTAGCTTGGTCCGTACATAATTACTATAGTTTTTGGTTTTGGTGCTTATCAACTTTCTACAGCCAAGGGAGAAGTTCTCAAGGAGCCTATCAACACTCTCCATCTAATGTGGTTTTACAGCTGATGTGTTTTCCAAAAATCTCTGTATATATCTAAATGTCCTAAAAAAAAAAAAAAAATTGCAAAAAGTCCTGAATTTTTTTTTTAAAAATCGAAAAATGACAAAAAATTGAAAAACAAAAAAAGTGCCATTGATGAAAACCTAGCAAATAGGCATCATAGTAGCAAAAAAAAATCTTTGCCAAGAAGGTGAAAACTTGGTAAATAGACACCTCTTGTTTCAAATGCTAAATCTTGCAGCACATCTTCTAGCCCTTTTATAGTTGCTTTCCTACATTAATCTACTGCTTTTGCTCATGTATCTATGGATTGAATCTTGTCATAACTTAGGGACAACACCCTATAGTGTCGTAGGAGTCTCTCTTGCTATAGTCACTATTGGAATTATGTTGTATTTGTCATTAGTGACAACATTTATTCAATCTTGAATGGTTACCAAGCTCATCACTTAGTCTACAATTTATACTGAGGTTTCAATGGTTGCCAAGTAAGTTCATTAGTTAAGCAGTTCACACTGAGCATTACTAAAGCTACCGAGTGAGTATGTATTCTAGCAGTGTTTATCGAGGTTACAGTGTTTACTGAGCAGATAGTGGTCAACAAGCTTCTCAATGTCTACCAAGTCATTAGTTTGTGTGATGAGAAGCCAATGTTTACTGAATGATGTATGTGTAGTGTTTACTGAGTAAATGCAAGGTAAACGAAGGGTTCAGTATCTTTTGAGTAACAATGTATCTACCAAGTATCCAATGGTTATCGAGTTTGAAGCTACATTGTGTGATTAGTATGGACCAAGCTTCTACTTCTACCAAGTGCATGATGATGCCAAGTAATGCAATGGATGTTTAGTATCAGAAGTTCATTGAGTCAGCTTTAAAACTCGAGTTTTGTACTGTTTGGCCAACTCAGTAATATTTTGTTTACTTGTGTTTTAGCCAACCTTGCAATTGTAATTATTGGAATGCTATATATATAATGTATTATACCATTTGCAATATATAAATTTATGAACAAGTATGGATGAGAATATCAAGGAATGGATATGTAATGTGTTGAGAAGAGTGAATGCGAATTAGTAGTGGAGCAGAGTATTCAAAAAGGTCTACAAGGAGCAATAAAGTTATATCAATCACAAGAGGTGATCTATACTTCAAGTATCTAATCAACAATCAAGTTGTAAGTCAGATCTACTATTTCATCCTGATAGGTGAATCAATTTTCTAAATCCTTTAACAGGGTATAGTTAATAGTTTTTGTTTAAATCTCCTAACAGAGTGCATACTTTATTGTATGTTTGTTAACAAGGTGGATCTAGTAGTCCAAATTTCTCTTAATAGGGAAGATCATAAGAAGTGGTCAATGTAAGCCCTAATAGGCCAACTTTATACTACTGTAGTGAATTTTTTTGGGTATAATCCCCGCCCTAGTTTTACTTTCTATTTGGAACGTTTCTGGGTCACCAAATTATTGTGTTCATGTGTTATGAATGTTTATCTTTTCTTATGCATGTAGTATATTAGATAAATGAATGGTGAATGAATTAAGTGCTGATTTAATTTAAAGTTTTTGAGGTTATTGATTCACCCCTCCCCTCTTAGTAACCTAGCTAGTCTTGATTATTTCCAATAATTGGTATCAAAGCCTTGTGGTTCTCAGGATAAAGTTTAATAGCTTGAGCAAAGATCAAGGATAATGGAGATATTCAGATTTGACAAAGCTATTGACAATGAGAAGCTAGATTTGGAGATGGCCATAGCTCAACTCAAGAAAGAAAAAGAGCATCTTTACCAATTCCTGAAAAGAAGGAAGGAACTTACAAAACAAATGAATGATCATTAGTATGTTGAAGAAAATATTGAAGACTTTTTCCTCTCAAGTAGTTTAGATGAAGCAAATGAGGCAATCAAAGAACTCCTAGAAAAAAATGGCTCTCTACAAAAAGAGGTAAGAAAATTGAGAAGAGAACAAGAAATTGAGTCAATAAGAATGTGTGAAATCTTGGAAAAAAGGAATAAGGAAAGTGAAGACTTGGAGGAAAGGAACAATACAAATCAAAATCAATCCCTTCAACAAGAAAGTCTCATCAATCAGCTATGCAATGCAAATGAGGAAATCATGAATTTGAGATCTAAAAATGAAAGTTTGAGGAATGATTTAATCACTGAAAGACAAATCAATGAAAGACTAAAAGATGATCTAATTTCTGAAAAGAAACTCAATAAAAGAATGATGAAATCTCAAGTAGATATGGATCAATTGAATCAACAAAGTGAACAGAATCTTCATAGGAAAAAAGGTAAAGTAGGACTTCGATACAAAGAAGGTGAATCTTCCAAAAAATGTGCCCAAAGGAATCAAAGACCTACTTGCAAAGGCAATATTTGGTTGGGACTACAATACTTGGTGTAGATGTCACTATTATGGAGAATATGGACACACTAGCATAGACTGTACAAGGCATCACTTGAGAAAGAGGGATACAATAGTAAGATGTTATACATGCATCGAACTTGGTCATATAGCTAAAAACTACATGAATATAGGAAGAGTTGAAGATGAAAAGAAAGCTAAAGCTGATAACATTAGGAAGTAGATGAGAAAATAGTGGATTCCCAAATCTACCAAGAAAAATAGTTTAAATGATGGCAATGTTACTCAAAAAGTGGGTGACTCCACTCTTTCTAATTAGATTCTTAAAGGAGGAACTGGAACTGTATCTTCAAGTCAAATCTTGAGCAGTTCCAAGTGAAAGAAAGCAAAAGATCTAATCAGTATTTTAGATATAAAGGGATCACATGAATCAACATTCACTGAGCAAGGTTGGTCATAGACTCAATCGAGCTAGGTTGGGGGTAATGAAAGTTTTGTTCGATCACTAAGTCACAAGTTTCTACCAAGCTAGTGACTGGATGATAGTCTATCATGCACTATGTCATTATGGTACTTAGCATTAATGGAGAAATTTTCATCAAAAGGGAAAAATTTAACTTCATTTTTCATAGTGACTTCAATATACATAGAGCTAAGAGATTCCAGGTGCATCCAGGCAATTTTGAGAGAATTTGCAGCAAAAAATTTGTTCAAAAAATTTCTATCATCGATTAAGCAACCATGGCATCCAAAAGTAGTAGTAGAAGCAAGGCAAAAAGAGGATCTGAGATGTTGGTTAAGGGTGTGGAGTGGAACATGCCAAACTTCAAGCTAGTACCTACAATTGTAAAGTCATTGGACCCTAATGGAGCATAATCTCAAATTCCTCTAAAGGTACTTCTAATTAATGAAATTCACACTCATTTTAAGTGTTCTATTCAAGAAATTGGAACCCTAGATATGGATAGTGCCCTAGAATAATGTGTGTTGATGGTTCTCTAAAACTTGAGCATAAGCACTTAGAAACCAAAGGGTTAACCCATATCCCATATATGCGAAGGAGCTTTCAGATTAAGTGGATTAGGTATATCCTTAGTCATGTGCATAATGGACAATTATGGTTAGAATAACTTGTATTGATCACAAAGAAAATGATTCACAAGATTACGGGTCTTTCCATGCTAAGCAAAGCCAAAATTACCAAAACCCTAGGTTGGGATGAACTTTAGAAGAAACCCTAGTCAAGTGGGATGGTAGAGGTTTGAAGATTAGCACTATTTTTCATGTTGAATTAAGATTTGGTATTCACGTCATTGCTCACAAGATTTATAGCTCCAGTTGTTTGAACACTATGTCGTGTGAGGCAGTAGATTTGGCATATAAGGTTGTGAAGAAAAATTTGGAATTTGATTTGTCAGAATTATTATTGAAACAGTTGAATAAAAACATGGATAGTATCCAGACATCAAAGAACAACCCTTGCAAATTTGGTTCTTTGTTGACATGCCTTTTCTTTTATGTACAAAATTTTTTTCCATCAAAAGGTTTAGTAGTATGGAGAAAAGATGTTCCAATTCTGTATCAGATTAATAAATTCATTGCAGAAATGGTTATAAATTTTGATAGCATTAGAGATAATTACTTTGAAGATTTCAAAGAAAAGATGAACAATAGGTTCAAGATTCCACCCAAGCTTGTTAAGGATTATAAAGATGATGTATGTTGTATGGTTGATTGTGATAGAGTGTATATTCAGGCAGTCAAGCTGTGAGTTGCATGGGTGAAAGCTCTCTCATATGAGGTAAACATTGACGAAACTAGAGACATCATAGAAGCCCCAGTGAATGAACCTGTAGATCCTAAGCAACCAATTTTTGGTACTTATGAAGAGGCCAAAGCTAGAATTGAGCTTGAAATCAAGCTACCCTAGGCAATAAGCAAAGGTAAGAGGAAGATAGCCAAGATGAAAATAGCAAGTGGCCCTCTTATGCTTACCGATCGAAAAGGAGAGGATGGAGAAGAAGAAGAAGAAGAAGAAGAAGAAGAAGAATATGAATCTGAGAAGGAGGTAGAGCCAACAAAGAAGAAGGGCAAGGTAATCATTACCAAGCCACCAAAGGCCTCCATAGCTATATTTACAAGAAGATCAAAGAAGAAAGGTGGGATTGAAATTATGCTCAACAAGCCCCCATTTACCTTCTAGAAAGGTTGAAACAAATGGAAGAAGGAGCAAGCATCACAAATTTCAAGGCCCTAAAATTTGAGACAAGAACAGATGCTAAGAAGATGCAAATTGAGGAGTTAGTGCTCAATAAAATGGGAAAATGGAAATATTCCCAAAATTAGATTGCTCCACAAATTTCAAAAGAACTGTTGGCAAGATTGCAACCAAGGTGGGAATCAGCTATACAAATAGCTATATGAGCAATCTTTGAGGAAGTTAGTGCCCAATCTTACAGATGCAGAAGTTAAGGTAGTAATGAAAAAAAATGAAGGTAAAATGATGATAAGATTCTATACATGTTTGATTTTAATCAAAGACATTGAGCATGTGGTTAGAAATGCAACAAACATGTGGAAGAACATCTATCATCTACACAAGCCCAGTTAAGACCCAATGGAGATCAATGATGATGATGATGATAGTGACAATGAAGAAGAAGATAATACTCCTTGTGTCACTTTTGATGTTGAAGATTATCAGGCACTAAAAGATGATGATGAAGAGAAAGAGGAAGAAGTTGAAGAGGAAGACAAGGAAGAAGATAAAGAAAGTGATCCAATGAGAATAGTAGCATAAGTCATTGCTTCCCTTCCTCACTCTACCTAAAACTGCTACATCATTAGGGTTGGAGATAGCTTCAGCAGGTATGATTGCAACCACCTCAGATATCATCTACACAATCATTATTTTCTACCTCATAGCTCCAAGTATCTACAATGGAAGTGTCTTCCACTTCATCTACCAAGCTACAACCCTCTTCATCAGCTCCCAAGTCATCTATTTTAGCAGTATGCACATCAATTAGTTCTACAATTGTATCAACTTCATCAGCAACATGTATAGTAAGTGCCCCATTATGTTCTTTAGTTTTGTCCACTATAGCTTTAATAACACCAACTTTTGTTCTAGTCAGTTCTTTAGTTGTAAGTACTCCAGTCTGTAATCCACCTATTGCTACTTCATTTTTGGATAGCACATTAGTTTTGGATATGGTTAGCACTTCTTTCAATTTTCCTTTAGTTGGACCCATTCAAGTTTTTACTACAAGTCTAACAATTTCTATAATTGTTTCCATTTCTAAGTCCAAGGAAGTAAGCTCATAAGTAAAACCAAAGACTCCTCTAAAAATTTTGCTTACTAGAAAAGAAATTGATGAAGACATTGATTTGGACAAGGAAATTGTCATTCCCAAGTTGGATTTGGACACTACCATAGTTGATGAAATGAAATTGGTCAATCAGCTTTTGGAGCAAAAAGAAAGGCAAAAACCATTAAGAGCTGAAAGAGATAGAAAAATTACAATAATTGAAAATGTTAAAAATATAATAACTGAGGCTATAGGTCTTGATGTGGACTCATCACAACACATTTTGTTACAATTGCAAGAAGCTATAAATAAGTTCAATAAGGACACTTCTGGTCAAGAAAATCTTATTGAGAAGGCAGAGAAGTTTGATAATAAGGTGCTTGAGCACATTGCTCAACACATTGCAATAAACTAGGTAGAGTTATCTACAATTTTGAGCAATCTGGAACATTCTTTTTCCAATGTAACATCACTTTTTGCCAAGTTGTATGATGTTACCAAGTTTACTAAGGAGATAAAGGAGAAATTGAGCAAGATTGATGTGGATATAAAGGCAAGTGCTCAAAGGATGCAGCTTGAACCTAGTTCAAGCTTAGTACATTACATCAAGGTGAGATTTTTGTTAGATATGCAAGAAAAATTGCTAAGAGAGGAAGCCAAGATCAGGTCCACACTGATTGATATCAAAAACATGATCCTTCCAGTTATGGACTCAGTGTAGAAACATGTTTCATATTCAAAAACATTGGTTTAGGATAACAATTTTTCCATAGTAGATCATATGATTGAACTTTCTACAAAAGTTCAAGTGGCACTCTCCACCTACAAAATTTTGCAAGAAAATTGGGATAAGACATTGGATCTTATTCTCAAGGTACACTCCAAATTTCTCTCACATTTTGGTGTCTCTATTTGAATATATTGCATAAACTCTTTGGCATTAATATCAAAAAGGGGGAGTAAGAGATGATAAGAGACTTCTGGAGAAAATAGATTGATATTTGTATACAGAAAGACTATGTATATATTGTGCCATATGTATGGGGGAGATATGTAAGATATGTATATACAATACCTTAACAAAGGTTGATTTTAAAAAATTCAAAAATTAGTATGTGAGTGTACATAAGTCTTGGTTCATAAGTGTTTTTGTTACTAATGCCAAAGGGGGAGTTTGTTGGCATTATGTTGTATGTATTATTAGTGACAACACTTATTCAATCCTAAATGGTTACCAAGCTCATCACTCAATCTACAATTTATACTGAGCGTTTAGTGGTTGCCAAGTAAGTTCATCAATTAAGCAGTTCACACCAAGCATTATTGAAGCTACTGAGTGATTATGCAGTTCAAAAGTCTTTATCGAGCTTACAGTGTTCACCGAGTAGATAGTGGTCACTGAGCTTCTCAATGTCTACCAAGCCATCAGTTTGTGTGATGAGAAGCTAATGTAACTAAGTGATGGATGTGTAGTGTTGATCAAGTAAATGCAAGGTAAACAAAGGTTCAGTATCTTCTGAGTAACATTGTATCTACCAAGTCTCTAATGGTTACTGAGTTCGAAGCTACATTATGTGATCAATATGGAACAAGCTTCTACTTATACCAAGTGCATGACAATATTGAGTAATGCAATGGATGCTGAGTATCAGAAGTTCACCGAGTCAACTTTAGAACTCGAGTTTTGTATTATTTGGCCGACTCAATAATATTTTGTTTACTTGTGTTTTAGCCAATCTTGCAATTGTAATTATTGGAATGGTATATATGTAATGTATTGTACCATTTGAAATATATGGATGTATGAAAAAGTACGGATGAGAATATCAAGGAATGGATATATCTAATGTGTTGAGAAGAGTGAATGTGAATTAGCAGTAGAGCAGAGTATTCAGCAAAGTCTACAAGGAGCAGTAAAGTTATATCAATCATAAGAGGTCATCTGTACTTCAAGGATCTAATAAAAAATCAAGTTGTAAGTTAGATCTACTATTTCATCCTGATAGGTGAATCAGTTTTCTAAATTCTTCAACAGGGTAGACTTAACAATCTTTGTTTAAATCTCCTAACATAGTGCATACTTCATTGTATATTTGTAAAACTTCTAACAAGGTGGATCTAGCAATCCAAATTGCTCTTAATAGGGTAGATCATCAAAAGTGGTCAATGTAAGTCCTAATAGGTCAACTTTATACTGCAATAGTGAAGTTTTTTGGGTTTCATCCTCAGCCCAGTTTTACTTTCTATTTGGAAGGTTTTTGGGTCACCAAAATACAATGTTCATGTGTTATGAATGTTTATCTTTTCTTATGTATGTAGTAGATTAGATAAATGAATGGTGAATGGATTAAGTGCTGATTTAATTTAAAGTTTTTGAGGTTACTAATTCACCCCTCCCCTCTAAGTAACCTAGCTAGTCTTGATTATTTCCAACAAGTCACTAGTTCTAACTATGTTTGCCTACTATCACAAGTATCACTTTTCAAGATTCCTCTCATGGATAATCTCTGGTGACAGTCACCAATTTTTCTAACTTGTGTCCACCTACTATTGCTAGTGTCACTTTTTGAGATTCCTTTCATGGATAATCTCTCGCAATAGTCACTAGTTGTTCTAACTATGTCTACTTATTGTTGCTAGTGTCACTTTTCAAGATTCCTCTCATGAATAATCTCTCACTATAGTCACCAGTTGTTCTAACTATGTCTGCCTATTATCGTTAGTGTCACTTTTTGAGATTCCTCTCATGGATAATCTCTTGCATCAATCACTAGTTATTCTAAATGCGTCTGCCTACTATTGCTAGTATCACTTTTTGAGACCCCTCTCATGGAAGATCTCTATCACATCAGTCGCTAGTTGTCCTAGCTATGTCTATCTACTATCTCTCAATTTCTCACCAAGGTTCTTCTTCTTGAAGATTCCTCTTTGGCTTTAGTCACTAGTTGTCCTAACTATCTGTCTACTATTGTCACCCTACTAAAGAGATTTATTTCATGCATGTTCTAAATATTGGCACTTGGCATCAATCCTACAACAAAAAAACTAAACTCAAAATGATGAATTTATTTGGGATATGTTGAGCTTTACTTTTTTTGTTTTTCTTTCACTTTATCATGTCCCTTCGAGCAACTTGATGATTTCTCTTTCAACTAGAGAAGCAAGGATTGGGGGCATGATCTTTTCTTTTTGTCGAGCCAATATAACACCTTTTTAGTTGCAGGATTGGACATCCTTTACTACCAAAGTACTATGCTGATCTTCATTAAATATCAATCTAGGAGCATGAACTTGAGATGGTGTCTACAAAGTATATGCTCTAGCCTTCAATTAAAATCACTACTATCTTGAACACGATAACCATTAAGGAAATCTAGTTTATCAAAAGGAAAGATAACCATCAAATACTTGGAAGGAAACTTTAATTACTTAACCCTACATCTATGCACCTACTGCTACAAGAACAGTGCCTAGTTCTAGTTCCAGTGGCTAAAGGAAGAGTAGTTCTAAACTTAACTTAGAAAACTGAGTCTAACTCCTATTTTCTAAAGTAAACTCCACCTTCCACATGAGCCCCCATGGATGAATGAATAAAATATTAACTTAGACAACACTAGAATCTTAGCAAAGTCATGTTTTCATTCAAATAGGCAATACTACATTTGCTTGGAAAATAGGATGTTTGATAACTCTATCAATCTACTTACTACTTGACCTTATAGATATAGAAAAGGTCTTATTTAAAAGGAAGGGAATAACAGATTCCTACAATTATGACTTCCTCATGAAGAATAGTTCGTTACAGCTTAAGATTCATGCAAGCATGCAACATGAAAACATTAGTTATCTCCTTAAATTCCTAAAAATATAGAACATAGTAGATGCTAGATCTGCTCTACTACCTAACTTTAATAGCCTCCAGAAATCTAGGTAATACCTTGCATGTTCAACTGATCACCTGGATGCTTTCTTTCCTGCTCAATTGCTTTATTAGGTCCTGCTTATTCTATTGGATCAGGTCCCTTTTCTATGCCATTGAATAGGTCCTTTATTGTTTCATTAAAATATGCCCTCTCTAGTTTTGTTGCCAAGTCTTTGGGTGCAATGGTGTTGTAACATTCCTCTTTAATACTTGTGATTCCATAGCGCTAGTCCTTCGCTTGAGCTATTTTGATTGATTCTAACTTGGCTTGGATACCTATGATCATCATTCAAATCCACACAAGACTTCCTACAATTTTTTATTTATATTTATTAATTTATAAAGAAAAAACATTAATATTTAACTAATAGTTTTTGCAATCTCTTCGGTTGCAGGAAGATCTACCCATTCCAAACATTCATGAAGAAAGATTTTTACCAACAAAATGAACCCTTTTTGGACATAATTTTGATGATCATTCCTATGCCACATGTTCATATCTTATACATCAAAAAGTACAAAATACTATACTTAAAGGATGACAAAGTTCAACATGTTATAAACAAATGTTCACAAAAAGGGTTAGAAAGACATCTATTTCATGTCATCATTTATCCCCCCAACCAACTTGATGCTAGTTCCTTCAGTATTTATAAATTTTTTATCCTCATTTGCAACCTAAGATCACTAGCGATCTTCTCACTTGATTCATGAGCCCTGTAGTTAAAGTATCCATGGTTATGTTTTAACCTTTCCCATTTCTACTCTTCAATGGCCATATTATAACCAACAAAAGAATCATGCTTTTCGAGCATAGGATGCAAGAGTATTGGTAATTGGAAATGAAGAGGAACCCAATAACTCTTTTGATTTTTGCCTAGCATCATATACTTGGGCATCTTGCTAATAGCCAACTCCAAATTTTGAGGAGAGTGCAATTCCCTTATTTTCAGATCTTCTAATAATCAGACCCATCTTTGAGTAGAAGCTCTTATGGCATCAGGAGCAATTGTGGAACAATACTACTCCCAATCTAGAAATTCCTATTCTCAGATAGGGTGAATTTTAGCAGCACCACTTTTATTATTGATAATAAAGAGCCAATCAAAGAACACCCTGTGAGTATTTTGTACCTCAGGCCGAATGTACAATGGTTCCAACATTTCTTTTTTCTTATAAGGGATGGCTTGATTCTCTCGACTGATCTCATTCTACATCCATTACATGATCGCTCTGAACTATACATTCCCCACATATAACAATGAATTCCAATCCTTATCATCTGGAACAACAAGGTCATGAACATATAGCTCACAGAGGAGATTCTATAGAGCCATTGGGACTAATTTGAATGCTGCATAAAAATCATGAGGAGTATGCAAAGAAGGATTTAACCCCTGGGCAATTAGAGACAATTGAAAATTAATCATTTGCTCCTTTAAGAATAGTGTATAAATTGGAGATGGTGACCTGCAATTTATAAGCTTTGGAATAAGCTCTATCACCTTTGTGACATGTTACTACAGGATCATGATTTCACTATCTTTTTCTTCAATTTGTTGTGCCTGTTCCTTTATACTTCTAAGCAATTGCTTCCTCTCCAGGTCAAATTTTTCCTTTTCCCATTGAAACTATTGGTACAAATTAAGATTGATTGTTAATGGAGTCAAAATGTTTGATGGTGTGTGGTGATGAACAATAGGGCTATTGTTTTCAGAATGGTGATGAAAAATAGGGTTATCATTTTCAGGGGAGTGATGGTCAATAGGACTATCAACCTTTTTTGAAGGCACATTTTCTAAAGATACAACGATTGTAGTATAGGGCACCATAGCTGTATTGATTTGAAATGTCTCTGCAATTTCTTGAACTATTTCTTGTGCAAATGATGGGTATTCTTCTAGTGGTAAATTTTTGGTTTCTTGTGCTTGTTGTTCAAAACCAAACATCATTTTCTCTTAAGAGTCCAAGTCACTATCAATATTAACAAAGCTAACATTAGGACTATTTGGCTTTGGAGAAGCTTTCTCAAGAATATTTCCATGTTCAGGGGTATGGATTACATGCACTAGAGATTGGGCAGGCATATGCATTGGGGTTTCTAAATCAACAGGTGGAATGGAGGATCCAGTATTCAGGCTTACTCTAGATAGTCTGGTAATTCACCATGGGGTAGAGATTGTTTGTTTACCCTTATTATCAATAGATTTTCCTTTGTTAAGGTCAAGTACAGTCTCCTATGGCACTGTAGGGGCTTCCTCTAAACCTTTCCTTATGGTATCTATATGTGACTTTCTCCTTTTAGAGGTTGAAGTTTTTGAAGGTGGAGTTCTCTTTTTCATAGTCTTGGGTGTGGACACAAAATTTGAAGCTTCTTGAATTGTTTTATATACTACCTCTTTGACTCCTACAACAATTTTCTCTCTTGTCCCCTTAGGCCCACCGCTTTGGGGTCCCACTATTTTAAGATTTAAAAAATCATCCCATGTCCCTAAATGCTGCCTAGTTAGTTGCCTTTCAACTATGACTCTTATTAAACAATGGTGGGACACTGATTGGGTTTTACCTTGTTGCACATAAGCAGCTTGCCTTTTGACAATATTGTAAAGGAAACTAGGAAGATTTATAGGATAGTCACCATGCCACAAACCACTCAAAATCTTGAAATGAACAACATGGAAATAGGTATACCACCCTTCACAGGTAAAATACCTTATGATAAACTAAGTAGGTTGAATGAATTAAAGGGGAAGAGATAACCGTAACGTACCTTGCTTCTTATTTTCCTCCAACCAAGGGTCTCCATGCACTATGAATTGTGCCTTTACAACTCATGTATCCATGTCTTCTGTCCATTATTCCCCATTTGTAGGTAGACCAATAACCTCTACCACCACCTATTCTATAAATTCTATTCGGACACCCTTGACTATTGCATATCCATCCCATAGCATATTGTGAAATTGCAACACAATTTCTTGATCAAATTTCTTAAGGTTGAGGTAGTAAGCTAACCAACCCCATTGTTGAAACAAGCTACATGTTGTTGGGTTTGCTAGTAGGACTTTGTGATCCGTTGGTTCATGTTGATGAGGTTCTCCATCCATATTACCTTTTGAAGAATGCTATAGGTGATGAATTCACTGTTGGTGATTGAAAGTTTGAGCCAAAATAGCTACAGGGGTTTTTAGTGTAACAATGGCCTATGGATAGAAAAAATAAATTTTAAACACTTCTAAGAATCATATTCTTTAGTACTTCATGACGACATTTTAATCACCAAAACATAATGAGGATAAATATCATGCTCAAAACATATGCCATATTAATGAGGTGTTATGTACTTGTGAAATCATAATCTAATGACTACAATTTTTAATTATTTTCGCATACCATAGAAGTACAAAGGGCCACTAGCTCATCACTGAGGTGACCTTTCCTCTGTACACCATACATGCCAAATTAAGATCAATTTATGATTTCACGTTATGATTTTGATTTTCCCTCCCCCCAACCTATCAGAGAATGGTCCCACCACACCTTAGAGATTGTAAATTCTAAAAATTGAAATAACACATTTTTCTAAACAAATAATAAATTAAATAAATGCAAAAGAGTCAAGTGTAACTGACCTGATAGGTGATAGAAAGGATGCTCCAAGTAGTACTATAGTATAGAAATTAATGAAGTGGAGTGATAATGAAAAGATAAGAAGATGAGATGGAATAAGGCAAAAAAGAAATGAATTTCACATAAAATGTGAAATTTTTATTATGAAGGCCTTGAAATAAATTCAAGGGGCTATAGACATCTAAGTGGAAGACTTAGATGGAGTGGCTATAGGAAGAGATGTTTCTGTTGTGTTGAACTATCGAAGAAATTCCTCTCGAGTTGCTAGTTTTTTATATAACTTTAGGCGATGTCCATTAACCAAGAGTTTGAATTTGATTGGATCAAGTGTTGATAGTTGAACTACTCCATTGTTAAAAATTGTGATGATTTCATATGGACCAAGCCATCTGGTCTAAAATTTTCCTTGGTGGTGCTAATATCGGAAGTCATATGAGAGTGCCCAATCACCAACAAAGAACTCTATATCTTTAATAAATCTGTCATGCCATTGCTTCCTTTGACTCTAAATTAGTTCTGTGTTATGAAGAGCCGACTTCTGCCATTCATCCAACTCATTGAGATGCAAAATATGGTCTTGTGCTACATGAAGAGTTATACCAAGTTCCAAGGTTGTCTATAGAGTCTTATGTTCAAAAACAATGGGCATGAAAACTGTCTTCCCATATAGGAGCTCAAAAGGTGTAAACCTAGTAGTGGATTTGCATGCTATTCTATATGCCCA
The DNA here is from genome assembly GCA_028749045.1 of Cupressus sempervirens. Lineage (NCBI taxonomy): Eukaryota > Viridiplantae > Streptophyta > Pinopsida > Cupressales > Cupressaceae > Cupressus > Cupressus sempervirens. The sequence goes on from CM053783.1 coordinate 247,117,366, forward strand.
TAAGGCTTTAGGAAGTTGAGCTACCTAACATTTCTTATACAAGGACACTATTTTGGTTAGTATATTTTCCAATTCTCTATTTGTCACTTCAACCTACCCATTGGCTTGTGGATGATACAGGGATGATTTGCCATCCAAATTTTGTCTTCCTCCATGAGTGCAACTATCAAATTAGATGTAAACTTAGGGCCTTGATTTGATTGTATTTCTCTTGGAATGCAAAACCTAGTAAAGATACATTTGTACAAAAACTTTGCAACATTATTATCATGAGGGTGCTTCATTGGCTTCACTTCTACCCATTTAGTAACATAATTAGTGCAAACCAGGATGTAACTATTCCCTTCTAAAGGTGGCTCAATAGGGCCAACAAAATCAATCCCCCATTTATCAAATGGTGCTACTACTATCTATGGCTCTAGGGGCATTCCATCTATTTTTGTTGGTCACCTCATTCTCTAGAATTTGTCACATTTTTTAGTATATTGAGCTGCATCCTCGTGAAGTGTGGGCCAGTAATAACCTATGTTTAAAATCTTCAATGTGGTCCTTTTGGTAGCAAAGTGGCCACCACAGGGCTCATCATGAAAACCATGAAGAACATCATAAGCTTAATTCTCTCTAAGACATCTTCATGTCACCTAATCTAGTCCAATATAAAACATGAACCCAGAGATCCATGAAAAGTTGAAACTCTTTTTTGCCAACAACCATTTTTCCTTTGTAGAGAAATGTGGAGGTGTTTTACCAGTGGTCAAGTAGTTGGCAATGTCAGCATACCAAGGGTTTTGTGCTGACAAAAGAAAGAGATGCTCATCAGGGAAGCTATCTTCTATGGCTGTAGGGTCATCAAGTGTTTGAAAGCAAGATAAGAAATCAGCTACAACATCTGCCTTACCTAGTTTGTCAATAATGGTCATGTCAAATTCTTGCATTAACAACAATCATTAAGCCAATCATCCAAAGATTGCTAATTTGTTCATCGGGTATTTGATAGTAGAATGGTTTGTATGTATAAATATTTGGTAGCCTATAATATAATGTCTAAATTTATACATAGCATAAATTATAGCGAGAAGTTCTTTCTTAGTTACAGTGTAATTATACTTGGCTCCTTGAAGATTTATGCTAATATAGTAAATTACATGTTCTACTGAATCCATCTTTTGGCCAAGCATTGCTCCAATGCCATGGTCTAAGGCATTATTATGTATGTAAAAAGGTAGCTCCCAATTTGGTCCTTGGAGAACTGGTGTTGTTGAGAGGACTTAATTAAGCTGCAAGACGACCTTTGTACAATCAAAATTCCATATGAACTCTACATCTTTTCAAAGCAATTTATATAGAGGGGCTGCAATTTGACTAAAATCTTTAATAAAGTGCCAATAGTATCCTGCACACCCTAAAAAACTTGATGACTTCTTTCAATTTAGCTAGTACAGAGAATGTGCATATTACCTCTATCTTTGTTGGATCCACTTCAATTCCTTTGGGGGAAATAAAGTGTCCCAACACCATACCTTATTGCATCATTATGAAACACTTTTCATTTTTTAAGGATAGGTTATAGTCTTTGAATATTTTCCAAAACTTTTCCAAGTTTTCTTTGGCTTCTTCAATGGTCTTCCCATATGTGGTGAAGTCATCCATATATACCTCTAAGTAGTCTGTAGATATATCAAAAAAATGCTAATAACAGCTTGTTGGAAAGTTGCAAGTGTATTACACAATCCAAATGGTATGATGGAATAAGCAAAAATTCCCCATGGACATGTGAATGTGGTCTTGTCCTAATCCTTTGGTGCTATCTGGATTTGATTGTAGCCACTAAACCCATCCAAGAAGGAAAATTACTTCTTTCCTGCAAGATTTTCAAGAACCTGATCTACAAATGGCAATGAAAAATGATCCTTCTTGGTAGCTAAGTTGAGTTCTCTATAATCTATGTAAACTTTCCATTTTACACCCTTCTTTGGAACAGTAACCAATGGTGAAACCCATTGGCTATCTAAATAGGATATATAAAGCAAGCATTGAGTAACTTTAATATTTCATTTTTGACAATATCTAGTAGTGTTGGGTTTATCCTACACTAAGGTTGTCTCATAGGTTTGCAATAAAGACTTATATAGATCCTATGAGTATAGAGTGTAGGGTCCAAACCTTTCATATCTGTATATTCCCAAGAAAAAGCATCTTGGTAGTTTTGTAACAGTTGTAGGATATTGTGATGTTGTGCCTAAGATAAGGATTTGCTTAAGTTTAGTTCTCTCCTTGGAACAATTGCTATTTTGAATATTTTTTCAACCATTGAAATTTGAGCAATTGGTGGTGAGTCAATTTCATGTGGCAAGAGTGAATGTAGAAGCTATGCAAACTCAGAATAATTAAATTTAGATGGTAAAGGTAGAATATTTTCTAAAATACAATCCTATTTGCAAGATGTCTCAGGTTGTATTCCATACTCATTCAATATGATAGAAGAAATGACATCATCATCCTCTTTAATGCTTATAAATGAGTCCCTTGAGATCATCATCAATTGTTTAATAGAATCTATGTCCATGTTAGAATCACCCAATTTTGGCCAAACAACTTGATCATCCTATAAGAAAGGCTGAGCATGAGAATACAAGGTTAAGTTTTTAGTGTTCATGCCATCTGAAATGGTCATTTTCTATGATCAACATGCAATATAAGAATCTTTTGTGGCTAACCATGGTCATCCTAGAATGATAAGATACCACCTAGTAATTATTTTTGGAGAGAGTACTAAAAATTCAACTAGGTAATCCCATGAATGTAATGTGATAGTGACATCTTCTAACATACCATCAGAAATGATGGTAGAACTATCTACCAATTGCAAAATTGTTGGTGGTTGTTTGAGACCAATTATGTTTAATTTGGACATTACTTCCTTGGTCATTACATTAATGGATGCTCCTAAGTCTATTAAGACATTCTGCACTTATTTTCCTTGAATGGCAAGTGTTACTAATGGACTTCTAGGGTCTACATACTGAGGTATCTTAAGGTTATCAAGCATAAGATTATAAAGTTGGCCAAGGACATGGATATTCTTTGGGTCCTTTTTCTTTCCTAGATTTTTAATATAGGCTTCTTTGATGGCTTTTGTATATATAGGTACCTCTTTTATTGCATCAAGCAAGGAGATATTTAATGCCATTTGCTTGAGTTGTTCAAGCAAATCTAGTGTGGCTTGATTTTCATTTGGCATAATTTTCTTTGTTAACCTACCATGAAATGGTGGTTTCTTGGCTGCAAAAGAGATAGTGGTTGTAGTCTCTTGAACTAACTCAGCAATTGTATCATCTACTTCTATTATAATGGGCTACTGAGGTAATGCAAGTTTTGTTCCAAATCATAGATGAAAATCATTCAAGGTTATGGAATAGGTTTGTTGCTAGGGTGAAGGTTTTTCATTATTGGGATTAGGCATAGGCTATGTAGGTAACTATGGCTATTTTGGAGAGGTTGTATTGGCTGCAGGAGACATTAAGCCTTGTTGTTGAGGGGGTTGTGTTAAGGCTTGTTGATGCTACTATTACTGCCACTTCTAGGGTTCTTTCCAACCTTGGTGATGTTTCTACCAACCTTTGTCAGGCTACTACCAACCTTTCTGAGGTTGTTACCAACCCTACTGAGGTTGCTGCCAACCTTGGTTAGGCTGCTACCAACCCTGTTGAGGTTGCTGCCAACCTTGGTTAGGTTGTTGCTAACTATTATAACTACCATGTTGCTGCTATTGCCATTGACTATTACCACCATAATTATGAAGTGGGTCTTGAGGAATACTTGATATTGGAGCCCATGGCCTTCATTGAGCAACATAGAGGACTTCTTTTTCTTCATCAATTGCCTTAAATTTAGTAGGCACATGTTGTGACTCTAGACTAGCAATAGACTTGCATCGACAGTTGCATTTGTTCTCTCTATAGTGAGGGCAATATTCTGCTAACATAATGTCATCATCCTCTTTCTTCTTTCATGCTTGCATGGTGTCTAGTTGTGTAGCAACATCGTTAATGATGTCTTTCTTGAAATCTAATAAGAGGTTTGACAATTTTGTCTTAGATACTCCAGCACCAAGAGTTTTTTGGAGTAAGTTCGTCAAGCCTCATCCTTTTTTATTGTTGACCTAGAATAGTTCAAGAAAATGTTCAAGATTTAAGTCCACATCTTCTATGTAATGTCACCTCAAGCCATTATGTCTAAGGCTTCCATACTCCTTTCATGCACTACTTTCAAAAAGAGATGCTTTTGGGACTCCTTATTTAGCTGATGCTACATTTGTGCTGCAAGTTAAACATGAACTAGGAAACATAGTCCTCCAAAGCTTCATCCTCCTTTTCTGACATTTTAAAAATGTCATCTCCTTTTATTTCATGGACCCAACAATATTCCTTATATTTATTAAGGAACAAGTTACTTATAGTTTGCCAATCTATCACAACATTGGCACTTAGACTCATAAACCATCTTAAGGTAGCTTCTTTGAGAGTTGATGGGAAAAATTTCAATTTATGAGCGTCTGTGGTGTAATCATAACTTTGGCAGAGAATGTCAAACTTGAAGAGAAAGGTTTTTGGGTCTTCAGTAATAAGGTCATAGAACTTTGGTAGGGTAGCTGAGGGTATATTTTTTAGATTTTGATTACCCTGCTGAGTATGGATTGGAAAGGGAAAGGTAGGCTGAGCATCTACCATTTGTGGATGTCCTATTGGTGGTTGATAAATGACTAGAGTTAATGAATTATCTTGATATTTTGGCTTAGCAAAAAGATTATTCAAATGTAATGATTCTTCAGATGTGGTTGGTGATTGTACTTGATCAGGTGCTTCTGCAAACATGTTCTCAAACAATTCTTCTTATTCTTCTTATTCTTCTCTTCTTCTTCCTTAGGATTAGGATGAAAGGGATCTTCCTAATTGAAGTTGGGAAGAAATCTTCCAAGGTGGTCTCTTCTCCTATGCATGCAAAATACTAAAAATGAAACTAACAAGGTGACTCAATAGTGAATACTAGATTAACACCATCCCTAGCAACGATGCCAAAAATGTCGATCCAATATAACACCTTTTTAGTTGTAGGATTGGGCATCCTTTACTACCAAAATACTATGCTGGTCTTCATTAAATATCAATCTAGGAGCATGAACTTGAGATGGTGTCTGTAAAGTATATGCTCTACCCTTCACTAAAAATCACTACTACCTTGAATACAATAACCATTAAGGAAGTCTAGTTTATCAAAAGGCAAGATAACTATGAAATACTTGGATTGAAATTTTAATTACTTAACCCTACATCTATGCACCTACTGCTATAGGAATAGTGATTGGTTCTATTTCCAATGGCTACAGGAACAACAGTTCTAAACATGAAGACAAGATTAACTCATATGGAAGTGTGGAAACTCAAAAAATTCATGTATTCATTCAAATAGGTAGTATTACATTTTCTTGGAAAATAGGACGTCTGATAACTCTATCAATCTACTTACTACTTGACTTTATAGATACAGACAAGGTCTTATTTAAAAGGAAGGGAATAACAAATTCCTAAAATTATGACTTCCTCATGAAGGATAGTTCATTACAGGTTAAGATTCATACAAGTATGCTGTCAAGACAATATAACACCTTTTTAGTTGTAGGATTGGACATCCTTTACTATCAAAGTACTATGCTGATCTTCATTAAATATCAATCCAGGAGTTGAACTTGAGATGATGTCTGCAAAGTATATGCTCTAGTTTTTGCTAAAAGTCACTACTACTTTGAATGCAATAACCATTAAGGAAATCTAGTTTATCAAAAGGAAAGACAACTATCAAATGCTTGGAAGGAAATTCTAATTACTTAACCATACATCTATGCATCTACTGCTGCAGGAATAGTGACTAGTTCTGTTTCCAATGGCTATAGGAACACCAGTTCTAAACTTAACTTAGAAAATTGAGTCTAACTCCTAATTACTAAATTAAACTCCAAATTTTGTGTGGGCCCCCATGGAAGAATGAAGAAAAGATCAACACAGATGAAAGTATAGAAACTCAAAAAAGTCATGTATTCATTCATTCAAATATGCAGTATTACAATTTCTTAGAAAACAAGGTGTCTATCAACTCCATTAATCTGCTTACTACTTGACCTCATAAATATAGAAAATGTCTTATTTAAAAGGAAGGAAATAATAGACTCCTACAATTACAACTTCCTCATGAAGGATAGTCAGTTATAGTTCAAGACTTATGCAAGCATGTAATCATAAAGACATTAGTTATCTCCTTAAATTTCCATAAATATAGAGCATAGAGGATGCTAGATCTGCTCTTCTATCTGACTTAAATAGCTTCCAAGAATCTAGGTATTGTGTAACAGTTCCTTGCATGCTCAACCAATTTCATTGATGCTTGCTTTCTTGCTTAGCCTCTTTATCAAGCCCCTCTAGTTATTTATTAAAACAGGTCCCTTCTGACTTGGCCACCAAGTCTCCAACTACAATAGTGTCATAATATTTCTCTTAAGTACCAATGATTCCTTAGTGCTAGTCCTTCGTAGTTGTTTTTTATTAACTCCAGCTCAGCTTGTATTCTTGTGATCAACATTTAATGGACACAAAACTTCCTACAAAAAATTATTTATATTTATTAATTTATAAAGAAAAAGCATTAAATATTCAACTAACAGTTTTTGCAATCTCTTCGGCTGCAGGAAGATCTACCCATGTCAAAAATTCATGAAGAAATATTTTTACCACAAAATGAAACCTTTTTAGATATAATTTTGATTATCATTCTTATGCCATATGTTCATACCTTATACATCAAAAGTTCAAAATACTATACTTAAAGGATGATAAAGTTCAATATGTTATAGAAAAAAGTTCACAAAAAGGGTCAAAAAGATATATGTTTCTTCATGCCATCATCCCCCCCCCCCCAACTGCCCTGATATTGGTCCCTTCAACATCTATAGATTTTTTATCCTTATCTATAACCTAAGATCATTAGCAATCTTCTCACCTAATTCATGAGCTCTGTAATTAAAATATCCATGATTCTATTTTAACTTTTGTCATTTGTATTCTTCAATGGCCATGTTATATTCAACAAATGAATCATACTTTCCAAGCGTAGGATGCAAGATTATTGGTGGTTGGAAATGAAGAGGAACCCAATAAATTTTTGATTTCTACTTAGCATCATATACCTGAGCATCCTGTTGATAGCCAACTCCAAATTTTGAGGAGAGTGCAATTCCCTTATTTTCATTTCCTTTGATAATCGAATCCATCTTTGAGTAGAGGCGTATGGCATCAGGAGCAATTGTAGAATAATGTTGCTCCCAATCTCGAAATGCATGTTCTCAAACAAGGTGAATTTCAGCAGTAGTACTTTTATTGTTGTTAATAGAGAGCCAATCAAAGAACACCTGGTGAGTATTTTGTACCTCAAGCCAAATGTATAGTGGTTCTAACATTTCCGTTTCCCTATAAGGGGCAACCTGATTCTCTCGACTGATCTCATTCTGCAACCATGACATAATTGCTCTAAACTATACATCTCCCACATATAACAATGAATTCCAATCCCTATCATTTGGAATAGCAAGGTTATGAACATATAATTCATAGAGGAGATTCTATAGAGCCATTGAGACTGATTTGAATATTGCATAAAATTCTTGGGGAGTTTGCAAAGAAGGTTTCAAGCCCTCAGTAATTCGAGACAATTGAAAATTAATCATTTTCTCTTTTAGAAACATTGTATAAAATGGAGATGGTGACTTGCAATTTACAAGCCCTGGAATGAGCTCTATTACTTTCATGACACGTTGCTATAGGACCATAATTTCACTATCTTTTTCTTCAATTTGCTATGTCTATTCCTTGATAGTTCTGAAAAATTATTTCCTTTCTAGGTCCCAGTTTTCTTTTTCCTATTAAAACTATTGGTACAAACTAAAGCTGATTGTTAATGGAGTAGAAATGTTTGATGGTGTATGAAGATGGACAATAGGGCTATTATCTTCAAGGTGGTGCTCAGGATGATGATGGGTAGAAGGATTGACACTTGGACTAGTAGCAATGCTATCATCCTCATAATGGTGATGTTCAATAAAGTTGTAATTTTTATGGGCAATAGTGTTGTCATCTTCAAGAGGATGATGAGCAACAAGACAATCAACCTTTTTTGAAGGCACAATGGCTACAGGATAGGGTATAATAACTATTTTAATTTGAAATGTTTCAACAATTTCTTGAACTATTTCTTGTGCAACTAATGGACATTCATTTGGTGGTAAATTATCAGCTTCTTTTGCTGGCTGTTCAAACCTATACACTATTTTCTCGGAGGACTCCTTATCACTATCAATATTAATAGGGCTATTTGGCTTTGCAAAAATTTCCTCAAGATCACTTTCATGTTTAGGAGTATCGGTTGTATGCTTTGAGGACTACACAGGTGTATGTACTAGAACTTCTAAATCAACAGGTGGAATGGGAGGTTCAGTTTTCAAATCGACCCTAGACAATTTGGTAACTCATCATGGGGTGGAGATTGTTTGCTTACCCTTATCAATAGATTTCCCTTTATCAAAGTTGGGTTTAGCTTCTTGTGATACTAGAGATACTTCTTCTGAACATTACTCTATAATAGTTGTGTGTGATTTTCTCTTTTTAGAGGTTGAGGCTTTTGAGGGTGAAATTTTCCTTTTCACAAATTTGGGTGTAGATGTAGAAGCTGAAGCTTCTTGAGCTATTTTATAGACTACTTTTCTAATTCCTACAACATTTTTCTCTCTTGTCCCCATTCCTTTCCCTTTAGGTCTACCCCTTTGGGTTCCCACTATTTTGAGTTTTAGAAAATCCTCCCATGTCCTTGAGTGCTGCCTAGTCAATTCTCTTTCAACTATAGCCCTAATTAAGCAATGGTGAGATACCAACTAGGTTTTTCCTTGCTGTACATAGGTAGTTTTCCTTTTGATAATATTATAAAGGAAACTTGGGAGATTTATAGGACAATCACCATGCCACAAACCACTCAAAATTTTGAAATGAATAGCATGCAAACAGGAATACCTCCCTTCACAGGTAAAATACCTTATGATAAATTCAACAGGGTGGATAAATTGAAGGAGGAGAGATAACTGTAATGTACCTTGCTTTTTGTTTTCTTCCACCCAAGGATCTCTATTCATTGAAAAATTTTTTTTGCTACTCATGCATCCATGTCCTCTATCCATCATTCTCCATTTGTAGGCAAACTAGAAACCTCTTCCACCACCTCCTCTGTAAACTCTATCTAGATACCTTTAACAATTACATATCCATCCCTTAGTGTATTATGAAATTGGAGTGCAATTTCTTGATCAAACTACTTTAGGCTAAGATAGTAAGCCAACCAACCTCGTTGTTGAAACAAGTTGCATGTTGCTAGGTTTGCTAGCAAGACTTTGTGATTTGCTGGTTCATGCCACTGAGGTTCTCCACCCATGTTCTCTTTTGAAAGATTCTATCACTAGTAAATTCACTGTAAGTGATTGAGAGTGTGGGAAAATATGGCTATAGGGGTTTCAACAATGGCATTTGGAAAATGAAACATTTTTTTTAAAAAAAATACTTCAACACTTTCCAAACATCACATTCTTCAGTACTTCATGATGACAATTTAATCACCAAAACATAATGAGGATAAAAATCATGCCCAAAACATACTCCATATTAATAAGGGGTTATGTGCTTGTGAAATCATAATTTAATGGTTAGCTTTTAAAAAAAAATTATTTCACACACACTTTGGAAGTACGAAGGGGCGCTAGCTCATTACTGAGATGACCCTACCCCATACATCCTACATGCCAACTTAAGATTTTAATTTTTCCTCCCCCCAATCTATCAAAGACTGGGTCCCACCAGACCTTAAAGATTGCAAATTTCAAAAATTGAAATAACATGCTTTTCTAAATAAATAATAAATTAAATAAATACAAAGGGGTCAAGTGTAACTGACTTGAGGCACAATAGGAAGGGTGCTCCAAGTAGTACCATAATATAGAAAGAAGATGGAATGAGGGGATGATGGAAAGACAAGTAGATGAAATGGAATGAGGTGGAAGAGAAATGAATTTCTTATAAAATGAATTTTTTTTTTTATGAAGGCCTTGAAATAAATTCAAGGGGCTGCAGGCGTCTAAGTGGAAGACTTAGACAGAGTGGCTACAGGAAGAGATGCTTCTGTTGTGTTGAATTGTTGAAGAAATTCCTCCCAATTTGTTGGTTTGTGATATAACTTCAGGCAATGTCCATTAACAAGGAGTTTGAATTTGATTGGATCAATTGTTGACAATTGAACTGCTCCATTGTTAAAAATTGCAACAATTTCATATGGACCAATCCATCTGGTCTGAAATTTTCCTAGGTGATGCTGATATTGTGAGTCATATAAGAGTGCCCAATCACCAATAGAGAATTCTCTATCTTTAATGAATTTGTCATGTGATTGCTTCCTCTAAATTTGAATTAATTCTGTGTTATGAAGAGTTGACTTTTGCCATTCATCCAACTCATTGAGATGCAAAATGCAATCTTGTTGTGCTACAAGAAGAGTAATATCAAGTTCCAAGGCTATCCATAGAGTCTTGTGTTCAAATTCAATGGGCATGATAGCTATCTTCCCATATAGGAGCTCAAAAGGTGTAAACCCAGTAGTGGATTTCCATGTTGTTCTATATGCCCGTAAGGCTTCAAGAAGTTGAGCCACCCAATCTTTTCTATGCAAGGACACTATTTTAGTGAGTATATTTTTTAGCTCGTGATTTGTCACTTCAACTTGTACATTGGCCTATGGATGATACGGAGAAGATTTTCCATGTCAAATTTTGTATTCCTCCATGAGTGCAGCTATCAGATTATATGTAAACTAAGGCCCTTGATCTAATTGTAATTATCTTGGAATGCCAAATCTGGCAAAGATACATTCATACAGAAACTTTCCAACATTATTATCACAAGGGTGCTTCATTGGCTTTGCTTCTGCCCATTTAGTAACATAATTAGTGCAAACCAAGATGTAACTTTTCCCTTTGATGGTGGTTCAATAGGGCCAACAAAATCAATCCTCCATTTATAAAATGGTGCTACGACTATCTATGGTTGTAGGGGCATTTCATCTATTTTCATTGGTTGACCCATTCTTTGACATTTTTTACATCTTTTTGTATATTGAGCTACATCCTTGTGAAGTGTGGGCCAATAATAACTTGTATTTGAAATCTTTGATGCAATCCTTTTGTTAGCAAAGTGGCCACCATAGGGCTCATCGTGATAAGCGCAAAGAACATCATAAATTTCATCCTCTCTAAGACATCTTTGTGTCACCTGATTTGGTCCAATATAAAACATGAACACTAATATCCATGAAAAGTTAAAACTCTTTTCTACCAGCAACCATTTTTTGTTTGCAGAGAAATGTGGAGGTGTTTTACCAGTGGTCTAGTAGTTGGCAATGTCAACATACCAAGGGTTTGGTGTTGAAAAAAGAAAGAGATGTTCATCGAGAAAGCTATCTTCTATGGTTGTAGGATCATTAGGTGTTTGAAGACGAGACAAGAAATCAGCTACAACATTTTCCTTACCTGGTTTATTGATAATGGTGATGTCAAATTCTTGCATTAGTAACAACCATCGAGCCAATCATCTAGAGATTGTTGGTTTGTTCATCAGATATTTGATAGCAGAATGGTTTATATGTACAAATATTTGGTACCTTGTAATATAATGTTTGAATTTATTTAGAGCATAAATTACAACAAGTAGTTCTTTCTCTATTATAGTGTAGTTATACTTGGCTCCTTGAAGATTTTTGCTAATATAGTAAATTGCATGTTCTACTGAATCCATCTTTTGGCCAAGTACTACTCCAATGGCATGATATGAAGCATTAGTATGTATGTGAAAAGGTAACTCCCAATTTGGTCCTCGAAGAGCTGGTGCTATTGAGAGGACTTCCTTAAGCTACAGGAAGGCTTTTGTATAATTAGAATCTCACACAAACTCTACATCTTTTCGAAGTAATTTATATAGAGGTGCTACAATTTGACTAAAATATTTGATAAAACACCAATAGTACCCTGCATATCCTAAAAAACTCTTAACTTTTTTCAATTTAGTTGGTACAGACAATGTGCATATAACCTCTATTTTTGCTAGATCTATTTCAATTCCTTTAGGGGAAATAAAGTGTCCCAACACCACTCCTTGCATCATTATGAAACACTTTTCAATATTTAAAAAACAAGTTGTAGTATTTGCATCTTTGGAAAACCTTGTCCAATATTTATTTGGATTCTTCAAAGGTCTACGCATATGTGTTGAAGTCATCCATATAAACTTCCAAACAATCTATGAATATGTCGAAAAAAATTCTAATAACAACTCTTTGAAAAGTTGCAGGTGCATTGCACAAACCAAATGGTAGGATAGCATAAGAAAATGTTCCCCATGGACATGTGAATGTAGTCTTGTTCTGATCTTCTGGTGCTATCTGAATTTGATTGTAGCCACTGAACCCATCCAAGAATGAAAAGTACTTCTTTCCTGCAAGATTGTCAAGAACCTGATCGACAAAGGGAAATGGAAAATGATCCTTCTTGGTAGCTGTGTTAAGTTCTCTATAGTCTATACAAAATTTCCATTTCACCCCCTTCTTTGGAACAATAACCAATGGTGAAACCCATTGATTTTCTGAAATAGGGTATATAAAGCCAACATTGAGTAACTTTTGTAGTTCATTTTTGACAATATCCCATAATGTTGGGTTTATCCTATGCAAAGATTGTCTCACAGGTTTGCAATTAGGACTTATATAGATCCTATGAGTACAGAGTTTGGGGTCCAAACTTTTTATATCTATATACTTCAAACTTTTTATATCTATATACTCCCAAGAAAAAGTATCTTGGTGCTTTTGTAATAGCTATAGGATATCGTGATGTTGTGCCTAAGATAGGGACTTGCTTAAGTTTAGTTCTCTCCCTAGAACAATTGTTGTTTTGACTATTTTTTCAGCCATTAAAATTTGAGCAATTGGTTGTGAGTTTATTTCATGTGGTAGGAGTGAATGTAAAAGTTGTACAGACTTAGAATAATGAAATTTAGATGGTAAAGGTAGAATGCTTTCTAAAACACAATCTTGTTTAGAAGATGTCTCAAGTTGTGTTCCATACTCATTCAATATGATTAAAAAAAATGACATCATCCTCTTCTTTAATGCTTACAAATGAGTCCCTTGAAATCATCATCGGTTGTTTAATAGAATCTATGTCCATATCAGAGTCACCCATATTTGGCCAGACAACTTGGTCATCCTGTAACAAAGGCTGAGTAGGAGAATACGAGGTTAAGTTTTTAGTGTTTGTACCATCTGGAATAGTCATTTTCCCTGATCAACATGGATAACAAGCATCTAGTGTTTCTAACCATGGTCTTCCTAGAATAATAGGATATCCCCTAGTACTTGTTTTTGGAGAGAGTACTACAAAATCAATTTGATAATCCCATGAATATAATGTGATAGTGACATCTTCTAACATACCATTAGGAATGTTGGTAGAACTATCTACTAACTGCAAAATTGTTGGTGTTTGTCTAAGACCAATGATGTTTGATTTGGACACTACTTCCTTGGTCTTTACATTAATGGATGCTCCTAGGTCTATTAAGACATTCTACACTTGTACTCCTTGAATGACAAGGTTTACTACTAGATTGCTAGGGTATGCATACTTGGGCATCTTGAGGTTATTATGCATAAGATCAAAAAGCTAAACAAGGACATGAATAGTCTTTGGGTCTTCCTTTTTCCTTCCTAGATTTTTAATACATACTTCTTTGATGGCTTTTGTATGTATGGGTACTTCCTTTATTGAATTAAGCAAGGGAATTTTTACCATCATTTTTTTGAGTTGTTCAAGCAAATCTAGTGCATCTTGATTTTTATTTGACAAAATTTGCTTTGTTAACCTACTAAAAAATTGTGGTTTCTTGGCTACAAGAAAGACAATGGTTGTAGGTTCTTGTACTGACTCAACATTTGTATCATCTACTTCTGTTATAATGGGATGCTAAGGTGATTCAAGTGTTGTTCCATACCATAGATGAATATCATTCAAGGTGATGGAATAGCTTTGTTGCTAGGCTAAAGGTTTTGCAATATTGGGATTAAGTGCAGGTTGTCTAGGTAATTGTGGCTATTTTTGAGGGGCTATATTTGTTGTAGGAATCATTAAGGCTTGATATTGAGGAGGCTAAGTCAAGGCTGGTTGATGTTGTTGTTGCTTCCAATTTTGGGGTTGCTACCAACCCTGTTGGGGTTGTTTCCATCCTTGGTTAGGCTGTTGTCACCCTTGATTAGGTAGCTACCAACCTTGGTTAGGCTACTACCACCCTTGATTAGGTTGCTACCAATTATTATAATTACCATGCTTCTATTGCCATTTCCTATTACCATGATAATTATGAAGTGGGTCTTGAGGAATACCTAATCTTGGAACCCAAAACCTTCATTGAGCAACATAGAGGACTTCTCCATCTTCATCAATTACCTTGAATTTAGTAGGCACATGTTGTGATTCCAGACTAGCAATAGGCTTGCATCGACAATTGCATTTCTTCTCTTTTCAGCGAGGGAAATATTCTGCTAACATAATATCAGCATCCTCCTTCTTCCTTCATGCTTGCATGGTGTCCAGTTATGTAGCAACATCATTAATGATGAGGTTTGATAGTTTTGTCTTAGATAATCTAGCACCAAAAGTTTTTTAGAGTAAGTCCCTAAAGCCACATCCTTTTTTATTGTCGCTCTAGAATAGTTCAAGCAAATGTTATGGATTTCAACTCACATCTTCTATGTAATGTCACCTCCAGCTATTAACTCTAAGGCTTCCATACTCCTGTCATGCACCCCTTTCAAAAAGATATGCTTTTGGGACTCTTTGTTCAACCAATGCTGCATTTTGCACTACAAGTTAAACCTAAACCATGAAACATAGTCCTCCAAAGTGTCATCATCCTTTTGTGACATCTTAAAAATGTCATCTCCCTTTAAGTCATGGCATCTACAATATTCCTTATATTTATTAAGGAATAGATTACTCACAGTTGGCCAATCTGTCACAGCATTAGCACCTAGATTCATAAATCAACTTAAGGTAGCTTCTTTAACAGTTGATGGAAATAATTTTAGTTTATGAGCATCTGTGGTGTAGTCATAACTTTGATAAAGAATGTCAAACTCAAAGAGAAAGGTTTTTGGATCTTCAGTGATAAGGCCATAGAACTTTGGTAGGGCAGCTGAGGGTATGTTCTTCAAATTTTGGTTACCCTTCTACATAGGGATTGGAAAGGGAAAAGTAGGCTGAGAAGCTACCATTTGTGGATGTCCTAGTGGTGGCTGATAAATGACTAGAGTTAATGGATTATTTTGATATTCTAGCTTGGCAAAAAGATTGTTTAAATGGAAGGATTCTTCAGATGTGGTTGGTGATTGTATTTGATCAAGTACTTCTGCAAACACATCCTCAAATAGTTCTTCTTCTTCTTCTCTTTCTTCTCTTTCTTCTTCTTTAGGGTCAGGATAAAAAGGATCTTCTTGATTGAAGTTGGGAAGAAATCTTCCAAGGCGGTCTCTTTTCCTATGCATGCAAAATACTAAAAATGAAACTAACTAAGTGACTCAATAGTGAATACTAGACTGACACCATCCCCGACAATGACACCAAAAATCTCAAGCCAATATAACACCTTTTTAATTGTAGGATTGGACATCTTTTATTATCAAAGTACTATGTTGATCTTCATTAAATATCAATCTGAGAGTGTGAACTTGAGATGATGTCTACAAAGTATATGCTCTAGTTTTCATGAAAAGTAACTACTACTTTGAATGCAATAACCATTAAGGAAATCTAGTTTATCAAAAGTAAAGACAACTATCGAATGTTTGGAAGGAAATTCTAATTACTTAACCACACATCTATGCACCTACTACTACAGGAATAGTGACTGGTTCTATTTCCAGTGGCTACAGGAATAGCAGTTCTAAACTTAACTTAGAAAATTGAGTCTAACTCCTAGTTACTAAAGTAAACTCCACCTTCCACATGAGTCCCCATGGAAGAATGAAGAAAAGATCAACTTAGAAGAAAGTGTAGAAACTCAGAAAAGTCATCTATTTATTCATTCAAATATACAATATTACAATTGCTTAGAAAACAAGGTGTCTATCAACTCTATTAATCTGCTTACTACTTGACCTCATATATATAGACAAGGTCTTATTTAAAAGGAAGGAAATAATAGACTCCTACAATTATTACTTCATCATGAAGGATAGTTAGTTATAGTTCAAGACTTATGCAAGCATGCAATCATAAAGACATTAGTTATCTCCTTAAATTCCTATAAATATAGAGCATAGTGGATGCTAGATTTGCTCTTCTATCTGACTTAAAAAGCTTCCAAGAATCTAGGTATTGTGTAATAGTTCCTTGCATGCTCAACTCATCACTTTAATGCTTGCTTTCCCACTCAACTGCTTTATCAGGTCCCTCTAGTTATTTATTAAAATAGGTCCCTTCTGAGTTTTCCGCCAAGTCTCCAACTGCAATGGTGTCATAATATTTCTCTTTAATACCAACAATTCCTCAGTGCTAGTCCTTCATAGTTGTTTTTGATTAACTCTAGCTCATCTTGTATTCTTGTGATCAACATTTAATGCACAAAAAAATTCTTACAAATATTTATTTATATTTATTAATTTATAAAGAAAAAGCATTAAATATTCAACTAATAGTTTTTACAATCTCTTCGGCTGCAGGAAGATCTACCCATGTCAAACATTCATGAAGAAAGATTTTTACCACAAAATGAACCATTTTTAGAAATAATTCTAATTATCATTCTTATGCCATATATTCATACCCTGTACATCAAAAGTTCAAAATACTATACTTAAAGGATGATAAAGTTCAGTATGTTATAGATAAAAGTTCACAAAAAGGGTCAAAAAGACATCTATTTCTTCATGCCATCCCATGCAACATAAAAAAATTAGTTATCTCCTTAAATTCCTATAAATATAGAGCATAGCAGATGCTAGATCTGCTCTACTACCTCACTTTAATAGCCTCCAAGTATCCAGGTATCATGTAACAATTCCTTGCATGTTCAATTGATCACTTGGATGCTTGCTTTCCCACTCAGCTGCTTTATCAAGTCCCATTTATTCTATTGGATTAGGTCCCTTTTTTATGCCACTGAACAAGTCCCTTATTGTTTCATTAAAATAGGTCCCCTCTAGTTCTTCTCCTAAGTCTCTGGATGCAATGGTGTCATAACATTCTTCTTTAATACTTGTGATTCCACAATGCTAGTCCTTCACTTGAGTTGTTTTGATCAATTCTGAGTTGGCTTGGATACTTGTGATCATCATTCAAATGCACACAAGACTTCCTACAAGCTTTATTTATTTTTATTAATTTATAAAGAAAAAGCATTAATATTTAACTAACAATTTTTGCAATCTCTTTGGCTAAGAGAAGATCTATCCATGCCAAACATTCATGAAGAAAGATTTTTACCAACAAAATGAACCCTTTTTAGACATAATTTCGATTATCATTCCTATGCCATATGTTCATATCTTATACATCAAAAAGTAGAAAATACTATACTTAAAAGATGAAAAATTTCAACATGTTATAAACAAATGTTCACAAAAAGGGTCAAAAAAACATCTATTTCTTCTTGTCATCACTTTGCTTTCTATTTGATGGTTTAGTTCCAATGATTTGAAACATCCTTATAAAAAGGGGTGTCCACTATAAAAGCCTCTATCTCATATTGGATGGCTATGTGTACCTTGACTCCTTTTATATGGATAAATCAGTGGGTTTGGTTCTTATCCTTGCTTGTTGGAGTGAATTCTCTATGCTACAATAACTATTGATATTTGTCTTGCTAAGTGGACATACAAGTCGCTGTGAGGATACTTAGCAATTTTTGTCTGAGGTTATGAATGCATGGGTCATTGTAGATAGAATACTTACTGATTACTTAGCATAAGAAGGATCTCTCATGTGTCTGGTGTGTCTACACAAGAAACATCTTGTTCATCCTAGCATTTATGCTTTGATGTTTATGTTCATTTGCTACATTAAAAGGGACAAATGTTCTAGTCATTCTAGTTTCTTGTGCCTCAAATGCTTACATTTAATCTCGACAAAACTAGAACAGATGTCTTATCATATTCCTATGATTGCAATGTCAGTGGGGATTGTATAACATCTAGGGTTTCACTATACACTCAATGATGATAATTGCCAAAGCTTGATAACCAAACCTAGAATTGTATCTAGCCTAGGAATTGCATCTAGTATCGGCTTGCATTGCATAAGTACATGGTTTAATCATTTACTTACTTGCCTCCTTTGTAATGAGGGATTTTTGGCTTGTTCATAGTATCATGAATCTTCCTCACTACACAAATGATAGACTAATCACCCTCTTGGCTAGTTAGGTTGCTCTGAACTCATTTTTGAGATCAAATTCAAAATTTGAGAAACTTAAGCTACTCAAAATTGCATTTTAAAATTTTGGGACTGACATGACTAAATGCATGTGCAGTCCATTTTTTTTGATACTTCGTGAATCTTAGAATATTTTCAAATCACAATTCTCTTCAATTTTTTCCAAACCTCTAGAAAATGTTAGCTCAAGTCAACTATGGTCAACCTTTGGTCAAATTTGGTCTTCTGGATCTAAAAATCACTTCAAACTAGCTCCAAATTTTCTTTTGATCATTTTGATCTCTTCTATCTTCTTCTAAATCTCTAATTTCTTTACTTTCTCTCCATTTACTATTATACATCATATTTCTAGTGTGTCATCTTTCCATTTTGTTGTTGAGGGGGTAAGATGATTACATCATTGAATCTGAATCTAAACTCAATTTGAAACTCATGTCCTCATCACTCGGTGCATCTCATCACTCAGGGCATCTTGTCCCCTTTTTATCTGACATCTACATTATCTATCTCATCTTTTGATCAACTAAGCACATCTTATAATAGTCCTTATTAGAGTTTGATGGATAGGTATCTGAATAGTCTAAACCTTGACTCCTGAGGATCAAGCCTCATTTTGGGGATGACTCTATGACTCATGATGGGATCTTGTTATCTTTTATGGTTAAGCTTTGTTTCAGAGATAATCTTTAAAAGATTATCAATCTTGATATCAAGGTTTTCTATGTAGATTCCCTAAGGTTCAAATTCATTCTAGAGATAACCTTAAAAAGCTTATCAATTGACCTTTGTATCATCAATTTCAGAACCAATCTCATTTCTTGATCTTCACATCGTACTTCTAATTTATTTGAATTGAACGTGCTACTCACACATTCATTCAAAGAGGGGAAAATATAATACCCCAAAATTGGCACATTTTCATACAAACCAATTTTGGTCTATTTTGATCAACCCTAAGTCCTATTTTACTAGGAAATTCATATTCTAGTTATCAGTACTTGACCTAATTGTCAGATGTAGAAAACCCTAATCTGCATTAGTCACATTCTTTATTTAATTCCTAAATATCAACTTGAATTAGCTACATTAAACCTATTGATTAAATTTGATTTAATTTTAAGTGTTCATACTTCAATTAAATTAAATTACTTCTTTAAGCTAATGGGTGAAGGAATTAAACATATTTAATTTAATTAGATAATTTTTTTATTTCAATTATTGGGTTTAATTACTCAATTAATTAGACATATGCATTTATGAAGTCATATATCACTTTATTGAATTAAATAATCTTCCAAATCTTATCTTTAGTTCAAGAATGGGAATCCTAAGTGATCTATCTCTCAAATTGGAATTGACTTAATCAACTTATTCTCACACTCAGGTGAATATTAGTTAGTTCTTCATTATACTCAAGATCTAAGTTAGTTAATCATTCTTGCACGTGAAATCTTCCATCTTGACTGAATCTCATCTTTGATCTTGACTATTCATCCTAGTTGATCTCGACCATTTATTGATTTTAGGAAATCAATTTAAGAGGCTCTTAATTCCTCATTCTAGGGATGAGAATTGAATTGCATTGAATTACTATCGAAATAAATACTCAATTGCTTAATAATTTCATAGCTTTCATAATTGCTTAGCATTAACATAATCTAGATTAAAATGCACTCATATAGCTGAATTTGTTAGATTAGAATTGCATTTCATCTAGATCAATTGCACTATCATATAGCTGCATAAATCCTTCATACTAAAAGGTTTGGTTGCCCACTTCTCAATCTAAGAGCAAAAGCAAAATCCTTCTAGTTAGAAGGCAATAGGTCACTCTGTTGGATTACTTAGATGAACAATTCAATGTTCATTTCAGAATGATCTCTCAAGTAAAGTTAGTGTCTACCGAGATGGGTCGGCTAATCAAGGATTTTTTGTTTTATTGAGTTTAATATATTTATTTGTTGGTTCTAGCCAACTCAAGAGATGAATATTAATTATTATAATTTGTATTCAAGCTGACTTGGCAATGTATATGATATAAATATAAGGTCAAGTTGAGGATTGAAAGTGTGTAAGAAAGTGTAGAAGATAAGAAGATGCTTAGAGAAAGCAAATTGGAAGGACAAGTTGAATATCCTTGAGGAGCTACAAAGATATATCTAATCAAGAAGGATAAAGTAATGAAGCCAAAATTGAGATATAAAATCAAAAAAGATAATTTTGTATCAGAAATTAGGTCATATCATTGTTACTCTCTAACCATTGTAGCTATGAATTAAATTTGCTAATAGATTTGGCTTAACAAATATTTGTAAATCCTCTAACAAGGTGAAATTTATAGAATGAAGTGTTTAAAGACCTCTAACAAGGCCACTCCTAATAGAGTGATTAAATCTTCTAATAGAGTCACACCTAATAGTGTATTTTTTAACCTTTAATAGGGTTGGCTCCTAATAGGGCTCACTTCAAAAGAGTGAAAAATAGTAACTAGGTGCAATTGATGATTTTTCCCATATTGGGCTTCTGCATTAAATCTTGGTGTCACTTGTGTTCATTCTATTTCTTTTATGTGTATGCAACTAAGTTAAGTAAGGTTAATCAAACTTAATATCTTAAGATTTGCATGTTTAGTATTTGCTGAGTAATAGTTTTTATTGTAGTGCTTGTCGAGTTATAGTATATTGTTAGTGTTAACTGAGTGCCTATATGTTAACCGAGTAACAAAAAAGTTTATGTTTTTCTTGACATCTAAGGGATCTAGGATTTATTTGTGTGGTAACCAATTCACCCATCCCCTCTTAGTTACTCTTATATTTTCAACATATTGAATCCAACTCCAACTCCACCTTTACATGCTCTTCCTAATGGCTTGCAAAAGAATTTTGCCCAATTCTTTGGTGATGAACATAAATATCCTAATGACCATATTTTTTCTTTCTACACTACATGTGGTGTTTATGGTGTCCTATATGAGGATGTGTTTATAAGGTTGTTCATGGAAACTCTCCAAGGTATGGGTGTTGATTGATTTTATCATTTACTACCCAATACTATCACAAAATGGACTACTCTCATAGGCAAGTTTGAGGAAAGATTCAAGACTCGTGAAGATGCTCAAGTATTGTTGGCCCAACTTGCTTAACTAAAAAAATCATCTTACATTCTTATGCATGAATTTTTTGATCATTTCAACAAATTGACATGAAGAATTCTAGTTATTTCTCAACCTACAACTACAAATTTGAAGTGTTTCTTTGTGAATGCTCAAATTCTTGAAGTCAATTTTCTATTAAAGAGAGAAGCCCCAACTACTCTTGTAGTTATGCAAACATTGGCATTAAATGCATGCTTTATAAAACCAATTTGCCAGCAAAAATAAGAATGTGTACTCAAAGGGCAAGGTTTTCTCTAGATCATATATCAATGGTGGAAGTTTTATTTCAAGTCAAATGCTTGGAATGAAACCTTGTTCTAGTTTTAATTTTTGTAATGGTGACACTGTCGTCGCTGTCAACCCCACTTGGCACTTGTATTATGAGTTGACATTAATTAGATGTCCCATCACTATGAGTTATATCAACTCTACCATCTACTTCACATGCTTCACTTTTGCTTTGGTACTAAAGAAAAATTATAAACTATAATTCTACATATGTGGGAAAGATTTCCAAATATTTTCTACTAATAGAATTTGACTTTAAGGACCAAGCTATTGGTCTTGGAATGGTTTTGACATTTGAGTGTCAACTCACTTAAATACATTGAAGCCGAGTACACTATGTATGTCAAGCCATAGTGTGTGCCAAGTGACTTTTGGTTTTGAGTCACAGTTGATGCCGAGCAAGACAAAATGCAATAGGTGTTGAGCAAAGCATGATAGCATATGTGTCAAGCACCAGTTGTTGAGTATGTGTCGAGTAACACAGAATCAACATATAAGTTTGTGCCCTCACAAACTCAGATGCAAACTATTTTTGGAGCTAACATAGAAGGATTTTGAAGATGAATAAGGATAAGAATGAATCTTGTATATTTCATATGTAATCAACATGCAACCAATTAGAAAAATGGATAAGGCATGCAACCAATGAGAAAAATGCAAGGAATGAACGGGAATTCAAGATCCAATATGGGTAGTAGATTCACACCTAACCCTAAGTCTACAAAGTCTTTATAAGGAGGCTTAGACTCCATGATTTTTTTTTGATGAAGGGAAGTTAAGGTAGTTACTAAGTAAATAGAAAATTGAAAAATAGAGAAAATAGTAGGGGCATCACAGACTTAGTGAATTGAGCAGCAATTTAGACATCCAATTGATTAGAAAAAAGCAAGGAATATAAACAAATATAAGATCAAGCAAGGATCACATCAGAGTGAGCAGATCAAGTGCCTAAAATCAGCAATTGAAGATTGTAAGCAATCAGGTCAAAGCTTTCTAATACTCTCTAGCAATTGTATTAGATAGTGAAAATCCTATGTTGATAGGTTAGCTTAATAGTTATTTTGTAGATCCTTTAAAGAGGTGACTAAATCCTTTAACAAGGTGACACTTCATGTAAAGTATTTGTAAATCCTTTAACCAAGTCACTATTGACATAGTGTAAAGCCTTTAATAGGGCTGACCTTTCATAGGGCTGACCATCAAAAGTGGTCAAACAATTTTTTACTGTAGTAATTTTTGTAGGTATCATCCCCACCCTAGTTTTACCTTCTTATTTATGGAGGGTTTCTAGGTTACCAAATCCGATGTTGTGTGTTGATGCATGTGTTTATTCCATGTTCATTTAATATGTTTACATGCATGTAGTTTACTTTTAGTTATTTGTTTAAAAGGATTTTTGAAAAGGTACAAGTGTGGTACTTTTGATTCACCCTGCTTTCTCAGAAGTACTCTTTCCATTTTTAATATTTCAATAATTGGTATCAGAGCAGTGGTTCTCACAAAGAGAAGCCTAACAATTTTGAGAAAAGGTTTGAAGATGGAAGTCTTCAAACTTGGGAAGATTGTAGACAATCAAGTGATTGATGTGCATATCACTCTACACAACTTGGAGGAAGCTAGAGAGGAATTGAGAAAGTCCTTAAAAAGAAGGAAGGATATAGCCATAGCTAAAAATGACATACACTACAAGGAGATTGATACCACACAAGTGTTTTCCAATGGAGATTCCAAAGAATTTGATGCAACAATAGCCAAGCTAATGAAGAAAAACAAAGTATAAGCTAAAGAAATCAGAATGCTCAAGCTTGAACAAAAATCACAAACCATAATACTTTGTGAAGTGACTAAAAAAAGAAGAAAGCCATTGAAGACAAGGCCATGATAGAAGATGACAAGAGAAATCTTACCAATAGACTAGAGGAGAAGACAATTGAGTGTGAAGGAATCTCAACTATGGAGTTGGATACCTTAAGTTAGATGATGAATGCTCATCATGAGCTAAACATGAAGGATATTGATATTTCCACCCTGAAAATGCAAAATGAATAATTGTAGAATGAATTGAAAAGAGAGAAGGAGATAAAAGAAAGCTTCAAAAAACCCAATGAGGCTATCAAGTACTTTAAGCAACTACTAAAATCACCAAGGGATAGTAATGATACTTCAAGACTTGGTTACACCAGCATTGAGCAAGGAGAATCATCCAAGACTACAGAAGAAAGGAGTAACAAAGGTAAGAAAACTAAACCTTCTTGTCATTTTTGTGGTAAAAAGGGACATACTTCTAATGTATGTAGGAGCAAGAATGATCATCAACATGATAAGCCTAAAAGTAAGAACTTATGCCACAAGTGTAAAAAGCAAGGTGATTAAGCACATGAGTGCATGACCAAGACCATGAGGACACCAAGATTTGAAGCTCACTACTAGAATTGCAAGAAGTATGGACATAGAAAATTTGAATGCAGATCAAAGCCTATGAGGACACCTAATCAACCTACAAAGAAAAATAACTTTGCATACCACTACAACTGGGATTACAACACCAGGTATGTTAGAATTTGAAAAGATTAATAACCTAGAAAACTAGTGCAAAGAATAAATATCTAAACTATGAATGCAAATGATAGAAAATCAAAATAGCAACACAGAGTTAGTCTCCAAGAGAGTAAGGCAAATGCTAGAAGAAAAATAGGATTAAGAGGATGCAAAAACAAGATATACAAATACAAGCTAGGTAGCATTCTTATATAGGCTAGGAAGAGGGAGGAGGTGGCAACACCAACCAATGAGGAGCAACCATCTATCAGACTAAAGATAGCAAAGTATCTTCCCAAGATAGCTAATGGATGCTCACATTTAGGAAGGTGACACCTCACAACCATTCACCTAATAAGACATGGTTTATTAACCTAAGCGAGATTATTAAAAGTGTAGGAAAAACCTAGCAAAATAGGAAAAATAAAAAACTACACTAACACCCCCCAATAAGCAAAGCTTAGGTGGATGTAGAAATGGGTCCCAGTAAGTCAAGCTTGATGAGGTACCCGTGTGAATAAGATTTCCCAAAAGAGAGAGAAAAGAGACCCCCCAAAAAAAGTTAGGACTCCGAGTGAGAGGAAGAGGCCCCCCCAAAAGATGAAGCATCTCAGACCCCTAGCAAAGCTCACAAATGAAGGAACTTGCTCTCAATGAAGGGTTTGGTGAAGATATCAGCAACTTGCTCGAAAGTCGAATAATAGCGAAGGTCAATGACATGACCATGGATGAGCTCCCAGATGTAGTACATGTGGACCTCTATGTGTTTGGTCCATTGATGATGAACTGAATTCCATGAGATTTGAATGGCACTCTGGTTGTCACAAAATACGAGTGATGGCCATCTAATCTAGATACCAAACTCAGTGAGAAGATGTTGAAGCCGAATGGCCTTAGTGGTGGCATTTACAACCCACCGATACTCAACCTTAGTAGAAGATAGAGCAATAGCAGACTGCTTTTTGCTCAACCAACAAATAGGACCTAACCCAAGTGAGAAGCTATACCCTGAAGTAGACTTGTGATCCTTAGAATCACCTATCCAATCTAAATCTATGTAGCCCACCAAATCAAGCTCAATACCTATTGCATAGTGAATCCCACAACTATGAGAACCTTAAATGTAGTGATGGATCTGCTTGGCTACTTTCCAATGCAACTCATGGGGCTCCTACATGAATTGAGAGACCATGCCTATAGCATAGGAGATTTCAGGTCTCATATGAGTCAAATAAATGAGACTCCCAACAAGTTGGCGGTACAAAGTGCCATCAACAAGTGGAGAAGAACATTGAGCCTCAAGTTTTACTCTAGAAAGGAAGGGAGTCAGAGCATGCTTATAGTCAACCATATGAAACCTCAAGAGTAAATCTAGAGCATACTTGGATTGTGTGATGGTGATCCCAGAAAGAGACTAAAGGATCTCAATCCCGAGAAAGTAATGCAACAAGCCCAAGTTAGTGATCAAAAAATTGTCCTAAAGGGCCACTTTGACCGCCTTAATGGTGGGTGAAGAACTTCATGTGGTTAGCAAGTCATCAACATACAAAACCAAAAATAGAAGTGAATCACCCTATTACAAAATGTAGACATTAGGATTAGAATGGCATCAAGTGAACCCAACTGATAGAAGGAAGGAGTCCATCTTGGCATACTAGGCCCGAGGAGCCTATTTGAGGCCATAGAGAGACTTCCAAAGATGGCACACAAGTGAAGAATCCTGAAGGAAGCCCTGTGGCTACTCCATGTAGATCTCCTCATGAAGGTCACCATGAAGAAAAGCACTCTTCACATCCCTTTGATGTACTTCCAAATGATTAGCTGCAGCAATGGCAAGAACAATTTGAATGGAATTCATTCGGGCAACTGGCACAAAAGTCTCAGAGTAGTCAATCCTAGGAACTTGGGAGAATCCTTTAGCAACCAAGCGAGCCTTGTGTTTTTCAACTGACCCATCTGCTGCAAATTTTGTCTGATAGATCCACTTACATTGAACAAGTTTTCTTCCTTTAGGAAGAGGGACAAGATCTCGAGTGTGGTTCCTCATCAAGGAACTATACTCTTCCTGCATAGTTGTATCCCACTCAGGAATACCAGAAGCCTCATGAAAGGACTATGGATCTGAGGCAGTAGCAATGAAGACATGTGGAGCATCTTGGAATTGTCAATGAGTTCACCTGGTGTTTGATGGATCCCATACCCAATCACCTGTAGACTACAAGGTTTGTCTAGCCCAAAGTGGATAAGAAGATGGAGAATTTAGAGGGGAATCATTAACCTTTGAATGATGACTATGAGAGGAAGGAGGTGAGTTCTCTAAATTACTTTTTGCATCAGAAGTAGAGGTAGAAGACTGTTCAGGTGAATCTGACTCATCAGAAGATCTATCATGTATTCCAAGTGACTCTAATGTCAAGGTAGAAGGAGTTGGAGAAGTGACAAAAGCGAGCTTGAAGATCCCTCCTCAAATTGAACACTCCTCTCAATGAATAACTCATGTGTAGTAGGGTGGAGCAACCGATAACCCTTTACACCATTAGGATAACCTACAAATATGCAAGGTCTACTTTGCAGATCCAAGGCCTTACGTTTCTCTATAGGAATGTGGGCCCTTGCAGGGGAACCAAAATTTTTTAAGTGCTTAACTGATGGTTTCTGACCACTCCAAGCTTCAAAAGGAGTAAATCCCTTCAAGGCTCGGTGAGAAACATGGTTCTGGATATAACAAGCATAGTTAATGGCTTCTGCCCAATACTGTGGTGCAAGAGATCTAGAGTGAATCATACAATTTTCCATTTCCTTCAAGGATCTATTCTTCCATTCTGCAACACCATTTTGCTGAGGATTGTATGGAACTGAATGCTATAAATCAATCCCCTCTATCTTTCAAACTGATTTTTGACATACTCACCACCATTGTCTGTGTACAAAACCTTGATGGCTTTCCCAAATTGCTTTTCTACAAAATTTTTGAAGTCTTGAAAATGATCAAATACCTCTAACTTCTATTTGAGAAAGTACACCCATGTATATCGAGAAAGGTCATCAATGAATGTGAGGACATATTGGGCCCTGTTGAAAGAAGGATGTTGAAATGGACCAGCCAAATCACTGTGACCTAGCTCTAGTATCTGTGAAGCTCTCCATGCGTTACTGTTGTCAAACTTTTCCTTAGGATGCTTACCAAGAATGCAACCTTGGCAAACACCTCTCGAGAATTAAATCGAAGGCAACCCTATGACCATGTTCTGTTGGTTGAGCTGATGCAAATAGCGAAAGTTAAGATGGCTAAACCACTCATGCCATAATTTACTCA
This sequence comes from Cupressus sempervirens, assembly GCA_028749045.1. Classification (NCBI taxonomy): domain Eukaryota; kingdom Viridiplantae; phylum Streptophyta; class Pinopsida; order Cupressales; family Cupressaceae; genus Cupressus; species Cupressus sempervirens. The sequence continues at coordinate 247,145,278 of CM053783.1, forward strand.
CATCATTAGAGTGAGTGAGCAAAATAGATGGAGGATCAGGAACAAAGTGAGAAAATAGATAGAGTCGTGACTGATGATCTGCTCTCCCAACTACAACTATAGAATCACTATGCAACTCATGTATCTCCACTGAATTAGGAGTGAACTCAACCCCCTTTCCTAAACCTATGTGAGTGATCTGGTATATTGATAGGAGATTAGTTGATAATGAGGGTACACAAAGAACATTATGGAATGTGCCATCCCCCACATCAACAGACCCTCTCCCACATACCTCAATAGGAGTATCATCACCCATCAAAATAGAAGGCATAGTACATGGCTCCAAGGATGCAAGTTCTTCCTTAGATGAAGCCATGTGGTGTGAAGCACCTAAATCAAGAACCCAAGTGGATGGTAAGGAAGCAACTACAACAAGAGCCTTGCCCTTTCCTTTCCCCTTGTTGTTTTCATTTACCTTGTTAGATTCTTTGTTAGAACTTTGTTTGATAGACTCAGGAACACTAATATTATTCTTCTCAAGAATGTATGTCAAGTGATCAATTTGTTTCTTCAAACATTTATGTTCATCATGATCAGGTCTTTTACAATAGGCACATTTAACCTTTTCTTTCTTAGGCTTATCACCCTTAGAGGATCAGGTATCAATAGTTGCTTTTGAAGCAATTGGTATCTGATCCTTCTTTTCCTCACTATTATTTTATTTCTCATCCTTACTATTGTTGTTACTACTTTTTCCTTTTTGTTCTTTTGTGCCTTGGTTGGTTGCTAAGGCATGTGACTTAGAGGACTTAAGAGTGCCCATCTGGATTAGCTTGTCCTATTCTCGAGTGAGATTGATAGCAAAATCATCTAGAGATGGCATGGTGAATTGAGTACCAAGTGCACCCTTAGTAGCATAGAAGGTAGAGACAAACACAGAATATTCTGAACTTAGCTTAGAGAGAATACTAAGAATTAGTTGTTCATCTTTCTTTTCAATTCCACATTGTTTTAACTACAACACTTAGTGATTTCAATTTGGTGGAGAAATCTTGGCTTGTGTTGAAATTGCCTAGACTTAAACTAATTAATTCATTTTCCAACATATGACCCCTCATTGAATCTTGTGTACCAAATAGTGTTTCTAGCTTTGTCCATACTTCATTTGGTGTATCCAAAGACTCAATTTGAAATAGCAAGTTAGGAGAAATAGACAAAGACAATGTTCTATATGCCTCATCACATTTGTTAAACCACTTAGGCTTATCTCCATCTTTATTAGGTTCACTTTCAAGTCCCATAGTTATCTTATTTAATCTTGCTTTTCTTAAGTGAATTGTCATGCGTGATTTCCACTCAAAGTAATTGTATGGAGTTAGGATGGGCATATTTGTTTGATCCATGATGAAGAAATGCAGAGAAGAAATGCTAAAAAGAAGAGAACCCAGCCACGATAATGCCCCCCCTTTTTACTCAATCAAAGAACCCCCCCCAAAAGAAATATGATTTGCCACTTTATTTTAGTGCATTTACAACTACCACTAGAAAGAAATTCTTAGTGGTCTTGATTTGAATGTATTATAAACCCTCATGAAGAGCATATGCTAAAAGTGAAACTTAGGCACAATAATCAAGGAAACAAATAACACCACTGTGATCTACTCAAAAAATCATGCACTTTCAAAAAAAAAATTCCTCAATACGAGGTCGTATGAGAAAGTTATGATCTTTTGAAGTTTCCAAAATGAGAACTGTGCACAGTTACGGCCAAGAATCTGCAACTTTTGAAAAATTCATGCATGAAAAAAAAAAAAAAAACTGCACTAGTAGATAGAGCACAAAAAAATAGCCAAGGTCATAATAAGAATCGTCAAAATTGGAGTCCGTATGAGCAAGAATGAGACATTTGAAAACTGCGTTCAAATTTGCGACTGCCAATGGAGAGAGGTACGACTGTAGCTTTCTATGCTTGATCCTACAAAATATATAGATTTCATGCAAAATATAAGAGATACCCAGATGGTTTTTTGGGGTTGCAAACAAAACCCAGAAAGCATTTTTCTTGTTGATGTATAGAAGATGTTTCTGTAGTGTAAATCAGATGCCTTTAATAGTAAAAAATGGCTTCAAAAATCAAGAAATGACCCCAGCAACCAAAATATGACATGAAAATGCTGGATCAGATTCCTAAGTCCACCAATGGCATGCTAGAACCTGCAATACTGATCGAAAACTCCAAATATACAAGTTGGTTGTCAGATTTAAGATTGAAACCCCAGAGAAAACTATTTTTGTCAAAACTTTTCTGATTCTCAAGATCATCCAAAGATGCAAGAGAAGAGCATACTTCATTTTTCAAAAAATTATAATAAAATTTATTAGCCCCCCCTGAATCTCTCAAATAAGGAAACTAAAATCTACTCTTGCACATAGAAAAGCTCTGATACCATGTTAGAATCTGAAAAGATTAATAACCCAGAAAACTAGTGCAAAGAATAAATATCTAAACTATGAATGCAAATGATACAAAATAAAAATAGAAACATAGAGTTAGTCTCCAAGAGAGTAATACAAATGCTAGAAGCAAAATAGCATTAAGAGGATACAAAAAATAAGAGATACAAATACAAACCAGGTAGCATGCTTATATAGGCTAGAAAGAGGGAGGAGGTGGCAACACCAACCAATGAGGAGCAACCATCTATCAAACTAAAGATAGCAAAGTATCTTCTCAAGATAGCTAATAGATGCTCACATGTAGGAAGGTGACACCTCACAACCATTCACCTAATAAGACATGGTTTATTAACCTAAGCGAGATTATTAAAAGTGTAGGAAAAACCTAGCAAAATAGGAAAAATAAAAAACTACACTAACAAGGTATAATTTTCCTTATTGTCAAGAGTATGGACACATTCCTAAAAATTGCATAAGGACACATTTCAGAGGAAACTACAGTAGATGGTTGAGCCAAACCACATGTTTCAGTTGCTTGAAAACTAGCCATATTAGCAAGAATTGCCCAACAAAATCAAAAGCACACAAGACAGAAGCCAACAAAGGAAAATAGAAGGTTGATGTTGAACAAATCAGTGAGAAAATAAACAAGACCTGTAAAAAGAAAGATGAATGTAGCACATCAAATGGAGGGATCACTTCACCCAAGAGGTCAAGTGATCACATCTCATCCAACTAAGCAAGAATAGGTGTACAGGACTGATAGAAAAAGTTATATCATTCGTCAGTCCCAAGACAAAGAAGTACTACAAAGAAGAAATCAACATAAGCAAAGATGTCAAGACAAAATTTGAACTTTTTGCGAATACCACCGAACTATCCTCATGCTAGGTTTGGAAAAGTATAAGATAAAATTTTGCTCATTTTCACATCATTCAAACATAGAGAAAAAATAAGAAGAGTGAAAAAGTAATCCTACAACAACCTTGAAGCCATTTGCATCGATCTCAACAATAATTCAACATAATTTTGACGATCTAAGGTATTTATCAAGTGCCAAGCTATGTACTGTTAAAGTTTTATATTAAAACCCTAGTTCAGTATAATGGCCTCTAGTTCAAGAAACCCCAAAGGAAATGAAAGTCATGAGGTCCAGTTAGTTAGTAATGAGGTAAAACAACCCGAGTTTAGGCCAATCCCTGAAGTCACCCATAGAAATGACCCTGCTGGTGCACTGTTCATTATTCCACCAAAGGTTGTTATGGTACAATATGTGAGAAAGTGTTATAATTTCAAGATAGGAGTAGTAGGTGATCTTGAAATATTTCAAGCCTCTGAAAAACTATGTGAATACAAAATTTTGAAGGTTGAGTTTCAGATAATCGAGAAGAAGGGTTTAACAAATGCCCTAATTTACCCTACAAGTTTCAAAATAGAATGGATATGGATTGTCCTTAGTAGAAATCACAATGGATATTTATGGTTGGAAACATGACCAATTAAGATTACCAAAAGGATAGTGCATAGGGTTATGGGTTTCCCAACCCTAGAATGGCCTAAAACCTTGCGAAGTGACTCCAAAGAGGTAATTGAAAAGAACATAGGGGCTAAATGGAATAAAAGAGGCTTGTCAATTGACACGATCAGAGATCCCCTTTTGGAATTTGCTGTGAGAATCATTTCTCACAAGTTCTACTAGTTGAGCAGATTAAATAGTTTACCATGTATTGTTGTGGATGTAGCCTATAAGCTTGTGAAGAGAGATCACACATATGATCTATTAGAACTAATGTTGCAGCAAATAAATGAAAACCTAGGAGCAATAAGAAGATCAAAAGGTGATCAATGAAAGTTTGGTTTAGTTCTTATGTGCATATTCTTTTATATCATGGAAGAGTTTCCATCTATCATAAAAGTGAATTGGAACCTAATAAAACCGCAATCACACAAATCAATGAGTTCATTGATCAGATGGGTGACAATTTTGAGGCCCAAATGATAAGCTACTTTGAGGATTTCAAGAAATCCATGAAGAAAAGTGTTAGAATACTAGTTTCCCTAGTTGAAAAACATATCAATGAAATATGCTTTTTGGTTGACATTGACTATACCTATATCCAAGCAACAATTCCAAGAGTAAGATAGCTAAGGCCATTGGGTTATGAACTTGATGTAGATGAAGCCTCAATAGCATTCACAGCATTGCTTGCAGAAGAGATTGATAAGGAGGCTCCTCATTTTGGCACATATGATGTCAAATCCAAAGTTGAAATGGAATTGAAGACAGCCTCTATAATCAAAAGGAAAGAAAAATTAGTGAGGAAGATAAAGAAGAGCTTTGGTGCAAATATTGAAGAAGAAGGAGAGAGTGAAGAAGAAGAAGAACAAGGGCAAGGCCCAATGGAGTTGACCCATGGCTTAGAAGAAGACAAGGAGGAAGGTACAGAAGAGGTAGAAGTTGAGTCAAAGAAGAGAAAGGCTAAAACTTAGTCTCCAACTCAACCCAAACCTAAGAAGGTGACCAAGCCTGCACAAGCCAAGCCAGCACTAGCAACAAAAGCTACCACAAGGGCATCCACACAAAAGGTCAAGGAGCAAGTAAAAGAGAAGAAAAAGGCTATTGAACTAACTGATGAAATGCCAAAGAAAAGAAGAAGGTATGTGGCACAACTAGACACTGATGATGAGGAGAGAATAGAATCAGAGTATATCAGCCAATTTAGAGAGGTAAGACATCCTCCCAAATTTTCCATAGATAAGATTTGTGAGAATATTAAGAATGCAGATTTGAATGATTTGAAAAATCTTGATTTCAAAAAGCTAAGTAGAGGAGAGAAAGATAAAGTAGAGGAATCAGTATATGCCATGATGGCTGAATTTTAGGAATACATCTCTAGAGCTAGACAATACTATGCCTAGAGAGCTATATGAGATAATTAAAAATAAATGGCATTATTTCCTACAAATGGAAAAGGAGATTAGAGAATCTACCTTAGCACAAGTGATTCCTAACCTAACAAGAGGACAAATAACAAAGGTTAACAAGAAACATGGTGGTAAATTTGCACCCAAATATAGAGCCTTCAACATTCTACAAAACAAGATTGAGGATGTAGCAAATAAATCCACACAATTGTGGAAAAAGTTTTACAAAATAATAGATGACAAGGAAGAGGAAGAAAATAAGGTAGAGGTTAGTGCCAAGGAAAAGAAAATAGAAGATAAGAAAGGAGAGGGAGAGAAGCAAGAGGAAGAGAAGGAGAAGGAAGCAACACCAAGAGCAGATGAAGAAAAGAAGAAAGAGTCAGAAGATAAGAAAGATGAGGTGGATAAAGAAAAAGGTGAGGAAGAAGAATCACATGAAGGAGGAGACATGAAAATAGCTGAACAACAGCAAGAAGAGGAACAGAGTGTACAAGACACACAAATACCACCTCCTAGCCTTCCTCATGTAACCATCACACCTGCAGATACAATAACTATCAAGGATGTTCCTAACAATTCAACCCATAACATCAATCCCCTAACTACAAAGGATCTCTCCAACATCCTCCACCAATCCACTATATAGGCATAGTTATAAATAAACCCTATATTGGTGAGTGTAGATGAGCTACAGAAGGCAATAGCAGAACCACATAGAGAAACGGTGAAACCAAAGGAACCACCTTTCACCTACATAGCTACTAGCACTAAAATTTTAATGCTTCCACCACCTCCAACAATTGCAATAGCAACAGGTGACAACATTCAGAAGTTGAGTGTAGAAGAAGGGAAGTTTGATGAGAAGGAGGAGGAGTAGGCTATTATTTAGACATTGGTAGGACTACCAAAAATAGGCACTCCGACAAAGACCCCTCAGAAGTTGAGCACTGAAGCCATACCTTTGCAAATCTCCACACTAGGCTCAAGTTCAACCAAGGTGTCCAGGGTACTTCACTATGGATACCCTAAGTTGGATGAAGAGATAATCATCCCTTCTTATGACTCCAAGACTATCACAATGGCACAAATCACTGAAATGAAAAATGCATTAGACAAAAGGAAGTGGTAGGAAATAATTAGAAAAGAGTATAAACACAGGCAAGCACTACATGAGATTAAGGATATCTTTATGGATGCCTTTAGCTTGTAGTCACTAGATGATTCAAAGCCCATAATGGAACAATTATCTAATATAGTTGACTAGGTGACTAGTGAAGACTAGGATACAAGTGTTAAACTTATGGAATGGTCTGAAAGGAAGTTTCAAGGGAAGGTAAATGAGAAAATATCCAGTGGTATGGCACTTGAACAAGTAGAATTGGCCAAGAAAATTGAAAAGGTCAAAGCTGTACTTGAGAACATTTTCTCATTGTACAAAAAGTTGAGTGATTTTTCCAACTTCACACAAGAAACAAGTCAAAGGATATTGATCTTGGAGGGAAATCTAAAAATTTCTAGCATGCAATTACCAAGGAATCTAGCTCAAAGTGAGAAGCATTTTGCCCAATCACTTCACACTCAAAGAGAGTTAGCTGTACTTACAAGTGAAGAGGCTAATATAAAGGCCAAATTAATGTAGATTCAATCCTCCATAACCCCACATTTGAAGGTTCTCCACAAAGAGCAAGTCTATGCTGAAACTGTCTTAAGGAAAGATCCTAATCTTTCTAAATTAGATGGACTTGTACATCTTGCTACAGAGATTACCATTTAGCACAAGTCACTAGATATTGCTTTGGAAAATTGGGATGCATCCCTGAAAATGATAATGGAGGTAAACAATGCATTTTTGATAAGTAGGAGATGATTTCCACAGCTAGTCAAATTGTGATGTGAATATCAGGATTTAACTGTGTGATTTTGAGTCAAACTCGATGACCCATGTTTCATGAGTAGTGATTCAACATGAATCCATCTCTCATGTGAATAAATGGAACACTTAGCACTCATTGGATCTAGGTGATGCTCACAGGGGTGAAGCACCGGGACTTCCCGGGAGGTCACCCATCCCAGTACTACTCCAGCCTGAGCGCGCTTAACTACAGAGTTTCCTCCACAGTTAAACCCAAAGCTTGCAACCCCATTTGCAAAACCTTCACCAAGTGTTGTGCCTCATGAACCATTCATTAGAAAGCCCCTTAAGCTCATCAATTGATAAGTAGGAGATGATTTCCACAGCTAGTCAAATTGTGATGTGAATATCAGGATTTAACTGTGTGATTTTGAGTCAAACTCGATGACCCATGTTTCATGAGTAGTGATTCAACATGAATCCATCTCTCATGTGAATAAATGGAACACTTAGCACTCATTGGATCTAGGTGATGCTCACAGGGGTGAAGCACCGGGACTTCCCGGGAGGTCACCCATCCCAGTACTACTCCAGCCTGAGCGCGCTTAACTACAGAGTTTCCTCCACAGTTAAACCCAAAGCTTGCAACCCCATTTGCAAAACCTTCACCAAGTGTTGTGCCTCATGAACCATTCATTAGAAAGCCCCTTAAGCTCATCAATTGATAAGTAGGAGATGATTTCCACAGCTAGTCAAATTGTGATGTGAATATCAGGATTTAACTGTGTGATTTTGAGTCAAACTCGATGACCCATGTTTCATGAGTAGTGATTCAACATGAATCCATCTCTCATGTGAATAAATGGAACACTTAGCACTCATTGGATCTAGGTGATGCTCACAGGGGTGAAGCACCGGGACTTCCCGGGAGGTCACCCATCCCAGTACTACTCCAGCCTGAGCGCGCTTAACTACAGAGTTTCCTCCACAGTTAAACCCAAAGCTTGCAACCCCATTTGCAAAACCTTCACCAAGTGTTGTGCCTCATGAACCATTCATTAGAAAGCCCCTTAAGCTCATCAATTGATAAGTAGGAGATGATTTCCACAGCTAGTTAAATTGTGATGTGAATATCAGGATTTAACTGTGTGATTTTGAGTCAAACTCGATGACCCATGTTTCATGAGTAGTGATTCAACATGAATCCATCTCTCATGTGAATAAATGGAACACTTAGCACTCATTGGATCTAGGTGATGCTTATGAGTGCTAAGTGTTCCATTTATTCACATGAGAGATGGATTCATGTTGAATCACTACTCATGAAACATGGGTCATCGAGTTTGACTCAAAATCACACAGTTAAATCCTGATATTCACATCACAATTTGACTAGCTGTGGAAATCATCTCCTACTTATCAATTGATGAGCTTAAGGGGCTTTCTAATGAATGGTTCATGAGGCACAACACTTGGTGAAGGTTTTGCAAATGGGGTTGCAAGCTTTGGGTTTAACTGTGGAGGAAACTCTGTAGTTAAGCGCGCTCAGGCTGGAGTAGTACTGGGATGGGTGACCTCCCGGGAAGTCCCGGTGCTTCACCCCTGTGAGCATCACCTAGATCCAATGAGTGCTAAGTGTTCCATTTATTCACATGAGAGATGGATTCATGTTGAATCACTACTCATGAAACATGGGTCATCGAGTTTGACTCAAAATCACACAGTTAAATCCTGATATTCACATCACAATGCATTTTTGGCTAAATATGGTATTGCTCCTTAGACCCCTTTAACATAAGTATAAAAAAGGGGGATATATAAATAAGAAAGGAGATAGGGGGAGAGATAATACTAAGAAAACTATGACTAAGAGGGAGATAAGTCATAATGTGTAGATAGTATAGGGGAGATATGAACAAAATCAGCCAGTACAGATAAAGTAGACAAAACCACTTAGCAGATAAAGAGTGTCAGGCACATCTAGCACATAATTTTTGGATACAAGAATAAATAAGCACAATAAGCTCAAGGGAGTTATAAGGTATTTTTTGAACAAAATTTTGAAATTTTGTACATATGCATAATAGATTGGGTAACGTACTCATAAGGGAAAATTAGTAATGTTTAGTTAAGTGTTTTTGACACTCATGTCAAAGGGGGAGATTGTTGTTCTTAGAATGGTTTTGACATTTGAGTGTCAACACTCTTAAATACATTGAAGCTGAGTAAACTATGTATGCTGAGCCACACCGTGTGCTGAGTGACTTTAGGTGCCAAGTTATAGTTGATGCTAAGCAAGACAAAATGTAATAGGTTCCAAGCAAAGAAAGATAGCATATGTGCCAAGCACCAGTTGTTCAGTATGTGTCGAGTAACACATAATCAACATATGAGTTTGTGCCCTCACAAACTCAGATGTAAACTATTTTTGGAGCCGACATAGAAGGATTTTGAAGATGAATAAGGATAAGAATGAATCTTGTATATTTCCTATGTAATCAACATGCAACCAATCAGAAAAATGCAAGGAATGAACAGGAATTCCAAATTCAATATGGATCATATATTTGCACCTAACCCTAAGTCTATGAAGTCTTTATAAGGAGGCTTAGACTCCATGATTTGTTGTTGATGAAGGGAAGTTAAGGTGGTTGCTAAGAAAATAGAAAATTGCAAAATAGAGAAAATAGCAGGGGCATCATAGACTTAGTGAATTGAGCAGCAATTTATACATCTAGTTGATTAGAACAAAGCAAGGGATACAAACAGATATAAGATCAAGCAAGGATCACATTAGAGTGAGTAGATCAAGTACCTAAAATCAGCAATTGAAGATTGTAAGCAATCAGGTCAAAGGGTTCTAATACTTTCTAGAAATTGTATTAGATAGTGAAAATCCTATGTTGATAGGTTAGCTTAACAACTATTTTGTAGATCCTTTGAAGAGGTGGCTAAATCCTTTAATAGGGTGACACTTCATGTAAAGTGTTTGTAAATCCTTTAACCAGGTCACTATTGACATAGTGTAAAGCCTTTAATAGGGCAGGCCTTTCACAGGACAGACCTTCATAAGTGGTCAAATAATTTTTTGCTCTAGTAATTTTTGTGGGTATCATCCCCACCCTAGTTCTACCTTCTTATTCCTAGAGGGTTTTTGGGTTACCAAATCTAGTGTTATGTGTGTTGATGCAAGAGTTTATTCCATGTTCATTTAATATGTTTACATGCATGTAGTTTACTTTCAGTTATTTGTTTTAAAAGGATTTTTGAAAAGGTACAAGTGTGGCACTTTTGATTTACCCCCCCTCTCAGAAGTACTCTTCCCATTTTGAATATTTCAACATAAGGGATACAAAAGGTTAAATAAATGCCATGGAAACTGACCTTATTAATAGGCTATTTTCTTAATAATTTATCAATTTTTTTCAAAGTTACTATGGTAGTGTTTGGTATTGATAATTTTTGTCTAGTTTAAGTAAATTATGTCTAGTTTAGGTAAATTCCCTTTGACTCTAGTTTTGGTGGTGCAAATTGTTTGGTTTAGGTAAATTGTTTGCAATGGACACTCCAATAATTTTGAGGTGCAAATTGGAAGACCCACAAAAGGAATTTCTAGGTCATTTTCCCTATGAAAACCTAAATGAAATTTGTAATGATGTTGGGGCTTTTGTCTTTGAGGCTGTGAAAATGGTGTTGGGTCATGAATTTTTGGAGAATGAAAATAGATATTGTGTCAACACAGACATTACTTCTCAATTTCTAGCACCTCTCCTTGACCTCAGAGGAGAAAAGGAAGACACAATTATGTTGTTGAGGAAGATGTTCAAAGAAGTGTATATATGTGATGACATTGATGTCATCACACATAGAAAATTAGGGGTAGGCATCCTTTAGGCTGCTCAATTGTGCAAGCTTTTACAACCTAGCCAAAATGTGGCAATGCAACCTTTTCTAGTAGACCTCACTATCGGGCAATTGAGGCACCACATGAAATGGGAAAAATGTGGAAGAAAATTTAAAGGAAATGGTTTTATTTGGATGTTGAGACTATAGAGGGCCCTACATAGAAGGTATATCTTGATGAATTTATAGATTTAATCCTTATGCAACAATTCTACACTAATGATGGGCACCACCACTAGGGTTTCCCATGGTTGATGACCACTAACTATCATATTTTGGGTTTTGTTTTGTTCTAACAAATTACAAGCAAAATATGCATCATTCCTCATGAACATTGAAATTATCATTTAAATATTAATGAAATGCAGTTTCATTTCTAATTATGTTTAATGGATTATGGATTTGTAGACTCCTTGAAAGCTTAGGAAACATGTTTTTAAAGTTAAATATGTTTAAGCTTTCATCTTTAAAAGTTTTGCATTCACAATGAAGTTGATCCCTTTAATAATAATAATTACAGAAAACCACATTAATAATAATAATAATAACATCAAACAAAAAATTACATTATTATTATTAATAAAACATCAATTAATGTTTTCTCTTATGAAATATTATGTGATAAATAATGAACATTCATTGTCATCCATTCAATTTAAAAAAAATCAAAGGCTCAAATCAGACTTCGAGCAAAAGTTTAGAGTAAGGATTCATGTTTTTAGTTGTCCCCTGCAAGGAAGACATTTGTCCATTATAATATTATATTATAATGTTATGATATTATAGATCAACGACATCCTATGCATAATATTTTAGTATTAAAATATTATATTATATTAAAATGTTTTAATTATATTTATCATAATATAATATAATATTATAATACAATATTATAAGGGTATATAATATTACATTATATTATAACATAATATTATCATACAATATAATAATATATTGATATAATATTATATAAATTAGAATGATATTATTAATATTATAATATAATAAAATACTATAATATTATAACATTATAATATATTAATATCATCTTAATAAATTATAATGTTATAATATTATAGTATATTTTGGGCATTGGCCATTAGACCATCAATGATCAACGATGTTTGGTGGATTTTGAGCTGAAAGGGTAATAAACCCTGTCTTTTACATAAACTACCTTGAAATCTTGACACGTGTAAAAATATTTAAAAATATAAAATATAACTTAATTTTCATTATGGCCCATCTTTCATATCAATTAATTTTCAAGTAGAAAAGGAAAATGGGGCCAAAAATTTACCAAAGCCTCCCACAATGATGACACGTGGATTGTTAGACATGTCACTATATCAATTAGTTTTGTTGGACCATGACCTTACATCAACTATTATATCACAAATGATCAACAATGTAAGTTATATTTAGGGTCGAAAGGGAAACAAACACAACCTTTTACAACAATGACCCTATAATGATGACACATGTACTCTCTATCATATTGCTACGTGTTGTGTTTTCAATCAACAACTATGACTACGAGCTTCGACTCTTAGGTATAATATGTACGATCAAGAATGTATGTACTAACATAAATTAATACCCAATAGGTGTCACATACCAAACATTAAATTTATAAATTTATATCTTTCTGTAAAGTTGTTTTTACTTGTTTTTTCATTGCTCGATAATAGTTTTGTAGTTCTAATTTTGTATGTAGCAATAGTATTTTAGAATCATAGGATGACTTCTTGGTTGTGGAATCCAACACAGTTTATTGACTCTTTCACCACTTTTAGTCTTTTAGTTCTCTTCTCAAATTCAATTTCTAGGTAAGATCCTAAGGACTAAATGACTTACAAATTATTGTACTATAAGTTTTGATGATATCATTTAGGGTTTAATTTTGAATCATGCATATAACTTTGTAAACCTAAATCATTAGTAGTGAGTAGTTATTGGTTAAATTCTAGAATTCTAGCTAATTTTCAAAGTAAATTATAGCATTACTTTCAATTTGTAAAGGCCAAAAGGAGTTAGGGTTTAATTTTAATTACCCCTATAAATTGGATTTTGTGACTATGAATAATTATTCAAGTTTTGAAACCAATACACATCATAATGATGAAAAGAAACATGAAGAGTATAATGCAGAAATAGGGGAAACAAAAAAATTCAACAGACTTCTTCGAATTGCTTAAAACACAAGTTTTTACTAATGAGTTTCAGGTTATTTATGATCCTATTATATATGGGAAAAATGTCGTGGAAATTATATTTTCACTTGAAAATAAGTGGATAGATCCAAAAAAGGATGAAAAGTATTCTAAGTAAAATGCCAGTGTAGGGACCATAACATATAAATTGGCAACATGGCCTACTGGAATAGATGATTTGGCTTTTCCTCTAGTATTCCCTTATCCAAAACTTGTCATGCTTTGTGCCAAAAACTATGATGAAAATGGAAAGGAAATTGTTAATAAAAATACCCAAGAGGTGATTTTTTTGAGTAACATGGGTAGCACAAAGCTCAAATGTGCACATTGACCTAGAAAACCTAGCAGAGTCATATGAGAAATTACAAAAAAAAAAAAAAATTCCTATATCAAAGGATTAATCTTATCCCCATCCAATGTTCAAAGTGATCATAAGTGTCCTTATGAATTTAATATTTTTTTGTAATTGGTTTAGGATATTATATCTTTGCTATCATTTTGTTTGGGGCTAGAAAGTAATGAAGAAATGGGTGCCAAAATTCTAGAAACGATTTATTCATTATCAAGTAGCACCAGTATGATATAATTTTATTAGGAACATTGTTCATAGCATGCAAGAAAAATTGTTAATGATTAAAAGTGGTTCCCAAAAGATGTTTAGATTCACAATCTACTTGTGATATCTTCTATCAAAGCACATCAAGTATTTTAATGTAACCAGCTTAAGCTTAATGTTCAATATCAAGTATAAAAATGGTCACCTATTATAAGGATGAGTGATAGTAGAAGGAACTACATGGATTTTTTTGACTTCTTCTTGGCACCCATGTGTCATATAATTATAGACACTTCAAAATCTAGATTTCCCAAGTCTTGTAGAAATTGTATTCAACTAGGAACTCAAATACAATTGGTTGATTGGTACTTCATGGAGGACTACACTATGTTAAGGTTTTATGGTTCAATAGTAGAACCCTTCAAACTTTCAATACATGTGACATAAAAGGTTTTTGTATTGGAATATGTACAAAAAATAGACTACAAATGTACTATTTTGTGGTCAACAAAAGAAAAGCCATGTTTTTTCCTTTCCTTTCTCATGTGGAGGGTTCGCATTTGACAGATTAGCATTCCAAGTGGCACATAGGTTTTGAACAATGTTTAATTTTGATGGTGATTCTTAGTGGTATTATGATCAAGTAAATGTAATTGTCTCAAAGCTTGTATAGTATGGGTACAAACCAACCAAGTATGTATATGAGAGTATCCCATTTATTGTTAGATTTAGAAATGTAAGCTGTTACAACATAGGTGGAGAAATGTGCTACTGAAAGCAATATTTAATTTCAAGAATTGTTAGCACAAATTAAAGAATTGGACTACCAAAAAAGAAAACCAAAGACCATCACATCCTAAAATTTCTACCAAAAAGTAGATAAACCAAGTAAAAGACCTATTCCAAGAGAAATAGAGGCTAACTGTGACTTTTAAGGTTAGACTTAAAAAAATTAGAGAGTTTTGGACAACGAGGAAGAATCTCAGTGAGCCAAAGACCTCTACAGAGTTTTGTTCTTTTGACAAGGATAAAATGTTTAGCTAATTGTGGGATGATGAACATCTAGAAGCACTAAACATACTACCTAGGGATGGGTATGAAGATGATCAGAATGAGACTTTTGTAGATCCCCAAGCTACTCCAAGTATAGGTACAATCTCACTCTCTTCATGATTTTTTGTACTCAATACAGAGATAAAGAAAATTTATGATAGGGGGGCTGACTTGATAAAAAAGATGGGTTGTTCAGGTGATGATGGGTTGGTACCAAGTGGTGAAGGAATTTGGTTTCCATCTAAAACATTAGCTCCTCCAAAATGTGGTTTTGCTCTAGTAATTGGGGGTGAATCATCACTATCAAGTTCCTCCATAAGTGGTAGTGTTATTTTTGGTTTTCCTAGATTTTTCTCACCTTCAATTCAAACTCCACCTACTACTACCCTTATTTCTAGTGGTGTAAAAATGATATTACAAGTGGATATGGGTGAAGTTTAACTAGGCAGTGAGAAGAAGAAAAAGGTTATGCCAATAGTTTTCAACTTCAATGATTTCGCTATAGGTTTGCAATAGACCAAAATCATCAATAGACAAAATATCTTATGATGATGAACTTTTGTCAACTAGGATATTTCCATCTTATGACCCAAAAAAAGAATTGATGGAGTTCATAATTTTTATGCCCCCACAGACAGATAATAATCCACTAGAGATCCAAATAGATCCATCACAATTAAAAGTTAAAACCCTATCATAGATTTCTCCAAATTAAAAAAATGTGGACAAAGGCAGTGTGGCAAAAAAGACAAACAATGTGATCTACACTTCATTGTTCAAGTTGGAGAGAGAGAAAAAGAAGTTACACAAAACTATTGAAAAGTTAAAAAGAAAACCATCGAAACCAAGAGGCATAGGAGAAAGTAGTGGCTAACAAGTGCAAAGAATTCGAGAAAAAAAAAAGATTATTCATTCAATAAACAATTGAACATAATTTTTTTGAGGAATAACTAGAAATTCAGAAGAAACAATTGGAAGAAAGCAAGAAAACTGAAAAAAATTGGTGATGTAAACATGTAGACAGTGGAAGATTTAAAAAAGGTGAGGGAAAATTTGGAAGAAACAAATAAAGAACTTGAGAAATAAAAATATTAAACAATAAGTTTGATCAAATAGGTGGAGTCTGTGGCAAAGCTAAACAACAAATTAAATGAGGATTTGGAGAATGAGAGGGCAAAAGAAAAATAGTGGGAAGATAGATCACAAGAAATAAAGAAACAAGGTGAAGATGATTTTTCAAAAGTACAGTAGGAGCTAAATGATGCAGATAAAACAATTAGAAACTACAAAAAAAACTTGAATAAATCAATGGAGAAAATGAAAAATATAGTGATGGAAATAAAAGAAACCATTTGGGGGAAATTAAAGAAAATGGTTATAAGTTGTGTAATTGGTTTTAATTGTATGATAGTCTTGATGTTGTTTATTGAAAGATCAAAGAGTATGTTCAAAAGAGAAAAGATCATTTTTAGAAGAAGAGCATTGCAAGAAAGATTTTAAAACAAATCAACACAAACAGTAATAGGTGTTTGGCAAGCAAGGGAATTCATGATTGCATTATTACAATACTGCAAGAAAGATATATGATTCAAAACTGTCAGAAATTGAGGAAAGATGATGAATATTTGACATCATTTTGGAGTAAGATCACCAAGATTAATAATAAAACAAAAAAAATTGAGGGCATTGGTTTACCAAATCAATTTGCAATTGCAAATTCAATGCAATTTTTTGGAAGGAAATTTTACCTAAAAGAGTTGAAGGACACAATGAGGTATGAAGTAGTCAAGTTTCCACGGGACACAACTCCTTAAGGCATTACAAATTGCATCAAAAAATTGGAAAATGTGAGGGCACTATTCGATGCTATATTGCCTACCCTCATTTACATTTTTCTAGACATATTGTTGATATTATTGTCGGACTCTATTACACTAGTTTTATGATGATAGTTGGTAGCATTGTTTTGAGACTATCAGATATTGTGCTATGGATTCAGTTGATGTATGATGAGATTACTTAGACTCTACATTTCATATATGCATCATGATTGTTACATTACTTTCAGTTATTGATGATGATTAGTTAGATGGTTATTATTACATGTGTTTTCTTATGGATACTTACCCCATACTTGCATGTGTATGGTGTGCGTGTTTGTTCTCTTATTGTATGACATTTTTGATGTGGTTAAGGAAGGGAGTCATAGTCACCTGCTAGTCGAGATCTACATGATGCACCATTTCTTGCCATTGCCTATTTAGCTTAGCTTATATATATTGTATGTACATGCATGGCTTTTATGTAGGTTGCAGGTACCGGGTATCGACTTCCCTAAATTGCCAGGATGAGTGTACCCTATTGCACTATCTCAATGGTAAGAGAGGGGAGATAAATTCTCAAGTCCAAATCCTAAACCCTTAAACCTTTTTTTCCTAGAGAGGTAGGACAAGTATCTAGATATTTTACCTTTCGAATGTGTGGGATTACATAATTCATGATTTTTAACCCTTTAGACTAGTTTTGTATAGATTGTTCTGTGATGGGTTATCATATTTTATCTTGGAGGTCTATGGTGAATTTTCTATTAATTAAGTCTTAAATTAAAAGATTTAATTATTTTGGGAAAAATTAAAATAATATCATGATCTTTTGATATTTTGATTTTAATTAATTAAATAGGAATTAATTGAGAAAAAGAATTAAATAAAAGAAATTAAAATAATAATAATAATAATAATAAAGTAATAAATAAATAATAACAATAGAAAATATAAAAGAATTAAAATAAAAGTTATAAGTCTACCTAAGAGTAAACGCACCTCTTGAATGCACATATGTTTACAGCACAGGAGCTAGGACACAAATTAAGCACATGGTGTCTACAACCTTATGACTCATCTAGAAGGTTGGAAAAAAATCGTGCTTAGTTGTCAACATTTATCTCATCTTCTAGTTGTTTCTAGAGACATTCTAGGTGCTTCCTGAGAGTTCTTTATATTCAGGCACTCCTAGAAGCTTAGGGAGCATTTTTGGAGGACCCGAAAATGTTGGAGAAGGAAGGAGCTTTCTCTGCGGATTTTGAGGAGAAGTGAATTAGCATTAGTGTCCAAGTAGACACTTGTAAGTTTTGCATATTAAATTTTACTTCTTGCACTTCCTATCTTCATCATGTCTTCTGAATGCTTTTTGAGGATTTTCATATGTTGAATATCTTGGTTGTTGCATTTTGTAATGGGTAGTTAAATTCTAAATGAAAAAAATTTCATATGCGTAGATCTGAGGAAACTATGGGGCTAGGGTTTTCAAATGCTTATGGTCAAACTTATTAGAAGGATCAATTAGGCAAGTCTAAAGGATGATCATTATAGGAAAAAGATTTCTTAATTGGAAAGCCCTTCTTGTTTAAAGATTATATATATGTTTTATTTTAAAATAAACATATATGTTAAAAATTTGCATACATGTATATATGCATATGCATAAATATAGGTATATATATATAAAGAAAAACACTATTTTATTATCGCAATGGAAAAATAATATTTAAAAATCCGAATCGCATAGTATAAAAAACATTTTATAAAAAAAGTGATATTAAACACTGTGGAGGGATTATACCCATGCCCACACACTTTGCAATCGCAAAGTACCTACTATCGTAGGTACTATGACGACAGGCAGTACCATGTACCGCTATCATCGCAAGCCCTGAGATAGCAAGGTACTGCTTGCGCGGTAGCGGTTTTATTTGATGTGTCATGTTTTTTTTTAAAAAATGATTACAATGTATGTTTTATGAAATCATTTTTTTATATTTCGATTTTCATATATAATATTATTAAATATTAAATTTTAAATATTAAATATTATATATTTTAATAATAATTATTATTAATTATTATTATTATTTATTATTTTTATTAATTATATATATATAATAGTTTATAATTATTAATTGTTATATAAGTTGTTAATGATATTTTATTTATTTAATAAGACATCAAATAAAGATGTAGTTATAGTTAAACATTAAAATAAATTAGAATTTAAGAGATATGGGGATGGTTAATAGAATGCAAGGATATTTTTAGTTGCAAATGATAAACGATTTAAATAGATAATTCTTTCTAGAGTAATTTAGAGGAAATTGATCTTTTAAAAGAGGAATCATTTATTAATATAGTGATTAAGTAGAATATTCTTAAAACATTTTAGAGAATTGTTTTTAAGAAAAGAGCTAAGGAGGAAAACTTTCATCTATCAAAACAAACACATGGGTTTGAAAGAAATGTGTAAACATTCCCTTACTTGATTTTTAAATTCGAAATGAAAACTGAGACCTCCACACTTAATTCAATTATGCAATTTTAACAAACCCAACATGTGCTTGTATTTTGTGTTTTCTCCATGCTATCTATTTTGGGGTTTTTGGGTTGACTAGTTGTTGACCAGTTATAGGACATCAACCAGAGGCTTGAGGGTTATGATTGTGATGTCATGATGATGTCTTTTGATCTCGATTCTTTATAAACCTAACCATGGTAATGTGATGGTATACTCTATGAGATGTTTGTATTTATTGATTATTATTGCTCATCAGTCTTCTTGAGTGATGTTGAGTTATCTGTATCTGAGACACTTGACTTAACCATTTTTGAGTCATTGATCAGTTATCCTTGGATTACTTTCTAGTCGCCATGATGGGACTAAAGTGTTGATTTATTCTTGATAATGTCATGTTGTGACATGTTTTGAGTCAACCATTTTTTGAGTCTTTGATTAGTATTATTTCTTTGAGATACTTTTTGGTTGCTTGTTAAGAACCAATGATTATTGTTATTATCAGTGATACCTTCAGTGGCCAATAGAGAACTGTTGTGGTCATGATTATCTATGGATGCTTTTCAGTTGCTCATGGAGATTTGATGCTCTTATTGTGGATTATCTATAGGTATTTTTTCAGTCGCTTGTATAGGATTGTGGAGATTTTGTGATTTTGATTCCAAGAGCTTAGGGTAGGTTATCTACTTGTAGTGTTAGAAAGTGGCTTGCAATGGGGGTCGGGGCCTTAAGAGGCTACCAGGGTAACTCATTGTAAGTTGTTTTAATAAGTGAAAACATCACACCTAATACTAACTTAAATGGACTTAATAAGATAATTGTTTGTTCTCGCCCATGCCTCGAGTGCTAGTATAGACTAGGATGGGAGTAGAGAGAATGCTTGGTTGCAACCTTCCATTCCATAGTATGCCTCATCTGTATGAGAGGATACTAGTGTCCGCATAGGGATCACTAGGGGGCCGAGGTCTATTGGGAGACTACCAGGGTAACTCTAGCATGATCCGTGCGATGAAACTTTCCCTCTTGCATAGTAGGTTTCCTACATGTCTTTGTGTGCCTCTAGGATTAGATGTCGATTTGTGTTGGAACCTTTGAGTTAGTATAATTTTAGGATTCCTAGACTTAGAGAGTATTTGTGCTATGTGATTTGAAAACTTGTTTGGGACTTGAGATTATCTACTCAGCACGGTGGGACTGGACCATTTAGGTTCCACACAGTTGGGTGGCAGTGCTTTTCCACTCTTATCATTTGAGATTCGTTTGAGACACCGTGGCTGATGCATTCTTTGTTGGCATCTATCTTCATTCTATTCATGGATTATGATGGTAGCCATGTATCCTTACATTGATGATTTGCATATGTTAGATAATGTTATCTTATGCTTTACTTTGCATTTTAGATTTCTTTTTTGCATATGATGTGGTATGATTTAGGAGTGACATTCCTACTATGTTAATACCGATGATCCCTTCGGTGATTTGGGATGTTACGCATAGAGGGATGGTGATGCAGGAGCATCTAGAGGTGTAAGGGCAATCCTATGTCAACCAAAAAAATGTACTTAGAATTAGTTTCTGTTTCATGTGTTTTCATTTTTGGATACCCATTTAGGTCAAATAAAGGTTCCAACTCTCACAATTCCACTATCAGTGTTCTAGGATAGAGTATTTGAACACCTTGGGATAGGTGTAAATGCCAAAAAAATAGGAGTATGTAATTGAGCCATCATTTTGGTGAACTAGAAGGTGTAAATTGGTTGGATGAATGTAATCCAGGTCAAAAGGTCCCACGGTTTGAAAGTTAATTGCAATTTTTTAGTTTTTGGAGACCTCCTAAGAATGCTTCAAAGTTAGGTTAGGGGCATTAAATGACCTTGAATAGAGCTAAAAAATGGGGGATGAGCAAATTTTGTCCATAGGACTATAGAGCACTTTGAGAGCTTTTCAAAAATGTAAACGGTTTGTCAATCAGAGCTATGGTTCAAAAGTTATGCCTCCTGAAAGTTCAATTACCATTCATGGATTCTTCTAATTTTGTGCCGACTTCTATTGCAACTTCTAGAACCTTCTATTTGGTTGGTGGATGCCTACTTGCACTTTCTAGAATTTATTCCTAATCCTTAATCCTCCAGGGTCTATTTAAGGACATTTTTGGCATTGTAAAAGGCTGTTCAGAGTGGAGTTTGAGAGGAGGTACTAAAAGGAGAAATTATCTCTAGATTTATGCTATTGTAAACCCATAGGGCATTTTTTGAAGTCTATTTTCTCTGTACTGAATGTATCAGCTTATTTACAAAGTTAATAAAATTTCCCTTTCCTGTTGTATCCATTCTGTGCTTGGGTTGTGTCCCCATCAAGTGGTATCAGAGCTGGTTTTCCTGAGTCTATAGACAGAGCACCGACTGTGAGGCAGTTTGCACCAGGACTATGTGGTTGTGGGTTCAAGTTAAGAAGATGCCTCCACAAGGAGAGTGTGGTGGAAGGGTTAGAGCTATTAATCCTGAGGAGGTTAGAGCCCTCCAAAGGCATGTCCAAGCATTGCAAGAGGAGCTCCATAGGGGAACAAATGTTGCTGCAGGTGATGAAAGTGAGGATGACAATGAAGAAGAATAAATTGGACCAGAAGGGGAATTTGACGGGAAAGTTATGAATCAGGTAGAGGAAAGGCTTTTTAGGGCCATTACTAAGTTTGGGAAAAGACCTACAATTGATGTGGTTGTATTTTCAGAAAATCTGAAACCAGATAAGTTGATAGATTGGATCAATGAACTGGAAGAATACTTTGAGTATGAGGATATCCGAGACCCAAATAGGGTTAAGTTTGCAAAGGCCAAACTGAAAGGACATGCCAAAATTTGGTGGCAAGTGGTTCGATTGGAAAGAAATAGAAGAGGAAAGGATAAGATTACAAGGTGCGATCGCATGGTGGACAAACTAAAGAAGCAGTTCATTCCTGTAGATTATGAGCTTGATTTGTTTAAGAAGATGCATGGGTTAAAGAAAGTAAGAAAATTAGTCTAGGAATATACAGAGGAGTTTTATCAACTCTTGATTAGAGTAGGGCATGCAAAAGAAAATTAGGAGAAGGTTGCTCGTTATATCAGTGGGTTGCAACCTAGCATCCAGGAGGAATTAAGTCTGGTAAGAATGACTAGTGTTGAAGAGGCATACCAGTTTTCCCTACGAGTTGAAGAGAAGCTAAATAAGAGGTTTGAAGGGAGACAAAGAGGGAACATTCAAGGAGGAAGGGGTAGTGGTAGGTCATCTGGAGGCCGAAATGAAACCCAAAAGAAGAATGAAGATGTGGGTACTAGTAGGAGCTAGAGAAATGAGGGTTTCAATCGCTCCCATGATCAAGACTTTGGAAATTAGAGAGGAAGAGGTAGAGGATGTGGACAGGGAAGAGGAGGCTTCCATGGTACTTGTTTCCATTGCAATGAAGAAGCTCATCATGCCTTTGAATGCCCTCAATGACAAGGAAGGACAAATAGGAGAGATGAGGGTCAAGCTAGGGTTTCTCATGTGAATGAGGATGCACAATCATCACATTCAGAGGATGCAAAAAGAGGAGAGACTTTAGTAAATGAAAGGGTCCTACTAAATGGTGAGATTGAACTAGGAAAAAGGAGGATTTTATTCTGTACTAGGTGCAAGTGTGAGGATAAATGTTGTGATGTGATCATTGATGGTGGTAGCACTAATAACTTGGTATCAGAGGAGATGGTCTCTAAACTGAAGCTCAAGAGGGAGAAATATCCCCAACCTTATCGGATTGCTTGGGTGAAAGATGATCATAAGGTCCTAGTAAGCGAACAATGTTTAATGAAATTCAAAATTGGGAGTTACCATGATGAAGTTCTCTATGATGTTATTCCAATGGATGTTTGCCATCTATTGTTGGGTAGACCGTGGTAGTTTGATAGGCATGCAGTACATGATGGTCATGCAAACACATACTTTCTAACAAAGGATGGAGTTCACCACAAACTGAAACCCATGAAAAAGGAAGGTGAAAAGGTATGTAGCAGTGATAGGATTTGTCTTATTGATGGAAGAAAGTTTTTAGATGGCATGAAACATCAGTGTATGTGTTATGCTTTGATTCCTAGGAAAGATAAAGAAGGTAGTAGTGAAATACCACTTGAAGTTTCAAATTTACTAGGTGAGTTTGGAGATATCATCTCTGATAATATTCCAGAAGGATTGCCACCAGTAAGGAAAATCAGTCATCAGATAGATTTAATCTTAGGAGCTAGTTTGCCTAACAAGGTTGCTCACAGGATGACTCCTACTAAAACTAAGGAGCTAAATAGACAAGTTCGTGAGCTGTTGAGGAAGGGCTTGATTCGAGAGAGCCTGAGTCCATGTATAGTACCTGCAGTACTGGCACCAAAGAAGGATGGAGAGTGGAGGATGTGTACAGACTCTCGAGCTATAAATAGGATAACCATCAAGTATCGATTTCCTTTGCCAAGAATGGATGATCTTATGGACTAATTGAGTGGAGCTCAGTACTTCACAAAGATAGATCTCAAAAGTGACTATCATCAGATACAGATACGAGAAGGAGATGAGTGGAAAATAGCCTTCAAGACCAAGGAGGGTCTTTATGAGTGGTTAGTCATGCCCTTTGGATCGACGAATGTCCCAGGCACCTTCATGCGGCTTATGAATGAGGTACTTAAGAAGTTCTTGGAAAAATTGTTATTGTCTATTTGGATGATATTTTAATTTTTAGCAAGAATTTGGAAGAAAATTTATTGCATATTCGTAGTGTCCTTAAAAGGTTAAGGGAAGAGAAACTGTCAATTAATCTGAAAAAGTGTATCTTTGCAAAAAGGGAGTTAGTCTACTTGGGGTTTGTTATATCACCTGAAGGTCTCAAAATGGATCCAGAGAAGGTAAAAGCCATCTTGGAATGGCCTACTCCAAGGTCTGCTACTAAGGTAAGATCATTTCATGGTCTGGTTAGTTTTTATAGAAAGTTCATCAAGAATTTCAATGGCATATGTGCACCCCTGATTGGCATAATAAGAGGGGATAGAAAAGAGTTCAAATGGACTGCGACAGCTGTGAGAAGTTTTGAATTGCTGAAGAAGAAGGTAACAGAACAACCTATGTTGTCACTTCTAAACTTTAGAAAGGTGTTTCAGGTGGATTGTGATGCTAGTGGCAGTGCTATTGGAGCTGTATTAAGCCAAGAAGGTAAGCCTATTGCATATTTTAGTGAAAAATTGAATGATGCAAAAAAGAAGTATTCTGTTTATGATGAAGAGTTCTATGCAATAGTTCAAGCCTTAAATAAATGGAGGCATTATTTATTTCCAAAGGAATTTCTTTTATATACTGATCATCAGGCATTACAGTACCTAAATAGCCAAGGTAAATTGAATCAGAGGCATATGAAGTGGGTAGAGTTCTTGCAGAGCTATACATTTGTGTTGAAGCATAGAAGTGGAAAATCTAACAGGGTTGTAGATGCACTAAGTAGGAGACGGTTGTTGCTTACAACAATGCAGGTTGAAGTAGTTGGGTTTGATGAACTCAAGAATTTGTACCCTAAGGATCTTGATTTTGTTCAAGTGTGGAAAGCTTGTAAAGAGCCTATTGCTGTAGACAGAACTGAGTGGTTAGACTATCTGATTCAGGATGGTATGTTATTCAGGGGCAGTCAATTATACATTCCAAGGAGTTCCATGAGGGAAAATCTGATTAAGGAGAAACATAGTGGAGGGATGGCAGGACATTTTGGTCGAGATAAGACCATTGCCATTCTTAGAGAACATTATTTTTTGGCCTCAGATTTCACAAGATGTGAAGAAGTTTGGATAGAGTTGTCAGATTTGTCAAGTTGCTAAGGGATTTAGTCACAATACTAAACTATATCAGCCATTGCCTATTCCATCAAAGCCATGGGAGGACATAAGTATGGATTTTGTTCTTGGATTTCCAAGGACACAAAGGGGTAATGACTCAGTATTTGTGGTGGTTGATAGGTTCTCCAAAATGACACATTTCATTCCATGCCACAAAACTAATGATGTTGTCCATATTGCAGACTTATTTTTTAGAGAGGTGGTGAGACTACATGGTCTCCCAAGGAGTATAGTTTCTGATAGAGATACTAAATTTGTGGGGTATTTCTAGAGGACATTGTGCAAAAAGTTGAGAATAAACTTGAAATTTAGTTCCACACATTACCCATAGACTGACAGCCAAACAGAAGTGGTAAACAAAAGTCTGGGCAATTTGCTGAGATGTTTAGTTGGGGATAAGCCCAAGGGATGAGATTTGATTCTACCACAAGATGAATTTTCTTACAATAACTCTATAAATAGGAGTACAGGTAAATCACCATTCCAAATTGTATATGGAAGTAGCCCAAGGACTGCACCAGAATTGAGTAAGATAGAGTAAGGGGAGAGAACAAGTGCTGAAGCTAAAGAATTTGCTAAACATATCAAGCATCTACATGAGGAGGTTCAAGCACACATTACCAAGATGAATCAAGAGTATAAAGCTAGGGCTGATCAAAGGAGAAGACAGAAGGAATTCCAAGTAGGGGATCTAGTCATGGTACACTTAAGAAGAGAAAGATTTCTAGCCGGTACTTACAACAAGCTGAAAATGAAGAAATTTGGCCCCTACAAAATTTTGAAGAAACATGAGTTAGAAAATGCATATGAAGTAGAGTTGCTAGATGGAATTCACATTTCTCCTATTTTCAACATTGCAGACTTAACCGAGTATCATGATGATGGTGCAGATGAGGAGTTGATGTTAGAGCCATGTCCAATTCCTACTTCTAAAAAGGAGGAGATAGAAGACATTCTAGATCATCGTGTGGAAAGAAGTACCAGAAATAAGTAGTATGAAGAGTATTTGGTCAAGTGGAAAGGATGGCCAATCGAGGAGTCAACCTGGATTTCAATAGCTAAGGTTTCCCATTTGGGATTTCCTCCACCATTCATAAAGTGACAAGGTCACTTTTCAATCTACCCTGGGTGTCTGATGCAAGAGCATCCAGAGGTGTAACGACAATCCTGTGTCAATCGAAAAAATGTGCTTAGAATTATTTTCTATTTCATGTGTTTTCATTTCTGGATACCCATTTGGGTCAAATAAAGGTCCCAATTCTCACAGTTCCACTATCAGTGTTCTAGGATAGAGTATTTGAACACCTTGGGATATGTGTAAATGCTGGAAAAATAGGAGTATGTAATTGAGCCATCATTTTGGTGAACTAGAAGGTGTAAATTGGTTGGATGAATGTAATTGTAATTTAGAGAATTCCAAAAAAAGAACCAGGTCAAAAGGTCCCACAATTTGAAAGTTATTGCAGTTTTTTAGTTTCTGGAGACCTCCTAAGAATGCTTCAAAGTCAAGTTAGGGGCATTAAATGACCTCAAATAGGGCCAAAAAATGGGGGACAAGCAAAGCAGGTCCATATGGATATAGAGTTCTTTGAGAGCTTTCTGAAAATGTAAATGATTTGTCAATCAGAGCTACAGTTCAAAAGTTATGCCTCCCAAAAGTTTGATTACCGTTTCTAGATTCTTCTAATTTTGTGCCAACTTCTATTGCGACTTATAGAACCTTCTATTTGGTCGATGGATGCATACTAGCACTTTCTAGAATGTATTCCTAATCCTTAACCCTCTGGGGTCTATTTAAGGACATTTTTGGCATTGTAAAAGGCAATTTGGAGTGGAGTTTGAGAGGAGGTACTGAAAGGAGAAATTATCTTCAGATTTATGCTATTGTAAACCCATCGGGCATGTTTTGAAGTCTATTTTCTTTGTACTAAATGTATTAGCTTATTTACAAAGTTAATAAAATTTCCCTTTCCTGTTGTGTCCATTCTATGCTTGGGTTGTGTCCCCATCAGATGGCTAAGGCCCACAATGGTCTAATGATGCTATTTACAGTTGGGAGGAACTGTGCACTTAGTTAGTTATGTTTGTGATGATGATGTTTCATGTATGACATGTGGTTACATTTACTTTATTGCATCATGGACTAGAATAAGGATGATGATAAACTTTATTTTCATAGATGTATATTTTTTTAAGCCTTTCATACCCTATGGCATGTATAGTGGATGATTGAGCATTCATAAATGTGATGTATGGACATTGGACTTTTCATTATTATTTTATGTGGATGTAGTGTTAGATGGAATCATTAATATTAGTTGATTTAGATGTAATTCAATGTTAAGGGATCCTTAAAGAATGTAACCTGTTATGTATGTTTATGTTTACTTTCACTTGAATTTTTGCTATTGCTTCCGTTATCATGTGTATGATGTATATGGTTTAACTTTCATGATAAAAAAAAAAAAAAAAATGCTACCAAACTTAGTGAAACTTTAGGTTAATTCTTTGGATCCCTTGGTAGGACATTACAGATGCTTTCTTTTATGTAGATATATCTTCCAAATATTAATCTTTGACAAAGTCAGAGGTCACTCAACATAACATAACAAGCATCCAACTTCTAGAAGAAGTAGAATGGGACATCCTAATAAAGATGGCAGAATCATCTCATAGTTCATCAATCATAGTATGTGAAATTACTTTTAATCGTTGATTCATTTCTATAGTACTATATTGTATACTTTATTTATATTTGTAATGGCTAGATAGGAGTTTCAAGTTTTTACTCTATTTATTGAACATGACAAATGTAGCAAAATGTAGATGGTAACATGTTTAATAGGCCTCTCAAAGGAAAAATAGACTCTGATACCAAAATTGATGCTACTCTTCCCATCAAGAAAATCAACCTAAATCTATTGTTTCTCCCTTCTTACTATAAAAGGGAATTTAGGGTCATTTTCTATTGCTAAAGTTTATAAGTTATGACTATGTAAAATAAAATCACTTAACTATATCAATTATTATGTGTCTATAATATATATAAGGTAATGAGAGCCAATATGAATTGTATCATATGATTTGAAATTTTCCAATGCTACATTTTCAAAAAATTAATGAAACTCTTCATGCATTGTACTATAACACGATAACAATGTATGAATATGAAACTCTTCTTTTTGACTCTTCACATGAGGCAAATAGAAATAGTGAACCATTGACTATTGAATTGTCACTTGAATTGTTCTACCACAGCTACTATTTAGAATTGACTATTACAAACAAAAATTACAATCATGTGATTCATGTGTACCACTATAAGAATTGTATCATACGAATTGCTATATTTTCAAAAAAGTAATGAAAATATCAAACAATACAATTAACAATGAATATTAATTGTAAAAGAAGATTTGCATCCAATATCATCAAGTTATCAAGTTGCAACCAAAAGCTTAATAATCATGCACATTTGATATGCATGATTAGTGAAAAAAAGAGTGCAGTAATAAGTTTAAATACTAATAAATACCTATGAGTGGCTACTGCTAAGTGCTAAATCAGATCAAGTTGCCACATCCTCTCATCCTTGACATCTTTAGGTCAATAATCTTCATATTCCTCACTATCAACTAACTCATAGTTTCCTAAATTATCCTCATAGTTTCCTTTATTATTCTCTTTGTTATCTTTACTTTGAGTTTGTATCTCAAGCTCATTAGTAGCACTACTAGTCTATCCACTTCCACTACAACTACTAGCACCAGTGGCATTCTTCTTGGCACTACCAATCCCACTTTAGTTAGAAATATTGCCCAACCCTCTTCTTTGACATTTCATCCTCCATATTTTGATTGCCCTATCATAAATAAAAGTGTGGACATGATACCTAGAATTGTACATCCTCAAGAAAGTATCCAAATTCTTATCTAATTTATTTCCTATATATGACTTAAGGAACCCCAAGGTACTAGAGACTCTCTCACCCTCCATTAAACCCAATATCATGGTGAGAGATGATTCAGTAAGCTTGAAATATTCTAATATTGAATCTCTAAACATTTCACTCTGACCTATATAGTTCCAAAGCCTTGTTATTGATCCTTGCTCATGGGGGTTCTCCATAGAATTATATTATTACCTCATTGTGAATGAGAAATGACCTAATTTCTCTCTCAAATGAGTTTCATCTAGAATTCCATTTATAGTTGCT
This sequence comes from Cupressus sempervirens, assembly GCA_028749045.1. Lineage (NCBI taxonomy): Eukaryota > Viridiplantae > Streptophyta > Pinopsida > Cupressales > Cupressaceae > Cupressus > Cupressus sempervirens. The sequence continues at coordinate 247,174,655 of CM053783.1, forward strand.
CCATTGATTAATTTAGTTTTGCAAAGCTACTTTATCAAAGTCAATAGCCTATCTCAAAAATCACTTAGAGAGTTAAGACTCCAATATTGAGAAAACACAATATCCATCGATTCAAGTAGTTTATCTGGAGGGAATCTTATTCTAATTTTTGAGGAAATATCATAGGCAATTACTTTTGTAGAAGAAGTTGTAGACTCAATAATCTTGGTGAAATCTTCCTTTTAAATACAGGTCGCTCACGTCTTAGGCCTCCTTGCTTATTGATCCTCATTTGTCTCCAACCTACCATTGTAGTGCATTGGTATGTCAATTCCACATACATTGGTACATAACTCTCCATCTGTATTGATATGTAGATACTAATTAGGACTATCCAAGTCTATGATTTTCCACCACTTATCAAAATCTATATCAGATAATGTTCTATCACATTGATAGAGATTATCAAGAGTTGAGCATGTTATTTTATGCATTATAGAATATTATAGAATAAATATAGCCCTTTCTTGGGACTTTCATTACATCCCTTATCTCCTCTAACATGGATAGAAGAGCTACTAAAGTTAACATCATCTCTACATCTGTTAACTTTAAATGAAGAACTAGATATTTTAGGTTTTCAACTTTTTCTTCTTGGAGTTAATGAGTCTAAGAATGATGGATATTTTGGAAAAAGATGATGGGTCAGTCTGTCCAAAGACATCCATCTTGTATCATTATCCTTAAGAAGCTTTTTCCCAAAGTTAGTCCATTGAAAAATAATTTAAATTTCTTGAATCGTTTAAGACTTTGACAGAATTTTTGGTAGACCTCCTTGATTAAAGTTTCAATTTTCTCTACTTGAGCATTTGCCATCACAACTCCAAAAGCTAGATTCATTCTATGGGCCATGTAGTGAATGCCAATAATGTAGGGTGCAAAATAACTTATTATCTTTTCTCAAAGACTGTTCATATTACCTTGCAATACTGAAGCTCCATCATCTCCAACACACAACAATTTTTTTGAAATCGTCATACTATCTAGACCTCCATATTCAATTAGATTTTTCTTGAGAATCTCATATATATATTCTACATTTGCACTTCATGCCATTTTAGAAATAGATAGTAGTAGAGGTTGGCAAACAAGATTGTGTATAATATAAACATGCATACATATCCAAGAAATATTATCAACTATTGTAACTTCATTTAATGACACTACAATACAAGTTGACTCTTATTTTTTCCGTTACATCTTCTTTTTCAAATACAACAAAACAGCTTGTCCATTCCCATCTTTTGTTTAATGAATACTGACTATTGGGATAGTTTCAAACTTTTAGAAAGTGCAACAAAGTACTCATTGAGGGGTAGTCTATCATAGGATGCCTTCTTTTGAAAATATAAAGTACAACACTTAACTGAATTTTTTTTCCCATTTTTCAAATTTCCAATAATCTTCCAAGATAAAATCTAATAGAACCTTTAACTTTAGTAGGCTTCATCTATATTTTCTCCTAATAATTATATATTTCAAGATTTTTAACATGTTGGAATTTATTCAAAATTTTTCCAAACCACCACTGGTTTTTCAACTCTATCTATCTTTTATCTTTTTGTAAACTTTATCAATGTGTTTTTTTATGATGTCAAGTTTTAATTATAACCTCTTTTCCTCATTTATTGTACTGCAAATCTTGCATCTACATTCTACTAGAGGTTCACCTTCAATTATATTGGGCACTAGTTCTATGAATGGAGACTTTAAGGCCCAATCTAACTGAAAATCCCTAGATAAAGTCCATCTATGATCATTTTTTGGAATTGGTTTTCCTTTTCTCTTTTTGTGTAGCATTATCATCTACACCTGTGATATTCTCACCAAACTCTAGGTTCATTATATCATTATGGCTACTATGGGTATCTTCATGTACTTGTAAATAATCTTCAAGTTCATTGTCATCTAAAATATCAGGCTCTCCTACTTCTTTAATATGCCCTATAGGTTGTCAATCTTGTAACTATGGTTGATTTTGTGATGATGTGTCTTCTTCAGTAAATCATGATGATGAAACTTGTTGATGTTCACCACCAAAGTATGATTGATAACATTTTCCTTTTTGTAAGACTTTCTTCAATTTCCCCACATTCAAGTGTCCTACTATTCTTCTGATTTGACATCTTCAACCAAATAAAGGCTTCCAAAAAAATATTGAACCTACTGATATGGAAGGAAGGATACATATTATAGTATAGACTAGTAACTATAGCTAGTAATAAATAATTTGATTCTTTGGTCCTAAAAATCAAATATGAATATAAAATCATGTTCAACATCTCCCAATAAGTGCCCATTATATTAATAATTTGTCTTGACTCCCCACTTAATAAGAATGAACTAAAAATTGTAGAATTTTGATTAATTAGTAACACTTGTATATGAGCAATGTTAGTATGCTAATAGAAACCAAATTTAAATAAAGCTTCTACAAACTAAACAAAATTCATAAACTTCAAGATAGACTAAGATGAGCTCTCAATTGAGAATATGAGCCATTAATGGACTCTCTCAATAAGAAGCTCTCTTGTTGAGTAGCTTTATCTAAATGGATAGGATGTATGCTCAATATGCTTCCAAAGGCTTCAATGGATGATTGTGTTTTCTTGGGTGTGGATAGATGGCTTTAGTATGGATTTGGCTCTCAAAATAGCATTATAACTTTACTTCATGGATTGTGTTATTTTGCAAAGGGGAAGGATCCAATTTATAGGCAAGAGGCTTGAGGGATTGAGGGCTAAGATGCAAGGATGGGAAAAAGCTTATGGAGGGCTCAGATTGCATGAGAGGAGAGCCCATGGATTGTGCTTCCTTACAACCAATCAAGGAGTGACACATGTCACATGGTGAGAGGATGGAGGAAAGGGGAAGGATGACTCAACAAAGGAGGCTCAAGGGATAAAATCTTCATAAAGACCCTCATAATGACTTGTAAGAGCAATAAAAGGGCTTGTAAGAGTCATTTATGGCCTAGTGGACTTCATAAAGTTTTATGGTTGAGATATTTTGAGGGTGATGAGAGCAATTTCGACTTGGACTTGATTAGGAAGGTTTTAAGCTTGTTTAGGCTTGTGCAAATGATTAGAGGATGGATTAGGATGGTTTAGGATTAGCTTAGGGATAGGCAAGTGGATGGCATTTAATGAGGGTGGGTGAGGGAGGAGATATTTGTTAACTTTGGCTTGGGTTAGTAAGTCTTAACCCATGTTTAGGGAATGTGACAAGGTTAGGAAGGGATTAGGATTAGGTTTAAAGACATCTTCTAGAAGAGTCTAGACTTTGGATGAGGATAAAGACTTTCTAGAATAGTCTAGAATTTCCTAGGATGAGGATAAAGACTTTCTAGAAGAGTCTAGAACTTCTTAGGATGAGGATAAATTAGATTTTTAGGAAATAAATAAAGTTTTATTTATTTCAAGGGTTTGGGTTGAGGAGATATTTATTAAAACTTTTTTAATAAACATGAGGATTAATATTTAACTTTAATTAAATATTTTGAGTTGGGATTAGGGGTAGGAAATGATGGGATTAGCCTTTAATTGAAATTAAAGAAGGATTAGAAGATTTTGGAAGAGGTTATTGGTCATAAGGAAATTGGCCAAGTTTTGGGCAAAAAATAAATTTTTTTATTTATTTTAGGATTTTTGGTCAATTTATTAATTAAATAATTAATAAATAAGGAAATAATGTTTAAATAAGATTTAAACATTTTTGGGAGGGATTCCTTAATTAAATATTTTTAATTAAGATAAAGGGATTTAATGGTATAAAAAATTAATTAATTAATTAAATAATTAATTAATTAATAAATGATGATGTCATCAGGACTTTTTCAGAAAATAAAAATACTTTATTTTCTAAAGGATTTTTAGGTGTCTACATTTTGCCCCTCTTTGATGTGATGCCGCAAGTGGCATGGCATCAAAGATAAGAAAATAAGATGCGCAAGGCTAGAGCAGAAGAGGAGAGAATGGACTGCGAGTTGCCCCTTCAAGAAGGCGGCGGGGAGAGAAAGTGAGGCTCGATGGCTTCTTGAAAAGTATAATAATCTCGGATGAACAAGGAAACTCATATTGGCAAAGAGAAGGGGCTAAATTAGCTCAAACTCTCAGTATGGGAGAATGATAAAGGAGAATCAAATGCAGAAGAGGAAGGAAGCTTAAGACTTTAGGGAAGGTGGAGGATGAAGGAGCAGAGCGCTATAAAAAGGAATCCAGGATAGGGAGATGGATGAGGGGATTATAAAGTTGATGCAACAGGATTTCAAAGAGTCAGATTGGTGGAAGATGGGTTTCGAAGATTCCTAGGACTAGGATTGTGGATCTCGAAAGATGAGGCTTGGTGGATTGATTTGGATTGGTGGATCCCTAAGACTAGTATTGTGGATCCCTAAAGCTAAGAGTGATGAGTGATTCAAAGAGATACTGATGCATAAGCTAGGGTAGGAGAGACGGATGCTGGATATGGATGCTGGATATGGGTGGGGGATAATGGAGATGAAGGAAAACCATTGAAGCTTTTTGAGCGGGGGGATACTTCAAAGAGAAGTACCACCATGTAGTTGAGCACTAGATTTGCTATAAGACTATTGGTTAATTGCCAAGGTTACCAAGAACATCAAGGCCTGTTCACCAACTGTCCAGAGAACTGACAAACTGACTCGAAACAAACACGCAAGGGTTGCCCGAGCATCACACATGAATCCCAGAGGAAGCAGTGCGAAACCGACACTAGGTAACCCACAAGCAGAAAAGAAAAACAAAAGAAAGACTTGATCAAGACCTTACACTCTAATTGCCCCATTCGCAGCATACCATGATATGGAAGATCGTGGCAACCTTGAGGAGAGAACAAGGAGATTGCTTGGAAAAGATACTTCAAGACCCAAAAGGGGAGATTCCAAATCAAAAGAAAGTGAAAATCCAAAAGAGAGCCGTTTGCCAATGAGATGGGTAGGACGAGGTACTAACGGACCAAGATTAGACTTGAGGAAAGCTATATCCTACAAGGACCTATCGGAGAGCACCTAAGTTGGTGGATCGGGATGAGTGGTACGTCTGGCAAGCTGAACTAAGAAGGATAACACTTTGGTGACAGGAGATCTAGCTAAAGGATGCATTGAAATAGCTAAACAAGCTGTGTGGTGTGTACAAGATGCTGATCAAGGATGAAATGACACGAAAGCTGGATAGATACAATGGTACTAAGTTAAAGAGGATGTACAGGTTGACCGACCAAGATATGTTTTGGTTTTTTGTGAGATGGAAATGTTTGTGAAGGATGGGATGTCTATAATAGTTGATAGGTGGATAGGTAGATGGTTTGCAAAAAGCTTAAGGAAAATGGAATTCTTTGGGTGCATGTGATAGGATACAAGCTAGGATACAAGATTATCTACAATTTGGAGTATGGTACAAGCTTTGGACAAGATTTGGATATACAAGGTATGGTACAAGATTTACAAGGTATAATACAAGCTTTCGTACAAGATTTTACAAGCTGTATAGGAGGTATTTACAAGCTTCATCAGATTTTGGATATTTGGTTGGAACACCAAGGGAACAAGCAAGTGTGTCTAATGGGATGGTGGGTGAATGGATGAGGGATAGGATAGTGATAGATAATGGATTAGTCTTTAGTACACAAGGTTCCTGAATTACCAGATTTTCACCAAGGTACCTATCCAAGGCGCTTGAATTGCCAAGTTTTCACCATTGGACGATTATTTCTCTTTACTACTTTTTTTTTTTTTTTTTTTTTTTTGTATTTTTCAAAAGCTAGGTATACCAAGGATCTTCAAGCATAGAACTTCTTGAGATGAATGATGTTAGTAGGATCATTCAAGAGTTCTCCTTCCGGTGTAGATAGCTGATAGGCTCCGGAGCCAAAGCAATCAGTGACAACATAAGGACCAAGCCATGTAGGTTCAAACTTGCCTTTCTTTTCTCGATCTGCTTGGACTTTCATGTTTTCTTTAAGGACCATGTCACCTGGCTGAAAGTGTCATGGAAGCACCTTCTTGTTGAAATTCCTTTTGAGACGAGTTTGATAGACTGTGAGATGATCATAGGCTTGTTTTCGCTTCTCATCTAAGAGATCTAGCTAGGTGAGCCGAGCTACTCTATATTCTTCATCTGATATTTGCCCTTGCAAAGATATGCGCAAGGAGGGAAGTTCAACCTCTATAGGTAGTACCGCTTCGGCACCATAGACTAGGGAGTATGGAGTTGTGCCTGTGGATGTACGGAAGGAAGTTCGATAGGCCCATAGGGCTGGATTTATTTGTACGTGCCAATCACGGCCGGAATCATTGACAACTTTCTTTAGAATTTTGAGGAGGGTTTTGTTAGTTGCCTCTGCCTGGCCGTTACCTTGTGGGAAATATGGGCTAGAAAAGCGGTGATGGATGCGAAGGGAAGTGCATAATTCTTCCATGTTGATATTTTCAAAGTTACCTCCATGGTCGATGAAGATGGTGGATAAGATGTCGAAGCGGCAAACAATGTGGTACAAGATGAACTTGGAGACCTGAACTCCTGTAGCTGAGACTAGGGGGACTGCTTCCACCCATTTAGTGAAATAGTCTGTAGCTGTTATTATCCATTTATGTCCATCAGATGAGAGGGGTGTGATAGTTCCAACTAGATCAAGGCCCCAACAAGCGAAAGGCCAAGGTGGTGCAATAGGTTGTAGATCCTATGCTAGAGCGTGCACAAGATTTGCATGCTACTGACATGGGAGACACTTTTTGACAAAGTCACAGGAGTCTTCTTCAATGGTAGGCCAATAGTAGCCTGCTCTAAGGATTTGTCACGCTAGGACAATACCACTCATGTGGGCACCGCAAAGTCCAGAGTGTACTTCCTTTAACACCATCGCGGCCTCATTTTGGTCTAAACATCGAGAGAGAGTATCGTGATAACCCCGACAATATAGGGTATTGGCTATGATAACATAGCGGGATGATCTTCGGATGAGGTTCTGGCGTTGGGTACGTGTGAGCTGAGGGGATATGATACCATCATTAAGGTAAGCATGAATCTCATGGTACCAAGGGGATTGGAGACCAACCAAGATACAAACACGGTTTGAATCCTTATTCGCATAGGCGGGTGTGAGGAGTTGCTCCACTAAAAACTCATACTGTGTAGCTGCTTGGGGAATTTCCAAGAGCGAGCCTATAGTAGCCATAGCATCTGCTGCTTTGTTCTGTATTTGAGGCACTTGTGTAAACTGAAGCTTTGTAAAATGTTGGGTTAGCTGATCAACTAGCTCTTTGTAGGGTAATAGCTTTTCATCTTTGGTTTGATATTCATTTAGGGCTTGCTTGATGATGAGCTAAGAATCGCCAAAGATTTGTAGCTCAACAATGTTCCATTCTGTAGCTATCTTTAATCCTGCTATGAGGGCCTCATATTCAGCTATATTGTTGGTGTTAGGGAATTGTAGCTTGAAGGCTTTTGGAATGTAATCTCCTTGAGGTATGACCAACAATATTCCTGCCCCTGATCCATGAGATGTGTATGAGCCATCAAAATAAAGTTTCCATGGGGGTTGTTCTTCAATTAGACAGATATGCTCATCTGGAAATTCTGTGATCAACGGATAAGCATCTATTAGAGGTGCATCAGCTAGGTGATCTACTATAGCTTGCCCTTTGATTGCCTTTCTATCCACATACTGGATGTCAAATTCACTAAGGAGCATAACCCATTTGGCCAAACGGCCTGTAAGTGTTGTTCTAGAGAGCATATACTTGAGAGGGTCAATCTTGGAGAGTAGTTGGATTGTATGACTTAGCATGTAATGGCAAAGCTTTTGAGTTGAGAAGACAACTGCCAAACAAGCTTTTTCCATAGGAGTGTAATTGAGTTCATAACCAACTAGGGTTCTACTGATGTAGTAGATGGCTCTTTCTCTGTTGTAGTCATCAAGCTGTGCTAGAAGTGCCCCTAGAGTAGTAGGTGTTACTGATATGTACAAAATTAGGGGACGACCAGGAATTGGTGGAACCAAGATAGGGGGATTGATGAGATACTGCTTGAGATGGTCGAAGCTGCACTAACATAAAGGATCCCACTTGAAGTTCTCATCCTTCTTCAGTAAATGTGAAAATGGTGTACACTTATCTGCAAGCTGGGAGATGAAGCACCGAACAGATTAGAGCTTTCCTTGAAGAGAGCGAAGCTGTCGCAGTGTCTGGGGAGGAGGCATGTCTAAGATAGCCTTGACCTTCTTGGGGTCGATCTCTATACCTCATTTAGAAACTATGAAGCCTAGAAGCTTGCCAGATGTGACCCCAAAGACACATTTCTTGGGATTCAGCATGAGATGATATTTGGCTAACCTATCAAAGACTTTCTCCAAGTCAGCAAGATGATCCATGAAGGTATGAGACTTGACCAAGATATCATCCACATAATCCTCCAAAATGCTATGGATGAGATCATGAAAAATGGCTGTCATAGCTCTTTGATAGGTAGCCCCAGCATTCTTTAGGCCAAAAGGCATCATGTTGTAGCAAAAGGTTCCCCAAGGGGTAGTGAATGCTGTCTTATGTTGATCCTCTTCTGCAATCTTGATTTGATTATACCAAGAAAATCCATCCATGAGGAACAAAATTTCATGTCCAGCTGTAAGATCTACAATCATATCTATGTTGGGCAAGGGAAAATCATCTTTTGGACAAGCTTTGTTAAGATCTCTAAAATCAGTGCAGATTCTGATGTCACCGGAAGGTTTAGTGACAGGGACCATGTTGGAGATCCACTCTAAGTAGTCGATAGGTCGGATAACCTTAGCAGCTAACATTATTTCTAATTCAACTTTGACCAATAATGCCACCTTGGGGTGCATTTTTCTAAGCTTTTGTCTGATGGGCTTGATCTTTGGATCAACTGCAAGATGATGAACTACAAGCTTTGGATCAAGTCCTAGCATGTCCTGATATGACCATGCAAATCGGCCAATGTTCTCTCTTAAGACCTCAAAGAGGAGGTCAGCTTGGTCTTGTGATAGGGATCCAGCAATGTGAACAAGTCTGGGGATCTCTGATGAACCAATGTTGACTTCTAAAGTATCCTCAATTAGAATAGAAGACACCTCTGGTCGATTATCTTGAGGAGGCAATGCTAAACCCTCATGTTCTTCTGGATTTTCTTGCTGAGGGGTTCTCTTCATTGCCTTAGCTAGTCTTAGATTCACCTTAGTTCCAGTTTTGGGTGTATCAGAACTAGGTTGGGGATTTTCTCCAAAATACCCCTTGGGATCTAGCTTGTAGATATAGGCAGAATCTGGCTTTGTTTTCTTGTGAGGAGTTTCAGCTCCCATGAATCTTAGAAGTGCCTCCTTTGATGTGAACTCATCGATGTGTATGACACTTGGTTGGTCCCAATCTATGAGTTGTGGATGGGTGAGTGGTAGGTCAATGAGGTGGATGGATAGTTCTGGGAGAACAGAGTCTCCGAGGGAGATTTGGTCTAGGATATCGTCGTAGGCTCTCTTTTCAACTTCCCCAGGAATGTCTTTGATTTCATCAAGGTTGCGGTGAATGTTCGAAAAAGCGTGACCGTTCTCATTGGTGCCCCCAGTTGTGGGTATGCCAAAGCCAAGACCTGACTTCGATTCCCACTTATGTGCGTCGATGGGGCACTGTATGCCTCTTTCTTCTAGTCCTAGACCACCACCTTGATAGTTCCATTTGTCAGTGATGAGCTTATGTTCTTGGGGATACTTTTTGCTGAAGTGATCAAGGTGTGCTTGATTTCTTTGAGGTGCATCCTTATGTAACCATTTGTTGATATCTGGAGTGAGCTCCTCATGAAGAGGGATTTTTGAGGATACAAAGGTTGTTGGGCCAAACTGTTTGTATCAAGGAGCTTAGCTTTGTGATATGTCGGTCGCCCATGGGCATGTGGATCAAGTGGGAGTGCCCCGACAGCAAATGCATCTGACAGACTATACTCTCCACAACCTTTGTTATTGATCTTCACGGTAGACAGGGTAGAGGCGAGGATGGTTTCTGGGTCATTATAAGTGTGGGATGAGCTGGCGATGGATGTGCCGATATCAATTCCAGGGCAATGGTTTGTATATGAAGCTTCAACCGCATTGCAGTAAGCAAAGGGTTCTAGATCGGCATGGATGGTTACCTCAGTGCCTTGATGCGGAGATTTGATGCACTGATGGTAAGTGGATGGAACGGCTTTCATGGCATGAATCCATGGGCGATCGAGGAGGATGTTAAATGGTAGGTTTAGATCAATAACATGGCAGAGTGTCTCTTGGATGACTGGCCCAACCTTGATTGGCAGCAAAATAGTTCCTTCTGTGGTTCTTTCCAAGTTGTCATAAGCTTTGATGGTGATAACCTCACTGATGATATCTGCCTCAGTATACCCAACTTGTTTTATGAATTTTAGGGTGCAAATATTCAAGGCTGATCCATTATCTATCATTACTCTTTTTACAGCAAAGTTGGATACCATGATGGCTATGCGAAGCGGAAGGGTGTGATCTGGGTCGACCATGGGTATGTCGGTGGGTTTGAACGATAGGGCACATGAGGATGAGAGGTGTCCAACAAGATTATGAAAATCAGTAGCATTGATATCAGAAGGGACACGAGATTCTATGAGAGCACTGTCAAGGATGTTCTTGTACACAGGACTAGTGCGAAGAAGGTCTAAAATGGAGATTTGGGCTGGCATGTTCCCAAGGTGTTCCAAGATATTGTACTGGCTTTTTGATGGAGCTGATGGTGTTGGTGTAACAGGTGGGCCTGCGATGTTAAATTGCGCTCTTCGAGTGGTTACTGCACACTCATTGTTTGGTCCTTGGATATTGATAACATTGACGGAAGGCTCTTTCTCGAATATACAACCTATAAGGCTACCATAGTCTATATAGGATGAAGTGTGGTCATTGTTCTTCCCATGCTGTTGGTTTGGCTGACGGTTGTTGGTGTTGTTGTTGTTGGTTTGGATAGGTGCTTTTCCAGGATATTGGTTGTGGTGTGGAGGAAAAGCATTTTGATAGATCTGTAAGTCTGCATTGGGAGAGGTTTGGGCACCAACAGTGATTTCCTTCCGATCAATGAGGTCCTGCACATAGTCTTTCAGTTTCATGCATCTGAGGGTAGTGTGACCTTTTACCCTATGAAATTTGCAGTACTCATTATCTTTGTACCATGAAGCTTTGGATTGTCTTGGGTCAATTTGCTGGGTAGGAGGAAATTTGATGAGGTTTTCTTTGACTAATTTCTCAAAAATGACATCCAATGGCTCACCAAGGGGTGTATAGTTTCTAGGTGTAGGTTGGAATCTAGGCTTTTGTCCTGCAGCTACATTGATGGCATTAGCTTGATTGCTAGACCTTTGAAAGTTGGGTCTTGGAGTGTGGTTTTGATAGCTTTGGTTATTCTGTTGTTGGTAGTTGATAGCTTGTTGATTTTTTGGTTGATATGGTGGGTTGGACTGGTTGTGAGAAGGACCAACAATATTCACATGTCTGGTGTCAGTGACACCATCTGTTGCAACGTGCTTGTTTTTGTTCCAATACCTAGACTTGTGATTGGAATGTGATTGATTTTGGTTGGCTTCCTTGTAAAGCTTGACCACACCATCTTTAATGAGTCCTTGCTCAAGGATCATTCCTTTCTCTATGATATCTTTGTATGTTTGCAAACAGTTCATGGTCATGTGGTGAGCCAAGCTAGGATGGGCATTATCAATAAACATTTTCACAACATGGCGTTCTGGAAAGGTGCAGGATATGCAGGTGGTAAGGGTTTGCCATCTTTGCAGGTATTTGGCAAGGCTTTCTCCACCTTTTTGCTTGGTGTGGACAAGATCAACTATTGATAGCTCTGTTTCAACAAGATGGGCATATTGGGCTACAAATGCCTCAGATAATTCAGCAAAGTTTTTAATTGTACCATAGGGGATTCTATAAAACCATTCAAGAGCTGGTCCAGCTAAGCTTTTGGGAAAAAGGCGCAAGAGGAAGACATCATTGTATGCTACGTCCTGGTAGTGCATGTAAAATTCTTTGATATGTGTGACAGGGTCTCCTTTTCCTCTGAATTTGTCAAATTTGGGTACCTCAAAGTGTTTGGGAAATGGTGTCATGGTAATGGCTCTATCAAATGGGTAAGGACACACATTCTCAAACTTGAATGTCTTTGGATCATTCCCTTCTTGGATGGCTTTCAGAGCTATCTTCATTTGCTCCCATTCTGAATTGATAGGTGATGGCTGGGGTGCCCCCAATGTAGGAGTGCCTTGAGGTAGGTATGTGCTGGATGGGGCCACTGAATATGGATGGCTATGAGGGATTTGCTAATAGGGATTGTACATTGTTTGGGCAGCTGCATGGTGGATGACAGGTTGTTGAGGGGGAGGTGGCGCATATTGCTGCATGTGTTGTGAGGCTTGCTGTTGATATGGGATTTGAGGTTGGGATTGAGGAACATAAGCTGGCTGTGGGATAAATGGATTACTTTGTGGAGGTAAGGTATAAGATGGTTGAGAGGCTTGGGGAAAGGATCGGGGGGCTTGTGGGGTTTGACCAATATATGTGGGTTGTGCCCCCATTTGGGATGGTATCTGCAAATAATTGGTGGTTGGCTAGGGTGGTGGATTACCTCCTAGAAGTGGCATTGAAAAGTAGTTGGTAATTGGAGGTAATGGATTAGTTGGTGGTGGAGGTGGTGGGAATTGAAAGCTTGGGAATGGAACTGATGGGGTTTGATAGCTTTGTGGTTGGATTTGGAAGCTTGGTAGAGTGGTGGTAGGGGTTGGGGTCACTTGGGAGTTTGGTAGAAAATTGGTAGTAGCTTGTGGGATTTGATAGCTTTGTGGAGTGAGGGTAGTAGCTTGTAGATTTGTGGCTAATGGTATTGAGCTCCCAAGACTTAATGGAAATGATGGGATTGTGCTTTGGGCTGCAGTGAACAAGCTAGGGGTGATGAAAGGTTGATTACATGGCCCCATGGGTGGCATCCCTGTTGTATATTGCTGAGGTTGGCCAAAGATGCTAGCACTGATTTGGGAGATGGGTGGATTTGGAAGGCTAGGTTGGGGAGCAGAAGCAGCAATAGTGAAGGGGGTGAACGATGAGCTATTTTGGGTAAAGGGGGTTTGGAGCAGAGATGTATGAACCAAGGATGGAGTGGTGGTGGATGAGTTGGCTTGCGGCATGGAGATTTCAACTTGGGTGGATGATGGTATGTTTGGGTCTGTTAGATCATATGGATTGGCTGGAGGCTCTTCTTTTGGCATATATTGAGGATAATTTGGATCATAAGAGCCTATGGGTGGTGGTAGCTGCCCAAACAATGGGTGAGATGGATCTGATAATGGAGGGGGTCTTCCAAAGTCAAAGGTTCCTACATTTTCCCTTCGAAAATTAGCCATGATTGTCTCTTTGTTCTTGTCTATAATGGCATTTACCAATACTGCATTTCTTGGTTGGTTCATGAAAGCTTCAATGTCATTACATGATGGCATAGCTTTCTCTAGGTTGAAGGATGGCTGAGTGCTCAAGGGGGGTGAGGTTGTTCGATCCAAATGATAGGGCTCCATTGTTTCTTTCTTCTTGGCTAAGCGAGTGACGGGTGGCATGAAAAATGCTCCTAGGGATGAGATGCAATAATGCTGATGGATGCAAAAGGGGGAAGGCTTCTCTATGCAAATGATTTCCTAGGTTAAGGCAAAGCTATATGACAAAACCTAAGGAGGATTGGGTTGGAGATTCTAACTTCAAAGATATGTTGCCAAAGCACGAAAGGTCTTCTTTCCTATGTGCAAGCTTGGTGGTGATTGTGTCAACTTAAGGATAGACTGATGATCCTTTAGGAAGAACACGAGATTGACCACTTGTGGATCCCAACCTTTAGCTCAAGGTGATGAGGGATAACAAGTGACAAAGCTGGATTACCCTAGACAAAGCTCTGTCAAAGGGATAACCTTGGTGAGATTGATGGATTTGAAAGATTTTAGGAGTGGCAAACTTTTTGGCAAAAGTGACAACAATTTTGAAGGCTTGGATGTGAGGTTTTGATTGCTGGCTAGATGGTTTGATTCTAAATGAGATGGATGAGCTAATAATGCTTAAGGGGATAACCTAAGATGGCTGGCTTTTCTACAAAGATGACTCTAAAGTGAAGCTAATCCAAGAAGATGTGGAGAAACAAGGGTGTCTAATCATAGAAATCATGCCTAGTTGGTAAGGCATAAGCAGGATTAACTCCTGGATGTTGGCTAAATTTGATGGTGCGCTCTAACCATGCCTCTTGAAGTGCTTCGTCGGTAGCTTTGTCCTCTGCTTTGTGGAGTTTGGCAATTCGTGGGCTTGGTGTTATTTCTTTTCTCTTGGCTAAAAGTTCTTGGTATGCTAGAGATGGTTTGAGTTTAACTTTGTGGAACTTCTGTTTGGGTTTGGGTTGCTCTGACATCAATTTTTGAATCTGCTTGGCTTTGAGAGATCTTGGTTGTTTTGCTTCAACTCGTTCAACTTCTAGAATAGGCAGTGACTACGCTAAGTATGCCCTAAGCTAGGATTGACCAAGTTTGGCAAACATTCATTCAATAAATAAAAGATCAAGCAATAGATAGAAACAACCAGATAGAAGTTTTTGATTCTCAGAAAGTGATACTTGCGCCAAGGAGTGTGTATGTTCTAAAAATGTTTCGATTAGTCACCTCAAACACATTAACATCCTAGATGGTTGTCTACAAGGTTGACAGTTGGTTTAGCTAAGGAGTCCTCGATATACCCAAGGTACGTGAGGCCCAAATCCGTAGATGAGACCAAAAAGATGTCACACAGCCGAGAGGAGCGGTAACCCACTTCTCCTCTTTCACTTCGCAAGGGTATAAAGTTCCTTGAGGCTTAGCCTGAGTGACAAAATCTTGATCCCAAGAGAGGTGTCTTTCGATTCACCTCCCAATTCTTATACTCTGCCAGAACGCTGGAGTTGAGGTCGTCCAAGGGGTGATGAAATCCCCAAGCAGGCCTCCTAAAAAGAAACAAGGTTTTGGATCCTAATCTTATGCACCCAAGATGGCCTCAAAAGACGACAAGGGGAGAGAAGACTTGGATGACCTTGGGCTAAAAAACACGCTTGTTCTTTTACCAACTGACTCTTATGTGTGCTAATCTAGACTTTGCAAGCACTCATGTTTAAGAGAAAATGTTCAATTCCAACTTGAAGCGCCAACAAAAGTAAATCGATCAAAGAATGCAAACAATAAGAAGAGTTAGGGTCAACAAAAGCAAACTCGCGCGCCCAGAGGCCCTCCACGTCAAGTATCGATTAATTTTCTTTAAGGCATTCAAGATTGAGTGTGAGTTTGTTTTAAGCCCAAAACAAAAGTGTGTGAGATTCGATTTCAAGCGCGCGCCCGGATGCTCTCCACGTCAGTTGTTGTTCAATTTTAGTGCCCAAACTTGAAGTGTGATCGATTTAATCTAGAGTTTTGATCCTTTAAGAATTTTGATAAAGTTAAAGCAAAAATTCAAAGACCAAGTGAGTGAGTTAGATTGTGGAACATTTAACACCTTTTTCAAGTAGACCCATCCCCATAAATGGCGCTGAGATTGCAACCAATGGTTAATATTTGATGGGTGATTAGAAAAGAGGTGAGTCCAAGGGACTACTCAAATTGATTTTTGCAAATTTGTATTTTAACCTAACAAGGTTTCTTAAATGTCCAAAAATCAAACTTTACCTAGATTGCATGTGGAAAAGAGATTTGTTTTGTTCAATTTTTAGAAGCTCCAAATGAAGTGTTTGATATTGCAATGGTTATTTGATCCTTAGAATTCAAGATTGGATTTGTTGTTTTAACCATGCATTCAAGGAAAATTTAATTTTAATCCATGGCATTCAAGAGTGATTTTAGCAACATGCATTCAAAGAAAAGTGGTTAAACATTCAAGTGTTTTCTTTTGAGCATTCAAGATTGAGATTTTGTGTGTTGTTTTAAGAACTTTGAAGTGCTTTGTTTTAACCTTAGATAATTCAAGATTGTTTTGGACTCCAAAGTGAAAATGACTCTTTGGACTTTGGTTTTCATTCAAGATTTTGTGTTCTAGTTTGCATATTTTAAGCCCAAAAATGATATTCCTAGATTGTTTTGATGCATGAAAATCCTAAGAAACATTCAAGATTTTGCAATAAGACATTTGTTTGGAACAAATAACAAAGCTTTTAGGACAATTTTTGGCAACCATTTAGGACTCTTAGTTTTCATGAGATTTTTTAAAAGAACTTTAGTGTGCACTTAGTGTTGATTTTGAACCTTTTGAAATGGAAACTTGAAGTTCTTTTTAAATTCCCAAAAATGAAGTGTTCCTAATTTTGCATGAATGCATCTAAAACCTTGATGTTGCAAGGATGCAAATGATTAGATTTGTTTAGTTTCACTTGTTAAAAGATTTTTTCTTTCTTGCAAATTTTTAATTTTTCAATGGATTTAAGTATGATTTGGGGGTTCATTTTAAGCACTAAAAAGAAGTGTGTATGATTTTGCTTCCTTAAAAAAAATGGTCAAGATCTCCCACAAGAAGAAGAAGAAGAAGTAGATGGAATAAGAAGAATATAGACAAGAAGAGAAAGAAGAATTTCAAGTTCTTTGTCCACCTATAAGCTTGAAAAATCTGCAAACACTATGAGATAAATTATGAGTTCCTTTGTCTTCTTCATGCTCATGTGGACCTACAAAACCAATTTATACAATCCTACCAATCACAAAAACAAGAAAAATTAGCCAAAATCAGCAAATAACATACAAAACTTGACTAAAAAAGCTAATGAAGATGACCCATGCGGGGTCCCACCGGGCGTGCCAAAATGTATATGAGCAATGTTAGTATGCTAATAGAAACCAAATTTAAATAAAGCTTCTACAAACTAAAAAAAATTCATAAACTTCAAGATAGACTAAGATGAGCTCTCAATTGAGAATATGAGCCATTAATGGACTCTCTCAATAAGAAGCTCTCTTGTTGAGTAGCTTTATCTAAATGGATAGGATGTATGCTCAATATGCTTCCAAAGGCTTCAATGGATGATTGTGTTTTTTTGGGTGTGGATAGATGGCTTTAGTATGGATTTGGCTCTCAAAATAGCATTATAACTTTACTTCATGGATTGTGTTATTTTGCAAAGGGGAAGGATCCAATTTATAGGCAAGAGGCTTGAGGGATTGAGGGCTAAGATGCAAGGATGGGAAAAAGCTTATGGAGGGCTCAGATTGCATGAGAGGAGAGCACATGGATTGTGCTTCCTTACAACCAATCAAGGAGTGACACATGTCACATGGTGAGAGGATGGAGGAAAGGGGAAGGATGACTCAACAAAGGAGGCTCAAGGGATAAAATCTTCATAAAGACCCTCATAATGACTTGTAAGAGCAATAAAAGGGCTTGTAAGAGTCATTTATGGCCTAGTGGACTTCATAAAGTTTTATGGTTGAGATATTTTGAGGGTGATGAGAGCAATTTCGACTTGCACTTGATTAGGAAGGTTTTAAGCTTGTTTAGGCTTGTGCAAATGATTAGAGGATGGATTAGGATGGTTTAGGATTAGCTTAGGGATAGGCAAGTGGATGGCATTTAATGAGGGTGGGTGAAGGAGGAGATATTTGTTAACTTTGGCTTGGGTTAGTAAGTCTTAACCCATGTTTAGGGAATGTGACAAGGTTAGGAAGGGATTAGGATTAGGTTTAAAGACATCTTCTAGAAGAGTCTAGACTTTGGATGAGGATAAAGACTTTCTAGAATAGTCTAGAATTTCCTAGGATGAGGATAAAGACTTTCTAGAAGAGTCTAGAACTTCTTAGGATGAGGATAAATTAGATTTTTAGGAAATAAATAAAGTTTTATTTATTTCAAGGGTTTGGGTTGAGGAGATATTTATTAAAACTTTTTTAATAAACATGAGGATTAATATTTAACTTTAATTAAATATTTTGAGTTGGGATTAGGGGTAGGAAATGATGGGATTAGCCTTTAATCGAAATTAAAGAAGGATTAGAAGATTTTGGAAGAGGTTATTGGTCATAAGGAAATTGGCCAAGTTTTGGGCAAAAAATAAATTTTTTATTTATTTTAGGATTTTTGGTCAATTTATTAATTAAATAATTAATAAATAAGGAAATAATGTTTAAATAAGATTTAAACATTTTTGGGAGGGATTCCTTAATTAAATATTTTTAATTAAGATAAAGGGATTTAATGGCATAAAAAATAAATTAATTAATTAAATAATTAATTAATTAATAAATGATGATGTCATCAGGACTTTTTCAGAAAATAAAAATACTTTATTTTCTAAAGGATTTTTAGGTGTCTACAACACTTACCTCTAACATGACTCTCATATGACTTCTTCATTGTCAATCAAATTTGAGAGATCGGAACTGAACAAATTGTGTAAACTAAAGTTATTTATGAATGTATTTATAACACTCCTAGGCCCCTTGGACCATTCTTCATAAAATTTGATAGGAATCTTATATGGTAGACATGAAATATTTCGTGAATCTTGTGTAGTCGTGACATGTTTTATGTAATTTTTAAGGTGACTATGGTACATCCAATCATTTTCTATGATTAAAAAAGGAGGTGAAATGGTTGGGATTTAAAATACATGTTTTGAAAAATGGAAAGCAAAATGGCCACTTCTTCCAAAGTGTATTTATAATACCAAGGGTGAATTAATTGTGTTAAATAGGACATGCTTGAAAATCATGGCAAAATTGATAGACTTAAGCATGTCCTAAAAATAGAATCCACCGGTGATTGTGCTAGGGTGCAGTCCAATAATGTATAAACAAATTGATGATTGACTAGGGTGGTGGATCCAATAGGTGGAAAAATTTGGTGACATGGCTAGACTTGTATGCATTTTTTATTTGCCAAATCCATGTTCACTAACTATTGGTGAATATTAAGCACTAATGAAAACATTGCAAAGAATTGCATAGAGGTATGTGAGCTTCATAGCCATTCTTATATATTAGAAAAACTAGATATAGATCTAAGCTAGTATGCTCTCATTCAACAAATAATAGCTCATATCACTTGTGAAATGTTGAAAGTCTTATTGGAAAATAAGATACTAGGGGGGTGAATTAGGATCTGTAAAAGATTTTCACTATTTATACAATATATCAGATTAACTATATTCACTCCTAATCCATCTCATATATTAGATCTCATGCCATATAATCATAAATTGTAATGCTAAAATGAAAATCTATCTAAGCATAACATCCACAAAAATAAACGCATAACACAAAGGATTTGGTAACCGAGAAACTCTTCAAGGTGAAGGTAAAATGGGGGTGGGGATGAAACCCACAATTCTTTACCATTGCAACAACATAGATTGCATGCTGGGGCTAAATTTTGATCACTTTTAATGATCTACCCTATAAGGGGTCTACTCAGTTAAAAGCATCACAAGATTATTAGGTCTCACCTTGATTAAAGGATTTTATACCTACAATGAAGTAAGGACTATGTTAGGATATTTAAATAAGATCTACTAAAACCATTTTGTTAAGAGATTTGTCTTGATTTATCTATTATAATATATCAATTCTCAATCCTTCAATTTTCTCTTAAAGTTGTTTATGGATCTCCTCTCTTCAATGTCTCAAACTAATCTTCTTAGCTAATATGCTTTGTTCTATCCTTCATTGCTAGGTTTCTTTATCTGATCTTCTTATTTGACTTAGCCTTCATTTCTCTATTCTAAGCTGTTTTACTCCTTCATGCTCACTTCTATTCACCATAATAATTTATGGTTAGAACCCTTCTTTAAATAGATAATTGTGGAAAGTTTTAGATCTTAATCAATGATCCATTCTCCATCCTTTTTTTGTTTTACCATTTTGATTTTTTTATTGGTTGATCTTCTTTTCTTGGGATTGATTCCTTTTGATAAAACATGTAATCTTCTCTTTAACTATCTCTATAATATTTAAACATCGCATAGAAGTCGGCTAAAATGATTTACATGAGTGTTTGTGCCATTACAAACTCATATGTCAAAATTAGTTTACTCTACAATTGAATGTTCTAACACTCAGTTATAAATAGCATTCACGATGGCACACAACTTCTATAGGCTTGACATATACTGGATCACTTGGCATTAATTAACTTTACATTTGTCAGTTTGCATTGTTTTACTTGGCATGTATGCTTGCTTAGTCTCTACTAGGGTGCTTGGCAACCTTTGACTAGTTTGACATGTGATGAAATATAAACAAGTCCTTTGTAGCTTGAGCTTCTCTAGATGGCTCTATCATAGTGATGACTAAACAACACTACCTTGGAAATGAATAAGTGTTTGACACTAATAAGAAACTTGGGCTTAGAAATCAACAATGAAATATGTCTAAAAATATGTACAAAAGTGAATTGGATAATAAACATCCACTTAATTTATACAAGACAAAGATTTATGTAATAACCCCTTTCAAGAGAAAGATCACCACCAAATGATATTCATTATTATTTTATTTTAAAAAGGAATCAATGCAACAAATTGATTAGTACCTTTTATAACATTTCACTCTACAATTGTTTTTTTAATATCTCTAATGTTCACACACCAACAATGTATAGTAACAAAAAAATTGTTAGCATGTACAATTAAGTAAAATTGGTACATTAATTTAAGACAATATATAATGATAAATTAGTAGTAATAAAAACCATACAATCACCATGTTGAATAACAAAGAGATGAAACTATAATCCAACCATACATGACATCAACATACCACCTAGAATACCTAGTATGATACGTCTACATGGATAACCACCTAGTAAGTTTTCACTATTACATATTACGAATTGATAGCCCATAAAATTACTTTTGGTTTCTAATGGTACTATTGATAAGAATATTTCTCACTTCAATATTTTAAAAATTTATGACATGCACAAAAAACTTGTAACAAAAATGCCTATAATAATTGAAGAGGTCACAATTGCATTGTTGGTCTTCCTTTTGATCTTTGTTTATGTTTGAGAGTGTCATCTTGTCTTAAGAGGTTTTTAGATGTTTAGGGTTTTTTTTACCTTAAATATCTTAAGATAAAGGAAAAAGCTCAAAAAACTTAACTTTTATAGAAACCATACCAAAAGACACATGAATACTAAATTGAGTTTTACAAACTTCCTAAAACTAATGAGAACTCATCAAAAAATCAAAATTACATTCAAAAGCTCATCATTAATAGGTAGTAAAGACTAGCTTATTTATTCCTTTAATCCTAAATTAATTTTAAACAATGTTCCATAGAATATATTAATTAGGTCAAATTCTAGGTTTCGAAGTTTTCAAAGGTCTCACTAATATAAAATAAAATATAATAATGTTATTTTTTCTATAATACACATTTGTAGATTATATATTCACCTTTGAGAGGATTTTTAGTATTTAATAAGGCTTCAAAAGCCTTAATCTTGTAAAAAGTGTTCAAAATTCCTTAAATTTAACTAAGTTTCATATGCATGCTTTAACAATTTAGGTTTCTTTTCACCATGTTTACAATTTGTTATGATGTTGATAGGGCAATTTTCAGCTTCAATGGAGGTGTACAAATGAATTTATGTGGTTTCTATCACCTTTACATTTAATTTCCATATTGAAAAGTATATATAATAAAAATATTCATGGCTAATTTTCTAATTTCAATGCCTCAAAAGTCTGGTTACAGGGTACTTTGACATGTAAATGCATCTTTAATAAATAAAAATTTATTTGTATTAAGGATGAACATTATCCACGAGAGAGTATATATGTAAATCTCATCCTTAAGGAGATATAAATGTTGTTCTCCCTTGGCTTAAACAAAGAAACACAACTATCATTAGCAAAAAGTATACTTCAAAATACTCTTTTTTCTGGGGTCTTGCATCTAATAGATAATCTCATTGATTAGTCTATGTGTTTTCTCTTTGATGTGTAACGATAAATCTATGAGATAATTAAAATATTACAAGGTATTTATTTTGGTCTAGGGTTCTCGAGATGAATATATCAACCTCCTAAAGTGGGGCAATGGTGTCAAGAAGATAATAATGACTATTTATATAAATCCCATATAAATTTTGTTGTGACCAGTAATAATGCTATGTATATTATCTTAGTTTGTATTTCATTTTCCACACTGAATGGTGGGATGCATGTTCTCACAAAGTGTCAAGAATTCACAAACAAATCCCTTATTTAATTAGCTTCTATTGAATCTAGCCTTCAATTTTTCATAATATTTGTTTCCTTCCAAAAAAAATTAATTTTGTGATTAATCCTAATGTATTATTTATGTATCAAGAAAGGACAACATATCTCTATTGGAATTTTGAAAGGATTGATCATTTTTCAATAAATTTTAGATAAGCTTGAAGGATATCTTGGCAATTTGACACCTTTTATCTAGATCTCTGAGCACTTAGAGGGTACTAAGCTCACATGAGATTGATATGCGATTCTGAGAAGAATGAGAAATCTATCATTTCATGGAAACTCTATACAAATTATTTATTTTTTAAAAATGGTGAATGTATTGTCACTGTATTTCTTTATGATTACTATCAATAATAATTCTCAAATAAAGTCATCAGAGTTTAACAAAAATCAAGTTCCAAATTTGTCCCCTCAATGAACTTGGTCTAGTGGTTTTGTTTGAGAAATGTAAACCTTGTAAATTCTATAAACCCTAGCCAAGAAACCCTTTAACACAATGAAATATGGGTGGTAGAGCCTCAAATTTGATTGGTGTTTTAAGATTTCAAAAACCCTATTCAAGAGCTATGATATTTTTCTTCACTTTTTAGTGGTTTTATGTGCTTACTAAATTTTGGTAACTACAAGCCTTAGACATTGTTGTCAACTAGATGAAGTGGGAAAAGCTTCATGAAGTACTATCATAAGAGACCAAATCCTAAAATACAAAATGATAGTAGCATGGTTCAAATATGGTATAAAGTCCTTTCAAGGCATTATAAATGGCATACATATCCCAAGCTTAAAATGTTAATAATTAGAGCTTAAGGGTAATATTCAATTATCATTTTTGAAGGTACTTTCATGTAGGATTAATTGAAACTTTAAAGTATGGATAAACATGGAATAGTCTCATAACTAAGTGAGTATAATTATATTTCAAAGAGAGTAGAGGTTTTCTTTGATGATCTACATGTTGGATTATGAGTAAAGGTATCATAAAAACCAAAAATTTGTAATAAGATTTATTTGATAGGAATAGAGTTGTTAGGGTTATGAAATTATCTAAACACAACTAAGTTACCTAACATAACATTATAGAGACATAACATAGACAAGGGGATGCACATCTCTTAGAGAAAAACTCAAACCAATATGAGACAATTTGACACATTGGACATCAAAGTTGAGATAAAACAAAATGTTGATGATTGTGATTAAGTGGGGTAGACTATAAAAGGTATAATTCAATATACATTAACTATGACAACTCCCTATGGTAACATGGAAATTTACAAAGAATAGACCTAAGATAATAAATTCAAGGGTTCATAAAAGACATTTTTTTCAAGCATTAGAAAAGAGGAATATAGTCATGAATAAGTGAATGTAAATGAAAGGGTATATTGACGAGGGTAACAAGGCATATTGTGGAAATAAGAAAATAAGTGTCCTTCATGAGGAACATCATCATGTTTAGATAGCATTGGTAAACCCTATGGTGGTGAATAAGTAAAATAAAGACACTAAGGGTATAAAATATGGTATTATAGAAACATCATCACCAAGGCTATCAATCACATTACTATAATAAAGAAATTAGGGGGAAAAATATTTTCCATGAATGGGGAAGTACATTAATCATAGTTAAAGATAATTAATATGTTTAGAAGGATTTTTATTGAACTCCAAGTGAATAATTCAATATGGTATAATTGAACAATATTCAACAAGATATATAATAATAATTAACCATATGTTAATCATAAAACAGAAAACAAAACTAGTTAAGGCCAAAAAGATAGACATGGTTGATGGCACAACCATTGTCATTCCCAACTAGAGTGAATTTGACTAAAATAAGACAAAATGTGAAAGGGAAAGATAAATAGATCAAAAGGAAAGAATTTGGTCATGTTATTATCAAAGATTGAGTGTTCAATCCATGAAAAACTTTATAGAGAATGATTAAGAGATTTCTTATGCTCTAAAAGATAGAAAAGTGTTAAACAAACACGTATGAAAATTGATAAAATCATAAAATATTCCAATAAAAGTATATGATGATATCAAAAGAGAAAAAATTTAATAGTGAGATAAATGGAATATTTTGGAATGATAGAGTTTTAATGGTTGGTGATTGAAAATATGAGGATGAAGAAGCCTTGAAGGATAGGGATGTGCGTTAGTAACTTACCCTTGAATCTATCCCACCCTTGTAGGACTTATAATTATTTCATATCTCTTAGACACATAACCTAATAACATAGAGATGAAAGTTGAAATAATTTAAGAGGGCTATTAATCAATTAATAAATAGTGCAGTTGGTATGACTTGGATCTAAGTTGAACATACATATATGATTTTAATTATTTTATACACTTTTGATAAACTTGAAATATTCTAACGGTTGGAATTACAATTGGGAAAGGTAAACAATGGGGGGGATGAATCAAGAGTTTAAACTTGGATCCATAAAAAATTCAGCATTCATACATCACATGCATTAACATAATGAAATAAAATGTAAAGCAAATGCATCTAAAACATGTAAGAAATTAAGCACACGCACTTTGACACTAGATATGATTACCCATAAACCCTCCAAATGAAAAGGTAAAACAGGAGTGGGGATGACACCCAAAAATCTTCACTACTACAGCAATAAAGTGTAGCCAATTAAGGTTACAATGGTTTGTCCATGAAACATGATCTACCCTATGAAAGGCTTGCCTTGTTAAAGGCTTAAAAAGACTATTAAGTCCCACCTTGTTAGAGGATTTTAACATCCTATTAGAAGTATGTTTGGTTAAAGGACTTATGATCACTCACTTGGAATGTCACCCTATTAAAGGATTTGATAAGGCCTATTAGGACCACTCCACTTAGGAGATTTAATTGAAATCACTTGTCAAAATGTCTCAACATAGATCTTGCGATTGGCACTTGCTTTCTTGATAATAGATAACCTCTATCCAATCTCTAATGAATCCTTTTAAGATCTAATGTAACAATGTTGTATCCTCTATCCTCTATTCTATACTTAACTAACTAATTCTACAATTCATTCTCACTGCTAAGTCACCTTGAATGCTCTACAAAATGTCTTGTTTTCACCTTCGATCATTCACCCCTTCACAATGCTCTCAACTCTCTTATCTCTCATAAAAGGTTTAGAGTTTACAAACTATCTTGTTTGCACCTTTGATCATTCACCCCTTCACAATTCTCTTGACTCTCTTATCATTCACCCCTTCACAATGCTAAATGGAATATTTTGGAATGATAGAGTTTTAATGGTTGGTGGTTGAAAATATGAGGATGAAGAAGCCTTGAAGGATAGGGATGTGTGTTACTAACTTACCCTCGAATCTATCCCACCCTTGTAGGACTTATAATTATTTCATATCTCTTAGACACATAACCTAATAAAATAGAGATGAAAGTTGAAATAATTTAAGAGGGCTATTAATCAATTAATAAATAGTTTAAAATGTATAGGTGTAGTTGGTATGACTTGGATCCAAGTTGAACATACATATATGATTTGAATTTTATACACTTTTGGTAAACTTGAAACATTCTAACTATTGGAATTACAAGTGGGAAAGGTAAACAATAGGGGGGATGAATCAAGAGTTTAAAATTGGACCCATAAAACTTTTAGCATTCATACATCACATGCATTAACATATTAAAATGACATGTAAAGCACATGCATCTAAAACATGTAAGAAATTAAGCACACACACTTTGACACTAGATATGATTACCCAAAAACCCTCCAAATGAAAAGGTAAAATGGGGGTGGGGATGACACCCAAAAATCTTCACTACTATAGTAATAAAGTGTAGCCAATTAAGGTTACAATGGTTTGTCCATGAAACATGATCTACCCTATGAAAGGCTTGCCTTGTTAAAGGCTTAAAAAGACTATTAAGTCCCACCTTGTTAGAGGATTTTAACATCCTATTAGAAGTGTGTTTGGTCAAAGGACTTATGATCACTCACTTGGAATGTCACCCTATTAAAGGATTTGATAAGGCCTGTTAGGAAAACTCCACTTAGGAGATTTAATTGAAATCACTTGTCAAAATGTCTCAACATAGATCTTGCAGTTGGCACTTGCTTTTTTGACAATAGATAATCTTTATCCAATCTCTAATGAATCCTTTTATGATCTGATGTAACAATGTTGTATCCTCTATCATCTATTCTTTACTTAACTAATTATGCAATTCATTCTCACTGCTAAGTCACCTTGAATGCTCGTCAAACTGTCTTGTTTCACCTTCGATCATTCACCCCTTCACAATGTTCTCAACTCTCTTATCTCTCATAAAAAGTTTAGGTCTTCATCCTCCTTAAGAAGACTTAGGTGGCTTAGGGTTAGGTATGAATTTATAGCTGATATTCATCCATTTTTCCACTTAAACCTTCCCTTTTTTCGATTGACTACATGTAATTACATAGGGATTCTTCCTATAGATTCATCCTTATCTTTAAAGAACTGAAATCTAACCTTATGTTGGCTAAAAAATGTTTGACATAGTTGTTTGTTCCATAAAAAACAAATATGTCCAATCTGTGTTACTTAGCATATATAGTTATTAATGCTCAACATGCACTATAATTCTACTTTTGGCTCGACACCTAAATTGCTTGGCATCTACTATTCACTTGGAACTTGAATCACTCAGCATCTACTATTCACTCGAAACTTGAGTCACTTGGCATCTACTATTCACTTAGCACTCATTGAAACTCGACACAGTCTTGTATTTACATATTATACTCGGTATGCATTACTAGTTTGGCATAAACTAAGTAAATGTATTAAGTGTGTTGACACTCAATTTTCAAAACCAATCTAAGATCAACAATCTCCCCCTTTGACATGAGTGTCAAAAACACTTGAAATATACAAACAATCTATTCTTCTCGAGTATAACATAACCATGACTTAGCTTATATACTGAACTTCAAAATTTTCAAAAGTTTTGCAAATAATTTATATACCTCAAAAATGAATAACTCCCCCTAAGTTTATGTGCCTATTCTATATCCAAAATCTATTCTCCATTCTGAGTAGATTTATGTCTGTTGAATGATACTCTTTGCCTTCAATGTGCTTATACTCTTTATGCTCTGCCTTTAGTTGATATCTACTCTTCTTTGTTTCCTACATTGGATTTCTAAAAACATGTATATTACTGGGGTCAAAATATAATTAGCTCCCCCTTTGTTCATGCTTCCTCTTTTACTTTATTCATCTCTCTATTCTATTCATTTATCTCCCCCTTCCTTATTTTATCTCCCCCTTTCTTATTTTATCTCCCCCTTTTTTGACACTTATGTCAAAGGGTCTATACACTTATAGTATATTTTTCTAAAAAAGATTTATGTACTTCCATGATTATTTTTAGAGTTGCATCCCAATTTTCACATGCAACATCTAATGACTTCAATTGAATGGTGAGCTTGGCTCTAAGGTGTACTAGGCCATCTGATGTAGAAAGATTGGGATCTTTCTTCAATAATGTTTTTGCATAGCCTAATTCTTTGTGGAGGATTTCCATGTGTGGGGTGAGAGAGGCTTTAATTTGTGTCAATTTGGCTCTTATATTAGCCTCTTCTATTTTTAACATACTTAATTGACTCTGTGATTAAAGCAATGTATGGAAATGCTTCTCACTTTAAGTTGGGTTCTTAGGTAGTTGTGTACCTAATATGCTCAAATTTCTCTCTAAGCTCAGTATCCTATGTCCAGTATCTTGGGTGAAGAGTGTGGGATCACACAGTTTGGTGTAGAATGAGAAAATATTCTCAAGTACCTTCTTCACATCCTCAACCTTATTTTCCAAAGCAACTTGTGTCAGTGCTATATCACCAGATATCTTCTCATTCACTTTTCCTTTAATTCTTGGAACTTTCTTTTAGACCATTCCAAAATTTTCACATTTTTATCTAGGTCTTCACTATTAACCTTCTCTACAATGTCTGACAATTGCTCTAATAGTGGCTTGGTGAGTAGGCAAGCTAAATGCATCTAAAAAGACATCTTTAATTTCTTGTAATTCTTGCTTCTGTCTATACTCCTTTCTAAGAATTTCTTGGTGTTTTTCTTCTCCAATGCTTGTTGTAGAATGCTTATTTCATCAATAGCCATTGTGTCATAATATAATTTTGGGATCACTATCTCTTCATCTAAAGTGACATCACCATAGTGAATTACCTTTTCAACCTTAGAAGAGCTTGATCTTGGCACTGAGATTTGTAGGGGTATTGCTTCCGTGCTCAACTTTTGAAGAATTTTTGTAGGTGAGGAGCCTAATGTTGGTAAAGTTACCAATGCTTGAATTACCTCTTGCTCCTTTAACTTTGGTGTTTGTTCACCTTCTTTAGCCTTTTCTTGATCTATGACAATGACTAGAGTTGCACCTTGTGTCTGTGTTGTAGGTATAGATGTATCTATTTGCCCTATTTTCTCTATTACTATCTCCTTTTCCTTTTCTATGGTAGTCTACCCCTACTCAACTGTGTCTTCTTTGACACTTGTGTCAACCTTGATAGATGTATCTTTAGTTGTTTGAATCAAGGGTTGATCACTAGTAATAGTAGGGATGGAAGAAGGTGGTTCTTGTGTGTTCACCTTGTCCACTGTAACTTCTGTTACTACCTTTTGAAGTTCTTCTACATTGATCAACATTGGATTTGTATAAAGTTGAGCTTGCAGTTTCGATTGATCTAAAATCATTTTTATATTTTACAACAAAGGTCAAGAACAATTTGAAGAAAATAACAAATGATATAAAGAAAAGTGTAGATGGCATGGCTACTGACCTAAGTTCACTATTTAAAAGTCAAATATTTTTCAAAATTAAACATGAACTAAGGATAGAGGAACATAAGATAAAAGTAGCACTCAATGAAATTCAAGTTGTGCTATTACCTCACATTGAGGTTCTTCAGAAACACATAAAGGAAAAATATCGACTTACTACACTAGATTTGTTAATCAGTGACCATAATATAGATCTTGTTGTTAAGATATGTGTGGAGGTGCCCACACATAAATCTTTTAAGAAGACCTAGACAACCACTTTAGATAATTTAAATAAAACACATGGATATGTGCTTGATAAAGTGTGAGTTTATTTTTTAGAACATTTTCATTTTTGAATATTACTTTGTGGAATCATTATCAAAAAAGGGGAAGGGCATATGCAAGGAAAAATGTGTATATAGGTATATAAGTATGTTGATAGGGGGAGTATGTGTTAGGGGAAGACATGCAATTTAGCTAAGTCAATTTTTTGTGAGCTCTTGAATAATATTTTTTCCACTAATGCCAATGGGGAAGAATGTTAATCATATATGCATTATGTGTTTTCATTAGTGCAAAAGCATAATAAGTGGGTATTGGAGATATTGGCCAGTGAATATAGTTACCTAGCCTAGAGTTTAATTGTAGAGTCAAGAAGGAACCACAATGTAAGTATGGAATAAATAGTCATGATTGTGGGATGTAGACACTAAGAATCAACATATATGTATTACCTACGTGGATATTTAACCAAGCTATGTAAGCATTATCGAGATGTGTGATTACTAAGTGACAATATATTTACAAAGTGAGAACAAGAAGTTTACTGAGCTTTACATGATAAACCCAAGAGTTATATATTTCACTAAAATCAACATATTTTTAATTTACTAAGAAGGAAAATGGTTTTCATAGATCAAAAAGAAGATTTCAAAAGATTTATTGGGATTCATTCATAACTTTATGGGTCCCAAGGCATAAGTTTTAACCAATGAGATGAAAGGAAGGTAAATGAGATGATAAGGATGAACATGGATCGTTGATTAGATGAAAACTCTAGAAGATTCCTAAAACCTAATGATGTCATACATCATGTAGTAAAATATTTCTATATAAGAACCTATGTATAAAAATTCTAAGATTGATGTTATGGTATGAGGAGAAGGGTTATGTTGATGGAATGAAGAAGTGAAGAATATACTGCAAAATAGAGTCACTGAGAACAAGATAGAGGAATTGTTTACATCAATCATTAGAAGTGATACAAGGTTAATGAGTAGAAAAAAGATCCATTTTAGAAAAGTAAGCTGTATAACATTCATCTCAATCTACTGAACACTTTATTACCATTGAAGCAGTTAAATTCTTTAACAATATAGACCTAATAGTCTCAATTGAAAATCTCTCAATAGAGTGCACATTATGTAAATGTTGAAAAATCCTTGAGAAAGGTGGATTTTAGTAGATCCCATTGTATTACTCCTAAAAAATCATGTCACCGAAAGTGACACCATTGTAAATCACTAATAGGTAACGATTTGTAGGTGTCATCTCACCACAATTTTCCCTCTAACCAAGGGTTTTTGTGTGACCAAACTATTATGCCATGTGTGCTAATTATTTGACGATGTATTTACATGTTCTTATGATGGATTATACTAGACAAGCTTATTTACATTTCAGTTTGTGAAGCTATGTTCATGCATGTACATAGTTATATGAAGGGCAACATAATGTTTGAGATCTAAATTTTTTTATAAGATATTGATTCACCCCCCTCTCAACATCCTTCCTTTCCTAAATATTCAAACACCTAATTAGATACAAATTGACACAAAAATGGGGATATGTATAATGATACCAAGCTTATAACTAACTGCAAGGGGATATGTACAACTCATAGACAAAGATACGTACAAGGATCACTGTACAGAAGATAAGTATGATAAGATAGTAGAACTAATATCATACAACTAAAAAGTTTAGGATGAGGAGATAACAACTTCCAAATAATATAGTACAACTATAAAATTTCATGATTATAATACAACTAAATATTGCCATGATATAGTACAATGTTTTGATTTTCATTCCAAACTCAAGAATTGGGATAGTACTAATTATTTTCTTTGTCATGTATCATGATGATAGAACACCATGGGAACATGGGTAGATGGATGAGAAGATTATATAGATATTGGTGATGGGATTTTGATAGATATTGGGTGGTTCCAAGTACATATGGCACCCATTGCTAGGTCTTCACCAAGATACCTATCTAAGGCACTTGAATTGCCAAGTTTTCACCATTAGATGCTTGTTTATCTTTACTATTTTTATTTTCTTATTTAATATTTTCTTTTTTTAGTTATCACTAGGTACCTTAATTGTTAGGTTTTCACCATGATGATGATTTTTTCATGACTTTTTATGATGGTTTTGTGATTTTTTTAGGACTTGTAAGGTAGATTAAGTGACTTAGACATAGAACTTCTTAAGGTGAATGATGTTTGTGGGATCATCTAGAGGTTCACCTCCTAGAGTTGATAATTGATGTGCTCTTGTGATGAAGGATGTTGTGATGACATAAGAACCAAGCCAAGTGGACTCATATCTATCTTTTTTCTCTCTATATGCTTGGACCTTCATGTTCTCTTTGAAAACCATGTCACTCACCTAAAAGTGGTGGGGATGAACATTTTTGTTGAGGTTCCACTCAAGTCAGTTATAATAAACTACTAGGTGGTCATAGGCATGTTTCCTTCTCTTATTAGGTCGGTCTAGCTAAGTGATATGAGCAACTTGATAATCTTCTTTAGATATTTCTCCTTGTAAAGATATGTGCAGGGAAGAGAGTTCAACCTCTATTGGTAGTACTACTTTAGCACCATAGACCAAGGAGTATGTGGTTTTCCTTTAGAAGTGTGATGTGAGGTGCAATATGCCCATAGGGAAGGTTTTCTTTTCATATGCCAAACATGGATGGAATCATTGATAACCTTCATGAGGATTTTGAGAAAGGTAGTAGCAATGATAAATGTAAAGGGAGGAGCACAAATACTCCATATTTAAATTCTTGAAGTTGCCTATGTTGTTTGTGAAGATAGTGGCAAGTATATCAAAGTGAAAAACAATATGGTAGAGGATGAATTTGGATACTTGAACTCTAGTCATTGTGATAATCTATTCATGTCCTTGTAAAGGTGAGGGTGTGATCACTCAAACAAGGTTAAAGCCCCAATATGTAAAAGGCCATGGTGGTGAAATAGGTTGTAAATAGGTTGCAAATAATGTGCCATAGCATGTATCATATTCCCATTGTTAACATGGAAAACACTCTATAAATTCATGGGAAACATGTTCCAATGTGGGCCAATAACACCAAATTCATAAGATTTGTCTAGCTAGGACTTTGCCACTTTGTGGGCACCTCAAAGTCTAGCATGTACCTCCCAAAGGGCCATTGCAACCTTGTTCGATTTTAAACACATAGAAAGGGTATTGTAATAGCTTTGATGATATAGGGTGTTGGCTATAATAGTGTAGCAAAAATCTTTGTGGATAAGGTAATGGCATTGGGTTCATGTGAGATTGAGGATCTGATATCATCTTTAATATAAGAGTGAATCTTATGGTACCATGGAGATTGGGGACTAGCCATAAAATATACATTATTGACTCATCATTCTTGTATACATGTGTATGTATCTATTTGATTGAGAATTTGTATTGTGAAGCTTTTTGATTTCTAGGAGTGAGCCAATAGTTTCCATTACATCTACTTCCTTATTTTGTAATCATGGCACTTGCATGAAGTGAATATCTATGAAGTGCTATTTCAACTTATCCATTGTATCCTTATATGGTAAAAACTTATCATCCTTTGTTTGGTATTCATTAAGGACCTACTTGATGACCTGTTGAGAATTTATAGAGACTTGTTAGTTCACAATGTTCCATTCTATTGTTGTTCTTCATTCTATGATGAGGGCCTCATAGTCTAATATATTATTGGTACAATAGAAACATAACTTGGAGGAATTAGGGATATAGTCACCTTGAGGTGTGACTAGCAATATCTTGGCTCTAGATTCATGAGAAATGTAGGACCCAACAAAGCATATTTTCCATGGAGCTTGTTCTTTGATCATTAAAAAAATGTTAATTTGGGAATTCCATGACTAGAAGATAAGCATCTACTAGAAACACATTTTCCACCTAATCTGTGATGATCTATCCCTTGATTTATTTTTTGTGTACATAATGGATATCAAATTCACTTAGAAACATGACTCTTTTAGCTATTCAACTATGAGGGTCATTTGTAAAAAAGCATGTTTTTCATTAAATCAATATTTGATATTAGTTTCACAATGTGACTAAGCATATAATGGTAAAGTTTATGAGTGACAAAAATTATTGCCAAGTATATTTTCTCTATCGGTGTGTAATTGAGCCTATAGTTGAGGAGGGTACAATTGATATATTTAATGACTCTTTCCTTCCTGTCATCATCTAATTAAACCAAAAGCCCCCCCAATGTGATTGGAGTAGCTAATATGTACATAATTAGTGGCCTTCCTATGATAGGTAAAAGTAAAATGGGCATGATGGTAAAGTACTTCTTGATATTTTCAAAACTTGTTTAACCTATATGATCCCATTTTAGATATTGATCCCTTTTTAATAGGTGTGTGAATAGTTTGCACTTTTTTGTAAGCTATGAAGTAAATCTCTTAACTGATTGCAATTTTTCCTATAGGAATGCTATTATCTTAGATTCTTGGGAGGATTCATGTCTGTGATAGATTTGACATTTTACGGGTCAATCTCTATGGTTCTTCATGAAACTGTAAACCCTATAAAATTTCCTAATGCGATTCCAAAAATACACTATTTTTGGATTAATATTTACATAGTTTCTTCTAGGTCCCATAAATGTGTAATGTCCACTTTTCTAGATTAAAGTTTAATGCTATAACCTACAACCATTTGTTAGTATAACATAGAAAAAAAATCTAAATATACTAGCCATATTTAGTAAAATAAATATTAATCTAAATTATACCCTTGCTACCCTTCCCAATCCTCCAAAAGAGACCCTTCTCAAACCACTTAACCCTCTGGTGAGAATTATATCTCGATTAGGTAATTTTCATACAAAGAGTGTCTTTGTTAGGCCTATTTGGGATCTTTGGTAATATTACCTGGTAGAGAATCCACCTCTGACCAAGTCTCTAATCTATGACATATGCATATGACTAACCACTACAATATATATTGCCCCTAAGGGATTCTCTATCAATCCCTTTGTGGAATCCATTTTAGGATCTTGATATTTGATTACAAGTATCCTTTGGTTCTTGAGTTTGACATCCATAACCAATTTCTTCCCCAAACATTTACTGAGTTTCTAAGAACATGAGCTCTCACTAACAATTATGCATCATACCTTTGTTTGTTCCAAACTTTACTATAATTTTAATTATTTGTCCTTCTATTGAATTGGCTACAATTCCCTCGGATACATGTGGTGTCTTACTTTGAATATTTTTTTTTTAGATGGTAGTCACTAAATGTTATCTCTATCACCTGTATAGACCTCTAGATCCCATAATATTTTTTCCTCACATGATGTTGGTGTCTAAGATGTATTCTTATCCTTTAGATTTGGTTGTGCCTTTGCTTATGATATAAGTCATGTAACTCTACCTTACCACACTGGCTTGACCTTGATTATTTTTTATCCCCATAGATGATGATTGATCTTTGGTTTCATTTTGTGTATGATGTCAACATCATTCTATCTCCCTAGGCCTTATTCAATAGTTGTGAATTATGAGTTTTTTTGTTTTTGGTATTCCTTGATTATTGTGATGTTGAATATATGTATCATTCCAAAATTTTATTAGATGGTCCAAACCTTATCAATTATATAATTATTGATATCATTGATGGATTTAACTACATCTGTGTTTAGGAAATTTGCTAACTCTATCACGTTTACACCTAGTCTGATCTCTTTAATGTTTACTTTCTTCTTATACCTTAGTGAATATATGATTTCAATAGTACTTTTGTGATGACTTCTCCATGTAAACTCTTAATTCCAAAATGATACTTATAACTATTGAATTTTATGAATAAGCATGGCTCTTAGAGTATATGGTTTGTTCTTATATTATCATTAGTTTGGCTTAGTAAAATTCCATTCCTCTATTTGAGTATATTTAAAAATGATATGAAAGACATTTATTATTGAAGGATTTGATGAGAAAAAATCCAAAGATATAGCAAAAAATTTGTATGCAAGAACCTATCATAGAGAAGGAAAAGACAAGAGAAGGCAAGGGTTTGGCTCTAAAAATATGAAATTATAGATTATTAGTCTGAAAGAATGAAAATAATAATACAATGGATCAATTCTAATAAAGGAGATTGTAAAACCCTAATAGGGAAATCCTAAGAGGTAAATGACATTTAAAAATTAATATTTAATTATTAAATGGAAATGCATGTGCATAAAGTGAAATTTTAAGAAGGGAGTAAAGGTAATTTAATAAAAGAAATGAAATTAATCCTTTACTCTAACACCGCCCCTTAAGATGAGAAAAAATTTAGCTACAAACAATGTAGAAAAAGCAAAGAAACTACAATGCTGAAAGCATAAATGGGCCCCAACAACATGGCTTGATGAGGTACCCAACACAACTAAATCTCTAAAAATTGGAGAAATAGGGAAAAGCATGTTCGAAAAACTCTACTTCAAAAAGAGATAGAAATAACTTATTACTGAGACCCCCAAGGACAACTTCTTTCAACCCAAGCATAGAATACAACTAAAATACCGAGGGGATGCAAAAGGTTTAGTGAAGATGTTTGTGACCTTCTAAGTAGTGGAAATGTACTCCAAGTTAAGAGAGCCATCCTAAATCAAATTCCTGATGAAGTGCATGTGAAGCTCAATGTGCTTGGTCCTCTCATGCTCAAATGGGTTGCAAGAAATGTGTATAACACTTTAATTGTCACACCAAAGAAAGGTGGAACTATTAGGAGGAAATAAAAAATCTATCATCAATTATTGAAGCCATAAAACCTTCTAAATAGATATCACCACTATCCTATACTCTAGCTCTGTAGATCATAATGTGTGAGAATGTTTCTTCTTGCAAGACCATGTGATAGGACCGGAACCAAGATAGGAAACAAAACTAGAACTAGACTTTCAATCATCAATATCACCAGCTCAATCTAAGTCTAAATAACCAACAATGTGAGGACCTCCTAATGTATAGTGAATGCCATAACATGTAATACCCCAGATGTACCTCAAGATATGTTTGGAATCTTTCTAATGACTCTTCCATGGGAATCTAGAGACAAGTCCAACCACAAAGGAAATATTAGGACATGTGTGTGTTAGGTACAAAAAACTACCCATAAGTTGCCTATATATAGTAGAATCAATTATAGGAGTAGTGTAAGTGGTAGATAAAACAATACTCAATGGAAAGGTGTGAGAGCAGGCTTGCAATCAAGTGGGTTGGATCTCAAAAGCATATCAAAAGCATACTTTTGTTGGAGTATGGCTCTCCCATCTAAATAATGAACAATCTGTAGGCCCAAAAAATAGTGTAGAAGTCCAAGGTCTATCACCTCAAACTACTCTCTCAAAGCTTGCTGAACATTTTGAATCATAGAGGATGAGTTACCTGTAAGGATGAGATCATCTACATATAGCACAGGGATCAATAAGTCAGTCTCATGATGCTAAATGTACACTATAGGATAAAAATAACACCGAGTGAATTGTGAAGCAAGCAAGAAGAAATATGTTTTCTCATACCAAGCCCAAAGGGTTTGTTTGAGACCACATAAAAACTTTCAAAGTTTTCATACCATAGAAGAATCTTGCAAAAAACCATGAGGCTACTCCATATAGATCTCCTCATGTAGGTCTCCATGAAAAAGGCACTCATGTCCATCTGAAATACTGTCCATCCCTAAGAAGCTACAAGAGAGAGTATTAGGCAAATAGAATTCATCTTGGTAATGCTGGTCTATTTTTTTACATAGTAACTTTTCTTAAAATCATGGTATAAAAATTAGATGTGAGTCCTTTAATTTGATCCTAGGGTTTCAAGTTTTGGGTCTTGTACTTTTGATATCTTTTAAAATTTGAGTAAAACCCTAGCTCTTGCCCTTTTAAATTTATCTTGGTGCGAAATCTTTTAAAAAGGGTTAAATATTATTTTCCCACCTAGTTTGAAGTCATTATTGAGTCCTTTTTGAAAAGGTCTTGTCCCACAATTGGATCTTGTTTGGATCCACAGATGTCGTGTAGTCGTTATAAAAAGTTGTGAGGTTGTTTACTATAGCGATGTAGTGACCATTGAAAAACTATGTTATGGTACTAAAAAATGAGGTCCAACACCAGAGAAGTGTATCAATTTGAAAACATTATGGTCATGTGCTCTGTCCTAGGGTTGTCAATATCAAAAAGGATGCACATGGAGCAATTCACAAGTGGTGTCATCGAGATCCAAGTTTATCCGGTGAGTCACTATGTCACGACCAAAAAGTCTATGCACCCTACCGGTAGTGACATAGCGAGTGCTAAGAATATAAAGAAAGCAGTAACCTTTTAAAGTTGATGTGACTATGGAATTCCCATACAGTTTTATAAATGTACATGACCACCTTTTCTGAAAATAGTATTAATGGGAGAAAGTTTAATCAATGTGTTATATGTTCTCTGTCACCAAAATTTTGAATACGCTAGAGGTTGCTACATTGCAACTGGGAAAGTCATCAATTTTACAGTAGTGACATAGCAAATGCCTAGATATTACAAAGGATGGTTTTTAAAGAGGAATTTTTTTTCCTCGCATGCTAACGGTTGGAATTTTGATTTGGGAAAACTGGTAGTTCCAAGCATTTTCATGGATTACGCTTTGCTTGAAGCCATTGCCAAGAATCACGATCAAGCTATTAAGGTAGTGAGAAGAATTGATGGTGTGACTCTAATCTCAATTAGTCCTAAGGAAATTAGAGAGATTTTTCACCTAAAGCCATTGTCAGATTATAATGTGCCAATTAATCTACCAAAACTAGAAAATGAATACAAGGCAAAGAAGGATGTGATTAGGGGAGGAGCACCGAGGGAACATATTGGCACAATAGGAACTTTTCCAGTAATCACTGCAACCTCTAGGGAACCTTTTAAGAAGATTCTTTTCACTTCCTAGGCTGTAGAGATATACAGGACCTTGTGTCATGTTTTTTGGTGAATACGAGGATGATTTCATGCCCATTGGCCTTATGTATATGATGGTTCAAATTGCCTCTTTTGGTGTAGATGTTATTTTTGGTTTTGCTTCCTTTTTAGCTAAAGAAATCCATGTTGGTTTGGTTGGAATTGCTAAAGGGAAAGTGGAGAAGACCTTTGGGCACTATTCTCTGTTGATGCACATGTTCTTGTTTAAAGGGGTGGCATATTTTGGTAAAGAGATGGAATTGAATAGAGGGGAGGGTGGGGAAGCACTGCCAATCTAGTTGTGGAGTGTAGATATGACCTAGGATCTTGATAATGCTAGTTTTGTCAGATTTGATAGGTATTTTGCCTCCAAGTTGAGATGCCTAATATTAAGTGACAATCCCAGAATCCCAAAGGCACTACTGAATCTCATTAGGCCTATGGATAAGCCCCATAATTTGAAAGTTTCAAATAATTGGGGAGATATTATTCCTTACTCTATTTATATTATTTTTTGAATTTATGATTTTAGGGGGAGCCCTCATGTATTGCCCTATCAAGTACCTTTAAAGGTAGGAATGGCTGAAGTTTTGTGGAAATTTGGAGTGGAGGAGATGTTTCTATTGAAAAGGTCACTGGGGTCAATTTTTCCTTCCTACACTATGGCACACCAGTTTTTGATTACCAAAGGGGGTTGGCTCTTTTTGCATAAAATTTTGGATCAATATAAAATGACTATCTCCCATCCCCATTTTTGTGATACTGAGGGATTTTTTAATTGGACTTTGAGACATAGGTTTAAATTGGGACGAGTCAAACATGACTCATATTATATAGAGGACATTATAAGGAATGACTTCTCATTGTAGGAACAAGAAACTAAAAAGGAAAAGTGGAGAGTCTATTCCCGAGTTTTAGAATTCATTCATTGTTTTGATAAAAAATATAGTCCTCTAGATAATGCTAATACAGAGGCTGACAAAGTAAATAAGCTCATGAATACCTTCCCTAAAATAGTAGAAGCTATGAATGAGAAGAAACAATTTTGTATTGATTCATACCCAGATAAGGCGAGAAAGGTCACGAGGAGGTTGGCTTTCACTCCCAATATAGGAGCTAGTCAACTAGATGTTCAAAAGAGACTAGGTTATACTATAATTTAGAATAAAAGGGCTCTTGTAGATAAGGGCAAGAAAATAATAGGATCCACCAGTGCAGTCCAAGAGGATAGACCTGATGAACCTTCTCCCAAAAGGTAGAAGGTAATGAAGGAAGAGAGGCCTCAAGTTGAGGAATATTCACCCATTCAATCCCCTTTGAAGACTGGAGAAGAACAACTCACTAGTGAGAAAATTGAGCAAATGGGATCATAGGGAGGTATTTTTTATCACCCAGGTAGAGTTATATTAGGGTAACCCTCAAGAACCTCCTCCACCAAGTTTGGATCTAACAATAGCTGACTATAGAGGTAGGGAATTGGACTCTGTGTTAGAATAGACAAGTCATCAATTTTAGGGTGATGATAGCTTTGTAAAATCTAGGGCTTTCTAGCAATTTGCATGGAGGGCGAACATGAATAATTTTGAAGAAAGATGTAAAAGGTTGAAAACAGAGCATCTAGAAATGGATGAAGCCTCCATCAAGAACCAATAAAAATAAGAAATGATAAAATAATTTCAGAATATAAGCCCTCAAGAGGGAAGACAAATGGTGAGGGCATCAAACATTTTATTATTACCAAATTGGGACATTGCTGATGCCTTAATTTTCAATTCTGTTTCAAATAAATTGATTTTGCAAGATCAAAATAAGAAAGACTTCCAAGGTACCATATTTATTGAAGATCAAGCTACATTGGTTAGTTGGTCATTAAGAAGAGGATCTAGAGCCACATTATCACAACCAGATGAGTCTGGATTGATGGGAAACATAATTGTAAGGAGACTTGCTGATACCTCTCATGTACAAGAAACACATTGGAATGTGGATTCATCCCTATTTCTTTTGGCTACTGCTAAGAAGGAATAATAGGCCATGTTTGAGCTACAAAGTAAATATGAAACAATTCTTGAGGATAATAATAAGGAGGTAAAAAGGAGAATTGAGCTTAAGAACAAGCTAATGGGGAGTTCCACAAGGTCTAGAATAACATACCCTCATCTTCTAGTGGAACCCTTCAAATCCACCCCACTTGTAGAAATACCAAACACTCCCCAAAGGCCAAAGTACTACACAACTAAGTATTTTGAAGAAGAAAAAAGCAAGTTGTGGGCCTTACATGTGGAGATAAATATACAATATGAAGATAAATTAAGAAAAGCTCTCACCTACCTGTTGTGGTCTCCACAACACATGTCCCATTCCTTACTAGGAATGGGGACCCCCTACCTTTTTTGACTCCCAGACTCATAGTTTAGGAGTCAGGAGAAGAAAAAATTGATCAAATAAGTTAGAATTTTAAAAGTCAAAAAGAAAAAAAAGTCCAAAAAAAAAAAAACTCATGCATGCGCATATTGAGGCACGTGTGCTTTGCAAAAAAGAAGAAGGAAGGGAGGTTATTTAACCCCCCTTCCCCCTTTTTTCACTTCATTTTTTTAAGAAGTACTGAGAGGGAAAGGTATGAAACCTCCCCCCCCCTCTATGTCCATATAGCCCTAGCGCTAACGCTCATGTGACCAGAAGAGGAAGCACATGGAGCGGCGCTGCACGTGCACCACCATGGCACCCTTCTGGGTTGCGCACACCATTTGGGCATGCGGTGCATCACCTTCGCCGCACCCTTTTGGGGTGCGTAGTGCGTCGCTGCCATCGTACCCTTTTGGGCGCGTGGCGTGGCATTGCTGCCACACCCTTTTGGCGTGTGGGGCACTGCCACAGTGCCCTTTTGGGTGCATGCGTGGCGCGGCACTGCCTCCAAGCCCCTCTAGGATGCGCACGAGTGGCCGCTGTACTGCCATGCCTTTTGGGCTGCCACTGCCGCTGTTTCCCCCCATTTTTGTTTTTTTTTATGTTTTTAAATTTAGTTTTTTTTATAAAGTCAAAAACCAAAAAAAAATACAACAAATTAAATAAGTTCTAGAGAGATCATTTTTTTTTTAATGTTTTATATATATCCAATAATTAATCATTCTTTTTCTCTTTGTGACGTGTAGGTAATATAATCAAATGGCTTCCTCATTTGAATCAATAGCAAAACTAGTTGTGTACAAGTTCCAAGGCATAACCCTGAAGTCACGATTACATGATGAACACTCTGAGATCAAAGACATAGAACTTGGACACACGGACTTGGGAGAGTTTTTGAGGGTTTGTAACAACCCAACTAAAAGATCTTCTTTGAGATCTGCCTTAATCCAGTATGGATTGGTAAATGCAACATCACATCCTGGGACCATTCAGTTAGCTGAATTGATTATGACCTTATCTCGACATTTTGTTCCTAAGGAAAGGGTGTTAAAGAGCATCACTGGGGAAGTGGTCTTAGATCTATGACCTAATAATATCGAGAGGGTTTTTCACGTACCTAGAGCTAATCAGTTTATCAAGCTTTCATATGAAGTAGCTAAGAGGTGGCATGAGGATCATCACCAGGAGGCCATCGACATCATATATTCCTCATACTTCATTGAGAAGCCATCTCAGGAAAAGACAATCAGTAAAGTAGATATGACTTGAGGATACATGAAGGATGACATTAGATATTCAATCATTCTCCTGAATAGAGTTATGGGATTGCATGTAGCGGGTCATCTTGCTCCATTCATGGTTAACTT
This sequence comes from Cupressus sempervirens, assembly GCA_028749045.1. Taxonomy (NCBI): domain Eukaryota; kingdom Viridiplantae; phylum Streptophyta; class Pinopsida; order Cupressales; family Cupressaceae; genus Cupressus; species Cupressus sempervirens. The sequence continues at coordinate 247,216,806 of CM053783.1, forward strand.
CATTGAGACCATTAGACATGCAAAGATGCCACTAGATTGGGCCACCACACTTAGTGAGAACTTGTGTGATCAGTTGTGGATAGTAAAGGACAAGAAGAAGTTTTATATGACTTCTTATGTGGTATATCTACTTGCAGCAAGAGCCACCGACTATCCCAGGCTATACAAGAAGGGCAGTATGCAAGATCCTAATGCATGGCCGTATATAGTTTATCCTCAGCTAGTTAAGAAGAAGCTCTCACCCCAAAGCAAAGAGTATAGGATTATGAATGATGCCTTCATCTTTGCCATCATTCGATTCATCGAAGGGGATTATGGGAAGAGATTATCTGATGAGGCCAAGGCACAAATCACAGCTCTTGGTGCATATTTCATCCAATTTCAAACATTCACATACATTCAGGTTGGTGGTGCATCCATCCATCCAAAGGAGCTCCCAAGATACCCAAGTGACAAGTTAGTTCTAATGGAAATTTCTTGGCAAATTGAGTTAGCTTATGAGAGGATCAAGAAACAACGAAGGCCTTTTTGGAATTGGCCTTTTGTAATAGGAGCATACCAGGTAAAGAGAAAGTAGCATATCCCAAATTTTGAATGGGAATGGGAAAATTATCCTCTCAAAGAATATAACTCTCCCCGGTCATTCTTTGACAATTTTGGTAAAGTGAAAAATTTAGCAGGAAAAGAGTTCTACCATAAAGACGTCATTGAAGATCATTGGATGAATGCTACAAATGATTATGATGTTTGTATCAAGGACTATTATAGAATAACTTAGTATTTAGTGGAGAAGGCTCTCCATTTGACCGTCCCAAATGAGATAAGGTTACAGGATTTGCAAGAGCTACTAGATCCCTTATTCAATATAGATAAAGTTGGTGAAAAGCCCATCCTAAATGCAAAAATTGATAGAGAGGAAGGATATGATATTAATCATCAAGCAAGACATGTCATTAGAATGACAAAGAGTTGGATCAAGAAACCCTTTCCACTTGATCCAATTTCGAACACAGTGATATTCCATGCACATGCTCACCCAAAAAGGGTAAAGGGGAGGAAAGTCACAGTTCCTATCTTTGCGCTCCAGTCTCCTATCAAGCCAAAAATAGTCTACTAGCTTGATCATCCAGTGAGATATTTCCATCCTTTAGAGAAGAAGAAAGAAATGAGGAAAAGAGCCTCTCCTCAGAGGATCCATACAGAGCATGTTGAAGAACAGGCCCCTTTGCAGCAACATGAATCTACTCCCAAGGACCCCCGAGACCTTGGAATTTCTCATATCTAGGTTGATTTCCCATTGCCTCCTATTTTGTCAAGCCAACAAGAAGAGGGAGAAATTCCAGAGACATCCATTCATCTGATGCATGAAGAGCCCACTTCTCCTATGGTTCCACAAAAGCAAAGGAGGGTTAAGGTTAGAATGAACAAGAGGCAAAGAGTTCGTAAAAGATTAGTGCCTAATCCATCTATTCCTAGAACCATTCTTGAGGAAGAATCAGATGAGGATGAAATAGAGTTAGATGGGGAGGAAGAGCAAGTGCCTCTAAGGGGGAGAAACCGACTGGCCAAAGCCACAAAATTGGAAAGAAAGAAGAATGTCACAAATACCCCACCACCCACCCAAGCTGAAATAGTAGAACTCTCTTCTTCAGAAGATGAAGTACAACGATGGGTGAATGAGCAAAGGGAGCTAGGTGATGATATTCTCTCCATTCCAGATTTTGATTTCATGCCAGTGGGTATAGAATTGGTTGGAGATAAGATTAGAGATACTCCTATAGGTGAATTTCAACAGCAAGATTGGACACAGATGCCACTTGAGACATAAGGTCCTCATCCAACGCCTCCATCTTCACCTCAAGTTATGATGGTAGATAAGGTTTTAGTGATACTTCCACCTCTAAGTTCAGAAGAACATGTTCAGAAGGAATTATCATTACAAGGAGAACCAGAACCAAGGGTTATTGATGAGCCCTCAAAAGAGGCACAGGTAGTAGAATGTATACAACAACCTCCCCAGGAAGTTGAGGATCAAACTATAGGATCTAAAAAAGCTGAGACTACATAAAAATAACCTTCACAATAGGAGACTCCGAGTAAGAGCAACAAAGGGAAGGAGGTAGTTGAACACATCCCTTCATCATCTAGACCCAAGGTTACAAAAAGACATATCCCGAGATGGTTTCGGAAGGAAATAATGAGAAGTGCTAACATCAATTCCTTGCTTTAGAGGATGATATTTGTGACATTGCAAAGATTTTGAACAAGCCTAACTCTCCATTACAGGATGCAACACCATTTGCATTCATTACTACTACTCAGAACTAGGACTTATTTGCACAAGTGGCTCACCCTCCGAAAGGTACAGATGAAGAAGTTGTCAGCCTTCAGGACTATGAAATGAAGGATATCATGTTATGAAAGCCTACATGGGATACTTCTCGACAGATGATGACTATGGGAGTCAAGGAGGTTCTTAACCATATGGAACATGATGAGATTGAAATCAGAGCACTTCAAAGGCAAGTTAAGATCTTGAAAGGATATCTAGCTACAGTTATTGGTCCTCTTGATTCTAAACACCCTAAGGATACTTTGACTACCATTCTTAGAGAAGGGGAAGGTGTACGACTCAGTCCATTCTTGAGAGCTTGTTAGGATTTGCGAGACAACCTTGAGGATAGGGGTGTCACTATAATTATAGGAAGTCTAAAGTTATTACATGCTACACAAGACAATGTTGATAAGATCGTGGCAATTTTGAGGTAGGGCTTCAGTATTATGGATGAGGTACAGGTTTGGAGCAAGGATTTGCAAACTCTATAAGCCATAAAAGGACAAAGGTATAGCATTCTGATTGATGTATATACAAAAGAAGAGCTAGATATGATAGATGATTGGATAGAAAAGATTGCAAAGGGAAATAAAGTGATGGAAACATTGCATGATGAGATACATAGGCTCAAGGACCAAGCTCGAGAGCAAATTTTGGAAGGAGAAAAGTTGTATAGTGATGCATGCTTGGATATTTTTGAAGATGAAGAACATGAGAAGCTTTTACTAGTTGAGGTAGTTGTGGAAAACTTTAGAAAGACTTTAGGGGAAGCATCCAGTGATGAAGACATTAGAAATGCCTTTAGGACAAAAGAAGCATTGTTAGAGTTGGATACCAAGCTCAGAAATTTTGCAGAAACTCGAATTGAGGTGGACAACTATAGATAGAAGGTCAAAGATAAGTATGAGGCTTTGGATCTTCCTGATGTTGCTAAGATTACTGAGATTATCGAGAAATTCAAGGGCAAACATCCAAACATATCTTTAGGATAGAGATGAGCAAAACCCAGATGCCAGAATTTCAATTTTGACACTTAGTAAAATTTTGAGATTTTGACCCAGTCGAGGTCTGCAGCTCCACTAGTCTACAGGTCCATAGGTTCGCAGATCCATAGCTCCACAATTCAAGGGTGCGTCATGTAGTGCCTCTCCCATTTGACTTTTGTAAGTCATCCTGATGGATGCACCCTTGCTGATCTTTTTTTGTGATGATCATGATTGTGACCCTGAGTGGTCTACACCATTGAGGTGTTTGGATTTATGTTTCTTTATCAGTTGTGTTGATTATGCTTTTGACTGATCTTTGAGATTATGATGTGATTTTTGGTTCACTGAGGTTTGTGCCAGTGGTTACCAGGATCGATGTGGTATCATGAGGTTGTTCTGTGATTACCCTGAGATGTGTGCAGAGATTGCACTGTGTACTATTACCATGCTACACTGGACTGGGTTCCTGTAGTGATGGTTAGTCATGTTTATGACTGTTTTTGCTTATGTGTTTTAAATGCCTTTTTAATGCAGAGTAATCAATCATTATTAAATGTGTAAGTAATTAGAATGTATCGTTCTTGTTGGATTACTTGGTTATGTGTTGTGGACAGTTACCTTGTTTTATTTTGATCTGAGAGATATCTGTTCTCATGTTATGTTTACATTTGAGATGACCTGAGGGTCAAATGTTACTCTTTGATTCCAGTATCATAGATATTAGACTACTATGCTATTTAGTTAATCATATTGCATGATGATGCCATTTTGAGATGACAGTGTGTTTTACGATGTTATCTGGTTATCTGGTATTTGGACATACCTCTGATTTTGTTATGTGATGGATTTAATGCTATGGTTATTTACTTCATTCCTGCGTTGCTATGCCTTTTGCGAATGTGAGTGATGTAAATAGATTATTTTAATATAATTAAATAAATGGTTAAATTAGGTGATTTAATGCATTTATTGCTTCGTCTATGTTATTATATGCAATTGCACTTGATCGTGTTGTTTAGTGTGCAGGATTATATCCCTGGCAGTGGCACTTGGAGTTAGTGATTCAACTGTTCATATTTTACCAATGTCGCCTTTGTATGGTCGACGTATCCTTAATTAAATGTTTAATTTAAACCTTTCGGTGATTATTAAATCTGAACTCATTTGCATTATGTGATTAGACCAGTAAGCATGTCTATGCATTTAGAGTTTCGCTTTTTCGTGAAAGTTGTTTAGGAGATTTATGTGTTTTTGGGTTTTCGAGCTTTTTAATTGATTTATTTTAATTTCTGGCAGCTTTGCCATAAATGAATTCCTATTTATAGGAATAGCTTGTTTTCATTTGGGTCGATTCGGGGTTTAACTAGATTGGCTGGTTAAATGCCCTAATCGATTATTCACCCAAAAAGTGAATAAGTATCCAAAGAGGAATTTAATTCCTCATTTCTCACTTTCAAATTGGAAAGTTGGAGAGTAAAATCCAAAATCCTCTTCATGAGGATTTACTGTTTTGTTCATTGTGGGAGCTACGGGCATGGGATCGTTGCGAGGTTGGGCTTGTTGGATCCAGCTCGGGGAAACCTTGGATTGCTACAATTTTTAGCTACTTTTGTAGGATATTTATTTTATGGTTCAGATTCCCGTTTTGCCCTTTTGGCTGTGAGATAGGGCTTTCCCATTTTATTGTTTCTGCTCCGTTTCTGCTTCTGTTTTTGGTAGCCGTTTGTTTGGAGGCTAAGAACTAGTGTTCCCCTCCGTTTCTGTATGCTAGTTCTACCCGGTTGGGCGGGTATGAACATTTCTCTGTTTTTTGAGATGAGGGTTTGGGTTTTTACGCCGTTATGCTGGCCATTTTTGCATACGGTGTCCGATTTCATTTATTTTTGGATTTTTGGAGTTTTTGAACCTAAAGGCCAAATGGGTTTTAATTTTGAAGTTTTCCAAATTTTTGAAGTTTTTACCTCGTTTTGCATGCCGCCCTATTTTCTCGGGTTTTCTTGGCACAATGTGGGTCATGGACCTTGATGATCCGTTTGGATATCAGTCAGACCACTTTTGCACTGTTATGTTGCATTGGGATGCGTGTTGCATCCATACTCCCGACGTGTTCGGTTGAGTGATTTTATACCTGTTATGGTTTTTGTTGGACCTTTCCTTTTGTTTCGTGAATGCTAGGATTCGTGTAGAATCCATACTCTCGGATTGAGGTTGATTGAGTGAGTTCATGATGTTTGGTCTTGTTACATCATTGGGATTCGTGTAGAATCCATAATCTCGGATTGAGGCCGGTTGAGTGATTTCATGATGTATGGTTTTGTTGGCTTTGGGATTCGTGTAGAATCCATCCTTCCTGTGTTGCTTTCAGTTGGGTGTTTTCTTTGCATTGTGTTCTCATTCCTATCCTTGTTTTATGATCTTCGTGATGGTGGTGCGCCACACACGAGTATGTACGCGTACATTTGTTGGGTGACTTGTGAGGCCCGATCTTCTGTGGATTTGTCGAAAGTTATGATCATTGGGGTTGGGATGGGAGTATGCATGCCCACGGGCACTTGTCGTAGGATGAGCATGGATAGGGTAGGGTAGCATATGGAGGGGGCTTCTATTTTGCAGCCTGGTGACCTTAGTCCCATAGGGTTGGTAGAGGAAGTTTTAAATAAGTGATAATTAAAGAAAATGTGTGACTGATAATAAAACTTAAGATAATAAAATGTGTGTGCGAGGCCCTCCGTTGAGGAGTTGAAACGCACGATCTGAGCTTGGGCTTGTCGATGCCAAGCGACTCTCCATGATGTCAGCCCCTACTTAGTAGCCTTCTGAGTGTCTGACCAGGACCTGTACTCCTTGCATTGTCTTAGGTTCTTGGTTGCAGCCATCATACTGTCTGGCATGAGTGTTAGCCATGGATGTTGTGATTTTTGTGTGTTTGTGGTTGGATCATTATCTCCATCAGCACGGCGGGTGTGGACCTATGGGTGCCACGTGGTTGGGAGGCGCAACTACCTTCACCACTGCTAGGGATCGGTGTACAGAGATGATCTTTGTCCTAGTGCGACCATTGCTAGATGTCTTCACTTGGTACTTCGGGTTCCGGAGTATGCTTTCTTGTGATTTATGCTTTCATTGGGATGCTTGTATATCATGTTTAGATGATGTTATTTTATTTGACGCATTCCCTTATTCTGATGTTTAGCATATGATTAGATGATGTTATTTGATTTAGTAGTATATCTGTTGCTTATTGTTGTTTAGCATGTGATTGGTGATGTTATCTACTATAGGATTATCTTATGCTTTACTACTAGCATGTTAGATTTCCTTATGCTTATATTGTTGCATGTTTTAGTAGTGACATCCCTATTATGATAGTACTGACGATCTAGTCGGTGGCTTGGGATGTTACGCGCAGTGGATGGCTAGGACCCACGATGGTCTTATGATGCTATTGACGGTTGGGAGGAACCGCGTACTTAGTTTGGTTGTTTTTTTCGTGAGATGTATTTATGTACATTGCGATGTTGCTTTTGTTCTTTGCAATGCTTACTTTCAGTGTGTTCTTTGTTGCTCTAGTTTAGATGGTTTGGTGTTCTTCATTCTGGGTTGTTCTTGCACTCGAGTGTTCATTCATCGATTCGCGTGGATCCAGTATTCCTCGGTGTGGAGGTTCTTTTGTTGGTTTTCCCCATTTTTGAGTTCTGGAAGTGTTTTTACTTTCTATGGGCGACATTTGTTCAGCATTGTGCGACACTGATAAAGTATCGCACGCCCATAGAAAGAATGTCGCACGAGACTGTAAAGTGTCGCACGCATTACTGAAAAAGTGTTGTACGACACTGGAAGAGTGTTGGACGTCTTTATGAGAAATTTCACGTGATACTTTTCCAGTATTGCACGCCTTCTTGAGAAGTGTCGCACTCAGTAAGGGAGAAGTGTCGCCCTCCCTTAGTAAAAAGTGTCACACGATTTTTGTGAAAAACCTGCGTGTGCCATCAACGGGCACTTTTCTAAGTGATCGGATCTTTTTGAGAGTGGTTTTGGATACCCTTTTGTGCATTCTTTGAGCCTATGTTGTTGCATTTTGAATTCGAGAAGTTTCTTTTGGAATTTAATTTTTGGGTTTCTGTTGTAGTCCTCTGGGGTTTAAAATATATCATTTAAGTATAAGTTCCTTATACTTAAGATATATTTTAATATATGCGAAAAATCATTTGAGATAGGTTTCAGACCTCTCAGAGATAAGTTATGGATTCTAGGAAATTTCAGGGCTCTAGAAATCCAGACTTAGCCAATTTTCAGGGCTCCAGGATTTCAGACTTAGCCAAATTTCGGGATTTTGCATTTTACCCGAGCTTGGTGTTTTGTTGATGAGTGGTCATTTCTTGTGCCCTCATCTTGTTGTTTTCGTTGTTGGATTTGTTTGTGTGTGTCAGTTTGGTAGTGGCGTTCAGAGATTCATTGGTTCTCGGGATTGTGTTGAAGTCTTTCGTTGCGATCGTTGTGATCCTTGTATGATGTTGTCATGTGCATTCATACTTGTTAAAAATAAATAAAAATAAAATCTTGGCTTGATTTGAATCCTTGTTTCCAAGGATCTCCGGGCGGGGCATTACATCTGGTATCAAAGCCCATGTTCAAACATTGGGATCTCTGTGTTATGTTGCCCTTGTAGTTGTTGCTGCGTTGGTTGAGTGCAAGTGTCTTGGTGAGAACTCGTGATCTTTGTTGCTTTGGTATCTACTCGTGATGGACTTGCTTGTCCAGTAGATGCAACTAGAGCAGTGTGTGGAGAAGGAAGTGAGTCTTCCTAGTTTTGTAAGCGGAATCGATGTGCCTTGGTTGGTTGCTTGCTTGTGTGACCCTTTTTGGATGGAACCACTGATTGGTTTCCATGTGTTGGCTTGTGTGCCTCTTCTTGTTTCTCCTCGTGGAGTTAGGTGCATTGTTTCCCTATTTTCTTCTAATTGTAAGTAAATAGATAAATCTTATGGTGATTCTTTATTTTGTTGTTATAACGATGAAATGGTTCCTTTCATTGAAAATGAGTGTTTATTGTGAATCATTGCAAAGTTGTAGTTTTGCATTATATATTTGGGTTAATGACTTAAGTCCCCAATCTGATTACTTCTTAAGCATATGAAAATTTGCATTAATTGTTGAATATTTAAATGTTGCATTGCAAGGAAAATAATTAGGGAAATTATTGTTGTTTGCATATGTATGAGGTTACTAATGGTATACTGCTCGATGTGTGTGAGTGTGTTCTCTAACATTGCTAGGATGATGTATTCCTTAGCATTGTGTGGTGATTTATCCCTCTTGTGTGATTGTACTCAGTCATCACCTGTAATGTGATTTGTTTGACGCCTTATTTTATTTGGCTGGAGGTACTTTCCTCTTGTTGTTGGGCTAGCATTGGTTTTTAGTATTTTCCTCTCTCAAAGTAGTCATCAAATTTTATCTATCGCTCTCGTTGTGATAGTTGTCACATTTGAATTATTGTTGAAGTGAGCTCTTTTTGGTACTTACTATTGGAATTGACAATTCCCCCATTTGGGCTCTTTGATTATGTTTCATGATGACTATTCTGGATGTGTTTTATTGCTGCCCAGTTGTGTGTTGTGACTCTATCATGTTCGTCTCGAACCTCTGGTAGTACGTTCAAGGGATAATATCATGGAGAACATGCTAGTGTGTCTTTGTTAGATCTAAAGTTGTTATTGTAACTGAATGGTTTAAATAGTGATTAAGCTTGATGTTATTTTGAAAGAAATTGAAAGGTATGTACTTGTTCTATAGTGACTCTTGGACCCTTTCTTGAAAATCTTTCAGTTCATTATGCATTAGTGCTTATGTTATGCTTAATTAATGAAATTATGAAAGAGGAGTGATGATGGTTTCAATGTGTGATTTACCTTTCTTTCCATGCCTTATGTTGTTTTGGGCATGTGTGTTCTTGTGTGGATTTGGACATTTCGTCCGTTGCTTGTCTTGGTGACCAAGGCTGTTGGTTTTGTCTTTGTTGTTTTGATTTGAGTGGTGGCTTAGATCGTAGGTCTTAGGTCTCTCTTAGCTTCTTCATGTTGTAGTCCTTGTCGATATCTTTTCAACGCTTTTCAAATGGATTCAATCTGAGTTCGGCTATGAGGCTATGGCTTTTGGAGTTGTTGATCGATGTTCTGAGTACCTTTCGAGTAGAGGCCAATTCAATCATGACATATCATATTTATGGCCATTGGAGAAGTTTAACTCCTCATGTTATTCATAATGGAAGAGTTATCTTGTCTTCATAATCTACTAGGTACCTGTTGGGGTTCGTGCTTGGGTTTTTGTGTTTCCTATTGCACTAACCCACCCTTGTGAGGTGTAGTGTGGTTTGTGAGCATTCCTTGTTGTGGACGATGTTGCCATATCATTTGGGAGTGACTCAGTTCTTTGATGAGTCTACATTCTCCTTTCTGGATGTTGACCTTGGCACATCTCCGTATTCTTTCTCTCTTGAGAGAGTAGGCTAGTGTGGTTAGGCCACTAGCTCAGCAGTGTTCTCTTGTGAGTATGTTGATGGTTGGGGAAATTGTGAGTTCCCTAATGCATCTTGGGCTGATTTTGTGCAGAGGTTGAGAGTGACTCCCTCTCAGTCCTAATACTCTGTAGTATCCTCCTCCCTAAGCTTATATCTTCATGTGGATTGTCTCAGTCAAGTTTTCTCTTTAACTGTTGACTCGAGGCTAGAGATTGAGTTTAGTGGTAGTTTGGGTGTAGTTTTCCTAGCATGGTGTTGGAGGGACATGGTATCGTTGGACACATGTTACCATCTCGTGAGTTGGTATGTAGACATTTGATGATTGTGTCCACTGACGAAAGTCTTTGAACCTTGTGGAAAGGTGACATCTTGTCTGGTTGGGTTGTGTTACCCTAGTTCCCAGTGATAGTTGAGCATTTGTGCCGTGGTGAGGCGTCGTGCTCCTATGCTTGGTGGTGAGTAGTCCTTTGGAGTGTGTCCTTTTGTTCGTAAACTTTCATCCTCTTTGTTCTAAGGGTGAGTTTACGTGGATTCTAGAATGATCATGTGTGACATGATAGTATTTTTGGGAGTTTGGGATGGTTATTCCCCATGATTCCAACTTTTGTTGGAAGTGCTTAGTGTTTTGACCTAGTTTTGTGGTCATGTGGTTGGTGCATGTCGTGGTTGGGCACCTGTTGACAAGGTAGAGTGGCTTGTTCCTTACCTTTTATTGTTGTTTTATGGCTAGTTGGTTTCTCCTAGCGCATAGAAGGTTCCTTGTTGGAGGATCTTGTGTCTGTGTGGCACCCATTCTCTCGTGGTTAACCTATTTGGGGATTAACGTGATTGGTTGGAGAATGTTGGAGTGATTTGGGTTTGACTTGTACAGAGTTGTTGAGTCATTCCTATTGCTCGCTTTTGATTTTGTTCTTGGTGTGTTCGGTTTCTATTCTTGGATTGTAGGCTTCCAACAGTAAGCCTAGTCTTTGGGAGAGATGATGTAGTGCCTCTCCCATTTGACTTTTGTAAGTCGTCCTGATGGATGCACCCTTGCTGATATTTTTTTGTGATGGATCATGATTGTGACCCTGAGTGGTCTACACCGTTGAGGTGTTTGGATTTATGTTTCTTTATCAGTTGCATTGATTATGCTTTTGACTGATCTTTGAGATTATGATGTGATTTTTGGTTCACTGAGGTTTGTGCCAGTGGTTACCAGGATCGATGTGGTATCATGAGGTTGTTCCGTGATTACCCTGAGATGTGTGCAGAGATTGCACTGTGTACTATTACCATGCTACACTGGATTGGGTTCCTGTAGTGATGGTTAGTTATGTTTATGACTGTTTTTGCTTATGTGTTTTAAATGCCTTTTTAATGGAGAGTAATGAATCATTATTAAATGTGTAAGTAATTAGAATGTATTGTTCTTGTTGGATTATTTGGTTATGTGCTGTGGACATTTACCTTGTTTTATTTTGATCTGAGAGATATCTGTTCTCATGTTATGTTTACATTTGAGATGACCTGAGGGTCAAATGTTACTCTTTGATTCTAGTATCATAGATATTAGACTACTATGCTGTTCAGTTAATCATATTGCATGATGATGCCATTTTGAGATGACAGTGTGTTTTATGATGTTATCTGGTTATCTGGTATTTGGACATACCTCTGATTTTGTTATGTGATAGATTTAATGCTATGGTTATTTACTTCATTCCTGCGTTGCTATGCCTTTTGCGAACGTGAGTGATGTAAATAGATTATTTTAATATAATTAAATAAATGGTTAAATTAGGTGATTTAATGCATTTATTGCTTTGGCTATGTTATTATATGCAATTGCACTTGATCGTGTTGTTTAGTGTGCAGGATTATATCCCTGGCAGTGGCACTTGGAGTTAGTGATTCAACTATTCATATTTTACCAATGTCGCCTTTGTATGGTCGACGTATCCTTAATTAAATGTTTAATTTAAACCTTTCGGTGATTATTAAATCCGAACTCATTTTCATTATGTGATTAGACCAGTAAGCGTGTCTGTGCATTTAGAGTTTCTCTTTGTCGCGAAAATTGTTTAGGAGATTTATGAGTTTTTGGGTTTTCAGGCTTTTTAATTGATTTATTTTAATTTCTGGCAGCTTTGCCATAAATGAATTCCTATTTATAGGAATAGCCTATTTTCGTTTGGGTCAATTCGGGGTTTAACTAGATTGGCTGGTTAAATGCCCTAATCGATTATTCACCCAAAAAGTGAATAAGTATCCAAAGAGGAATTTAATTCCTCACTTCTCACTTTCAAATTGGAAAGTTGGAGAGTAAAACCCAAAATCCTCTTCATGAGGATTTACTGTTTTGTTCATTGTGGGAGCTACGGGCGTGGGATCGTTGCGAGGTTGGGCTCGTTGGATCCAGCTCGGGGAAACCTTGGATTGCCGCGATTTTTAGCTACTTCTGCAGGATATTTATTTTATGGTTCAGATTCCCGTTTTGCCCTTTTGGCTGTGAGGTAGGGCTTTCCCGTTTTATTGTTTTTGCTCCGTTTTTGCTTCTATTTTTGGTAGCCGTTTGTTTGGAGGCTGAGAACTAGTGTTCCCCTCCATTTTTATATGCTAGTTCTACCCGGTTGGGTGGGTATGAACATTTCTCTATTTTTTGAGATGAGGGTTTGGGTTTTTACGCCGTTATGCTGGCCGTTTTTGCATACGGTGTCCGATTTCATTTATTTTTGGATTTTTGGAGTTTTTGAACCTAAAGGCCAAATGGGTTTTAATTTTGAAGTTTTCCAAATTTTTGGAGTTTTTACCTCGTTTTGTGTGCCACCCTATTTTCTCAGGTTTTCTTGGCACAATGTGGGTCGTGGACCTTGATGATCCATTTGGATATCATTCAGACCACTTTTGCACTGTTATGTTGCATTGGGATGCATGTTGCATCCGTACTCCCGACGTTGTGTTCGGTTGAGTGATTTTATACCTGTTATGGTTTTTGTTGGACCTTTGCTTTTGTTTCGTGAACGCTAGGATTCGTGTAGAATCCATACTCTCGGATTGAGGCCGGTTGAGTGAGTTCATGATGTTTGGTCTTATTACATCATTGGGATTCGTGTAGAATCCATACTCTCGGATTGAGGCCGATTGAGTGATTTCATGATGTATGGTTTTGTTGGCTTTGGGATTCGTGTAGAATCCATCCTTCTTGTGTTGCTTTCAGTTGGGTGTTTTCTTTGCATTGTGTTCTCATTCCTATTCTTGAGTTATGATCTTCGTGATGGTGGTGCGCCACACAGGAGTACGTACGCGTACATTTGTTGGGTGACTTGCGAGGCCCGATCTTCCATGGATTTTTCGAAAGTTATGATAATTGGGGTTGGGATGGGAGTATGCATGCCCACGGGCACTTGTCGTAGGATGAGCATGGGTAGGGTAGGGTAGCATATGGAGGGGGCTTCTATCTTGCAGCCTGGTGACCTTAGTCCCATAGGGTTGGCAGAGGAAGTTTTAAATAAGTGATAATTAAAGAAAATGTGTGACTGATAATAAAACTTAAGATAATAAAATGTGTGTGCGGGGCCCTCCGTTGAGGAGTTGAAACGCATGATCCGAGCTTGGGTTTGTCGATGCCAAGCGACTCTCCATGATGTCAGCCCCTACTTAGTAGCCTTTTGAGTGTTTGACCAGGACCTGTACTCCTTGCATTGTCTTAGGTTCTTGGTTGCAGCCATCATACTGTCTGGCATGAGTGTTAGCCATGGATGTTGTGATTTTTGTGTGTTTGTGGTTGGATCATTATCTCCATCAGCACGGCGGGTGTGGACCTACGGGTGCCACGTAGTTGGGAGGCGCAGCTACCTTCACCACTGCTAGGGATCGGTGTACAGAGACGATCTTTGTCCTAGTGCGACCGTTGCTGGATGTCTTCACTTGGTACTTCGGGTTCCGGAGTATGCTTTCTTGTGATTTATGCTTTCATTGGGATGCTTGTATATCATGTTTAGATGATGTTATTTTATTTGATGCATTCCCTTATTCTGATGTTTAGCATATGATTAGATGATGTTATTTGATTTAGTAGTATATCTGTTGCTTATTGTTGTTTAGCATGTGATTGGTGATGTTATCTACTATAGGATTATCTTATGCTTTACTACTAGCATGTTAGATTTCCTTATGCTTATATTGTTGCATATTTTAGTAGTGACATCCCTATTACGACAGTACTGACGATCTAGTCGGTGGCTTGGGATGTTACGCGCGGGGATGGCTAGGACCCACGATGGTCTTATGATGCTATTAACGGTTGGGAGGAACCGTGTACTTAGTTTGGTTGTTTTGTTCCTGAGATGTATTTATGTACATTGCGATGTTGCTTTTGTTCTTTGCAATGCTTACTTTCAGTGTGTTCTTTGTTGCTGTAGTTTAGATGGTTTGGTGTTCTTCATTTTGGGTTGTTCTTGCACTCGAGTGTTCATTCCTCGATTCGCGTGGATCCGGTACTCCCCGGTGTGGAGGTTCTTTTATTGGTTTTCCCCGTTTTTGAGTTCTGGAAGTGTTTTTACTTTCTATGGGCGACATTTGTTCAGCATTGTGAGACACTGATAAAGTATCGCACGCCCATAGAAAGAATGTCACACAAGACTGTAAAGTGTCGCACGCATTACTGAAGAAGTGTCATACGAAACTGAAAGATTGTCGCACGTCTTTATGAGAAATATCGCGCGATACTTTTCCAGTATCGCACGCCTTCTTGAGAAGTGTCGCACTCGGTAAGGGAGAAGTGTCGCCCTCCCTTAGTAAAAAGTGTCGCACGGTTTTTGTGAAAAACCTGCGCGTGCCATCAGCAGGCACTTTTCTTCCTGATCGGATCTTTTTGAGAGTGGTTTTGGATACCCTTTTGGGCGTTCTTTGAGCCTATGTTGTTGCATTTTGAATTCGAGAAGTTTCTTTTGGAATTCAATTTTTGGGTTTCTGTTGTAGTCCTTCAGGGTTTAAAATATATCGTTTAAGTATAAGTTCCTTATACTTAAGATATATTTTAATATATGTGACAAATCGTTTGAGATAAGTTTCAGACCTCTCAGAGATAAGTTATGGATTCTAGGAAATTTCAGGTCTTCAGAAATCCAGACTTAGCCAATTTTCAGGGCTCCAGGATTTCAGACTTAGCCAAATTTTGGGATTCTGCATTTTACCCGAGCTTGGTGTTTTGTTGATGAGTGGTCATTTCTTGTGCCCTCATCTTGTTGTTTTCGTTGTTGGCTTTGTTTGTGTGTGTCAGTTTGGTAGTGGCGTTCGGAGATTCGTTGGTTGCCAAGATTGTGTTGAAGTCTTCTGTTGCGATCGTTGTGATCCCTGTATGATGTTGTCATGTGCATTCATACTTGTTAAAAAAAAAAAAAATCTTGGCTTGATTTGAATCCTTGTTTCCAAGGATCTCTGGGCAGGGCATTACACGTCGACAGTTGATTGCCAGTTCCAAAAATAGCACTTTCCATGCACTAGAAATGCATTTTGATGAAAAGTTAACTCCGACACATATCAAGTGAAGGGCCAACTTCTATTTTTGGTGTCTCCATGCACTTCTACTTTGACTGATGGCTTCCTTCTACTTTCTCTCTCATGCTTTCATTATTTTCAACATGTAAAGGGCTCATGCATCCAATTAATGAATAAAATATGGATGGAGTCCGTCTAAGCACCAGTTGGATTACCAGTTTGTATATATTTAGTTTGTTTTAATGTTTTAAAAGCATGTTATTGCATCAAGATATATCTCACTCTCAACACAAATTAAGGAGACAATTTCTTATAAATACCCCATTTTAAAATGTAAAAAGGGTCGTCATTATTATGCAATAAAATTATGCTTTTGGTGCTAGCATTTGGAGTGCAGTTATTCTTGCCTGAATGTGTCATTGTTTTGTGGATTTTATTCATAAGATTGCGATTGAGCCAAAGGTTTATTGCATTGTTTTTAGTTGTGTGATCTTTTAGTTTTGGTATTTGCTATAGATATATGAATTTTGTTGATGTAATGAGCTTGAGAAGAGATCACTTGATTGTGTCTACATAGCTTTTTGTCTCGCATGAGTGTACTTTTCATGGCCTTGCGATTTGATGAAGAGTGAAACATCATTCGATTTGTTAAAGATTTTCACCGACGATTGCATCAGTGGATTTTAGGAAGCGTTGCTCCTATTTTCATTGGTTTCCTACTGATTTCTTCGAAGGTTTAACTTGCAGCGTGTTGTGTTCTGTAGCTTATGTCCATTTAGGAATTTCAATTTCAAGTTATTTGATTTCATGTTATTTGCTTTCAGTTTTGTTATTTACTTTGCTAACCCCCTGTTAGAATAGGACCTCATAGTAGCTGCATTGTTAGAGTTGCATTCATTGAAAAACAAAAAATACAAAAATATTGTTCTTTTGGTGTGATATTTTGAGACAGCGAACAAATTTTACTTGATTCCAAGGTAAAAGAGTTTTTTGAACCAGCAAAGGCCTCCTCATGAACATTCACATTTATCATCTACTGAGCGGATTTTGGTACGTCGCAAGAGAAACACTGAACCTTGGAGTGGATCCTTAAAAGATTTGCTTTTCAAGAGAGGAATTACACTATGGATTCTTGCCATTGACCTTGTGCAAAATGAACGCCCAACACTACCTTGCAAACAAAATTGAGTGGCCATTGTTTTATGATCAGTTAGCAAAGGTAGTAAATGTTTGGAAAGAATTGAAAGTGAAAGATGAGGCTTTAAAGCCTAATATGAATAAGTGGGGGAATAAAAGGAGAAGAAAAGCGGTGACATTTTTGTGTTATTGAGTCATAAGGTTATCACATGACCAAATTAAAAAGATTTATGACATTGTCATTGACCTGCCCGATTTTGATGACAAGAGGATTTGTTTGCAAAGAATAATAGTGGGCTGCTTGAGTAAGTACAAGAGCCAAAAATTTGATTTTTTTCTACATGCTATAGATAGAAAGAATAAATTGAAAAGAAAAGATGATTGGACCTAAAAATTAGATGATTTGTTCTATTTAAGGATGAATAAAATAAAAAATGAAAAAGGACTTGCTTGGTAGGCCACTTCAACTAAAGAGTTGGTAAAGGTTTTGTTATTCTTTGATTCTTTGAAACAAGATTTTTTTACTATTGATCATGAGGCTAAGTATGTGCTCAAAAGATAGAATGATATTTTGCAATTCAACTGGCTAGATGATACAATGTTTGACACATGGATGGTAGACATTGCTTCTGATAAGAAATTTGAGGAAGTTGGAAGAGATGAAGATGAGATACAAGATGATTAGGTGCAGATTATTGACACATCAACACTAGATATGAAAAATGAAGAAGGTGAAGGTCACCAGTTAGCTCCAGTTGTAGGTATAGAAGCCCAAGATGTGGACGTGACAGAGAAGCAATCGAGGGTAAAAGTAATATTGTCTATCCAAGATGAAAATAGTGAAAATCTAAGGGTAAAAGTTGATTTAGAAACACCAAAGGACTCATCATTGGCCATCCTAGAGGTAGCGTATTCAAAAGAATCAAAATAGTGGTGGCGAATCAAAAGAGCCAGTAACTTCTTATGATGTAACAGAAATGGGCCTACCAAAGTATATATTGATGTGTTAGCTTTCTGTTACATTAAGTTTTGTTTTTTTGGACACTTGTCATATTTTCCAAGCCTAAAGCTTGTTGCATCTCACATATTTAAGTGAGATCCTAGCATTGGAAAGAGGGTCCCGTATTTTTTGGGATTGTCAAGAAATAGTATAGTCAGTCCAGTCATGTGTAGTTGTGTTTGAGTTTTTTTCTAGTTATGTACTTTTCTGATGTAAAATAGAAATGACAGTATCAACATGAATTCATGGGTTCTTCATTGAGTCTCTATTGGTTCTTATATTAATTAGCAAAAGGATAATACAAAAGGGTATTTACACTAGATCTGTGTCACTATTTTCTATCTCCATTTCATGAGTTTATTAATTTTGAGATTATTTGAATAAGGTTCATTTGGTTGAATGTAGTTTTGATGAGTTGTATATTGGTTTATTGTTGCTTTTAATTCAAGGTATTATGTAAGTACTTTAGTAAATTAGTAGAATTCATGAGTTTATGAAAAGGAAAATTTTCATAAGAATGGAAATAGGTGATTACAATTGATAAATTGAATTACAAATTAATTGAACAAGATCTCCTTCTAATAGTTGACTCTTTGCCCCTATGGATAAAGCACTAGTCATATAAATCAAAGACGTTAGAGAGTAAATTCTACTGCTACATATCCAAACTTTTCAAATTTAAAGTCATACTTGTTCTATTTTGTTTAGAGTTATAATGTTGGTCAGCACTCATTTATATTTTACTTCTGGATATCAAGTAGCTGCTATTCCCAGAAGTAATTGTAAACTTAAGGAGAATTAGGACAAAATTTGCTTAAGAGGGATATACATGAACCAAAGAATATCAACAAATGGATAAATTGCACATGTGATAGGGATAGAGCACGAGAATTAGAATGAAACTAAATTAAGTCTCATGCAGTAGTATCCTAGTGAATTATCCCCTAGGTATAACCGCCTTGGTTTTGTAGAGCCTAAAGAGTAGGAAACCATCCTTGGTTTTGTTGAAGTTGGGTCCAAATGGTTTACTTATGTAATTGTTAATGGGAATTGGCTAATCCTTAGGTTATGTGAGTGTTATCTTTTTGGTATTGAACATTTTGTTGATTCAGTAGTTTTAAACACCAACAAAATGGCGACTTTGCTAGGGACAAGTGTCAGTATTATAATTGTCATATTCTATGAAATTACTTACAATTTTAGTGGACTTTTCTATTGACAAACATTGAGAATTTAAAAAGAAGAGAAACAAAACCCCACTCTATAAGTGTACACTAACATGTACCATCCTTATAAAGGTGTCTTATCCACTAAGAAAGAGTTACAGTCTGAAAAAAATTCTGATTTGGTGCATTCTATTTGTCCATTTCTTTCATGATAATCTCGTGATAGTCTATTAGGTGAGCAAGACTATTGCATTACTTTTCCCTAGGAGGGTGACAACTCGAAAATGTTTTAACTAGTGTTAAATTTAAGAATGTTTTATATCATGGGAAGTGTGAAAAATAAGTAGGAAAATGTGAAGAAGAACCTAGCTATTAAGTTATAGACTGATCTTCCTCCTAGAGGAAAGAAAAAATGGGCTGTGAAAGGAGCCCTGATGCAGAAGGGAAATTATTCCCAGGAGAAAATGGCAAGGGGAAATAATACCTACAT
Organism: Cupressus sempervirens; assembly: GCA_028749045.1. NCBI lineage: Eukaryota > Viridiplantae > Streptophyta > Pinopsida > Cupressales > Cupressaceae > Cupressus > Cupressus sempervirens. The sequence goes on from CM053783.1 coordinate 247,235,921, forward strand.
TTCTGTTGAAAAGGAACCTTTCTGCAAGGGGCCTAGATCTCGTCCTATTTTTTCTGATGATGATTTCTATAATATTCCTAAAATAATATTTCAAGAAAAGGTTGTCCAACCACATGCACTTAATCTACAAGATAGGACTAGTAACCATCTTTTCTAGCGTAGCACAAACCCTTTCATGTCAGATTACTCTCCTCAAAAGGAAAGACCAAAACATTTAGAGCCTGAAAGTTTTAATGATGAGAAGACCTCTAGTTTTGAGTTTACCATTCCTGACCCTAATGAGAATGAAATGTTGAGAATGTCGCTTGCTGAGCAAGAAGCCATTGATGGGAAATTTTAGAAGGAAAGGGAGGAAAAGATCATGAAGGCCTATGAAGAAAAGAAAGAATTACTTAGGAGAATTGTTGCTTTGAAAAAGAAGAATGAGATAGCAGCTAGTGCTTGGCAGCCTAAAATTGTGGGTCAAGTGGAACAACTTAAAATACAAGAGAAAAAGTTGCTAAAGGATCAAGATCTAAACCAAGAGGGTCCTGTTATACAACAAATCAAAAGTTATAAGACCTTAGATGTTAAACAAGATGTAGAACATGTTGTTGGTGTTCAAGATAAGGGAAAACAAAAGGAAGCTGGTATTAGGATAAATGAACCAACAAAGGCCATCTAGATCTATGATTCTTTGTCATCCTCTGATGTTGAGTTAGAAAAAAGAAGGAAGGAGAAGGAGGCTTCGGCTAAGAAGTTGGAAATTGTAGAGAATGAGGCAGCCATAGATGAGATGAATAACGAAATTAAGTTTCTAGAAAATACTAAGAAGTAGTCTATATTTTCTCTCAAAGATAATGATAGAAAAAATATTGCAAATCAGAATACTGCTAAATTTTCTACTTCTTGTCTTCTTCATCATAGAAAATGGAGCCAAATAAATGTACTATAGATCCTAGTACTAGTAATGCTTTTAATAATAATGAAAGAAATGTTGTCAATGCTTCTAACGTTAATTTACAAAGAAGACCTATTTAGTTAGAAGGCTATAGGAAAATACGCTTTGAAGGTATTCCTAGTTTCCCTAACCCTATCCCATAGGAAATGAGGAAAATATTTCCCAAGTTTGCTGGAAATAATGCTATTACTTGTGAGGATCACTTGAGATATTTTCTTGACATGATCAATGATTATGAGGTTGAGGCTAAAGATGTTATCATGAAGTTATTTTTTGAGTCATTAACTAAAGATGCTAGAGAATGGTTCAAGAGGTTTCTTGAGTCATCCATTGTAGATTGGAAAGATATTGAGTATTTCTTTAAAGAACAATATGGTGATAAAAAAATCCCAAGTTATATTCTAAGTGAGTTCAATAATATTAAGAAGTTGCATAATGAATTTGTTACTAATTTCAACACTAGGTTCTAGAAGAGGATGTATAAGCTAATGCAAGCCATGTGAGTTGATGATAAGGTATGTATGATTACTTATTTGAATGCCTTTGATGGTAAAATGGCATATCGGCTTAGTGATAAGGAGCCTAGGACTTTGAGAGATGCTTTCAGAATTGCTATCAATATAGAAAACAATTTGAGGATTTCAGGAAGATTGGAGAACAAAAGAGATGACCATAGGTTATTTGGGAGTAAGGGAAATAGAAAAGAAGAGCACAAATCTATATGAGGAAAAAGGTAGGAGCCTAGTGAGATGAGTCAAGTCTTGAATGCTATAAAAGGTTTGAATCTTTCCCAAGGAAAAAATGATAGGAATCCCCCTAAAAATAAGGTCCCTTACCAATCCAATTTTGGTAGATAGGATAGATTGAAAAATTTCCCTTATAATACTACTCTGAAGGATGGTCACCCCAATGTTCCCCCTAAAAATACTAGTAACAAGGTTAAACCTGATCCTTTATCCAAAAATTCCATAAATATGATAGATGACCCTAAACCCACTACCAAACCCATAAGGTGTTTTGTTTGTCAGTTACCTCATGCTCCTAAGTATTGTGCAGTAGCTTTTTCATTTTTTGGAAATCAAACAGAGGTAGAAGAAAATCAAGAACATGAAGAAAGTAGTGATGATATAGTATGTCATATGTTTGAGTCACATTGTGACCATTATGACAGTGATGACCCTGATAGAGATGTAGTGGAACAAAGATAGTTTCAAAGTCATATGCAGCAATAGGTATTTTCTGATGAAGAGAGTGATGCTAAGGACAATGTATGTAACATGGCATCTACTAGAGAGGAGGTGATACTAAGGAAGCCATCTAGAGAAGAGGTTGATCAAATTATTGCTAGCATGGTAGCTCAAGTATATACTAGACATATGGCTCAAAATGCTGATAATGGTAAGGTGGCTAGTATATTTATCAAGAAAACTGACCCTAAGAAAAAGGAAATTGTAAAGCCTAAAGAAATTCCTACTGTGAAGGTCAAAATTTTAGGTAAAGAGTGGGAACCAAAGAAAGGAGGAAATCCTAAGGAGTTAGAATTCTCAAATAATTTGCCTAAGAAATTTAATGAGAAGGTATCAAAAGTGATCACTATAAATGATAAGAATCATCAAGTTATTTATGATAAACATCATAAGAAGAAGGATATGACTATTGATAATTCCTCAGATTCCTCTATAGACATGCTAAATGTTCTACCATAGATCACTGTTAAAGTTCCCTTGTCTAAATTATTAAGGATCCTTGAACACCAAAATAAAGCCATAGCATGGTTAGGAAATATTGATATAGAGACAAAACAAGATTGCAATGAAATTCATGATCCCAAGCAAGGAAGCAAAGAAAAGGTAAAAGATAAAGAAGCTAAAGTAGTTTTGTCTTAGATTCCTCAAATGTTTTTGGATAGCTCTATTAATGAATTCTTGGGAAGTGTTGAGCCATTTTTTTTGAGTATTTTAATAAATGGTAAAACATTAAAAAATTGCATGATTGATTTTGGTGCCTGAAATATTGTTATGCTATTTGAAATAATGAAGGAATTAGGTTTGAAAGTTGATACTAGTTAGGGAAGATGTTGTGCCATAGATAAAAGAGAAGTGATAGTTATAGGTACTATTAATGCTTTACCATATAGACTAATAGCTTGCCCAAATAAAGAACTTACTATGAGTGTGCTGGTTGTTGATATTTCACCTCAGTATGGTATGTTATTATCTAGAAAGTGGAGTGCTACCATGAGAGGAAGTTTGCAATGTGATCTATCATTTGCTACTTTTAACATTGATGGGAATTTGGTAAAAATAAATAGAGAACCAAAAAGCATATATATGATAGAAGAAGATATTGAGGATGATATGAAAAAATTTGTGGATACAGATGTCAATGCATTCATAGTAAAGGTTTTAAATTTGAAGAAGGAAAAGCATAAATCTCAGATTGAAGTAGAAGCTGATACAAAAATAGATAAGGGAGATTTATGGACCATCTTCTTTGATGGTGCTTGCTACAAAGATGGAGTAGGTGTAGGTATTTTGTTGATATCTCTAGTAGGGGTAACATTCAAATTCTCTTTTACTTTAAGTTTCCCTTGTACCAACATTATAGTAGAATATGAGGCTTTACTATTAGGCCTTAGACTAGCTCATAAGCATGGGATTTACATGTTATAGGAGATTCTGAATTGATTGTATCCCAAGTGAGAAATGCTTATGTCTCAAAGAATTAGAGATTAAAACAGTAAAGAAATGTTGTATGGGATATGATTGAATGTTTTGATGCATTTGGGATAATTTGGAAGGATAGAACTAACAACAAAATGATAGACTTGTCATCTAATATAGCAATAAAACCTGATGATGTCACATTTATTGGTGTATCCAAAGTTGAGACTCAAACTAGACCCTCTATTCCTAATAATGTCCATAATTGGCAAGTGTTTGAAGATGATAAGGATATTCTAAGATTTTCAAACTATGAGAATATGTTGTCAGGACAAGAAATTGATTGTGCAACTTATGTAGAAAATATAAATAGAAAGGATACTATTTTTGGGTAGGAAGTTGTGCAGTTAAAGAAAAATAAAATCCCAAAGGGTCTAGTTGTTTTAGAAACTATTTTTGACAACCAGGATAGGTCACAAATGAATACCAGTGAATATAATGCCAAAGATCTAGAGGAGGTAAACTGGGGAACTCAGGAAACACCTAAAAAAGTATATATTGGTAAGAAATTGCCCTTTAAAATTAGGAAAGATCTAATAGACCTGCTAAGGAAGTATAGACATGTGTTTGCATGGTCATATGATGACTTAAAAGCCTATAGGGAAGATCTTTTTCAGCACGAGGTCCCTTTAAAACCAAATGCTAAGCCATTTAGACAAAAATAGAGGCCAATAAATCCTACCCTAGTCCCCAAGATGCAAGAGGAATTGATCAAGTTAAGAGATGCTGGGATTATAAAGCCTATCAAGCATTCCTCTTGGGCATCCAATTTAGTCCCTATTAGGAAGAAAAATTGAGACATAAGGTTATGTGTTGACTTCAAGAATCTTAATATATCTTCATTAAAGGATAATTATGGATTGCCAAATATGGAAGCCATGTTGCAAAGGGTTACTAGTTCTGAACTAATGTCTATGATGGATGAATTTTTAGGCTATAATCAAGTGGTTGTTAAAGAATTAGAATAGTTCAAGACTGCTTTTACTACTCCATGGGGTACTTATGTTTATGTCAGGATGCCTTGTGGGATTATAATGCTGGGGCTACTTTTCAAAGGGCAATGGATGTGACTTTTGCTAATATTATTCATAAGTTTATGGTTGTGTATCAGGATGATCTCACTGCTTATTCCAAAGATGAGAATGATCATTGCATACATCAGGAAAAGGTATTTATCAAAGCCCTTAAGTATGATATTTCTTTGAATCTAAGGAAATGTAGTTTTGGTGTTACTGAAGGAAAGTTGTTAGGACATCTAGTTGGTAAGCATGGAGTAAGGATTAACCTAGAAAGGGTAGAAGCAATAGAAAAGATTTAGAAACCCAAAAGTGTTAAAGGTATTTAGTCATTTTTTGGACAGATCAACTTTCTTAAAAGATTTGTGACAAATTTTGTAGAGATTAGTAGGCCTATATCAAGGATGCTAAAGAAAGGATTTAAGATTAAATGGGATGGTGAACCTAGCATTGCATTCCAAAAGATCAAGCATGCTATTAAAGATGCCCCTATTCTTAAAGCACCTAATTATGATAAACCAATGCATATATTTTCCTTTGCCTCATTTCACATTGTCACTGTAGTATTGTTATAGAAAAATAAGGAAGGTTATGAAAAGTCCATTGCATTTATTAGCAAATCTCTCCAGACAACAAAACTCAAGTATGATATAAATGAAAAATGGGCTAATGCACTGGTGAAAGGAGTCAAGGCTTTTAGGTGTTACTTAATGGGAACTAATGTTATTGCTTTTGTTCCTACTACTGTTGTGAAGGATATTTTTTCACGACAAGAGGTATCTGGCAGGAGATGTAGATAGATTAATATGATACAAGAATTTAACATTGACATTCAAATTACTAAACTAGTTAGGGGTCAAGATTTGGCCAAATTAATGATAGAAGCCGATTTAGAGGGAAACCAAATTAACCAACTTGATGATAGTTGTAGGGGTAAACTTTGTGATATGGTTACCTCTGACTAGTACAAAGATGTGATTTATTATTTGCAAAATATGAAATCTCCACCATAGTTAATAGACGACCAGAAAAGATCCCTCAAGTTGCAGGCCACAAGGTATGTTATAGTACAGGGTCAGTTATGATGGAGAAATATGGAAGGGGTACTTGAAATGTGTGGATGAGATTGAGTCTAAAAGAATTTTGAAAGATATGCATGAATGTGTATGTGGTAGTCATTATATGGTTAAAACCACTGCTCATAAAATTCTTAGGGCTGTTTTTTGGTGGCCGACACTTTTTAGAGATGCTCATGAGTTTGTCAAAGTTTGTGATGCTTGTCAAAGGTTAAGTGGAAAGTTAAATTTTTTTGTGAATTTACCACTAAGACCTATTGAAGTCTAGGCACCATTTCAGCAGTGGGGAATTGATTTCATAGGTGAAATTTCAAATAAATCCAGTGGTGGACATTCATGGATCCTAGTTGCTATTGATTACTTCACTAAGTGGGTTGAAGCAATTCCTACTAAGAATGCAACAAGTAAAGTGGTGATTAATTTCATTCTAAATAATATTGTGACCAGTTTTGGATGCCCATAGAAAATTGTAACTGATAATGCTATGTGTTTCAGATCAAAGGAATATAATTTTTTTTGTAAGAAGTATGGCATTATAGAATACACATCATCACCCTATCATCTTCAAGGAAATGGTCAAGTAGAATCAAGTAATAAAAGTATATTAAAAATCATTAAGAGGATTTTAGGAGAAAACAAGATGGCTTGGGATTCAAAATTACCATTAACTCTGTGGGTTGATAGGGTTATTGTTAAAAGGGCTATTTTGTGTGCTCCATTTGATTTGGTTTATGGTATACTAACTAGACTTCCCAAAAAAAACTTAAAGGAGATGTATAAGTTTGTTCAACTCTATGAAGATGATATTGTTGATGAGATGCAAGTCAGAATGGATGACATCTTACAATTAGAAGAAATAAGGAGAGAATCTTTTGTTCAAAATGCCAAGCTATAGTCACAGATGAAACACTTATATGACAAAAGAACTACTGAGTGAAAGTTTGAAATAGGTGACATGACATTAATGTGGAATGCTAGACTAGAAGATAAATGAAGGCATGGTAAATTTGATCAAATTTGGCTTGGTCCATATTGCATCTATGATACAAATGGAGAGGACTTATATTTCTTGAAGGATCTAACTAGAGATATTCTTGAATTTCCAGTTCATGGACAATTCTTGAATAGGTACTTTTCTTAAAGTATCTATTTTTCCATGAATAGTAGCTTTAGGGTTTTCTGTGTTCTTGTACATTGTGTATATTTTGTAAATCCCTGTAAATTTCTCTGTACAGTTTGGTTCCTTGTTTCCAAGTTCTGTATTGTGCTTTCTGAAGAAGCTATCATTGTTGTATCAAGTTTGTGGTCCGCTCTCCCAAAGATTCTAAATTCTTGCATAGACTCAAGTAGTCTATCATCTCCAAATAAAGCCACTATTGGTCTGATTTTTTACATAGTAACTTTTCTTAAAATTATGGTATAAAAATTAGATGTGAGTCCTTTTATTTGATCCTAGGGTTTTAGGTTTTGGGTCTTGTATTTTTTATATCTTTTAAAATTTGTGTAAAACCCTAGGTCTTGCCCTTTTAAATTTATCTTGGCATGAAATCTTTTAAAAAGGTCGAATATTCTTTTCCCACCTGCTTTGAAGTCATTGTTGAGTCCTTTTTGAAAAGGTCTTGTCCCATAGTTAGATCTTGTTTGGATCCATGGATGTCGTGTGCTTGTTATAAAAAGTTGAGGCTATTTACTATAGCGATGTAGTGACCATCGAAAAACTATATTATGGTACTCAAAAATGAGGTCCAATGCTGAGAAGTGTATCAATTTGAAAACATTATGGTCACATGCTACATCTTAGGGTTTTCAATATCAAAAAGGATGAACGTGGAGCAATTTGCAAGTGGTGTCCCCAAGATCTAAGTTTTTCCAGCAAGTCGCTATGTTGTGACTAGAAAATCTATGTGTCCTGCCGATAGCGACATAGTGAGGGCTCAAAATATAAAGAAAGCAGTAACTTGTTAAAGTTGATGTGACTGCAAAATTCCCATGCATTTTCATAAATGTGCATGACCACCTTTTCTGACAATAGTATAAATTGGGGAAAGTTCAATCAATGTGTTATGTGTTCTCTATCACCAGAATTCTAAATACGCTAGAGGTTGCTACATCGCAATCAAGAAAGTCATCAATTTTCTAGTAGCGACATAGAGAATGCCTGAATATTGCAAAAGATGGTGTTCTTTTAAAATGGGTAGTGATTTTGAGGATCCCAAGGAAGATATCTTGCAAACTATGCCTTTATTTCTGTGACAATCGTGTCATTCACGGTTATTCTATTTTAATTTTCCCAACACTTATTTTTGATGGGTCATTAGAAGTTGCTATGTTGCTATCAAAAACTTAATGACTTTCACCGGTAGTGAGGTAGCGACTAGTCGAAAGGTTATGATGAAATGACAATTTCAAAAAGTGGGCTCCAAACAAGTGATTCATTAGAAATGAGCTATGCAAATAAAATGACACGGTGGCATCCTACTAAGCAATTATATGTTGAAAATTTTGAATCTATTGGAGCTCGCTATGTCGCTATCAGAAAGTAAATGACTTTCATCAATAGTGATGTAGTGACTCGTTTGAAAAATAATAAACATGGAAAAGTCAAGGAGGTGTGATGTCACTAGGGATATATATATATATATATATATATATATATATATATATATATATATATATATATATATATATATATATATATATATATATATGCTAGCATGTTAAGCCAGCTTAGCATCATTAATAACCTAGACCCATGCCCCATGCATAAAACATATAAGGGATTCTGATCGTCCGATCAAGCATGGATAAAAAATACTCGCTATCTTGCTATGGAAAGATGTGCACTTTTTATGTATAGCGAGGTAGCGAGTAAGGGACCCACCACATTTTCAAAGATTAATGCAATTTCTACACCCTCAAATCAACTTTAAATCTATGATCGTTGCTATCTCGTTATGAAGAGTTGCACAAAGATTATGTATAGTGAGATAGCGAATGAAGGACCCTCCATATTTCTCTTAAGAATTGTATCAAATGTCTGCCACATAATCAAAGTAGAATCAATGGTTATCACTATCTCGCTATAGCAAGATGCTCGAAAGTTATGTATAACAAGGTAGCGACTTGATGACATGTGTCCCCAATCATCAGTGGGCCTAGACTAAAATACTAGTATTAAAGGAAAGGTATAGATGGAAGTATTTTATTGGCTTGACTGCCAGTGTGTTAAGAAGAAAGGTGAGTCAACCCAATTTTAATTCTTGGATCGTAGGATTTTTCAAGGATCAATGACACAAATTTAAAAGGAAATGTGATGCCACTCTATTTTTCTATTTTGTGTATTTATGATGACTGAAAGCTTCATGTGTGAGAAAAATAGAGTATAATACAGGAGATTTTTCCATTTCTAGTTTCATGCAAACAAAGATTTCACATTTTTTGGGCACAAGAGCCTATTGATGATATAGTGTTAAGCCTAGCAAAGACATGAAGTAATCCTCCATCTGTTCATGAGCTATTATAGAGGTTTAGAGAAGAACAAGTTTGGCAAATCAAGTAAGTACTTATATTATAACCTCTGTAGCATTCCAATTCCTATGAATTACAATCAAAATACCTCCTAAGAAAGCATTTTCTGGGCAAGTAAACTATATGGATAGGAATGTTCATGATGACTTGCTAGAATTACTCGTAGAGTCCACCACCGAACATGCACAAGTTAAGAAATTAATTTCCTTAAAACCTAGGCTTAAGATTACTAATGACATGTATGACAAAGGGAACTAGGTTAGGGATTTAATAACTACGCAAACCAATTTTGTTTTATTCAAAAAATGGTTTTCAAAGAGGAATTTGTTTGCCTTACATGCTAACGTCTAGAATTTTGATTTGGGAAAACTAGTAGTTCCAAGTGTTTTCATGGATTACAATTTGCTTGAAGCCATTGCCAAGAATTATGACCAAGCTATTAGGGTGGTGAGAAGAACTGATGGTGTGCCTCTGATCTCAATTAGTCTTAAGGAAATTAGAGAGGTTTTTCACCTAGAGCCATTGTCAGATTATCATATGCCAATTAATCTACCAAAACTAGAAAATGAATACAAGGCAAAGAAGGATGTGATTAGGGGATGACATTTGGCAAAGAAGGATCTGATGCTGAGTATATGCTCAAAAGACAGAATGATATTTTGCAATTCAACTGGCCAGATGATACAATGTTTGACACATGGATGGTGGACATTGCTTCTAATGAGAAATTTGAGGAAGTTGGAATAGATGAAGATGAGATATAGGATGACGAGGTGCAAATTATTGACACATTAGCACCAGATATGAAAAATGAAGAAGGTGAAGGTCACTAGTTAGTTCTAGTTATAGGTAAAGAAGCCCAAGATGTGGACGTGATAGAGAAGTAATCAAGGGTAAAAGTAATATTGTTCATCCAAGATGAAAATAGTGAAAATCCAAGGGTAAAAGTTGATTTAGAAACACCATAGGACTCATCATTGGTCATTTTGGTGGCAACATATTTAGAAGAATCAGAATAGTGGTGGCGAATCAAAAGAGCTAGTAACTTGTTATGATGTAACAGAAATGGGCCTACCAAAGTATACATTGATGTGTTAGCTTTTTGTTACATTAAGTTTTGTTTTTCTAGACACTTGTCAAATTTTTCCAAGCTTGAAGCTTGTTGTATCTCACACATTTAAGTGAGATCCTATTGCTAGAAAGAGGGTTTGATTTCTAATTTTCAAGAAATAGTACAATCAGTCCAGTAATGTGTAGTTGTGTTTGAGTTTATTTCTAGTTATGTACTTTTCTAATGTAAAATAAAAATGATAGTATTAGCATGAATTCATGTGTTCTTCATTGAGTCTCTATTGGTTCTTGTATTAATTAGCAAAAGGATAATACAAAAGGGTATTTATGCTAGTTCTGTGTCACTATTTTCTATCTCCATTTCATGAGTTTATTTGAATAAGGTTCATTTGGTTGAATGTAGTTTTGATGGGTTGTATATTGGTTTATTGTTGCTTTTATTTCAAGGGATTATGTAAGTGCTTTAGTAAATTAGTAGAATTCATGAGTTTATGAAAATGATATTTCATAAGAATGCATGGAAATAGGTGATTACAGTTGATAAATTCAATTACAAGTTAATTGAACAAGATCTCCAGCTAATATTTGACTCTTTGCCCCTATGGATAAAGCACTGGTCATATAAATCAAAGATGTTAGAGAGTAAATTCTGCTGCTACATATCTAGACTTTTCAAATTTAAAGTCATTCTTGTTCCATTTTGTTTAGAGTTATAATGTTGGTCAGCACTCGTCTATATTTTTTTTTTGGATATCAGGTAGCTGCTATTCCTAGAAGTAATTGTAAACTTAAGGAGAATTAGGACCAAATCTACTTAAGAGGGATATACATGAACCAAAGAATATCAACAAATGGATAAATTGCACATGTAATAGGGATAGAGGATGAGAATTAGAATGAAACTAAATTAAGTCTCATGCAATAGTATCCTAGTGAATTATCCCCCAAGTATACCTACCTTGGTTTTGTAGAGCATAAAGAGTAAGAAACCATGAAGTTGGGTCCAAATGGTTTACTTATGTAATTGTTAATGGGAATTGGCTAATCCTTAGGTTATGTGAGTGTTATCTTTTTGGTATTGAACATTTTGTTGATTCAGTAGTTTTAAACACCAACAAGTAACATGAGAAAAGGTCTTGGAGCACTATTACATTTTGGCAAACATGTGACTACATGACTAAGATTTTTAGTCACACCACTAAAAAATTTAGTCACATGACTAAAATTGATCATATTTTACTCTTTCTTTATAATTTATAGGTATAGGTAACTAAATAAGTGACTAATTTGATCATCAAGTAAAATCAAAAGTTCAACCAAACAGAAATGATTAAATAAACTACCAAATAAATAATTAAATAAGTGATTGGATAATTAGTCATAAATAATTGGTCACCTAAACACAAGTGATTAAATAAACTATTAAATAATTGTTTGGATGATTAGTCACTAATAATTTGTCATTTGCACTTTCTTTCTTCACTTTCTCTAAGATTTATTTATCAATGGATTATGTTAAAAAAAAATTTCACAACTCATTCATCGCACTTGGATCTTCTCTTTCTCATACTAATTATGGTTTCACTTTGCATCTTGTTGATGTAGGTCACTTTGTTAAATGGCTTTAGAGATTTTATTCACCATTTAAGCCTCTCTCATCAATATTATGAATTGATTCAATTGTTCTCTAAGAGGTATATCAATAATTGAGTGGATTAATAATTTTTTGCTTAATTTAGTTCTCTTCTATTTATATCACTCGTTTGGATTCTTAAATTTTTATTCTAATATTCATAATTAAAAAAATATTAATTTATGACTCATACTTTAAAACATAATAAAAATATAAACAATTTATTACTAATTTAAAATATATTATATAATATGTAAATGTTATTTTAAGTAAAATATGAGAGGTGGGTATGCATTTTAATTTGGAGGGAATTTTAGGGGATTGATTTTTTGAGATTTTCCTTTCTTGAGAAGGGAAGAAGGGTGAATTATGTGAAAGAAAAGAACAAATGGATCCTAATGCACCACCTCATGTTATTTCTATTAATGTATTACAAACACTTAAGTTCCATATAATATAATCATATAAATATATTACTCATTATAATGAATGATAACCAATCAACCAAACATAGTTGATAATACAATTTGCCACTCAACCATATTTGATAAATTAATGTTACTCCTTTATAGTATTCATTCTCATGAAACGTAGGTTACTATGAACTATTCATGAAATAGGGTTGGATGAGTTTGTGTCAAAAACTACACACTTAAAAATAAAATAAAATCATAATTTGACTTACTTTAGAAAATACTTCCTACTTAAAATATACAAATGTTAAATAGATTGAAATTAGAAAATTAGAAAAAAATTATTATTCAAAAATTAAAGAATATAAATATATAAATGTAAAAATGTAATTAATAATTAATAATAATTAATAAATTAAAACTTCTAATTAATTTATTAATAATTAACATCATCAAATAATATTAAAATTTCTAACGACTTAATTCCACCCAATTAATCTACATTTGGAGGGAGTTATTTGTTTGGTAAAAAATTGGAGGGAACTTAAAAAATTATTCACACTTCCATCGTAAGGCTTTTTAACCAGTGGAAAGCCCATTTTGATGTCTCTTGTGGTATGCATTTCTCCTTTCTCTTTGCCATTTTCTCTCCTAGCTGCACCAGTTGTTGACAGCTAATTTCTATGTTTACTGCACTTATACGAGCTTAATATTATCCCACTACTGAGAAAATGCAGGACAAATACAAATGAAAACCCTCACTACATGGGATGGATTGAAATTGGCCCTTCGTCGAGAAAAGTTTGAGCTGTGTTTTTGATGTGGCAGAGGCGACATACCAACAAGGAGTGCCAAGGAAGCGTCGAACAAACTAAGAAACTCGAGTTAAGAAGATAGAGAATGCTAAGGTGTGGGTAAAGTAGTTTTTTTTTTTCTATCTTTTTGATGGCCCTTGCATGATCTTTTTGAAATAGCAGGAAAATGTATTGTCTTTTGTACTAGTTTTTTTTTTGCAGTCTATCAAGGTCACATAGTACAGTATATTGTATTGAAAAGGATAATGCTGGAAGTGCCTTCAAAATTTTATTTTTTGTAATGTCAATGTTACGAGAATGGGGTTCTCTATCTAGATATATAATGGCTATGTAAAGAAGCGGCTATTGGTAGTAGGAATCTATCAACATTTTATTTTGAGGGAGTAAGAATTGCACTTAAGGGTTTTATGTAATGATGGATACACTCATATGGAGGTAGCAGAAATAACTTTCAGTTATCTTAAATTTCAATAAAAATCAATATAGTTACCTAGCCAAAAAAACCTGCCTAATCTTGGCTACTTCAAATAGATCAAAATGTGCCATGAAAGATGTGTAGTGATCTTAACAATTTAACCCTTTTGACACTGCTTGAAAGTGTTAATGTTTGAAATAATAGAGTTGCAAAGTTGTGGAAAACCCTAGCAAATATGGAAAGAATGGCTCTAGGGGCTAAAATTTCAATACTAGATGAAAAATCAAGTATAAAGGCATTTTTACCATCTTTGAATGATATGGTTTGAAGAAAATAACACAAATGTTTGGCATCTTGTATTCTAGTATGGGGCTTTGAATCACTCTTTCATGTTTTTATAGATGTAGCTAGACCTTATCACCAACCCTTATGACTTGGGAAATGTCCATCATGCCATTTTTTTGTTTTTTCTTGTAGTAGAATTTGCTAAACCTGCCTATGAACCTAGTGAATGTGCTATTGGAAAAGTCATTGGCTTGTCATCTTTTTTAATCTTGTTTACATTACTAGATACGTTAATGTGTGTGACTAGGTGTTTGTAAGCATATGGAAGACCAACCAAGCACCAATAACTTCTCTCAAATAGATTGTACCCCAGATAACCTAAGATACCAGACCCATTTAGGCTCAAGTCCAAGTTCAAAATAGGATATGGGGGTTTACTTTGTCAGTTTATATGAATCCTTTGGTACCATTTTCAAAGGTTCAAATTCCAAGCTACAAATATGTTGAGTTTTAAATAAGATGCAGAAACTAAGTTTTTAGTTTCCTAAAGTTTGACCACATAGCATTATCATCATAATGCTCAAATTTGACAACTTACAATATATGATTTACTCTATGGAAAGAGTGCATATTAGTGATCTCCATAATTTGATCCGTTAACATTGTTTGTACATGTTCAAGAAATAAATTAGAGAGATGTTGAGTTTCTGCAAACTCTAGTAAATGTCCGAAGTATGGCTCATTGATCTCAACATTGAATACTAGGTCGGGGCAGTGATATAGAAATTCATTTACAAAGACATCATATTAAGGAACCAAATAACATAGAAATTTTTAAATACTAAGGTATTCTGTTAAGGTGTCAAAAGGTGGAAATATCAACTCTGAAGAAATCCCTATTTGTAAGGATAGTTCTTTTATTGTGAACCTTTAAGTACTACACTTTCTCTAGGTGACAGTGATATAAAATAATCATTTCCAAATTGTCATTTTGGATACTTAAAATAATCATTTCCATCCAAACCAGTACACAGATGACATAATTAAGAAAAACAAGAAGCATATTTTGGGCTAAAATCTTGCCATAAAATAAACAAAGATAGTGGTGCACCAGTGCACTAATAACAAAACTTGATGTAATTTCAACAAGAACAGATCTATGTCCATTCATCTAGTAAAAACCTTGCCACAATATAACCCTACAATGATAATTCCCAAAATTCATGAAGAGAATGAACTCGAAAGATTTTTTCGTGAATAATTGACGGTCCAGACTCATCATACTCTAATTTTGCAATCCACATCTGTTGGAATGTGCTAAGAGATGCCAAGATTGATCCTCCAATCCAGTCACTGTACTTCCTTTCAAGTGGTGCAACAACTTTAATTTCATGCTACTAGGGGAAAGAGCAGTAATTTCCTTGCTCATATGATCAACAATACTAGGAAACATTGTTGATCCTCCATTGAGAACAATGTTTCCATAGAGAGCAATTTCTATATAGTTTGTATGGATCTTCACTAGTTCATATAATAGAAATGATCTGATGCACAGACAAGTCCTATTGAAACACCATTTAATGGTGAAGCTTGATAACTGTGCAAGATATGAAATTAACATATTCCACCTTAAATGTGGTATAGAGCTTTGCTCAAATGCTCACGTATGGTGGGCGGGTAATGTATGTCTCATCTATACTTGAGACAGTAATATTGCTTGCAAATTTATCAAATTATTTTACTATCTGGACATATTGGAAATTATCATTGTTTGACAACTCATTTATGCATGTCAGTAAGTCCATATCCCTTTATTTTTCCTAAGAACTCTTGTTTGTTAACTTGAGGCCCACCATTCAATCTGTCATTGCCACACACAAAATCTGCAAAGAATCCATACTGAGGTAACATAACGGAAGATCCACTTGAGGGATTTCAATTTCTAGTATCACAACCAACCTTCATCCCACCATTATAATGGTTTGAATTCATTCAATTTTTTTGAATCCCGATCTCAATGGGGTTGCCTATCAGAACATAGTTTGATGCATTACAGTTAGTGAAGCCATTATAATTAGCACTCTCTGGATTTTGCAGAGGTGATTATGCCCCAAAAAAATAAAATCATCTCGAGTTCTCAAGAAGACTTCTTAATGGATGCTTTTGGCACATTAGTGGTATTCTTACCGTCCAAAATTTTATTTTCTTATGTTAGAAATGATATTCATAGTATCAAAATCCCTTTTCTTTCCTTTAATACCTTTTAGTTTTGTGGACATTAAGACTTGCCACATAATTTTAGTAGCATGAAGGAGTTTACTGAATGTCTTCTCTATTAGTTGCTCTAATAAATGAGCTTCTTATCCTTGTAAAATGTTTTTCAACTGAACGCATCCCTATGAAAATAATCAAAGCTTGGTATTAGTCATCCACTTTAATGGCAATAAAATTTCTTAATAGAAACAAAAGTTAATTTAGGCTCAAAAAGTGGAAAGAATTGTTAAGAAGAGGGTACTTATAAGAAACTACCATGATTCTGAATTCTTCCCATGCTTACCTTATCAATCCCTAGTATGTAAAGTGAAAGAGACCTGAAGACAACTTCATTTTTAACCTGTGATTGTTCCTGTTCTCATAGTCAACTACTTGCATGTGTTATCTATCCTATGACAGTCAAAAACCCTTTTTGTACTACCTTTCCAATCATTATAAGGAATGATAAAGTTTCTTTCCATTTTGTTCAACTGATCACAAATGAGAATAGATTAAATAATAGCTACCACTTCCTTCCTATTAACATATTTAATTGCAATTGTAGTTAAATGCAATGAGATCTCAATACTCAATGACCCTAACTCCAATGTAGGTTTTAAAGGTCTATTTAGATTGTTCAGACTCTAGTTCACCTTTAGAATTATTATCAATCCATAGTGATGGTGTCAGAAATAGAACAATAACTCAAAGATTTTATTGTCTAACCACAAATTTCTTACTAATTATAACCGCTATGGCATCAAAGTGCTTTCACAATATTATAACAATGAGTCTGAAACCAAAACCATTTTAAATCTCTATGAGTGTTCTACAAAATATCACAATTGCATATTTTTTCCACTGTTGCATTTGCAGTTATAAAAAAACCCTTCTGATCAGGTCTGTTTTCAAGGGTTTTGTACCTAGTTTTAGAAAAATACTCTATTCTTCCTTTACAAGTAATAGAACATTCCCAAATTTTCATCGGATTCTTTTCAATTCGCTACTCTATCAATTCCAAATCCATAAAGAACATATTCAATCTATTCAATAACAGAGTCTCTACAAGCTTATTAAAAAAATCATGACTGAATAGCACTCAGTAGGAATTTCCATAAAACTCTAACCTTTCTCAATAAATATCCAAGGGAATATATTACATTGGTTACCAAGGACTTATATTCGTCCTCCTCCTTCCTTGGTGTCATCTCAAGATTGTATTACCATCAATGGAATTTTGTCTAAGTTCATCTCTCTCTTCAGCTCGCTCATGCTCTTCAATATATTTTAATACTACTGAATTTGGCACCGATGCATATTTTTTTCCAGGACACTTTTTCACTCCATTAGCTTAGTTATCAAGAGAAGAATCAACAGACTCTATACATTAAAGAAAAGAATTATTCATATTCTGCTTCATCTTGTCAACAGTTTCTGCCAATTTTATATTGTCTTAATCTTTTGGATCATGCCGAAGCTCATCCAACCAGTCATGAACCTTTTTGAGTTGAGATAAAATTCTAAAGTTTAATCCATCCAAAACCTCTAAATTCTCAAGCTTAATCCATCTGAAACCTCGTGTTCTTGCAAAAATGACTCCTATTCATGGCAAGGTACCCCTGCCTAAAAATTGAGCTCTGAACACTAGCACCCACCTTTAATCCCTTCTCTAGTTCCCCCAAATTGCTCAAAGAAAGACAAGAATATGCTATCTAGAACAACTCTGAAATGGATTTTTGGTTGTCATCTCTCCATGTTCTATTATAGCAGTCACCCCACATACAAAATTAATGGTATAGTCCTGAGATGTATAGCCATGGTGTCTTTGGAAGCTTTTGTAGTAGAGTCCATTGAGCCCATATTGTAAAAAGAATTTCTCAAGCTCCACCTTGAGTCACTTCTTGGAATCTCTAGTCATGTACCTAAATTTTTGTGGTGTTTCTGTCAAAGGAATACTCATCTGTTGAAGCAACAACTTCATCATTTTAATTCCATTCTCAATCCAATCTCTAGTCATGTACCTAAATTTCTGTGGTGTTTCTGTGAAAGGAATACTCATCTGTTAAAGCAACAACTTCATCTTTTTCATTCCATTCTCACTCCATGTCTTTAGATTTGTTGCAACGTAGGGTGAGCATTGCATTTAATTAAAAAAAATCCATTCTATTAGAAGCAACACTGTAGGTTCTTTTTGGTATGTTATTGTGCAACAATTTGGATCCTTGACCTTTGTGCCATCCTTGAGAGTAGAAGTCACCATTTTAAAATGTGATGCACTATTCACATACTATTCAAATTCCATAACCTCTTAGTTATATATCTCATTTGCATTTCCACCATAGAAAAACTGATCAACAATTAAACACATCCCAATTAGAATAACTTGTTAGTGTTTGTATGTGTCAAGTAAGTCATCCGAAGCATCAAAACCCCACAACGGCCTGCCATAAAATGTGCATGATCTATAATACTTTCTCCTGCGTGTCTTCAACAATTTAATTTTAAATTATTTCTTATCTTTGTGTTCATTATCTTCTCACTTTTATCCAATCTCCTCCTCTTGCCATATCTGTTCTCTTCGTCATCAATGTCATCAATCAGCCTCACAATCATCTTCTTCCTCACCATAGTTCTCATCATCATTTTTAAAATTTGAAGCATTTTACAGAGGAGAGAGATTAAATCATGTCATGGTTCTTATTTTCTAGAGTACAAAGCACAATTACGTTCTTATTAAGTTCATGGAGCTTGTTCAAGTGAATTGGACAATAGGCATCTATGAAAAATATCCTAATTTTGGAACCCATCTTTAAAAATCATCCTAAATTCTTAGAACTTCCATAATTAATGAGAAAAACAAGAAGTGGCTCATTTGGTGAAGCCAATTTTTTGCCTGCCAATTCAATCGTGTCTTGAAATGATGAAACTGGGTCAAATGATGAAACTGGAAAGGATAAATTTTGAAGGCCATCTTTTGAACAAATTGAGATTATAATTGTGAGTGCACAAAGTAAATCTACATATGTTGTTGATGGGCATATGCGCAATGTCTAATAGGATGTAGCAATCTGAGAAGTAGTCCATCACTTTGAATAAAATTCACTTATACTGGTTTCTCTTACAATGGACGTCAGGACACTAATTTACGTTCATGATTCTCTTCTTTTTATTTGCACAGGGCCAACAAAAGATTATAAGGATACAAGTTCCAAGAGTTATATCCCATTTAACATGAATATCTAAGAAATTCATTATTATTTAAGGGTTAATTATTAATCCCTACCTAAGCAGGAGACAAAATTTTTACCACACTGCTCAGAATTAGTTCACTACCTTGGAATTTTTATTCTATCTTATACTTTGTTCTACAGTTTTGTAAAAATCTTATTATATAATCTATTTTTGGTTGTATTTTCCAAATTTTGACTAGCCAATGATATTTTCATTGTTGTTTTTCTAAAATTTTGTCAATTTCGAATTGTTCTCCAACAAAAAAAAGATGAATAGAATTTTTCTTTTTGATGATTTGTAATGTTTAAAATTTTGAAAATTTCATATAGGTGTTGTGGGTAGGTTGCATTATTGAACATGGATAAATTTTCTTGTCACTTTTAGATATCTCTCTGCTCAGTATATTGGACATCAATGTAACCATTAAAATGAGGAAGGTTCTATACTACTGGTTATTCTAAGCTGCCAAAAATCCATTTGGAAGGCCTCTTTTTTTCTTTGATTGAATGGATATATCTCAATTTTATTTGTTCTTTTTGTTTTTTTTTCATTCGAACAATTTCAATCAATTTATTTTTGATATTCAGGGTTCTTTATCTTTAAAATTAATTTGGGGTTATTGTAAACCTTGCAGGATCTGGCTGCTCATTTGTTGGCTATGGTGCGGTTTTGAAATTGGGGATATTTTAGGTATGGAAGGATAGACTATCATTGCATTTAAACCCATATTCTTTGAACAAAGGTTAATAATCTTTTCTCATTCCATTTAATTTTACTCTGCAAATTTTCTATTGGATAACTTCCTTGGGCATCCTTTTATTTCTTGAAAGATTCATTTAAAATTCTACCAAATTTACTTTTATTTCCTCGAATAAAAATGCCTATTTCTTGAAGAAGACAAATAAATTATTTATGTTTCCATAAAGGCAGAGCTGGATTCAGAAATTGCTATTGTTACACCTTCTAACCATAGTTATACCCACATTCATTTATGATTTCACCTCAAATGGCTCCTTACTCCCATGTATGAACATGTATGCATTTTTGTCTTGTCTATAACTTCCTTCAATTTTGTTAGCACTATTGCATTAACTTCAATTTTTTTATCAATTTCAATTCAATATTTCAATTAGTTTGTAACTATGACAATTAAAATTAATGGGCCTTTTCTTTTTTTTTGAATTGGAGCTTGGTTTGTTATTTTTAAATTACCCTATTTAGAGATAACTTTTCTATCTTATTCCCTTTGTAATTTAGACTGGCCTATGAAAAAAGTGTGATGTAAGTTGCTTCTTAAATTTTAGAAACATTCATTCACACAATAGGCATATTGATGCTCACAAAATCAAATATGAATATAATGATATTACAACAAACTTCTCCTTAAATTTAGTTTATTAGTCACTGCCTTTTAAAAGGCAGGGTACTAATGTTTTCGTTTGCCCGACTCCATTTATTTTTCATTCTGACAGTGGCAATTTTCTAATGTTTTTGCGTTGAGATTAAAAAAATCTGAATTTAAAGCGAGATTTCAAAATTTGTGATTGGTGAACGCATTTTAGCTGGGGTTTTCAGGCTATTTGGAAATATAATAATATCGAAGATAAATAAGAACTTGTTCAACTTTAATACGCATTTATGACATGTCAGGAAGGAAGTAGGTAGGAAAAAAGATCCAGAGTAAATATAGTTGCAGGAAGCTCATCGACATGGCGAAGAGATAAAATTAGGGATTGTGGTTTTGTTTTTAGATCATGCGACAACTGAAGTAAGAAGACACAGAGTATGTATTGCATGCCCTCCTCTGTTCTGTGTTCTATTTGCTTTTGCAGGTGAAAATTATCCATAGATACAAGTAGCATATATTTCTTGCTTTTGTCAATAACACTGGTTCTTTTTTTAGGCAAACCTTAGAAAACTAAACAAAAGGAGACATTCGCTCGACCCTAGCGTTTTTCTTCAAAGCAAAGGAGCAGCAATGAAACAACTCTTTAATAGCAGCTGGGCTTCCTTTCGGTGAGCATCTATTGCATGTTTATCTGTATGTACTTTGCATCTAATGATAAGCGTAATGCTCTAAGCTTCAAACTGTTCAACTTTAAATGTTTTTAAGCCATGGACGATTGCCTTAAAGCGGATGGAAAAATGTTTTTAAAAAAATGAAAAATCAGTTGTGGATTTTTTTAAATTGTGGTTTTAATGTTTTGGGCGTCTTTGTAATTGTCGGGCTCTTGGCACTGGATTTAATTCCCGTTTGCTCTCGTGATTTGCAACAATTTGGCTATTTTGTGCTTCTGTTAAAATTCGGTTGTTTGCCTTTCTCCTCTGCTTTTGTGGGGGTGGGAAGGTGAGAAATCGGTGAGTGCATTCATTTTTTTTTTTCGTAAGGGCAAGCACACGGGTTTGAAGCTTCATTGTTTATCTGAATGCTTTTTATCTGTTTTAAGATCTACACTATTCCTACATGTTCCCCAAACATGAGTAGATTTTTTCATTGTTTTGTCAATAAAATCAAAAATATTTTCAGACTTGTGCATCCCTTCCCAGTAAGCTGAAGGACACCAGAATTTATGCCTTTATCTCCATTTGTAATGTCATGATCCTTCACTAACTCAGAAACCAAAGAAATTCTCTTCTGAGAGGGTAAAACAACTTCTTGGCCAAGATTATCTATCAACCGCTTTGTTGAAACCATGCCACGTCCTATCCCACACAACAATCCTTGAGATGAAGATTTAAGAAGCTCTGAAAACTCCAACCCATTTCTTGCTGCCAAATGTTTACCACCATATATATCTATAAATGGCGACTCTATAGAATTTCTCGCAAGGCATTGACCCCTTTGAACCTCTCCATGTAGACGCATAGAGTCTTGATGCATGTGTCTATTACTTAGCTCATAAATTTCTGTCTGTCTGTATTTTAGGATGAACACTTCAACTAGTTGAGTTTGCCCTTCCATGTCTACTGTTATTGTCCATTCTCATAAGAGTTAAAGTTGCTCTTTTCTTTTATATTTTAAAGTTAGTTCCAAAGGAAAACACCAGACACATACGCAAGTATGAATTTACACTTCTGTTCCATTGTTTGTCTTCAACTTTGCCTACTATGTTTGTCCAAGGAGGGTGTGCTTGCGCATTTCCATTAAAAATGAACTGTAATTTGTCTCAATTGCTTCACCAATCAAACCCTTTAGCTCAACTCTCATTCATTTTTCTCCAATTGAACTTGAAACTCAAATCCAAGCTCAAACCATGGGGCAGAAATAATGATTTTTGGGCATTGGGTCGGATTTTGACCCTATCTGGGCAATTGAACCATGAAACTTTGATCATTTCTATTAAATTCCAGCCCCCATCGCTTGTTTCCTCTCCAAATTTGTAAAATACTTAATGTTTCCTAAGCTGAAGACAAAGAATTGTTCAATATGGAAGGTCTGAAATCGGGTTATTTTTTAGCAAAATCCCCCAAAAGGGTTGGCTCCAACTCATTTTAGGAAATCCCAGCCAGCAACAGAATATTTCGAAGTCTGGAAACCGGCCAAAATTCTTTCTTTCAAGTGGCTTTTCCATCAAATTCACCATGTTCTCATGATTCCAAAATGACATCAAAGAAATTGAGTTAAAGCGGAAGGTCAGAATTCTCATGATTTTGGGAAAAATGTCTTAAAAGGGTGGGATTCTGACCCTGTTTGGGCAATCCTAGTTAAAACGTTAGCCATTTCTACCACAAATTTAATCATTTGTCCATTGAATGTAGCCAAGATTTAAACAAACTTTTAAGGCACCAAAGTTTTGACATAAAATAATAGGGCTGAACTACCCATCTTCGGAAATATTGGTTCTGAAAAAGAATGCAGATAAACAAGGCATAAAACAACATGTCTTCTCAGCACCACTGTGCTTTGTGTAAATTATAATAACAAATTACCTACTCTTTATTCGTTGCTCTATCAAATAGTACATAGTTAGTATCAGTTTAAACCTTTATGGCACACAACACACTATACTCTTATTAAATTTCATTTGCCGTCATTCCATTCACTACTTCCCATTTCATTTCTTTGCTCCTCCTTTTTAACAGTTAACTGTCAATTCTAATAATAATCTTACAAACATATTTAATTGATGGCATATCAAATTAAAATAGTAGTCTTCTTTCTCATGTTTGAATTTTAAATCACTGCGCAATATCACGTTACATTGTTCTTTTCTGCATAGTAGATTTAGCTTATCTATGTTTTATACACAATTTAGAAAATTTTATTTTTAAGTAGTTTTTAATAATTTTATTTATAATATGAAATATATTTCTAATATTTAATTACTTCTGAAATATTACTGTTAAATGTGTAAAATATTATTGTTAAATATCAGATATACAATTGATATAAAAATAATTACTGTAATTCTTCTACGTAAATAATTTATGATTCAAATAATTTTAGTTACTCATTAAAAAAGATATTTCGTAATCAACTAATTACACCTATCAAACACGTCTACTTATATTAATAAAAAAATTTAAAAAATCTGCATTAAAAATATATTCTTCTATAAAAGTATTATGAGCATATGAATGTCCAATCTTTATAAGTTGAATGCAAAATATTACAAAATATTAAGACACAAATTCTTATTTTTATTTCTTTTACTATTAGTCATATTTGACAAACCAATATATCTAATGATAGTAAAAGACAAATATTGGATATTTAATTTTTTAATATTAGTTTATGATTTTAATTATAAATATATATTTTGATATAAAATTATCACCGTGTAAAAATATCACTATACAAAAAGAATATTTGCATGTTCTTTACATACTCTTAATATCAAGGCATAATATATATAAAAACAAATACAATAGTTTATTCATAGAACTTTTGTGCTCATTTGAATACAATATTTACTAAATTTGTATTAATTCTTTTGAAATTAGATACCTCTCCGCTTATTTTACAAAAAAAATTGAATTATTTTTTTAGGTACACTAGTTTAATATTTGTAAATGTTAAGAGAAGTGACTATTATAAAACTAAGATTTAGTAATTGTAAGGTATATTATGATTGACCAAAATGGTTTTATTGACACAGGCAATAGCTCCACACAGTTGGCTTGGTTACGATTTTGAAGAACTAACAAACAAAGATTAAACCAATCTTCTTGCAAGTACATACCATTTCTTAGAAAGCTTTCTTTTTTCAAAAAAATTAGATTCTTCTTCATAGATGAAATATTTATAATCTTCTGCAATAACAAAATATATTTCAAACATATATGTAATTTTTCATCGTCTTTTCTAATTAAAGTCAGGAACAAAAATAGCATTAACTATACTAACTTTAAACTATCAAATTTAATAAACAAAAATATCTCATACATGATAAATGAATTTCTTAAGTTAAATATCAAATATACAATTGTTACAAAAATAAAAATAATTACTATAATTCTTCTTCATAAATCTAATATTCATGATTCAAATAATTTTAGTTATTCATTAAAAAATATATTTTGTAATCAACTAATTACACCTATCAAACATGTTTACTTATATTAAAAAATTAATTAATATTACATATCATTTCTTAAGAAGCTTTTTTCAAAGAAAAATTAAACTCTTCTTCATAAATGAAATATCTATAATCTTATGCGATAACAAAATATATTTGAAACATATATCTAAATTTTTGTGCTATTTTCTAATTGAAGTTGGGAACAAAAATAACATTAATTATCTTAGCTTTAAACTATCGTATTTAAATTACTTTTTAAAATAGTATATTTGATGCAATTTTAAAATTCCTTGCTCTCCAATTCCTTATCTATGCAATCTATTGACAAAAGACTACAATGTTTTGACCAAAATGGTTTTGTTGACATAGGCAAGATCACCACAGTTGGCTTCGTTACGATTTCGAAGAACTAACAAACAAAGAAGCCAATCTTCTACCAGGTACGGTGTTTTACCAAAATTTGAAACTACGATAAATAATAATTTGAAACTAGTGTAAGCTTCTACCTAATGAAATTTTACTATTGCTCTAGTTGTGCTTCTAGTTACAAACATGCCAATCGAATTTAAATGTATATAGTAGCTTACAAAATTGCTTCGGTTTACTTTGTGCTCTTAGTTACAAACACGTGAATCAAATTTAACTGTACATAGTAGATTACAAAATTGCTTTGTTTTACTTCTTACAACTCACTTTGTTTGAATCAATTCCTCCATTTTAATCCATAGCCTTTCCTATTTTCATTTCATTATTTGTACGTTCCCATTCTCACCTAACTAAATATACCATGATTCTTAGAAGCCTAATTTGACCTTTGCACAAAAGCCTATTACCAATTGAATCATTGTAATACTTGAGATAATTTCGCCTCCTAATTTGTCCTTTGCACAAAAGCCTATTACCAAATGAATCACTACAATAGTTCCAATAAATTTAGCTCCTCAGAATGTGATGAGCCACAGACTACACCACCCACACAACTAGCTCCAACATCATTTAACATTTCACATGATACACAGCTAAGCACAGCAACATCAACCAACAGAAACATTCGAAACTCACTACGATCATTAAAAGAAACAATACATCATCACACAAATAATCAGAAAAGTGATGAACAACAAAGACAACAATCCTTATGTTCCGCGACAGAAAGTCAACCACGTCAGGCACAAGCTACAACACCTGTCAATGCATCAGGAATGTGCTTAATAACAACACAACAAGGTCATGTCAAAACTAGGCATTCATTGCATCACCTCAAAAACATAATACGCAAGAGCAGAAGCATAGGCTTCTCTCAACAAAATAGAAACCAAGAAAAAGCTAACAATGCCAGAACACAAAACAACCTCCACCTACATTTCTATCAAATTCAAAAACGTAAATTTAGACAACTTTTACCCCATGGACAAATCTCAAAATCAACAAAAGCATATCAACATGTCATAAAAGACACACCCATAAACCCATGCAACTGCTGCGAAATGTTACATTTTCAAAAAAATACACAAATCATTGACCAAGCATTTGTTGATGCTTTCAACTCTCTTCAAATAACACATAAACAAAACAAAATTGAAATCAACAAATTGGTGTGTACCCAATGTTTCAAAGCAGTCATGTCTGGAAAAGTTTCTCCATTTGTTGCACCTTGGAGAATAGAAAGAAACAAACGTATTGATGTTGTCCATACATTAACATCACTGGAAGAAAGACTTGTCTCGTTGTGCATTGCGTTTGCCCAGATAAGAGAGCTAGGTTACAAAAGGTCACAATATGGCCTAAACGGAGCAATCATTAATGTGCTTGTAGATATTGATAAAGTACAACGAGTATTGCCTCGACAATTAGATGACAACAGAACAATTGCAATAAGATTGAAGCGAAAACTAGAGTATGAAAATGCATATGCCCAAGGCAATATAAGACCCTTATGTGTGATGAACGCATTATCAACTTTAGCAACAACGCCTTTGTATATTAGAGAAAATGTTGTCATAGATGAGCATTGGGAGGCCACTCTAAGAAAAAAAAAACAAGAGATAGCATCTCTTGGCAATACAGAAATAGAAGACTCTAATGACAATGATGAACTTAGTAATGAACCAATCTCAGAATCACTTATACATTGGTTCAACGACACTCATTCAATCAAAGATCTTGATACAACAACAATTGAGATTGCACCTTCTGAAGGAACTAGACCTCTTGGAATATTTCAAGATGAAAACTCAGAGGAAATGAACTTTCCAACTCTCTTCTATGGTTATTCGAGACCACAACACATTGTCAAAAATTTCTCATTCCAAAAAATAGTAAAATGAGAACTCATGCATGTAGACAATGACTTTGCCACACACATTACATACATTTTCTTTAAAGCAATAAAACTACTCATTCAACAAATCTCCTCTATTGCATGGGTTTGCGTAAGAAAAGCTGAGCTTAAAGGGAAGAAGTTGTTAGCAAAAGACGTTCGCACGCCTACAAACATTGAACGAACATTGCGATCACCAATTGGATTCAGATCATTCAAAACTATTCGTACATTCCCTGATTACTTGGACAATACAAGGAAAAACATTTTTGCAATGATCAGGCAATTAGGACCCCCAACATTTTTTGCCACATTGACAAGTGCTGAGCACCTATGGCCATCACTACTAGAAGCCTTGGATCATATGTATGCTGATAACAACTATAAAGATACTCAGACTACAGAGGCCAGAAATTTAGACTTTCGAATAAGACAGAATCGAGTTTTATGCACTTCGTATTTCAATCACTGACTTAATGCATTTCGTAGAATGATGTTAACAAGCACAGAGTTATTTGGCAAAGTGTCAGACTACTTCTTTGTCACTGAATTCCAAAATAGAGGTAATGAACATGTACATTTTATAGTTTGGATTGAAAATGCACCCATATATGGAAAATGCACAAATCAAGAAATCGAGAACTTTGTCGACAAATATGTCTCTTGTAATTCTGCACTTCTAGATGGAAACCTTGTCAACATTCAAACACACCATCACACAAAAAGTTGCAAGAAGTATAAGTCATCGACTTGTCACTTCAACTTCCCAATACCTCCAATGAGAAAAACAACTATTCTAGAGCCTTTACCGACAACAACTCTAGGAATGAAAGAGAAAGCAACAAAGCTCTTTATGCAACTTAAGCACAAACAATATTCAAGAGATGTTACATTTGAGCAATTCCTTAATGAGTTCCACATTACTGAAGTCGATTATATGTTAATGCTACGAATGACATTAAGAACAAGAGTACTATTACTAAAAAGAGAACCAAGTGACATTTGGACAAATGCATTTGCAAAGCAAGTCCCATCGCTATGGTATGCGAATACTGATACACAGTTCATATTAGATGCGTATGCTGCTGCATCTTATTATTGCTCCTATATGACAAAACAAGATACAACAACAACATTAGCCTTTCAACAATTGCGCAAGCAATCAACGACAGCTTATGACAACAAAATAGAATTCATACGCAAACTTGGAAACGCTTTACTAAACTACCAACAAATGTCTAGTCGTCAGGTTGTCCACATTGCATTGTCATTGCCATTATGAAAATCATCAAGGAAAATCTCGTCTTTATTAACACTGCACCATTAGACAACAGAGTACTCATGCTCAAAAGTCCAAAACTACTAGCTAAAGAACACGACAATTCTGACAACATCATGTATCCTTTTGCAATAGAAAAGTACATATCAAGGCCAATGACACTAGACAATTTATCATTAGCTGAGTACACCGTGCTCTACTATAATAAATCAACTAATGTTCAAAAAAGATGAAAACCACAAATTATTCGATTTGTCAAATACAACCCACATATTGACTATGACAATTATTGTAGAGAGAAGCTTATGATGTATATGCCTTTTCGAGTAAATGAAGAGACATTGTTATTACAACACAACACATGGGTTGATGCATTCAATGCTAAAAAAATAGAAATAGCAAAAATTGAAAAAATGTTCAATGTGCAAATTGATTATGGATGGGGTAACATAGATGACATACGAAACGAAATAGAGAACAATGCAAATGCAACAATGATATTTAATCGATAAACACAATCCAACTAGGAATCAACAACACAAGAACAATATGACTTGGCTAATGACCTAATGCACAATAGAAAATCCAAACCAAAGCAAATTGTTCAAACTACACAGAATCAATTATTTTCACAAATTGCACATCCATTCTTGCAAAGAACCGAAGAATACTTCATATTGCGAAGAAAATTAAACAAAGAACAACAAACAATATTAAAAGATGTCATTATGACAAAAAGACTTTCACCACATAAACCACTGTACTTATTCCTAACAGGAGGAGCAGGAACTGGCAAGACCTTCACAACAAAATTGCTCTATGAGGCTCTAATCTGCTTGTATGACAAACAATTACAGAGTGATCCACTCAAACCAAAAGGTATCGTTGTCGCACCAACAAGAAAGGCTGCATACAACATAGGTGGGTTAACTGTGCATTCCATATTCCATCTACCATGTAACTCATCAAACATTGCACCATTAGACTCAGACACCTTGGATACATTGAGCAAGAGACTAGATCAACTTCATGTTCTTTTAATCGATGAGACATCGCTAATAGGATCAACAACCTTATACAACATAGACAGAAGGCTATGCCAAATAAAACATACACCAACAGAACCATTTGGTAACATAGACATCATATTTTTTGGTGACTTCTACCAAGCTCAACCAGTATGTGATGGATGGATTTTTGAAGAACCAAGAATTAATGGCGAAAGGATTCCATACACATTTTGGAATTTGACAATATCAAATATTATAACTTGAAAACTGTTCTTAGACAAAGAAATGAACACTTTGTCTCCATTCTGAACCGTATAAGAATCTCTGAACAAATAGATCAAGACATTTGGTACATAAATAGACTATGTCAAAAGCCTATACCTAATGATCCAAAATTGCCACATTTATTCCAATGCAACTCTGTTGTTGATGACCACAATAGAAAAATGCTAGACCTCCTACCAACAACACTCTACAAACTTGAAGCAATTGATCGAAAAGATAGAACATTGGAGAACAACCCTCATCAAGTAGAGAGGACAAGCTTACCCGCAACTATATTCGTCAAGCCAGGAATCCTAATTGAGCTTATAGCAGGTAATCTTGACATACAAGATGGTTTGGTCAATGGTGCTGATGACACATTTGAACTACACACAAACAACAATGAAGACATCCTTTGGATCAAGTTCAATGACCCTAATGTCAAAAAAATACGAAGACAACAAATGCAACACATGTACACAGATAAAACACAACTTACATGGACACCATTGACATGAATTACAAGAAGAATGCGAACATTAACAAACATAGTCATACGATCACAATTCCCTATACAACTTGCATCTACAAGAACTATCCATAGAGCACAAGGCTTGACAATGGACACTATAGCTTTCGACCCTACAAAGGTCTATCAACACGGCCTTTCCTACACTGCCCTATCCCGCGTAAGAGACATAGAAAAATTGTACTTGATGAACAAATTACATCACAATAATTTCAGGCTATCCCATAAAGTTAAAGTAGAAATGCAACGATTGCAAATATCATCACAATGGCCTCTACATTACACACTTTCTCCCACATCACTAACCACTATTACAATATGTACTTTAAATACTTGAAGCTTGCAGCTGCATGCAAAAGAAATAGACCATGATCACGACTTGCATAGTGCAATTGTACTTTGCCTACAAGAGACAAGAGCCAACCACATTGACCAATTGCCATTGCTAAATCAAAAATTTGAATTTACCCATTCTACACTATTCATGGATTTCTCACATGTAGTAGCAAAACTAGCATAATGCAAAATATGAAAACATATGCAACAACACAGCTCGAATCAATCATAATTGACATTTCTCATATGCAAAAATGCTTACGCATTGCAAACATATATATGACACTAGCTGCATCGACCAACGAGCTTTTGACTTTCATGCAAACCATCACCGCCACTCAACCAAAACTTTCAATACTAGTAATTGCAGGAGACTTCAACATTGATATTCTAAAGACATCAAAAAAAAAATCACAGCTCTTTGACATTATGCAACAACACAATCTCAAACTCGCAACACAAAACACAACAACACAAAAAAGAAGCAACCTTGACCATATTTGGATACATAACATAGAAACTGAAATCATAAAAGCCACTGTTCTAGACACATACCAGACTGACCACTTTATAGTTACAGTCCAACTCCAACTATAGAAAATGACACTGTAACATATTTCTAACCAAAAATAGAAAAATAAATATGATAGCCTATAATTAACCATCGAATATTGGCTACATTTTGGCTATAGGTTGATTTCAGCACACCATGGACATAGACCAGAACAAAGGCTCTCCAACTACTATGGACAAGACCAGGCAAAAAAGGCAAGTAGTCTCAATATTTTTATACTTCTCCACAATAGCTTTGTATACATTTCTTACATTCTATGTATTTGAACATAATCTATCTACTTCTATTGCAGACAAAAAGTCGCTGCAACTTCCCCAACTCCCATATTTGACATCTGCAACACACAATCAGCAGTAGTCTTTGAGGGTGACATCCTAGCTACATATGGACCAGCTTGCAAAAACTCTGCACAAAATGAACAAAGATCATCAATTGCACACATAGATTTGATAGACAAAGCCGATCTACTCACTATAACATCAAACATCACAAACACCTTGATTGATAAATATTTGCATTGGGTGACTCTTGGAACAAGCATCCGCATTCAAAAATTTGGAATCAAGAATAAAAACTCACAGTATGAAAGAGGAGATGCTGATTACTGCATACAGTTCAAGTCAGAAACTGAAGTGGAAAATATACCTACTGTCTGTGAACAACAGAGATTGTCACCTGATACAAAAATATTCCAGCTGATTTAGTCACACAACATCTACCCAACTGGCATTCTCAGTGTCTTTGTAACTTCATATGTACAAAAGCCCATAGAATTCCAATTACAGATCAGAGATGGACAATGGCCATGTGACACAGCCACTGTAAGTAACAAATAACACATAACAAGTTTTACCGTAATGCTATTATGTAATTTCAGTACTTGAATTTCTCATATCTACTTCTCTGTTGCTAGTTCATAGTGCCAAAAATGCACAACTATAGCTACAAAAGCTTAAAAAATATTTGCAGATCAACACCATTGCCAACAATGTTATTGCTATTGCTAAAAATGTCACACGCACCAGCCCATGTGGTTCAACAGTTATTAGATCAGGCCTATTGACCTACATAGACAAGCTGAACGACAACTGCACTATACAATCATTGCAACAACATGCAAATAGCAATCTGTAGGTAAGTCAAAAAATAACACTTATCTAAAATTAAGTATTCAATAACAACAAAAACATGACTACAATCAATTACAATTGACCTCATTCTTTGTACTTCCAGGTGACAGGAACATTACGAGTAAAAAATGTCCAGAGCTCACCATACCAGCCATTGTGCACAATTTGTCAACAAGTAGTCTCTGTATCAACAACAGATGATCCAGCTGACATTCATTGCACTAGGCGTGGAACAGATACAACATTCCAATTTCAACCCTTTCTCCAATGCATCATCAAAACAGAAGACAACATGCTCGAATGCAGTCTACATGGAAAGCTCTTGTAGGACCACTTCCCCGAACTGACAAAAATTCACTTCAACAAGTACATAGAGACTATGTCTACAGTAGTTTACATGATGCAGAATTTTGAGATTCAAGACACTTTCACACTTGCTATGGATCACACAATCACATCAATTACAAGAGAGACTTCAACTGTAAGCATTTCCAAACAATTTTCTACTACTATAATTACTCTTGATCAAATTTACTTGCAATAAATGCAAACAAAACTTCTAACCTACATTGATTTGCAAATTGTAGGGAGCATAGCTAACTAATGATCATTCCAACACTTTCCAAAAACTACAGTAGCAACAACAAGGTAAAATGAACATCCCCATAAAATAGCCGTACTTAAAATAACTCGTGCTTGTTAAATATTTACAATATTTCATTACAGAACTCACATTGAACTATTGTGTAGCGCTAACCACCACACTCTTTTTCTGCAGGCACACCATCTTTATCAAAAGCAAAGCAAAGCAAAAGTTCTCAATATCAGTTTTTGCCATTCATCGGCTTATATATATAGTTCACACACATTTACTTTTTGCCACTCACGAGCTTATGTATACAGCCATACATATAAAAGTCACGAAAAACATAATATAGAAAAGGTTTTTGCTATATGTTTGTACACCAAAACATAGAATACAAAGCTACATAACCCATGTAAATTCTTCCAACAAACTTGCTGGTCTTTACTAGCCATTGTATTAAATACTATACAGTTTACAGTAGTTGAAAATAAATATAGTAATATACAGTTTAAAGTTTTCCTTCTAGCCAACACAGCACAATTTTTTTACATTTCCTTCTCTCAATGCACTTTATTATTTTCCATTTGATTTGTTTGCTGTTAATGCTTAAGTATGGTATCTTGTCTTCTTTATTCAGTCTCTTTCAACTTTATCTATGCTCCTGTTTTCTGCTACAATATTTCAACTGAACAAAATAGATCGCTTTCACAAAGAATGTCAACTGCACACAGTTTACTAATAAATTTAACTGGACCTGTCCAACTTAGCAAACCTCTTTAATTTTTCAATTCATATTTTATAATATATACAAACATTTTATTAAAAAAATTGTAAAGCAAAAAACTTCACAAATTCCATAGCAAAAACATTCCCCGTTGCACATCCAACAAATGAATCCCAAAAGGCAGGGACTGTTGCTCGCACAGAGCTCTTGTTTCTTCATTGAAGCCACCACCTCCTCCTTTAGGGAAATGACATTCTCTTTCTGCATGAGCATTATCTTCATCAACTACTTGGATTCTTAATTAGGCTCTTCCCACCATATGACACACTAACTTGATTTTCTTACCTCACTTGCTCAATTTGTCACTACACATATTTCAATTGGTGACTCCACACAACTTTTAGTTTTAGGTTCAAGCACTATCTCTTTTGAGGGTGGTTCACTACAAGATTTTTCTTGGTTTCGGCCATTTCTATGAACCTCTTATCTATCTTTTAGATTTGTCATTCTCACTCTATTAAGACTATTGAGTTCTTACCACATCATGTGGTTATTCAAGATCTCTATGATCTTGACTTGGTTGTTGCTACTAGGAGTGTTGATATTCAGTCTCACTTATATGAGCTTAGTGGCTTTGAGAGCTTTGATTCTACAAGTGTTTTCCTTATTCCTCATGCAAACACAGTGAGCAAGCTTTAGCATGAACATTTTGGCCATGTCAACTACAAATATCTATAGAATATGAGTACATAGGAGCCAATGATTAGGCTACCTTAGATCTCTTGTATAGATGGTGTTTGTCAAGGTTGTGCACTTGGTGAACATCACAAAGATCAATTTTTGGTAGGTAGATCCACATGTGCTAAGGCACCATTGTAGTTGATACACAATGATCTTATTCCATTTCTCACTCCATCCTTTTTAGGTTCTCAATATGTACTTACCTTCATAGATGATTTCTATAGATGCACATAGGTTAATTTTTGAAGTACAAGTCTAATGTCTTTGATTCATTTCAAATCTTTAAGACATTTGTGGAGAAGCGACTAGTCTTTTTTTCTAGCGTATGTGCAGTGAAAATGATACAAAATGTGTGAATTAGTCTTTCAAAGATTTTTGCACTAGGTATGGTTTACAACATCTATTCATAGTTCCCCATGCCCCTCAGCAGAATGGGGTTGCAAAGAGATAGAATAGGACATTATAGGAGATGACCAATTGTATGATACAGTCTCAAGCTATAAATTCTTCATTTTGGGTTGAGGCTCTCAATTGTGCCAACTATATTTAGAATCAAATGCCTCACAAAGGATTGTGAGATTTGACTCCTAAGCAGGCTTGGACTTGTGTCAAGACTGATGTTTCTACATTCCTCATTTTTGGTAGTGGGGCTTTGGTAAAGAGAGACTAAAATCCTAAAGGAAGGGATTGAGTATTTTGCCACTGAACAGTTTAACTTTCTAAGCTAAGAGGTCTTATAAATTGAATATGTTTGACCATGAAGTTAGTAACTACCAAGGGAAAGCACCAAACCCCTCCATAGTTGAGTATAATTTTACCTCTACACCAATACCTTGAACTGTTAGTGAGTGTGCCAATGTTGTGGTTGGAAAGAAAAGGGTACTTGAATTGTTCTCAACTGCTACTTCGTGTACATGTATCGATTCTGCAACAAGAATGCCTTTTCTCATTTTGTCCACTATCAGATTATTATTATGTTTGCAGAAGGTAACCACTCAAAATGAACAGAGGAATATTCTTCATTATGTTTATAATTTTCAATCATTTTTTATGGTATTTAGGTTCACATTTATTTTTTAAAGACAAGAATGAATTTTTCCCATGATTTCCAACTAGATTTGTTCCTGATGACCCCTAAGGGGATGCTGGAGCAATAGAACTATTTTTTTCATATTTATATTTTTCTATATTTTCTCCAAATAATTTTTTCAAAAATGTTGGAAGCAAAGTTTGGTCTAAAATCAATTCCTCTTCTATTGTTGATGGGGATAAAATTTGATTTTTTTTGTTAGGGATCTCATTTCCAAATAATTGTCGAAACTTAAAGGAGCCTTTCATTTCAAACTGTCAATTTCTAAGACAACAACGTCATTTTATTTTGTCTGTGTTGTCGAATTTTCAGGTGCTATAGATTTTGTTTCCTCTTGCACATCATTATTGACATCTGAATATGACTCCACAATTGGTTCCCTTTTCTGTATAGACTAGGCTAAAATTCTATTTTGACTTTTCATGAGATTATTTTGTGCGACTCTATTTGAGGTGAAATGCATAGTTTTGTATGTTTTTCTTCAATGATACAAGGGAGTGGTGGAATGTAGACATAGAAGATGTAATAAATTAGGCTTTTATGTTACAAGCATCAAATGTATCACATGCTCACATCAATGGAAAGCTCGGGCCTCTCTTCAATTGTAGACTTCATGTTACCTTTTGATTGACACCAAATTTTTGGAATTTTGGCTTGGCTAATCGAATCCAAGACTAGTGTTCTTGGATGATTGCTTGGCTGCTGGACACAGAGTAGCATAGGTAGAGAGATGACTGCACAATATTAAAAAAAAGGAGCAGCTTGCAGTATAAGACAAGCTTAGTAAAAGACCAAATAAGGGAGAATGTAATTAGGAAAAGCAGAGTCTAGAATTCAATGGGCTTTAGAAGTACAAACTTTTCTAAATGATTTGTTACTGATAATCATTTAGATTGTAAAACAAGAGCTTTGTGCGAGCAATAGTCCCTGCCTTTTGGGATTCATTTGTTGGATGTGCAACGGGGAATGTTTTTGCTATGGAATTTGTGAAGTTTTTTGCTTTACAATTTTTTTAATAAAATGTTTGTATATATAATAAAATATGAATTGAGAAATTAAAGAGGTTTGCTAAGTTGGATAGGTCCAGTTAAATTTATTAGTAAACTGTGTGCAGTTGACATTCTTTGTGAAAGCGATCTATTTTGTTCAGTTGAAATATTGTAGCAGAAAATATGAGCGTAAATAAAGCTGAAAGAGACTGAATAAAGAAGACAAGATACCATACTTAAGCATTAACAACAAACAAATCAAATGGAAAATAATAAAGTGCATTGAGAGAAGGAAATGTAAGAAAATTGTCCTGTGTTGGCGGGAAGGAAAACTTTAAACTGTATATTACTATATTTATTTTCAACTGCTGTAAACTGTATAGTATTTAATACAATGGCTAGTAAAGAACAGCAAGTTTGTTGGAAGAATTTATATGGGTTATGTAGCTTTGTATTCTATGTTTTGGTGTACAAACATATAGCAAAATCATTTTCTATATTATGTTTTTCGTGACTTTTATATGTATGGCTGTATACATAAGCTCGTGAGTGGCAAAAAGTAAATGTGTGTGAACTATATATATAAGCCGGTGAATGGCAAAAACTGATATTGAGAACTTTTGCTTTGCTTTGCTTTTGATAAAGATGGTGTGCCTGCAGAAAAAGAGTGTGGTGGTTAGCGCTACACAATAGTTCAATGTGAATTCTGTAATAAAATATTATAAATATTTAACAAGCATGAGTTATTTTAGGTACGGCTATTTTATGGGGATGTTCATTTTACCTTGTTGCTGCTACTGTAGTTTTTGGAAAGTGTTGG
The DNA here is from genome assembly GCA_028749045.1 of Cupressus sempervirens. Lineage (NCBI taxonomy): Eukaryota > Viridiplantae > Streptophyta > Pinopsida > Cupressales > Cupressaceae > Cupressus > Cupressus sempervirens. The sequence goes on from CM053783.1 coordinate 247,273,234, forward strand.
AATGATCATTGGTTGGCTATGCTCCCTGCAATTTGCAAATCAATGTAGGTTAGAAGTTTTGTTTGCATTTGTTGCAAGTAAATTTGATTGAGAGTAATTATAGTAGTAGAAAATTGTTTGAAAATGCTTACAGTTGAAGTCTCTCTTGTAATTGATGTGATTGTGTGATCCATAGCAAGTGTGAAAGTGCCTTGAATCTCAAAATTCCGCATCATGTAAACTGCTGTAGACATAGTCTCTATGTACTTGTTGAAGAGAATTTTTGTTAGTTCGGGGAAGTGGTCCTGCAAGAGCTTTCCATGTAGATTGCATTTGAGCATGTTGTCTTCTGTTTCGATGATGCATTGGAGAAAGGGTTGAAATTGGAATGTTGTATTTGTTCCACACCTAGTGCAATGAATGTCAGCTGGATCATCTGTTGTTGATACAAAGACTACTTGTTGACAAATTGTGCACAATGGCTGGTATGGTGAGCTGTGGACATTTTTTACTCGTAATGTTCCCGTCACCTGGAAGTACAAAGAATGAGGTCAATTGTAATTGATTGTAGTCATGTTTTTGTTGTTATTGAATACTTAATTTTAGATAAGTGTTATTTTTTGACTTACTTGCAGATTGCTATTTACAAGTTGTTGCAATGATTGTATAGTGCAGTTGTCATTCAGCTTGTCTATGTAGGTCGGTAGGCCTGATCTAATAACTGTTGAACTGCGTGGGCTGGTGCATGTGACATTTTTACCAATAGCAATAACATTGTTGGCAATGGTGTTGATCTGCAAATATTTTCTAAGCTTTTGTAGCTATAGCTGTGCGTTTTTGGCACTATGAACTAGCAACAGAGAAGTAGATATGAGAAATTCAAGTACTGAAATTACATAATAGCATTACGGTAAAACTTGTTATGTGTTATTTGTTACTTACAGTGGCTGTGTCACATGGCCATTGTCCATCTCTAATCTGTAGTTGAAATTCTGTGGGCTTTTGTACATATGAAGTTACAAAAGACACCGAGACTGCCAGTTGGGTAGATGTTGTGTGACTGAATCAGTTGGGATATTTTTGTATCAGGTGACAATCTTTGTTGTTCACAGACAGTAGGTATATTTTCCACTTCATTTTCTGACTTGAACTGTATGTAGTAGTCAGCATCTCCTCTTTCATACTGTGAGTTTTTATTCTTGATTCCAAATTTTTGAATGCGGATGCTTGTTCCAAGAGTCAGCCAATGCAAATATTTATCAATCAAGGTGTTTGTGATGTTTGCTATTATAGTGAGTAGACCGGCTTTGTCTATCAAATCTATGTGTGGAATTGATGATCTTTGTTCATTTTGTGTAGTGTTTTTGCAAGCTGGTCCATATGTAGCTAGGATGTCACCCTCAAAGACTACCGCCGATTGTGTGTTGCAGATGTCAAATATGGGAGTTGGGGAAGTTGCAGCGACTTTTTGTCTGCAATGGAAGTAGATAGATTATGTTCAAATACATAGATTGTAAGAAATGTATACAAAGCTATTGTGGAGAAGTATAAAAATATTGAGACTGCTTGCCTTTTTTGCCTGGTCTTGTCCATAGTAGTTGGAGAGCCTTTGTTCTGGTCTATGTCCATAGTGTACTGAAATCAACCTATAGCCAACATGTAGCCAATATTCGATGGTTAATTGTAGGCTGTCATATTTATTTTTCTATTTTTGGTTAGAAATATGTTACAGTGTCATTTTCTATAGTTGGAGTTGGATTGTAACTATAAAGTGGTCAATCCAGTATGTGTTTAGAACAGTGGCTTTTATGATTTCAGTTTCTGTGTTATGTATCGAAATATGGTCAAGGTTGCTTCTTGTTTGTGTTGTTGTGTTTTGTGTTGCGAGTTTGAGATTGTGTTGTTTCATAATGTCAAAGAGGTGTGATTTGCTTGTTGATGTCTTTAGAATATCGATGTTAAAGTCTCCTGCAATTACTAGTATTGAATGTTTTGGTTGAGTGGCGGTGATGGTTTACATGAAAGTCAAAAGCTCGTTGGTCGGTGCAGCTGGTGTCATATATATGTTTGCAATGCGTAAGCATTTTTGCATATGAGAAATGTCAATTATGATTGATTCAAGCTGTGTTGTTGCATATGTTTTCATATTTTGCATTATGCTAGTTTTGCTACTACATGTGAGCAATCCATGAATAGTGTAGGATGGGTAGAATTCAAATTTTTGATTTAGCAATGGTAGTTGGTCAATGTGGTTGGCTCTTGTCTCTTGTAGGCAAAGTACAGTTGCACTATGCAAGTCGTGATCATGGTCTATTTCTTTTGCATGCAGCTGCAAGCTTTAGGTATTAAAAGTACATATTGTAATAGTGGTTAGTGATGTGGGAGAAAGTGTGTAATGTAGAGGCCATTGTGATGATATTTGCAATCGTTGCATTTCTATTTTAACTTTCTGGGATAGCCTGAAATTATTGTGATGTAATTTGTTCATCAAGTACAATTTTTCTATGTCTCTTACGTGGGATAGGGCAGTGTAGGAAAGGCCGTGTTGATAGACTTTTGTAGGGTCGAAAGCTATAGTGTCCATTGTCAAGCCTTGTGCTCTATGGATAGTTCTTGTAGATGCAAGTTGTATAGAGAATTGTGATCGTATGACTATGTTTGTTAATGTTCGCATTCTTCTTGTAATTCATGTCAATGGTGTCCATGTAGGTTGTGTTTTATCTGTGTACATGTGTTGCATTTGTTGTCTTCGTAGTTTTTCAACATTAGGGTCATTGAACTTGATCCAGAGGATGTCTTCATTGTTGTTTGTGTGTAGTTCAAATGTGCCATCAACACCATTGACCAAACCATCTTGTATGTTAAGATTACTCGCTATAAGCTCAATTAGGATTCCTGGCTTGACGAATATAGTTGCAGGTAAGCTTGTCCTCTCTACTTGATGAGGGCTGTTCTCCAATGTTCTATCTTTTCAATCAATTGCTTCAAGTTTGTAGAGTGTTGTTGGTAGGAGGTCTAGCATTTTTCTATTGTGGTCATCAACAACAGAGTTGCGTTGGAATAAATGTGGCAATTTTGGATCATTAGGTATAGGCTTTTGACATAGTCTATTTATGTACCAAATGTCTTGATCTGTTTGTTCAGAGATTCTTATACGGTTCAGAATGGAGACGAAGTGTTCATTTCTTCATAAGGGTGATTATACTAACAATCTCATGGAAGCTCAGGCTATATTTATATGCTGTGGAACAATGTTGCTTGCGGGGATGGAGTAAGATTATCTGTGAGTCTGATTCCCAGGTGGTGGTGAACATGCTTTCTTCGCAAGAGCTTGAGGATGTTAGTTGGCAATTGGCCACTGTTGTTAAGCAGATTATTCTCTTCTCTACCTCTTTTCAGTTCATTAGGTTCATGTATATTCCTCGTGAATGGAACAGAACTGCTGATTGTTTAGCCAAATGGGCTTCTAGTCATGATCCGGGTTGGAATATTAGGGATAGGAGGCAACTGTCCTTTGAGATGATGCAAGAATTTGATGCTCTTGTTGCTCAGGATCGAGCTCCTTGTTGAGCTCTCCTTGTTGTATTCCTTTCTGTCTTAATAAATTTTTTACCCCTCTTTTCAATTAAAAAAAAATAGTAATTATTTTTATTTTTATAACAATTGTATATTTGATATTTAACTTAAGAAATTCATTTATCATGTATGAGATATTTTTGTTTATTAAATTTGATAGTTTAAAGTTAGTATAGTAAATGCTATTTTTGTTCTTGACTTTAATTAGAAAAGACGATGAAAATTTACGTATATGTTTGAAATATATTTTGTTATTGCATAAGATAATAAATATTTCATCTATGAAGAAGAATCTATTTTTTTTGAAAAAAGAAAGCTTTCTAAGAAATGGTATGTACCTGCAAGAAGATTGGCTTCTTTGTTTGTTAGTTCTTCAAAATCGTAACTAAGCCAACTATGGAGCTGTTGCCTGTGTCAATAAAACCATTTTGGTCAATCATAATATACCTTACAATTACTAAATCTTAGTTTTATAATAGTCACTTCTCTTAACATTTACAAATATTAAACTAGTGTACCTAAAAAATTAATTCAATTTTTTTTGTAAAATAAGCGGAGAGGTATCTAATTTCAAAAGAATTAATACAAATTTAGTAAATATTGTATTCAAATGAGCACAAAAGTTCTATGAATAAACTATTGTATTTGTTTTTATATATATTATGCCTTGATATTAAGAGTATGTAAAGACCATGCAAATATTCTTTTTGTATAGTGATATTTTTACACGGTGATAATTTTATATCAAAATATATATTTATAATTAAAATCATAAACTAATATTAAAAAATTAAATATCCTATATTTGTCTTTTACTATCATTGGATATATTGGTTTGTCAAATATGACTAATAGTAAAAGAAATAAAAATAAGAATTTGTGTCTTAATATTTTGTAATATTTTGCATTCAACTTATAAAGATTGGACGTTCATATGCTCATTGTTGATCTGAATTTTTGTGTAACAGAAGTCTTTTGTTTGATTGTAGAAAGTCAGATTTTTTATTTCTAAGTGAAACATAGGGTTTCTAGATAATCCATCCATTGAAAAAATTCATGAAAACCCTTAAAAAAAAATTCATGAAAACCCTATGTTCTCTCTATTCTTAAATTGTCGGGCGTGAAATTTTTGAATTTTCAAATGAGACGAATATTCTGTCACTTTTTATCTTCTGTTCCGCCGAGACACCTTTTTTCTCTTTTTTCCCAACCGTCAGATCCAAGTAGATCTACTGCTATCGTTACCTCGCTATGCAAAATTGCATGCTTTTTAAGTATGGTGAGGTAGCGAATGCTGAGTATTTTACGAGGCGGGACCGCAAAGTGAAGATACGGTGGTCGGAGCTTTGTTTTCTGAATGATTTATTGTGCAGATACACGTTGCAACTACCGTCCAAACAGGAAAGGGGACTCAGTAGAATATCTAAAATAAGAGCCAGAATGATGATTTTTTCGACGCTTCGCCACCTCGCTATCAGAAAAATCAAACACTTCGCCGTTAGCGAAGTAGCGAGGCCCCGTGAAATTTGAAAGTCGGCAGGACCTTTGGTGACATGGAATGATAATTAGGACTACAGTAAATTTTTGACAGGCGCCAACTATGTAGAAATCCATTTTTCATTAATGCCCTTCTAATCGAATGTACAAAGAGATCCTGAACGTCAGATTGGAACGGAATCAACAGTCCTCGCTACCTCGCTTTGAAAAATTGCATGCTTTTTAAGCCATGCGACATAGCGAATATGAATCAGAAGACCCCGTGCAGTTTCCTCACCCTTGATTGAGTATATTATCAACGATTATCGTCTTCTCGCTATGAAGAGTTGCGAGGGAGATAATTATAGCGAAATAGCAAGTAGGGCCCACCGCCTTCTTTCTGAGCAAACCCAGTAACACATCATTTGACCGATTTCGGATCAGATCGACGATTGTCGTTGCTTCCCTATGGCAAGGTGCTCGTTCTTTATGCATAACAAAGTAGCGACATGCTGACACGTGTCCTCAGTTGTCAATGGGTCCAGATACAAGTGCCATGAAGGAAAGAATTATATACGTGGTAAGTTCTCATTGGATAAATTGACTGACATGTCAAATACAACTCCTAGTTGTTCTCTCCATATCACATGATCGTAGGATCTTTGAAAATCGATGACGCAATTTTAAACACAAAATGTAGTGCCATTCCCTGTATTAATTAGACATGAAAGCATCGTCCGTGAGAAAAAATAGAGTATAATACAGAGAGATTTCATCAGTTTCATCTTACGCGAGCAAAGATTTGGAGCCATTCTTGTGCAGAAGCAATTACTGAAGGAAAGTGTGCCAAAGCCTGGTAGAAATTGTGAAGTTGTCTGTTCGTGGAAAGTTTGCGGAAATATAGAGGAAAACAAAGAACAATTTCAAGTAAGTAGTACTACCATAATCCTCGTAGGCTTTTTAGTTCTGTAAAAAATTAGTCCAAGATGCCTCCGAAGAAGGGATTTTCAGGTGCAGTAAATTATTTGGATAGGAATGTGCATGATGATTTGCTTGATTTGCTTCCCGAGTCTACTGTAGAGACAATATAAGTTAAAAGGTTAACCTCATTGTACCCTAGGCTAAGGATAGCTGATGGATTGTATGATAAGGGTAATTGGGTTCAGGATGCTCAGACTTCTCAAACTGGTTTGAGTTTGTTCAAAAAATGGTTCGTAGAAAGGAAATTATATGCCCTTCATGCCAATATATGGAATTTTGATCTTGGAAAGCTTGTTGTTCCCAGTGTGTTTATGGATTATGACCTCCTTGAAACTGTAGCTAAAAGTTATGATCAAGCCACTAAGGTAGTGAGAAGAATGGATGGTTAGGTTTTAATTACCATCAGTCCAGAAGAAATTAGGAAGGTTTTCAGTCTGGGACCTCTCACCATGTATCATGTGCCCATTAATTTGATAGAGTTAGAAAAAGAATATATGTCCAAAAGGGATGTAGTTAGACAAGGTGCATTGAAAGCCCACATAGGTAGAATTGGAAACCTACTAGCAATAACATCATCTTCTAAAGAACCTTTCAAGAAATCATGCTTTAATGCCAAGGCAGTGGAAATATACAGGACCCTGTGCAGAGCCTTCGGAGAGGGTGAAGAAGATTTTATTCCGATGAGCTTCATGTATATGATCACCCAAATTTCTTCTTTCGGTGTAGAAATATTTTTTGATTTTGCATCTTACTTGGCTAATGAGATTCACAATGGATTGGTGGGGATTGCAAAGGGCAAGGTGGAAAAGGTTTGGGGTCAGTACTCCCTATTGATGCATATGTTTCTTTTTAAAGGGGTTACATATTTCGGTAAAGAAATGGTTTTAAATAGGGAACAAGAAGGGGAGGCACTACCAGTTCAATTATGGAGTGCAGACATGACTGGGGAAGCAGAAAATGCTAGTTTTGTTAGATTTGATAGGCACTTTTCTTCTAAACTAAGATGCCTCATATTGAGTGACAATCCCAAAATTCCTAAGGCACTAATGCATCTTGTTAGGCCTATGGACAAACCCCATAGTTTAAAAGTTTCACATAATTGGGAAGATATCATCCCATATCCAGTTTCAACTGTCATTAGGGTCTATGGGTTCAAAGGGACACCCCATGTACTACCCTATCAGGTACCTTTAAAGGTAGGGGTAGCTGAATTTTTATGGCAGTTGGGAGAAGTGGAGGAGACCTTTTTGCACAAAAGGGGAAAATGATCAATTTTTCCTACTTGCACTGTAGCTCACTAGTTTGTAATAACTTAAGAAGGGTGGATCTTCCTCTGCAAATTTTTGGATCGGTATAAGATGGCAATATCTCATGCTTGTTTTTGTGACACAGAAGATTTTTTTAATTCTGCTCTTAGACATAGGATCAAGCTTCGTCCAAGTCAGCATGAATTCTACTTCCCTGAAGATACAATAAGGAATGAATATTCTCTCCAGGAGCAAGAAACAAAGAAAGAAAAATGGAGAGTCTATTTAAAAGTTTTGGAGTTTATTAATTGTTTTGACAAAGATTACAGTCCTCTTAGTAATGCTGCAACTAATGCAGATAGGATAAATAAGCTCATGAGTACATTCTCAGAAATAATGGAGGTAATGAATGAAAAGAAACAACATTTTATTGATTCTTTTCCAGATAAAGCCAGAGAAGTTATGAGGAAATTGGGTTTCACCCCTAACATAGGAGTAGGTCCACTGGTTGTGCGAAAGAGGACAGGATATACTGTTATTCGGGATCAGATGCCCATTGTAAACAAAGAAAAGCAGGTAATTGAATCTACTAATATTGTCCTTGAAGAAACACCCCCTGAACCTTCTCCCAAAAGAAGAAAAATAATAAGGGAAGAGGAATCCCATGATGAAGGTTACTCACCTTCCCAAACTCCAATGAGAATTGAGGAAGAGCAGCTCACCAATGAGAAAATTGAACAAATGGGGTCACCAGGAGGAGTTTTTGTTACTCAAGCAGAAATTGATGAAGGGAACCTCTAGGAGCCTCCTATGCCAAGTTTTGAATTAACTGTAGAAGATTTCAGAGGAAGGGAATTAGACCCTATTTTGGAACAAGCCAGTCAACAATTTTTATCTGATAACAGTTTTGTAAAATCTAGGGCTTTCCATCAGTTTGCATGGAGGGCAAACATGCATATTTTTGAACAAAGGTGTAGGAATATGAAAGCAGAGAATCCAGAAATGGATGAAGCCTCCATTCAGAATCAAATAAAGGAACAAATGATACAAGAATTCCAAAATATAACCCCTGACGAGGGTAGACAGATGGTGAAAAATATAAATAATTTATTATTGCCCAATTGGGATATTGCTGATGCCTTAATTTTTAATTTTGTGTCAAATAATTTAGGATTACAGGATCCAGATAAAAAGGAATTCTTGGGAACAACATTCAGTAATGATCAAGCTGCCCTTGTTATGTGGTCACTAAGAAGAGGATCTAGGACTACTCCATTACATCCTGATGATTCAGGACTAACAGGGAGTATCATTGTGAGGAGGGTCACTGATACTTCAAATGTACAGGCAACCTACATGAATGTGGACTATTCTAAATTTTCCTTGGCCACTGCAGAAAGAGAAGAAAAGGAAATGACTAATTTGCAGAGTAAGTATGAAATAGTGGTGGATGCCTACAATCAAGAAGTAAAAAAGAGAATTGAGCTGGAAAACAGGGTATCTCAATTGGAGAAGATACTTGGGAAAAGAAAGGTGGGAGAATCTAGTACACTTAGAATTATGTACCCTTCACAGTCATTTGTTGGATCAACCCCTATCATTGAAATACCTGACACCCCTGAAAGGCCCCAATTCTATATTGCAGAGGACTTTGAAGCAGAAAAAATCAAATTACATGAGTTGCAGATAGAATTTAGAAATCAACAGGAAGAAAAATTGAAGCAGGGTGTGGTATATTTGAGGGATAAAATACAATGATCAACTTTTTATGATCAGTTGACAAGAATTATAACCCTTATGGATGCGTTGAATAAAGAAAAGGATAGACTGACTCCTCTTGCGCAGAAATGGAGGGAGAGAAATAATGATATTACAATCATATGTATATCTGTAGTCCAAATGCCTTATCATCAAGTTGAGAAGATTTTTGATTTGTTAAATAAGCTAGAGAATTTTGGTGATGAAAGAGATTCTTTACAGAGAAGATTAACACTTTGTTTTTCCAAATATATTGCTGAAAAATTCACCCTATTTTCTTGTGCTTTAGAATCTGTTGATACAGTAAAGGAAAAGGAAAAATGGAAAAGGGAGATGGATGAGTTATTTAATGAAAGAATAATAAACATCATGAGTGAGACTGGCCACTGGTTCTGGGCAAAGACAAATGAAGAGCTAGTAAAAATACAGTTGTTTTATACTACTATGAGAAAAGAATTTGATGATTTAGAAGAAAGTGAAAATTCTTTAATAAAGATACAAAGAGAAGCTCTAAGTTTTGATTGGCTAGATGATGATATTTTTAATAAATAGAAAAATCAGTTTATGGAACAGATGTCAGGAGACAATGAGGAGGAAGATGCGAAAGTAACAGTTACCCTTGTAATTGGTAATGAAGACATGGAAGATCCCCAGATTAAAGTAAGTTTGCAGGTAACTAAAGATGATACATCACTTTTAGACCTCATGGCTATGTACTCCGAAGATGAAGAATGATTGTAAGATCAGATCATATTTTCTTGTCTCAACAAATGAGAAGCATAACAGAAAGGGACCCACCAAGGAATGTTTGTTGTAATTAGCCTTTCTGTTATTTTGTTCTTGTCTTTTTGATAGAATTGTAGGTGAGTGCCCCTTTTTTTAGAGGGACACCTATCATTTGTTTTTAGCCTGAAGCTTGTTACATCTCACACTATTTAAGTGAGATCCCAACGCTAAAGAGGGGGTCCGAATTCTTTTTCTTCTAAGTATTGTGCTTAGTCTAGTTTTTGGTCCAAATTTTGAAGGCAAGTTTGTAATGTATTTTTTTTGTCAAATATCTGAAAATACATGAAGATAGAATGAACTGTGTTTCTTTTGGAAGGCTATTCTGAGTTTATTGTAAAAGATGTACCATTTTCAAAGGAAATGAATACAAATTATGAACTGTCCCCATATCAGTTCTTTCTGAATTTTGTCTCCTTCTCAATACTTAGCTACCTTGATGTTGTATGAGTGAAAGCCTGTACAATTGAATGCAATCTAGTTAGGTTGTATATCCATCTATCATTGCTGTTAATTCAATGGATTAAATAAAAGCTTTGATGAATGTGATAAGATTCCTTAAGTATTGAAAATGATTTTGAATGATAAATTCTGATAAGAATTGCTGATAAAATTTGTTGTAAGGCAACAAATTAGATCTTAGATTTTGCTATAGACTCTGAACCCCAATGGATTAGGTACTGATCAAGTTATTTCAGCTGAAGGAGAAATATCTTACAAATGGTTTTTCAAATGCATCATCAAATCAAATTTTACTTTTATTTCCTGTAGATCTTCAAAGTTGGCCAGCACTTGTCTACATGGAATTTTTTTAGATTCAGTTAGCCATTGTTGTTGAAAACGTCAGCAGATCTATAGAAGACTTCTTGGCCATATCTGTTTATGGGATGTGTTTAGCAAGTTAGTAAGAATTATGTATATATTTGAGGATCTTGAAATGAGAATCAGAATGAAACTAAGAATAATCCTCATACAGTCGTTTCAGTTTTGAACCATCCCTGGGTATACCCACCCTGGTTGTGCAGAGCCAAAAGAGTAGAAAACCATTTGTGGTTTTGTTGAAGTTGGGTCCATATACCTCACATATGCAATTGTTGATAAGAATAGGCTAGTCTTTAGATTGTGTATGTACTGTCATTCTGGTATTAAGCATTTTGTCGCTTAGTAGTTTTAGTACCATTTAAAACTCCAACAAAATGGCGACTCTGCTGGGGAGTTGTCCAACACCTCTGTGAAAAGTACTGTAGTTTCTTTGGTCCTGCTATGTACGTGTGTGTCATGTGATCTATGTCTTGCCCGTGGTTATAAGGGAATCTTTTAGTGTCACACCTTGAGAATTTAAAGAAGATAGAGCCCAAGTACCATTGCTACACACTGACGTATCCAACCTATCCAAGTGTCTTATCTAACAAGCAAGAGTTGCTGTCTTACGACATCAGTGATTGGTCTGTCTGTGCCATTTATTTTTGTTCCCACTTGTGTATCATTTTCTTTTGATAAGCTAAAAGTGTCATTATATATTTTCTCGAAATAGGGTGGCGACTCAGTCAAGGTTTTGAAGCTAGTGCTTATTGTAACAAAAGGTGAATATGGCTGACAAGAGAAAAAACACAAGAGCTTACATGAGAGCCAATCCCGATGTAACAATGTATACTCATTTACCCCAAGGTGGTAGGAAGAACCAAAAAAAGAAAAAGACAGATCCAAATCTCGCTTGGAAACCCAAAGGTAATGCATCCGTCAATTCCCGTTATCAACCAATAATAGGAAGAGAGTCTTCTTCGCTTAGCTCTGAATTCGAAACTACAAGATTCTTAGGAGGCATTTTTAGTACCCCATTACTAGATGAGAGAGTTTTTCAAGACAAGGACGTGTCTAGTATGGGAATTGCTTCATTAAGACCAGATCTTGTAGCCGATATAAATTATAGGCTAGGATTTAGGAGTTCATCTGATAATCCTTTTAATCCAAGAGTAGCCCCATACGTAGAACCAAACCTTATAGATCTGGATGACCCTGCTAATTCCGAGGCAACTTCTGTAGATCCTAAAGAAGTGCACTCTGAAATAGAATTTTTGAAAAAATGGATTGTTGAGGAAGAAGCTAAATGCATTTGTCTTTAAAAAGAGAAGGAGCAAGCCACCTTAGATGCCATAATAGAAAGAGATGCTCTGTTAAGAAGGATGGCTGCTTTGAAAGAGCAAAATAAAAAATTAGAAGAGAATACCACAACTCTCCATAAGGATGTTTTTGGAGATGTTGATGATCTGAGAGCTAAATTTCAAGAACAGGAGAAATGCCTAAATCAAAGGCAAGAACCAGTTATTGCTCAAGTTCAAGCCTATAAACCTGTTCAAATTGATCCCGTAGAGCTTACTGCAAAAGCTCCAGATAAAGGGAAAGGCAAGGCTATAGGAATCCAAATAAATGAGCCTCAAGCTATACCAAGAAAATCTATACAACCCTCCATGTCGAAGTTAGATCTAGACCTTGAGAAGGCTCGAAAAGAGAGGGAAGATCTTGCAAAAGAACTTGAGAAGGTTGAGAATGAAGCTCAAGCTGCAGAAACTAGAAGAAAAATCCAATTCATAAAGTCTAATTCTGCATTGGCTTCATGGCCCAATTTGTCTATCCCACCTGCAAATCCTGCACTAGTTAGTGGTCCCACAATCTCAACTCAGGGAGTACCCCAATCTGCTCCTACCTCATTTTCCACTATTGGCACCCAGGTCCCATTTGTCCCACCACAACAGTCCCAAGCTGCTCCCCTGAGTCAAGCTAATATAGCTAGCACCTCAAATGTTCCTGGTTTCCAGAAGAAACCTATATACCTGGAAAAGTACAGACAGATATCATTTGCTGGTATTCCTGGTGCCCCCCATCCCATATCTTTTGATTTAAGGGATAAAGTGGTTAAGTTTTCTGGAAATAATGTTGTTACTGGTGAAGATCATTTGAGGATTTTCATTGACATGTTGAATGATTATGAAGTTGAACACGAAGACATGGTAATGAAATTGTTTGTGCATTCACTAACAGAGGATGCAAGGGATTGGTTCAGGAGGTTGCCTGATGACAGTATTACCTCATGGAGTGATCTGGAAAAGTTGTTCAAAGAGCAGTATGGGGACAATACCAATGCAGGATTCATGTTGAACGAGTTCAACAATATCAAGAAGAATCCAAATGAGTCCACATTTGATTTCAATGTGAGATTCCAAAAAGGTATGTACAAACTTTTTCAATTCATGAGGTTAAATGAAGACATCTGTCTCACAACCTATTTCAATGCTTTTGATAGCAAAATGGCTTATCAATTGAGGGATAAAGATCCTAAAAATTTGAGAGATGCCTATAGAGTTGCAGTAAATATAGAGAATAATAGAAAGGCATCTGGCAAACTAGGTAGGAGGGATGATCCTAAGCTTTTTAATTCTAAAAACAATAATAAAAGGGAGGGTGACAAAACTCCTACAGGAAAAAAGCCCGAAGAACCTACTATAGGCCAGGTTTTAGAAATGCTCAAGAAGATGAATCCCACTAGTTTTAATAAGCCAAATGTTGCTAAAAGACCCCCTATGAATAACAACAACTTCAATAGATAGCCTAGGATGCAGAATTACCTTTATAACACTCAGTGGAAAGATGGTAAACTAGTTCCCAACCAGACCCAAAATGTGAAGGATAAGGGTACTCCAGACCCCTTGCAAAGGAACATTGTAAATATGAATGATCATGTACCATGGTGCATTATATGCCAATCACTTCATTCTACTGATTATTGTGCTGTTGCTCAGTCATTTTCCCAAGCCCAAGGAGTGCAAGCTGAAGAAGAAACTAAAGAGAAAAGCTATGACGATATAAGCTGCAATATGGTGAGCATGTGTGATGATTTGATAGATTCTAATTCAGAAGAGCCTGAAAATGATGTTACTAGCCAAAGAATTGCTTACCAGCTACATCATCAACAAGTACTCTCAGATGATGAAGGGTATGATGCAGATAAGGTACGCAGTACATTTTCTGATGTAGGTCTCACAAGTCTAAGAATGCCCTCCAAGGAGGAAATTGACAGAATTACAACCGAAATGATTTCACAAGTCCATAGTAATTATAATTTGAGAAATAGAGCAATAAAAAATGATGCAGGAAAGCCATCTAGTGTCTTCATCAAGGACATCACTCATAAGATAAATGATCAAGACAAGAAAGTCCATGTAGATGTGCCTAAAATCAAGGAGAACAAGGGTAAGAAATGGGAACCAAAGAAGAAGGTTCAATTTCAGATAAGTGAAGCAACAAAACCAATTGTGCAACCAAAGAAGTCAGAACCGGATGTTGTCAAGAAAAATGTGGTGCCTACTGCTCAAAAGACTCTGACTCCAGGTACTATTGTAAAATCTACTGTGGTTGAACTTGTTGATATGATATCCATGTTATCTCAAATTACTGTAAAAGTGCCCCTGTCTGAACTTTTTAGAATTGAAGAACATAAGATTAAGGCTTTGTCATGGTTGGGTGGAATAGCAAACAATAATATTATTGTTGACCAAACTATGCCCCAACAGACCCCATTAGTAATAGAGGACAGTGGTATCATATCCCAGATTCCTCAAATGTTTCTAGATGATTCCTCAGTGGCATTCATAGAAGATATTGATCCTTTTTTCCTCAATCTAATCATAAAAGGGAAGACCCTAAAAAATTGCATGATAGACTCAGGAGCTTCCAACACTATAATGCCTTTCAAGGTAATGGAAGCCTTAGGATTGAAGGTAGATACCAAGCAAGGCAGATGTAGAGGGATGGATGCTAGAGAAGTCCCAGTCATAGGTACTATAAATGCCCTACCATCAAATTGGCTGCATATCCTGAAGTAGAATTAACCATGACTGTCCTTGTGGTAGATATACCTCAACACTATGGAATGTTACTCTCCAGAAAATGGAGTGCTGCCATAGGGGGAAGCCTACAATGTGATCTTACTTATGCCACTTTTCATATAGGGGAAAAAGCTGTCAGGGTAAATAGGGAACCAAGGGTTAACCACATCTTAGGTGAAGAAATTGACAAAGATACGACTTGTTTCTTAGATACTGGGATTAATGCTTTTAGGGCTGAATTAATTATTCAGGAAGTTGAAAATTTACCTGCTATCATTGAAAATGAAGTTGAATGTTGCATGAATTCACCAAAATTATGGACAATGTTCTTTGATGGGGCTAGTTCTAAAGAGGGTGCAGGGGCAGGTGTAGTCTTTGTGTCCCCTGAGAATAACACTTTTAGGTATTCATTCACCTTGAAGTTTGCCTGCACTAATAATATTGCAGAGTATGAAGCATTGCTGCTAGGGCTCAAAGTTGCCATACATCATAAAATTAAGAAATTATATGTCATAGGGGATTCTAAACTAATTATCTCTCAGATCAAAGGAACCTACTCATCCAAAAATAGTAGATTGAAACAATATAGAAATGCAGTCTAGGATCAGATAGAACTCTTTGATGCATTTGGGATCTCATGGAGAGATAGGACCCAAAATAAGATGGCTGATCTGTTGGCAAATGTAGCCATCAAGCCAAAAGAAATATTATTTGCAGGAATCTCCCAGATTGAGGTGCAAAACAGGCCTTCCATACCTGACAACATTGAAAATTGGCAATTTTTTGAAGATGACAAAGATATTACAAATTTTTTGTTAAATGAAGACAAGTATCATGGTCAGGAGATGGATTGTAGTGGACTGATTGAAACCATAAATGGGAAGGAAACCATTTTTGGTCAAGAAATAATGCAATTGAAAACAAATAAGATGCCAAAGGGGTTAGTAGTCTTGGAAAATATTTATGATAATCAAGACAAAGTAAAATCCGGAGTAAATGACCCCAAACCCCAAGAATTAGAAGAAATAAACTTGGGTACTGATGAAGTTCCTAAAAGGGTCTATATCGGCAAACATCTGCCTGTTGAAATCAGGAAAACATTGATTGACCTACTTAGAAAATACAGACATGTTTTTGCTTGGTCATATGATGACCTTAAGGTTTACAGGGAGGATCTTTTCCAGCATGTCATACCATTGAAGGAAAATGTAAGACCTTTTAGGCAAAAATAGAGACCAATCAATCCTACCCTTGCCCCAAAAATGCAAGAAGAACTGACATAACTGAGAGATGGTGGAATAGGATCAAATTTTCCTACTTGCACTGTAGCTCACCAGTTTGTAATAACTAAAGAAGGGTGGATCTTCCTCTACAAATTTTTGGATCGGTATAAGATGGCAGTATCTCATGCTCGTTTTTGTGACACAGAAGATTTCTTTAATTCTGCTCTTAGACATAAGATCAAGCTTCGTTTGAGTCAGCATGAATAAGGAATGAATATTCTCTCCAGGAGCAAGAAACAAAGAAAGAAAAATGGAGAGTCTATTCAAAAGTTTTGGAGTTTATTAATTGTTTTGACAAAGATTACAGTCCTCTTAGTAATGCTGCAACTAATGCAGATAGTATAAATAAGCTCATGAGTACATTCTCAGAAATAATGGAGGTAATGCATGAAAAGAAACAATATTTTATTGATTCTTTTCCAGATAAAGCCAGAGAAGTTATGAGGAAATTGGGTTTCACCCCTAACATAGGAGTAGGTCCACTGGTTGTGCGAAAGAGGACAGGATATATTGTTATTCGGGATCAGATGCCCATTATAAACAAAGAAAAAAAGGTAATTGAATCTACTAATACTATCCTTGAAGAAAGACCCCTTGAAACTTCTCCCAAAAGAAGAAAAATAATAAGGGAAGAGGAATCCCATGATGAAGGTTACTCACCTTCCCAAACTCCAATGAGAATTGAGGAAGAGCAGCTCACCAATGAGAAAATTGAACAAATGGGGTCGCAAGGAGGAGTTTTTGTTACTCAAGCAGAAATTGATGAAGGGAACCTCTAGGAGCCTCCTGTGCCAAGTTTTGAATTAATTGTAGAAGATTTTAGAGGAAGGGAATTAGACCCTGTTTTGGAACAAGCCAGTCAAAAATTTTTGTCTGATAACAGTTTTGTAAAATCTAGGGCTTTCCATCAGTTTGCATGGAGGGCAAACATGCATATTTTTGAACAAAGGTGTAGGAATATGAAAGCAGAGCATCCAGAAATGGATGAAGCCTCCATTCAGAATCAAATAAAGGAACAAATGATACAAGAATTCCAGAATATAACCCCTGACGAGGGTAGACAGATGGTGAAAAATGCAAATATTTTATTATTGCCCAATTGGGATATTGCTAATGCCTTAATTTTTAATTCTGTGTCAAATAATTTAAGATTACAGGATCCAGATAAAAAGGAATTCTTGGGAACAACATTCAGTAATGATCAAGCTGCCCTTGTTATGTGGTCACTAAGAAGAGGATACAGGACTACTCCATTACATCCTGATGATTCAGGACTAACAGGGAGTATCATTGTGAGGAGGGTCACTGATACTTCAAATGTACAGGCAGCCTACATGAATGTGGACTATTTTAAATTTTCCTTGGCCACTGCAAAAAGAGAAGAAAAGGAAATGACTGATTTGCAGAGTAAGTATGAAATAGTGGTGGATGCCTACAATCAAGAGGTAAAAAAGAGAATTGAGTTGGAAAATAGGGTATCTCAATTGGAGAAGATACTTGGAAAAAGAAAGGTGGGAGAATCCAGTACACTTAGAATTATGTACCCTTCACAGTCATTTGTTGGATCAACCCCTATCATTGAAATACCTGACACCCCTGAAAGGCCCCAATTCTATACTGCAGAGGACTTTGAAGCAAAAAAAATCAAATTACATGAGTTGCAGATAGAATTTAGAAATCGACAGGAAGAAAAATTGAAGCAGGGTGTGGTATATTTGAGGGATAAAATACAATGGTCAACTTTTTATGACCAGTTGAAAAGAATTATAACCCTTATGGATGAGTTGAATAAAGAAAAGGATAGACTGACTCCTCTTGCGCAGAAATGGAGGGAGAGAAATAATGATATTACAATCATATGTATATCTGCAGTCCAAATGCCTTATCATCAAGTTGAGAAGATTTTTGATTTGTTAAATAAGCTAGAGAATTTTGGTGATGAAAGAGATTCTTTACAGAGAAGATTAACACTTTGTTTTTCCAAATATATTGCTGAAAAATTCACCCTATTTTCTTGTGCTTTAGAATTTGTTGATACAGTAAAGGAAAAGGAAAAATGGAAAAGGGAGATGGATGAGCTATTCAATGAAAGAATAATAAACATCATGAGTGAGACTGGCCACTGGTTCTGGGCAAAGACAAATGAAGAGCTAGTAAAAATACAGTTGTTTTATACTACTATGAGAAAAGAATTTGATGATTTAGAAGAAAGTGCAAATTATTTAATAAAGATACAAAGAGAAGCTCTAAGTTTTGATTGGCCAAATGATGATGTTTTTAATAAATGGGAAAATCAATTTATGGAACAGATGTCAGGAGACAATGAGGAGGAAGATGCGAAAGTAACAGTTACCCTTGTAATTGGTAATGAAGACATGGAAAATTTCCAGATTAAAGTGAGTTTGCAGGTAACTGAAGATGATACATCACTTTCAGACCTCATGGCTATGTACTCCGTAGATGAAGAATGATTGTAAGATCAGATCATATTTTCTTGTCTCAAAAAATTAGAAGCATAACAGAAAGGGACCCACCAAGGAATGTTTGTTGTAATTAGCCTTTCTGTTATTTTGTTCTTGTCTTTTTGACAGAATTGTAGGTGAGTGCCCCTTTTTTTAGAGGGACACCTATCATTTGTTTTTAGCCTGAAGCTTGTTGCATCTCACACTATTTAAGTGAGATCCCAAGGCTAAAGAGGGGGTGCGAATTCTTTTTCTTCTAAGTATTGTGCTTAGTCTAGTTTTTGGTGCAAATTTTGAAGGCAAGTTTGTAATGTATTTTTTTTGTCAAATTTTTTGAAAATACATGAAGATAGAATGAACTGTGTTTCTTTTGGAAAGCTATTCTGAGTTTATTGTAAAAGATGTACCATTTTCAAAGGAAATGAATATAAACTACGAACTGTGCCCATATCAGTTCTTTCTGAATTTTGTCTCCTTCTCAATACTTAGCTACCTTGATGTTTTATGAGTAAAAGCCTGTACAATAGAATGCAATCTTGTTAGGTTGTATATCCATCTATCATTGCTGTTAATTCAATGGATTAAATAAAAGCTTTGATGAATGTGATAAGATTCCTTAAGTATTGAAAAGGATTTTGAATGATAAATTCTGATAAGAATTGCTGATAAAATTTGTTGCAAGGCAAAAAATTAGATCTTAGATTTTGCTATAGACTTTGAACCCCAATGGATTAGGCACTGATCAAGTTATTTCAGCTGAAGGAGAAATATCTTACAAATGGTTTTTCAAATGCATCATCAAATCAAATTTTACTTTTATTTCCTGTAGATCTTCAAAGTTGGCCAACACTTGTCTGCATGGAATTTTTTTAGCTTCAGTTAGCCATTGTTGTTGAAAACGTCTGCAGATCTATAGAAGACTTCTTGGCCATATCTGTTTATGGGATGTGTTTAGCAAGTTAGTAAGAATTATGTATATATTTGAGGATCTTGAAATGAGAATCAAAATGAAACTAAGAATAATCCTCATACAATCGTTTCAGTTTTGAACCATCCCTGGGTATACCCACCCTGGTTGTGCAGAGCCAAAAGAGTAGAAAACCATTTGTGGTTTTGTTGAAATTGGGTCCAAATACGTTACATATGCAATTTTTGATAAGAATAGGCTAGTCTTTAGATTGTGTATGTACTGTCATTCTGCTATTAAGCATTTTGTCGCTTAGTAGTTTTAGTACCATTTAAAACTCCAACACTCATAATACTTTTATAGAAGAATATATTTTTAATGTAGATTTTTAAATTTTTTTTATTAATATAAGTAGACATGTTTGATAGGTGTAATTAGTTGATTATGGAATATCTTTTTTAATGAGTAATTAAAATTATTTGAATCATAAATATTAGATTTACGTAGAAGAATTACAGTAATTATTTTTATATCAATTGTATATCTGATATTTAACTATAAGATTTTATACATTTAACAGTAATATTTTAGAAGTAATTAAATATTAGAAATATATTTCATATTATAAATAAAATTATTAAAAGCTACTTAAAAATAAAATTTTCTAAATTGTGTATAAAACATAGATAAGCTAAATCTATTATGCAAAAAAGAACAATGTAATGTGATATTGCATAGTGATTTAAAATTCAAACATGAGAAAGAAGACTACTGTTTTAATTTTATATGCCATCAATTAAATATATTTGTAAGATTATTATTAGAATTGATAGTTAACTGTTAAAAAGGAGGAAAGAAATGAAATGGGAAGTAGTGAATGGAATGACGACAAATGAAATTTAATAAGAGTATAGTGTGCTGTGTGCCATAAAGGTTTAAACTGATACTAACTATGTACTATTTGATATAGCAGCGAATAAAGAGTAGCGAATTTGTTATTGCAATTTACACAAAGCACAGTGGTGCTGAGGAGACATGTTGTTTTATGCCTTATTTATTTGCATTCTTTTTCAGAACCAATATTTCCGAAGATGGGTAGTTCAGCCCTATTATTTTATGTCAAAACTTTGGTGTCTTAAAAATTTGTTTAAATCTTGGCTACATTCAATGGACAGATTAAATTTGTGGTAGAAATGGCTAACGTTTTAACTGGGATTGCCCAAATAGGGTCAGAATCCCACCCTTTTAAGACATTTTTCCCAAAATCATGAGAATTTTGACCTTCCGCTTTAACTCAATTTCTTTGATGTCGTTTTGGAATCATGAGAACATGGTGAATTTGATGGAAAAGCCACTTGAAAGAAAGAATTTTGGCCGGTTTCCAGACTTTGAAATATTCTGTTGTTGGCTGGGATAGCCTAAAATGAGTTGGAGTCGGCCCTTTTGGGGATTTTGCTCAAAAATAACTTGATTTCAGACCTTCCATATTGAACAATTCTTTGTCTTTAGCTTAGGCAACATTAAGAATTTTACAAATTTGGAGAGGAAACAAGTGATGGGGGCTGGAATTTAATAGAAATGATCAAAGTTTCATGGTTCAATTGCCCAGATAGGGTCAGAATCTGACCCAATGCCCAAAAATCATTATTTCTGCCCCATGGTTTGAGCTTGGATTTGAGTTTCAAGTTCAACTGGAGCAAAATGAATGAGAGTTGAGCTAAAGGGTCTGATTGGTGAAGCAATTGAGACAGATTACAGTTCATTTTTAATGGAAATGCACAAGCACATCCTCCTTGGACAAACATAATAGGCAAAGTTGAAGACAAACAATGGAACAAAAGTGTAAATTCATACTTGTGTATGTGTCTGGTATTTTCCTTTGGAACTAACTTAAAAATATAAAAGAAAAGAGCAACTTTAACTCTTATGAGAATGGACAATAACAGTAGACATGGAAGGGAAAACTCAACTAGTTGAAGTGTTCATCCTAAAATATAGACAGAAATTTATGAGCTAAGTAATAGACACATGCATCAAGACTCTATGCATCTACATGGAGAGGTTCAAAGGGGTCAATGCCTTGTGAGAAACTCTATAGAGTCGCCATTTATAGATATATCTAGTGGTAAACATTTGGTAGCAGGAAATGGGTTGGAGTTTTTAGAGCTTCTTAAATCTTCATCTCAAGGATTTTTGTGTGGGATAGGATGTGGCATGGTTTCAACAAAGCGGTTGATAGATAATCTTGGCCAAGAAGTTGTTTTACCCTCTCAGAAGAGAATTTCTTTGGTTTCTGAGTTAGTGAAGGATCATGACATTACAAATGCAGATAAATGCATAATTTCTGGTGTCCTTCAGCTTACTGGGAAGGGATGCACAAGTCTGAAAATATTTTTGATTTTATTGACAAAACAATGAAAAATTCTACTCATGTTTGGGGAACATGTGGGAATAGTCTAGATCTTAAAACAAATAAAAAGAATTCAGATAAACAATGAAGCTTCAAACCCGTGCGCTTGCCCTTACGAAAAAAAAAAAAAAATGTACTCACCGATTTCTCACCTTCCTAGCCCCACAAAAGCAGAGGAGAAAAGAAAACGACCAAATTTTAATAGAAGCACAAAACAGCCAAATCGTTGCGAATCATGAGAGAAAACGAGAACTAAATCCAGTGCCAAGAGCCCGACAATTACAAAGACGCCCAAAACATTAAAACCGCAATTTAAAAAAAATCCACAACTGATTTTTCATTTTTTTAAAATCATTTTTCCATCCGCTTTAAGGCAATCGTCCATGGCTTAAAAACATTTAAAGTCGAACAGTTTGAAGCTTAGAGCATTACGCTTATCATTAGATGCAAAGTACATGCAAATAAACATGCAATAGATGCTGACTGAAAGGAAGCCCAGCTGCTATTAAAGAGTTGTTTCCTTGTTGCTCCTTTGCTTTGAAGAAAAATGCTAGGGTCGAGCGAATGTCTCCTTTTGTTTAGTTTTCTAAGGTTTGGCTAAAAAAAGAACCAGTGTTATTGACAAAAGCAAGAAATATATGCAACTTGTATCTATGGATAATTTTCACCTGCAAAAGCAAATAGAACACAGAACAGAGGAGGGCATGCAATACATGCTCTGTGTCTTCTTACTTCAGCTATCGCATGACTTGAAAATAGAACCACAATCCCTAATTTTATCTCTTCGCCATGTCGATGAGCTTCCTGCAACTACATTTACTCCATCTTTTTTCCTACCTACTTCCTTCCTGACATGTCATAAATGTGTATTAAAGTCAAACAGGTTCTTATTTATCTTCGATATTATTAGATTTCCAAATAGCTTGAAAACCCCAACTAAAATGCATTCGCCAATCACAAATTTTGAAATCTCGTTTTAAATTCAGATTTTTTAAATCTCAATGCAAAAACTTTAGGAAATTGCCACTGTCGGAACGAAAAATAAATAAAGTCGGGCAAATGAAAAACATTAGTACCCTGCCTTTTAAAAGCCAGGGACTAATAATATGCTATTATATGGTCTCCTCTAAAGCCTCAAGACATTTCAAACACCTAGAAATTGAATGTCCTTCCTTGCCACAAAAACTACAAGGATCACTTGTAAACTTCTTAGTCTTGGAACAAGACTCACCAAACTTAGAAGGCTTTGGAGTGGATTTTTTAAGCATCTGATGTAGGAGAAGGCTTGGAGGAACTCTCACCACCTATTGTATTTGATTTGGGCTTCAATTTTTGCTTTGGCTTCCTTGTAGATGTCTGAGAAACCAATGCCTCGTTCTTTGGTGTTGTGAGAGAGTGTAATTGTGAAATCTTGGCTTGCTCTCTAGTCAACCAATCATAGAATACCTTGGAAGTGGGCATGATAAATCTAGGACCCAAAGCATCCATAGTGGACTGGAAGGTAGAAGAGGAAATTTGAAAGTTTCTTTGAAGCTTTGATAGTATCAGATAAATACACTCCTTATCAGTCTCCACTTTTCGACAACCCTATAGTAAATATTGTTGCTATGTAAACCTCATCAAAAATTCCTCAATAGAGGGAAAATCATATGGTTCAAGTGATCAAAGCCTTGCTTCAATATGAAATGCCCTAAACTCATTGATGCTACCAAAAAATTCCTTAAACTTGGCCCACATTTCTCGAGGTGAATTCAACCCATTAAGATGAAGTTGCAAATTATCTGAAACATTCAAAGAAATCAAACCCATGGCCTCATTCATTTTATTCCTCTACTATATTACTTCAAAAGACCTATGTAAAATTGGTTTTACTTCATCTAAACAAGACCACAAACCTTTTGAATGGAGAATTTGTGTCGTAGAAGATGTTCATGTATGATAGTTATGTGGGTTTAGAGGAACTAGATAAGAAGAGGTATCGACCATTGTTTTAGAAGATGTTTGATTTTTTTAAATTTTTTTTTGGTTTACTAATGTAAATGACATAAATAATACTATAAAACAGCCCCACAATTCAAAAAATTGAACCACATATGCTAGAAAGAATGTGTAAACAAGAAAAGATAAAAAAAGCTTTAGTTTGAGAATCATATGTACCTTTAAAAAATATCGCTGAAAATAAAAGAGAATCTAGAAAGTTCTTGAGAAAAGCTTTCTAACACTTCTTTTGGATAGGAAAATGGAGCTAAAATGAGAAAGTTATGTCCCTTGAATGCAGAAAGAATCATTAGACTATGACTAAAAAAATGGGTACCAAAATGGAAAAAAATCCAAAAACTATGTTCGCCACCATGTTTGTCTTAGAATCAGCTTTCTGAGGATATCTCATTTTCCCCAAAACACCTATATATGCTCAAGTTAGAACCAAAGCATACTTGAAAAAAACTAGATCTATTATGTCAAACCCTCATTCCTTTTTTTCTCCAAATAAGAACAAGCTATAGTGGATCCGACTCTCATTCCATGAAGGATTTGATGAGAACGAATCGATAGATCTAGTAGAACACTTGCATGGAAGAACATATCGCAAAGAAGAAAAAGACAAGGGAAGGCAAGGGTTTGGCTCTAGAAATAAGAAAGAATATATTATTAGACTAACAAAATGAAAATGAAAATACAATGGATCAATCTTAATAAATGAGATCATAAAATTCTAATAGGGAAACTCTAAGAGGTAAGTGACATTTAATAATTAATATTTAAGTATTAAATGGAAATGCATGTGCATAAAGTGACATCTTAAGAAGGGATTAAAGTTGTAGATTAAGGTAAAAATAAGTTTTGAAGGGACCTAAAACCCTCTAATAGAAGTTAGAAATAAGAATTAAGCACCACCAAGTTTTACAAAGACCTAAAACCTGAAGTTATAACAAAATATACACAAAAACTAAGTTTTACAGGGACCTAAAACCACAATTTTAAACCGAACATAAAAGCATCTAGGTTTTACAAGGACCTAAAACCTAGAGTTTGGACAAGTTGGAAAAAAGGAAAAACTAGAAAAACCACACGGACTAGCAACCAACACACCAGCAACCACAACCAACATCTACAACATCTCTTTAATGATATTCACCACCTTGTTACCTACCTCTATAGTACTCTAGATAATATCAGCCGTAGCTAAAGAAGGAGCTTCAAGAGCCTCAGTGACCTTTTTCGTCATGCTCTGCCTAGTTCTCTTGCTTGGTCCTCTTGGACTCACCACCCCAACATTTTCTGGAGACATAATCTCCTCATTTCTCTTCTTATCCAAACTGGTCATTAGTACACACAAACTAGAGGTCACTCGTTACATTCTCTTGCCACTTTCCCTGATTAAGTAATGGACTTCCAAATCATACTGCTTGAGTTTGTGAGGAATGTTACCAACTTGTCTTTCTAGACGTGCTCTCATAGCTCATTCATGGTCCAACTCTTTCTTAATAACCCTAAATTTTTTTTTGAGCACCATGATTTCATTGTAAAGTGAAGAATCACCTTGAAGGGATGCCTCTACTTTAAGTTTGGTAGTATGAAGGAACGATAATTTTGCTTCATGGGACTCTTCCCTGCACCCTTCATCAGCACTGTTGGTGTTTTTACACTACTAAGCAAAAAAATACTTAGTACCAAGACGATGAAGATCACAATATCCTAAGGGTTAGATACTTCCCATAAACAACTATATGTTTTTCAGATTTGGACCCAACTTCAACAAAATCATGAAAGGTTATCTACTCTTTTGGCTCTACAAAACCAAGGCGGGTGCACCTAAGGGATAAAAAATTCAAAACCTAGTATTAAGCCCATATTCCATTTGTTCTCTAACATTTTACAAAAAAATTCATCCCTTATAGCAGATTGGTCACAATTATTCTCAAATCTACAAAATATTTCTAAGAAATAGAAGCTTACTAAGACTAAGAAGTTAAGTGTAAACAAGTACTGACCAACTTTGACATTCTTCAAACAATAAAGTAAAATTGATTTGCTTTTAAGCTTTGATGCTTATCCATATTTTCTCTAGCTACAGAGTGAACAAGTTGATCAGTTCCTCATCCATTGGGATTCAAAGTCTATCTAATTTCTTGACCTAATTGATTGCATTACAATCAATATTATTAGTAATTCTCACTAAAACTCATTCTTACACATATCTTCCCTACTACTTAGAGATCCTATCACATTCACTGAAGCATTTATCTAATTCATTGAATTAAAAGCAATAGTGAGATGATATACAATTTATTCTAATTACATTCAATTAAACAAGCTTTTCTCATGCAATCTCAAGATAACCAAATAACAAAAATGGAGACAAGATTCAAAAGAAAAGATATGGGGATAGTTCATCTTTTTATTAATTCTCTTTGAAAATTTTATCACAGCTGAAATAGAACACAAAACAACTAAAGATAAAAGACAATGATCCTATAATACCAATGTATTCTTAGATTTTGCAGAGAAAATACATCATAAAATTTGCATCAAGGACTGGACCGAACAAAGCTTAGTAAAAATTAAAATTATACAATGAATCAGGGCTCCTCTTCTAGCCATGGAATCTCACTTCAATAGTGTGAGATGCAACAAGCTTCAGGCATAGAAGATACTAATAGCTGTCCTTAAGACAGAAAAATATTTACATTGTTACTATCACAAAAAACAAAGTTTGGTGCAACCAAATGTTTTCATCATGAATATTCTTTGGTGGGACCACTTTTTGCTGCATTTTTTTACTACTGTGGATTACATAATTGGCTTTGATGCTATTGCAGCTCCTCAAAAGATGTAGCCAATGGAATGACATGTGATGTATTTGGCCCAAATGTCTACAGAATTACTTCAATTCCAAAATTTCCATCTATGTCATCACATACCATAAAAATTATAGTTACATGTGATTCTTTTGTTGTTATATTATCAGTTTGAACCTTGATTCTGGTAGTTGAAGCTGGTTATCTATTCTTGTCCTCTTTTGCTTGTACTAATGTATCAATTATTTGAATTTGATCTTGATCATCATTAATTTCATCAAGTTATAATTGTTTAGCATGGATAAAGTCTTCCATCCACTTGTTAAAAAGTATGTCATCTAGCCAACTAAAGCTTAGAATATCCTACTACTTTTTAATTACATATTCTCCAATTCTTTCAATTTCAGCAAAATCTCTCCTCAAAGAATCATAAAATAACTGCACCTTTACACTTTCTTTAGTTATAACTAACCATCATGCATTTCCTTTCTCATTTATGACCTTATTCATTCAAAGGAAAAATAAGTCATTCAATTCCTGAGCCCATTCCTCTTTATTTTTCAACCTATCCCTTTTATCAATGGCATGTGGGAAGAGTTCAAAATTAATACTCTTATATTTGTCAAGATAATTAATGATCCTCTTTTGCAACTCAACTCTTTTATCATCAAATTATGAGAGATCATTGGTCATATCATAAGTATTTTCCATATATTCAAAGGATAAATTGATGATAGAAAAACATAAAAGAGTAACACCTTTGCTCCTTTTACTCCATTTGTTGAAAATTGGCTTCAAGGCTTCATCATTTGGCTTTATCTCATCCCATATATTTATTGTCTTTATTAGTTTCTCATAAAATGATGGCCAATCAATTTTATTAACTAAATACATGAGAGCTTGCCTCAACTTATCCTCATATTACACATTTGGCTCCACATGTAATGCCCATAGTTTACTCTATTCTTCTTCAAAGTCTTCTGCAGTATAAAATTTGGGCCTTTGGGGAGCATCTAGAATTTCAACATTAGGAGTTGATTTAAAAGGCTCCATTGGCAGATAAGGATAAGTAATTTGGGACCTGCTAGATTCTCCCACATCTCTCTTTCCTAATTGTTTATCCATTTGAAATAGCTGAGTTTCCATCTAATGTATCATGTTCCCTCTCTCCTCGTATACCTTTAATATTTCTTCAAACTTGGCATTTAATTCCAAGAATTCACCTTCGTTCTTTTTAGAAACTACCACCCCAAAATCCATTATCTCCCTAGTCATTTTAGATACCTTTTCACTATCTACATCATCTGCTCTATAAACAATGAGACTACCAATATGCTTAGTACTTGAAACTTCTTGTAGCCTAGTTTTGTCTCTCTTCTCAATAGACCATATCACCAATGCTTGGTGATCATTACTATACTTCAAACCTCTATGCACCTATATGATTTCCTCTTCAGTTTTAAAATGAATATCCTTTTCCTTCCTGACAAAATAAAAAAACATAGGGTTGGCTATGTCCCACTTAGGTAAAATTAAAACTCTTGAGTCTCTCAAAATTTTCCTTCGCCCTCCAGGGGTTAGTTGAGAAAACTCTTGCATAAGTTAGCTTTAACTTCATACTCAATTTCATAGTCCAACCTATCTAGTTGCTCTACTTTTATTGATTTACACTTAGTCTCAAAATTACCAATGTTTCTTCTCCACAAAAATTGTGCAAAGACTCTAGACTTTATAAAATTTTCATCATCAATGAATTTTTTAGAAGCCTATGCAATCATAGGATCTATTTCCTTACCTCTATAGTCTACAACAGTAAGATCAAATGATGGCATGAGAGGCTCTTTAGGTACTTCTCCTTCAATATCAGTAGTCATAATCACAATGTCCCTTTCCCCTCCAATTTGCCTCAACTGTTCTCTCAGAGATGCTTCATCATCTATTTTGAGTAGAATTTGGGATGGTGAATATTCTTCTGCATGAGAAGATGAACCTTGCTCTAGTCTTTGCTTCTTAAGGGCATGTGTGTCAAGAGGGCTTTTAGATCTTGGCCTCTTATATGGAGGAACATATTGTATGTTTTGAGCCACTGCATATGTGACCTTTCTTTATAATGTATATTGGTCCTAGGTCACAATCATCCTACTAGTTAACCTCCTTTCCACCTAAGTAACCTTGTCTAAGTGTGCTTTTGTTATGATCTTCTTTTTCTCATTCGAGGTTTGCATGATCCCAACAAAATTATTTATATCTATTTTCACCCCCCAATATTTTTTATCTGCCAAGGGATCATATTTTGGCTCAAAAGCATTTATAAACTCTAAGATTTTACTATAAGCTATCCACTTTTCTTTTCTAACCTCTTGTTCTTGCAATGATAAATTATATTTGATTATTTCCTTAGGGAAATATACAGTTTGTATTTGAATCTTAGCCTTACTCCTTTCCTTGAGGAGGTCATAGAATCCCTTTGAATCAACAAAATAATAATGGGATTGGGCCATCTGATATTTATCTAAAAACTTCCCCAAGTTTCTCCATCCCTTTTTAACAAACACAAAATTATGAATGATAGTAATCATTGGAAAGAAAGTACCTTTAGATTTTCCTAGAAAATCCCTCTCTTCAACTGATCTGATTCACCATAATAATTCAATAATTGCTACCTTCAAAGGCACTTGGTATGGCCACACATGGGGCTTCCCCAAAAAACCATAAACTTTGAAGATGGTAGAGACAACATATTGGATGATATCTCCCCAATTATTACTCACCGACAACCCTTTGGCATGATCTTTAGGTCTTATTAATTCTAATAGGGACTGTGGTATTCTAGGGCTATCCCCTCTCAACAACAATCTAAGCCTTGAAGCAAAATACCTATCAAATCTAACAAGGCTAGCATCAACAACCTTTCATGTCATGTCTGCACTCCATAAGTGAGTTGAGAGTCTTTCTCCATATCTTTCCAATTCTAGTTTCATCTCTTTGGAGAAGAAGGTAACTCTTTTATATAAACAAATATATATTAACATTGAATACTAGTAGAAATGCTTGTTAACTTTAGCCTATGCTATTCCAATTATATCATTATGAATTTCTTTAGCCAAGAAGGTAGCAACGTCAAGATTTGAGCTCATTCCATATTCAAAAGTTTGAGAAATAATATGACCAATAGAGCTTGAGATGTTATCTTTCTCATCCATACCAAAGATTTTGCAAAGAGAGAATATAAGGTCTGTGCCCTAGGATTAAAATATTTTTTCAACAAGGGCTCGGGGGCATTTTGTGTGACTAAAGGCAGTGATCCAATCTTAACAAATTGTTGTTGCAATGGCCCTCCCCTTAGATATACCCTTTGTGCATCATATTTGGCTTGGAGGTCGTCCATGTCAATCTTTTCATGAACAACATGCTTGGGGTTCAACTTGAATACCTCTATGATTAGTTTAGGTGAAACCTTAAAAAGGTTATCCCCTACATGGTTCTTTACAACCCTAATAATTGGATCATGTTTCTTGGCCATATCTACCAGTAAGTCATCATCAAAGAAGACTCCAAGGACAATTAATTTACCTATGTCAAATTCCTAGATAGTGCTTATTGGAGTATCCAATTTCCATTCTACAAACCACTTCTTAAAATGTTCTAAACCTCTCATAAACACTTCTTCATCCCTGAACC
This sequence comes from Cupressus sempervirens, assembly GCA_028749045.1. Classification (NCBI taxonomy): domain Eukaryota; kingdom Viridiplantae; phylum Streptophyta; class Pinopsida; order Cupressales; family Cupressaceae; genus Cupressus; species Cupressus sempervirens. Next base: position 247,303,459 of record CM053783.1, read on the forward strand.
AATTTGCTTTGTCATAAAAACCCTTACTAACTAGTAACCTAGGTATTTTTGAAATCAATTCTCTACCCCTAGCCAATTCATTCATTGATAGTGGAATTTGTTCCAAAAAGTCATCGTGAATTTCCTTTTTCGAAATAATCTACTTTTCCAAAAAAATCCTTGAGCAAAGGCATTTTGCAATTTACCCTAATACGATCACAATTTATTAATTCTTATAAATTCAGACAACTTACCTACCTTTTTTTTATTTTTCACATCTATGAATCACTTTGTAGATTGCTGATAACCTTGAAAATTCTTGTCTTAGCTCTAGAAATCTTCGTGCTATAGTAATTCTAAGGTTTTTAACTCAATAATAGAGAAATTCAAAATCTTTTTATAACATTAAGTCTCACATGAGACAACATTGATAAGGTTTAATGCTTCAACAATAAAACTTCATATTGTGCTATGAAATTTAAATTTCCACTATCAATTATAGAGCATCAAACAAATTGATTTGAAATAGAAAAGCTAGATTGACACTTTCAAAGATTTGCCATGCATCAAGTAGGTACATTCCCACATTTCATAAAGTTTGAGTGCTTTCATGAGGTGGTGAAGCACCGATTGTTCATCTTCCAAAGATTGATGACCAAGAAAAAACCTTAGATCTTCATAACTTTGGCTTTAAAAATACAGGCCCACTAGTATCATCACTTTCCAACTCAGCAACACATGGACTATCTTACCAATTATTTCACTCCATATCACTATGCTTTTCCACCATGGCATGACTCAATAACCTTCTAAGTGGCTGGCCCTACTTTTCCACATGGCAAGCAAGTGCTTTACCACTTTAGTTAAAGTTCCTTCACTTTTATATTGTAGTGAAGCACCCTCTATTGATCTTCCTTAGATCAACAATGTTGTACACTTTACCTTTCTTATAGCCTAGTTAACAAGGGTGTACTATTATCTCTATTTAGCTGGAGGTGTATGACCTCATCTTGGTACATGTGGTATGTAGGTACTTCCTTGCTTCAACTAAAATTCAAGCATGTTCACATTGCAAGTAAACACTACCCCTTGATCTTCTCAAGATCAACGGTGTACATATCTTATCTCTTTTGAACTATATTAACATCCTTCATGACATCATTGAAGACACGTATCACCAGGGAACTTTACTGCTTTTCTTAAACTCTACACATCCTCATGAAGTGCTAATACACCCATTGTTGATCTTTGAAAGATCAATAGTTCACAAATATAACACTGAAAGAGACCCCACTGCTCAGCTTAACCAATGGATAGTTCACAATTTAAACATGCTCTAACAATCATTGATAGCCATGAAAAGTTCTAACAATTTGGTCCTTTACAATGCATTAAAATGCTCAATATCATGAAATTCTACATGGCACAAAGGCGCTTGCCCGCATTTGCTAAAAGTAAAGAAAATTTTGAATGTGGGCATGCACTCATCTTTGATTTTCCAAAGATCAATGGTTGACAAAGGTTAACCACAATGATCAAAACATTTCATAAAGTGTTAAGGCAATCTCAAAGGTGAAACCTTGGTTAAGACCAGGTTTAAAGTGAGAGGTTTTTGAATTTTGGAAAAGTAACTCAAAATAAGCTTCAAAAAAAGGGGAAAAATAAAACCTTAGGGTTACAAACTTCCCACAAAAATTTATAAAAACTTAAGTCTCAAAAATTTGAAAAGCTAGGGCACACTAACAAGGGTTTGATGAAAATTTGACAATTTCACCTAGGGTTTGGAACAATTCACAATCTTACACATGAGACTAAAGGTTTTCAACTATAGGATGTAACAAAATTTCAAAGGGTGAAAAGCCAGCCCAACAAGCCCTAATCATAGTATCAATAGAATTAGTTTTTTAATTGACCTCGATCTCAATAAAGAAGGGAGTAAAGTTAATTTAATAAATTAAATTATATTAATCATTTACTCTAAAAAGTATATTATAATGTAATAATGTATAATAATATGTTACAATTTAATAATTATTGATATTTATTTATTTAAGCATTTATTATATTATAATATAATAATACATTATATTATTTAATTATTCACTTAGTAATAAAAGAAAATTGTTCTTCATTTATTTACGAAATTACATATATATTCTTATTTTGGGGTTATTGCAAAATGATCCATCTGATTGACTCATTTGAGCAACATATCATCATCTTCATTTTTCTCCACTTGTAACCAACCAAATACAATAACCCTTTGGGTTTTGGTTGCTAAGAGGACCCCCTTATAGATTCTACAATCCATCTTTATGTTTTTGTTGGTGTTGAGTTGTCATTGTGCACAATGCTTAATGATATGAATTCTTTCGAACTCCTCTCTTGAAAAGCCAATTCAAGGATCAATTCCAAGGTTCTAGGTGATCTTGCAACCTATTGGAATTTGCTCAGTTCAAGACAAATGTGAATGTTCATGAGGAGGCCTTTACTAGTTTTGAAATGATTTAGATAAGATGTATGATCTGCTTGTTGTCTCAAAAAGTATAAACACACAAAAAAAGGAATATATTTTTATATTTTCCATTTTTAAGATGAATGCAATCTGACAATGCAACTACATGAATTCCTAATTTTAACCAATGGGTTAGTAAAGAAAATAACAAAGATAAGGTGATGTAATGAAATAAATTGCACAATAGAAGAAATAATATGAAATATTATATAAATACTTGATAATAGCTGAGAGTAATAGGCCACTTTGAGGGGGAAACCTCCAAATATCTCCAATGAGAACACACTGCACAATATGATGATGAAATAAGACTAACAACCTCCTATATATACCTAATTATGCTTAGTTTGAATAGACACAACCCTTCATAACACCTAAGCTGACCTACCTACTAAATTAAAATATAATAATGATAACATGACTTAATCAAGGATTATGATAGCCACAAGTTGACTATTCATAACCCTATATACAATAATATTAAGGGTATAGCATACCCCCTCTCTTGAAATAAGCATTTTCCTCAATGCTAACCAAGTGTGGATTCTTTTGAATGAACTCCTCATCTTTCCATGTGGCCTCTTCAACTAGTAAATTCTTCCATTGGATGAGATACTGAGTCAGGGTTTTGTTCCTTAGCTTCTTTGTGCATGTTTGAAGAATGCACTTTGGTTCCAAAATTAGTCTTCCTTCTTCATCAAGTTCTGGTAGTACAATTTGAGTAGGAATATTTTTCCCAATTACCTTCTTCAAACAAGAAACATAAAAAATTGGATGTATCTTTGTTGTTGGTGGTAACTCAAGCTTGTAGGTAACACTACCAATCTTTTGCATGATTTGGTATGGTCCATAATATCTCTGAGACAACTTATTATTCTTTTTTTCTTTTGTTGCTTCATTTATAAGGCTACAATCTCAAGAAGACCCAATCCCCAACTTCAAATTTTTTTTCACTATGATGTTGGTCAGCTTGTTTTTTCATTCAATTTTGTGCCAAAGCTAACTTCTCCTTGAGTCCTAAAAGTACCTGTTGTTAATGAAGCAAGTGATCCTCTACTGCTTGAACTCTTGGTGACACCTTTAATGATGATGTGATGGAAGAAGAATGATATCCATAAAGTGCCAAAAATGGAGACATTTTTGATGAGCTATGAAAAGAAGTATTGTACCACCTTTCTACAAGAGGTAGCCAATGTGCCCATTGAATTTTTTTTTTGAAGTGAAACAATGTAGATATCCTTCCAAACATTTATTAACCACCTCAGTTTTCCCATTTGATTGTGGATGGTATGAAGAACTATGAGCCAACTAAGTACCCAAACATGAGAATAAATCTTTCCAAAAGTGACTCGTAAAGATAGGATCACAATCACTAACAATAACCTTAGGTGTACCATGTAGCTTTTGGATATTCTCCAAGAAATTTTTTTCCACTATACTTGCTATAAAAGGATGTGATAATGCAATAAAATGTGCATATTTAGTGAGGTGATCAACTACTATCACGATGAAGTTATGACCTGTAGATTTGGGGAGCCCTGTGATGAAGTACATGGATACCTCTTCTGAATGTTGGCTAGGAATACATAAAGGTTGCAAGAGACTTGGTGTTTTAATTATTTCCCCCTTATTTCTTTAATAAACCAAACATTTAGCCACAAACTTTTGAACATCACCTTTTAGTCCTTCCCAAAAAATCTTGCTTGACCCAATGATATGTCTTCAAAAATCTTGAATGACCACCAATTGAGGACTCATATAGTTCTTTGAAAATCTTGTATCTAAGAGTGGAATTCTTATAGAGATACAAGTGATATTTATACCAAAGAATATTCCCCTTTAAACAAAACTTATCTAAACTACTAGGGTCACTTTTTATTTGCTAGATGAGATTACTTGTTGTAACATAATTTTTCCACTCTTATTTGGCCTCTACCACCCAATTTTCTTATAATATTGAAAGGGCACAGAATAAGGCTTCATCTTTTTCTTCCTTCCTAGAAAGTGCATCAACCACAATATTGTCCTTCCCTTTCTTGTATACAATTTCAAAGTCATATACCAACATCTTAGTGAACCATTTTTGTTGCTCTTCTGATGATAGTCTTTGTTCCAAAAAATATTTTGGGCTATCATGATCTATCTTAACCTTGAAGTGTTGACCCATTAAATAAGGCCTCCATTTTTTAACTGTATGAAGTATTGCTAAAATTTCCTTCTCATAAATAGGTTTGAGTTGATTTTTACCTTTTAATTAATGACTCTCAAAAGTAATTGGTCAACCTTATTGCATGAGAACTGCTCCTACCCATTTCCAAAAGCATCACTTTCCACAATGAATTCTTTGGTGAACTCTGGAATGGTAAGCACTAGAGTTGTACACATAGCCTTCTTCAATTGCTCAAATGATACATTAGAAGATTCATCCAATGAAAATAATCCTTCTTCAATAGATTTGTGTTGGGAATTTATTTTACACGAGGTCAACGACAGGAATGAGATAGAGAGTTATGTAGGCACAATTTGGTGATTCCTTCTCGAGCTCAGTACGTCAACAGAATTTGTAAATCTGTAGCAAACACCAGAATTAAAAGATTGCACAACCAGAAAAAATGCAATAAACCTTTGGCTCAATCACAATATCATGAATAAAATTCATAAAACAATGAGACATTCAAGCAAGAATAACTACACTCCAAATGTGAGCACCAAAAGCATAATCTTATTGCAAAATAATGGCGGCCCTGAATACATACAATAGGGTATTTATAAGAAATCATCTCTTCAATTTGTGTTGAGAGTGAGAGATATCTTCATGCAATAAGATGCTTTTAAATTAATAAAAAAAACTAATTACATACAAACTACCTATCTAATTGGTGCTTAGTAGGACTCCATCCATTTTATATTCATTAATTGGATGCATGAGCCTTTACATGTTAAAAACAAAGAAATTATGAGAAAAGCATGCGAAAGCTCCGAGTCAAAGTGGAAGTGTTTGGAGATGCCAAAATTAGAAGTTGATCCTTCATAGGGCATTAGTTAGAGTTAAACTGTAGGAATGAATGCATTGTTGATGCATGGAAAGCTTTATTTTTGGAACTAGCAGTTAACTGTTGGTGCACCTCTGGAATTGCGGAGCTGTGAAGCTGCAGACCTGCGTACCTACAAAGCTATGAAGCTACATAGCTATGGACCTACATACCTACAAAGCTGCAAACCTGTGGAGCTGCATAGCTGTAGACCTCCATAGTTGCAGAACTCGACAAGGTCAAAAAATCTCAAAATTTCACTAAGTGTCAAAACTGAAATTTTGGCATTTGGGTTTTGTTCTTCTTCATCCTAAAGGTATGTTTGGATGTTTTCCCTTGAATTTCTCTATAATCTTAGTGATTTTGGCTACATCCAATAAATCCAAAGCCTCATATTTGTCCTTGACCTTTAGTCTATAATTGTCTACCTCAATTTGGGTATCAACAAAATCCCCAAGTTTGGTATCCAATTCTAACAATGCTTCCTCGATCTTGAAGGCCTAGCGAATGTCCTCCTCATCATCAACTTCCACAAAAATCTTCTTAAAATTCCCCACTACTATATCTACAGGTAGAAATCTCTTGCATTCCTCATCTTCAAAAATATCCAAGCAGGCATCACTATAGTGCCTCTCTGCTTCCAAAATTTGCTCTCTGGCCTAATCCTTGAGCCAATGAATTTCATCATATAATGTTTCCATTACTTTATTACTATCTGCTATCTTTTCTATATAGTCATCAATCATGTCTAATTCATTTCCCATATATACATCAATCAAAACTTAGTACCTTTGCCCCTTTATGGCTTGTAGAGTTTGTAAATCTTTGCTCTAGGCCCGTACTTCATCAATAATGCTGAAGTCTTGCTTCAAAATCACCACCATTTTATTCACATTTTATTGTGTAGTGTGCAACATCTTTAGGTTTACTGTGATAATCATGACTCCTTTCTCCTCAAAACTCTCCCACCATTGCTAACAAGATCTCAAAAATGGATCCATATGGACTGCTCCCCCTTCTCTAAGAACAGTATTCAAGGTCTCCTTAGGGCGCTTAGGATCAAGAGGACCAACAACTTTGGCCAAATATCCCTTTACAATCTCAACCTTCCTTCGAAGTGCTTGGATTTCCATTTCATCCTCCCCCATGTTCTTCATGATTTCTTTAATTCCCATGGTCACCATTAATCGGGATGCATCCTATGTGGGTTTTCCCAACATGACATTTTTCAATTCATAATCCTTGGGACCAAGGCTTTCTATGTCTGTATCTCTAGGAGGAACAACTACCTATGCAAACAACTCTGGTCTATTCCGTGTGCTTGTAACAAATGCTAATGGTATTGCCTCAGGTGTTGAGGACATAGGTTTATTCAAAATTTTTGCAATCTCATAAATGTCTTCCTTCGAAGCTCAGAATTTGGGTCTGGAGCTTCTTATCACTTCCTTTTGTAGCCACCTTGGAGTGTATTCAGCTAGAGGTCTTCTTATTGAGGACAAAGGAGTATGTTGTACAACTTCCTTTCTCTTATCACTCCTCCTTGGAATTGTTCCCATCTGTGAGGGCTCTCCTTTTATTTTCTCGATCTTAGTGGACCATGTAGCTTGCACCTCTGTGTCTAGGGAAGGCGATTGGGAATATTTGACTATTTTTCCCTCCTTAGACACTTCATTAGTCACCCTTTGTTCTAATTGCTCCTCTTGAGACAGTTCCTTCTGAACTTGTTCTTTTGATCCTAGAAGTGGAGGAGTAACGGAACCTTTTTCTACCATCATAACTTGTGGTGGAGATGCAAGAGCAGGATTAGGACCTTGTGTGCCTGGTGGTATCTACATCCAAACTTCCTATTGGGATTTCCATGTAGGAGTACACCTAATCTTTCCCTCAATCAACATCATTCCCATAGGCATGAAGTCAAAAATAGACATTTTAAATACATCATCCCCTTCTTCACTTTGCTCATCTACCCATTGTTGCACTTCATCTTTTGAAGAAGAGACTTGTAAAGGTCTTGCCTAAGTGGATGGTGATATGCTCCAAGTACTCCTTCTCCTTTCTTCCTCCATGGCTCTAGCTAGCCAGGTTCTTCTTTGAATGGGCACTTATTCCTCTTCATCTATCTCCTCTTCTTCCTCTTCTTCTTCTGGGATGGTTTTAGGAATAGAAGGAAAAGGCACCATTCTCTTAGTCACCCTTTTCCTTTTCTTCATTTGGATCTTAATCCTCTTTTGTTTTGTGGAGGCAAAAGGGGATACTAGCTGTTCTTGCGTAGGAGGTATAGAAACTTGTTGACTCTCTTCCTCTTCAAATTGGGAAGGCACAAAAGGAGGTAGTGGAGGATTATCCTGGACTTGAGTAGCACCGATATCCTTAGATCCTTGCACATCTTCTTCTTATTGCTAGGAAGGTGCTTGCACTTCACCCTATTCTGCTTGAATTCTTTGCGAGGAAGTCCTCTTCCTTTTATTCTTTCCTGCCCTCTCTGGAGGATGATAGTATCCAACTGGGTGGTCAAGTTGGTATACTATCTTTGGCCTAATGGGAGATTGGAACACAAAGGTAGGAACTGTAACTTTCCTTCCTCTACCTTTCTTAGGGCAGGCTTGAGCATGGAAGACTACAGTGTCAAGTATGGGATCAAGTCAAAAAGGTTGCTTGATCCATTCCTTCGTCATTCTAACCACATGTCTTGCCCAATGATCAATATCATTGCCCTCCTTACTATCAACTTCTACATTCATAATGGGTCTTTCTACAATTTTGTCTAAGTTGAATAGGGGGTCCAATAGCTCCTTAAAATATTGTTGCCTTATTTCCTCTAGAATATTGAGATTGAGGGTCTTCTCTGCCAAATACAAAGTCATTCTACAATAATCCTATATGCAAATATTGTAGTCATTTTTTGCGTTCATCTAATAATCTTCAATAGCATCTTCATGATGAAACTCTTTTCCAACCATATTCTTTACTTTACTGAGATTATCAAAATGTATCCTAGGAGAATTTTACTCAAGGGGATAATTCTCCCATTCCCACTCAAAAGTCAGAATATCTTGCTTTTGCTTTACCTAGTATGGTCCAATGATGAGAGGCCATGTCCAATAGGGTCTTATTTGTCTCTTCACCCTTCCATATGTAGATTCAATCTACTGGGAAATCTCCAATAGCACCAGCTTGTCACTCAGATATCTGGGGAGCTTCTTGGGGTTGATAGTGGCACCACCTACCTGCAAGTACGTGAATGTCTTAAACTAAATGAAATAGGCCCTTAGAGTTGTTATCTGTGCTTTTGCTTCATCAGATAGCCTCTTTCCATAATCTCCTTCAATGAATCAATTGATCGCAAAAATGAATGCATCATTCATGATTCTATATTCCTTGCTTTGAGCAGATAGTTTCTTCTTCACCAGTTGAGGGTAGACTATGTAAGGCCAGGCATTGGGATCCTACATGTTGCCCTTTCTATACAATCCAAGATAATCTATTGCCCTTGCTGCAAGCAGGTATACTATGTAAGACATCATATAAAACTTCTTCTTGTCCTTCACTGTCCTCAATTGCTCACACAAGTTCTCACTTAGTGTGGTGGCCCAGTCCAATGGTATCTTTCATGTTTTGATGGTCTCAATGAAGTTGATCATGAAGGTACTAAGTTGGCCTGCTGCAAATAAACCCATGACTCTGCTCAATAGGATGATGGAGTAACCAATATCCTCCTTCATATATCCCTGAGTCATATCCACTTTGTCTGTTATCCTTCCTTGAGGAGCTCACAGCAAGGTAGGATGACTATATAATATCTGTTTCCTGCTTCTTATGTTCCCTATACCATCTCTCCACTGATTAGTAGGACAGCCTAATTAACTGATCCACTCTTGGGAGATGGAAGACCCTCTCAATGTTGTTGGGTCAAAGATCAAGGACCACTTCTCGTATCACACTTTTCACCACTCTCTCTTCAGAAACAAAATGTTGCGCCAATGTCATTACTAGTTCTGCTGATTGCATTGATATGGGATGTGATGCTACATTCACCAACCCATAATGTATCAAGGATGTAACCAAATCTAATCTCTCGGTTGGTTTGTTACAAGTTTTTAGGAATTCCCCTAAGTTAGCGTGTTGCAGGTTAGTATCTCGAATTTTAGCATAATCATCATGAAATCTTGATTCGGATGGTACGCCTTGGAACTTGAAGACTACAGGCTTAGGTGCTACTCTAGATATGGATGCCATTTGATTATCTACACACAATGAGAAAAATTTTTATTAGTCAAAAGATAAGACGTTATTAAACTTTTAAAAAAAAAGCATAAGGAAAAAAAAGGTCCCCTTTGGGTATTTTTAAAATATTTTTATTTTTTTATTTTTTTAAAACTTGAAATAAATAAAATAAACACAATAAATTGAAAACTAAAAAATGCATGTGGGGTGTGTGTGGAGTAGTTTAAATGAAGTGCTGCACGCAGTGTTTTGGTAGCGCACGATGCCAATTTGTTGGGGCATGCAGCGCATTTGAGAGGCGCGCGAGACAACTATGAGACACACGGCACAATTATGAGAGTAGTGCCATGCATGGAAGTGGAGGTGGGTGTTGTGGCAAGCGCAGATGTTTTTTTGCATGCGTGTGGCACTAAGGCTAGGTGCACGATGTGTGATGTGGAGAAGCGATGCTGCAGTGCGTAGTTACAAAAATCGTGCCAGAGCTCACAATCACAAAAGCCGTGCCAGAGCACTCGTCACAAAATGGCACCAAAGTGCACGGTCACAAGAGTGGTGGCAGAGTGCTTATGGAAGATGGGGCATCGGTGGAATGTGCCATGCATGGCGATAATGTTTGGGCATTGTATTGGTAGTGCGCCATGTGCAAAGCGCCGCATGCTATGAGCGTAAAAGAATGTTTACCTTTGCTTGGTGAAACCCCAAATGAGAATAAAAAATATTGTGTTGAGGTGAAGGCCAGGGGTTTTATAACCCTTCCCTGCATTGGCTAGCCATGCGGCACGCCTTAGCATAGCAGGCATTTTGCCCACGCGCGGGTTTTAGTGCGTGGTTTTTTAAAAAAATAATTTTTAAATTTTTTTAATATTTTTTTTGAATTTCTAACTCTAAAACTCTAACTCTAATACTAATTTCTTCTCCCAACTCTTGAACAGTGAGTCCAGGAGTAAAAAAAAATAGGGGATCCCCATTCCTAGATCTAGGAATGGGGCATGTGTTGTGGACACCACAACAAGTTGTAAGGGGTGCTACTATATGATCATAATTATTCACAAATATTCTATAGTATCCTATCAATCCCATGAAACCCCTCAACTTTTTAATAGTTTTTGGAATAGGCCATTCCATGATAGCCTTAATTTTGTTAGCGTCCACCTTTACTCCTTCATGTGAAACTATGTGTCCCAAATACTCCACCTCCTTAAGACCAAAAACACACGTAGATGGCTTAGCATAGTGTTGTTGATCTTTGAGTAATTGTAATGCTTAATCTACATGCTACAAATGTTCTTCCCAAGTCTTGCTATGAACTAATATATCATCAAAAAACACTAACACAAACTTTCTCAAGAACTTCTTAAAAATGGAATTCATCAAACTTTGGAATGTAGATGGTGCATTAGTAAGACCAAATTGCATCACCAAAAATTCATAATGAACTTCATGAGTTAGAAATGCTATCTTACAAATATATTCCTCCTTAATCCAAATTTTGTGATAACGTATTCTAAGATCTAACCTGGTAAAATACATAGCTCCATTTAATTCATCTAGAAGATCATCAATGACTAGAATAGGAAACTTATCTTAAATGGTGTACTTGTTGAGCACTCTATAATCTAGACACATGTAACAAGTTTCATCCTTCTTACACACCAACACAATAGGTGAGGAGTAAGCACTTTGGCTATGCTTGATAATTCCTGCCTCTAGCATTTCCTCCATAATTTTTTCTATCTCACTTTTTTGTATGTGTGGGAACCTATAAGGCCTAATGTTTGGTGGCTGAATCCCTAGAACTAGTTGTATGGCATGGTCATGATCCATCTTAGGAGGAAGTCCTTTAGGCATATCTCCAAGAATCACTAAGTGATGATCAATTATTGCTTGTAAATTTGGATGAGTAAGAGCATTAGATTGAGAGACTTCTAATGAACATAGCTGGGTGAAAAATGCATCTGCACCTTTCTTAAGAAGTTTTTGCATTTGATGAGAGCTTACCATCTATGGGGATTTTTCCTTCAATCACCTTAGCTTCACTACCTTTCCTTGTGATTGAAATCACATGAATAGTTCTTGGAAGTTCATCTCAATTGTTCCCAATGTAGTAAGCCATTGTACTCCCAAAACAATATTTGCTACACCCATGGATATCATATGCATTGGGGTATCCAATTTGATAATCTCCCATGGATAATTTGATGCTATGACACTTCCTTGAATAACTAACTATGCCTCCATCTACAATCAAAACATGAAACTTTTGGGTTGGATATATAAAATAATTTAGAAGAGTTTCCAAACTTTTTTGTTGAAATTATGAGTACTACTTGAGTCAATCAACACTATTACTTTCTGCATCTTTAAGAAATCCACTACCTTGAGAGTTTGTGGTGCACTGAAACTTGAAAGTGCATGACAAGAAATGATTGGTTGAGAATTATTTTATTCCTCACTTGACTCCTTATCCTCCTCTGATATGGGCTTGTCCTCTTCTTCCTCACTTGGACTTTCAATATAGAACAATTTCTTTTCACTACATTTATGTCCTTGACTATATTTTCTATCACAATTGAAACACAACCCTTTTGCTCTTTTCTCCTCAATTTGTTGTGGAGTCAACCTAGTAGGTTGAGGAAGATGAGGTATTGAATATCCTTTGTCTCTTTTCACATTAGCCCCCTTCTTTCTAGAAATCAAGAACTTCTCCTCTACCCTGTGTGCCAATATAAAAGACTCATTTGCTGAACTGGGACAAAACATGCATACCTCATGTTGAATGTGATCCTTGAGACCACCCAATGATAAATCATTTAAGTTCTCCTCTATACTTGTATCCACTCTTAGGGATAGATTTTAGAATTTTTGAATATAATCCTTAACTGATCCTATTTGTTGAAGGTTAGCTAGTTGGCTAAAGAAGTTTTCTATCACATTATTGCTATATTGTGCTTGGAGTTCTGCTATAAAAATTGACCATGATACAGTGAGACCCTTTTTCCTCCTATGAGTACAAAGTGAATGATACCAAATAAATTAATCAAGTTCTAGATATAAGGAAGCCATTGTAACCTTTTATCCATATGGGATTTGATGTATTTCAAAAAAAATCTCCATTTGATTTATCCATGTTAGAGGATCCTTGCCATCAAATTTGTGCATATCCACCTTTGTAAAAAAATCCAAGATCCTATAGGATTACTAAAACTTGTGTCATTATTAGTCAACTTGAAGGTTTCACCTTGATTTCTTGAGAGCTCCTTCCTTGTTTCATTCGTATAGATGCTTAACATGCTTCATATATCTAATATATCTCCTCATAGGTCATACATATCCTCCTTAACCTCTTCCCTGAACTTACTAAGTTCCTCATTGGGCTTACTATCCTTTGGTGCTTCCCAATCTTGATCAGAGGATTTCCCTGGTGTGGTAGAATTCTTTTTTGTCTCTTGTTGGAGGCCTCATCATGATGGAAACCAATGTTTTTGAAATAAATCACACAAATGAAATGCAAATTCTCTGATTTATTTATTTTTTACTGTAACTTACTTGGGCCAAGAAATCCTGACTTGAAAAAAATCCCCAAAAAAAAAAAAGTAAATTTGTTTCCTTGATCAAGAATTCTCCTAATTTTACAATATCTTTCTTATTTTTATTTTTCAATTTCTCCAAGCTTTTAATTTAGGCTCCTCTACTATGTATTGAAAAATCCAATACAAGTTATACTCCAATTTGGTAGGATGTGAGAGATATGAAGATCTTAAAAAATTGTGTAGAAATAGTAATTCTACAATAATTTCCTCAAATTTGTTCCACTTCCTCTAAATTTTGGACTATAGCTTCTTTAATATACTCTTCAAAAAATCTTTAAAAATATTTGAAAAATTCACTAAAATCTGAAAGTTATGCTCTTCCCAAAATCACTCCAATGTTGAGAAAAAATCTTGCCTCTATGGTGCCAAGATCATGCTTTGATACCACTTGTAATGAAATCACTTGCACAGTAGAAGAAAAAATATGAAATATTATATAAATACTTGATAATAGCTAAGAGTAATAGGCCACTTCAAGGGGGAAACTTCCAAATATCTCCAATGAGAATACACTTCACAATATGATAATGAAATAAGACTCACAAACTCCTATATACACTAAATTATGTTTAATTCGAATAACCACAACCCTTCATAACACCTAGGCCAACCTACCTACCTAAAATATAATATAATAATGATAACATGAATTAATTAATGATTAAGATAGCCACAAGTTTACTATTCATTACCCTATATACAATAATATTAAGGGCATAGAAGGTGACAAGAAATTTTAAGCAAATAATACGAAAGTAAATCCTAACAAACATAAGCTACAAAAACAAGACATCTGCAAGTTGAGCTTTTGAAAAGATAGGTGGGTAACTAATAAAAATAGGAGCATCACTTCCTTAATTCCACTAATGCAATCATCAATGGGAATTTAGTAATCATAAAATGTTTCATTTTCATCAAATTGTGAGGCCACAAAAAGTTTGCTCATGTGAAATGAAAATCTATGTAGGAACAATATGTTGATCTCTTCTTGAACTAAGTATGTCAGTAGAATTCATAGATCCATAGAAAACACTAGAATTAAAAGATCACACAACCAAAAATAACACAATATACTTTTGGCTCAAATACATTCTATGAACATACATTCACAAAATATAACACACTTAGGCAATAATCACTACACTCCAAATGCGAGCACCAAAAGCATATATTATTACACAATAATGTTGGACTTTAATACATATTACATTCCCATATTTATAAGAAATATTCTCCTCAATTTGTGTTGAGAGTGAGAGATATCTTTATGCAATCAAATGTTTCTAAACTAATAAAAAAATATATATTTATGTACAAACTGACTATCTAACTAGTGCTAAGTAGGACTCCATCCATTTTTATATCATTAACTGGATGGATGAGCCTTTAGATGTCATAAAAAAAAGAAAGCATGAGAAAATAAGAAAGAGAAAGCCTTCAGATGATGTAAAAGTGACCAAAAGTGGCAAAAATAGAAGCTCCATCTTCACTAGGTTTTCATAGGAGTTAAACTATCGTCATAATGTATTTTTGATGCATGGAAAACTCTAAATTTAGAACTAGCAGTTAATTGTTAGTGCACCTCTTATTCTTCAAAATCTTCTTGAACACTACTAAAAAAGTGCACTTGTGCACTAGCCAATTTGGCACACTTGCACACCTAGAGCACCTCGGAAGCAGGCTCCAAAAATGCAAAATTTCACCAAGTGTCAAAATCAAAATTCTAGCTTCTGGATTTTGTTCCCCTTTATACCAGAGCTATTTCTAGTTATTTGACCTTAAATTTCTCAATGATCTCAGTGACTTGAACCACATCTAGTAAATCTACGGTTGCATACTTTTCTTTTACTTTCCGGCTGTAGTTTCCCACCTCAGTACAAGTCTCAACAAAATCTGAAAGTTTCACATCTAGTTCTAGTAAAGCCTCTTCTATTCTAAATGCTTGCCTGATATCATCATCATTAGTAGCTTCCTCAAAAGTTCTCTAGAATTTCTCCATTACTACCTCTACTGGTACTAACTTCTCTTATGCATCATCCTCAAAAATATCTAAACAAGCATCACTATAATGCTTCTCAGCTTCCAAAATTTTCTCTTTGGCTTGGTCCTTGATCCTGTTCTTATTCATTATTTGGAGGAAGGGGAGTAACTAAACCTTTATCCACACAAAATTTAACATGATGTGGTGATAATGGAACTATTTTAGGTCCTTGTATCTGAGGTGGTAACTGACTCCAATCCTCCTATTAAGGTTGATTAGTTGGAGTGCCTACTATCTTGTCTCCCAGCAATTTAGTACCCATCAATAGAAAATGAAAATCTAATATCTGAAAGACTTTAGTACCTTCCACATCCTACTCATCTATTCATTGTTGCATCTCATCTTTCGATGTTGTAGTTTGAATGGATTGTTCAAGAATAGATGGAGGTGTAATGGTGGAGCTTCTTCTCCTTTTCAACTTTGTAGCTCTTGTGAGATGAGTCATCTAGTTTAGAGGTAAATTATCCTCTTCATCCTCATCATCCTCTTCTTTTTCTTCTTCTAAAATAGGTTCAGGGACTAATGGGAAAGGAATCACCTTCTTGATTACCTTTTTTTTCCTTTTTACTGGAGTCTTAATATTTCTTCTCTTCTTAGGCACAGAGGGGGAGGCTTGTACCTGTGGCTAAGGTATTTCTTAGATTTCCACTTCATCTCCTCCTATTAATTGCTTAGCTAGTGGCACTTGAGGATTGTCTTGGATCTCTGTAGGTTCAACATTTTTTGAGCCTTATACATTTTCTTCTCCAGTTTGTGTAGGTGCCTAAATTTCTCCCTCTTCTGGCTTAGCTTGTTGAGGAGAATTCCTCTTTCTTTTACTTTTATCTTTACCTTTCTGAGCCCTGTAATATCTAACTAACCTATCAATTTGGCACACCATTTCTAGTCTAACTAGTGACTAGGACATGAATGTAGACACTGTGACCTTTTTCTCCTAAACCTTTAGCTGGGTGGGCATGAGCATGGAAGATCACTGTTTCAGGAATTGGATCAAGTTTGAAAGGTCTCTTGATCCAATTGTTTGTCAATTTAATGATGTACCTTGCCCTGTGATTAATCTCTGAGCTCTCTTCTTTATCAATCTCAAAATTCATTATAGGCCTATCACTAATCTTATCCCTATTGTATAATGGATCGAGAAGATCTTCTGTATATTGTTGCACAATCTTCAATGGAATCTTGATCTTCAAAGCACTCTTTACTAGATATAGAGTTTTCCTACAATAGTCCCTTATGCAGACATCATAGTCATCTATTACATTCGTCCAATGATCTTCAAGGGAATCTTCCTGCTAAAATGTTTTACCCACTAAGTATTGCACTCTCTCAATGTTATCAAAATAGGGCAGAGGTAAATTATACTCATTCAAGGGATATTGATCCAATTCACACTCGAAAGATGGAATATCTTGCCTCTGATCTACCTTGAAAGGTCCTATAGCCATAGGCCATATCCAACATATTTTGTGTTGCTTTCTAACTCTATCATATGTAGAAAAGAGTTGTTGAGAGATCTCTAGGAGAATACGTCTATTGTTGGGATACCTAGGGAGCTTCTTAGTGTTGAGAGTTGTACCCACTACCCTCAAATATGTAAATGTTTGATACTAAATATAATAAGCTCCAACCTCTAAAATCATAGCAACTACCTCTATTAACACCCTCTTTGCATAATCTCCCCCTATAAACTAGATTATTGTGAATATTAAAGCATCATTTACAATCCTATATTCCTTGCTTTGCTTTGAAAGCTTCTTCTTTACCAAATAAGGGTGTACAATGTAAGGTCATGCATTTGTGTCCTACATGCTACCTTTCTTATAGAGCCCAGGGTAATCTGTCGCCCTCACAACTAACAAATACACCAAGTATGATGTCATGTAAAATTTCCTAGTGTTCTTCACTACCATCATCTACTCACCAAGGTTCTCACTAAGAATGAAGGCCTAGTTGATTGGTATCTTCACTGTCTTGATTGTCTCAATGAAATAGACCATCCATATGTTCAGATGTCTTGATGCTGGCAGAACCATGACTCTACTCAATAGTATGATTGAATATCCAATATCCTCCTTCATAGAGCCCCATGTCATATCCACTTTTCCAACTTTCCTCCCTAGAGGAGTCTTCTCAATAAGGTATGAAGACTAGATGATCTCAAAAGCTTCATCAATATGTTCTCTATACAATCTCTCAGCTTGGTGATAAGTTAATTAGATAAATTGATATGCCCTTGGAAGATGGAATACCTTCTCTATATTGTTGGGTTGGAGACCTAGGACGATCTCTCTAGTTATGCTCTTGATGAATCTTTCTTCAAAAACATATCTCTCTACTAGCATCATGATAAATTATAAAGACTCTACTAAAATTGGATGTGACACTGCATTAACCAGTCCTGATTGGATCAAAGCAAAAACCATCTGAGATCTCTAGTTGGTTTATTACACTATGTTAGGAATGCACCCAATTTCTATGACCTAACTTGGTGTCTAGGATCTCTGAGTACTCATCCTCAAATTGTGATTTCATTGGCACACCCTAAAACTTGAATACCACTAGCTTTGGAACCATCTTTTCTACAAGGGAGGATGATGAGGAAGCCATTGAATCAGCACAAAAATGATGTCCATTAGTTCAAAATTGAAGAAAAAATGATAGGGTCAAACCCTAAAATAGACTCAAATAAAAACCTAGAAGCCCTATTATCTAAAAACACAAAAAAGCTAATTTAAACCCTAAAAATGTAGAAAAGAGCACACTAGCCACACCTAATAGGTGCGTTTGGTGTAATATTTCTTGATCACAATCTTGAGAGATAAGGTGCACAATAGTGCACCTCATGGAGTGTGTTGATGTGCATCTTATAATCTTTTGGGAAAAATTCTATGTTTTTAGGGGGTGTGCAGTAGCACACCTAGTTAGGTGTGTGGATGCACACCCCAAATGTATTTTTATTTTTGTTTTAAGTTTTTCAAGGAAAAAAAAGAGGTGCACATCAGTGCACCCCAAGTCCCCTTTTTGGTGTTTAAAATGTGTTTGTCTTCACTGTGTAGGGGGAATGAATGTAGAAGAGCACGCCTTTGGTAATGAAAAGCTGTAGCATGATAGAGATGGAAGATGCAAATAAAGGCAAGGAACAAAGTAGGAAGGAGAAGGCAGGGGGGAGGGGGGGTTATATACACCCCCTGCACCTTTGGTATAGTGCAGCTATGTAGTTGCACATCACCAAAGGTGAAATGCCTCTCTCATTATTTGGTACACTAGCACACCTGATGAGGTACCCTGGTGCACCCTCCTTTTTACAAGAAAGGTCTTTTTCCTCCAAAACTCTGATTTTTGATTTCTTGGTTTCCTAGTCGAGACTCATACTTGAGCAAAAATAAGGGCAAAACCCTAAAAAATGACTTGGACCCCAGACTAGGGATCTAGGAAACCAAAAATAAAGTAGGAGGTCCCCATTTCTAGGAGAAATGGGACATGCATTATGAAACTACAACTGTTGGCATTAAATTTTAACAACAAGCCCTAGTAGGCTTTTTCCTCTCACTTTCTAGAAAAACAACACTAGAAGTCACCATATCTCTCATGCATGGTTGAACCATAGGTTAAAACTTTGGATTTATGATATTTTTAGGTTTTTGTAACTGGTCTAAGAATTAATTTGATAAAACCAAACTATTATTTAGTAGTCCCTTTGTAAATTGGGCACAGTTGGGCCTATTAGACCCACTAGGAAAGTTAAATTTTTTGTCACCATCAAATGAATCAATCCAAACCATTTTGATGAGTTAGATAAATTCAAGAAGGGTACTCAAAACCAATTTTTTTTTGTTAACTTTAGTGGAAAGTTTGAGAGTTAAGCCTTGAAAACCCCTCTAGTAGGGCTACTAGGCGAAACTATCTTAATTGGGGAAAAATGTGTAATAAGAGTGATTAAGTGAAATAAATGATTTGAAAAAGTCATCTTAGGTCCCAATAGAAGGATTCTAACTTAGAGAAAGGTGTGTAAGCTATAGAATTTTTTTTTGAGGGTTGGGTAAAATCCAATGTTCCTAAAGCTTGAGAAGCAAGTTATTGAAACTATCTCTACATCATTATTAATATCAGAGCTTGGGGAAAGCTCCTAAAGCAATTTGATTTTATGTTAGAATTAAAATTTGAAAGTGAAACATGAAAATGGTCACCAATGCTAAATTGGTGCTTGGCCAAAGAAAGAGATCAAAATCCTACATCAATGGGCTACTTAACCCAAGAATTGGACATCTCAAGTGGTTCTTATCCAACTCATTTGGACTCATTTAATTTATCAACTAGTTACATAAACTTGAAATGATGTTTGCAAAATATATGCTTCAAAGTTATCTCAAATTAAGAACAACTGTATGGAAATTCAAGTGCTTAAACTACAAAAAAATTATGCTAAAACTGAGAACCAAATCTATTTTAATAAAGTATGAAAATATAGCTGAGAATTATTTCAACTGCCTATGCTGTAGGAACAATCCATTGATTATGTTATTAGTGGCTATAGGAACATTAGAGTCTACTTGGGTTCTATGAACTGAATATAAATCTTATGCTAACTAATTTGATCACTCCCTATGTGGGCCCCCATAGAGAAGTGAAGTAAAATAACTTAGAGATGAAAACATGAAATGATATTTTTATTCATAACAATAAAATGTATATACTAATGAACACCAAGATTATATTCAATAATTAAAAACTTAGCAACTTCTTCTTTCTATTGAAAAATGACTAACTAAAATCTAGCACTTCTAGAACACAGACTTGTAGTTATTCTTAAATACAAACTACGAATAGAATTCCTAAATTCAAGACTCGTCAACTACCAAAACAAATGATGACATTGATTATTACAATAGGTGCGTTAATTTTGGTGCCAAATAGAATAGTGATTTAGGAGCTCATGACCCCTAAATTTCCTCCACTCAAGGTTGGTCTATTAACATGAGCAACCACTTTGACTCTCGCTTGGTTGAGTTGACTTTGCTTTTATATCTGCAAAATAATAACATACATCAGGACTTATTCAAAACATGTTATCTAAATTAGTTTTCCCTATGTCACATTGCTACAGGAGAACTACCCAACCTAGCTAAGGAAGAAAAAGCATCATTCTCACTAATTTTTAATTAAATGACATATCTTTTCACAACATATTCATTTTGATCTTGAAAAGTAATTATGCACACGTTTGCCGAAAATCATCATAAACATCATGTTCTTGAACATCAAAGTCTTTAGAAAGTTTTCAAATTAAATTCATAATGGAATGACAAAATAGACCATATTCTAATCTCATCATTCCCCCCAACTAAAACTTTGACTTGTCCTCAAGAAAACATGAAAATTTTCACCCTTGCAACCATCCTAAAATTTGAGGTAACACTTTTTCCTTTACCCCCTATAGCAATGTTCCAATATAAACCTTTACTCTCCATGTACCTTTCCAATCTATGAAGCTCTTCTGACATAGAAAATTTCTCTAAATCTTGTTGATTAGCAAGCAATGAGGACAACAATAGTGGAGGCTGAAAAGTTAAAGGAATCCAATAAATTTTTCTTTCTTCCCCCAACTTGATATACTAGGGTGCTCATTGAGTGTCCATGATAAAATTTAGTAGAGAATGAGGTTCCCTCTTCTGCAGCTCTTCACTCAATCATGTCCACTGCCATTGATTGGCCTGCTTTGTTATAGGAAGATCTATTCTGTCATAGCTTTATATTCCTGATATACTATTTTCCTTGAAGGAGGAATAATCTAAATTCTCAATTTTGAGTAAGAAATTTTAACCATTCATAGTATAGAGTTTTGGCATCCTTCATCTCAGGCCTAAGAAAAAGTGTCATCTTATACTCTAATTCCATGCACTGATGGGTCTAGTTTTCCCTAGTAATTTCATTTTGGATCCAAGACATCAATGCCCTAAGTTGAATATCACCCACATAAGGTAGAGGGTTCCAATCTCTATGATAAATGACTACTAAATTATGTAAAAAGAGTTCATAGAGAAAATTTCTGATGGCTACAGGGGCAACATGAAAAGATTGGAAGAATTCATGAGGAGTATTCAATGCCAAATTTTTACCCTGCATTACATAGGTCATTTGGTGATTGATAAATCATTCTTTCAAAAAGAGAGCATAACTATGAGGAGAGTGACAAGACATTAATTCAGGAATCATGGCAGTGACTTTTGTAAGTTTACCACTTAATTACTTAATCTCCTCATCCTTCTCAGTCAAATCTTGAGTTTGATTAAAGATGGTTTTTTTTCTAGGCTCTCTCTCTCTCTCTCTCTCTCTCTCTCTCTCTCTCTCTCTATTTTCCATTCTTTCCTCCTCTAAATTAACTAGTTAGATAACTATAAAATAATGCTTAAAAATGAAATGGTGGAACTAGGATGAAAAGTAACATGTGTCTCAGGTGAAGGATCAATAAGATTAGTTTTTTGGGTTGTGGATGCTAAAGCATCAAGTCCTTGAGAAAGATTCTATTTAGCAATAGTATTAACTACATCAAAATTTATTCCAACATCTTCTTCATAAATTTTTTCTCTTTGAGGTGGAGGAGAATCTAAAACTCTAGTAGATACACTATCATCATTGTCTAAATATATGGAAATGTTGGATGGTTGGATAAAGGATGTTCCTTTTTTTGTAGGTACACATTATGTACTTTCACCTTCTTCAATGATGATCTTATCTTTATCAGAAGAAGATGATTTCTCTTTTTCAATAGCTACATTTTTGGACACAAGGGATTGAAATGACATAGCCTCATTAGGTTTTGCAAATGATTGGCTCCTTTGAGTTGTACACCTAAAGGGTACTTCTACTACCTTTGAAGCTATAGGAGGTTCTAGAGATGTTTCTTGTGCATTCCCCCTTTTCTTCTTATAAACCCTAGGAATTGCACAAGAGCCAATATTTGGTAAAATTTTAACTTTCCTTTTACCCTTATTAGATGTTGGTCCTGACCTAGAGGTAGAAGCTATGAGAGTGTAAATTGAGGTTCTCTATGACCTCCTGGGTCTGGTTGGGGAAGAGCTAGTGCTGGGTTTACAAGATTTTCCTAAGGTTCTATTTGCTCTTCAACTTGCTCTGTAGGTTGCCTAACAGGGTTTTGCACTTTGTTTTCGAAAAAATCATTCCAAGATATCCCAAGTTGTTCCCTAAGGGATTTTTCTATGATGAGCTTAATAAAACAATGGTGTAAAACATCCTTTGGGGTTCCTTTTTGTACTACAGTGGCTCTTTTTAATAAAGTATGATACATAAAATGAGGAACATTCAAAGGGCAGTCATCATGTCTTAGATAGTTCAAAAATTTGAAATGCATGGCATGCAAATATGAATGTCTCCTCTCACATGTAAAATATCTCACAATATAAGTAGCACATTTGTTAAATGGTTCTGGTAAAGATGTGTGAATTGTATCTTATTTCCAATCTATCTAAAGCCATGGGTCTATAAGCACTATAAATTGGGCTCTAGCTGATATTGGGTCTAATGATTTTGAAAAATGCTCTCCTTCCAGCAATAATTCCATTATATCTTCTACAATTTTGGGTGAAAATGAAACCCTTAGTCCTTTGATTGTAGCAAAACCATCCCTCAATGTTCACAACAATTCTAAGGCAAGCTCCTCATCCCAGGCACACAGTTTGAACATGTAATTCCTCCACCCCTTGGCTTGAAATATAAGTAGGCAAATTGGGTCTCCTAATAATGGTGTATGGTTAGCTTGTTCTCTTCTTTAAAAACCACCCCTCATTGTTCCTCTAGAGTGATTACAAGAGTAATTTCAAAAATGGGAAAACTTACAATAGATAAGAAGACAAGTGATAGTACTTTTTAAAGTAACAAATGATTTTAACATTTAAGATCACTTAAGATCTCTTAATTTCTCATTAAGTACCTTAGCTAGAACTCATACTTACCAACTTGTGAAAAGTGTGTGACATAAAGGTGACTATCACATCACATTATTCTCTTATCATGATTTATGAAAAGGACACAATATGTGGTGGCACATAAAAGAAACATAGACAGGAAAAAAAGAAATATAATAGCCCTCTCCTAACTAAATTAGGCAACAACTCCTACAATTGCTAGTGACAAATGTAACTAAAAATAGAACATGTTAAGAAAAAATTTAAACTTGAGTATGCGTATGGACCTATTAAGTTCTGTTCTTATTTGATACCATAATGGAAGTTGATGAAGGGTAAGGTGAGATCAAATATGAGAAAAAGTTGAGTGAGGTGGAATTATTATGGAGAAAATACTTTCACAAAGAAAATAGTTTATTATGATGAGTGAAATTCTTTTAGAGAGAGGATAACAAATGAGTGAGAAACCCATTTGTAGTTGCTGCAAGAATCATAGGATCAGTAGATGATTGTAATTGTTGTAGAAACTCTTCACAACTAGACACATTATGGTAGAGTTTTAAGCAGTGTCCATTAACAAGGAGTTTGAAGCAAACTAGATCAATGGTAGAGAGCTGCACTACACCATTCTCAAACATAGAAATGATTTTGTAAGATCCAAGCCAAAGGGTTTGGAATTTTCCTTGATTTTTCTAATAATAGGAATCATATAGAAGGGCCCAGTCTCCAACATAAAACTTCTTGTCACTGATGAATTTATCATGCCATTTCTTTCGCTGTTGTTGGATTATCTCTATATTGTGCATGACAGATTTATGATATTCATCAAGGGTATTCAGCTGCAGTAACCTATCTTCTTGAGCCTTTAAAAGATCAACATCTAGCTCTAAAGAAAATTTTAGAGTCTTGTGTTCAAATTCTATAGGCATGGAAGTGGATTTACCATAAAGTAATTCAAATGGGATAAATCTAGTGATGCTCTTCCATGTAGTCTTGTAAGCCCAAATTGCTTCAAGAAGCCTGGTAACCCAGTCTTGTTTGTGAATAGCAACTATTTTAGTGAGGATTTCTTCTATCTCTACATTTGTGATTTTTGCCTGACCATTATCTTGAGGATGGTATGGGGAAGATGTACCATGATGGATCATCTACTTCTTCATGAGTTCTACAATTAGGTTTGATGTGAATTGAGCTCTTTGATCTATGATAATTTACCTAGGTACTCCAAATTTGGTGAATATGCATTCGTGCATGTATCATAGCTTGTGCTTTAACCCACTTAGTTGCATAATCAATACATACTAAGATGTATGATTTTCCATGAAAAGAGGGCTCTATTAGACCAAAAAAATTGATACCCCATTTGTTAAAAGGTGTGATTACCACCTATGGCTATAGGGGCATTTCATCAATTTTAGTGGGCCTTCCCATGTGTTGGCATTGATGATATTGCCTTGTATATTTTGTTGCATCTTTTTCAAGAGTAGGCCAATAATATTTGGTTGTTAAAATCTTGTAGGCTATTCTTGTTGCTGCAAAATGACCCCCACATGGTTATCATGGCATGCCCATAGGATGTCATAAGTTTCATCTTCCCTTACACACTGATGAGTTACTTGATCTAGCCCAGTGTAGGACATCAATCCAAATATCCGTGAGAAATTGAAACTCTTTTCTACCAGGAGATGACATTGCTTGGGTGAAAAGTGTGGTGGTGTTCTTCCTATAGCAAGGTAATTTGCTATATCTATGAACCATGGCTTATAAATTTCTATTAAGAATAGATGGTCATTAGGAAAGCTATCATCTATGGCTATAGGATCATCAGGTACTTGAAGTTGTGATAGAAAATCTACTACTACATTAGCTTAGCCTCGTTTATCTATTATCTTTACATTAAACTCCTAAATGAGGAGTAGCCAATGTGCTAATCTACTAGAGATAGTAGGTTTATTCATCAAGTATTTTAGAGCAGAGTGGTTAGTGTAGACAAAAAACTCGTAGCTTGTGATATAATGCCAAAATTTATTAAGTGCATGCACAACATCAAGCAATTCTTTATTAGTGATAGTATAATTCATCTTAGCACCTTGCAAATTCTTACTAATATAATAAATGGCATGCTCAACAATACATTTTTTTCTTTTCTAAGAACTACCCCTAAAGCAGTGTCGGATGCATTAGTATGAATGTGGAAGGGTAGCTTCTAATTAGGTCCTCTAAGAATAGGTGTTTTTGTCAAAACATCCTTCAATTGCTGGAATGTTGCGTCATAGTCTTTTGTCCACTCAAATTTAGCTTGCTTCTTAAGTAGATTATACAAAGGAGCAGAAAGCTTACTTAAATCTTTGATGAATCTCCTGTAGTATTTGGCATGTCCAAGAAAGCTTCTAACATCTGTTTGCTTGGTTGGCATTGGTAAATTAGTAATGAAAACAATCTTTGTAGGATCCAATTGAATTCCAAAAGAGGAAAGGTAGTCCCCAAGAACAACTCCTTCCATCATGAAATAACACTTCTCACTATTAAGAGAAAGGTTGTATTCTTGACACCTTTTTAACACCTTCTCCAAGTTGGCATGAGCTTTTTCAAATGTGTCACAATAAGTGGTGAAATCATCCATATAGATCTCAATACAATCAACAACTATCTCAGAAAATATGCTAAGTACTGCTCGTTGAAAAGTTGCAGGTGCATTACATAATCCAAATTGTAAGATAGACTAAGGAAATGTCCCCCATGGATAGGTGAATGTTGTCTTATCCTGATCTTTTGGCAAGATCTAGATTTGATTATATCTACTAAAACCATCTAGAAATTAGAAATATCTTTTTCTCACTAAGTTATCCAATACTTGATCAATAAATGGCAGAGGGAAGTGATCATTTTTAGTGTCTTTATTAAGCTCCCTATTGTATATGTGAAAATGTGGCC
Source organism: Cupressus sempervirens (assembly GCA_028749045.1). Taxonomy (NCBI): domain Eukaryota; kingdom Viridiplantae; phylum Streptophyta; class Pinopsida; order Cupressales; family Cupressaceae; genus Cupressus; species Cupressus sempervirens. The sequence goes on from CM053783.1 coordinate 247,329,696, forward strand.
TATGCTAACACACACACTTCAACATGGTCATTGTTTGTGAATTCATCTCATAATGAAAATTATATTGTTCATCCAAAAATCAGCTGACAAGGCCACCTGTTGCCTTCTATCTAAAGGGAATTGCTTGTTAAATTTTCTCATATTTGAGGTGTTAAGCAACCAGACCCTCTAAGAATGAAGGATTTAAGAAATGAAATTAATCTATATGATTGTGCATATTAATCTAGAATGAGAAATGCATTCTAATCTAGGAACAATTGAAACAAAACTAGATTAACCTATGCATATTAAGCTAAATGAATTTAAACTAAGAATGCAAGATGTATGCAAAAATGTGAGTATGAATTTCAACAACAATTCAATGCAAATTCTAATTCATCCTCCTTTTGAAATGAAGAGAGGAGGGTCTCTTAAATAGACTTTCTTGGAATCCATCAATGGTTGAGATCAATTTCAGTCAACGGTCAGGATTAAAGGTGAAGTTCAATCATAAAGGAAGATTCCCAAATTAAAGGAAGTTAACTGATTTCTTTTGAGTAGAGTAAGGAGTTAATTGATTTAATTCCTTTTTGATCAACAATGAACTAGGAATTTCCTTTTTGAATTGAAGAGAGATTTTGGAGAGATTTTTAATTTAATAAACTGAGATATGCTCTCATAATTACCTTTTTCATTTAATTAAATAATTCTATTTAATTAATTAGAGACACTTTTCTTATTTAATTAAATTACTTTATTTAATTAATTAGGAATGGCTTCGCATTTAATTAAATAACTTTATTTAATTAATTAGAAGTAAGTTCTCCATTTAATTAAATAATTTTGTTTAATTAATTAAAATAGGCATATTTATTAAATTAAATAAATTTAATTCCATAGTACATTAGCCTTAGGATATAATTTAATTTAATTAAAATATAAATACTTAATAATTAAATTAAATATTAATCAATAGGTTTAATGTGACTAATATGAGTAAATACTATAGGAATTAAATAATAAGCATGGTGAATGTAGATTAGGGTTTTCTACATTTGACAATTAAGTCAAGTAGCGAGTAGCCGAATAAGAATTTGCCTAATGGAATAGGACTTTAGGATTGGTCAGAAATAGACCAGAATTGGTATCATATAATGAGCCAATTTTGGGGTATTACATTTTGCCCCTCTTTGAATGAATGTGCAAGAAACATGTTCAATTCAAAGATAATCAGAACGCATAATGTGAAGACGAGATTGGTTCCAAAAGTGATGACATGGAGGCCAATTGATAAGCTTTTAAGGACTATCTCCAGAATAGAGCTTAATCCCAAGGGATCCAGGTAGAGCACTTAGATACCTAAGATTGATAGCATTTAAAAGACTCTCTCCAGAACAAAGCGTAATCCTTAAGGATCCAGATAGAATGTCTAGATACCTGAAATTGATAAGAATTTAAAAGATTTCTTCAAAATGAAGTTTAACCTTTAAGGATCCAGATAGAACACCTAGATACTTGAGAGGGATAGCATTTAGAAGACTATCTCTAGAACGGAGCGTAACCTTCAAGGATCTAGATAGAACACCTAGATACCCGAGATTGAAAAAAGATAACAAGGTCCAATCATGAGTCGTAGAATCATCCCCAGAATGAGGCTTGATCCTCAGGAGTTAGGGTTTAGACTGTCTCAATACCTGTCCATCGAACTTTGAGAAGAGTTGTTATAAGATTGATCAGTTGATGAAAAGATAAGATAGATAGCAAAGATGCCAGATAGGAGGGAACAAGATGCCCCAAGTGATGAGATGCATGATACCTAAAATTGATAACATTTAGAAGATTATCTCCAGAACAGAGTTTAATCTTCAAGGATCCAGATAGAAAACCTAGATACCTAAGATTGAAAGCATTTAGAAGATTATCTCCAGAACGAAGCTTAACCTTCAAGGATCCAGATAGAACACCTAGATACCTAAGATAGATAAAAGATAACAAGGTCCAATCATGAGTTGTAGAATCATCCCTAGAATGAGGCTTGATCCTCAAGAGCCGGGGTTTAGACTATCCCAATACTTGTCCATCGAACTCTGAGAAGAGTTATTATAAGATTGATCAGTTGATGAAAAGATAAGATAGATAGCAAAGATGCCAGATAGGAGGGAACAAGATGCCCCAAGTGATGAGATGCCCCAAGTGATGAGGACATAAGATGGGAACTAGATGCCCAAAGTAATAGGTATTTAATGATGTAATCATCCTACCCCCTCGGGAGCAAAATCGAAAGAGTACACACTGAAAATAGATGTGAAGTAATATAGCAATAGATACAGAAGAAATCCAAGTTGTAGCAGAATTTAGAATAGATCAAAACAATCGAAAAAAGATTCAGAGTTGATTTGAAATGATTGCAAAGTTGTAAAGACCAAGTTTGACCAAATGTTGATTAGATTTAGCCATAGTTGACTTGAGTTGACTATTTTGAAAATGATTTTGAAAATATGGAGAATGTAGAGTTGAAAGGATGCCAAAAAATGCAAAATATTAGAAAGATTTTGGCTGCACAAGCTTTCGATCACGTCGGTCCCCAAAATTTTAAAATACATTTTTGAGGCTCTTAGGTGTGTCAAATTTTGAATTCGATCCCAAAAATGGATCTAGAACGGTCCAATTAGCTAGGGGTGTGATTTTTGCGCAAATTTGAGCACTTCAAAAAATTTGGGTCAATAGCTATATAAGGGCTTGAGGGGTCATTTTCAATTCATTTGTGCTTTTTTTCTTCTATTTATTTGAGCTCTGAGAGAGACATGGTAGTTAGCATGAGACATCATCAATTTGAGCGCTCCAGACATCACAGCTGCCCAACAGACTACAGACCATCGGTGAGTCATCAATTCCCCTCCTTTGTACTTTTGCTTTTAAATATTTCAAGGTCATTTATTGCACGTTTTAGCTTGTTTTTAGGGGATCAAATCTTTCTTCACGTGAGAGCTATCGACTTTCGCACGAAGATCTTCTTTCTTCGTGCAAAGAAATAGGATTCGCTGTTTCTTTGTGTGCAGTAGGGAGGATCTTCGTGCGAGGGACATTATGTTTCACATTAAGGAAGAGATTATTCACGCAAGGCGATTCATTTCTCACGCTAAAATCTCTTTTCTCGCACGAACAGTTCTTTCTTCACGCGGGAAGCTCTTTTTTTCGCTCGAAGGCGTGATTCTTCGCGTGAAGAAATAATGTTTTCATGGTAACTTGATAGAATTTCGAGCGAGATTTCATGAATGTCGCGCGAAATTTTGTGACAATTTTGTGTAAAAGTTTGATTTTTGCACTCAAAAAAATTGCATTTGATTTTGTTCAGATGCATCATTTTGACTTTATACTGATTGTTTCTTTTGTTGTTTCTTGTTGTGCGTGCAGGAGGTCTTTGGTGACATTGCATTTAGATCTCATTTCCCACCATATGGGGAGCTATCGCAGAGTCTCGATGACGCTGATTGGGCACACATTTCTCGATTGGGTTTGTCTTCTTTGTGCCGAATTCCAGCTGTGATGGTGAATCATGGCCTTCTCACTGCCTTGGTAAAGCATTTCCATTTGGAGATGAACACATTTCATTTGCCGATGGGCGAGATGACCATCACTTCGAAGGACATCTGGAGGATCTTGCAGATTACCTTTCACGACACCTGAGTTATCTATGATATAGTGCCCCAAGCAGGGACAAAGGTGCTATCTATTGTGTTCAAGAGAGAGTTACCGAGGGGCAGGGCCATTAGTTGGGATAAGCTGATACACACATATGGATCGACACACAGGCTAGCATCGGTGCTAGCTATATTTTTGAGCTATTTCCTATGTCCCGACAGAGGATAGCATGGTTTGGAGTGTGGGTGGGGTGCCATGCTTCGCAAGATGCTAGAGGCACCTGAGATTTTTGGGTGGGGTCAGTGCATGCTTTCTCACCTTTTTCATGAGATGCATGAGGTTGTTTTCCATGAGAAGAAGACCATCATACCCAAAGTTTATGTTTTGCAGATTTGGGCTTGGGAGCATCTTCCTATATGTAAGCCAATTTTTTAGGATGCCCGAGAGCCCATGGAGCCCTATATTTGTAGATATCGAGGGCATATTACCCAGGCCCACCTTGGTAAGATAGAGTAGTGGAGGATACATCTTGATGACCTAGTGTTTGTTGTATGGTGAGCCTGGCGAGAGATAGAGGACTGGGATGATGCTCCTAGAGAGTTACCTTGGATGTTTAGTTCTCGACCTCTAGTGGATAGGATGACATCTATTATGGAGAGATTCGTGATCTCTCGAGTGTGGTGGTAGTATGGCCGACCATAGGATATTTCTCCTGAGTTCTGCACCTATGCCAGGTTGCAAAAGGACTTTGAGCGGGGGTGGCCAGTACGGATAGATCTAGAGCCATCCATGATAGATATTCATAGCTTAGCTATAGTTCAATGGGATTACCTACCAGAGGTAGTTGATGTCAGGATGATGCTTGCATATCAGGCATTTTTGATCAGCCATCCATTCCCACATTTTACAGATCCAGTGGGGATGGCAGGGCAGGCAGAGAGATAGGTGCCCCAGTAGCAATAGGCACAACCATAGCCACCAGTTTAGCCATAGCAGCAGTCATGAGTCTGGCATCAGGTTTAGCAGATGCAAATTCCCCCATGTCAAATGGGATCAGACCCAGGTGTCGGGGGCAGTGGGATTGGATAGAGTTAGTGCCGTAGGCAAAGGACAGAGGAGGAGGCCCCTCAGTAGGAGGCTCCACATCAACAAGTGTCACCACAGTCGTAGGCACCTCCACATCAGCAAACACTAGAGATGGTAGATGAGGACATGCTAGATCAGTTGGCAGGTGCGGTGCCAGACATGGTATGATGGTACCAAGAGCGGGTTCGTCAGGCCTCCCGATAGTTGGGAGAGTTACAGATTGCAGTGGCGGTCCAAGATGCACAGCCGGTGGAGTGATAACGAGACATTGATCTTAAGAGAGAGCGTGCCGAGACCACTGAGTGGAGATTAGAGCTAGCACAGGATGAGATCCAGTTTTAGTTAGCTCGGGCAACGTATTACTATGCTGCATACACCAGCGCGGTGCCTGATGAGACACTCCAGGTGCAACACTTTTCTTAGTATACGCAAGAGTCTGGGGGCGCACGACCTCCTATCAGGCCAGATATGCCACCATTGCCTCCACCACCTACTGCCCCTGCTCCTCCTAGAGATGAGGGTTTGGGATAGAGTTAGATGCTTTATGCCTGATCTTTGATTTTGATCCCTGGCTATGTATTGATTGGTGTGCCAGCACCACATGTATCATTTTTGATCGATTACGCTCGAGTAGCGCCCATTTTTGTACTGAACCATTCTTTTTGATATATATACACGAGATCTTGAGCTGAGTATTCTTGTGTACATGTCATTGTCTATTTTGGTTTACTTTGATGTACATGCGATGTATGTTGTACTTAGATAGAATGCATATGTATGGACTGACATCTGACGTAGTGTTGCATGTTTTTGCTTGACAGTCATAGGTATTCCATTGAGAAGCGTGAATCAATGAACCAAATGCTTGTGCAGCCATGGAGGAATCTGATGCATGTGGAGATTCCCCCCAATCCTTCATTACAAAGAGTAGGAATATAATGACCATTGAATTGCGTGCTTATGCAAATGAAATATGTAATGCAAGACTATGTTAAATGCAACCCTAGGTCTGGTTACCAAGCCTCGATATTTAATCATCACCAGATATAAAATAAAGCTCGTATGTTATACAATTTTCACTAACATTGCAATCATGGAAATATGAATATAACATACATTATTGGTTTGTTGGGATTAAATGTAAGCATTCAAGGTACAAGAAGCCAAAATGACTAGAACATTTGTCCCTTTTAATGTAGCAAGTTAACATAAGCATCATAGCATAAACGCTAGGATGACCTGAATGTTGCTTGCATGCAAGGCACACCAAACACATGAGAGATCCCTCTTATGCTAAGTATTCAATATTCATTCTATCCGCAACGACCCTTGCATACATAACCTGAGACAGAAGTGTGCTAGATATACTCGCAATGATCTGTATGTTCATTTAGCAGGACAAGTATTAATATTTACTGTAGCATGAAGAGTTTACTCCAACAAACAAGGAGAAGAACCAATGTTATTGGTGTATTCATATAAAAGGAGTCGAGGTACACACAGCCATACAATACGAGATGGAGGCTCTTATAGTGGACACCCCTCTTATAGGAATAAATCAACTTATTGGAACTAAACCGCAAACAGAAAGTAAAGAAAAGATCATGCCCCCAGTCATTACTTCTCTACTCAAAGATGACATCATCGAGTTGCTCGAGGGGATATGGTAAAGAAAAAAAAAGCAAACAAAGAAAATGCTTAGCATATCCAAACAAGTATATCATTTTTGATTTCGATGTTTTGGTGTTGATGTCTAGTGTCAGTGTCCAAAACATGTTTGAAAGAAATCTCTTCAGTAGAGTGACGACAGTAGGCAGACGCAGGTAGAACGACTAGTGACTGAGGTCAAAGAGGAATTTTCATGATGAAGAACCTAAGAAGGACTGAGTGATAGTAGACAGACACAACCAGGACGACTGGTGGCTGACGCAAGAGACCTTCCATAAAGGAATCTAGAGACATGAACTTAGCAACAGTCAGTAGACACAGTTGAAACAACTGTTGACTGTTGCGGAAGAGATTCTATGAGGAGAATCTTGAAAAGAGTGTCACTGGTGATAGTAGGCATATGCAGTTAGAACAACTGGTGACTGTTGCAAAGGAGATTCTATGAGGAGAATCTTGAAAAGAGTGACACTAGCGACAGTAGGTAGACATAGTGAGGACCACTGGTGACTGTAGCGAAGGAGATTCTGTGAGGAGAATTTTGAAAAGCGTGACACTAGCGATAGTAGGCAGACGTAGTGAGGACCACTGGTGACTATCACGAAGGAGATTCTATGAGGAGAATCTCAAAAATAGTGACACTAAGGGGGAATGTCCTCGAGCTATGAGAAGACTCAATCCATAGATACATGAGTTGGAAAAGCAGGAAAGCGAAAGCATGAAAGTGACTGTATAGAATAGCTAGAAGATGTGCTGTAAGATGGAGTGTTGGGGAACAAAAGGTGATTGTTTACCAAGTTTTCACCTTCTTGGCAGGATTTTAATTTTTTTGCTACCATGATGCCTGTTTCTAGGTTTTCACCAATGGCACTTTGCTGTTTTTTTATTTTTTCAATTTTTTTGTATTTTTCTCTTTTTGATTTTTTTTAGGACTTTTTCTAATTTTTTAGATTTTTTTAGGACTTATAGATATGTACAGAGATCTTGCTGAGATTAAATCAACTGTAAAACCGCTTCATGTGGGGAGTGTTGACAGGCTCTTTAAACATTTCTCCTTTGGTTGTGGAAAGCTGATAGGCGCCAGATCCATATATGACAGTAATGATGTAAGGACCTAGCTAGTTTGGTTCAAACTTTCCCTTTTACATTTGTTATTGTTGATTCTTAGGGTTCTCTCTCAGGACGAGGTCGCCCAGCTAGAAGTCACATGGCCTGACCCTTCGATTGTAACTTCTGGTCATTCTTTGTTGATATGCTTGTAGATGATCACATGCCACTTGTCATCGTTCATCCAGTAACACTAGCTCTTGAAGCTGAGCTATCCTGTAGTCATCATTAGTGATAAGACCCTTCATAGAGATTCTCAAGGTAAGAATCTCAACCTCTATTGGAAGCACAACATCCACCCCATACACCAATGCAAAGGGAGTTGTACCCGTTGGAGTTCTAATGCTTTTCCTATATGCCCACAGAGCTAGGTTGATCTGGAGATGCTGGTCTCTCCTTGACATACTGACTGTGCGATGAAGAATTTTGAGGATCACCTTATTGGATGCCTCAACTTGGCCATTACCCTAGGGGTAATAAATGGAAGACCAATGTTGTGTGATCTTGAATTTCTTGCACAATTCCTTGAGGTCTTTATTCTTGAATTTTCCTCCATTGTTAGTAATGATCGAGGACTGCACACCATATCTGCAGATGATGTAGTTTGTGATAAAAAGTGCTACAGTTTTACCATCAACAACTATGAAAGGGACTACCTCTACCCATTTCGTGAGGCTGTGATAATGAACTTATGTCCATTAGAAGAGGTTGTGTGAATTTGCCCCACCAAGTCGAAGGCCCATTATTGAAATGGCCATGTTGTAGTAGAGGGAATCAACTCTCTGGCTGGAGTGTGAATAAGGTTCCCATGTAGCTGACACTGCTTGCAAGACCTAGCATACTTGATAGTTTCTTACTCTATTTTGAGACAGTAGTAACCAGCATGAAGGAGTTTGTGAGCTAGTGTCAGGCCATTAGAATGAGATCTGCAAATGCCTTCGTGAACGTCAATTAGTGCGCGTTTGGACTCGTCGGGTTCTAAACACCTAAAGAGTGTTCCGTCGAGACCTCTCCTATACAAATCATTAGCAATAATGACATAATGTGAAGCATTACAGATTAGGTAATGCTTCTCATTCCAAGTTAGACCTTTCAGAATGGTTTAATTACGAAGGAAGGAATAGATGTGATGGTAACGGGATGATTTTTGTCCTATAATAAAACAAATCATCTTGGAATCAAGTGTGTCATAGGCTGGGTAGTGTAACGCTTCCACCAAGAACTCATGTTGAAGATCATTTTTTGGCATTTGTAGTAGGAAGGCTAGAGTGGCCATGGCATCAACCACCTTATTATCTGCTCGTGGAACTTGCTGGAAGGTGATGTGTGCAAAATACTTCGTCAAGTCATCAACCATGCGTTTGTAAGGAATTAGTTTCTCATCCTTTGTTTGATACACATCGTATACCTAGTTCATAACAAGCTGAGAGTCACCAAAGATGTCTAATTGATCCACTCGCCACTCAGCTGAAATTTTCATGCCATTGATCAAAGCCTCATATTCAACAATGTTATTTGTACAAGGAAACATAATCTTGTACACTTTAGGCAATGAGTATCTCTGTGGTGTAATGAAGAGTAATCCAGCACCTGATCCTTGTTGTGTGAAGGACCGATCAAAGAACATAACCCATGTATGGTGTGTGAGTGATAGAATTCACTCATTTGGAAAATCAATGTTCATTGGTAGAAGACTTTTTATGGGTGCCTTGGCCAACTGGTCTGCAATTGCCTATCCCTTTATAGCCTTGTGTTCAACATATTGGATGTCAAACTCACTAAGTATCATGACCCATTTAGCCAATCTTCCTGTTAGAGGTGCCTTACTGAGTAAATACTTTAATGGATCTATTTTAGCCACAAGCCGTGTAGTGTGGGCAAGCATGTAGTGTCTCAACTTCTGGGAAGCAAAGACAACTGCCAAGCAAGCTTTCTCAATAATGTTGTAGTTCTTCTCATAAGAGACCAATGTTCAGCTCAAGTAATAAATAGCTCTTTCTTTGTTGCCTTTATCTTCTTGAGCCAACAGGATTCCCAAAGATGTTTCAGTGGCTGAAATGTATAAAAGAAAAGGCTTCCAATGAATAGGAGGCATAAGGATTGGAGGATTGAAAAGATATTATTTGATCTATATTAAGCTTTGCTCACAATCCTGGCTTCAATTGAATTTCACACCCTTATGTAAGGTCTTTGTGAAGGGTTGCGATCTATCCGTCAATTGTGAAATAAACCTACGAATAGATTGAAGCCTTTCTTGTAGTCCTCTCATCTAACTAATGTTCCAAGGTGATGAGATGTCCATTATTTCTTGTACTTTTTTTAGATCTACTTCAATTCTTTTTGTAGAAATAATATATCCCAATAATTTCCCCGATGTGACACCAAATGCGCATTTCTTAGGATTGAGTTGAAGACTGAATTTTTCCATGCGATCTAGGATGAGATCCAAATCTTATAGATGAGTATTGCATTTAGCACTTTTAACCAAGGTATCATCAACGTAGTCCTCCATGGTTCTATGCATCATGTCATGGAAAATTGTAGTAACAGCCCATTGATATGTAGCACCAGCATTCTTTAAACCAAATGGCATCACATTCCAACAAAAGGTTCCCCATGCACATGTGAAAGCCATTTTCTCCTAATCTTTTGGCGCAATTTTTATCTGATTGTATCTAGAAAAACCATCCATAAGTGAGTACATCTCATAGCCAGCCGTCATGTCCACCATCATATCAATATTAGGGAGCAAAAAGTCATCTTTAGGACATGGCAAGTTAAGATCACAGAAGTCTGTACAAACCTTGATAGATTTATCGTGCTTTGAAATTGGAACAATATTGGATATCCATTCAGCATAATCAATTGCACAAATGAAACCAACTTTTAAAAGTTTCTCCAATTCTGCTTTGACGAGCAATGCAATGTGAGGGTGCTTTTTTCGAAGCTTCTGTTTAACTGGTTTGATGCTTGGTGCTATAGACAAATGATGCATGATAAGGTCAGGATCTAATCATGGCATGTTAGAGTATGTCCAAGCAAAATTTATTTTCTTTTCCTTGAAAAAAGCAATGAATTGTTCCTTCTCTTCAGGTGACAGTGACTGCGCCAGATGTATCACATGAGGATGTTCTTCTGTGCCTAATTTAATTGGCAGCGTCCGCTCTATTAACATTGATGATCTCTCCTAAAAGTGACTAGGAAGAACATAAATATCTCATCTGTGGGCGCCTCAGAGAGGTTTTCACCCTTGGATACGTCTTTTGTTTTTACTTTTTTGGGATCCAACACTACCACAATGTGGTTTTCACCATTGGACGTCTTGCATTTTTTCTTTTTAATTGTGTGATTGAGATATTTGATGTTAGCCTCAATCATGTTGACGCTCTACTCATTGGTGGAACATGTTATAGGTTTGATAGCGTTTAGGTAACAAGCAAGAGTATAGTCATTCTGGAACATGGGGACTTCATTAGATGCATTGGGGTTCCAGTCTAGAAGCTCGGGATGTGTGAGTGAGAGAGTAGTGGTTTGTTCAATTGCATTCACAGTATAGTCATTAAGTGCGTGGACCAACAATTCGAGACCTATGATGACCTCATCCTTAGGTGTGTTCAAATGCCTCAGAATACTAATGTCAGGAATTGACGACTCTAAAACACTAGTTGGATCAGACCCTCGTGATCTAACCCTAGACATTTCACCCACTTCGATTTGATTTTCATATACATGCACTTGGTCAATGTCTTTATCAGTAGTAGCTTCTGAAAGATTGTCAAACTCATATTCATGAGAATCGGTACTACATGGTGAGAGACTATAGAACTCCCCAATAGTGATAGGGACATACTCTCCTTCAGCCTCTGGATTATTACACAAATACTCAATATGGCATGATTGACTAGATTCTCCCTTTTTTGAATGATATTTGAGTTTCTCAGTATTGTCCTCAAAAGAATCACTAGTATCATCCACAGTGCTAACACGTGGCACAAAGTCATCTGGCTTAGCAAAGAATTTAGCAAGATCATAAGGAATAGGATGAGGGTAGGAATCCTCATCATTAGATTCTTCCTCGTGAGTATCTAACTCAGCTTGTGACTCATTTTCGGATGAAATCTCAGGTTTGGGGATGAATTGATTTGATCCCAAATGGAAAGGGACTTTCTTAAACCCTAGGCCAGTTGTATCACTATTGCTTCGAGCTGTTGCTTTGATAGGATCAATTAGGCCATTGTTATTGCACCCAATAGGGCTAGTTCCCTTGTAACCAAAATGCTTCATAAGCCTAAGACTAGGTCCATATTTCTTAGGAGTGATTTCTCGAGTTTGTTTTGTTAGGTCCACTGGAGCCTCCTCTCTGTAAAGCCATGCATCAATGGCTTTGTTTTCACTTTCATCTTCTAAGGGAACTGTAGCCTTGACTAAAGTTCCATTATACTTGGTCTGAGGTATCAGCACAAACAACTTCTTTGCCTCTGAGGGTCTCCCATAATGTCGAGAGGACTCTAGGAGAGACATTAATGATAACATTGGTTCAATGTGGTACTCTCCCATACTAGTTTCTTTTAGTTTGAATGACTGCTCAATTTGTTTAAGCTTATTGTCGTGACAATCAGTAGACTCATGATTAGCAGGGACGAAAGTTTCAATAGCTTTGAGCATATTGCAGGTGTAGCTAGTAGTGGCAGGAATAGTAACTTCAGAGCAATGAAATGGGAATTTGATGCATTGGTGGTATGTGGATGGCACATCATGCATCTCATGTATCCATGGTCGTCCCAACAAAATGTTGTAGGCAATGTTGTAGGCCAAGGGAATGTCAAGCACCTGACAGGTGACATCCCTTTCGACAGGACCGATGTGAATTTGTAAAACCACAAGACCTAGTGACTTTCGTTCCACTTCATCATATGCTTTAATAGTGATCTTTTGTCAGGGATCAATAGAGCCTTCAGAATAATCCAATTGTCTAAGAAGAGCAGTAGAGACAATATTTAAGCCAATGCCGTTGTCAGTGAGTACCCAGCGAACATGTGTTTGGTGGATCATAACCTCAATGTGTATAGGCTGATTGTGTGGGTGATTCAATGAGTTATCATCCTCCTTGGAGAAGGTCATAAGATAAGGTGAGGTCAGGTGACCTATCATGGATTGAAATCACTCAAGATCAAGATTTTGAGGAACATTTGCCTCAGTGAGGGATTTGTCCAAAATTTGCCTATGAGCAGGTGAGATTTTAAGAAGCTCAAAGATGGAAATCTGAGCATTAGTTCATTTCAACTGATTGAGAACACTATAACTAGTTGTAGTCAAGTTCGTTGTGGGTTTTGCACCTTTACCAGATGGACTAGCAAGGGCTTTGTCTTTGTGTTGTTCAAGATTTGAAGTAGGAGGTGCAAGGCCTTTGAGCACCAACTTTGCATGAGAGCGAGTAACAGTATTAGCACAGTGTTGCAAAGATGCATTATCCATCTTATTGGAAGTAGGGCCCCTCAAGACAAATGGTGTCTTGGGTTTGTCGTTATCTTGCTTGCCCTTTATGGTAATAACGTCACATTATTTAGAATCTATAGGTTCAACCATGTGAATGACATTGTCATCATTGGAATATGTATAGTTGACCTTATTGCAGGGTTCTGGTTTTGAAGTCTCTCCTTTTTCATAAGCTAGGAAAGGCTCTTTAAATGCCTTGTGGTCCGAGTTTTTGTTATGTCCATCTACCACAAGATCACCAGCATCAATCATGTCCTAGACTTTATGATGCAAGTTTATATAGTTGCTGGTTTTGTGTCCCTTGTTTTGGTGATACTCACAAAATGAGGTCTCATTCCACCATGGTGGACGTGGTTGTGGATCATAGGGACGAGGGTTATCCATTGGTGAGATAATGTTATATTGTAGCAATGTTTTGTAAACCACATCCAAAGGTTCCCCCAAAGGCATATACTCTTGCTTGGGGTGTGTTGTCCATGAGTTTTTCGGTTTGTTCCCATATGTTTTATTGTTAGGGGGAGGTTTCTTAGTATTTTTGGCCTCTTTGAGGTAGTTTGTGAGATTAAACACTGCTTTAGCCAATTTGGGTGTGAAATTGTCAACAAATCCATCATGTACAATTTCTCGGTTCTTGTTGACGTGTTTAGTTTTATCCTTGTTGGAAGTGGAACCTTGTTTTGTGTCTCTCTAAAGAGTGAGCTCACCTTTCTTAACCATAAATTCCTCGATATGGATAGCCTGTGTAATCATCTCTTCAAAGGTACGTGGACCTTGAAGTTGGACTCTGTATCTGAAACCAGGTAGGAGGTTGTCAGTGAAAATGTCAAGCTTCTTCATTTTCAAAATTTTGCAAGAATACTTAGTGTACAGTTGTTTCCACCATTGGAGGAAAGTGAGGAAAGGTTCAACAACCTTCTATTTAAGGTTGCATAGATCTTGAATATTGACAGGGTGTTGTATGTTATGAGAATATTGCTGAACAAATGAATTTGCAATTTCGTCAAACGTCTTGATACCAGGAGGTAAATGTGAGAACCACTCCAAAGCTTGACCATCTAGGCTTCTAGGGAATACATGCATGAGGTATGTTTGATTGTGTATAAAATCCATAGATAGAGCACCAAATTCTCGCAAGTGATCTTGGGGATCAGTAGTACCAAAGTACTTGTCATATTTGGGTAGTTCTACACCTCGTGGGAAAGGCAACATGTTTATACTTTTGTCAAGTGGAAATGAACAAAGAGCGTCCAATGTGTATGTCTTTGTGGGTTTCTCTTTCTCATGCATCATCTAAGCCAATTGGTCTTGCATAATTTTCAATTGTTTTTGGAGTTTGGAGGTCTCAGTTTCTTCTTCAGTTTTGACAATAGTTTCTACATTGAAATGAGAAGGTAACTTTGCTCCCTCTTGGGCAAGTTTGAGAAAGTATTTTTCTTTCTCTTTGTTTATTAGGATTTCCATGACCTTTTGAAAGTTTTTGTCTCTTCGACATTTTGCTATGTGTTCAGGGAGGATTTCCACCTCTTCTTGTTCCTCATCGGTGTCAGTCTTTCTCTTTCTCTTTGTCATCCTTAGGTGGTTGTTGATATTGACTATGACTACCATGTTCAGATTAATGATTAGTCATTATAGGAATGTGTTCAATTTTTGTATGTTGTGTTTCAAAAGGATCTCTGGAGAAAGGATCATACATCATGTTTGGGAATGCAGGACCTCTACCTGTCTTAGTATCCTCTTGGTAAAAAGGATTCCTAATTTGTTGCAAATTTTTGGAAAATATTTGTTGAACTCGAGATGACCTGGCAGGTGAGGGAGATTGTGAAGATGCCTCACTAGCCAAATTGGATATAGATTGCATAACGAAAGGTGAGCAACCTCTACCACAATTACGACCCCTAGCATGACCACATTTAAGATTATAGGGATAAAACACGTTGCCGATTCTAGTTGTGACAATCATAGAAAAGGACAAGAAGCTAGAACCTGGACAAGGACCACACTAAGACTGAGTCTAAAAAAAAGACAAAATAATAGTAAGAATGTTGTTTACTAAGGCACAAATGGTCTGATTTAAAGGCTAAAACAACCAGAGATTCTGACCAATGTGACACAAAGTATGACAAGCATTAAGACAAAGACCAAATATTTAATATGAGATGAGACTAGTTAAGGTGCAAGACACAAGTCTTTAGCTAAGCGAAGTATTGTTGTTTCAGAACTGTGTGCAGACACAGAGCGATAAACGGACATAGAAAAGATAGCGTGTAGGCTATAGATAGCTAAAACAGACCCAAATTAGTAATGTTGACACAAGATCTTGTGTGAAAAACCTTTACGGGCCACACAAAGAAGTTTTACAGACCGCGCAAAGAAGTTTTTTGGCTTGCACAAAGGTTAGTGACAATAGTTTAATTTCACGTGAAAAAGCTCATAGGGCCACGTGAAAACTCATAGTAGTAGTTTAATTTCGCGCGAGAACAAAATGATTTTGCGTGAGGACTAGATGATTTTGCGCGAGACCTAAATGATTTCGCATGAGAAGGTAGACCAGTTTTACAATAGCAACTAATTTTAACAAATTTTGATCATTTTAGTAACCAGGCAGATAAACAGGCACTTAGAAAGCAAGCAGGTGATTTCAAGCACGTCTGAAAATAATGAGCAAGGGAAAAAGCAACCTTGCGCATGAACAATCAAGTGACTTAGTTTGTGCTAATCCCTAGGAGAGCTATTTGTGTATGTTTTCAAAGAGTTTTGGAATCATTGCACACATTCCTAGAAAATGAAAAGTTTGGCCTCTCTAAGGTTTTTAGTAATGTTTTGACTCTGCAACTTTTATGACTCACAGAGGTGACTTCCAATCCTGGCGCATCGAGGTTTTAACACAGTTTGAGAACTTAATCTTCAAGAGTTGCTGGGGAGATCTGACAACCCACGATGAACCACACCCATGGAGATTTCTTCCACAAGGACATTTATATAGCGGTTGTCACTACCACGTCAAAAATGGCTATTACCGCTCAAGGTTCCATCCATGCAGTTTCCCCTATAGAGGGATTTTCTGCTATGATTAACCCTCTCTAAAGGTGATCGACTCAAAATAGTGTACCATAGGGGGACTTAGCTTCCAAATTCAAAGTTTTGACACCTTTTCACTTTTAGTCCAATCAAAGCAGATAGATTAATCTGACACGCTAAACTAAGAGTATCTCTTAAAGCTATATGATATCAACTCTTAGTGATCTATCAACCTCTCTAGAGAAAGGATGCCTCAATCAACAAGTTGAAGATTCATCTATCTGCGAGATGCTCAAAGTATCCTCCCCACCTACAAGGAATTTGTCTTAGAGAGGAGTTTCACTAGGAACCCACTCCCTCAAGATCCATGAATAGTGTTCATGGGGGCCTAATTACTATGTGTGTACAAATGTTAATTCCCAAAAGCAAATCTATCTAAAAGAAATCAAAGAGCACAAGGTGGTACACTTAACGCTTTAACTAATGTGAGGTGAGTCCAAAGATGTGGAACATTTAACCCCTCACACAAGTCAACACGAGTCCACAACTCAGAAACTAGTGAGTTCTAGAAAGCACAAAAGGGTTGCCTTGTGGAGCATTTAACGCTTCTTTCCTATAGACTCCTTCCCTTTTAATGTGGTGCTGACCTTGCAACCACAGGGTGGAACGAGGGGCTGGCAGATTAGCGAGTCTAATAACCCAAGATAGCTAATTAGATCTATCACTAGTAACTAAGCCTGCTAGATGAAACTAATAGAGATCACCACCTAGTATCAAATTATGCATGTGTTGTAAAATGAGAACATGGAAGGAAATACATACAAGCTTGACACGAGAGATGTTCATTTTAGGTCCAAATGAAGTGTTATTAGTCAAAGAGAATTACCTAGTAATCCTCACAACATGCTTAGTAGATGTTTTACCTATTTTTAGCAACTTTATCACACTTTTCCAATTGTCTCGCAAACCGCTATTATGCTATTCCAAAAAATTAGAAAACACAGAAAACCAAAAACAGTGAGCAATTAGCAGAAAAATCAGAAAACATGAAAATCAATGCAAAAAAAATAGCCTCTATCAGCAGAGTCTCGCGCAAAATTCTTGACAGTTCACGTGAAGAAGTTTTACGACCCGTGCAAAATTCTAATGCGGCCCACACGAAGAAACAGGTGTTGCATGAAGTTTTGCATGCTCAGGCACTTTCTCGTGCTATACAAAAAGAATCTTCGCGTGAAGATTCTAAATCCTCGTGCGAAAATGAACAGTCTCTCACGAAGATTCTCAAATCCATACGGAATAGTAAGGATAGAGAACAAAAAAATGATTAAAAAATTGCAGAAAGAGGCTAGAAAAATTGATTTTCTCAGCTCCACGGTGGGCACTAGAAATATATATGTGAAAATGCGGCCTATGCTAACACACACACTTCAACACGGTCATTGTTTGCAGATTCATCTCAGAATGAACATTGGATTGTTCATTCAAAAATCAGCCGGAAGGCGACCGATTGCCTTCTATCTAAAGGGAATTGCTTGTTAAATTTCCTCAGATTTGAGGTCTTAAGCAACCAGACCCTCTAAGAACCAATGATTTAAAAAATGAAATTAATATATATGATTGTGCAGATTAATTTAGAATGAGAAATGCATTTTAATCTAAGAACAATTGAAAACAAACTAGATTAACCTATGCATATTAAGCTAAATGAATTCAAACTAAGAATGCAAGATGTATGCAAAAATGTGAGCAAATGTGAATAAATGTGAGTATTAATTTCAACAGCAATTCAATGCAAATTCTAATTCATCCTCCTTTTGAAATGAAGAGAGGAGGGTCTCTTAAATAGAATTTCCTGGAATCCATCAACGGTTGAGATCAATTTCAGTAAACGGTCAGGATTAAAGGTGAAGTTCAATTATAAAAGAAGATTCCCAAATTAAAGGAAGTTAACTAATTTCTTTTGAGTAGAGTAAGGATTTAATTGATTTAATTCCTTTTTGATCAACAGTGAACTGAGAATTTCCTTTTTGAACTGAAGAGAGATTTTGGAGAGATATTTAATTTAATAAAATGAGATATGCTCTCATAATTACCTTTTTCATTTAATTAAATAATTCTATTTCATTAATTAGAGACACTTTTCTTATTTAATTAAATTACTTCATTTAATTAATTAAGAATGACTTCCCATTTAATTAAATAAATTTGTTTAATTAATTAGAAGTAAGTTCTCCATTTAATTAAATAATTTTGTTTAATTAATTAAAATAGGCATATTTATTAAATTAAATAAATTTAATTCCATAGTACATTAGCCTTAGGATATAATTTAATTTAATTAATGTATACATACTTAATAATTAAATTAAATATTAATCAATAGGTTTAATGTGACTAATATGAGTAAGTACTAGAGGAATTAAATAATAAGCATGATGAATGTAGATTATGGTTTTTTACATTTGACAATTAAGTCAAGTAGCGAGTAGCCAAATAAGAATTTGCCTAATGGAATAGGACTTTAGGATTGGTTAGAAATAGACCAGAATTGGTATCATGGTAATGAGCCAATTTTGGGGTATTACACCTATAGTCTACACATACTCTCCATTTCCCGCCTTTTCTAGAATAATAACTAAAGGTGATACCCACTGGCTATGAGAAATAGTATAAATAAATCTAGCATTAAGAAGTTTTTGTAAGTCTTCTTTGACTATACCTTCTAATGTTGGGTTTACCCTCCTTTGGGGTTGTCCCACTGGCTTACATTTTGAGTTGATAAATATCCTCTATGTACAAAGACTAGGATATAAACCCTTCATATCAGTATAGTCCCATGCAAATTCTTGTTGACTATCTTGTAATAGTTTAATGATACTTGTCATCTGAGATGTAGTAAGTTCATTATTGGTATTCAACTCTTTTCTTGTAGCAATCTCTTCTTTCTTTACCTTCTCCATCACTAAAATCTATGCTATTGATGGAGATTTAATTTTATGGGGTAATAATATATGAAGGTAATCAGGTGCATCATATTTAGGAAATACAGTTTGTAAGGAGCTAGTAGGATTTTTAGAAATAGACTCCTCAAAATCATATTCATTAGTAAGGATTACTGCTAGTATATCATCTTCCTCTTGGGATACAAAAAATGGGTTCCTTTTTAGCATCATGAGCTATTGAACAAAATTAACTTATGGAGGATCATCACCAAGGTCTAGCCAAGAAACTTGGTCAAGACCTAGTTGAGGTTGTGCAGGAGAGTATAGAGTTAACTTTTTAGTGTTGGTACTATCTAATATTTTCATTTTTCCTTATTGGCATGCAATGACCAACCATGGTCTTCCTAAGATTAATTGATATCCTCTAAGGGTGCCTCTCAGTGATAGCACAACAAAGTCTAAAAGAATATCTAAGGAATCAAAGGTTACAATGATATCTTCTATCTTACCATCATGTTTGATAGTTGAATTGTCTACTAACTAAAGTATTGTAGGAATATCCCTTAATCCAATAATGCTAAGTCTTAACAAGACTTCTCTAGTTGGGACATTAATTGATGCTCCTAAATCAATCAAAACATTATGAATTTAGATGCCATTTATATGTATGGTAACAATAGGACTTCATAGATTAGAATATTTAGGTGTCAGGGTTTTGCTCAACATTAAATCAGAAAGTTGTCCCAACACATGGATAGTAGGAGGATCCTTTTTTTTTTCTAGTAGACTACTTGACACATGCTTCCTTTAAACTTTTATTATAAAGGGGAATCTCCTTAAGTACATCCAATAAGGGAATCTATATAGTCATTTTATTAAGTTGGTCTAGGAGATTAGTTTCTACATGGTTTGGTTTAGATGGAGCTATAGGAACTAACCTTTGTGGAAATGGAGGAGTAGGTGCTTGTGCAGATGAGGAAATTGGAACATTAGCTGGTTGACATGTTGGAACATTTTAAATATCAATGACTTTATTTATTATAAGTCCTTTAGGTGCAGGCAACTTGATTCCAGACCGAAGATGAATATCATTGATCTAAAAAGAATAAGTCTTTTGCTTATTGTTTGGACTTGGTGCTGGTTGAGTAGGAAGTTGTGGTTGATTTTGTGGGCTAGCATTGGCTACAAGAGGTAGAGGCATCAAGGATTTTTTCTGAGGTGGAGGCATCAAGGCCTACTGCTGAGGTGATTGGCTAGGCCCCCACTGAGGTGGTTGCTGCCAATTCAATTGATACAAAGGTTTTTGATTAAGGCCTCACTAAGGATATTGGTTTTTTTTTTGAGGCCATTGAGTATTCTACTGGGGATACTAAGGTGGTTGATAGGAAGCTTGATTATATTGAGGTTGCTAGTTGGGCCAATTATTGCTCCAGTTCTATCCTTGAGGGACAAAATTTGGGGGAATATTGCCTTGCCACTGATTACTATTATAACCAAAATTATTCATAGGGTCTTGAGGCATACCTTGTCTCTAAGCCCATGATCATATTTGAGCAACATAAATAACTTCTCTTGTATCCTCATCAATTGCTTTGAACTTAGTGGGCATTGGTTGTGCATTCATTGTTGCAATGGTCTTTCATGTGCAGTTCTTCTTCCTTTCTCTCCAACGAGAGCAAAATTTAGTAAGCATAGCATCAGCTTCATCCTTTTTCCTTTGAGATTGCATGGTATCCAATTGAGAAGCGACATCATTAATGATATCTTTCTTGAAGTCAAACAATAGATTAGATAACTCCATCTTTGATACTCCTAACCCATCATTGGTCTTATGTGGTAGGCTCCTTAGTCCTCTACCTTTCTTCATAGTAGCCCTTGAATAGTTTTTCCATATCTCCTTGATGTCATTCCAAGATTTTTGTGTAACATCTCCTCCAGCCATTAGGTCTAGGGCTTCCATACTTTCTTCTTGTACACCTCTCATAAAAAGATACTTTTTAGATTCTTCATTTAAGTTATGTTGTGTATTTAATTGCACATTAAAAAAGAATCTGGAAACGTAGTCTTCCAAGGTTTCACCCTCCTTCTATGACATTCTAAAGATGTCACCCCCTTCATATCTTGACCTCTACAATATTCTTTATATTTTTGAAGAAGAAAATTACTCATTTCAGTCCAATTTGCTACAATATTTACACCCAAACCCATGAACCATCAAAGAGAAACCTCCTTTAGAGTAGAGTAAAATAATTTCAACTTATGGGCATTAGTTGTGTAGTCATAGGTCCTACAAAGAATGTCAAATTCAAAGAGAAAGGTTTTAGGGTCTTCTATAATAAGGCCATAGAATTTTGGAAGTGTAGCAGTAGGTATGTTCTTCAAATTTTGGTTCCCTTGCTGAGGTGGGATAGGAAAAGGAAAGGTAGGAACAACCATTCTTGGAGGAAGGGGTGGTGCTTGATAGATAACAATGGCTAGTGGATTATTTTGATATTCAGGTTCATCAAAATATTCATTCAGGTGGAGTGATTCTTATAAATTTAGTGTCAATGTAAGCAAATGGATTTTCAAAGGGTTCATCTTTATCATTCTCTCCTTGGGGTTCATCTAGTTCATGTTTAAAATCATTAAATGGTTCTTCCTAATTATCATGGGGAAGGAATCTCCCTAAGTGGTCTCTTCTATGCATAACATGCTTCTTTACTACTAAACTCTATTCTACAAGGAATAGAAATACAACTAGAAAGACTAGTTAGAATTAACACCATCCTTGGCAATGGCGCCAAAACTGCTTGGCCAAAGAAAGGGATCAAAATCCTATAACAATGGGTTACTTAACCCAAGATTGGATGTCTCAAATGTTTTTTATCCAACTCATTTGGATTCATTTAATTGATCAACTAGGGACGTAAACTTGAAATGATGTTTGCAAAATATATGCTTCAAACTTATCTCAACTTAAGAACTACTCTATGAAAATTCAAGTGCTTAAACTATAGGAAATTTATGCTAAAGTTGGGAACCAAATCTATTTTAATAAAGCATGAAAATATAGTTGAGAATTATTTCAACTACCTATGTTGCAGGAACAATCCACTAATTCTATTATTAGTGGCTATAGGAACAACAGAGTCTACTTGGATTCTAAGAACTAAATATAAATCCTATGCTAACTAATTAGCTCACTCCTTGTGTAGGCCCCCATAGTGAAGTGAAGTAAAATAACTCAAAGATGAAAACTTGAAATGATCTTTTTATTCATAATAATAAAACTTACATATTGATGAACAACAAGATTATATTCAATACTTAAAAACTTAGCAACTTCTTCTTTTTATGGAAAAATGGCTGACTATAACCTAGCAACTCTGGAACACATACTTCCAGCTATTTTTAAACACAAACTAGGAATAAAATTCCTAAAATCAAGACTTATCAACTATCAAAACAAATGATGACATTGATTATTACAATAGGTGCATTAATTCTAGTGTAAAATAGAATAGTAATTTAGGAGCTTACGATCCTTGAATTTCCTCCACTCAAGGCTGGTCCATTAATGCGAGAAACCACTTTGACTCTTGCTTTGTTGAGTTGACTTTTCTTTTATATCTAAAAAATATTGGCACCTCCAAAATAATAACATACATCAAGACTTATTTAAAGCATGTTATCTAAATTAGTTTAACCTATGTTACATTGTTGCAGGAGAACTACCCAACCTAGCTAAGGAAGACAAAACACCATTCTCACTATTTTGTAATTAAATGACATATCTTTTCATAGCATATTCATTTTGATCTTGAAAATTAATTATGCACACATTTGCCAAAAATCATCATAAACATCATGTTCTTGAACATCAAAGTCTTTAGAAAGTTTGCAAATTAACTTGAAAATGAAATGACAAAATAGACCATATTCTAGTCTCATCAATTGGCATAGAAGATGCAAGAACAAATAAATGTTTATTGGATGAACTTGAGAAGTTGAAAGACTAGATGGAGAAGGGGAATAAAGATTTTCTTAGAGTAGGAGGAAGAAGGGGAAGAAGAAAATTCCCTTGAGAAGAGTTTGGTGACCTTACCAAGAGACCAAAGATACTTCATAGAAGCCGTTGAAAGAGTAGGCAAGAAGGATGCCAAAGGTGACCTATCCATATTTTCAAGCAAGATGGATGTTGATATTGTTGTGGATTGGATAGAATCCCTTAATAACTAGTTTGAATGTAAAAATATAATAGAGAAAGAGAAGGTAAAAATTGCCAAGTCAAAGTTGAAGGGAGCAACCCTCACTTGGTCAAATTTCATCCAAGGAGAAAGGGTCAAAGAAGGTAAGAGCATGATAAATTCATAGGGAAAGATAAGTGTCAAGGTAAAAAAAACTTACCTACTTGAGGATTATGAAATCCAACTACATAGGAGGAGAAAAAGTTTAAAACAAAACTAGATAGATGTCACACTTTATACCGAAGAATTCCAAAAATTGAGTCGAAGGGTAAAACAAAATGAAAGTGAAAGTGTGAAAGTTTCTATATACCTCAATGGATTGAGGTTGAACATTCAAGAAGAACTATTTTTTTTGTGTCCTAATACAATTCATAAATATTATCAATTAGCTTTGAAGGTGGAAGCCAACTTGAAGAGAAAACAAGAGTAAAACAAGAGAGGAAGAGGTATATACCAAAGGGTAAGAGGAAACTTACAAGGAAGGGGACAAAACCATGAACAACATAAGGAGATCAAGAAAGAAACTAGTCAAAATGAAGAAAATATCATTGGTACTTTTAGAGGTAGAAGAGGCAATTCAAGAGGAAAATTTTATGGTAGAAGTGTAGGCCCAATAACTTGCTTCAACTGTAACAGAGAAGGACAATATGCATCTAGATACTTGAATTGAGCTAGTAAAGGCTCACAAGGTGAAATAAGAGCACATTTAGTACATGAAGATGAATACCAAGAGAAGGAGATTTTTGATTTAGATAACTTTCTTGAAAGAGGAGAAAATTTGATGATGAGAAGAATACTTTTTACGGTACCTACTATAATGAGGCGACCACAAAGGAAAACCATCTTTAATATGCTTCCAAATCAAGTGGTAAGTTATGTAAAGTCATTATTGACTCAAGATATACTAATAATTTAGTTTTTATTCAGATGGTTTAGAATTTGAAACTTAGGAGAGTACCTCATCCTTTTCCCTATAAGGTGTTATGGCTAACAAAGGGGCAACAAAATCTTGTAAATGAGTTATCATGAGTTAATTTTTAGATTGGCAAGTATAAGGAAATAATTTTGTTTGATATAGTTGATATGGATACATGTCATCTATTGTTTGGCAGGCCTTGGAAATATGACTTACATGCACACCATGATGGAAACCTAAATGTATACACCATAAAAAGGGTGGAAAGGTTATTATATTGATTTCATTTGTTGATTACAAAGAAGTGGAAGATAACAAAGAGAGGGAAGCCAAAATCATGATGGTTTATAGGAAGGAGTTCTTACAAGACGTGAAGGATAAACCTTAGCCTTGTTTTATTTTGATACCTAAACTACAACCATAAGGATCAAATGAAGATGACAAGAAGGCTAAAACAAAGAAGACAATTCTTAGTATGGTGAAAGAACTTTTGGATAAGTATGAAGGTCTGGTTTAAAAAGGCATATCCAAGTCTTTACCACCTATAAGAGATATTATTCATTGCATTAACTTAATTCTTTGGGCTATCTTTCCAAATAAGGATACATAGAAGATGACCCCTCAGAAAAATGAGGAGATAGCTAGACAAGCAAAGGAGTTATTAGATTTTGGTCTAATTGATAAAAGCTTAAAGTACATGTGTTGTACATGCTATCTTGGCTCCAAAGAAGTAAGGGACATGGAGGTTGTGCACTAATTCAAGGTTCATTAACAAGATTACAATAAAATAAATGTTTCCTATGCCAAGAATTAAGGTTTATGCTTATTTATTAGGTGGTACAAAGTATTTCTCCAAGATTTAATTGAAGAGTGACTTTCATCAAATTAGGATAAGGGTTGGAGATGAGTGGAAGACAATCGTCAAAAAAATGATGTATTGTATAATTGAAAGGAAATGTCATTTGGGATCTATAATGCCCCTAGTACCTATTTTGATATTACAATGCATAGCCATTTTCTCCAAGAAATGGGGACCCCCCAATGATTTTTTACTCTATTGGGCTCCTAGTCTAATCCTCCTAGGGGTCTAGGAGAATCCCTAGTGTCTAACTAGAGAGGCCTAGGAGATTAAAACATGTTGAAAGTAGCCTTAATTCAAGGACATTTGCACTCACCAAAAGGTGCACACA
This sequence comes from Cupressus sempervirens, assembly GCA_028749045.1. NCBI lineage: Eukaryota > Viridiplantae > Streptophyta > Pinopsida > Cupressales > Cupressaceae > Cupressus > Cupressus sempervirens. The sequence goes on from CM053783.1 coordinate 247,354,966, forward strand.
TGTGCACCTTTAAAAGGTGCACACATGTGCACCTTTAAAAGGTGCACATATGCCCACTCTTTAGGAGGCACACCATTGTGCAACTCCAAATGTGTGCTCTTGTGCACTTCTGGAGGTGTGCATATGTGCAACCATCCCTAAGTGCAAATTCTCTCAACAGTCTATATAAGACCCTATGCTCCCTCTCCCTTCTCATTCTTCTCTACTGATCTATCTATCAAGAGTGCACCACCACACCTCCTATCTTTGTGCATCTCCCAACTCTCTGCTTGTGCCCTCCTTCATACACAACATCAAGGTTAGCATAATATGAAGGTGTACACATGTGCACCTCCGCACTAACAAGACCAAAACCTAAAAAATAATTTAAAGACATAAAAAAACTCCTAAGAAAATGAAGGTGCACACATACACACCTCCATGAGGTGTGCATGTGTGCATCTCCACTCCCTAAAAAGAAAAGTAAAGAGTTCTTCTCTTGTTGTCCATAATGTGAATGTGCCTAGTTGCACATGTGTGCATGTGCACACCTCACATAGGAGCAGAGGTATGCAACTGCTCCAAAAGGTTATTTAAAGGCCTAAATTAGTGCACTTGTGAACCTATAAGGGTGTGCTAGGTGTGGTGAAGAGAAAAAAAGGGGATTTTGGGGGGATTTACTATTTTTTTTCATGTTTTGACTTATTTGACCTATTTTGGAGTTAATTAGAGTCAATTTTGGGTCAAGTTTTAACTTTCTGACTAATGCTTGCTTCTTCCAAGTAGACAAGATGGCATCATCAACCTCTTCCATGATAAAGAAAATGGCTTTGGAATCAGCCACATTCAAATATCAAAGGGCACCAAATAAATCAAGGTTTCAAGGTAGACATTTAGAGATTAAAGATACATAACTTAGACATATAGATTGGAATGTGTTCCTCACAATATACAACAAGCCTAAAGAGAGGTCTACTATGGTATCAACACTCATTTTGTTAGGCCTTGTGAACACAACATCTCACTCAACATTAGTTCAATCCTTTGAGCTAATAATGACCCTCTTAGATCATTATGTGACTAAAAAAATGTTGACAAGAGCATCACATGAGATATAGTCCTAGACCTCCAATCTAGGAACATTGAAAATGTATTTTCATCTCCTAAGGGTGGATCAATATTTGTAGATTTCATATGAAGGGGTAGAGAGATGGTACATGGAAAATGAGAAAGAGGCAAAGGAAAAAATGCAATCCTCCTTCATGATTGATAGAACACTAGTAGATCATTGAGAGGGAAAAGTTGATATGACAAGGGGATACATAAAGGATGATATTGGATATGCAATTGTTCTATTGAGCAGAGTTATGGACTCCCAGTAGTAGGTCACCTTCATACTTGGATGATCCATTTCATTGAAACCTTTAGAATGATAAAGATTCCAATTGATTGGGCTACCATCCTACGTGACAACTTGGATGAGAAATTAGTAGCCATCAAAGCCAACCCACACTTTTATATGACATCATACATGGTGTACTTATTGGTAGCAAGAACCATTGATTATCCATGCCTTTATAGAAATGGAAGCATGCAGGATGAAAATACTTGGCCCTATGTGGTATATCTACAATTGGCAAAGAAGAAGCTCCCACTAAAAAGTGTGGAATATAGAGTGGTGAATGATGGGTTCATTTTTACAATCATTAGGTTCATCAAAGGTGACTATTCCAAAAGAATGTAAGTAGAGGCAACAACCATCATCACAGAGATTGACACTTACAAAATTTATTTTAAGATGTTCACCTATCTTCAGGTAGTTGGCACTCTATTGTGCCCAAAGAATCTCCTAAGATACCCATTAGATAGGCTCATACTATTAGAGATTGCATGCCAACTTAGTTCTACATATGATAGAGTGAGAAGACAATACAAGAAGACATGGGTTTGGCCCATCACAATTGGTGCCTTAGAGGTGAAGAAAAAGTAGGATATCACCACCTTTGACTCTGAGTCGGATCAGTATCCCTTGGAAGAATACAACTCCCCCCAACCATACTTTGATAATATTGGGATGGTGAAACACCTAGAAGGGAAAGAGTTTGTACATGAAGAAGTGTTAGAAGATCATTGGATGAATGCTATAGATGACTACAATATCTTTATAAGGGATTATTGTAAAATGAATTTATACTTAGTAGAAAAAGTGCTAAAAATGAGATTACTCTTAAGGCCATGGAAAAAGATGCTAAAGATATCATGGATCTTTTATACAATATGGATAAAATCTATGACCAACCAATAATGAATGTTGAAATAGGGAGGGATGAAAATGATGATATAAATATCAGCCCAAGAATATTGTAGAGTTGACAAAGAAATGGATCAAGAAGCCATTTATAATAGATCTAGTTCCTCAGGCCATACCCTTACATGCAATAACTAGGCCAATCAAAGGTAAAGGTACAAAGGTCATTGTACCAACCTTCCCTATTCAATCCCTAGTAAGGCTAGAGATGGTACATCAACATGAAAGGGAGATTGAGTACTTTGAAACTGATGAGAGAAAGAAAAGGAAGAGAGATTTTAAGGCAAGGAAGAAAATAGATCAAGTTCAAGCACCTCCACAAGGACAAGTACAACCACAACAAGTTGAGCCTTGAGTACAAGAGATTGCACAAGTGCCTCCATAGTTGGAACAACTAGATGAAGAACATGTGGAGGAGTAGAGGGTACCACCAGTAGTAACTAAAGAGGAAGAAGCTTCCCCCTCATCTCCAAAGAAGATGAGAGTTTAATCAACTCTGGTAGTAACATAAAGGAGGAAACTAATGAAGAAAAAACTCTATCCCCACAAGTGCCTAAAACCATCCTAGAAGTGGAGGATGAAGAAGAACAAGAGCAAATAGAATTTGTCCTGTTAAGCCAAAGAACCTGATTGGATAAGGAACCATAGGAAGAGAGGAGAAGAATCTCCATATGACACCTCATCTCCTTTGAGGGATCCTATCCAGGTGTCAAGTTTAGAGGATGAACAATAAAAATGGATACACGATATGGAGGGTCAAGAAATTGATGTCTTTGACCTCTCCAATTTTGACTTTATGCCAATGGGCATTGAGATGGTGGGGGAGAAAATAAGAGATACTCCCTCAAGTAAACCGTTAGGAAAGGATTGTAATCAATTTCTAGCTCCACCCCAAGGAACTCTAGGCATTCTACCATGACCATCTAAAGATTTGGTATTTTTAGATAAAGGATCAGTGACTCCATTTCCCCTGACTATTGACAAAGAAGAACAAGTGATCAAACAAGGGGAGTTCCAACAGTTGCATGCCAATGAAGTATCTGAGGAAGGAAAAATATATGAAGAGCCTCAAAAAAATCCTAAAAATATAGAGGCTAGGAGCTTAGCCCAACTAGACACAATGAATCCAACTAAATATCTCTCTTGATAGCAGAAGATTTCGAAGAGGATTGATAAGGGAAAGGAACCTGTAGTAGGACCAACGTTTTTAACAAAGTACATGTCTCTAATGGGTACCATACTAACATGGTTGAAGAGGGAGGTTGTGTTTCTCCATAAAAAGTAGCTAGACCTAATAGCCAAATAGGGAATGAAGGAGTTAGTAAAAGTAGTGAAGAGGCCTGAGCCACCTAAAGGTGATGTGCAAACTTTGGCCTTCATAATGAAGAACCAATATTAGGACCTACTTGCACATATTGTCATTCCTCTTCCTCACACTAACACCAAACAACTAACTCCTAAGGACTCCTAAATCAAGGAGGTCATGTTGGGAAGACCCATGATAGATGATCACTACAGCATGAAAGAGGTGTTCATGCATGTTAAATTTCTAGTCAATTTAGATGTATTTATCTTTTATATTTTTGTGTTGATCTTATATGAGATATTAAGGTTATTGTTATATATATATATATATATATATATATATATCAAATAGACATGTCCCATGAAGGAACATGTCTATTCTTTCCCTATGCTCAATATAAATGTGAGAGGATGTTACATTTGAAATACACATTACCGTATTTAGTTCTTGGTAAATATCATTTAGTTGATATTTTGATAGGCCATTACTCAGAATACTTGGTGAATATCATTTGATAGATTTTTTGCTAGGCCAATACTCATCTTACCTAATATGATATCAAAAGTATTTGGTGAATGCCATGTATTGATATTTTGATAGGCTAATAGCCACATGATATTATTTAATGGAAATTTTTTGGTCAAAGATTTTCATTAATTTATGATTTCCAAATATTACCAATGGTGTAATGTTTACTAGTGTAATGTTTACTAGTGTTTAATGGTGTATATATATATGATATTGTGTGTTTGTATATAGATATATATCATATGCTTAATCATGATAATAAGAAAATGTTATTGATAACTAATAAGAATTAAAGGGACATGTTTCTATGGACACATGCCTCTTAATATCATATACATATGCATAGATAAGGTAACTTGAAAAAGATAGAAATCATGCAAGTACTATTACAAGTTACAACTAAGACAAAATGATCCTACTTTTACAAGGCGCATGGACTAAGATGAGTCAGAGTTGATAATATTGCAAAAGCAGAATGGGCTACTAAGAGGCTATTTGAACAAAGTGGTGGGTGCCATTGACTTGGATAATCTAGAGATTGCTCTTGTAGCAACATTAGAGAGAAAAGGGACATGAAAAATGAAGTTGGATCCATTTTGAGAAGCATGTCAGTAATGGTGTGACAATTTTGAGAAGAAGGGAGTGCAAATAATACAGGGTAATTTGAACATGTTCCACCATATTGAGTTAAGTGCTGACAAGTTGGTTTCCATTGTGAACCAAGATTTTGGGCTAATGGATGAATTACATACCTAGGCTAAAGACCTATAGGCTTTGAAAACAATAAAAGGTCAAAGGTATTGTATGCTAATGGAGCTATATGTGGCCAAGAAACATCTTTTAGTTTACATTGAATTCCCATCAATGATTGCGTCAGTAGAGTTAAGGAAGTGTTGCTCCTGATTTGATTGGTTTCCTACCTGATTCCTTCTGAGAATTTAATTCCCAAACATGTTGTTACTGTGTTTTATGCCCATTAGGAATTTCCCTTCGAGTTATTTGCTTTAATCTCTCATTACCTTATCTGTGTTATTTATTTTTATAACACTTGGTTAAAATAGGAATTCATATTGTTGCATCGATAAATTACATTCATCATAAAACAAAAAATACCAAAAATATATCTCTCTTTTGTGGTTACTTTTTTAAAACAACAACATATCAAATAGATTATCCAAAATTGGTTCAAACTAGCAAAAGCCTCCCTATGAACATACACATTTATCTTCAATTAAGTGGATTTAAGTAGGTTGCAAGACCACTTGGAACCTTCGAGTTGATCCTTGATCAGCTTTTGAAGAGAGAGTTTGAAAAGGATTCTTGTCATTCAACATCATGTAAAATGACAACTCAACAAAAGTTGCACTAGATGGAGGATGTGCAAACCATTCAAATAAGAAAAAAGAAGTTGTATTTGGAAATTTTGTAGTGTTTGGATGTTTAGAAAATTCTAATTCTATTAATTGTTAGAAGGTGCATAAGTATGTAGGTGTGCTATTTTGATGAGGTGCACTTCTCCAGAGGTGCACTTTTCACGAATTGTCTCAAGCTAGAAGATCCTAATCCAACATCTCCATTTCATCAAGCTTTAAGATCTTCAAATAGTCAATAAGAATTCTTAGAGCTTAGTCATTTTTGCAAAAGTCGAAGTGACAAAAAACTACAAAGAATTCTATCACTTCCATTCCAAATTTCATCTCTCTAGTTCCACCTCTAAAACTAATTGTACCTATCATTCCACCAAATCTTCCATCGATGGCCTTCTTTGCTAATGTAGTAAATTCACCAATTAACTTACAAGGTGCACTTAATGACCTTCCCAAGAATCGTAAGAAATTCTTCCCAAGGTTCATCTAAGGAGAAACATGAAAGTTGAAGACCATATTAAAGTCTTTAAAAAAATATGCAATCAAAAATAGGTTCAATAAGAGAATGTGGTCCTCTATTTTTTCCCATACTCATTGGGAGAAGTTTCCTTTAACTAATACATGAATTTCCACTAGGATGTATCCAAAATTAGGTTGTGTTTGAAAATTTATTCTTAGAATAATTTAAAACATTTGTTAACCAAGCTACGATACATCATCAGCTCATATCAATCAAGAGGGATCTAGTGGAGACCATTTTATGTTTCAATCATGGCTTTCACATGGCATACCACAAGTTGGAAACACTCTATACTATACTAGTTAAAGTTACAATCTAGATTTATCTCAATGATATGGACCATCTCACAACTATCTTCCTATAGAGACTACCTATTATAAATATTGACAAACTAGAAAAGGTATTCAAAGAAGCGAGTACTTTTGCTAAACAAGTCAATCCTAATGGAGGAGGATTGATGGTTCCAGCTCAAGCTACTACAATAGTACCAACAAATCCTACTGCAACACAAGTGATGCCTAGTTAATTCATTCCAATGAATCCAATTCTAGTATAATAGGTACTAGCTATACTAGTTCCAACCATAACTTATCCATGATATTGTTTTGGTTACACAACACTTGACCCATTTCAATTAGAAATGGGGACCCCCTACTTTATTTTTTTAGCTTTTTTGGGACCCTAGCCTAGGGTCTGGGTCATTTTGAGGTCTCACCTAGAGCCCTAGTTTATGTCCAAGTCCTGTTTGGGAGCCTTAATTGTCAAAAAGAAAAAAATATGACAAACGATAAGTCAAAATTGCAAAAAAATTGCACAACAGGCACACCTACTTGATGTGCCTATTACATATTGTGCCCCCCTGCCAAATATTTGAATTTTAAATACTGCTCGCCCAACGGCCACTTCCCTATTTAATGTTATTTTAAACATCCCCAGTAATATCGAAAAAATGAAATGAGCTAACTTCATATTTTTCTTTCCTTGGGCATTTCTATGTTCTGTGGGCCCGCAAGTCCCCATCGTTGGATCAATCTAAATCAGCAATTAGCGCTATGTTGTTATGAAAGGTTGCATGTTGTTTTACCATAGTGACATAGCACCTTCTTGCCACATGTCAGGTGGGTCCTCCCTTTTACCTTGTTGTTTCTTCGACGTTGAGTTTTGATCCATCCATGGTGGGCGCTATGGCGCTATCAAAAAATTGATGTTCCTCGCCATTAGCGACATAGTGCCCAGATGGAAAGTAATACTATGGCAATACAAAAGGAAGGTGGGTCCCAAGTATGCCCCATTAGATATCAATGATGAATTCTGTTAGATAGGTTGGCACATGGCCAGTTCTCATTAGTTGGTACACTGATAGATCGGATCCATCTTGCTCACTGTCAGATCTAAGGAAATCAAGGGTGGGTGCTATCACACTATGGAAAGGTACGAGGAAATTATCCATAGTGACATAGTGCCTCGGTGATGCATGGCACAAATGACATCATGGGCTTGCCTTTCTTCAAAGTGATATTACAACTCATCCTCAGTGGTGGTTGTCAGGTGGGTCATAAGTACAATGGTGGTTTTTCATTGGTCCATTCAGCGAACTCAGTGTGCAGCTATACAATTTTTTGATCACTGTAGATCTAAAGAAAATCCACGACAGGCACTATCTCATTATGGAAAGCTGCGAGGATGTTACGCATAGCGACATAACACCTTAGCGACACATAGTAGGGTGGGGCCAAGTGTTATGAAACTGTAGGGATGGTACTAGTTCGGGCCGAGTCGGATTTCAGGTGTGCTAAGCTATTTTGTGGGCCCAAAAGTTTTAAGGGAAAAGCACGGTAATATGGCGAGTCTTCACAATCGTCAGATTTAAGGATATCGACGGTGGGCACTATCTTACCATGGGAAAGTGCTCGGAGGATACACATATCGACACAGTGCCTCACTGACATGTATCTTAGTGGGTCCAATTAAGGCATTGATGATTAATGGCCAACAGTTAGTGTGACCGTCATAGTCAGAGTTTGAAAAGATGACACAACTAGTAATAAGAGATTGGTCAAAGCCGGGGAGACCCGCAAGGTGGCATAAAAGAAATGAGACTATTGGTCCACGTGGTACATTTTCATTGTGAGATTTAGCTGACTCACTGACTTTGATAATTCATGCACTAAGAAATGATAAGAAATCAGGTTTTGCCACGCGATTTGATCTTCGTGATCAATCCCGACCAACCCAGAATGAATGCAAAACCAAGAACACTCCACCTCTGATCCAATCCATCTTACTATTAGCTGCCCTCAAAAGTATACCAGATTTTATTAGTGAAACTTCTATCTCTCCCTCAGAACACATTCAAGAGGTTGCAAGTATCTGCAATATCCATGGTATTATAGAGGATGATGTTGCAGTTAGGCTCCTAGTCTCATCCTTGAAAGGAAAAGCACTATAATGGTATAGAGGTTTAGCTCATGGTTCTATAATAGATTGGGATGGATTAGGAGCAGGATTGTGCAAACATTTTGAGGATAAAAGTGACTATTTTCCATTTTTAGAGTAGTTAACTACTATAAAAAGAGCCCCCCATGAATTTATGACTGATTTTAATTATAGATTTCAAAAGACATGGGAAAGAACACCTACTTCAATGAAGCCTACCCCTGGTAATGCCTTCTTGCATTACCTTGGAGCTTTTAACAGTGATATTGTCACTACAATCCAAACTATGGGAGGAGATACCTTGCCTAATGCTTATGCCATAGAAATAAGGGTAGAAAATATATTGTTACAAGGAGGTAAGCTAGCTCCAAGGCCTCCTATGCCCTTCTTTCCTGATGTTCCAAATCATCAACCAGTAATGGCTCCCCTTCCCACAACTTCTACATCACAATCCCTTACTCCAGTCCCTCAAGCTTCCACATATTCAAATGGGATAGATGAAATCAAAGAGATGATGCAATCTCTAATGCAGAACATGGATAAAAGAGAAAAGAACCTAGAGAAAAGATTGCAAGATCATGGGAAGAAGCTGGAGGACAACTCCTCTATGATGCATAAAGTAAGCAACAAGGTGGTGACTTTAGAAAGATAGCAAGCTCAAGGTAGTAAGCCTCATCAATTGCAATATCAAACTCCAAGTAGTGGTAGGCCTCCAAATCCTAATCATTGGAACAATTCTTTTGATCAGAGTAGGTAGGGTGGCCATGCTTCAACTTCAAATGTAAACCAAAGTAGGGCCATAGTCCCTCAAAACAATATGGCTCAAGATCAAGATTTTTGTCCCTCCTATAACTACTCCTATGCCTATTGTATGTGTCAAAAGGCTGAATTGTTTATGGCTTTGATAGTCTAAGAGCCTGCAATATAACCATAATACAAGGAGGACCAATTTAAAGATGCCTCAGTTATGCAAATATAAGGTGATTGCTCTTTTATGAATTATCAAATGGAGGAGCATTGTAATGTAAACTAGGATTCAATTTCTCATAACACTAGAAGAAAAAGAAGAGCTATGGAAGATGCTATCCCTCCTCCTAAGCATGCCTCAACTTCAAATGCAATATCTCATGAGCAAGAAGCAAATAATCAATCAAGTACCTTTCAGTAGCAAAGGAAAAATCATGGCAGAAAAGATACAAGTGATCCTCAGGTTATTCTCTCTCAACCTCATACAATTGCAGCTCCCAAAGCCCCTACCAAAGCACCTGCTATACCATTTAGTGTGGTAGAGAAAATGAAGAAGACAAATGTGAATATCCTCATGTGGGATGATGTTGCTACTGTACCCATGCAAAAGATGTTGCTGCAATAGGAATTGGAAAGAATTGAACCAAAGGATCAGACACTTAGCATGAAAAGTGCCACAAGCCTAGTACAACCATCAAGGGAGGTAGAAACAAGTAAAAAGGTTAGACCTCCTCCATTCTATGTTTCTCTGATTATAGGGGGAAAACTAGGGCCATGATTGCATGATTGATTCAGGGGCTAGCAGTTTAGTGATGCCTAGACGTGTTGCTGATGCTTTGGGAATGAAATATGAGCCAATTTTTAGGGATGTATTATAGTTGGATGGTAGTACTATCAATACTTTAGGGATCCTTAGGAATGTGGAGATGGCCTTACATGCATGCCCTGGTTGTACTATAACCTAAGATATCTCTGTTGCTGATGTCAAGCCATATTTTGCCATCTGTTTATCAAGAGACTTTACTGCCCAAATAGGTGGTTTCCTATATTTTGATTGGTCATCTATGTCTTTTAAGATGAGATATGGAGCTAATGCTTCAATCAAAGTAGAGCCTCAAGCCCTCCATCATACTAAACCCTACACCCCCAACCCCATCAACATGAATTGCCCTATCTTGGAGATGGATGAGAATGACATAGTGAATGAGTCCACCACTTCCCTAGCAGAGATACCTAATTTTTTCTTGGATGAATGGGATGATGCATATCAATTTGATTCTACATCAGAAACTCTTGAGATAGGCCTCAGTACATATTGTATATTAGAGAAAGATTCTCTAGTTCCCAATCTTGTGGGTACTATAGAAGATATGAGTGGGATATGGAGTATGTACTTTGATGGATCAAGGAATAAATATGGATTAGGGGCTGGTGTGATGTTGATTTCTCCTGCACAAGTAAGCTACTAGTTCTCCTTTAGGCTCCAATTTAGTTACACTAATAATGTTGCCAAGTATGAATCCTTGATTCAAGGTCTCCTACTTGCTCAAGAAAGAAGAATTCAAGCCTTAAGGGTGTATGGAGATAGTGAGTTGGTAGTTAATCAAGTGAGAAATTAGAATAGCACCAAGAATGGCTTGCTCAAGTCTTATAAAAATAGGGTATGGGATTTGCTTGAGGGTTTCAATGCATTTAATATTCAAAGCATCCCTAGAAAAGAAAATCGGCATGCTAATAGACTTGCAACAATAGGTGCATCTTATGATGTGCCAGGGAATCTTGAGGAGGAGAAGAAGCAACAAATCAGAGTGTTAGTAAGGCCTGCCATCTTTGATAATAATACCCATTGGTAAGTGTTTGAGTTGAATGAGAAAATTGTGAGTTTCTTTTAGAATGAGGCAGAAATTTCAGAGAGAAATCAATCAAGACTACAGGATCAGTATGGTGATCAAATCATTAATCTCAGCTCTAACAAGCTGCGTAAAGGTCTCATTGCCTTAGAGAATGTTTTTAATCCTGATGATCAAACAAGAGGCAAGGCCATGAACCTAGTTGCTGATGAAGGTGACTACACTCTAGTCATGGTTGCTGATGGAAAATCCTTGAACATGGAGAAGGTATGTTATGAAATTGAACAAGAAAATTTTATTCACCTATGTCAAGAATTTAATGATTTATTTTCTTGGACATAAGATGAATTAAGGGGATTTGACCCAAGGTTGTTTTAGCATACCATAGATTTAATTAATGATATAAAACCAATAAGACAAAAATAAAGACCAGTGAATCCTAAGATTGAACCCTTAATGAGAAAGGAGCTATCCAAATTGATTGAGGCCCACATAATTTTCCCTATCAAACACTCATCATGGTTAGCAAACCTTGTCCCTGTGAGGAAGACGAATGGAGAAATTAGATTGTGTGTGGACTTTAGGAACCTTAACCAAGATTCCCTTAAAGATCACCATCCTCTCCCTTCTATGGAGCAAATTTTGTCCAAGGTCAGCGGTTCAAAGAGATTCTCATTTCTTGATGGATTTTCTGGCTACAATCAAGTGCTGGTTAAAGAGTCTGATAGGTACAAGACTACATTTACCACTGAATGGGGTACCTATGCTTATTGTAAAATGCCATTTGGGCTAACCAATGCAGGTGCTACATTTCAGAAGGCAATGGAGATGGCCTTCAAAAGATTGATTGACAAGTTTGTCTTAGTTTACCTTGATGATATCATAGTGTATTCAAAGGATGTAGAAGATCATTTGGATCATCTAAGATAGGTATTCCTAAGATGCAGAGAGTTTGGGGTTTCCCTTAACCTAGGCAAGTGTTCTTTGCTACTAACCAAGGAAAATTATTAGGACATATTGTATCTAAGGATGGCTTAACCATTGATCTAGAGAGAACAAAAACAATACTTGCCCTTCCTCTTCCTAAACACAAGAAAGGGCTGTAAAGTTTCTTAAGTAGGATAAATTTTGTGAGAAGATTTATCCCTAATCTTGCTACCATCATGAAACCTCTTACAACTATGCTCAAGAAAGGTATGGTCTTTGCATGGACCAATGAAGGGAAGAATTTTTTTGAAGAGATCAAGATAGCCATAGCTTCAGCCCCTACTCTCATGAATCCAAATTTTGAGAAAGATTTCATCCTTTATACCCTAGGTGGTGAGTCAAGCATTTCTGCTTTCCTAACTCAAAGAAATGATAAAGGTGAAGAGCAACCCATAGCCTTCTTTAGTGAAGGGCTTAAATAATATGAAGATAAATACAACTATGTAGAGAAGCAAGCCCTTGCAATCATCAGAGTTTTAAAGAAATTTAGACACCTCCTACCTCATAATAAAATTCATTTATTAGTACCCCATGTCATTATGAAGGATTTCCTTTTGAGCAAAGATATTAGTGAGAAAAGAGCTAGCTAGATTACTAAAGTGATGGAATATGATATTGACATTTAGATTACCAAGCTGGTAAGAGGGAGGGGGTTGTGTAAACAGATGTTATCATCTCAAGAACTTGATGAGGAAGCTGCTATGATACTGATAGAGCAACAAGAGGTAAGGAATGGTGACCCAAGGAATTGGATAGATGAGATGAAGAGTTTCTTATTAGGGAATGGATACCCTCAAGGATTAGATAGAACTAAAAGGAGACAGTAAAGATTATAGTCAATTCCTTATGTCATAATTGTTGGTATCCTTTTTAGGAAAGATTTTAATGGATCCCTATTAAGATGCCTTGATATAAACCAAGCTGAAAGAATAGTCAAAGAGCTTCATGATGGTCCTGATGGTGGCCATTTCTCAGCAAGGACAATTGCATTGAAGATCACGAGGGCTAGTTATTATTGGCCATCTCTGTTTCATGATTGTAATAAATATGTGAGGAAGTGTGAGAAATGTGCCTTCTTCTCTAGCAAACAAAGACTTGCAGCTCTTCCCCTTCATCTTATTCAAGTGGACTAGCCTTTTGCTCAATGGGGATTGGATTTCATAGCCATATCACTCCTCCTTCTAATTCAGGTCACAAGTGGATTTTAGCTACTACAGATTACTTCACCAGATGGATAGAGGAAATTGCATTGAAGGATGTCACTGAATCTTTAGTTGTTGAGTTCTTTGATGGAATTGTGACCAAGTTTGGTGCCCCTTTAACCATTATTTTAGAGAATGCAAAGTCTTTTGTTGGAGCTCAAATTTGTGCATGGGCAGTGGATCATAATATCTATTTGAGCACATCCTCAAATTACTATCCTCAGGGTAATGGTTTGGCTGAGTCATCCAACAAGAACTTGATTAGAATCATGAAAAGGACAATAGAAGATAACCAGAGGTGTTGGCATAAAAAACTAAAGACTGCACTGTGGGCTGATAGAATAATGCCTAAAAGGTCAATAGGGAATTCACCATTCATGTTGGTATATGGCAGAGAAGCAAGGCTTCCAATTTCATTAGAGTTCCCATCCCTAGAGCTAGCTCATCAGCTAGAGTTGATTGAAGATGATGCCATGATAGTAAGAATGGCAGAGCTGATGAAGTTGGAAGAAAAGAGAAATAAAGCTATGCAGACCCTAGAGACACACCAGCAGTAGGTAAAAAAGAGTTTTGACATGAAGGCTAGGGCCAAAATCTTTAGGGAGGGAGATTTGGTTCTAAAATGGGATGTAGATAGGGCAAAACTAGGAAAACACTCAAATTTTGATGCATTATGGAGTGGTCCCTATTTGATTATCAGTTGCAACCAGACCAATGCTTTTCAGTTAAGCAAGCCTGATGGTGAGATTTTTCCCATCCCAGTCAATGGGATCTATCTCAAGCAATGTTTTTGATGAGGGTTTGAGATTCCATGTACATAGTTAGCTTAGTTTCTATTTCATTTGTTCCCTAATTTTCCAAGAAGTGCACAAGCATAGGATTGTCTCCGTGAGATAGCCAATTTTCTCAAAGTTTTGAAGGTTGCAGAAAGAGGCTTTGGTCTCTGGTTCCAGTTGCAGAGACATGAGTTTCAAGGGTTTTCCTCTTAGAGGTAGGGTTAGGGTTTCACAGTATACACAAGATCTACATATTTTGACTCTGTAGCCCAATGGATGCTTTAGGACACTGGTCTTATGCATAGCAGGCTAGCATCCCCTGTGAGTCGCCAGAAATGTTACATATTGTGCCCCCCCACCAAATATTTGAATTTTAAATACTGCCCACCCAACGGCCACTTCCCTGTTTAATGTTATTTTAAACATCCCCAGGAATATCAAAAAAATTAAATGATCTAACCTTGTATTTTTCTTTCCCTATGCATTTCTATGTTTTGTGGGCCAGCAAGTCCCCATCGTTGGATCAATCTAAATTAATGGTTGGTGCTATGTCATTATGGAAGGTTGCATGTTATTTTTCCATAGCGACATGGTGCCTTCTCGCTACGTGTCAGGTGGGTCCTCCCTTTTACCTTGTTGTTTCTCTAGCATTGGGTTTTGTTCCATCCGTGGTGGGTGCTATGGCACTATCAAAAAGTTGACGTTCCTCGCTGTTAGCGACATAGCACCCATACAAAAAGTGATACTGTAGCAACATCAAAAGGAAGGTGAGTCCCAAGTATGCCTCATCAGATATAAATGATGAATTTTGTCAGACAGGTTGGCACATGGCTAGTTCTTATTGGTTGGTACACTGACAGATCAGATCCATCTTGCTCATTGTCAGATCTAAGGAAATCAAGGGTGGGCGCTATCTCGCTATGGAAAGCTACGAGGAAATTATCCATAGTGACATAGCACCTTGGTGATGCGTGGCACAGATGACATCATGGGCTCACCTTTCTCCAAAGTGATATTACAGCTCGTCCTCAGTGGCAGTTGTTAGTTGGGTCATAAGTATAATGGTGGTTTTTCATTGATCCATTCAGCCAACTCAATGTATAGTTGTACAATTTTGTTGATCACCGTAGATCTAAAGAAAATCCACAGTAGGTGCTATCTCGCTATGGAAAGCTGGGAGGATGTTATGCATAGTGACATAGCACCTCAGTGACATGTAGCCGGGTGGGGCTGAGTGTTATGAATCTATAGGGATGGTACCAATTCAGGCCGAGTCAAATGCTAGGTGTGCTAAGGTGTTTCGTGGGCCTAGAAGTTTTAAGGGCAAAGTGTGGTAATATGACAAGTCTTCACGATCGTCAGATCTAAGGATATCAACGGTGAACGCTATCTAACCATGGGAAAGTGCTCAAAGAATATGCATAGTGACATAGCACCTCACTAACATGTGTCTCAGTGGGTCTAGTTAAGGCATTGATGATTAACAGTCAACAATTAGTGTGACCATTGCAATCAGAGTTTGAAAAGATGGTGCAACTAGTAATGAGAGATTGGTCAAATTCGGGGAGACCCCCAAGGTGGCATAAAGAAATGAGACTATTGGTCCATGTGGTGCATTTTCATTGTGAGATTCAGCTAACTTGCTGACTCTACTGATTCATGCACCAAGAAATGATAAGAAATCAAGTTTTGCCATGCGATTTGATCTTCGTGATCAATCCCAACCAACCCAGAATGAATGCAAAATGAGGAAGAACACTCCACCTCTGATCCAATCCATCTACCTAGTTAGAATGGCTTAAATGGTGCTATTTCTTTCTTCTCAAGGCATTATTTGACACAGAGGGCCAGATATCATTGTGTCTGGATTTGTATCCATATTAGATTTTCTTCATGATTGTTCTCTATAGGACTTAATGGAAAGTTGTTGCAAAGTAATTACAGTTGGAGGAAATCTTAGTTATGCCTGAGCTATAAAGGTAAAGTTTTATGAATTTTGTATGGTTGACCTTTCTCTGTTTTCTCTGTTATTGCTCTGCATATTCTCAGTGTAAATTCCCCTGTGCCTCTAAACTACATGATTTTTGTCTTATCTCCTTCAACTATTGGTATGAAAGTGCGAGAATTCTTTTCCTCTTATTGGTGTTTTGTAGTGGTCTATGATCTGCATGACTGTATCTCCTTGGCCTATGAATGATAATATAAGAAAATCTCTCTTTCCTTGTGTCATTCATCTTGGTCTTCTAATCTACATGTGATTATCAGATTAAAGCAAGTCTGGATGTGTATATCCTTAGTTTCATTCTAGTTCAATAGTGCATATATGGGTAGAGATTGGTCTGAACACTCTATTTTGGTGCATCACCTCTTTAGATTAGATTAGGTAGATTTTCTTTCGTGCTCTCCTTCTCCCTTTTCCTCTCCAAGAGTAGTTAGGTGCATCCTAATAGTGAGAGGAAGCCAGCCTTCTTTGGAGACTCAACCTCATAGTTCAAGTCCTACAACTTGGAGGTTGTTTCCATGTTTCACTAGGTTCTCCTCATGCATAGGATTTGGACAAGGGTGCATACCTAAGTGACAACAGTGCCTACTACACCAAACTCATATGAGGTGGTGTGGTGCATATACATGCACAATTACATAGTTGCACACCTGCACACTTGTGCAATTGTGCCAGAAGTCCTGTCATATTTATAGGAGGGGTCGACTTCCTCCTTGCTTTGCTTTGGTGCATTTCATCCACTTTGAGTTCTCTGAAGCTACAATTGTCCCCTCCCCAAGGTGCACCTTCCCCTGCTCTGCATAACCTATGCATGACACATATAAGAAAAAAAAATATAAAGGATTGGTTCACATCAGTGCTCCTTCCTGAGTGCACTGATGTGCACTAATCCCTTCACTTAGGAAATTTAAAAAACTATAAAATTTTTGCAAAGTCTCAACCTTAGGTTGGGTGTGCATTAACACACCTTCCCAAGTGTGTCGATGTGCACCCATTTTCTCTAAAACAACTGCCAAAAAATTAAACAAGTTTTAAACTACCTTTTGGTGCATAGTGTATATGAGCAATGTTAGTATGCTAATAGAAACCAAATTTAAATAAAGCTTCTACAAACTAAAAAAAATTCATAAACTTCAAGATAGACTAAGATGAGCTCTCAATTGAGAATATGAGCCATTAATGGGCTCTCTCAATGAGAAGCTCTCTTGTTGAGTAGCTTTGTCTAAATAGATAGGATGTATGCTCAAGCTTTATGCTTCAAAAAGGGCTTCAAATGGAGTTGGAATTTGGGTGTGAGTGTATGGTTTTGATGTAAAATGGCTTCTTAAATTGACATTATGACTTTACTTCATGGATTGTGTTATTTTGCAAAGGGGAAGGATCCAATTTATAGGCAAGAGGCTTGAGGGATTGAGGACTAAGATGCATGGATGGGAAAAAGCTCATGGAGGGCTCAGATTGCATGAGAGGAGAGCACATGGATTGTGCTTCCTTACAACCAATCAGGGAGTGACACATGTCACAGGGTGAGAGGATGGAGGAAAGGGGAAGGATGAGTCAACAAAGGAGGCTCAAGGGATAAAATCTTCATAAAGACCCTCATAATGGCTTGTAAGAGCAATAAAAGGGCTTGGAAGAGTCATTTATGGCCTAGTGGGCTTCATAAAGTTTTATGGTTGAGATATTTTGAGGGAGATGAGAGAAATTTTGACTTGGGCTTGATTAGGAAGGTTTTAAGCTTGCTTAGGCTTGTGCAAATGATTAGAGGATGGATTAGGATGGTTTAGGATTAGCTTAGGGATAGGCAAGTGGATGGCATTTAATGAGGGTGGGTGAAGGACGAGATATTTGTTAACTTTGGCTTGGGTTAGTAAGTCTTAACCCATGTTTAGGGAATGTGACAAGGTTAGGAGGGGATTAGGATTAGGTTTAAAGACATCTTCTAGAAGAGTCTAGACTTTGGATGAGGATAAAGACTTTCTAGAATAGTCTAGAATTTCCTAGGATGAGGATGAAGACTTCCTAGAAGAGTCTAGAACTTCTTAGGATAAGGATAAATTAGATTTTTAGGAAATAAATAAAGTTTTATTTATTTCAAGGGTTTGGGTTGAGGAGATATTTATTAAAACTTTTTTAATAAACATGAGGATTAATATTTAATCTTAATTAAATATTTTGAGTTGGGATTAGGGGTAGGAAATGATGGGATTAGCCTTTAATCAAAATTAAAGAAGGATTAGAAGATTTTGTAAGAGGTTAGTGGTCTTAAGGAAATTGGCCAAGTTTTGGGCAAAAAATAAATTTTTTATTTAGTTTGGGTTTTTTGGTCAATTTATTAATTAAATAATTAATAAATAAGGAAATAATGTTTAAATAAGATTTAAACATTTTTGGGAGGGATTCCTTAATTAAATATTTCTAGTTAAGATAAATGGATTTAATGGCATAAAAATAAATAAATAAATTAAATAATTAATTAATTAATAAATGATGATGTCATCAGGAATTTTTCAGAAAATAAAAATACTTTATTTTCTAAAGGTTTTTTGGTGTCTACACACAGTAGCACACCTAGTGAGGTGTGCTACTACACACTTAAAAACATGAATAAATAAAAAGGGTTTTATGCATCAGACACACCTATTAGGTGTGCCTAGTGCACCAATCCTGTTTATAAACGATTTTTTTAATAAAGTTTTAATATAGTTTTTTGGGTTTTTTGAGCAATCAATTTTTTGGATTATTGTCTAACTCAGTTCTAGGGTTTAATTTATTCATTGTTTCCTCAATTGTAAATTAATGAGTTTCTTTTTGTACAAATATAATGGCCTCCTCTTCATCTTTTTTGGGTGAGAAAATGGCACCAAAACTCGTGGTCTTTGAGTTCCAAGGCATTTCGACGAAGTCAAGGTTCCAAGATGACAACTCAGATATTAGGGATATGGATTTAGGACATAATGATTTGGGAGAGTTTCTAAATATATGCAATAAACCTATAGAGAGGTCACAAATGATTTCTACACTCATTTGATCAAGACTTGTCAACACAACATCACAACTAGTGTTGGTACAATCTTCGAAACTCATTGTGACACTTGTAGAACACTTTGTCCCTAAGAAAAGGGTTGTGAAGAGCATAACAAGAGAAATTGTCCTTGATCTACAACCAAAGAATATTGAGAAATCATTTCATCTCTCAAAGGTAGATCAATTCATTAGGCTCCCCTATGAATAGGCAAAAAGGTGGTATAGAGAACATATCAAGGAGGCCACTGAGGTCATTCAATCATCCTACCTCATAGAAAAGACTCCTTTGGGAAAGAAGACTGGCAAAGTTGATATGACCAAAGGGTATGTGATATAAGACAATGGATACTTGATCATAATATTGAGTAGAGTCATGGGTTTACCCATAGTTGGACATCTAAACATCTTCATGGTGCACTTTATTGAAAATATAAAGAAAGCGAAAATGCCACTAGACTAGGCTTCTACTCTTAGTTAGAATTTGTGTGAACAGTTGATGGTGGCTAAGAACAATAGGATGTTTTATATGACATCATATTTGGAGTACTTATTGGCTATACGAGTGACAGACTATCCAGGGCTATACAAGAGAGGCAACATATCCATATATTGTCTATCCTTAGCTTGTAAAGAAGAGGCTCTTAGAGCAAACAAAAGAATATAGAATTGTGAATGATGCCTTCATATTCACTATAATTTGATTCATAGAAGGAGATTATGTGAAGAGATTATCAGATGATGCAATGGCACATATTCCATTGGTTAGGGCTTATTACATTTACTTCAGGACATTTATATAGCTAAGGGTAGTAGGTACAACCATTAATCCTAAGAAGCTCCCAAGGTATCCTAGTGATAGACTTGTTCTCCTAGAGATCTCCCAACAACTCTTGTCTGCATATGATAGAGTTAGAAGGAAACATAAAACATGTTGGAGGTGGCCTATGATGATAGGACCTTTCCAGGTCAGTTGATACCAAGATATCTCTTCTTTTGAATGTGAATGGGATCAATATCCCTTAGAAGTGTATGATTATCCATGACCATGTTTTGATAACATCAAGAGAGTATAGTATTTGGCGGGTGAAACATTCCAGCATGAAGAGGCTATTGAGGATCATTGGATTAACACAACAAATGATTATGATATCTAAATAAGGGATTATTGTAGGATGACTTTGTACCTGGTAGAGAAGACCCTAAAGATAAAGATTCCATTAAAGATACTACAACAAGACTTAGAGTAGTTTCTTGATCCTTTGTTCAACAGGAACAAGATTGGTGATAGGCCTATTATGAATGTTGAGGTTGATAGGGAGGAGAATTAGGATATCAACCATAGAGCAAGGCATGTCATTAAAATAACAAAAGATTAGATTAAGAAACCATTTAATCTTGATCAAATTCTTGAAATGGTGATCTTTCATGCACAAGCCGCTTAACCAAAGGTAGAGGGAAGAAAGTCACCATCCCTACCTTTTTAGTTTAGTCACTAGTAAGGCTGAAAATGTTACACCTCTTGGTAGACCAGTTGGATATTATCAACCTCAAAAGGGTAGAGGAAGGGGCGAGAGGAAAAGAAGCTCTCTTCAGAGAGTTGAACCTAAAGAAGGTGAAATACTGACACCTCCACAAGGAGAAGAAAATTTACAAGGGCCAAAAGATACAATAAATCCACAAGTCCATGTTGATACTCAAGTGCCACTAGCTTCACCAAGCCAAACTGAGATAGAGGTTGAGATTCAAGAGGTCTCCACACCTTGTCAAGCAAAACAGGCATCTCCTTTAGCCCCCCCCCCCCCCAAAAAAAAAGATTAAGACTCTAGTGAAAAGGAGACAAAAGGTGACCAAGAAGGTGATCCCTTTCCCATCCATCCTTGAACCTATTCCAAAAGAGGGAGAAGAAGAAAATGAGGAGGATGAAGAAGATAATTTTCCACTAAGTTAGAGAACCAGGCTATCTAGAGCCACAGAGTAGGAACAGAGAAGAAGTTCTATGACTACACCTCCATTAATTCTAGATTAACCTTTGCAAACTACTACATCAAAGGATGAGATGCAAAAATGGATTGATGAGTAGTATGTAGAGGGAATTGATGTCTTTAAGATGTCAGATTTTGACTTTATGCCTGTAGGTATTGAGTTGGTTGCTGATAAGATCCAAGATATGCCAACTAATCAACCTCAACAAGAGGATTGGACTCAGATGCCCCTCAAGTGACAAGGACTTGAAATGGTCCCCTCATCCTAATTACATGTTACATATTTTGTGTTGATAAGGGATTGGCTAACTCTCTTCCTCCAAGAATAAAAATTGAATAGGTTCAAGTAGAACTAGAAGAGGAACCACAACAAGTACCGAATAATGAAGTGTTAGAAGAGGGACAAATAGGTGAACAAGCTCAACAAACTTCCCAAGACACTAAGGTGAGAACTGTGGGCTCCACTAATACAAGGATTGTAGATGAGGAGCCTTCACAAAGGGAAAAGAACTCAGAGAGAAACAATGAGGGTAGGAGTATGGTAGAGAAAACTCCTTCATCCTCAAAAGGAAAGTCACTAGTGCAGAATGTTCTAAGGTGGCTCCAAAAAGAAGTAATAAAAAACAAGAAGCAATAGGTCACTACCAAAGAGCAAGATAGAGTGGAACTAATTGAAGTATTGACGAAACCTATTCACCTCCTAAGGAAGCATAACCATTAGCCTTCATTATGAGTGATTCGAATTAGGACATTTTTGCCCATGTAGCTCTTCCTCCTTTGCAATCAAATGTTGAAGAACTAACTCCATGAGATTATCAGATTCAGGAGGTCATGCTTGGAAAGCCCACCTTGGAAACAAGAAAGTTGATGGTCACTATAGGGATGAAGGAAGTTTTTTGGTGCTTGGAATAGGATGGGGCAAACTTAATAACACTTTGATGCTAGAATAAAATCCTAAAATGATATTTAAGCAAAATTGTTGGCCCATTGGACCCATCCAACCCCAAGGAGACTCTAAATGAAACAATTGAAAGGAGAGATGGGGGCGGTGAGATTGGATCCATTTTTGAATGCCTATTAGCAATGGCAAGAATGTTTAGAGGACAAAAGTCTACTTATCATCCAAGGGAATCTTAAACTACTACATGTTATGTAGGAGAATGTAGATAAAGTGGTAGCAATTTTGAATCAAGATTTTGGTCTTATGGATGAGGTACATATCTGGGGAAAGGATCTATAGGTATTATGGGCAATAAAAGGCTAAAGGTATAAGATGATCATGGATGTATATATGAAAGAGGAGTTAGATTTAATTGATGATTGGATAGAGAAGATAGTAGATAGCAATACAGTAATGGAATCATTATATGTGGACATCCACCAGCTCAAGGACCAAGCCCAAGAGAAAGTTTTGGAAGTTGAGAAACACTATAGTGATGCATGCGTAGACATTTTTGAAGACCATGCATGAGAGAAATTGATACCAGTAGAGGTGGTAGTTTAGAGATTCAAGAAGATTATTGATGAAGATTCTACTAATGAAGATATTCGGAAAGCATTTAGGACGGAAGAAGCTTTGTTAGAGCTAGATACTAAACTTAGGGATTTTGCTGAAACCCATACAAAGGTAGATAATTATAGATAGAAAGTCAAAGATAAATATAATGCCTTAGATTTATTGGATGTGGTACAGGTCACTAAGATAATAGAGAAATTCAATGGCAAACACCTAGAAATAGCTTTGGTATGAAGGGGGACAAGATCTAGAAGCCAGAATTTCATTTTTAACACAGTGAAATTTTACATTTTTGGACCCTTGAGGTGCGCTACAACGCCAAGTGCACTACTGTGGTTTTTGGCAACAATGTTTTAGAATAATTTTGGATGAGTTAGAGGTGCATTGGTGTACTAGGTGTACTTTCTTCCAAGGTGCACTTTTCTAGAGGTACATTGATAGTTATTTGGTAGTTCAAAAATTAGAGCTTTCTATGCACCAGAAACACATTTTGACAGTAGTTTAACTCTGGTAGATGCCTAATGAAGATTGAACTTCTAGACACTACTACATCAATTGAAGGCTCTCTTTTTTTTTGTAACTTCTTTTTTTTATGACATGTAAAGGCTCATGCATCCAATAAATGATGTAAAAAAGGACGGAGTCCTACTAAGCACTAGTTAGATAGTTAGTTTGTATATAATTAGTTTTTTTTATTAAATTAGAAGCATATAAAGGATGAAGTCCTACTAAGCACTAGTTAGATAGTTAGTTTGTACATAATTAGTTTTTTTTTGTTAAATTAGAAGCATATGATTGCATGAAGATATCTCTAACTCTCAACACAAATTGAGGAGATGATTTATTTTAAATATGGGATTGTATAATGTAATCAAGGCCACCATTATTTTGCAATAATATATGCTTTTGGTGCTCACATTTGGAGTGTAGTGATTCTTGCCTAAGTGTGTCATAGTTTTGTGAATGTATGTTGATGGAATTGTGATTGAGACAAAAGTTTATTGCATTATTTTTGGTTGTGCAATCTTTTAATTTTGGTGTTTGCTACAGTTTTAAAAATTCTATTGACATATCTAGTTTGAGAAGAGATCACCCATTTTGTTCCTACATAACTTTTTGTCTCGCAGGAGCGCACTTTCTATGGCCTTGTGATTTGATGAAAAGAGAAAAATCTTATGGTTATTGAATTTACATCAATGATTGCATTAGTGGAATTAAGGAAGTGCTGCTCCTACTTTAATTGGTTACCTATTGATTTCTTTGAAAGCTTAACTCGCAGATGTGTTGCTTTCCATAGCTTATGTTCGATAGGTTTTATTTTCATTTTATTTGCTTAATTTTCTTGTTATACCTTATCTTAGTTATTTTATTTATTAACCCCTTGATAAATTAGGAATTCATATTAGTTGAATTATTAGATTGCATTTATTAAAAACTTGAAAAAATACAAAAACATAGTTCTTTTTGCATGTTTTCTTTTTGAAGTAGCGAATAGATTGAACATATTATCCAAAGTTATTAGAATCAGCAAAGGCCTCCTCATGAGAAAACACATTTATCTTCAACTAAGTAGATTCTAGTAGGTCACAAGATTGCTCAAAACTTTGGAGTTGATCCCCAAGATTGATTTTTCAAGAGAGGAGTTTGAAAAGATTCTTGTTGTTAAGCATCGTGCAGCATGACAACACAATAGAAGTGGTGCTAGAAGGATGACCTTTTAAAATTTTAGAATAGAAGAATTTTTTTTTCCTAAATTTCAAAATTTTGCACTTTTTACAAGTTCAAAATATTTTCCAATTTTTTGAGAAATTCAAGTGCACTGTTGTGCCTGTTGTGCTAGTGCCCTAAATTCTGAGGTGCGCCTTATTTTGTGAGAAAGTATACTTCTACAGAGGTGTTATTTTTTGAAAATTGATGCAAACTAGAGAGTTTTGATCTAGAATCCCCATTTCATTAAGCTCTAAGATCTTTGCCAAGTGCACACGAGTTCCTCGAGCTTAGCCATTTTTGCAAGCCCTGTACTGACAAAGGAATACTTGCATTCAACCACTTCCATTTAACATTTCATTATCTTCTTCAACTCTACCTCCACAACAATGACCTGGTGGGCCACCAAATATTCCAGTAGTTCAACCTCCACAACAACCACCCTTAGGTCTGCCAAATCTTCCAATGGCATTTTTTGCAAACATTGTAGACTCATCAATCAACTTGTGAGGTGTACTCAATGACCTTCCTAAGAATCCTGAGGAGTTTTTCCCAAGGTTCATTTATGAAGAAACACAAACTACTGAAGATCACATCAAAGTATTCAAAGAAGTTTGCAACTGAATGCAGATTGCTAACGAGAATGTGGTTCTTCATTTATTCCCCTACTCTTTGAGGGAAGTTGCCTTTAATTAGTATGCCAATTTTCCACCTAGATGTATTAGAGATTGGGATACTTTCAAAAAATTGTTCCTAAAACAATTCAAAACTTTTATCAACCCAGCCATGATACATTAACAATTCATATCAATCAAAAAGGATCCAGCTGAGGCAGTGTCATGTTTCAACCATCACTTTCACATGGCATACTGCAAGTTGGAAATGCCATACACTATACTAGTTGAAGCTGCTATTTAGATTTATCTAAATGCTATGGACCATCTCCCTGCTATTTTTTAAAGAAGACTTCTAGCAATCGACATCGACACATTGGACAAAGTCTTCACAGAAGTGATTAACTTCACTAAGCAAGCCAATCCTAATGGATGAGGATTGATGCTTCCAGCTCAAGCTATCACTACGATGCCAACATACCCTATGAGAGTACCCACGATGCCTAGTCAATTCATACCTATGAATCTAGTTCCATTACAATAGGCACATACCCTACAAAATGATGCTCTAACATATCCAAGGTATGAACCTCCAAAAGTCACCTTCTTTGAGCAAAACACAACAATTTTCATTGAAGTACACAATAGCTTTGATTCTAAATTTGGTCAGATGAAAATGATGATGTCACAAATGAACAATGAAGTGACTTGTCTAAGGTTGTCACAAGGACAAAATAAAAACTTTCAAAGAAACAATGCTGCATAACAACAATTATGGCCAAAATTATAACCGAAATTTCAATGGAAACAACAATAATGAGAACAATAATGTAGGAAAGAATAATGGAAGGGAAAAGTTTAATCCTTCTGATCATAATAATGGATTCCAAAGACAAAACTAAGAGTGGAACACTCATCTAAATAATGGAAGCATTCCTACAGAAAATAACAACAACAATGTTTAGTATACAAATATCAATCAGTATGATGATGGTGAAAATAATCTAACAATGATGGTATGCACTATAATGGAAATCAAGAAATGACTTAGAATTCACAAGTGAATGACAATGCTCCTCTTGTAAAATTTAATGCTATGCTATTAGAATCCTCTAATTCTACACAAGATGTACAGGTAGGAAAACTAGCCAATGAAGAATTCTCATTTTCGTTTAGCTAGGAGCTAGACCTTCATCCTGAAGAGATGTTTTCTTTTTGCAATGACAATCAAAATACATACAATTTGAGAAGTATAAAAGAACCTATGACAGATGGAATTCCTCCAACATTACAACCAACTCCTCTTGACCCAAGAGTGAGTAATAATAAGGTACCAATTAGGCCACCATATCGAGGATAACAAAATTAGAATCAAGTGAATGTACCAACAATATTGAAAAATCCTGCTTGGTCTACTAAACTGTGTAATGTAGTAGAAGATTTGAAACAAATTAAGGCCAAAGTGTCCATTTTCAACATGCTGTAAAATTGTCCACAATAATGAGAAGTGCTCATGAAGACTCTAGATCATAAAAAGACACCCCATAACATGAATACTATCCCTCAAAAGACAATATCTCAATAGGTTGACACTTTGGAGGCAATGGGAACTATGTTTAAGGTGCCTCTATTTTTTCTTAGGATCATGATATATGGGAAGAATCTTCACAATTGCCTAATTGATTCAAAAGCCTCATGTAATGTCATGCCACTATCAATAGCACAAAGGTTAGGAGTCAGTCCTCAACCTTCCAATCAGATAGTGATACAACTAGATAAAACAAAGGTAAAAGTCATTTGTCTATTGAAAAATGTTTGAATATAGTTGATAGTCAACCCTAAGATTCAAGATATCATTGATATATGTGTGGTTGATATTCTAGAGACATTTGGATTATTTCTAATCAGAGAATGGATGAAATGCCTAAGTGGATGGTTCTCTACAGATTTTACTCAGCTATGGTTACCATGGAAGGTGTTGAACAATAAAATCAAGATAGATACAGAGCTAAAGTTGAAAAAAATGATT
Organism: Cupressus sempervirens; assembly: GCA_028749045.1. NCBI lineage: Eukaryota > Viridiplantae > Streptophyta > Pinopsida > Cupressales > Cupressaceae > Cupressus > Cupressus sempervirens. The sequence continues at coordinate 247,381,849 of CM053783.1, forward strand.
ACAGAATATATGTCTTTGAATGAGGTGGCATTCCTACAATCAGATTTAGGCTCTTACAAAGTGATGACATTCGATACAGTTCTGTCCAAAATATTAAGTGATCAAAATAGAGAACCCAAGATTTTGATCCCAAAGGATGAGATTGTGATACAATTTATAGATAATATGATGGCTAATTTACACTATTTAAGAGAAGAAGTTGACCCTAGTATGCTACTTCTCCCAGGATTTTTCTGATTGCATAAAGTTAGCCACTTAAAATTTGAATGCTCATCATGCCAACAAGAATTTGCTAAGGTATTGATGCAAATGATGAAAAGAAAAGGTTGTGACATCCCAAAGAATGAACCCATGGAAAATCAAAGTCCTATAAACGTATCTAAATCTATGGAAAAGGTTGAAGAGGAAATCAAAGATCTAAATCTGTCATATGGTGATACCTCTTTAGATGGTGGAAGTTTGTCTTCTCCTCCCCCAGGAATGATTAAAGTTTAGAGAAGAAGAGGTACATAATAGGTCAAGGGTGGACTTCACTGGTCATTCATCCTGAACCTAAGATTGATGAAATCAAAGAATTGATAGGGGAAATTTAGGATAAACAAGAAAATCATACATTCCCTCTATCAAGGATTTATAAAGGAGAATCATCAAGTCCACCACACAAAAATTTACAATGGGTCCCCAAGAAACAATCCTTCCAGGCCCAAGTGAGAGAGAAGCTATGGACAAATAAGCATAAATTCAAAAAACCCAAAGAAGATCCAATTTGGACACTCCACTTTTATGGTTCTAAATGCAATTTAGGAGTTGACATAGGTATTGAGTTGGACAACCCAAGAGGTAACTCTTTTCATGCAATATATTGATTACAGTTTAGATGTAGTAATAATGCCGCAAAATATAAAACATTGATCCGAGAGCTTCTTTTTGCACTAGAAAAAGGAATTACGACTCTCATAGTCGAAAGAGATTCTCAGCTAGTTATACGACAAGTAAAATCTATATACTCCTACAATGATAAGAGATTGCTCACCTACATAAAAATAGTATGGGATTTAATGGATGATTTAGAAGCTTTGAACATAAAGTCTATTCCAAGGAGGAAAAACATGGTCATAGATGCTCTCACTATTTTGGCTAGTGCATTACAACCAATCGAAAGAATGAAACTAAAATGATTTTCAATATAATTGGTTGTTGCTCCAGCTATTCCAGATAATATCACAAACTTTCAAGTCTTTTAGGATGATCAACATATACTTCAATTTATCATGTGTAGTAGTCACTTTAAAGGACAAGAGATAGATGGTATTCTAGATGATAAACCTAGGAATGATGAACTAGAATATGAATATGGGATGCTAAATTTGAAAACCAACACTATTACTAAGGGAATGGTTGAATTAGAATACATTTTTTATCGTGATGAGTTAGCACTAAATAGAAGAATGACCCAAGAAAAGGGGACCAAGGAATGTGACTCGTATAACCTGGGTACTAATGAAGATCACAAAATGGTAAGGATAGGTAAAACATGCAATGCACAAGAGAGGGAAGACATGCTAAAAATTATTAATGAGTATAAGGATGTTGTCACCTGGAGCTACGAATAGCTAAAGACTTATGAACCAAAAATTATTGCCCATGATATTTCATTGAAACCAGATGCCAAACCTTTTCGGTAGAGGAAAAGGTTTGTTAATCCTATCATTGAACCACTGATAATGAAAGAAGTAAAGAAGTTACTTGATGCCAAGATCATCTTCCTGATTCACCATTGTAGGTGGGTGGCTAATTTAATACCTATATGAAAGAAGACTAAAGAGATTCACTGTAAGGTCCCTCCTTGCATGTACTTATTAAATATGAATTTCCCTATTAAATATGTTATAGGAGATTAGAATGGATGTGAAGTAATGTTTAATGGTTTAAATGTCCTAATAGAAACTTAGATTAGCTGATATATTCATGTTTTAAATACTCAGTGATTTGAGAACTACTACATTATCTTGACTATTTAAACATTAAAAATTCACTAACAATGTTACGAGGTGTTTTCACTTGATGATAATGATGTTGATTATGGTACGTCAATGATTAGGTTATATGCACTCAGATAGTTCAATATTCCTTAATTGGTGATATTTATGATGTTTAGGTATTTGCATGCCTAATGATGATTATTCTAGAATTTTAATATGAATTAATGAATAAAGTTATGTTATATTGATTATGTAATTACTGATGACTAAATGTGTGTGCCAAAATTAGAAAGGGTTATTTAAATGAAAGATTTATGTGACTATCCAAATAAGTTTTAAATATATGCATGTGATTTTCTCAAGCTACTGATGTGAGAAATGAGTGTGTAGGATTTCTTAGCCAGGAAATCTAATGAAGAATAGAAATTGGACCATATGTACTGTTTGTAAAAACCAAGGTTGAGTCTAATAAAATATGCAAGCCCCATTGTTTGTATTTTATTTGTATCACGAACTGAATGAATGTATCATTCTGTAAGCATTAAGTGTTAATGTTTTCTAACAATGATTTTATAGTGTCACTTGACACTCGTAACTTGTATATGCATTTCAGCTTGATAGTTAGGGTTAATAAAGTAAACTAAAGATCTAAGTTGGACTAGGTTAGTTACCTTATTGCTAATCAGTTAGTAATCAAGATTAATTACCCTAATCAGGGTTAGTGATTAATTTATATATATATATATTTTATGGTTTTAGGAAGTCCAAAATTTTCAAGCATTTTATTAGGCCTTTAAATAGTCTTAGAGGCCAAAAACCATGAAAACTAGGTACCAAGGGGTATATGTATGGGTTGGGGGTATTTTCCACCCCTCTAGCCCCTTTTGTTGACTTTTATGGTCACCCAAATATCCTATTTTTACTTTATTGCAAAAATTGAATGTTTCACCATGTGTTGGATAAGTTAAACTCCACGTTGAGGTTAGCCTTATGTCAAGTTGAGTTAGGAGACTCTAGAACCTTTAAGGCAAGTGGGGAAGTTATTGCATTTTGGAGATGGTTGAGTTAATATCCTATTTAGAGGCAAATTTGAGAGAGGAAGAGTGTTCACCCAACCTCTAGTTTTAGAGAGCAATTCAGGATTGAAGGAGATGGAGAAGGAAGGTAAGCTCATCTCAAATTGTTCAATTTTCATAACCTTATTGTTAAGGTAGGAATCCTTCAAGATCTTTTTGTTGATATTGTGTTTCATGCTTAAGTAGTTTTCTTGCATATGTATGTTCATATGTATGAAGAATATGTTTGGGAGGCATTGAAATGGGTTTTTTCTGAAATGTTTTTCCTTAGTATTTTTCTTTGATTTTTCAAAGGGATTGTATGGGTTGTATTGGCATTACTCACCCTCAGATAGGGTAGAAGTGGCCATGTATGGGAGGAGGTCTTTAGTTGGACTTTGACAGTGTAGAGTCTCTTCTCAGGATGAGGAGAGGGAGAGAGAGTAGGGTGTTATGAGCCCCTACTCATCAACACAAACCATGTTTTGAGTTTTGGAATTTAAGAAATGGAAGAGTGGAAGTTCTTAATATTATAGCCCTAAAAGGGCATCTATGATGGTGTTGTGATTGACATCTCCGATTGGAAAATCCACCTTCTCCCTAGTCTAGTTCAATGACAAACCTATTGTGCAAACCTGGATGGGAGTAAATGATCGATTGTGTCTTCATGTTTAAAATTGTTTGTCTCTCAGTTAGTTTCATTCTCTTCACAGTTACCTTGACGTGTTTGCAGATTTTGGAAATGGCTAACCTATTGTGGAACCAAGCAAGAAATTTAGAGTTGTTATTTAATTACAAAATGTATTGGGAGATTTCTCCTCGAGATTAAGATCTTTTTGTAAAAATGTTAACATTAAACTTATTGTGGAAACGACTACAATCTCAAGTTTTCTTCCCTGGTTCTTTCCCGAGGGAGTCCTTGAATCAGATAATTGAATTTAAAAAAATTGGAGTATGTTCCTTTCATATGATATTTCTTGCAATTCATTTTATATGCATGCATTTCATGGAAAGTGGATGCAATGATATTTTACCATTTTCTGTGGCATTCTTATGGTTCAAAATCATATTTATTTGATTAGTGTTAATTAGATAAAATGATAATATATATTGAGTTATGCAATTTGAGTTCCAAATATGTTAATAAAATTTGATGTTAGGATTGGTACTATTTGTATTCTCATGTTTATTAGGAAGCATAACACTCCTATTTGAATACTCAAGAATTACATTAAATCCCTTTGTTATAAATCAAATTAAAAAATATATATATATATTCTCCCCTTGCCATGAAAATATATTTTACATTCAAAATTTAACAATTAGAAGAAAAAATGGGTATTGAGAAAATTGTTCATTCTTAGAGCTAAAAGCTCTTTTCCATTTTTATGAAGAAAGAAATTAATTCCCCAACCTTGAACATAGCATATTCTCTAGATTCCCCTAAATATCCTTATTTTTATTTGATTATATTATAACTTTAATAAACAAAGAAAAAAGAAATCAAAATTATATATGTCACAAAAAGATATTAAATACCTTTTAAGAAAAGGGGGATGGGACATCCATGGGTTGCACACCCCCACTATCCACATTTCCTTCCCAAGCTCATGTTGGTTTTACATTTTATGGTAGGCATTCAAATTTATTTTAAATAGAAACACATAACTCTATGTGTTGTTGACTAAATTCATACTTGCCTTTATGCTCATACCTCCGCCCTACTTTACCCAATGCTCCACACTCTTTCCAAGCGTACCATGATGCATATGTATGCTTCCATATTCAGCAAAGGACTTGCAACTTATAAAGTATCTAGGATACCTTGGTAAGTGCCCATCCTGGGCCACGAGAAAGTGGGAAAGTGGGAGGGACGATGGATAGAGACTATGGTGTGTAGGGGTAAATTTTTATCGTCGGATATTTGTTTTTATTTATTTATTTTTATCACTACTTTGTAGTTAGTAGTATATTTTAGTGGTGATTAGAGCAGTACTTAGTGAATAAATATATTTACTAGAAATTGGCAAGTGGGTAGACTTAGATATGAATCTAGGTAAGTTAGATTAGATTATTTTTCTGTTGTTAGTAATTATGTGTAGAAAGTTCATTTTGTATTTATGTGATGTTCATTATTTTCTAGATAAGTTTAATATGTTTTTAATAATGAATGGAATCTAGAGATTTGAATTTTTAGAATTAGTTTTGGCCATTTATAGATAGAAACTTAAAAAAATTGACAGTTCTAGAATAGGATGTTTTAATTTGTTTATGCTTTGAATTTATTTAATTAAGTTGTGAATGTATGTTTTAGTTAAATTATTATTTGATCTAAAAAGAAAGTGAGATGAGCATAGTTAGGTGATGGAGTAAAGTTAGTTAAGTGTTAGGTGGAAAGTTAATTTTTATTTTAAGTTAAGATATCTTATTTAGTAATGTTAGTAAGTGTAGTTCAAGTTAGAATATAATAAATGATAATATTAGTATATTAGTTATTCAATTTCAAATTTTAGTTTTTAGTGTAGTTAGTCTTATTAATTGTTTTATTATTTAGTAAGTATAAGTTAATTGTTAGAAATTTAAATTAGTTGTTAATTGTTAAATGTTAGAATATTTTTTATATGTTAGAATTTAGTAAAGGTCTTTTAATTGATAATGTTAGTGTTCAAGTAAGTTCTTTTAGTATTATGTATTTAAATTTATAGTTAAATTTATTTTAACTATTAATAAGTCAATGTTAGTTAATTAGTTTTAGTTTTAATTTATGTCTTAATAGTTGATTAATTTATAAATGTAATGTATGGTTATTTAACGTGTGTGTAATAATTTACAAGTAAATAAATTTAATATTGCTTTAGATTAATTTAAATATTATTTAAATTTTTTTTTTCCATGGTAGATTTAATTAATATTAGTAATGTTTTTAAGGGCGATTGACTACATTAATTTTTTTTAATAGGAATATAGTGATATCTAAGATAGATTTTAAAGGATGAGATAGTTGGTAAAGATAGTTAGAGGTAGTGTTAATTTTGGGGTCTATTATAATTACGAAAAAATGTTGAAATCGATTAATAACAAATATTTAAGTATTATGATTCATTCCTACACTTAGGTTCTAACCTGAAATGAAGTGTTAAGGTATTGTTAGGGAAAAACTATATCTGCCTCTTAAACATCCATATAGTTTAAACTTGTGAAACAAATATATAAATTTGAATCAAAACCCTATGTGTCATGTAAGTTGTAGACAACTAGTATTAGCAAAGTAGATTTAATTGGATATTAGGAGGATTGAGTAATGGTTAGGTTTGTGTTAGAGTATGTAAATGAAATAGTGTTTTCAAGTTGGTATAGATTGAATTATTAATTGATGACTTGATATGATATCTATATAATATAATGATGATGTTTGACAAAAAAAAATTGGTGTATTTTTGGCCTAAATTTTGGGCATGACATTTTGGTATCAGAGCCTAGTTTCGTGATACTTGGGCAATAATGGGCTCATGTTAAGTGTGGACATTTGAATTTTATTATATAAAGCGGAGATTTTCCCTTTGTAGGAATTTAAAGAAGCTAATAAATTCTTGCTATACAATGATATTGTGACTATACCTAAGAAAAACTTGGAAATGGTATTAACAATTGTAAATGGTCAACCATAAATAGATAACCTCATCTTAATGATTGAAAACAACTGAGTTGATGAAAGAATGTGGTATTTATAAAAAGGTATATTATGATCTCATAAGGAATTCAAAATTAATTTGAAGATAATCACCTTGAAGTAAAACTAAGTTAAGAACACTAAAACATATTCCAATCCTATGAGCTGAAACAAGTACATAACCTAGTGATCAGAGGCAAGTGTTTCACATCATCTTTAGTAGAAGTCAGATTTTGTCTGACTTGATCACTCATGGAAGAATTGTAGTCTATATCTAGTATAGAGGTGATCAAGTAGACTAGTATTGATGTAGAGATTACACACATAAATAAAGGAAATGTATGATCTTCATAGTTTAATTTTGTACCTTCAAGTTGAAATATTGAATAGATAAAATGAATGGTGAGTAAATAGGAAGGTAACAGTTGAAGAGTATATCACGTTATCAAGCTATTAGGATACCTCTAACCTATTACGAATTTAAAATATATTGTTCCAAGTAATCCTCAGAAAGAAAACACAAACTAATTTGGAATCTACAAGTAACATTTAGGAACCTCAAATGATAGGATCACTAGTCCAAGAAGCTATTCAACAAGAGAGAGTTAGTGAGGAAAGTACAAAGAAAGAGAGTATCTCAACCCATTATGAGGAATAGAACTTTAATCGAGAAATGAATCTATATAATTTAAATGGTAGAAGTGTTATTGGAAACTACTGAGTTATAGTTATGTGAGTCTATTAATGCTTGCAGGCTTATTGTATAAGCATGAGTAATAGAAAATTTTAACTATCAAGAAAATTCTCGTAGCCTTTGGATTGAAATTATTGGATCAATTATAACCCTAAACATTAGAGAAAGTAAAGTCACAATGAGGTCATCAGATTAATACAAACTAAAGGTTTAGGTATCAGAGTTAAGTAATAAGAGGATTATAAGCCATGAGGTATGATAGGAACAATGATGATGACCTATATCAACAATAAGGAGGTAGTTGTAAGAGTGAATAAGTAAACATGGACATTGGATAAGTAAACATGGATGAAACCTTAATGATCATTTTATACCTAAGTAGCTCCAAACCTACAACCTATGGATGAATTCATAAATCACTTATCACTAGGAAAATTTGAAATATGAAATTATTGATAAGAATAGTAGCATTCAGTGCATTCTCAGAAAATAATTAGAACTTGTGTAAATGATAGAATAACATGGGCAATGATGTCTATATGTATACAAGGTCATATAAAATTTGGTGAGAATGATAACATAACTTTAGTCAATATATTGTGGTGAATTTTGACCTAAGAAAGATTATGGTTAGGAGCCCTAATAAATAATTTTGGTGAATTAAGGATAAGAGATTTGATATTGTAACTACAACTCAAAGTACAACTCTACTAACATTGATGTCCCCACATGTTTAGATTCTTCAAAAGAAAACCAGTCTAACAACAAGGGGACTCATTCTAGTATCCTCACATTTGCACTTTTGAATGAGTCTGGATAAAAAAAAACCCCTTAGTATAGTAAACCCTAATCGTAGAGTGATGTCGATAAAGCAAGCTATGTAGTTAGTATGTGGGATCAATCATAGTTTGAGTGACATGGTCATTAGAACACCATCTAATTTCAATACAAGATCCATGCAATGTAATTGGAAGACCTAAGTTTTCTCCTTTCCTTCAGAGACCCTAGTATGACCACATTATGTCAATAATGTAAATTTTGTAATTAATTGGATCTATTTCCTTAATTGTCTAATTTCATATTTTGGTATTCTAATGTTCTTTCCTTTTTTTCAATAGTGTGATGTGGGGCTATTTAGCCAAATTTAATATTGATGATTCTATTTTGCCTCTAGGTTATGTCTTTATTTTTTGATTAAACTTTACTACTATGGCCACTCCTTATTTCTTTTATTTCATACTTTTCCATTGTATGTTTCATCGTTAATGTTGAATTTGAAATTTGAGGCAATTTCTTGTGAATTTTGTTGGCAAAGTGACATATGATGAGCTTACCAAAAGGATGTCTTACAAACATGTGGATGTATAGCTTTAGGGTATGGGGTTATTAGTGAGAGTATTCGTGCCTCACCCTCTCTCAAGACTTTGAGAATAGGACTAATGTTATCCATGGACTATTATGAGTAATGGACTGTACCCCAATATAAAACTTGTTAAGGTTATGAGTTAATCTAATGGACTTCTAGATGAAAAGGTGTAGGTGTAGCAATGGACTATTTAGTATCCTATCAAGAAATTAGTATGTTGTGGAAACTCAAAAGGAAGAATGTTTAACCTCAAATAAAGGTCCAAGTTGCACACCCCCACTATCCACATTTCCTTCCCAAGCTCACGTTGGTTTTACATTTTATGATAGGCATTCAAATTTATTTTAAATAGAAACACATAAGTCTATGTGTTGTTGACTAAATTCATACATGCCTTTATGCTCATAACTCCACCCTACTTTACTCAACCCTCCCCACTCTTTCCAAGTGTACCATGAGGGATATGTATGCTTCCATATTCAGAAAAGGACCTACAACTTATAAAGTATCTAGGTTGCCTTGTTAAGCGCCCATCCTGGGCCACGAGAAAGTGCGAAAGGTGGAGGGAAGATGGATAGAGACTATGGTGGGTAGGGGCAACTTTTTATAGTTAGATATTTGTTTTTATTTATTTATTTTTATTACTAATTTTTAGTTAGTAGTATAATTTAGTGGGGATTAGAGCAGTAGTTAGTGAATACATATATTTATTAGAAATTGGCAAGTGGGTAGACTTAGATATGAATCTAGGTAAGTTAGATTAGATAATTTTTCTATTGTTAGTAATTCTAGGTAGAAAGTTCATTTTGTATTTATGTGATGTTCATTATTTTCTAAATAAGTTTAATATGTATTTAATCATGAATGGGATCTAGAGATTTGAATTTTTCAGAATTAGTTTTGGCCATTTATAGATAGAAACTTTAAAAAATTGATAGTTCTAGAATAGGATGTTTTAATTTATTTATGATTTAAATTTATTATCATTTTAAATTTATTTAATTAAGTTGTGAATATATATATTTTTAAAATAATTATTTGATCTAAAATGAAAGTGAGATGAGGATAGTTAGGTGATGGAGTAAAGTTTGTTAAGTGTTAGGTGGAAAGTTTTATTTTATTTTAGGTTAAGATATTTTATTTAGTAATGTAAGTGTAGTTCAAGTTAGAATATAATAGATGATAATATTAGTATATCAGTTATTCAATTTTAAATTTTAGTTTTTAGTGTAGTTAGTTCTATTAATTGTTTTAATATTTAGTAAGTAAGTTAATTGTTAGAAAGTTAAATTAGTTGTTAATTGTTAAATGTTAGAATATTTTTTATATATTAGAATTTAATAAATGTCTTTTAATTGATAATGTTACTGTTTAACTAAGTTCGTTTAGTATTATGTATTTAAATTTATAGTTAAATTTATTTTAACTATTAATAAGTCAATGTTAGTTAATTAGTTTTAGTTTTAATTTATGTCTTAATAGTTGATTAATTTATAAATGTAGCGTATCGTTATTTAACATGTGCAATAATTTACAAGTAATTAAATTTAATATTATTTTAGATAAATTTAAATTTAATTTAAAAATATATATTATTTTTTCCATGTAAGATTTAATTAATATTAGTAATGTTTTTAAGGGTGATTGACTACATTAATTTTTTTAATAGTAATATAGTGATATCTAAGATTGATTTTAAAGGATGTGATAGTTGCTAAAGATAGTTAGAGGGAGTGTTAATTTTGGGGTCTATTATAATTACAGAAAAATGTTGAAATTGATTAATTACAAATATTTAAGTATTATGATTCATTCCTACACCTAGGTTGTAACCTGAAATGAAGTGTTAAGGTATTGTTAGGGAAAAACTATATCTACCTCTTAAACATCCATGTAGTTTAAACTTGTGAAACAAATATATTAGTTTGAATCAAAACCCTATGTGTCATGTAAGTTGTAGTCAACCAGTATGAGCAAAGTAGATTTAATTGGTTATTAGGAGTATTGAGTAATGGTTAGGTTTGTGTTAGAGTATGCAAATGAAATAGTGTTTTCAAGTTGGTATAGGTTGAATTATTAATTGATGACTTGATATGATATCTATATAATATAAGGATGATGTTTGACAAAAAAAATTGGTGTATTTTTAACCTTGAATTTTGGGCATGACATTTTGGTATCAGAGCCCAGTTTCATGATACTTGGGCAGTAATGGGCTCATGTTAAGTGTGGACATTTAAATTTTATTATACAAAGCAAGGATTTTCCCCTTGTAGGAATTTAAAAAAGCTAATGTGTTCTTGCTAAACAATGATACTGATGACTATACCTAAGCAAAACTAAGAAATGGTATCAACAATTGTAAATGGTCAACCATAAATAGATAACCTCGTCTTAATGACTTGAAACAACTGAGTTGATGAAAGAATGTGGTATTTATAAAAAGGTATATTATGATCTCATAAGGAATTCAAAATTAATTTGAACACAATCACCTTGAAGTAAAATTAAGTTAAGAACACTAAAACATCTTCCTATCCTATGAGTGGAAATGAGTACATAACCTAGTGATCAGAGGCAAGTGTTTCGCATCATGTTTAGTAGAAGTCAAATTTTGTCTGACTTGATCACTCATGGAAGAATTGTAGTCTATATCTAGTACAGAGGTGATCAAGTAGACTAGTATTGATTTAGAGATTACAAACATAAATAAAGGAAATGTACGATTTTCATAATTTAATTTTGGACCTTCAAGTTGAAATATTGAATAGATAAAATGAATGGTGAGTAAATGGGAAGGTAACACTTGAAGAGCATATCATGTTACCAAGTTATTGGGATACCTCTAACCTATTAAGAATTTAAAATATATTATTCCAAGTAATCCTTAGAAAGAAAACAAGAGCTAATTTGGAATTTGCAAGTAACATTTGGGAACCTCAAATGATAGGATTACTAGTGTGAGAAGCTATTCAACAAGAGAGAGTTAGTGGGGAACATACAAAGAAAGAGAGTATCTCAACCCACAATGAGAAATAGAACCCTAATCGGGGAATGAATCTATCTAATTTAAATGGTAGAAGTGTTATTGGAAACTACTCAGTTAGGGTTATGTGATTCTATTAATGCTTGCAAGCTTATTGTATAAGGAAGAATAATACCAAATTTTAACTATCAAGAAAATGCTCATAGACTTTGGATTGAAATTATTGGAACAATTATAACACTACACATTAGAGAAAGTAAAGACACGATGAGGTCATCAACTTAATAAGAACTAAAGGTTTAGGTATTAGAGTTAAGTAATAAGAGCATTATAAGCCATGAGGTATGATAGGAACAATGATGATGACCTATATCAACAATAAAGAGATAGTTGTAAGAGTGAATAAGTAAACATGGACATTTGTTAAGTAAGCATTAACGATACCTTAATGATCATTTTATACCTAAGTAGTTGTAAACCTACAACCTACATGGATGAGTTCATAAATCACTTTTGACTAGGAAAAATTGAAATATGGAATTATTGATAAGAATAGTAACATTCAGTGCATTCTCAGATGATAATTATAACTTGTGTAAATTATAGAATAACATGGGTAGTGATGTCTATATGTATACAATATGATATCAATTTTGGTGAGAATGATAACATAACTTCAGTCAGTATATTGTGGTGAATTTTGACCTAAGAAAGATTATGGATAGGAGCCCTAATATATAATTTTGGTTAATTAAGGATAAGAGATTTGATATTGTAACTGCAACTCAGAGTACAACTCTACTGACCTTGATGTTCCCACATGTTTAGATTCTTTGAAAGGAAACTAATGTAACAACAAGGGGACTCATTCTAGTATCCTCACATTTGCACTTTTGAGTGAGTCTAGATCAAGAAAAACCCCTTAGTATAGTAAACCCTAATCATAGAGCGATGTCGATAAAGCAAGCTATGTAGTTAGTATGTGGGATCAATCATAGTTTGAGTGACATGGTCATTAGAACACCATCTAATTTCAATACAAGATCCATGCAATGTAATTGGAAGACCTAAGTTTTCTCCTTTCCTTCAGAGACCCTAGTATGACCGCATTATGTCAGTAATGTAAATTTTGTAATTAATTGGATTTATTTTCTTATTTGTCTAATTTAAAAATTTGGTATTCTAATGTTCTTTCCTTTTTTCCAATAGTGTGATGTGGGGTTGTTTAGCCAAATTTATTCTTGATGATTCTATTTTGCCTCTATTTTATGTCTTTAGTTTTTGAGTAAACTTTACTATTGTGGCCACTCCTTATTTCTTTTATTTTATACTTTTGCATTGGATGTTTCATCCTTGATGTTGAATTTGAAATTTGAGGCACTTTCTTGTGAATTTTGTTGGCAAAGTGACATATGATTAGCTTACCAAAGGGATGTCTGACAAACATGTGGATGTATAGCTTTAGGGTATGGGGTTATTAGTGAGAATATTCATGCCCCACCCTCTCTCAGGACTTTGAGAATAGGACTAATGTTATCCGTGGACTATTATGAGTAATGGATTGTACCCCAATATAAAACTTGTTAAGGTTATGAGTTAGCCTAATGGACTTCTAGATGAAAAAGGTGTAGGTGTAGCAATGGACTATTTAGTATCCTATCAAGAAATCAATATGTTGTGGAAACTCTAAAGGAAGAGTGTTTAACCTCAAATAAAGGTCCAAGTTGCATTATAAGAAACCTCATTCAAGGGAGTTTCATATAGCTATTACCAAATAAGTGGGTATGTGGAATTTGAAATATCAATGATATTAGTATTAGAGACTCTATAGGTATTGTATACTAGATCAGAATATTGTTTATATGTGACTAATACATTTTAACAAGTGTTTGAGCTTGTAAAATGTAAACATGTCAGAGTTATGAATTGAACTTAACTTTTAGTGAGAATAATTAGGTAAATATGTTATCTCCCTTGAGTATGTATATGAATTATTGATCATTAGTTTTTACAAGAGTAAATCTTGGGATAAGTCTAGAAAAGACCTAGCATAGAATGAACATTTTAGCTGTGCGACTTCCAAGAGGAAGTCAAAGGTTAGTGGGCGAGGATGTAAGGTCCCTCCTTACATGTACTTATTAAATATGAATTTCCTTGTTAAATCTATTATAAGTGATTAGAATGGATGTGAAGTAATGTTTAATGGTTTAAATGTCATAGAAATTGAAATCAACTAATATATTTATATTTTAAATACTCAGTGATTCGAGAACAACTACATTATCTTCATTATTTAAACATTAAAATTTTACTAACAATGATATGAGGTGTTTTCACCTGATGATAATGATGTTGATTATGGTACCTTGATGATTAGGTTATATACATTCAGATAGTTTAGTATTCCTTAATTGGTGATGTTTATGATGTCTATGTATATGCATGCCTAACGATTATTATTCTAGTATTTTAATCTGAATTAATGAATAAAGTTATGTTATATTGATTATGTAATTACTGATGACTAAATATGTCTGCCGAAATTAGAAAGGTTTATTTAAGTGAAAGATTTATGTTTTGATTTATGTGACTATCCAAATAAGTTTTAAATATATGCATGTGATTTTCTCAAGCTACTGATGTGTGAAATGAGTGTGCAGGATTTATTAGCTAGGAAATCTAATGGAGAATCAGAACTGGACCCTATGTACTATTTGTAAAAATTAGGGTTAAGTCTAATAAAAGATGCAAACCCCATTGTTCATATTTTATTTGTATCATGAATTGAATGAATGTATCATTCTATAAGCATTAAGTGTTAATGTTTTGTAATAGTGATTTTATAGTGTCACTTGACACTCGCAACTTGTATATGCATTTCAACTTGATAGTTAGGGTTAACCAAGTAACCTAAAGATCTAAGTTTGACTAGGTTAGTTACTTTTTTGCTAATCAATTAGAAATCAAGATTAATTACCCTAATTAGGGTTAGTGATTAATTTTTACATATCTGTTTTAGGGTTTTAGGAAGTCCAAAATTTTCAAGCATTTTATCAAGCTTTTAAATAGTCTTAGAGGCCAAAAATCATGAAAATTGAGTATCCAAGGGGTATATGTATGGGTTGGGGGAATTTTCCACCCCTCTAGCCCCTTTTGTTGACTTTTATGGTCACCCAACTATCCCATTTTAACTTTATTTCGAAAATTGAATGTTTCACCATGAGTTGGATAAGTTAAACTCCACTTTGAGGTTAGCCTTATGTAAAGTTGAGTTAGAAGACTCTAGAACCTTTAAAGTAAGTGGGGGAGTTATTGCATTTTGGAGGTGGTTGAGTTAATATCTTATTTAGAGAAAAAATTGAGAGAGGAAGAGTGTTCACCCAACCTCTAGTTTTAGTGAGAAATTTAGGATTGAAAGAGATGGAGAAGGAAGGGAAGCTCATCTCAAATTGTTCAGTTGTCATAACTTTATTGTGAAGGTAGGAATCCCTCAAGCTCTTTTTGTTCATGCTGTGTTTCATGCTTATTTAGTTTTCTCGCATATGTATGTTCATATGTTTGAAGAATATGGTTGGGAGGGGATTGAAATAGATTTTTTCTTAAATGTTTTTTCTTAGTATTTTGCTTTGATTTTTCAAAAGAATTGTATGGGTTGTATTGGCATTACTCACCCTTGGATAGGGCAGGAGTGGCCATGTGTGAGAGGAGGTATTTAGTTGGATTCCGACAGTGCAGAGTCTCTTCTCAAGACAAAGAGAGGGAGAGAGAGAGTAGGGTGTTATGGGCCCCTACTCGTTAGTACAAACCATATTTTGAGTTTTGAAATTTAAGAAATGGAAGAACAATTTTTTTTGATATTATAGCTCCAAAAGGGCACCTATTATGGTGTTGTGACTAATGTCTTTTATAGGAAAAATCCACCTTCTCCCTAGTCTAGTTCAATGACAAACCTATTGTGCAAACCTAGATGGGAGTAAATGATCGATTGTGTCTTCATGTTTAAAATTATTTGTCTCCCACTCAGTTTCGTTCTCTCCATAGTTACCTTGATGTGTTTGTAGATTTTCAAAATGGCAACTCTATTGTGGAACCAAGCAAGAAATTTAGAGTTGTTGTTTAATTTCAAATTATGTTGGGAGATTTCTTCTTAGGATTAAGATCTTGTTGCAAAAATGTTAATGTTAATTTTATTGTGGAAATGACTATGATCTCAGGTTTTGTTCCCTAGTTCTTTCTTGAGGGAGTCCTCAAATCAGATGATTGAATTTTTTTAAAAATGGAGTATGTTCCTTTCATATGAAATTTCTTGCAATTCAGTTTATATGCATGTGTTTATTGGAAATTGGATACAATGATATTTTACCCTTTTATGTGGCTTTCTTATGGTTCAAAATTGTATTTATTTGATTAGTGTTAATTAGATAAAATGATGATATATATTGAGTTATGAAATTTGAGTTTAAGAAATGTTAAGAAAATTTGATCTTACAATTGGTACTATTTGTATTCCTGTGTTTATCAGGAAGCATAACACTCCTATTTGAATAATCAAGAATCACATTAAATCCCTTTGTTATAAATCAAATTAAAAAAGAAAATATTCACCCCTTGCCATGAAAATATAATTTGCATTCAAAATTTAACAGTTAGAAGAAAAAATTGGTATTGAGAAAATTGTTCATTCTTAGAGCTAAAAGCTCTCTGCCATTTCTATGAAGAAAGAAATTAATTCCCCATCCTTGAACAGAGCATATTCTCTAGATTCCCCTAAATATCCTTATTTTTATTTGATTATATTATAACTTTAATAAACAAAGAAAAATGAAATCAAAATTATATATGTCACAAAAAGATACTAAATACCCATCATCACCTTGCAAGTGGAGGGCAAAGAGCTTTCTACACACACACACACACACACACACACACACACATGTATGTATGTATATATATGTATATATATATATGTGTATATATATGTATGTATGTATGTATATATACACACATATGTATGTATGTATATATATGTATATATGTGTATATATATGTATGTATGTATGTATATACATACATACACACATATATATACACATATATACATACATATATATACACATATACATATATATATATATATATATGTATGTATGTATATACATACATACATACATATATATACACATATATACATATACATACATACATACATGTGTGTGTGTGTGTGTGTGTGTGTGTGTGTGTGTGTGTGTGTGTGTGTGTGAAAACATTTAAGAAAAGGGGGATAGGACATTCGTGGGTTCCACACCCCTACTATCCACATTTCCTTGCCAAGGTCACATTGGTTTTACATTTTATGGTAGGCAATCAAATTTATTTTAAATAGAAACACGTAAGTCTATGTGTTGTTGACCAAAATTCATACTTGTCTTTATGCTCATAACTCCACCCTACTTTACTCAACCCTCCACACTCTTTCCAAGCATACCATGAGGGATATGCATGCTGCCATGCTTAGCAAAGGACCTGCAACTTATAAAGTATCTAGGCTACCTTGGTAAGCACCCATCCTGGGCCACGAGAAAGTGGGAAAGTGGGAGGGAAGATGGATAAAGACTATGGTGAGTAGGGGAAACTTTTTATAGTTAGATATTTGTTTTATTTATTTATTTATATTACTACTTTGTAGTTAGTAGTATATTTTAGTGGGGATTGGAGTAGTAGTTAGTGAATAAATATATTTATTAGAAATTGGCAAGTGGGTAGACTTAGATATGAATCTAGGTAAGTTAGATTAGATTATTTTTCTATTGTTAGTAATTTTGGGTAGAAAGTTCATTTTGTATTTATGTGATGTTCATTATTTTCTAAATAAGTTTAATATGTATTTAATCATGAATGGGATCTAGAGATTTGAATTTTCAGAATTAGTTTTGGCCATTTATAGATAGAAACTTAAAGAAATTGATAGTTCTAGAATAAGATGTTTTAATTTGTTCATGTTTTAAATTTATTATTATTTTAAATTTATTTAATTAAGTTGTGAATGTATGTTTTATTTAGATGATTATTTGATCTAAAAAGAAAGTGAGATGAGGATAGTTAAGTGATGGAGTAAAGTTTGTTAAGTGTTAGGTGAAAGATAATTTTTATTTTGGGTTAAGATATTTTATTTATTAATGTTAGCAAGTGTAGTTCAAGTTAGAATATAATAGATTATAATATTAGTATATTAGTTATTCAATTTTAAATTTTAGTTTTTAGTGTTTTAGTTTTGTTAATTGTTTTAATATTTAGTAAGGATAAGTTAATTGTTAGAAAGTTAAATTAGTTGTTAATTTTTAAATGTTAGAATACTTTTTATATGTTAGAATTTAGTAAAGGTCTTTTAATTGATAATTTTAGTGTTTAACTAAAGGTATGTGCAGGATCATGTGTACCAAACTATGGCCTTAAGTGGCAGTGAAAAATCAGCAAATCAGGTTTATGTCAACTTGACACATAATTTTGAAGTGGTTATGGACTTTATATCAAAAAGTTGTAAGAAAATAATCTGTAAGAAATTGAATGTACTTTCTAAACTATTAGGCCTTATAAGGAGAAAAAAATAATTAATTGGTCAAAAGTTTAAATTTTAATGCAGTACTAAGAAAATTTCAGGGCGAAAATAAAAAGTAGGTGTATGTCTGACCACCTTAATCAAAATCAAATCATAATATTTTTTTAATATAATTATAGATATGTAAATTAGACTCATGCCCGGATGTGATGCATATTTTTTGATATTTTTATTCCAAATAAATAATTAAATATGAATTTTCTACAAAAATTTTTTCGAAAAAAAAGTCCTGTGTCTGACCACCCTAACTAATAATTTTTTTTACCAAATTAAATTTTTTTTCTTATACTAGCCGAAGTATAGAATGTGACACAACTTTTAGATTTAAAAAATATTATACCGTTTGAAAGTTATAGCTATTTTTCAATCAGTATGTCAATCAACACTTTACAATAATCTTCATTGATAATTAACTAATAAATATTTATCGAACTTAGAATTTGAAAAAAAAAATATTGATGAAATCTAGAGAGCAATATTAAAAAATTCTTTTTGTTTTATTCAATTTCGATCAAAATAACATTGTTAGATGGCTACCCGAAGTCTGAGTATCACTAAAACCCTCTTCAAACACATTTTTTGGGTTGACCAGGTAGGCTTGGTAAATACAATGCCTAATCAGATATCCGATATGTTGCGGGTGGGAAATTCCAAATCCCAACCCATTTTGGAGGAAAAATTGGGTTTAAACATCATAGCTTATGATTTATAAATTATTTCACTTATATTACTATTTAAAGACGTATTTTAATATATTATATATATAATAACGTCATGTAAACATATAAGATATAATCTAGCAATATATAATAATATATTATGTTAATCTTATTACAATCTATAAATATAATTTATATTATTATTATTTTTACTAAATATAATAACGTAATTTATATATATATAATACGTATTATATATTATTATATTAATATGTATGTTATTAATATATATATATATATATTATAATATAATATTTTCATTAAATATAATAACGTAATAAATATATATATGTTATTAATAGATATAATAGCGTAATATTTTTATTAAATATAATAACGTAATATATATATATATAATTATATATTATTTTATTAATATGTATGTTATTAATAGATATGTATATTATTAATATATATGATCAAAGGGGGTCATAGGTCAACCATTGACCCCCTTTGATGCATTAAACGACGACATATGTCCTTAGGGGTCCTAGGACTCCTAGGAACATATTACAATGGTTAATATGGGTCAAAGGGGGTCATAGGGTGATCTTTGACCCCTTTTGACCCATTAAATGACGATATATGTCCCTACGGGTCCTAGGACCCTGACAGACATATTTCAATTGTTCATATGGGTCAAAGGGGGTCATAGGGTGACCTATGACCCCCTTTGACCCATTAAACGATGACATATGTCTCTAGGGGTCCTAGGACCCCTAGGGACATATTTGAATGGGTAATATGGGTCAAAGAGGGTCATAGGGTGACCTATGACTCTCTTTGACCCATTAAACGATGACATATGTCTCTAGGGGTCCTAGAACCCCTAGGAACATATTTGAATGGGTAATATGAGTCAAAGGGGGTCATAAGGTGACCTATGACCTTCTTTGACCCATTAAACGACGACATATGTCGCTAGGGGTCCTCGAACCCTTAGGAACATATTCAAATGGGTCATATGGGTCAAAGGGGGTCATAGGTGACCTATGACCCCCTTTGACCCATTAAATGACGACATATGTCTCTAGGGGTCCTAGAACCCCCAAGGACATTTTGAATTATTCATATGGGTCAAAGGGGGTCATAGGGTGACCTATGACCCCCTTCGACTCATTAAACGATGACATATGTCTCTGGGGGTCTTATAACCCCTAGGGACATATTCGAATCGTTCATATAGGTAAAAGGGGGTCATAAGGTGACCTATGACACCCTTTGACCCATTAAACGATGACATATGTCTTTAGGGGTCCTAGGACCCCTGGGGACATATTGGAATCATTCATATGGGTCAAAGGGGGTCATAGGTGACCCATTAAATGATGAAATATGTCCCTAGGGTTCCTAGGACCCCTAGGGACATATTCGAATGGGCTATATGGGTCAAAGGGGGTCACAGGGTGACCTATGACCCCCTTTGACCCATTAAATGACGACATATTACATATTCAAATTGTTCATATGGGTCAAAGGGGGTCATAGGGTGACCTATGACCCCCTTTGACCCATTAAACGATGACATATGTCCCTAAGGGTCCTGGGACCCCTAAAGACATATATGAATTGTTCATATGAGTCAGAGGGGGTCATAGGGTGCCCTATGACTCTTTTTGACCCATTAAATGATGACATATGTCCCTAGGGGTCCTAGGGACATATTCGAATGGGCCATATGGGTCAAAGGGGGTCATAGGGTGACCTATGATCCCTTTTGACCCATTAAACGATGACATATGTCTCTAGGGGTACTAGAACCCCTAAAGACATATTTGAATTGTTCATATGGGTCAAAGGGGGTCATAGGGTGACCTGTGACCTCCTTTGAGCCATTAAACAATGACATATGTCTCTAGGGGTCCTATAACCCCTAGGGACATATTCGAATCATTCATATGGGTCAAAGGGGGTCATAGGGTGACCTATAACATCTTTTGACCCATTAAATGATGACATATGTCCCTAGCGGTCCTAGGACCCCTAGGAACATATTCGAATTGTGTATATATGTCAAAGGGGGTCATAGGGTGACCTATGACCTCCTTTGACCCATTAAACGATGACATATGTCCTTAGGGATCCTGGGACTCCTACGAACATATTCAAATCATTCATATGGGTCAAAGGGGGTCATAGGGTGCCCTATGACTCCTTTTGACCCATTAAACAATGACATATGCCCCTAAGGATCCTAAAGACATATTCGAATTGGCCATATGGATCAAAGGGGGTCATAGGGTGACCTATAACCCCCTTTGACTCATTAAACAACGAGATATGTCCTTAGGGGTCCTAGGAACCATAGGGACATATTCAAATCATTCATATGAGTCAAAGGGGGTCATAGGGTGACCTATGACCCTCTTTAACCCATTAAATGATGACATATGTTGCTAGAGATTTTCAGACCCCTAGGAACATATTCAAATGAGTCATATGGGTCAAAGGGGGTCATAGGGTGACCTATGACCTCCTTTGACCCATATGAACGATTCTAATATGTCTCTAGGGGTCTTAGGACCCCTAGGAACATATTCAAATCGTTCATATGGGTCAAGGGGGTCATAGGTCACCTATGACCCCCTTTGACCTATTACACGATGACATATGTCTCTAGGGGTCCTAAAACCCCTAGGGACATATTCGAATCGTTCATATGGGTCAAAAGGGGTCATAGGCTGACCTATGACCCTCTTTGACCCATTAAACGATGACATATGTCGCTAGGGGTCCTCGAACCCCTCAAAAAATATTCGAATGGGTCGTGTGGGTCAAAGGGGGTCAGAGGGTGACTTATGACCCCCTTTGACTCATATGAATGATTCGAATATGTTGCTAAGGGTCCTAGGACCCCTAGGGACATATTTGAATCATTCATATGGGTCTCTATTAAATAACGACATATGTCTCTAGGGGTCCTAGAACCCTTAGGGACATATTCAAATTGTTCATATGGGTAAGAGGGGGTCACAAGGTGACCTATGACACCATTTGACCCTTTAAACGATGGCATATGTCCTTAGGGGTCCTAGGACCCCTACGGACATATTTGAATCATTCATATGGGTCAAAGGGGGTCATAGGGTGACCTATGACACCTTTTGACCCATTAAACGATGACATATGTCCCTAGGGGTCCTAGGATGTCTAAGAACATATTTGAATCATTCATATGGGTCAAAGGGGGTCATAGGGTGACCTATGACCCCCTTTGACCCATTAAACGATGACATATGTCCCTAAGGGTCTTGGGACCTTTAAGGACATATTCAAATCGTTCTATGGGTCAAAGGGGGTCATAGGGCCCTTTGACCCATTAAATGACTACATATGTCCCTAGGGGTCTTAGGGACATATTTGAATGGGCCATATGCGTCAAAGGTGGTCATAGGGTGCCCTATGATCCCCTTTGACCCATTAAACGATGACATATGTCCTTAGGGGTCCTAGGGACATATTCGAATGGGCCATATGGGTCAAAGGGGGTCATAAGATGACCTATGACCACCTTTGACCCATTAAACGATGACATATGTCCATAGGAGTCCTAGGACCCCTAGGGATATATTCGAATCGTTCATATGGGTCAAAGGGGGTTATAGGGTGTCTTATGACACTCTTTGACCCATTAAATGACAACATATGTCCCTAGGGGTCCTAGGACCCATAGGGACATATTCAAATCGTTCATATGGGTCAAATGGGGTCATAGGGTGACCTATGACCCCCTTTGACCCATTAATTATTTGAATCATGCATATGGGTCAAAGGGGGTCATAGGATGACCTATGACACCCTTTGACCCATTAAATGATGACATATGTCCCTAGGGGTCCTAGGACCCTTAGGAACATATTTGAATTGTTCAATGGGTCAAAGGGGGTAATAGACTCTCTTTGACCCATTAAACGATGACATATGTCCCTAGGGGTCCTAGGACCCTTAAGGACATATTCGAATAATTCATATTGGTCAAAGGGGGTGATAGGGTTACTTATAATCCCCTTTGACCCATTAAATGATGACATATGTCCCTAGGGGTCCTAGGACCCCTAGGGACATATTCGAATTGTTCATATGGGTCAAAGGGGGTCATAGGGTGACCTACGACCCCCTTTGACCCATTAAATGATGACATATGTCCTTAGGGGTCTTGGGACCCCTAAAGACATATTCAAATCATTCATATGGGTTAAAGGGGGTCATAGGGTGCCCTATGACCCCTTTTGACCCATTAAATGATGACATATGTCCCCCCATATTTGAGTCGTTCATATAGGTCAAAAGGGGTCATAGGGTGACCTATAACCCTCTTTGACCCATTAAATGATGACATATGTTGCTAGGGGTCCTCGGACCTGTAGGAACATATTCAAATGAGTCATATGGGTCAAAAGCCTTTTGACCCATATGAACGATTAAAATATGTCTCTAGGGGTCTTAAGACTCCTAGGGACATATTCGAATCGTTCAAATGGGTCAAGGGGGTCATAGATGACCTATGACTCCATTTGATCCATTAAACGATGACATATGTCTCTAAGGGTCTTAGAACCCCTAGGGACATATTCAAATTGTTTATATGGGTTAAAGTGAGTCATAGGTCTCTTTGAGCCATTAAACGATGGCATATGTTGCTAAGGGTCTTTGAACCCCTAGAAACATATTCGAATGGGTCATATGGGTCAAAGGTTACCCTATGACCCCCTTTGACTCATTAAAAAATGACATATATCTCTAGGGGTCCTAGAGCCCTTAGGGAAATATTCAAATTGTTCATATGGGTCAAAGGGGGTCATAGAGTGTCCTATGACCCCCTTTGACCCATTAAATGATGAAATATGTCTCTAGAGGTCCTATAACCCCTAGGGACATATTCAAATTGTTCATATGGGTAAGAGGGGGTCATAGGGTGACTTATGACACCGTTTGACCCATTAAACCACGACATATGTCCCTAGGGGTCCTAGGACCCATAGGGACATATTCGAATCGTTCATATGGGTCAAAGGGGGTCATAGGTCACCTTTGATCCATTAAATGATGACATATGTCCCTAGGGGTCCTAGGACCCCTAGGACATATTCGAATCGTGCATATGGGTCAAATGGGGTCATAGGGTGACCTATGAGACCCTTTGACCCATTAAACGATGACATATGTCCCTCAGGGTCCTAGGACCCTTAGAGAATATTTGAACCCTATGACCCCCTTTGACCCATTAAACGATGACATATGTCCCTAGGGGTCCTAAGACCCCTAAGAACATATTCATATTGTTCATATTGGTCAAAGGAGGTCATAGGGTGACTTATGACCCCCTTTGACCCATTAAACGATGACATATGTCCCTAGGTGTCCTAGGACCCATATGAACATATTCGAATCGTGCATATGGGTCAAAGGGGGTCATAGGGTGACCTATGACCCCCTTTGACCCATTAAACGATGACATATGTCTCTAGGGGTCCTATAACCTTTAAGAACATATTCGAATTGTTCATATGGATCAAAGGGGGTCATAGGGTGACCTATGACACCCTTTGATCCATTAAACGATGACATATGTCCCTAGGGGTCCTAGGACCCCTAGGGACATATTCAAATCGTTCATATGGGTCAAAGGGGATAATAGGGTGACTTATGACCCCCTTTGACCCATTAAACGATGACATATGTCCCTAGGGGTCCTAGGACCCATAGGGACATATTCGAATCGTGCATATGGGTCAAAGGGGGTCATAAGGTGACTTATGACACCCTTTGACCCATTAAACGATGACATATGTCCCTAAGGGTCCTAGAACCCCTAAGGACATATTCGAATCATTCATATGGGTCAAAGGGGGTCATAAGGTGACCTATGACACCCTTTGACCCATTAAACGACGACATATGACCCTAGGGGTCCTAGGACCCCTAAGGACATATTCAAATTGTTCATATGGATCAAGGGGGTCATAGGTGACCTATGACTCCCTTTGACCCATTAAATGACGACATATGTCCCTAGGGGTCCTAGGACCCCTAGGGACATATTCGAATCATTCGTATGTATATGGGTTAAAAAATGAAAGGATATATATATATATATACACACTACTTATACTATTTTATGATAATAATAATAATAATATAAATAAACATTAAATATTAATATTATTATATCTATAGTAATAATAATAATACTATTATAGCTATAATAATAATATATATATTAATACTATATTGTAGAATAATAATAATAATAATATAAATAAACACTAAATATTTACACTATTATATCTATAGTAATAATATTAATACTATTATGGGTATAATAATAATATTGATACTACAACTATATTAATACTATATATTAATACTATTGATACTTTATATTAATACTATTATATATTAATAATACTATACTATTAGCTTAGTAATAAACCAAAGTCAGTTTCCCTCCAATGATTTTCATAATATAAATATAATTATGGCGAAGGAGGGAAATTATAGCAAGTTTTCTCCCCAAAAATTCACTTTACAAAATCGGATATTCGATCCTAAATCGGATATCTAATTTTATTGGCACCAATTTCCAATATTTCCCTGTCCCTACAGACCCGACAACATCACTTTTTCACTTCTTTTTTCACAGGTTTTGCAATAAGTCACATTTTGGGGCCCAACCAATCAAAAAAAATTCAAAAATATAACCTTAGGTGTTTGAATTTTTCATCTGAATGGGGAGCAGTAGTCGTCGAAAGGATAAACGTAAAAGGAAAATATCCAATGAAGACATTGCAACATATAGGGAAAGGGACAAAATGGAACACCGAAGAAAAATACAAAGTATGCTAAATATCCGTCAAGTTGACTATGAATTAATCGAAGGTGAAATCATAGAGTCAGATAATGAATATGTACATTTGGAGAATGAATATGTACATTTGGAGAATGAAAATGTACCTATTGAAAATGATAATGCTGAAATTGAAAATTTGGAGAATGAAAATTTTGAAGAAGAAATGCCACTAAGTCATAATCCAAATTTCATAATTGACCATGTCGAAGATGACAATGCACAGGAACCTAATGCACAAGAACCTTACATATCTCCTAATTATAATCGACATGAAGGTTCTAAAACACCAAAATGGATAATTGAAATTGATGAAACGATTATTACTAGTTTGGAAGGAAAAAAATTAGAAAGAACCATTCGGTTATGGGCTTCAAGACTATATTAGATGTTTTTCGGCAACAAGACAGTGGTAGAGCAATGTCAGCTTTTCATGCACTTATTAAAGATGCAAAAGAAGAGACCTATGCTTTCCAAATTGAAGATTCGTGTCAATAAAAAGTTGGAAAGAAATGCCATTATCATGAAGAATATTTTCAGTGCTCTCAATAGCATTGGGAAAAATAGTAGAGAGAAGGATAATAAAGCTGCTCAAAGGATCATTACAACCTCTTTGGTAAGTCATCATTTGAGAAAGGGTAGATATATGAGACAAACTTATATTGATTTGAATCTAAATCGTACTACTTTGAGAAGAGCATCAAGGAAGACCAAAAGTAAAAGAACTTTTTACTATTGCTAATGCTGATCATGAAGCCCTGTTGGAGACCCTAAAATAGAGAGAGGACCCTATTGGAATACTCGACTAGGTATATATACTTCTTATGTTATTTTCTTCATAATGATTTAATAAATTGATGATTATCTTGTTTAATACAATAAGTTACTAATTTTTTTATGATATTGGAATGTAAGTACATCATGAAGAGTTAGAGGGGGGTGGTATTGGGGAGAATTTCTAAAATTTATTATGTAAAATGTGTACTTTTTTTGTATATGGTTTTTGTATTTTGGTAAGTTCTTTGTAAAGAATTATAAGAGGAAGATATTGAACAAGTTCTTGCAAATCATATTTGCATGTGATACAAGCCTAGAAGGACAATTTTAAGAGCATTTATAATTATATGAAAGATAATTTCTTGTGGATATCTTATTACAAATTTGGTTTTTTCCTTATTTGACATAAAGCTGACATTATGATTAAAACTATTTTTATCAAACTAATCAAATAAGAAAAATCTAGAAAGTATAGATGAACAATTAGAATACTTGATTTCTTCCATTTTGCAACCAATCATAACATTTGAAAGCATAAAGAGTCATAATATTGTATAATGTTTTGAAAGACTTTCATATTGAAAAGTTGTATGAAGCACATTTGTACCAAGGATAGAATTACGAAATGCAAAGGGATAGTGACTAGGGATTTCAACATCTTTAGAGTGAGTAGCATGACCAAAGTCATCAATAGACTCATGAGTACCTTTTATAGGAGAAAGACCTTTGATAGGAGTGTTTGAATCTTGAGCATAGTTTTGAAGTGGATATGGAGAAGTAGAACATGAGGGGACACTTGATCTTGACATCTTTCTTTATATAGCATAGAAAGATCACTTTTCCCATAAGTTTCAGTAAGCTCAATGGAGGTAGTGGAAATGGTATCCTCATCATATGTAGGAGGTGGGCAACACACAGGATATAGAAAGGTGAAATTTTGAATGAGATGAAAAGGTGTTTGATCTTGATCTTTATTTATATATTTTTCTTTTTGAGAGTCATCTTGATATGGAGCACCTTCTAAGGACAAGGGAAAATGTGAGGTGTGCATGATAGAATCTTAAAGCAATAATGCAGGATTAGCTAAATTGGGCATAGTAATCATAGTATTGCATGAATGTTGAGGATCTTTAGTCTTAGTAGCATGGAAAAGGTTTGCAGACAAGTGAAGGTTAGCTTGGTTTTCTTTTAGTTGTAGCCCTTGAGGGTACACATGGTCTATATGGAAAGAATTAGGTTCTTTGTTTGGTGGAGGCATTTTTGAAAGATTTGACACTTAAGGAGGTTCATTAGTGTTATAAGAAGTGAAAGTGTCAAGGAAATCACCACTTGACATAGGTTTATCAGCATGATCTTGTGACACATGAGTCATTAGAGGTATCAACAATCCCATCATAAATGAGATCTTGGATTTTATGTTTCAACACTATGGAATCTTTAGTTTTATGAAATATTCTTCCATGGAAGTGGCAATAATGATAATTTCTCCATCATGGAGGTTTGATTTTGGGTTCATAAGGTCTAGAGTTGTCTAGTAATGTGATGGATTCATTATCAAGAAGTGTTTGCAAGATGTTATCATGAGAATCTTCCAATCGAGTAAAAGTTCTCTCAAAAATTTCTCCATGATAATTTTGTTGTTTCTTAAGTGAATAGAATGCATCCATGTCTTCATCACTATCTTGGTCAAAGATAGGTCCATAATTGATGGGGACACAACCCAACAACCAGAATAGACACAATAGAAAGGGGGAATTATATTAACTGAGAAAATAAGCTGGTACAAACAGTGCAGAGAAAATAAACTAAAAACATGCCCTGCGGGCTTACAATAGCATAAATTTGGAGAATATTTCTCCTTTTAGCACCTCCTCTCAAGCTCCAATCCGAACTGCCTTTTACAATGCCAAAAATCTCCTTAAATAGACTCCGGAGGGTTAAGGACTAGGAGTACATTCTAGAAAGTGCTAGTAGGCATCCACCGACAAAATAGAAGGTTCCAGAAGCCGCGTTAGAAGTCGGTGCAAATCTAGAAGAATCCAAAAATGGTAGCCGAACTTCCGAGAGGCATAACTTTTGAACCGTAGCTTCGATTGACGAACCGTTTACATTTTCGGAAAGCTCTCGAAGTGCTCTATAGCCCTATGGACAAGCTTTGCTCGTACCCCATTTTTTGACCCTCTTCGAGGTCATTTAATGCTCCAAACCTGACTTTGAAGCATTCTTAGGAGGTCTCCAAAAATTTAAAAATTGCAATAACTTTCAAACCGTGGGGCCTTTTGACCTGATTCTTTTTTTGGAATGCTCTAAATCTCAATTACCTTCATCTGGCCAAGTCACACCTTCTAGGTCACCAAAATGATGGCCAAATTGCATGCTCCTATTTTTTCAGGATTTTCAAATGCACTGATAGTTGAACTATGAGAGTTGGAACCTTTATTTGAGCCAAATGGGTATCCAAAAATGTAAAGACATAAAACAGAAACTAAGTCTAAGTATATTTTTTTGGGTGACACAGGATTGCCCTTATACCTCTGGATGCTCCTGCATCAATAATGAAATTTTGGCATAGGCTCAAAGGAGGTATCACTTGCTTGTTCTCTAAAGAGGTCTTTAGATCTAGAAGATGAAGATATTTGATGTCTTTGCGTAGAATATGTAGACCTTGAAGAAGATGACCCGTGTGTATGTAAAGGTCTTAAGTGAGATTAATTTAAGAATGCACTATTCTCCTCTAACCTTTTCTCAAGTTTACAATTGATTTTTATCATGTGCTTAGAGAGATGAAGGTAAAAAAGATTATTTGTCTCTTCTAGCTCTTTGTATTGAACATATAGATCTTGAAACTCTTTAGTGGCATGGAGGATATCATGATTATCTAGATTTGGTTGAGGTTTGGTAGCACAAGGTTTGCATACCATAGTGGTAGATAGATAATAAAGCATGAAGGAGACTAGAGGAAGCTAATAAGGTGACACAAGATAACTTGATGTCCAAACTAGAGAGGTAGAGTGTTCACATGTCAAAGAGAGGTAGAAATGAATGAGTGACTTGTCAAACAAATTGTCCAAGCAGGTTACAACACTAGTGACTCAAGTCAAGAGCTACAAAAAAATACCAAATAGCAATGTAGATAAAGAAAGAGAGATGACAAGTGAACAAATTTAGGTGTAGTGAATAGATCAAGGAAACCATTTAGTGAAAGAAATTCTTAGTATGCATATCATAGATCATGAAGTTAGAAAATACCAATAGCTCTAAGACCAAAGAGCCATTTTAAGCATGTTCAAGCACTAGAGACATAGAAAATCAAAGTCAATTTATGAAACTCCCCTTAGAAAAAAATACAAACAAATATTTGCACTTGACGTTTTGACTTGGTTGAAAAAGTTTGACAATAATTGATGATATTGCAAGCTTGATGTTTAAAAGAAATTTTTTTTCCAAGAAAGATAGTGAAACATGGAGTAGTCTTCAAACAATCAAGCAAGGCACAAAGCAACCCTTCATGATACAAGTCAAAGGGGTCAACCTTTCTTGACAACTTTTCAAAATCTAACTCCTAATGGGTACAAGTTAGTGCCATTAGCTCAGAGTGGGTGGGTGAACTATAGTGACACCCTTGTTCCAACCATGGAGACCCTTTATCATCCGTGGCCACCTCGTACCGAGGAGTCCCCAAGGTTCTCTAAGTGCATTTTGAGGTCGATCTTCTAAGGGTCATAACTTAGAGCTCGTGAGGGCTATCAATAAACTATCAAATGCTAAAGGACACTGATGTTGAGGCCTAAAATAACCTATCTCATTTTTGAGAGATCACATTCCGTTTGGATTCGGCACAGCGATCTTGCTCGATGCCAAAACTTGCAGTGTGCCTCAGTTCATAGGTGCACCACACCATAACTTTGAAACCACTAATCTTGGCATTGAATCGTCAGTGCCATTAGCTCTAGATGGGTGCATGAACCCTAGTCACACCCTTGTTTCAGCCACGGAGACCATCCATCATTTTTGGCCACCCCATACTGAGGAGTCTCCAAGGTGCTCTAAGTGCATTTTGAGGTCGATCTTTCGAGGGTCATAACTCAGAGCTCATGAGGGCTATCAATGAACTATAAAATGCTATAGGATGGTGATACTAAGGCCTAAAATAACCTATCTCATTTTTGAGAGATCACATTTCGTTTGGATTCAGCACAGCGATCTCGCTCGATGCCAAAACTCGCAGTGTGCCTCAGTTCATAGGTGCACCACAATGTAACTTTGAAACCACTGATCTTGGCATCGAATCATCAGTGCCATTCACTCCAGATGGATGGGTGAACCATAGTCACACCCTTGTTCTAGCTATGGAGACCATCCATCATTTGTGGCCACCCCATACTGAGGAGTCTCCAAGGTGCTCTAAGTGCATTTTGAGGTCAATCTTTCGAGGGTCATAACTCAGAGATCATGAGGGCTATCAATGAACTATTAAATGCTACAAGATGGTGATATTGAGGCCTAAAATAACCTATCTCATTTTTGAGAGATCACATTCTGTTTGGATTCAACATAGTGATCTCGCTCAATGCCAAAACTCACAATGTGCCTTAGTTCATAGGTGCACCACAGCGTAACTTTGAAACTGTTGATCTTGGCATCGAATTGTCAATGCCATTAGCTCCGGATGGGTGGGTGAACCCTAGTCACACCCTTTTTTTGGCCACAAAGACATCCATCATTTGCGGTCACCCTGTACCAAGGAGTCTCCAAGGTGCTCTAAGTGCATTTTGAGGTCGATCCTTCGAGGGTCATAACTTAGAGCTCGTGAGGGCTATCAATGAAACGTTAGAGGAGACAAGTTTGTAAGGATGGGGTGGCATAGTGTTTTTGCTAAAATAAGTTAGTGGGAAGGCTTTATAAGAGGGTCTTGGCCAAACTAGTGGGGTGTTTTCCCACTCTCTTATTTTAGAGACAGTTAGGTTCTGGAGGGAGATTAGGGGAGCTCTACTACAACTATCCTTACACTAGCTTGGACCAAGGTTGGTATCTCAAACTTGCTTCTTTTCCATTTCTTTCTTTTAGCATGGTTAAGAAAATATGCAAGTGTGGAGTTTATCAATGGAGTATGCATTGCATTGCATTGTGGAGTAGCATTCATGTGAGTGCTTGAATGGTGTTCATTCCATGTAGATTAGTGTGACACCATTGTGCATCTTGTTGTATTGTGTGGAGTATTGTGAGTATGAGGTTTGGATTTCATCTATTTCCTTGTTGTATTATGGGTGTTGATATTGTGTTGTGAAAATGTGATGTGCTCTTGAAAATTTCTTGTTTTATTTTTACTTGGTTTTTTTTTCTTGTTTTGTGCTTGAGTATTGTAATGGGCGTGGGACTTACACTCACCCTTGTGGGAAGGGAAGAGAAGTCTAGGGTGAAGGGCTTAAGTTGGGTTCAAAAAATGTATTGAGAACCTTAGAGTATGGGCTCCATTGTATGCCATAACATTTCATATCTTGCTGGGGGTGATAAGGAAAGTATGGTGTAGAAAGGAAGTTTGAGGAGTTACAGCTGATGGTAGTGGGTTTGGAGGAGGAAATGTGGAGGCCCCGATAGGGCATTAAATTGTTGATTTATGATAGCTCCGAGAGGGCATGAAATTTTCTGAATTATGATAGCCCTGAGAGGACATGAAAATTGTTTATTGCAAATATGGTTTGGTATGGCAAGTCTCCATTTTAGAACACACCTTCACCCTATGTTTATGGTTCCATCTGTGAAGCCATTGTGAAATAGCCTTGGGGGGAAATCGTTCAAGTTTGAAATGTAATGTTTATGCTATTGAAAGATTGTATGTGTATCCTAGTTTGAGCCTTGTTCCCTAGCGTGGGGGTGGTCTCTTTGAGGCCTATGGTTGGGTGGAAAGCACCCATGGTCCTTGTTATTTTGTTGTGTTGCATATGCAGATTTGTGTCCAAGGGAGCAATGGAAATGGCTTGGAATGATCATCTTGAAGATTGATGTTGGTTGAGAAAACTTGACATTGTGCCCTCATTTGTGAAGGAGGATTCACCAGCTTGTTCATGTTGTCAACGATCATGTTGGAAAATGTTCATGCTACTCATTGTCCATATCTTTCAATGTTCATGTTCCTTATGATTTTGAAAAGTCCCTTATGTTGTCCCATTGTGATGGAAGGAGATTGTATCATTGTTACCTAATGTACGTGTAGAGGAAATAATTGATAAGGTTGTCTATGCATGTTTCATTTGGAGTTTATATTGTTATGAAAGCATTGGTATGAGTCATAGATTTTCTTTGACATCATTGTTATCATTTGAAAATGTGAAAGAAAGTTTTCTCCTTATGGTATTGTAAATGACTAGTTGATAATAACAATCCATAGATGTTATGTGATACCATTGATTGTATAAATTTAAAACTTAGTAGATTGCTTACAATCTTGTTGTGCACTCAATAATTTGGAAGGAAAATTTTATGTTCATATCACATGCATGGATAAAATTGATCTTAATTACCAAGCTTAATGCAATTCTAAGCAAGGAAATCATCAAATTAATTTCATGATATAACAAAATGAAGTTTGTTGTAAGAGAAGACATAGTAAAATCTATGAGATACATTGCTGTAGGCATGCATTTTCCTCTCTAGAAAATTTATGGTAAAGGCAAATAAATCCCTTCCTTAATACAGAGCAATAAAATATTAAAGAATATTCCCAGATTCTAGACTGCTATCCAATAAAAATAAAAATAATAATAGCATATAGAGACTAATGAGTGTCCTAGACTAATATATTTCCTAAGTGACAGAATGGTACACATTACATTTTACTATGTTAGTTGCATGAAATGATGAATACATATATCTTAGAATGACAAGGTATGTTATATACAAACCTTATTTATATGCTTGCACCTAATCCTTGCATAAAAAATTCATCTAACAAATTTAAATTGACACACTCAATACAATGGTGTAGTAGGATGTGTTTAAATACAGATCGTGAATTATTATTGAGTTAAGTACTTTGAATTGGCCCTTAGACTTACTAAGAGTTTCTCATTTTATGTGCTTACTAATTTGTACTATGAAACTACTTTGAATCTTAACATGCTTTGATAATAATAATATTGATAGTGAGAAAGTGAGCTTATGGTGAATAATTAGATGTAATAATGTAAAAAGTAAATATAATAGTATAGAAATTATAGTAATTAAAATGGTAAATATAAAAGCATGGCAATGTAGCTAGATTAGTTAGTAGTTGATGAGCTAGATAGTTAGTAATTGTATTTTGTTAGAGTGAGTTTAATTTATGTATTGAAATAGTAATTTTTGTGTTTAGGAAACTGTAGTGAGTGCTAGTTTGGTGAGGAAGCAATGTTGATAGAATGCATAAGGATGACTAAATAGAGTAAAGAGGGACAAATGACTCAGTATTGGTCCAATCTTCAAGAGGACCTGTAACCAGTAAGATATGGATGCAAGCACATGATACATGTTTGGCACATAAAACAAATTGTTTATTCCATAAGTTGTGTAACTAATGTGTTGAATGATGGATACTATCAATGCAAGTGGCCCCTTCTCCATCATGTAGACTTCAAAGCTACCTTTGGGGCATATCTTTTCTAATTTCCAATGGTTAGATCCGATATAGTGTGGTAGATAAGTGCACATTTTCTTATTTGACTAAGGGTGCTCATGTGATGAGTACTAAATCTAAATTCTCTAGATATGTGTGTTTAATCGATTAAGATTTACTACACTTCCACACCATATAGTAATTGTCAAATTAATATATATTGTAATGATTAATGAATGTGTGTACATTGGTAATGAGGATAATAAGTAATTCTAATCCCCTTCCCTTACATGCTAGAATCATGACCTAGTCCATATGATACAACCGACAGACCCTAATAGAATATTAGTATCAGAGGTTTGTTAGGATATGAATTACCTCACTAATTTATGAGTCTTTTATCTTGAACTTGCTCATTTGACTTGTGATGCTAACTTGAACTAGACTGTCATCCAATCTATTTGAAAACCACGTGTGACTAAAATGTTACAACCGAATGACACTATCCACATGAGTCTTGAACTACTATTCAATGATAACCTTGTTTTACAATATGTAATTTCTTATGCGACTTCATAAGCTACAAAAAAAAAAAAAAAAATTGTTGTGTTTTTACTAGTAAAATTTAGGGCATGACACATGATCCACGATAAATTGAACAATACTAGATACTAAATTAATATGTGTATCATTGTGCACATAAATGACAAAAATATATATCAAAATACATGTATCCATAGACAAAATTTTACACAAATATATATCAAAGATCATGTATCCATAGGCAAAGTACTCAAATATATATCAAAATACATAGATCCATATACAAAATGTGGCTGATCATGCCATTAGAATGTGTATAATATCAATGTTTCTGTATACAATGTGGCATATGCCATCTCAAAATGTCTCATGATGCATCCTATGAAAACTATACTATCCTAGGGTGCTGGTGGATGATCAAAATGTAGCCTCTTTGCTGCACTAGGTGGATCGGATGCCTCCTACATAAACAAAAAAGGAAAACCAAAGTTAGACTACTAAATTTATATGATTCTACGTATCTAACATTGAATTACTCAAATGCATAATGATCTTTTCTGAAATGGAGATTAATACTATCAAAATTTCATAATAAATACCTCTCTCGTCGACCTCCTATGCCGGTCAGCAGTCCTCTTATATGCCCTCGGCAATGCTGGTATCTCTCTGATTGTGGGTTGTATATGTTCAAATACCTTTGTCAGATGAATCTACAATTTAAACTATAACATTATAATTCATAGCATGCTAAATTTATAAATTTTTTTATCATGAATTCAAACTACAACTTACTATTGTAGGCTCCTCCTCAGGAGTGAGTGGCTGCATCATCAAATCTACATAACTGTTCCGTCGGACCTCATGTGCACTAGGAGTCTCCTATGAGATACAAAATAGTAGTTTTTAATATCAAGAAAATTAGTTTTGAATTTATTTATGAAGATAAGTGATGTAGGAGAATCCCATGCTCATCAGGGGAACATTGAAGATCCAGGGCATTACAGAGGTCATGGAGCATCTCTTGAAGTCAATTGGGCAATCCTTGCACCAATTAAGGCTCATGGAAGCATACACAGTTATAATGTTGGACTCATATGTGGAAAAAAGTTGTAATTGGGCATGAGATATGATTTTAGGATTCCATATGGTAGATGAGTCATTTGATAGGTTCATGTAGGTTGTCATGATCATATCTTGTCATTAGACAAGTCAAAACGTTCAATAAGCCCATTAAAAGCATAGTTTAATAGTTAGAAATTTGAATAGTAACAATTATGTGTTTTTTGGAGGAAAACTCCATAATTTAAATTTTATGAAGAGTTAACAAATGAAACTGATTAGAGGTGATTGAGGGGGTTAGTAACCATCTCTTGAAACTTATAAATTGAATGAAAGTGCTTGGTTTTCAAGAGCAACTTGAAGAATCCTTTGTTTTGTAAGTGCTTTTTGATATTGGAATGATTGGTAATATCATCTTAGATATTTAAATGCATGGTGAATTCTGAAGGAGAAGTTATAGAATTGAGTTTTGGGGTTTGAACAAGCAGGCCCTAGTTTTTAAGCCATTTTAAGGAGGGTTTTGAAGTTTTGGTGTTTAGGAGTGTGACCAAGACCTATAATATTGAAAATCCTTTGATTTAGATCATTAATAGAGACTATGAAAAAGGATTGAGTCATATTTCAAGTTTGAAGGGTACTTGCTTTGTAAAAGTGGTCTAATTAAGCCTAATTCTAAGACAAACTACCCTGTTTTGTACAATCTTTCCAAAGGAGTGATATCTAATTTTTGGATATGTTATAAAACTCAAAAAAGGGTATATGAAAAGCTAGTTTATTTTCTTGATGTTTTGGAAAGTTTGGGAGAAAAATCAAGAAAATAGGGTCTTCTGATCCAAAGAAGAGAATAGCCTAGTAAAGGGCAAAACTGGTCTCTTTTGTATCTACTGAAGATTTGTGGGTTTGAAAACCTTAGAAACATGTTGTTTGAAGTTTTTTAAGGCATGTAGAGGTGGAGGGAACACTTGGTGAATGTAAATCCAAGTTTGGAGTCTTTGGTGGCATTGTGTGCATTTGGGAACACCATTGAAAAATAGGGGTTGGGTCCATATTGTGCTTGAATTTGCAAGTTTGTGGTTAGATCCTCCATCCTCTACATCAAATGGTATTAGAGAATCAACAAGGTCTTTTGGGAGTAGATAAGTTATAGGTTTCATCATCATAGGAGTCTTTGTTATCCTTAGTGTGCTGGTCCCTTTGTTGAAGCCTTGGAGTGTCTAATTCCTCCTTGTGTGTCCTAGAGTTGAAAGGTACATAAGTGGTGTCCAGAGATTTCTTGGTGAGGAACGAAAGAGAATCAGTGAGTTGGCCCTTGGGAAGGAAGAAAACTTGTTGTGAAAATGCCTCCTAAAAATCAAATGGCTAGAGAACTTGAAAAATTGAGAGAAGAGTTGGCAAGAGAGAAAAGAGAGAGGAGAGAACTTGAAGCATCTAGAGAGAGGGAAGAAAGATAGATGAGAAGAGAGAGGCTGAAGCTTATTGCAAGGATAGAATTCTTAGAAAAGGAAAGGCAAGAACCGAGAGGAGAAGAGGTTAGAGGAAGAAATCATGGAGAGAACCATGAAGAAGAAGAGGTTGGTAATGCAAGGCAAGAGCATGAAACAATAGATGATCTTGAAGAAAGGAGATTTATGAAAATCATTAAGGCAGCACAAGGTAATGGTGGGAAGAACCATATTGATTTGCCAATATACCAGGGTAAAATGGATAGTGAAGAAGTGCTAGGGTGAATAGAGGCCCTTGAGAACTACTTTGATCTTGAAGACATAGAGGCAGATAAGAAGGTAAAAGTAGCAAAAGCAAGACTGAGAGGAACAAAACTCACTTGGTGGACTAGTGTTCAGAATGAGAGAGAGGAAAGGTGGTGTAGGGAATCTAACCTATGTGGCAGGGGGAAACAAGTATCTATGTTGCCGGACACCTTGCCACTCCATGAAAGTGAGGATTCAAGTAGATTAGGAAGTTGGAATAAAGGTTTGGTCCATATTTTATAGGTTGGTCTATGTTTTTTAATAAAGATACATGTAAGGCCCATGAGCATTTTGGTGTTGTTATAAACCAAGTGACTCCATGGGACCAAAAGGCCTTAGAATAGGGTATTTAGAGTCTAAACAGTATTAGCAAAAAGTGGTTTTTTGTTTGTTTTATGGTTGGTAATGCCTATATGGTTGTTCCAATGGTCATGTAGACCTTTATATATGTCATATGTGATCTTAGTTGAAAGGGGGAGATCAGAGTGTATGGTGGTTTGGAGAAAAAACAATAAAAACTTCAATTTTTTGGAAATTTACTGGTAATCACTTGGCTATTATGCTAGTATGGATCCATATAGACCTTTTATGATTGCTAGTGTATGAAATAGTTGTAGGGGTGAGTTAGGAAACTTTTGGTTTTGGTTTGACTCAAAAAGGAGCTGGGGTTTACAAGTTATCTGCATTTTAGTAGAAGGTGGTATGAAAAGCCTTGTTTCCTAGACCCTTCCACAAATGCATCCCTAACTTGCATTCCCACCAGTGGAATCCTCTAAAATTGAGGGATATACAAGTTAGGAGACTAGGAAACATAATGCCAGGAGGCCTGGAGAGAAGGGTAACTATTTTTCCAAGTTGGCCCTAGGTCAAGCAAGCCCATGTGCTTGACCGATTTTTGCAAGGTAATTGGTGACAATCATGGTTGTAGGCACTTCTAATCAGTTTGAGTGCTGGGTTTGGATGCATTGAGTGTGTTGGAGATTTCCTTAAGTGTTTTGGGTCTTGGGAACCCACCTTGCCCATTCTTCCTTGAAGCCCTAGCCTAACTTGATCAACTAGGCCTAGGTACCAAGAAGTAGTTTGGAGGGTGTTGGAGCAAGATCAGCCCAAAAGCTTTTGGATTCTTAGTAGATGCCAAGAAGGGTGTTTGGACCTATGGAGAAGTCCCTATGTTGTTAAGGGATACTGGGAGAAAAGTGCAAAGAAGCTAATTGGAAGGCTGCAAGGTTTGTAGGCCTAGAAGTGCAAAGGTGTGTTGAAAGTTTGGTGGAACCAAACAAATTGATGATTTTGGGTTGGAACAGTATGTCCATGATTGTCTCCATTTCTGGTGATAGTTGGTGAGGCTTTTGAAGTGGGATTACCTTGTTTGGCTTGGAGGTTGAGTATACCTGAAGTGGGTAAGAGGACTTGTGAGAAGTCCTAGAATCCTAAGTTGGATTGTGACAACAATTTATTGGCTTGTGGAAGGTAGTTGCTACAGACTCTGCATCAAAAGGGGATTGAATAAGATTTTAGATTGGGAGAGAATGAAGACCATGGTGAGAAATCAATTCTTGCCATCTGATTTAGCAATCCAAATAAAGATAAGAAGGAACAATTTGAAATAGAGGGATATGGATGTCATGTCCTATACTGAGCAATTCCATACCCTGAGTATTAAGGAAGGACTGGAAGATGAAGATGAGAAGGTGGCTAGATAGATTAATGGCCTCAAGTACAATATTCAAGATGAAATAGGATTGAATGTACCAAGGACACTTGGAGAATGTTTTCAGTTGGCAATCCGGGCAGAGGAGAAGTTGAAAAGAAAGAATGAGAGGCAAGAAAATCAGAGAGGAGGTGGAATAATGAGAGGAAGAGGTGTAAGAAGTTAGTTTGACACTTCAAAAAATCAAGACAAAGATAAAGGAAAAGAGATTACATATGAGACAAGAGGAAGTTTTAGGGGAGGAAGATTTGGAAGTGGAAAAGGTAATAGTGTTTTCACAGGAAAATGCTTCACATGTGGAGGAGTAGGAAATCAATCCCACAAGTGCCCTGAGAAAGGTGTGGATTTTAGGAAGGAGGAGAGGAGAGTCACCTTGACCCAAGGAGAAGAGGAAGAAAAGAAGTACGATAATGTAGACCCTGAACTTGAAGGAGAATCTTTGATGGTGAGAAGAGGACCACAAATGTAGCAATGAAAGGAGACCAGACCATCCATTTTTAGGACA
Source organism: Cupressus sempervirens (assembly GCA_028749045.1). Taxonomy (NCBI): domain Eukaryota; kingdom Viridiplantae; phylum Streptophyta; class Pinopsida; order Cupressales; family Cupressaceae; genus Cupressus; species Cupressus sempervirens. Next base: position 247,421,718 of record CM053783.1, read on the forward strand.
AATTGCATGAGCCATGGTAAGATTTGTAAGATGATAATAGACTCTGGTTCCTTTGATGATTTAGTGTCTTATGAAATGGTAAATAAACTAGGATTGAAGAAGTATCCTATTGATAGACCATATAGGGCATCTTGGGTCAATGATGCACAAAATATTGTTTTAAGGGAGCAAGCAATAGTGGATTTCTCTATAGGAGAATATAAAGATCAAGTTATATGTGATGTCATTCTAATGACATGCTGCCATGTAATCATTGGAAGGCCTTGGCAAGCCTCAAGGAACACCATTCATTTTGGCTCATCAAATGTTTATATAGTACACAAAGATGGTGTGAAGTTTAAGCTAAATCCTTTGACTGGTCATGATGAGGAAAGAGTTATTTGTTTTGGCAAGAAAGAGTTTGTGGACTTCTAGGAGCAGAGGGAGAGTAAACATGATATGACAGATCTACCACTGAAGCCATCTCTTTTGGTTATGAAGGATGAGATTGTTCAAGAGAAAACTCAGAATTTTTCTTACAAGCAGATAGTGACAACAAAAGCAGTGATGATAGGAATAGTCTGGTGTCCTTTGGTGATGAGAGTGAACAAAGAAGTGAACATATCCATGGAGGATGAGAGATAGGGTCAGCATGACCTCAGACAACAAGTTATTCAGCCTTTGTCAAGGATAAAACATGACTATTCACAATCAACAGGCAGTAAGGTTACCATGACTGGTAACAAGGATCCAATGCTTTTTGTTTCTAATGATTTGTATGCAGGTGTGCAGGGTAATACATTGCAAGTGCAAAGTTGCAAACATCCCTCTAGAAGGATGGGAGGAAAGAAGATAGTACCCCTTAACTCTTGGGACAAGAGTTGCTTTGAAGGTGGGGAGTTTGGTGTAGGGGCACCCATTAAATAATCTAAGAGAGCCTTAGTACTAGATGAAGATAGAGGATCAAAGACATCATTGATTGTTAATTGGGATATATTAAAACCAATAATGGAATTATGTAATAAACAATGTACTTTGAAAGACAAAAGTCATAAAAGTCCTAGTAAGGACCTAAGGGTAACATGATGTAAAATGGCCAAAAGAGCCATATGGGGTAGTATTAGGATAGTTTCATACTTAGTTTCATTTAATAAATCCATACAACCAATTTTGAGTCAATAGAATAGTTTAGAAAGTTAGGGAATGCATAGAAATGATAGTTTGAAATTTGAATTTCAAATTCAAACAGTCATATTAATTTTGGAGGGAAAGTAGTAATTTGGTATTTGTTTGATTAAATAAACCTTTGTAACCAACTTGGTCGGTTGGACAGGTGCATATAAGCCTATTTAAGTTGTAATGAACATATGCAAGACATGAATCATTATTGGTTCAAAAAAAATCACAGAAATTATACGGAACAACAATCATACTTTCCTCTGCATCAATAAGAAAAATAAAAAATAAATGATACTTATACATACAATGGGGCTCTCTATGCGAATGAAAATCCCTGATGATCTAGGATGCCAAATCTGTACAGGCTCATCGCCAGTAGCCACATACTATATACAAAAAAGAATGTAATTAAATGAGATTACCACAAACATTTTAAAAGAATGCATCGATATTTAATCAATTATAAAACATCTAATTACCTTTCCTTTGTCAGTGCATGCTGGCTCACCCCCTGCACTTTGTCCCCCTGAGGTAGGTGGTATCTGCAAGATAAAATAAAGATTAGCAACCATATATGCTACAATATCAAATAGAAAAAAAAATGCAAACACAACATAATGTATCATAGATGTCTCAAGGCCAAATGAAATGGCTGAGAGTGTAGCATTGTCTATCTGTATGAGCTCCTCCTCGGTTATCAACTAAACATGAATGAAGATCACACACATGTAAAAGTCAATATGGCTTAAAAATTAATATTACTCTATTATAAAAATTAACTTTAAATCGCATATGTCATAACAAAAAAATGTATACACGTACCGACATTGAAGGAGTCCATGCCTATGCATTCCCCTCCTCTCTTGCATCAGGGTCTGTAGCCTCTGCATGTGTGTCTGGTGTATCCTCGTCTAATACAAAATGATACTCAGGAAGATCACCTATGGGACCCAAGAAAATATTCTTGCATGTAATGCAAGTGTGAGGCACAAAAATGTGTGATGAGCTAGCCGATGATGAACTAGCACCAACATCATCAACACGAGGAGGCAGGAATGACCTAGCCTGAGATATCATTAGGCTACTTAGCCTATGAATGGCTCTGATGGTTTGAGAGCTAGCCTGTGCCATAATATCTGGATGCTACACTCAAGGAGGGGGGGAGATATCGGGGGGGGGGGAAATGCCAAGTTTCTTCCGCTGGGAAGAGGGTGTATCCTGAGGAGCTCCTAGTCCTAAGCCCATGTTGGGCTTCATGCTCCAATAGTTCACTTTAAGGTTCAACACAAATTTTGCATATAATTTTCTAAGGAAATAAAATGGTATGTCTAAATTTCCATATGGAGGGTTATCAAAGACCATCCACCAACGATCCCAAAAATTTGCACGTATGGCATCATTTGTGCACCATTTAATCGATAGTTTGGTTTTTTTTGGGTCAACTGGTATACCCTTTTTTGGGTTAGCAAAAAGGCTAGCCAAATCGTCTTTGGTTATGTTGAGGGTCGCGACCTCATCATAATCCAAACCATCATCAAACATCTGGTGCATTTCATCACGCCAACGAAGAGTAGCATTTTGTTGGTTCGTAAGGGTTTCAATGTTATCCACTATGGTGTTTAATGTGGATAACATAGGAGCCAGTGCAGGTACATTATTATATGTTCTATGCAAACCTTTCAACTTAGTGAGATTTTCATTTATTAAATCTTTGATTCGAGGAGGGTTTTGAGGAGGTAGAGGATCATTTAGTGGACAATTTTGTGGGGATACTAGATCATTTGGTGGTGGGTTACAAGGAATATTATTCCCTGCCTCAGTGTCATCATTCTGATCAACCATTCCTATTGAATTGCAAAATGTAATATATATTAAAAAAATCTAAATTTTAACCATTTTTGTCAAAAAAACCCTAGATTCAACTAAAACAAAAAAATTCATCCTAAAATATATTAAATTTAGGTTAAAAATGAGTTGGAGAAAAAAACATACCTAAATATCTGATATTGGATCTCGTATCTGATATCTGATCGATGATGGTAATACTGGCCCCAAATTTGCGTAAAATGAGGGCTCGCGGGTTTGTGATTTTATTTAATCCAATGCACAGGTATTGGTTATCCGATATTAAATCAGATATCTAATATGGTCGCAATAACATATAATGAGTATAATATATATAATATAACATATAACATATAATATATATTACATTATATTACATTTTATAATATTTTTATATTATATTTTATATATATTATATTAATTTACTATATATTATAATATAAAATATTATATTATATAATAATATTATTATTATATTATATTTTTATAATTTATAATATATTATACATTTTTATTATATATTATATTATTAGATATTACTTTTTATTATTATATTATATCTTATATATATATTATATTACATTATTATATATTATAATATATTAAATATTATATTATATTATTATAATATAATACATTATAATATTATTATTATAGTATAATATTATATGATTATAATATAATAATAATAATAATAATATTATTATTATTATTTAATATGATATATTATTTAATAATAATATTTAATATGATATTATTATTATTTAATATAATAATATTATTAAATAATAATAATATCATATTAAATAATAATAATATCATGTAGCAAATATTAATATTTAATAATAATAATAATATTATTATTAAATAATATATCATATTATTATATAATAATAATAATAATTATAATAATATTAAATAATAATAATAGCGATATAATATTATTACTCTAATTATCAGATATCCGGTCACATGTTAGATATTCGATTTAAAATCGGATATCCGATATCATATCGGATATTTGATAAGGCTCAGCCTTACCTTCCAGGTTTGGTTCCTATATAGGTGAAAAAAAGTCAGAGCTAATTTTGAAGTGCTTTTAGGCGTCTTCAAACTCTTTTTTTTTCACATCGCCACTTTTTGGCACACCATGATCCTGCACATACCCCTAAGTTCTTTTAGTATTATGTATTTAAGTCGGGTTAAATTTATTTTAACTATTAATAAGTCAATGTTAGTTAATTAGTTTTAGTTTTAATTTATGTCTTAATAGTTGATTAATTTATAAATGTAGCGTATGGTTATTTAACATCTGTAATAATTTAAAAGTAGATACATTTAATATTGTTTTAAATTAATTTAAATTTAATTAAAATATATAAATAAATAAATAAGTAAATATATATATATATATATATATATATATAAATTTTTCCATTGAAGATTTAATTAATATTAGTAATGTTTTAAGGGGTGATTGACTACACTAATTTTATTAATAGTAATATAGTGATATCTAAGATCGATTTTAAAGGATGAGATGGTAAAGATAGTAAGAGGGAGTGTTAATTTTGGGGTCTATTATAATTACAGACAAATGTTTAAGTTTTATGATTCATTCCTACACTTAGGTTCTAACCCAAAATGAAGTGTTAAGGCATTGTTAGGGAAAAACTATATCTACCTCTTAAACATCTCTATAGTTTAAACTTGTGAAACAAATATACCAGTTTGAATCAAAACCCTATGTGTCATGTAAGTTGTAGTCAACCAATATTAACAAAGTAGATTTAATTGGATATTAGGAGGATTGAGTAATGGTTAGGTTTGTGTTAGAGTATGTAAATGAAATAGTGTTTTCAAGTTGGTATAGGTTGAATTATTAATTGATGACTTGATATGATATCTATATAATATAAGGATGATGATTGAGAAAAAAATTGTTGTGTTTTTGCCCTAAATTTTGGGCATGACATTTGCCTTTGCATAGATTTTTGTAACTTGAACCTGGCATCTCAAAAGGAGAATTACCCTTTTCCCTCACTAGATGAGGTCTTACAAATTGTAGATGGTTCAAAGATGATGTCTTTCTTGGATGGATATTTGGGATACAATTAAGTAATGGTTGATGAAGAAGATAGGATAAAGATGACCTTTACAACTAAATGGAGGGCTTTTGCCTACATAAGAATGCCTTTTGTACTGATTAATGCAAGGGCCACATTTCAATGAGCCATGGATAAAGCTTTTAAGGGATTAATAAAAAAGTGTATAGTTATCTACATTGATTATTTAACTATCATTTCAAAGGATCAAAGCACTCACATTGCTGATCTAAGATAGGTATTCAATAAATGTTGTAAATATGACATATCTTTTAATCCCAAGAAATGTTCATTTGGGGTCACTAAAGGAAAGCTCCTAGGTCATATCATCTCCAAAGATGGAATCTCCATTGATCCTGATAGAATCAAAGCTATTCTAAATTTATCACCCCCTTACAGTCGAAATGAGTTCAAGTCTTTCTTTGGGAAGATAAATTTTGTACAAAAATTCATAAGTAGATTTGCAAAGATAGTTTGTCCCCTTAATGATTTACTCAAAAAGGGAGCTTAGACAGAATGGCTTCTAGAGATTAAGAAATCATTTGAGGATATCAAAGTGGCTATTTCTACAGCCTCAGTACTGGTAAGTCCTGACTATGAGCTACCTTTGAAGGTATATTTTTTTTCCTCAACACATTCATGCATTGGGGTTCTAACATAGAAGAAGGAAAAGGAAGATGAAAGATGTTGAGTTAAATTATTCCAACCTTGATAAATAGTCTTTTGCTTTAATCAAGGTGGTGGAAAAGTTTCATCAATATATACTGAGAAGTAAGGTGTATGTGATTGTACCTAACCCAGTAGTAAAGACATTATTGATGCAAAATAAACTTGGTGAAAGATGAGGGAAATGGATGGTGATACTTCAAGAATTTGATCTAGAGATCCAACCTATGAAGTTAGTTAGAGGTCAAGGATTATAAAAAATGATAGCCGATAACTAGGTTGGGGATGAAAAGAAATTTAGGTTTGATAGTGAAACAGATGTGGAAGATCAGAAAAAGATGGTTGTATCTCAAGTTGATATTGATCAAGGTGTGATAATAGGTGTCTGGTACCAGGATATTGTTTACTATCTTTTACAAAATTAGTACCCCAGCTGTATGAATAGCTCATAGTGTAAGGGACTTAAAATGAAGTGAGAGAGCTACATGTTGCATGATAGAAAGTTATAAAAATACAAACATAAAGGAATCTACTTGAAGTTCTTGGGACATGAGGAAGTAAAAGAAGTTCTAGAATAATTTCATGATAAGTATGGTACATGGCATGGTTTAGTAGAAGCAACTACTCATACAATTTTAAGATCGACTTATTTTTGGCCCACAATATTCAAAGACACTTTTAAGCATGTATGTTCTTGTCATATTTGTTAGACTAGTGCTAACATAAAAACACACCCTATAATGCCATTATGACCACTATTTGAGGTACATCCCTTCACAAAGTGGGGGTTAGATTTCATTGGTCCAATCAATCCACCATCATCAACTAGACACATCTTTATTCTCACAACTATTGATTATTGTACATGATGGACAAAAGTAGAGGCTTTTAGAAATTGCATTATTAAGGTGGTAACAAACTTCTTGTAAGAACACATTGTTACTAGATTTAGGATGCCATTCGCCTTGGTGTGTGATAATGGGTCAGATTTGCCATCAGTATTCTTAACTCAATGGAAATTTGAAAATTAGCTCATTACCAAGTTCTCTTCAAATTATTACCCATAAGAAAATGGGGTAGCAAAATCTACAAATAAGAGCTTGATCACAATAATAAGACATTTATTAAAGGAGAATCTTAAATATTGGCACATGCAACTCAAATATGCTCTATAGAAAGATTGAGTAAGGATTAAGAATGCTTTGGGAACATCTCCATATTTGCTTGTTTATAGAGAAGAACTAGTATTTCCACTTAACCTTAGGATTCTTGTTTTGAAATTCATGAGTGGGTATGCTAAAGATAATGATAGAGTACAAATTAGATTGATAAATCTTTTAGAGATGGATGCGAAATGAATAGCTACATTAGAGCACATGGCTAAACATCAAGCTATCATTAAGAGGTGGTTTGACAAGAGGGCCATGATAAAATCTTTCAAAATTTTTGACCTTGTTCTACTTTGAGATAAAGCAAAAGAGAAGCTGGGTAGCCACACTAAATTTCAACACTTGTGGATTGATCCTTATCAAATCATAGAGATTCTTGGAGAAAATACTTTTAGGCTCAATTCCTTACAGGGGAAATTGGTTCTGTTGCCAGTTAATGGGAAATTCCTAAAACACTATTTTGAAGCCTAGAATAACCAAATTTTAAAAAAAAAAAATAGATTTCATTTTTGCAAGTGTGTTTTCTTTTTAGTTGTATGTTTACTTTTAGTTGCATGTTTGTTTTCAAAGTTTCTTCTCTCTAAGGAGTAGGTGCACTCAAGATTTTATCTTGACATATCTTACTAACTACTCATTTGGTTCTAATTTCAAGAAGAGGTATTTCTTTTTCAAAACATTTTGACAATTTTGTGTCTTATACCAATTGAGGGACGAATGTTACTTGTAGTAATAGGGGACTTTCCTGTCTTCAATTCAAGATTGCAGGACAAAAAGTTCTCAACACCTTGTAAATTTAAAGATCAATTATCTCAGCTATCACCCAACCAAGGTTGAAGATAGCAAGGGACAATCCAAGCCCCATTGATTCAAATAGAAGGATCTTCTCAAAGGAATTGCTAAGATTGTTTGGCGTGAGAGTTTCTAAAAGTTCTTAAAAGAGGAATGTAAGGGATGTTCACAAAAGATCATATCCAAGAAATGGCACTAATGTCTTGGCCATACAATCTAAATGTGGTCAAGATATAGAAAGAAAATTAAAAAATAGGAACGGTGTTAAGACTAAAGGATTCTAAGAGATCTAGAAGGGTAATCAAATAAATGGATATGCACTCAAAATAAGCTATATGATACTTAAAACATTCCTTCATCAAAGAATCAAATGGTGAAATTATGAGCTAAATGAAGCAAGCATTCAAAGGATTTCCAAGAAATTCAAATAAAGTGACAGCTCACTAAGAGCCCTTGAATTGATTCTCTCACTTGGTCAAACAAAGGATTGACAAACAAGTTTCATGGAGATTCCTGATGAATGAGCCAAATGGAGTGGAAGATGGTTTCTAAGTTAGAAAATTTTGATAGACTACATTTTGAGATGTCGAAGGAAATGAACACATTAAAAACACACTAAACTTGGAGCTCGAGAATCCTGAAGTTTTAACTATGAAGTCATTCAAAATATGCTTGGAATGCTCAAGATTTTAGTTGGTGTTTGACACATGTCAAAGGAATGTTGATGAAGAGATTTTTTTTTCATTTCTTCGTTTATATCTAGGCTATTTGTTGTGGTTACACAACACATGCACCATTTCAATTAGAAATGGGGACCCCCTACTTTATTTTTTAGCTTTTTCAAGACCCTAGTCTGGGGTCGAGGTCATTTTGAGGTCTCATCTAGAGCCCTAGTTTACATCTAGGTCCTATTTGGGAAGCCTAGTTGTCAAAAGGAAATTTTTTGACAAATAATAAGTAAAAATTGCAAAAAATTTGTGCAGTAGGTGCACCTACTTGATGCGCCTACTGTACCAAACTCATTATGAGGTGGCATGGTGCATATACATGCACAACTACACAATTGTACACCTACGTAGCTATGCCAAAAGTCCCATATCCTATTTATAGGAGGGGTCACCTTTCTCCTCACTTTGCTTTGGTTCATTTCATCCACTTTGATTTCTCCAAAGCCATAATTTTTCCCTCACCAAGGTGCACCTTCCTCTGCTCTATAAACCCTATGCATGGCACATAAAAGCAAAAACAATATAAAGGATTGGTGTGCATCATGGCACATTCTCAATATGTTGATGTGCACCAATCCCTTCACCTAGGAAATTTAAAAAACTATTAAAAATTTGTGAAGTCTCCACTTTAGGTTTAGTTCACATTAGCACACCTTCTTAGGTGCATTGATGCACACCAATTATCTCTAAAAGAACTTCCAAAAAATAAAACAAGGTTTAAACTACCTTTTGGTGTGTAATAGTGCACCTAGTGAGGTGCTCATCTATACACCTAAAGAAATGAATAAATAAAAATGGTTTTGTGCATCAAGTGCACCTATTAGGTGTGCCTGGTGTGCCAATTCTATTTATAAAGGTTTTTTTAATAAGGTTTTTATACTATTTTTTGGGTTTTTTGAGAAATCTAACTTAGTTCTAGAGTTTAATTTATTTATTGTTTCCTCAATTCCAAATTAATGGATGTCTTTTTGTGTAGATATAATGGCATCATATTCATCTTTCTTGGGTCCAAAAATGGCACCAAAACCTGTGGTCTTTAAGTTCCAAGGCATTTTGATGAAGTCAAGGTTCCAAGATGACAACTCGAATATCAGGGATATAGATTTAGGACATACCGATTTGGTAGAATTTCTAAAGATATGCAAAAAACCTATAGAGAGGTCACAAATGATTTCTCCACTCATTTGATTAGGACTTGTCAACATAGCTTCACACCTAGTGTTGGCAAAATCTTCAGAACTCATTATGATATTAGTGGAACACTTTGTCCCTAAGGAGAGGGTTGTGAAGAACATAATAGGAGAAATTTTCCTTGATCTATGACCGAAGAATATAGAGAAATTATTTCATCTCCCCAAGGTAGATTATTTCATCAAGCTCACCTATGAACATGTAAAAAGGTGGTATAGAAAACATATCGAGGAGGCCTTTGAGATCATTCAATCATCCTACCTCATAGAAAAGACTCCTTTGGGAAAGAAGACTGGAAAAGTTGATATAACTAGAGGGTATATGATAGAAGACATTAGATACTCAATCACAATTTTGAGTAGAGTCATGGGCTTACTTGCAGTTGGACATCTAAACATCTTCATGGTACACTTTATTGAAACAATAAAGAAAGTAGAAATGCCACTAGACTGGGCTTCTACTCTTAATAAAAATTTGTGTGAACAATTGATGGCAACTAAGAACAACAAGAAGTTTTATATGACATCATATTTGGTGTACTTATTGGCCATAAAAGTGATAGACTATCTAGGGCTATACAAGAGAGGCAGCATGCAACATCCTAATGCATTGCCATATATCATCTATACTCATCTTACAAAGAAGATGATCTTAGATCAAAGAAAAGAATATATAATTGTGAATGATGCCTTCATATTCACTATAATTTGATTCATAGAAGGAGATTATGCGAAGATATTATTAGATGATGTAGTGGAACATATTCTATTCATCAAGGCTTATTACATTTAGTTTAGGACATTTACATATCTAAGGGTAGTAGGTACAACTAATAACCCTAAGAAGCTCCCAAGGTATCCCAGTTATAGACTTGTTCTCCTGGAGATCTCTTGACAACTCTTTCCCACACATGACAAAGTTAGAAGGCAATATAAAATGTGTGGGAGGTGGCCTATGATGATAGGAGCTTTCCAAGTTGATCAATACAAAAATATCTTTTCTTTTGAGTGTGAATGGGATTAGTATCCCTTACAAGAGTACAATTTTTTGTGGCCATGTTTTGATAACATTGTGAGAGTATAGTATTTGGCAAGGAAAACAATCCATCACGAAGAGGCTATTGAGGATCATTGGATGAATGCAACAAATGACTATAAGGAATTATTGTAGGATGAGTTTATACCTAACAGAGAAGGTCCTAAAGATAAAGATTCCATTAAAGATATTACAACAAGACTTAGAATAGTTGCTTGATCCTTTGTTCAACAGGAACAAGATTAGTGATAGGTCCATTATGAATGCTGAGGTTAATAGGGAGAAGAATTTGGATATCAACCATAGAGGAAGGCATGCCATTAAAATGACATAGGATTGGATTAAGAAACTATTTAAGCATAATCCAATTCCTAAAATGGTGAACATTCATGAACAAGCTTGCCTAGCAAAAGGTAGAGGGAACAAAGTCACCATCCCTATCTTTTTAGCTTAATCACTAGTAAAGCTAGAAATGGTACAACAACTTGATAGACTAGTTGGATATTATCAAGCTCAGATGGGTAGTGGAAAGGGCAAGAGAAAAAGAAGTTCTCCTTATAGAGTTGAACCTAAAGAAGGTGAAATCTTGGCACCTCCACAAGGAGAAGAAAATGTACAATTCCTAGAAGATAATGGAACTCCACAAGTCCTAGTTGATCCTCAAGTACCACTAGCTACAACAAGCTAGACTAAGATAGAGGTTGAGATTCAAGAGGTCTCCCCACCTTGTTAAGTAGAACATGCATCTCCTTCAGCCCCAAAAAGAAGAAAGATTAAGACTCTAGTGAAAAGAAGACAAAAGGTGATCAAGAAGGCGATCCCTTTCCCATCCATCCCTGAATCAATTCTGGAAGGAGAAGAAGATGAGGAGGAGGATAAAGAAGATAATTTTTCATGAAGTCAGAGAACTAGGCTAGCTAGAGCCATAGAGTAGGAACAAAGAAGAAGTTCTATAGCTATGCTTCCATCAATCCCAGATGAACCTCCACAAACTACTACATCAAAGGATGAGATAAAACAACAAAATTATGAGTAGCATGTAGAGGGTAGTGATGTCTTTAAGATTTCAAATTTTGACTTTGTGCTCATAGGTATTGAGTTGGTTGGGGATAAGATACAAGATACACCAACCAATCAACCTCAATAGGAGGATTGGACTTAGATGCCCCCCAAGTTAGAAGAACTCAAAATAGTCTCCACATCCCAATTATAGGTTACATTTTATGTTGATAAGGGATTGGCTACCCCTCTTAATCCAGGAATGGAAACTGAATAGGTTCAAGTAGAACTAGAAGAGGAACCACAACAAGTATCCACTGATGAAGTGTCAGAATAGGGACAAATAGGTGAACAATCTTAGCAAACTTCCTAGGACACCGAGGTGAGAACTATGGGCTCCATTAATATAGGGACTCTAGATGAGGAGCCTTCACAAAGGGAAAAGACCTCGAAGAGGAGTGATAAGGGCAAGAGCATAGTAGAGAAAAATCCTTCATCCTTAAAAGGAAAGTCACCAGTGCAACATGTTCCAAGGTGGCTCTGAAAAGAAGTAATCAAAAATAAGAAGCAATAGTTCAATACTGAAGAGGAGGATAGAATGGAACTAATTGAAGTACTGAGGAAACTTGATTCACCTCCTAAGGAAGTGTGACCATTAGCCTTCATTATGAGTGATTTGAATCAAAACCTTTTTGCTCATGAATCTCTTCCTCCTTTGCAATCAAATTTTGAAGAACTGACTCCACAAGATTATCACATTTGGGAGGTCATGCTTGGAAAGCCCACCTTGGAAACAACAAAGCTGATGGTCACCACAGGGATGAAGGAAATTTTTCAGAGCCTAGAACAAGATGGGGTAGAGTTAATTACACTTCGGCACTAGAATGAAATCCTAAGAGGATATTTAAGTGAAGTTATTAGCCCATTAGACCTTGCCAACCCCGAGGAGACTCTAAATGCATCAATTGAAAGGATGGATGGGGGGGTGGTGAGATTGGATCCATTTTTGAATGCTTGTTAGAAATGGAAGGAAATTTTTGAGTAGAAAGGTGTACTTATAATCCAAGGGAATCTTAAGTTACTACATATTATGTAGGAGAATGTATATAAAATGATAGCAATTTTGAATCAAGATTTTGGTCCTATGGATGAGTTACATACCTAGGGAAAGGATTTATAAGTATTGTAGGCAATAAAAGGACAAAGGTATAGGACGCTCATGGATGTATATGCAATAGATGAGATAGATTTAATTGGTGATTGGATAGAGAAGATAGAAAATAGCAATAAAGTAATGGAATCATTACATGCGGAGATCTATCAGCTCAAGGACCAAGCCCAAGAGCAAGTTTTGGAAGCTAAGAAACACTATAGTGATGCATGCCTGGATATTTTTGAAGATAGTGCATGGGAGAAATTGGTACTGGTAGAGGTGGTCATTCAGAGATTCAGGAAGATTTTTGATGAAGTTTCTATTGATGAAGATATTTCGCAAGCATTTAGGATAGAGGAAGCTTCGTTAGAGCTAGATACTAAACTTGGGGATTTTGTTGAAACCTATATAGAGTTAGATACTTATAGACAAAAAGTCAAAGATAAATATAATGCCTTAGATTAATTGGATGTAGCACAAGTCACTAAGATAATAGGTAAATTCATGGGAAAACACCCAGACATAGCTCTAGTATGAAGGAGGACAAAACCCAAAAGCTAGAATTTCATTTTTAACACTCAGTGAAATTTTGCATTTTTAGACCCTTGAGGTGCACTGCTACACTAGTGCACTAGGTACACTAGTGCATGAGGTGTGCTTTCTTTTGTGGTGCACTTTTCAAGAAGTGCACAAATAGTTAACTGCTAGCTCCAAAATTAGAGCTTTCCATACAACTGAAACACATTCTAACAATAGTTTAACTCTGACAGATGCCTAGTGAAGGTTGAACTTCTATTTTTTACACTTCTAGACACTTCTATATCAACTGAAGGCTCTCTTCTTCTTTTTCTCTCATGACATGTAAAAGCCCATGCATCTAATTAATGATATAAAAATGGATGAAGTCCTACTAAGCACCAGTTTCTTAGTCAGTTTGTATATAATTAGTTTGTTTTATTAAATTAGAAGCATATGATTGCATGAAGATATCTCTCACTCTCAACACAAATTGAGGAGATGATTTCTTATAAATATGGGATTGTAATATGTAATCAAGGGCATCACTATTTTGCAATAATATATGCTTTTGGTGCTCACATTTGGAGTGTAATGATTCTTGCCTAAGTGTGTTATATTTTTGTGAATGTATGTTCATGGAATTGTGATTGAGCCAAAAGTTTATTGTGTTATTTTTGGTTGTGCAATCTTTTAATTCTAGTGTTTGTTATGGTTTTATGAATTTTGCTGACATATCTAGTTCGATAAGAGATCACCTATTTTTTTCCTACACACTGCTTTTCATCTCGCAAGAGTGCACTTTTTATGGCCTTGCAATTTGATGAAAAACAAAACATCTTACAGTTATTGAATTTCAATTGACAATTGCAGCAGTGAAATTAAGGAAGCACTACTTCTACATTCATTGGTTACCTACCAACTTCTTCGAAAGCTTAACTTGTAGACATATTATTTTTTGTAGCTTATGCCCATTAGGATTTTATTTTCATGTTATTTTCTTAATTTTCTCATTAACTTATCGTCGTTATTTTCTTTTTTAACCCCTTGATAAATTAGAAATTCATATTAGTTGCATTATTAGATTACATTCATTAACAAACAAAAAAATACAAAAACATAGTTCTTTTTGCGTATTTTATTCTGAAGCAGTGAATATATTTGACATCTTATCTGAAGTTATTAGAACTAGAAAAGGCCTCCTCATGAACAAACACATTTATCTTCAACTAAGTAGATTCTAGTGGGTCGCAAGATCACTTGAAACCTTGGAGTTGATCCCCAAGATTGGGCTTTTAAGAGAGGAGTTTGAGAGGATTCCTACTATTAAGCATCGTACAAAATGATAGCTCAACATATATGAACCTCTAAAAGATGCTTTCTTTGAGTAGAAGAAAATAACATCCACTAAAGCAAAAAAATAATGTTGTATGTAAGATTGGCCAAATGAAGAAGACCATGTCTCAAATTACCAATGAATTAACCTGTTTGAAGTTGTTGCAAGGGTAGAACAATACATTTTAGAGAATAAATGTATGCCCTTACAACAACAACTATTGTTCAAATTACAACAAGAATTTTAATGGATATATTAATGCAAGAAATAGTAATGCAAGGAACAATTTTAATCCTCTAGATCACAACAACAGTTTCCAAAGACAGAATCAACAATGGAACACCCATCTAAACAATGGAAGTATCCCTATATATAACAACAACAATGCCCAGTTTGTAGACATCAATTGATATGATAGCAATCAAAATATACCCAATGATGATGACTCATATTTCATGGAAATCAAGAAGTGAACCAAAATTCACAAGGCAATAACAATGAGCCCCCTCTGCATTACGATACTATGCTATTAAAATCTTATGATTCTCGATAGAATTCAGGGATGGAAGAACAAGTCAATGAAGAATTTACTTTTCCATTCAGTCAAGAATCACATCCTCAAACATAAGAGATGCTTGCATTTTGAAATGACAATCAAAATAGTTATAATTTTTGGAACCAAAGGAAACCCATTGTCACAAAAGTTTTCACCCTTGCCTAAAGTTTGACCTAAAGGTAACCTTGTGAAACATGGAAACAATGTCCAAGTTGTGGGACTTGAATAATGATATTGAGTCTCCGGAGAAGGCAAAATTCCTTACTATCAAGATGCACCTAACTACTTCTTGAGAGGAAAATGGAGAAGGAAATGCATTAAAATCAAACTACCTAGTCTAATCTAGAGGGGTGATACACCAAATAGTATGTTCAATATTATCTCTACCCAAGAAAGCATAATTCCTCAATATAATATCAAAATATATAGATTCAATCCTTTATTAACTCAGCAACCATATGTAGATTAGAAACCAAAAGAATGCTATAAGAAGCAAGATTCACTTTATATCATTCAAAGGTCAAGTAGATACAATCATATAGTTAAAGAATGTGAGCAATACATTTACATAAGGAAAGAAAATATTGCACAATATATTAATGGAAGAAAGAGATACATCATAGAATTATATTCACTCAGAGGCAAAAGGAAATCATAGTAGAAGAGCATGCAAATACATCTAATACAAAATCAAAGAAAAGACTAATCCTTGTGAAGGTTACAAAACTTGCTTTTATAGCTTAAGCATAATTGAGAAGACTTCAACCAAAAGAAAAAGCTCAATTGTTGCCTTCAAGTTGCAAGGAATAATTATTACTAATCAAGGAAGATTTGATAAGGTGCACATCCACATATAAAAAATCCTATCTTTCATGCAAATTTTGGCTTCTAAGTGATAAAAATGGTGGCCATAACTGCTCTAGTTGGGTAGATGGATCACCATGGAGTGTCTTTCACATTTATGAGACACGGAGAACACCAAAAGGTGGTTGTAGATGATCAAAAGGACCTATTTGCCATCAAAGAGCTACTGTTTCATTTTTACAAGCATGCTAGATCAACTATGTCATTAGGTAAAATGGATTTAATTTTCAAACTCAACATATGACCCTATACCCTTGAAGTATTCTTCCAAATCATCTAATTCCTATCCATTATCTTGACCTGTTGACTCCTTCTCATGGATTCACAACTCATTATCTTCTTTAACTATTTTGTCATGCAAAATGGTCTTCATTTCATGCATTATTTCTACTTCATAGCTTAAAATCAATAACCTATTGCAACCTTACAAACATCATAAAATTGACCTCTCACACCTTCAAAATAGTTGATGGCTTAACAACTTTGCTTTCTGCGATGCTATGAAGCCCAATGTTTTACCTTTGTCACCCCTTGACAACCACCAAACATCAATCATATATTAACTACACAATGTTGCAATGTGATTTAGGGTAACCAACATCAACATTTTGTAGCTTCACAACCATTTATCTTACCCACAACCTTAACCTTGGAAACAAGCAAAAAAAAACATTTTTCAACTTCGTAGGATTAACTTTAGGTTACCTTTGACTTCATGTGATGCCAAAACCTTTGAAACTTAACTGCTACTATGATCTCTAAAACCTTCTTGAACTTAATCTTAGGTTAACATGAAATACATATGACACTATGACTACCATGAACCCTAACTATCAACATTACCATTCTCATCATTAGAACTTAAGATTTGACCATAGCTTAGACACTTGTGATAGTGTGAAGATCCCACCCTTTGACTATTTGATGACCCTCGCAACTTCACGACCAAAATTCATAACCATAGATTAGACCCTATGAGGTTGCAAAAACCACCCTAAATTGTTGATCACTCCATTGCAACTACTCACTATTCTTTCTACTAACTACCATGAAATGTTGACTAGACTTCAAACTGACTATCATTGCACCATTGTGACTTAAAATTTGACTACAACTTAGGAAACTATGATGGTGCAACCAAAGTATTCTTGCCTCCTTTTCACCCTAAACTCAATTAACCTCAATTACATGCAAAGATGCAAAAGCACTGGAATGGATTGCTTTCACACTGTTGTAACCTAAATCTATTTAAGCCTGATGCTTCCTACAAATGTGTGATTGACTATTTTTGTACCTTCATGACACTTCTGATGGTTAAGCCTTAAACTTGAGCGACAAAGCGATGAAGGGGTTTCACATCATCGTAGCTTGAAACCTTTCATCCGATGATCATACGATGCAAAGATAAAGAAAACTTAGGGATATAAAAGAAGGAATAAGGTTTTATATATCCCTTATATGCTTGCATGAAAATTATGAATAAGTTGATGAATGTAGAACATGGCCATCACCTTGGGTGTATTATGAGACTAGAAACATTGGAAATTTGAAAGGGGGCTAAAATGGCTAACATTTCTAGTGACTCAAATGGGATGCTTTCCTACTAAACATGGACTAGTGGCCTTATAGAAATCCACTGGGTATAGAGTCACAAAAAATAGACCTTGTTCTACCACAAAACTATACTCTCTGCAACTACAAAAAATTCAAAAATTACTATTCAATAGAGAAATAGCCTATGCACATGCACTTATTAAAAATTGGAGCACTACTCTATTATGTATAGAAACCCTCAACCCTCTCTAGAAGCAAGGTTTAAGGTAAATTCCATTCATTAGAATTAGTAGGATGTCACCGTTAGGCTTGGATAAATGAAAAGCATTGGCCTCTTTACAACTGGTAATAACATATGGACCACTCCACATAGCATCAAACATGGAGTGTCTATCTAGTTTAGCTTTTTCTGCATCCCACTTGAGAACAAGGTCTCCCTCCTTGAAGACTCTAGCTTTAGCATTTCTATCAAAAATCCTTTTGACCTGTTGCTAATGTGTCTCAAGTGTCTGCATATCTTTCTATCTTTTTTCTTCTACTTCTATTATTTTTGTCATCTTAATTATTATGGCATTATCTTCAATTAGCTCTAATTAATGAGCTAATTCAATAGAGGGAAACTCTAGTAAAATAAGAAGCCTTTCTTCCCTTCCATATACTAGCATGAAGGGCGAGTTCCCAATTTCTCTCTTAGGTATAATCCTATCAACCCAAAGAGTTGTTCTTAACTTTGAATGCCAACACCTTTGATTATCCTCAATTGTCCTTTTGATAATTTTGATTAGGTTCTAGTTGGAGGATTTAGCCAAGCCATTTCCCTATGGATAGTAATTTGAGGAAGTGCTCAAATAGATACCATGATCAACTACCCAAGACAAAATGTGAGTCCCAACAAAGGACATAGCATTATTTGATATTACTATTGAAGGGATACCAAACCGGGTAACAATTCCATCAAGGAATTCCACTATTGAAGTTTCTATGGCATTCTTCAAAGGTACTACTTTTTTCCACCTTGTAAAGTAATCTATTGCAACTAAGATCCACTTGTGACTAGAGGTGGAAGGTGGATTGTTTGGACCAATGAAATCTAGTGCCCACTAGGAAAATGGCTGATTAATTTGAATAGGATGAAGGGGAAGAGTCGCTAACCTTTGTTTACCTAAAAATAAAGTACACTTCTCACATTTCCTCACATGTTTATGGTAGTCATTAAACAAAGTGGTCCAATAATAACCAACTTTCATTTTATTTATGGCTATTATTCTACCTTTGAAGTGGCCACCTTTAGGGCCATCATGAAACTCTTTTATCATTATATCTGTTTGATCAGGGTTAATGCATTGAAAATATATTGATACAAGTATGAGAATGTGTTTCTATCATTATTTTGTCATTCATGTAAAACCTGCTACTTGTTGGTAAGACAATTTATTAGATGATTTGAGTACTATCATTTCTTTGATTAATGAAGAGGATTTGATCAAATGAGGTAACAAAAAAACCTAGAGGAAAGGTTGAGTTTTGATATGAAAAAGGAGTACAAAGATCAGTTAAGATAGTGATATTATACTACTTTGATTATCTACTTAAGGTTGCAAAGGATGGATACAATGATTAAGTCCAAAAGAACAAGTAAAATGAATTTTGTCTACCAAGCTTGACAATCTACATAGTAGGTGCCAAACAAAGTTAGTGTAAGCCAAGAAAAAAATTAGTTGGAGCTAAGAGAAGTCAAAATATAGTGCATGTCAAGTGATACAATGTTAGCCGAGTAAAGTTTAGTTGATGCTGAACACTAGTAAACTTTAGTTTGTTCTAAGTGATTTGATAGTAGATGTCGATCAATGTAGTATGTGTTGAACATCAAAAGCAAGTTAATGTCAAGTGACAAAATTATGAGAAAGATCACGAGTTTAATGAATTTGAGTTGACAAGTTTGATTTTTTGGATTGGGTGAACCATGTAGAAGATAAGATTTATAAGGTTATGAAATAGAATTCAAGATAAACCATTTTGAGGAAACTTTAAAGAGGATTGAAGGAGAAGTTTCTAAAAGGGAATAAAATGAAAAGATGGATAGATTCATTGAATCCTACCTAATACTACCTAACCCTAAAATGGATAACAAATGATGAAAGAAAAAAATCTAGTTTTTTAATTTATAGAGTTGGCTAGTCAGAAGAAAAGGTTGTCATATGCAAAAACCTAAGGAAGACAAAGATACTAAGGTATTGCTTTATTTAGTGACTAAAGAGAAGAGACTTTTATTGGCAAGAAAATAAAGAAGGCTTAAGGGTATGGATGTTTGAAGGGCGGACAAGCTATTAGAGATGAAATGTGTGAAATCCAAGTAGAATGGGGGACTAAACCAAAGATCTATAATCGGCAAAGTGAAGTTGTTATCAGATCAATTCTTACTGTTACTTTCTAATTATTATATCAGTCTAGGGTAAGTCCTTTGGATTAAGGTTTACCTAACAATCATTTGTAAATCCTTTAACTAGGTGACATTCGAAGTGAATTATCTAAAGTCCTCTAACAATGCTCACTTCTAATAGGGTGATTGAAATCCTCTAACTAGGTTACATTTAACAATGTGCATCATAACCTTTAATAGGGTTGGCCTTTCACAAGGCATCACTTAAGAAGAGTGAGAATAAGTAGCATGTTTCTAGTGATTTTTCCCAAATTGAGTTTCCATGTAAAATTATTGTGTCAAATGTGTTATTGAATCTATTATGTTTCATGCTTACATTTGGGCAAAGTTGACGTGATAGTAACTTATAAAGTTTAAGTAATTGTATGATCTAATGGATGCATGCATAATAAATATGTTTAATGGATATGGGTTCACTAAGTTGTGAAAAGTTTTATTTATACATATGGACCTTGGATAGCTGATTCACCCCCCTCTCAATTATTCTAAATAATTCCAATAATTGGTATCAAAGCCACATGCTTAAAAGGACTAGTTTGAAGTTACTAGAATCAATATATCAAGATGTCAAAAATAAAGGTAACCAAGTTTAATAGAGATAACTTCCCTACATGGAAAAGCCTAATGAAGCTACACCTAGGAGGTCTTGGAGATCATGCACAATCTACCATCATCATAGAGCATGTCAATATTGCTAGGGCTCTAACTACTAAAGATCTTTAAAAAAAAAAGAACACAACTAGGCAATGTTGGAGATTGCCTCTACCCTAAGTTATGCCAAGTTTGATGATATCAAGGGTTCTGAAAATGCAAATAAAATGTGGGATGCTCTTCACACTATTTATGGAGGAGACACAAATAATCTAAGAGCCAAAGTTGAAAGTTTTAGAGGCAAGTTTGATGATATGAGAGTGCAAGAAGGTGATAATGTTTCCCAATATTGCTCTAGGATAAAAGATGTTGTTAATGCAATAAGAGGATCTACTAGTAAGATACTGATGAGACTATACTAAGCAAAGTGTGGAGAACACTTTTTACTATTTATGCTATTAGAGTTTTTTCAAT
Organism: Cupressus sempervirens; assembly: GCA_028749045.1. Lineage (NCBI taxonomy): Eukaryota > Viridiplantae > Streptophyta > Pinopsida > Cupressales > Cupressaceae > Cupressus > Cupressus sempervirens. Next base: position 247,442,887 of record CM053783.1, read on the forward strand.
ACAAGAACTAAGATGCATACCAAGTTCTAATTTGACTCTTGAAGGTTTGGTAGGTAGGATTTGTTAGAATTCTTTAGAATAACTGAGAGGGGGGGGGTGAATCAATTATTCAAGGTCCAAATTCCCTATTAATACCTTTTTAATACTTTTAATGAATCCATACACTTTTCATCCATCCAAACTTAAATCAATCATACAAGCAAGTTACAGTAAATCAACATGCAAAGATAAAACATGCAAGATCAACACATGACACAATGATTTACATGGAAATCCAATTTGGGAAAAACCACCAGTAACATGCTACTTGATTCTCACTCTTCTGAAGTGATGCCCTGTTAAAAGCCTACCCTGTTAAAAGCTTACAACACACTGTTAAATGTGACCCTGTTAGAAGATTTCACCAAACTATTAGGAATGGGCCTGGTTAAAGGTCTTTAGAACATTCACTTGGAATGTCACCTTGTTAAAGGATTTATCTTATGGCTATTAAAACAACCTAAGTCCATAGGATTTAAACTTATTGTTACAATTGCTAGAAAGTAATGATAATGGTCTTTTGATCTGATATAACTTACAACATACTTTGCAGATTTTAGATCACACTTTCAGTTCAATCCTTATGCTTGGCTTCAATCACTTCAGCTCTGTCTGCTTGTCTTCCTCTCAAGCTTCGTCTTCTTGAGTCTTCTTACTCATTCTGCCAATGCAATCATCCTTGTGATCATCTTTCCAAACAAAATTCCTGTGCTTTCTTCTCCTTAGCACCTTCTTCAGTACTTCATATTTTTATGCTTGACCACCTCTCTCTCTCTCTCTCTCTCTCTCTCTTTTCATTAACTTATGTCTTCTTAAATAAAAATCTGATTTGCCTTTGCCGCTCAATTCTCCCTCTCCAATTTTAGGATTTCAAAATGGATTAGGTAGGATACAATGTATCTACCCCATATCTTGTTCTCTTCTAGAAACTTTTCCAGTTATATCCTTAAAAATGTTCTACGTGGTGTTCCGTGCCACCAGCTCATCACTCTTATCTTCTTTTTAATTCACAAATTTCTAGATAACAACCTTGTCGGCTTAGATCTGACGAATCTTCAATTTTCAAAATAATGTAGCAACTTGACATTATTGAGTTACTGGTGCTCGACACCTCTGTGTTACTCGACACCTATACCTGCTTGGCACTTGGTTCTACTCGGCACTTGATTCTGCTCGACACTTGATTATGCTTGGCACTTGGTTCTTCTCAAAACTTGGTTAACTCTGTGTCACTCAGCATCTGAACTTGCTCAACATCTAAAGTTTACTCGGCATCTAAAGTTTACTCGACATCTGAAGTTTACTCAGCATTAACTAGGAATTTGCTCGACTCTTCCTAGCTTGCTCGGCTCCTTCTCTCTAATGACCTTAGTTCAGCTTTACAAAAGACTTAGCTAAAACCTTAAATCTTTGATATGTTCTAGTGTGCCCATTCTTTGTATCTTATAGTATGTCATCAAATACAATTTTTCATCAATGGCTTAGCTGATCCTTGTACTTCATTATATCATCATAACTTTAACCTTTCTCTAGGTGTTCTAGTTACATCTTATTGATTGCCTCCTCCTTGACAATCAACTAATTGATAGTATTTGGATCATTAAAGCAATTGTCATTTCTGCAAGTAGCAAGTTTGACATCAATGAAAAAACAATGATTGAGGACATTATTTTACTAGTTCCATCATTTCAATCATTTCGAACAATCTCCCTCTTTGGCATTTATGGCAAACCAAACTGATCAATTAATCAACTTAGTTACCACCAAGATTGTATACATTGTCTTGCTGCATTTTTACTACTGATCTCATATATCTCCCTCTTTCTTTGTATTGATAAGATTTTTGCATATTTCTCCCTCTTTGACATAAATGCCAAATATGTAGCATCTTAAAAAATATAAGCTTTGGCTTCTTGTTGATTTTCTCCCTCTGTCACCGTGCTTGTGACTAATTTGGAGTTTCTGCTCCTGCTGTCATCCTTTGCATCAACCTGTTAATATTTCAATAATTTATTCCTGCTGATGTAGGGCAGCTTCCTTGTTGCCTTAAACTGCTTGAGTTAGGGGTATTACCCCCAACTTGCCTCTAAGATAATTCATAGGCATCCTTGGGTAATGGTTTGGTGAAGATATCTGCAGTTTGTTCCTTTGTGTGAATGTATTCCAACTTTACTTGTTTGTCTTCTACCAATTCTCTAACATAATGATACTTGATTGCAATATGCTTGGTTTTTGCATGCATCACTGGATTTTTGGATATGTTTATAGCACTTGTATTATCACAATACAATATCATATATTTTGTTACCTCTTCTTTCATTCCTTCCAATAGATGTGTGAGCCACACAATGTTTGTGCAATTGACTGCGGCTACCACATATTATGACTCTACAGTGGACTGGGATGTACATGTTTGTTTCTTGCTAGTCTAGGTGACTAGCCTTTTTCCTAGAAACAATGCACCTCCACTTGTACTTTTTCTATCATCGATATTTTCTCCCTAGTCTGCATCTGTATATGCATTGAGCTCAAATTTTCCATTCTTTTTGTAGTATAGAACAAAGTCATCAGTTCCTTTAAGATATCTCATTATTCTTTTTATTGCTATGAGATGATTTTCTTTAGGATTAGCAGAGAACCTAGCCACTATTCCAACTGCTAATGCTATGTCTGGTCTACTATGCACAACATATTGTAGTTTTCCAATAATGGATCTATATATTGTTTGATTGACTTCAGTTGACTCGTCATTTTTAGACAGCTTATTTCCTGTTGCCATTGGTGTGCTGACTAATTTGGATTCCTCCAATCCAAACATTTTAAGAATTTCTTTGATGTATTTTGATTGTGCAACAAATATTCCATGTTTGAGTTGATGTACTTGCAACCCAACAAAAAATTTGATTTCTCCAAACATAGACATCTCAAATTCATGTTTCATTTTGTCAGCAAAGCCTTTGTAAAGTACTTCCTTAACACCAAACACTATGTCATCCATAAAGTTTTTAGATACAATAATGTCTTTACCTTCTTTTTCTTTGATGTACATGTTGCTGTTATCATCAGTTCTTTCAAATCCAATTTGCACTAGATACTTGTGAAGTCTCTCATACCATGCTCTAGGTACTTGTTTCAAACCATAGAGTACTTTATGTAGCTTACACACCATATCCCTGTTGTTTCCATCAAAAAATCCTTCTATTTGTTCAATGTAGACTTCTTCTTCTAGTATACCATTTAAGAAAGCAGATTTTACATCCATTTGATAGACTTTAAAATCTTTGTAGGCAGCATATGCAAGTAAAGTTTTTACTCCTTCCATTCTAGCAATAGGAGAAAATGTTTCCCCATAGTCTATTCCTTCTTCTTGAGCATAACCCTTGCATACTAATCTAGCTTTGTTTCTGGTAATCTCACCATTCTCATCTAGTTTGTTTCTAAATACCCATTTGGTGCCAATCACATTCTTGTTAGTTGGTTTGGGAACCAAACTCTAGGTTTTATTTTTTCTTTTTTGATCAATTTCTTCTTCCATAGCTTTATACCAGTCATCATCTTATAATGCACCATATACTATCTTGGGTTCAGATTTACTGATCAGACATGATTCTTGTCTTAGTCTGTTCCTTGTCATTGGTCTTGCATCTTTGTCACCAATTATTTGCTCAGTAGGGTGATGTCTTTTTACATATTTGGATAACCTTGGCTCTGTCCTTGTTTCCATATTTGATCTTTCAGATTTAGGATCACTATGCACTTCGTTGTCAGGTCGTTCTTCATTATGTGTACTTTCTTCAAAATTAGATTGTGCATTTTCTTCATTTTGCAACTCGGATTTTGAATGCAACTCGGCATTCACTAGTTGTGACTTGGCTGAAACTGATACTTGTTGTTGATTTTCAATTTGATTGACATCATCCTCATCAACAGTCATTCCTTCATAAGAATACACAAAGGTTCTGTACTCTTCCATTTTCTTTGGTTCTTCAGCTTGAACTTCTGTGTGTTCATCAAAATTTACATTTGCACTTTCCACAATTTTGTTAGTATTAGTATTCAAGCACTTATATGCCTTACTTCTAGTGGAATAACCAATAAATATGCCTTCATCACTTTTTGCATCAAATTTTCCATTTCTAGCATCTTTAAGGATAAAGCATTTACAACCAAATACTTTGAAATGTTTTACATTGGGTGAGTACCATACCATAATTCAAAAGGTGTTGTATTTGTACCTTTCTTGACTTGTACTCGGTTCAGTGTATGAACAGCTACGCTTACCGCTTCTCTCTAGTATTTTAGGGCAACCATCTTTTCCATCATTAGTGTTCTAGCACAGTCAATCACAAATCTGTTTCTTCTTTCAGCAATTCCATTCTGTGGGGGAGTTCTAGGAGCTGACATTTGTCTTTTGATTCCTTTATCATTACAGAATATATTGAATTCATTTGATGTAAATTCACCACCTCTATCTGATCTTAGGCATTTCAAGCTTTTTCCAGTTTCCTTTTCAACTCTAGCCACATACCACTTAAACATTTGAAAAGCATCAAATTTTTGTTTTAAGAACATAACAGTTATCATCCTGGAATAGTCATCAACAAATAGCATTATGTATTTATCTCCTCTATAGCTTTGTATTTCCATTGGACCACATAAGTCAGTGTGAACTAACTCAAGTATCTCTTTAGATGTATAGTTTTTGCTTTTGAAACTTGACTTTGTCATCTTTCCTAGCTAACATTGTTTGCACATGATATTATCAGGCTTCTTCAATTTTGGTAAACCTCTGACTTTCTTCATTTTACTGATGTTGACTAGATTATAAAAGTTGACATGACATAATCTCCTATGCCATAACCATTCATCATCAAATTTTGCAAATAAACAAGAAACATCATCCATATCAAGGTAAAAAAAATTACTCTTTGTTTGATCTCCTTTTCCTATCAATTTACCATCGGTATCATAGATTTTTGCAGTTTTGTTTCCAAATTCCACTTTGCAACCTATATTGCCTAACTGTGAGACACTCAGCAAATTGTAGTTTAATCCTTCGATATAGTATGCATTGTCACATGAAATTTGTTCTGTAAGCTTAATGGAACCTTTTCCTTTGATTTGACATGGAGCATCATTACCAAATCTAACACTATTTCCATCATACTGAGTAAAGTTAACAAACTTACTTTTGTCTCCTATCATGTGATGTGAGCATCCACTATCTATGATCCATCTGTCATTCTTGTTTATACATGTTACCAATACTGTGAGTTCTTCTTCATCAGATTGGTCCTTCATGGCTACATAAACAACTTCATCATCATTGTCATTAGAATTTTCTTCAACAATATAACACTTCTTACATTTTTCTTTGTAATCTCTCTTGTCATCATCTCTTCTGTTCTTGTATTTTTTGCCTTCCTTGGAATCCATTTTTTGTGGACACCTTGCAGCAATATGACCTACTTCATTGAAATTAAAACAAATGATAGGCATCTTACCTTTGAATTTTCCTTTGCCCCTGTGAAATCTTCTAGCAAGCAATGCTTCTAATTGTTCCACATCTTCCTCATTAGTGCTACTATCATTGGATACATACTTCATTTTTCTTCATTTCTTTGATTTCACCTATTTAGCATCTTTTAGTGATAACTTGACCTTAAAAGAAGATTCAACATTTTAAGGTCTGTAGTTGTCAAAGTTAGATAACTCAAATGCAGTGAGTCTACCTATTATACCTTCAAAACTTAGATTATTTCTTGGTATACATCTTAGGTCTTGTATTGCTGATACTCTAATAGCATATATAGGGAGAAAGGTTCTTAAGAACTTACTATTAATAGTATCTTCATCTAGTTGACCACTCAAGCATCTTATTGCACTTACCACTTCTTTTATTCTTGCACCATACTGAGTAGCATTCTCATTTTCTTCCATTTTCATGTCATCAAACTTTCCTCTAAGACTTTCTCTTTTTTCTCTTTGTACATTCTAATCTCCTCCATAGATGTCTGATAGGGCTTTCCACATTTTGAATGCAGTTTCACATCTTTTGATATCATCAAATTCAGCATAGCTGAGTGCAGAGGCAATTTCCAACATTGTCTGATTGTGTTCTTGCTTGTTTTTCATATCTTCTGCAGTAGGAGCACCTATTGGATCTACATGTTTAGTGACAATTGAATTTTGGGTGTAATCTCCTATGGATCCAAGATGTAGCTTCATCAAACTTTTCCATGCAACAAAGTTGTCTTTGTTGAGCTTGGGAACTTCTCTCTTTGACATTTTGATCTTTTCTACTTATAGTCCTTTTAAATTGAATTAGCAGTCAGGCTCTGATACCAATTGTTAGAATTCTTTAGAGTAATTGAGAGGGGGGGGTGAATCATTTATTCAAGGTCCAAATGCCCTATTAATACCTTTTTAATACTTTTAATGAATCCATACACTTTTCATCCATCCAAACTTAAATCAATCATACAAGCAAGTTATAGTAAATCAACATGCAAAGATAAAACATGTAAGATCAACACATGACACAATGATTTACGTGGAAACCCAATTTAGGAAAACCACCAGTAACATGCTACTTGATTCTCACTCTTTTGAAGTGATGCCCTATTAAAAGCCTACCCTGTTAAAGGCTTACAACACACTGTTAAATGTGACCCTGTTAGAGGATTTCACCAAACTGTTAGGAATGGGCTTAGTTAAAGGTCTTTAGAACATTCACTTGGAATGTCACCCTATTAAAGGATTTATCTTATGGCTATTAAACCAACCTAAGTCCATAGGATTTAAACTTACTGTTACAATTGCTAGAAAGTAATGATAATGGTCTTCTGATCTGATATAACTTACAATATACTTTGCAGATTTCAGATCACACTTTCAGTTCAATCCTTATGCTTGACTTCAATCACTTCAGCTCTGTCTACTTGTCTTCCTCTCAAGCTTCATCTCCTTGAGTCTTCTTACTCATTCTTCCAATGCAATCATCCTTGTTGTCATCTTTCCAAACAAAATTCCTGTGCTTTCTTCTCCTTAGCACCTTCTTCAGTACTTCATGCTTTTATGCTTGACCACCTCTCTCTCTCTCTCTCTCTCTCTCGTTTCATTAACTTATGTCTTCTTAAGTAGAGATCTAATTTGCCTTTGCCACTCAATTCTCCCTCTCCAATTTTAGGGTTTCGAAATAGATTAGGTAGGATACAATGTATCTACCCCATATCTTGTTCTCTTCTAGAAACTTTTCTAGTTGTATCCTTAAAAATATTCTACATGGTGTTTTGTGCCACCAGCTCATCATTCTTATCTTCCTTTTAATTCACAAATTTCTAGATAACAACCTTGTCGGCTTAGATTTGGCAAATCTTTGATTTTCAAAATAATGCAGCAACTTGACATTATTGAGTTACTGGTGCTTGGCTCCTCTGTGTTACTCAACACCTATACCTGCTCGGCACTTGGTTCTGCTTGACACTTGATTATGCTTGGCACTTGATTCTGCTTGGCACTTGGTTTTGCTTAGCACTTGGTTAACTCTGTGTCACTCAACATCTAAACTTGCTCGACATCTAAAGTTTACTCAGCATCTGAAGTTTACTCGGCATTAACTAGAAATTTTCTCCGCTCTTACTAGCTTGCTCGGCTCCTTCTCTCTAATGAACTTAGTTTAGCTTTACAAAAGACTTAGCTAAAACCTTAAATCTTTGATATGTTCTAGTGTGCCCATTCTTTGTATCTTATAGTATGTCATCAAATACACTTTTTCATCAATGGCTTAGCTGATCCTTGTACTTCATTACATCATCATAACTTCAACCTTTCTCTAGGTGTTCTAGTTACATCTTATTGATTGCCTCCTCCTTGACAATCAACTAATTGATAGTATTTGGATCATTAAAGCAATTGTCATTCTTGCAAGTAGCAAGTTTGACATCAATGAAAAAACAATGATTGAGGACATTCTTTACCAGTTCCATCATTTCAATCATTTCCAACAGGATTACTACTTTTGAGTTGTCTAATTTTGATAATTTCAAATTTTACAATGTTGAATATGCTTTCAAAGCTAAGTTTTCATTAAAAGAACCTAATAAGAAGAAGAAGAAAAAAGTAAAATATATTTCTAGTGATAGTGATATAGATGAGGAAGATTTAGAACAACTTGAAGCACTACTAGTAAGGAGATTTCATAGAGGTAAAGAAAAATTCAAAAGTAAGTTACCTATCATGTGTTTCAATTACAATGAGGTTGGTCATATTGCTACTAGATGTCGAGAGAAGAAAAATTATAGAGGTGGAGACAAGTACAAAAGTAGAAGAGATGAAGACAAAAAAGATTACAAAGACAAAGGCAAGAAGTCTTACTATATTATTGAAGAGTAAAATAAAGATGGATATGATGATCATGATAATGAAGTTGTGTATGTTGCAATGAAGGATGATTTTGATGAGGATGAGGCAATTGTACTTGTGTCTTGTGTGAACAAGAATGATAGATGGATCATTGATAGTGGGTGTTTACATCACATGACTAGAGATAAAAGTAAGTTCATTACCTTAAACTATTATGATGGAAATAGTGTAAGGTTTAGTAATGATGCACCCTATCTGATAAAAGAAAAATGTTCTATCAAACTCACAGAAATGATTTTATGTGACAATGCTTATTATATTGAAATATTTAACTCTAATTTGTTGATTTTGTCACAATTGAATAGTTCAAGTTGTAGGTTGAGTTTGAGAAAAATATTGCTAAGATATATGATATTTCTGAAAAACTAATTGGAAAAGGTGATCAAACTAGAGGTAATATATTGTACCTTTATATGAAGGGTGCTACTTTTTTAGTTGTAGAATTTGATGATGTGTGGATATGGCACAAGAGGTTATTTTATTGTTAATTTTGATAACTTGGTTACTATTAGTAACATGAGAAGAGTCAGAGGTTTTCCTAAGTTGAAGGAACCTAACAATATAATTTGCAAACAATGTTAGTTAGGCAAGATGACAAAGTCAAGTTTTAAGAGTAAGACTCATAACTCTAAAGGAATATTATAGATTGTTCATACTAACTTGTGTGGACCAGTTTATATGTCAAGCTATAAATGAGATAAGGACATTATGCTATTTGTTGATGATTATTCTAGAATGATGATAATTATGTTTCTAAAACAAAAATTTGATACTTTCCAAATGTTTAAGTGGTACTTAGAAAGAGTTGAGAAGGAAATAGGAAAAAGTTTGAAATGTTTGAGATCTAACAAAGGAGGAAAATTTATATCAAATGAGTTTGAGATATTTTGTAATGACAGAGGAATCAAAAGATATACATCTACCCCTAGGACCCCTCCACAAAATAGAATTGCTGAAAGGAGGAACATATATTTAATGGACCATGCTAGGAAACTCATGATGGAGAAGAATGTTGCTTTGAAATACTGGAGAGAATCTATAGTACAACTACCTATACATTGAACTATCTGCAAGTCAAGAAAGGTACTCATTCAACACCTTTTGAACTATGGTATGGATACTCAATGCAAAATATTTTAAGGTATTTGGAAGCAAGTGATATATTCTCAAGGATTTTAGGAATGGTAAACTAGATGCAAAAGGTGAAGAAGGTATATTCCTTGAATATTCCGCAAAAAGAAAAGCTTATAAGTATTTAAATACTAACACTAAAAAAGTTGTGGAAAGTGCAAATGTGAAATTTGATGAATATATAGAAGTACATGAGTTTGAACCTATGAAGGAACTAGAGGAATACAAATTATTTTTATATTTTTATGAAGCTATTCCTACTAATGAAGATGTAATAAATCAAGTTGCAAATCATCAACAAGTTTTAGTAACTATCGAATCACATACTATGAATGCCAAGTTGCATTTAGGAACTGAGCTATATTTAGGTGTTGAGCTATAGAATGAAGTTGATGCACATTCTAATTATGAGATTAGTATACATGAAGGAAATGTTGAACTACCTAATAAATATGTACATAGTGATTCACAAGTTGAGAGACTAAATGAGGAAAATAAAGTAGAACTAAGATTCTCAAAGTATGTCAAGGGACATTACCCTACTGTACAAATAATTTGAGAAAAAGATGCAAGAACAATGACAATGAATGATACATGTTTTCTCAACATGTATGAACCTAAAATAATGAAAGATGCCTTAGAATATGTGGACTAGAGTAAATCCATGAAAGAAGAGATTGAAAAAATTGAGAAAAATAAGACATGGACTCTAGTTCCTAGACTAGAAGATAAAAATGTGATTGGCACCAAGTGGGTGTATAGAAATAAGTTAGATGAAAATGGTGAAGTTACAAGGAGTAAAGAAAGATTAGTTTGTAAAGGATATGTACAAAAAGAAGGGATAGACTATGGAGAAACATTCGCTCTTGTTGCAAGATTTGAAGGAGTAAGAACTTTGGCTCCTTACTCTGCATAAAAAGGTTTCAAATTTTATCAAATGGATGTTAAATCTCCATTTCTTATATTGTGTAACTATGTGTAAGATAAGCTTGATGAGTCGATGGCACAAAATTCAACGTGAATTCAAAGAGGATTAAAGGAAAAGTTTCTAGAAGGGAATAAAATGAAAAGATGGGTAGATTCATTAAATCCTACCTAATCCTACGTAACCCTAAAATAGACAATAGAGGATGAATGACAAAAGATTTAAATTTTCTATTTATAGAGATGGTTGGTCAGAAACAAAGATTGCCATGTGAGAGAACCTAAGAAAGATAAGGAGACTAAGGTATTGCTTCATTCAATGACCAAAGAGAAGAGACTACTATTGGAAAGCAAAGAAATAAGGCTTAAGAGTATGGATTCTTGAAGGATGGACAAGCTATTAGAGCTCAAATGTGTGAAAGCCAAGCCAAATGGAGGATTAAAAAAAAGATTTGTAATTTGGAAAGTAAAGTTATAAGTTATTATCAAATCAAGCCTTACTATTAATTTCTAATAATTAAATCATTCTAGGGTAAATCCTTTGGAGTAAGGTTGACCTAACAGTTATTTGTAAATCTTTTAACTGGGTTACATTCCAAGTGAATGATCTAAAATCCTCTAAGGCTCACTCCTAACAGGGTGATTGAAATCCTCTAACCAAATCACATTTAACAATGTGCATTGTAACATTCAATAGGGTTGGCCTTTCATAGGGCATCACTTTAGAAGTGTGAGAATGAGTAGCATGTTACTGATGGTTTTTTCCAAATTCAATTTCCACATGATATTTCTGTGTCAAATGTGTTATTGAATATATTATGTTTCATGCTTACATTTATGAAAAATTAATTTTGTTGGTGTAAATAAGTATTTACTTATTACACTTACTTAAGTTTTATTTAGGTTAATGCATTATTTAATTATTTTGTATTATTTGATTATTATTTTAGGTGAGACACTTAGGAGTTTGTGTACTCTCATTAAGTTATGCAACTCTAATTATGCACATGGTGTCTACAACATAGGAGTATGCATCATTCACTAAGTTATCATGTTGACAACATAGTTATCTGCACTCCTCATTTGGCACATGTTGTCTACACCACTAATTTGCATGCTACACCATTGTAGGTTTATCCTCACATCATCACACTTAATCCCATGCTCAATAGAGGATATGTGAACATGTGCCTGGTTGGATGACATATCATGATGCTAATTTCTATGCATTCTAGAAGCTCTCCTAAGGTCTTTATATTGAGGCAATCCTGGTGTACTCTCAAGTAGTTATTGAATGAATATCATCATTCTGATCATACTTTGTCTATTTTGGTCTACTATGTGCTTGTGTCGAGTTCTTTAGTTCTTGGGTGAATTTTGGCCTAAACCAAATTCTTACATGGTATCAGAGCTTAGGGAGATTCTCTACACATAGCCATTTGAGACCGTTCATGCTTCAACACCTCGACACAAATCTGAAGGATCTGCAAAAATTGGGAGTGTCTAGAGCTAGATCTGACCTTGCTGTTGCATCTAGAGCATTGATTTGGTGAAGATTGACTATAAATTTTCCTATATTGGGTGAAAGTTGATCGTGAGGCAAAGTTTTTTTGCAAATCAAAACTCGGAGGCCCTAATTTGCAATTTGGGTATGATCAGTTTCGGATCTATTTAATTATTTTTTAGATCTAAACATTATTTCCTCTCTACAATTTATTTTCTTATCTTATCTAGATATTTTTTGGATTTATTTTCCTAGTCAGAGAAAAAATTTTACAGACTTGAGCTGTGAAATCCTGAATCTGTATTTTGGTGGAAGTTTTCTTAATTTTGTAGGGTTTATTAAAGCTACAGGCTAATCTGCGGGCCATACTTTGCGATTAAACCCAACAAATCTGAGGAAGCCCCATAATACCTAGTGGGTATTGCATTTTCTAGCATGCCTTTACAAACTAGCGGCCCCATTCCACATGGGTAGCTTGTGCTTTGCATTAACCCCAAAGCACCATAAGTTTTATAAAATGCTTTCAGCGCTATCCCAATGAATGTGGGATATATAACAAAAATTTAGCGTGCCAAAGTCTAGATTCTAGCAAATATACCAGCGATCATAGGCTTAAAAGATCTGGTAGGTGCATTACTAAATCTAGAATTCATATTCAAAAATTTGGCAATTCCTATCCGCAGAGCTAAATCTAGCAATTCCTAGTCATAGTACTAAATTTGATGTCACGATCAAGAAAATTGGCATCGTGCAACTCTAAATCCGACTACCTCGCAGGCATATTATATCCCTGCGACATGCATTGTACCTAGAACTTGTAGCAAAACTAGGACACGTGACAACCCTTGACTTGCCCATGCGATAGGTAAATGACCCGACACACTTGCCTAGTTAGCGCTAATTTGACAAATCAGTCATGTGACATGTGGTATCTGAATCGATGCCACCTCCTCTGCCACATCTACCAACTCATCGAAACTATCATAACCTAGTTAGCACCATAGTAGATCCTGTCACTCTACCACATCAGATCGTCCATACAATTTCGTACTGCCACATAGGCACTAACATCATCTCTAGACGAAATTTTTGCTGATGTCATCCATTTTCAAGTTTAAAATTGATTCCCATCTAGATGTCAACACATGCCAAAATAGAACTACTATAATAGCCGTATGACCGTCAAATTTAGCCCTATGATTCACTGATTCAACCCCTCTCCAGATTCATTTTGGATTTTGTAGTCCCACTTCAAGAGGCCATAACTCGAACATCTAGACTCCAAATTAGGTGCAATTTTTTTGAAATTGGGTAAAATTTTCTAAATTTTTTAGTGGTGCAACTATTTTCTTGTTTTGGTGCACAGATTGTTCAAAATTTGCATTTTTTGGTGACTATACCTGGATAATCCTACATTTTGCAACTTCAAATGCTTTGCATGGGCACATCTAGAGTAGAAAAAAGGTTCTATTTTTTTGAAAGTGCATCTTTTTTTGTCTACTTTCCAGATTTGGCATCAGATTGTAGTGTTGCGTGGACAAAATTGTCACTTTCAGCAATAGGGCCTTTCTTTGCTTTGTTATGCTTCAGTATTGTAGCACATTGTAAAGTTTCAGATTTGTACTCCATTAAGAGGTTGCAACAAGCAAAATTAGAAGTCCACAAAGGCCAAAATTGGCAAGTGGCACATTGTAATTGCACTACTGATAAAGTGCCCAAAGCATCTATTTTGGGGGGGTTTCTTGATTTAGTGAAAAGGGGGGTGTTCTTGGTGTTGTGTTCTCTCTTTTTTGCAATTTTCTTTCATTTTTTGCATTATGGGAAACTTTTAGTTTCCTAGATTAACTCCTCATAGCTATGCTTCGTGTTCAATCAAAATGTTGTATCATTTAATGCATAATGGAGTTTCACAATATGTAGATGGTACTCTTCCTAAACCAGTAGGTGATAATATTTTTGCAAGTGATATTTCAAATTGGGTAGCAATGGATAGGAAAGCCCTAGGTGATATATGTTTGGGGGTAGATTATAAGATCATGTATCAAATCAAGAAATGTACTACATCCAAGGAAGCTTGTGATACCCTTGAAAGCCTTTATAGTAAAGTGTTTGAAGAGGATGTGTTCAAAATTGAAGATGAGCTTGTATCCTAAGATCCTAAGTCAGATGACTCAATACAGGACTTCATCATTAAGGTGAATGAATTAAGGACAAAGCTTATTGATTGTGGGAGTTCTATCAAAGATGACAGACTGATCTATCTCATACATAACAAGCTGCTATTAGAATATTTCACATTTGTATCTTCTTTTAACACCTCAAAGACTACCTTAGGGTCTGCCTACAAGAAAATCACTTTTGATGAATATGTTAAACTATTTGATGATGAAGAAAAGAAGTTGAAATCAATGGGGATTCTAAAATCACCTTAGTCCAAATTATTGGTGGCCAACAATGAGGGTTCTTAACATTTAGCTAGACAGTCTTCAAGTAAAGGAAAGGGTAAGAAGAAATGGAAGAGAAAATTTGAGGATGCAGAAAAGACAACACCTCAATCCAATCAACAAGGCAAGTCCTCAAATTCCAACAAGAAAGGGGACAACAATAAGGAGAAGAAGAAGTGTGCTTATTGCAAGAAATCAGGTCATGAAGAGCATGAGTGTTATCTCAAAAAGATTGATGAGTTAACCAACATCATCAAGAAACATAATGTTCCATTGCCTAATGCTTACAAGGAGAAAGGAGCATCTTTAGATTTGAATGGAAAAGGGAAAGCACTCATGGCTAATTTGAACTCTTCAAAGGAATGGATATTTGACTTAGGTGCCTCATATCATATGGGTTCTTCAAAGGAGGATTTTTCTTCATTGAATCACTCAAAGGTACCACACATCTTCATGGGGAATGATAGCAAAATGGAAGTTGAAGGAAAAGGAAATGTAGAGATGGAAAATGGAGAGTTTTAAGAGGTTTTCTATGTTCCAAACCTAAGTTCAAATCTCCTTTCAATCTACCAAATCACTCACCTTGGAGATAGACATAGAGTTGAGTTCCTTCCAAACTCAGTAAAAGTGCACAGTCTTATAGACGATTCCTTGGTTGCAGTGGGGAAAGTGAATGATCACAAGAGGTTGTACTCTTTCTCTCATTTTGTGCCCAAGTCTTCTTCAAAGGCCTTGTTATCACAATCAAATTCAAACATGCAATTATGGCATGAGCGATATGGTCATCTTGACTATCGCTACCTTCAACAACTTTTACACATACCACATGGTGAAAGGTCTACCTAAAATCAACTTTTCTAAAGGTGAACGTTCAACAGATTCAGTGGATATGCATCCAGAGGGGAAGTTATAAAGAGAGAAGTCTTCAAGAGAAACAAGTGTTCTTTAGATGGTTCACATGGTATTAGCAGGTCCTTTTGAATTCAGCCAGGGTCGCTACATACTTACCTTTGTTGATGACTTTTCAAGGTTCACTTGGGTCTACTTTCTACATAGTAAGAATGAAGTGTTGGAGATATTTCTAGCCTTCAAGACTCATGTAGAATAGAAATCTAGAAAGGCCATAAAAATACTCCACATGGACAATGGAAACATGTATGTGAACAGAAGACTTATGGACTTTTGCAGACATGAGGGCATTGATCTTCAGACTTCACCAACATTCAGTCTGCACAAGACAGATGTTGCAGCTTTGAGGATCCACACTCTTAAGTCTATGGCAAGTTGCATGATACAAGCAAGTCTCTAGATCCATCATTAGAAGTCTAAGAAATCTCTAGTGCCACTCACATTCTTAATCATTCTCTTCATCCAACCTTAGATGGAAAAACTCCTTTTGAGGCATGGTGTGGCAGAAAACCTATTATGACACACTTCAGAGTCTTTGGTTGTCTTGCATGGGCAAAGAGATCTTCTAGGGGATGCAAGGCACAGTCACTTTGGCCTTGTACCTTCATTGGTTATGAAGACGGTGTGAAGGCATATAAACTTCTAGATCCAGAGACTCATCAAATATTTGTGGAGAAGGATGTATACTTTGAGGAAAGTTCTCCAAGCTTGTCCTCTACTCCTCTTTGTACATCATATAGAGTGGATACTAATAGTGATTTTAGCGATAGTGCTTCAAAAAATTCAAACACATGGGGTTCTATTGATAGATTTAGTGAAGGGTCACTTAATCAATTCTGTCCACATGCATACATAGCCATAGTGATAGGTCCAGAACAACAAGGTACATCTAGTCTTCCAGATACAGGTTCAGTGATAGATTTGGGGGACAGTATTCATGATCTGCCTCTTCTTCTTGATGCAAAATTACCTTCTTTAGTTGTCATGAGGGATCCATATGACTCTCTTGTTCATTCTCTACATGATCAATCCTTACAGGTTGAAGTGATTGTGAATACTTATGATCAACAATTGTAGTAGGGTTCTTCATCAGTTACAAAGACAAACAGTTCTTTGGAATAGGTTCTTCACTTAGTTGAGTAGGTTTCAGAGACATCACTTTTCCATGGGATTCTTTTCACACACAACAGAAGTGTCTCCATTGTACCCTTACATTGTTTCTTCCTAAGTGGAGGAACACCATTCTGTAGTCTTGGATCAACTTCTTCATTGGAGTAGTCATTGTTCGACATATTGAGATAATGGGTGTTGCACACATTGCATAATATTGTTATTTTATTATTTTATTTTATTATGTAATATTGTTCCTAGATGGACGTGCAACATGTAAAGATTCTCATGGAATATTCTTGATGAGTTTTATTGTAACATTGTGAAAATATTTCATGTAATTATTTAATATTGGGGAAAAGAATTAAAAGCCCAATATTAAATGTGGGGTTAGTGGGTTAGGAAGCACATGGTTTTAGCACATGGTTTATGTAATACCACTTAGTGGTTTTGTGGGACTTGCTACTATATAAGCAGCCACAAGGGTAGTTGTTGTAGAGAGAAAAAGAGAGTGACAAGGAGAAGACAACAGGCAAGAGTTGAGTGGGACAAGGCTTAACAGGTTAGCCACGGGAGCATTTGTGAAGGTTGAAAGCATGGCATGGGATGTGTGGATTCATGCTTGTTCACATAGTTTGCTCGGTTGTGGCTATGGCCATGAAGGCTTCCATGGTTGTATGACAATGGTATTTTTGCTGAATAATACATGATGATGGATGCTTTTGGAGGCTGGGTTTTTTCCCTCAATGAGGGTTTCCCAGGGTATATCTTGTGTCACAATTTTGTGGGTATGTTTTCTATTCTCTTGCATGTGGATTTTAATTCCGTGTTTATTTTAGATCTATTATGGGTTATGTGGAAATGGTTATATTCTTTATTGCCAAGTTTCCTCACATGACATTCTTCTTTGTGGGGGGGAGCCCATCATGTCTCTCTTCCTCTTCTCATCATTCTCTTATGTATATACTGGATGCATGTTGTAATGGGAGGTTCTTGATTACTCCTTCCATCCATGCATCCCTATTTATCTCTCTTTTTGGGGGAGTGTTTTTCCCATGATGTTTTCCCTCTTTCCCTGCTTTATGGGAGATTGCATATCATTATGTACATGGGTACCTAACATGACCTAGTAGCCAGGACCCATATTGAATTTCATCCTAGATTTAGTAAGCTTAAGGGAATTCCCCTAAGTTGCACTTAAGGGGGGGTGTTGGTGTAAATAAGTATTTACTTATTACACTTACTTATGTTTTACTTAGGTTAATGCATTATTTTAATTATTTTGCATTATTTTATTATTATTTTAGGTGAGACACTTAGGAGTTTGTGTACCCTCATTGAGTTATGCAACTCTAATTATGCACATGGTGTCTACAACATAGGAGTATGCATCATTCACTGAGTTGTCATGTTGACAACACAGTTATCCGCACTCCTCATGTAGCACATTTATACACCATTGATTTGCATGCTACACCATTTTAGGCTTATCCTCACATCATCGCACTTAATTCCATGCTCAATGGAGGATAACCAATATCTGGTGGACATGTGCCTGGTTGTATGACATATCATGATGCTAACTTCTATGCATTCTAGAAGCTCTCCTAAGGCCTTTATATTCAGGCACTCCTATTTTACTCTCAAGTAGTTATTGAATGAATATCATCATTTTGATTATACTCTATCTATTGTGGTGTACTATGTGCTTGTGTTGAGTTCTTTAGTTCTTGGGTGAATTCTAGCCTAAGCCAAATTCTTACAGATTTGATAGTAACCTACAAAGTTTAAGTAACTGTATGATCTGATGGATGCATGCATAATGAATGTATTTTATGGATGAGTTGACTAAGCTGTGAAAAGTTTTATTTGTACATCTAGACCTTGGATAACTAATTCACCTCCCCTCTTAGTTATTCTAAAGAATTCCAACATAATGCATCTTAATAGGACTCCATTGAGATCTCTTCTAAAAAGAATCCTATCCAATAGGACAAAATGAATATACTACAATATGAACTATCTTCTTTTAGCTCTATATAATCTTGGTGGATATCCTCCTCCAAATAAAAAGGTTGTCATTCAGATTTTCATCCTTCACTGGTTGTTCATCTCCTAATACTAGTATGACCTCTTTAGTCATTTCCTAGGATAAAATTATCTATTCACACAATCCTTTACCTCTCACAAGCTTTGTGATTTTGATATCAACATCATATTCCATGACCTTGGGGATGCATCAAACTCTTTTCTTATTGATATCCTTTTTCAAGAGGAACTCCTTCACACTTACATGTGGAACTAGGAGATGGACCTTGTTATGTGATAACAAATTTTTATATTTATTTAAAGCTCTTATGGCAATAAGAGCTTTCTTTTCCACATAACTTTATTTTCCCTCATATTCCTTTCATCCTTCACTAAATTTTTTTATATGTTGCTCTTCATTTGCATCATTCAACTATGTCAAGGTAGTTGATATGCTTGACTCACCCCAAGGGTATAGAGAATGAAATCCTTAACAAAGTTGGGGTTGATAAGGGTAAGTGATGATGCTATTGCTTGTTTGATTTATTCAAAATTGGCTCTCACTTCCTTTGTCCAAGTGAAAACCATATTTTTTTTTAGCATGGATGCAAGGGGAATGAACGTTCTTACAAAGTTGATTATACCAAGGAAGATTTGCAACCCTTTCTTATGACTAGGAAGTGGGAGAGAAAGGATTACTTTTGTTCTTTTTGAATCAATGGTTAAACCATCCTTAGACACAATATGTCCTAGAAATTTTCCTTGATTGGTGGCAAACACATATTTGCTTGGATTTAAGGACATAACATATTACATACATTTGATGAACACCTACTTTTGATGACTAAAGTGGTCTTCCACATTCTTCAAATAGACTATTATGTCGTCAAGATAGACCAACACAAAATTCTCAAGCATACTCCTGAAAGCCATCTTCATTGATTTTTGAAAGGTAGCACCTGCATTGGCTAGTTCAAAAGGCAACTATTGGCATAAGTGCTATTGGATACAATTGGTTAATTGAGTGTTGTCTTTGATGTTACAAAAATGTCATATCAATCATCAGACAGAGTCTACTGAGCTCAGAAGGTAAGCATAGTCATTTACAGAGTCTACCGAGCATTGTTGTATATTACACTATAAAGATAGCTTCTACCAAGATAACTTGGTTAACGAAGGAAGTTCAGTACTTATCGAGCCCACTCGGTGATTGAAGGAAACTGTGACAGAGTGTTTACTGAGCTGGGAAGATAAGCAAAGAAAAGTTAGTGTTTACCGAGCTGGGAAGGTAACCAAAGAAAAGTTAGTGTTTACCGAGATAGGAAGGTAAGCAAAGGAAAGTTAGTGCTTACTGAGTTCACTCGGTGTCCAAAGGGAATTTGGAAAAAATAGTTTCTACCGAGCTCACTCGATCATCTATACTTACCGAGTTCTCCCGGCGATTGAAGGGATGTCACAGAGTTCACTGTATTAACCGAGCTCAGTCGGTTAACACAGGAATTATTTTCTGAATAGTATTAACCAAGAAGTGTTGGCCAGTAAAGGAATTTGTTGGTTTGTAATTTTTTTTTAGCCGACTATTGTATTTGTTTGATTATTGATCAGTGATTAGAGCCGACTAAGATAATCTGTAAGGTATATATGAAAGATCAAGTTGTGAATTCATGAAAAAAGAAAGAATTTGGATGCATAAGAGTGCAAATATTGAACATATGAGCAAATGTTGAAAAAGTGTGATGGAGGATAAGATGCGTTGAAGGAGCTGTAAAGTTGTATGTGATTAGTAAGGATCCAGTCAAGCATAACAGAGATCTGCAATCAGCAAAGATAAGTTGCACATTATATCAGGTCACTTCATTGTTGCTTTCTAACCATTGTAACAGTGAACTCAAAATCTCTTAATAGAGTTGGTTTAACAGCCATTCTATAAATCTTATAACAAGGTGATAGTTTAGTTGAATTTTTCTAAAGACCTCTAGCAAGGTCACTCCTAACAGGGTGATTAAATCCTCTAACAGGGTCACACCTAACAGTGTGTTTTTGTAACCTTTAACAGGGTTGGCTCCTAACAGGGCTCACTTTAGAAGAGTGAAAAATAGTAACTAGTTACATTGGTGGTTTTTCCCATATTGGGTTTCCATGTTAAATCTGGTGTCTCTAGTGTTTGAGTTTGCTGAATTATTTTGATATCAGTTCTTAATGATTGTTATTATTTTCTGCAATATCAAGTTTCAGTAATTTGTAAAATAGATCAAACTTTTAGACATCTAAAGGACTGTGAAATGTTTTTGTAGTAACTGATTCACCCCCTCCCCCTCTCAGTTACTTCATTCTCATACTTTTGATGACTAAAGTGGTCTGCCACATTCTTCAAATAGACTATTATGTTGTCAAGATAGACCAACACAAAATTCTCAAGCATACTCCTGAAAGCCATCTTCATTGATTTTTGAAAGGTAGCACCTGCATTGGCTAGTCCAAAAGGCAACTATTGGCATAATTACCCCATTTATTAGTAAAGGATGTCTTGTATCTATCAGAATCCTAGACTAACATTTGGTTATAACTTGAAACCCATCTAGGAAAGAAAATATTTTAGATCCATTGAGCTCGGATAAGATTTGTTCCATAGAAGGGAGATGATGGCGATCTTTAAGAAAGGTCCTATCAAGGTCTCTAAAATCTACACATAATCTAATTTCCCCATTCTTCTTTCTAATAGGAACAAGGTTGGCCACCCAAGAGGGATTCTTAATAGGAAAAATAATATAATCCTCTATCAGCTTGGATAGCTCTTTTCTTAGCATAGGCTTAATCTTTAGGTTGACTAGTCTCTACTTTTGCCTAACAGCCTTTGCATCACTATTTAAATATATGGTATGTTGAAAAAAATTGGGTCAAAACCCTTTAAATCATCATATTTCCACACAAACACATCATTGAATTCTTGGCATAAATGATTTTTTTTTTATCATTGATCTTTTGAGCATACCTTTCCAAAACTTAGAACCTTCCCATCATCAGTGGAAACTGGTTGTAGCTAGGTTCAGGCCCCTATTCCTTGCTTGGTCATTAGGATTGAAAATACTCTCTAAGGTGACTATAGACCTTAAGGAAACTTGTTGGAATTGAGGTTTATGATCTGATCACCATATTAGATTTGTAGCTTGGACTAATTCCTATAAAAGAATTCTACTTCACTTTGCAAAAAATTGACAATTTATACATCAAAGTCAAGTACCTACCAATTGACATGGTTATATAGAATTATATATCTTACAACCAATCTTATGTTTCTATCTATTTTCCTCATATGCTCTGGTGCATCATAGTGAGCACCTATTGTTGCAATTTTATTAGCATGTTTATTATCTCTTCTCGGAATACTTTGGATATTGAATCCTTGGAAACCCTCAAGCAGGTCCCAAACTTTGTGTTTGTATGATTTGAGTAGATTATTCTTTGTGATGTTCTAGTTCCTTACTTGGTTAACAACTAGCTCACTATCTCCAAAGACCTTTAAGGATTTAATCTCTCTCCTTTGCACAAGTTAAAGGCCTAGAAATAATGCCTCATATTCTGCTATGTTGTTAGTGCAACTGAATAGGAGTCTATAAGAGAAGTAAAACTTCTCCAAACTATGGGAGACCAACATCACACTAGCACTTGAACCATTCTTGTTTCTTGAGCCATCAAAGAAAATGCTTCATAATCCATCAATGCCCTCTTCTACTTTTATAAGATTAGGAATAGGATCATCCTTTTCTAATATACAATATCTACTAAGGCCTATTTCAAGAGCTTCTTGTACTGGATAAAATTGAAAAGTAGTGGCCCACTCATCTAAAATATAATCATGCACTTCTACTAAGGGAGTGATAGGCTCATGAGTCATGCCCTCATCATCTATCTTATGAATTGTATAATTCATGTTCATATAACTAGGTGTATAAGTTTCTATGTGATTAAGGGCTAGAGGTTCTACCCTTATGGATGCTTTTATCTCTTATCTTGTCCTAAAGAGCATGTAGGACATTTCTGATAAAATATAACCACTAATTTGTGTAGTGAAATCTATAGAAAGACAAATGACAAAATGTGGCTCAACTTCAACTACTGATATGTCTTGAGTGATAGTACAACTAGGACATGCATTCAATGCCATTTCCACATTTTTTAGGATTCCTATTGTTTTGACAGAACTACCATCTAATTGGAGTACATCCCTAACCATTGGCTCATATTTAATACTAAGGAGGTCAAGTATACATTTAGGCATTATTGAACTACTAGCTCTAGAATCTATCATGCAATTATGAACTAGTTTTTCCCCTATAATAAAAGAGACATAAAAAGGAGGAGGCCTATTCTTCTTGTATTTCCTTCTTTTTTTGGCTACACCAAACTTGTAACAACTTGCCTAAGGGAAAAATTCACCCAAGATTGTAGAACTCAACACAAGCACAACTATAGACCAAAAATGAATATGATCAATTAATCAGAGTATATATGAATACATTGCTTTGTGCAGTATATGATGTGATATAAAAACACACTAGGAGTGCCTGTATATAAAGGCCTCTTCGAAAGCACCTAGAATGTCTCTAGAAATAACTAGGAGATAAGATAAGTATTGACAACTAAGCACTCACCTTATCCAACATTCTAGATGAGTGGATAAGATTGAGAAGGTTGTGGACACCATGTTCTCAATTAGTGTGCTAACTCTTGTGTTGTAGACACCATGTGCATAAAAGAGGTGTGAACTCCTATGTTGTCAACATGATAACTCACAAGAGTATGCATACTCCTAGGTGGCTAATAAATAAATAATAATAAATATGCATTAACCTAAGTAAATTTAAGTAAGTTTAAATAGTAAATACTTATTTATGCCAACACCCCCCCTTAAGTGCAACTTAGGAGAATGCCCTTAAGCTTACAAAAATTAGGATGAAGATGCATAATGGGTCCCAGCTACTAGGCCATCTTAGGTACCCATGTACATAATGATATGAAAATCTCTCATAAAGTGGGGAAAGAGGAAAAACCTCATGGGAAAAACCCTCCCCCAAAAAGAGAGATAAATAGGAATGCATGGATGGATGGAGTAATCAAGACCCTCCCATTGTGACATAAATCAATTATATACAAGGGAAAAAAAGGAGAAGGAAAAAACCTCCTTAAGAGGAAAAAGTCCCCCCCCAAAAAGGAGAAGAAGGAGATGATGTAGTCCCCCCCCCTAAAGGTAGTGTGTCGATTAGTGAGAAATGCTCCAATATAGAAGCTGATCCATGACCTTTGGATGATGTTCCTCCCCTTTAGAAGAAAAAAATGCAAGGGTACCTATGAGATGCATCCCCTATATGAAGAAGGAATCTCGATGATGAATGGTGTCTCTAAAACTTGTTTAAGTGTCCCTATGTCAATGTTGATGATGGCTTCCTCCAAAATTGCTAAGAAGAAGTGTAGATCAAACAAGGAGTGATGTAGAACCTATTTCAAAAAACTAATAGTCTTCTCAAATGTTAAAAAGACCTCCTAAAAATGCTATACATAAATAACCACAATCATATTGGCCTGTAAAGATGGATCATGTAGAGAATGGACAATAACTAGAGAAGGGTCATCCTCAACAAAGAGAAGTGAGAGATCATCAAAGAAGTCTTCCATATATGTTGTGTGTGATTGCAAGAATAGAGCTGAAATATCTAGCAAAAAATCATCACCTAGAACTGGAAGACCATGTGTACCCTATAGTGTTGAAGTACATGAATATGTCACTATAGAAAAAGAAGAAGTATCCACCTCAAAAAGAAGACGAATGTAATCAAGAATATCTCCCACATCTTAAATGTGAGACTCCATGAATAGGCCTGTAAGGGTGGAAAGGAAGTCATTGCATGAAGGTAGAGTAGGAAGATATAAAGGGTCTTGTTGTACTAAATCTGAAGTTTTTGTGGTTGTAATAGGATCAACAAGAGCAATAGGAGCTAGAGGTGTGATCTTATCTAGAGTCAAAGAAACCATAGCTAGAGTGACTAGATGTAGAATGTCCTATGGAGATGGAGGAACACATGGATCTCCATCTGCTTCCCAAATAGACATCCAAATATCATAAGGAAAATGTTCCAATCTAAGAGGAACAAAAGATTCCTTAGTCATATTGTTATAGAGAAAGCGATGAAGGTTAACAAGATGTGTCCAATTAAAATGTGGTAGCATTGAATAGAGATAAGGAAGCAATTCTAGATGTTCTCTAAGATGGTCAATTAGTAAAAAACTCCATTTGTGATTCTTCCTTGTTGTCAACTATGGTCTAATACCAAACTAACAAATTTGACAAGACTCCATGAGATCAATGAATGAACCTCCAAGAATCAAAGAACAAAGAACCCCCCCCTCCCCACCCCCCCAATGAATGATTTAGGCACTTGGTAGCCACTTGCCAATTCAGGGCCTTTTTTTGAAAGTAGTATTTCTATCTATAGAACCTATAATATGATTACAAATTTGGAAAATAGACAAAAAAAATGCACTTTCAAAAAAAAGGAACCTAATTTGGTGCCCAGATGGGCCTGTACTAAGCATTTGAAGTGGTAAAAATTAGGATTTTAAAGTTATAGAAAAATTTATAAATAGAGATCTCAAACCACCTGCACCAATGTGTAGATCATGAAATTCTACCCCAAAACAAAAAAATTGCTTGCAAAAAGGAGTCTGTATGAGGGAGATATCATTGTTTGAAAATTGTTACTGATATTATTTTTTTTGAATCGTTGTTGTGCCTCCAAAAATCAAATGGCTCTATATTTTTCCTTAGATGTCTAATTTAAATGAAACAAAATCCAATCTGGGGGTTTTTGGACCTTCTAAATGTTATGTAAATATCTAATTTGCACTAGCAAGCTCCAACCTTCACCAATTCTACAAATCAATCCTTCGGGTGCTTGTTTGCAAAAAAAAATTTCCTCATAGTCAACTTTGGCCTAGGGTAGGCAACTTTATAGATTATTTTCATTGAATTAGTGTTTTGGATGCAATGGTGAGGTCAAATTTGGTACTAGACACTCCCAATTTCTATAATACTCTAGAGTTGGGCTGCGGTGATGAAGCAAGATGATGGTCTTGAATAGCTAGCAATGAGAAAATCTCCAAGAGCTCTAATACCATGTAAGAATTTTCCTAAGGGAAAAATTCACCCAAGATCTAGGACTCAACACAAGCACAACTGTAGACAAAAAATGGATATGATCAATTAATCAGAGTATATCCAATTATATTGTGTTGTTTAGTATATGATGTGATATACAAACACATTAAGAGTGACTGTATATAAAAGCCTCTCCGAAAGCACCTAGAATGTCTCTAAAAACAACCAAGAGATAAGATAAGTATTGACAACTAAGCACACACCTTATCCAACATTCTAGATGAGTGGATAAGATTGAGAAGGTTGTAGACACCATGTGCTTAATTAGTGTGCTAACTCCTATGTTGTAGACACCATGTGCATAAAAGAGGTGTGAAATCTTATGTTGTCAACATGACAACTCACAAGAGTATGCATATTCCTAGGTGGCTAATAAATAAATAATAAAAAATATGCATTAACCTAAGTAAAATTAAGTAAGTGTAAATAGTAAATACTTATTTACACCAACAAAACTTGTTGCATCATCCAAGGTGGTCAACTTATCTAACACCTCTATATACTTTAACCCCTATTGTAGTAGTTCTATCTATGATGGTATAGTGGAAACATCCCATAGAGAAATATTAACAATGGTCTTTTTTTCATGTGATCTATTACATTAAGAAGAGTGCCAACTACTTTGATTGGACCCTTGGGGGCTATAAGAACTAATGATTAGAATTGAGTGACCTAAGGTTTAGTAGGTTTCTTGCTTCTTATATATTTCTTCTATTAGGGAGCAACATATGGTTGTGCACTTATAACTAGAGTATGAGAGGTAACACCTAAGGTTAAAGCCTAATTTGATGGATAAGGTGTAACACTCTCAATAGCTCTTCTTTTTCTTCTAGTATTATGAGCTATAGCATCATAGTTATCATGGTTGGCATGGTAGTGTTCCTCTTGTTGATGGTTCATAAAAGAAAAACCCCCCTACTATTGTAGATAAGAACCATTAGCAGGTTGACTAGCATTATTTTGTTGTCTTGCTACCTGATCCTATATGGTTAGTGCTTGGGATGGTTCTACCCTATAGCATGTACAATATTCATAAGGATTATTGCAAGAAGGTAAAAAAATCTTTCTCTTGAGCGAAATTCTTTTGAGGAACTAATGTCCTTACTCAATTTGTGCTTGCATTTTCTGTAAAGACATTACCCACATGCCTATTTTGGTTATGTAGAACATAAATATGACTTTGATTTGATGGCCTATATGTGGGGTTTTGATAATGAGGTTGGAAAGGCCTAGCATTTTGAGCTTGTTGCCTTTCCAAGATCACCACCTTGTTGCTCATCTTCTGCACCACTAAGAATTTTTCTTCTAGCTTCTTTTCCTAATTGTGCAACTTCTTGTCTATATTTTATATCAGGGCCTACATCAAGTCCTTCAACTCCTCTAACTCATTGGAAGATGTAGAGGCTTTTGGAGTTAGGGCAAGAGGTTGACTTGTAGATGTGGTAGGAATATGGGCTACTATAGGTTGATGAGTTGGCATGTTAGGAAAGAAAGGCATTGGAGGCCTTGGAGCTAACTTCCCTCCTTGAATCAAGATATTCCCTTCTCTTATAGGAATTTCATATGCAATTAGTAAAGTATCCCCTCGCATGACTTGTAAAGTGGTAGAAATATCACTATTGAAATCCCTTAGATAATACAAGAAAGCATTACCAGGTGAAGAATTTACTATAGCAAGTATTCTATCCCACATCTTTTGGAATATAATTAAAATCATGTATTTATTCATTGGGTGCTCTCTTAATGGTAGTTAGCTATTCTAAAAGTGATAGGTGCGTACTTTTATCTTTGAAATCTTTGCATAATCTTTCTCCTAACTCACCTTAGTTATTTATGAAGTTATGTGGTAATCCCCTATACTATTGTAAAGCTTTACCCTTTAATGATGAGCCTAATAAAAAAATCATCCTCTATAATACCATGTATATTGTACATATTTGAAACTCCTTAAATGTGTTCTATTGGGGAAATAAAAGTTTCACCAGTAAAACTAGGTAGACTTTTAAGAGTAGATACTGGGATATCATGTCTTTGGGCTAAAATGAGAGAACTTTCACCATTAAAGGTAGAAAACACCTGATTCCTAGGGAGGTCCATGTAGAACAAGGGTCTATTCAGATGAAAAAATGGTACCCTAGTTTGTGATCTATCAATAGGAGGAGTAGAAAGAGATCTTGTAGGTGTATGTGCTACTTTTGAACTCCTAACTAGTAATAGAGAGACTATACTTCTTTTTGTTCGAGGATTTAAAAATAAAAGTTTATTATACTAAAAGTACCTCTAAAAGATGCTCTTTTTTGAAACTTGGGCATGAATTACAACAATTCTTATATAGAAACTATGATGTAGAGATGGAGTTTCCAAGTGCTTGAATGTGAGCCTCTCAAAGGCTTGAAATGCTAAGAGAAACAATGTCTCCTCAACATAAATTAAAGACCTTTTCTTTGACACCAAAAAACCAATGGAATTCTTAGTAAGCTTTAATATAGTCCCATTAGTCATGCCAAAATAATTGTTAGAAAAGTTTGTGCCCTTGCCTAAAGTTTGACCTAAAGGAAAACTTGTGAAACATGGAAATGATCTCCAAGTTTTGGGACTTGAACAATGAGATTAAGTCTCTAGAGAAGGCTAACTTCCTTACTATTAAGATTCACCTAACTACTTCTTAAGAGGAAAAGGAAGACAAAAATTCATGAAAATCAAAATACCTACCCTAATCTAGAGGGTGATACACCAAATAGTATGTTTAGTCTTATCTCTACCCAAGAAAGCATAGTTAATCAATATAATCTCAAAATATATAGATTCAATCCTTTCTTAACTTAAAATCCATATGTAAACCAAAAACCAAAATAATAATATAAGAAAGGAGATTCACTCTATATAATTCAAAGGTCAAGTAGATACAATCATATAGTTAAAGAATGGGAGCAATATACCAACATAAGGAAAGAAAATATTGCACAATATATTAATGGAAGAAAGAGATACAATAGATAATTATATTCACTTAGAGGTAAACAAAAATCATAGTAGCAGAGCATGTAGATACAACTGATACAGAATCAAAGAAATGATCGACCTTTGTGAGGGTTACACAACTTGCTTTTATAGCTTAAGCATAACTAAGAACACTTCAACTAAAAGCCAAAACTTAACTATTTCCTTCAAGTTGCAGAGAATAATTATTACTGATCTAGGAAGATTTAATTAGGTGTACATCCACATGTAGAAAATCCTATCTTTCATGCAAATTCTAGCTTTGAAGAAATAGAAATGATAGCCATAACTACTCTTCTTGGGTAGATAGATCATCATGGTGACGATGAAGTGTCTTTTGCATTTACTTGGCATAAAGAACACCAAAAGGTGGATCAAAAGGACTTTTTTGCCATCAAAGAATTATTGTTTCATGTTCAAAACCATGCCAAATTAGTTATGTCATCAAGTCAACTAGATTCAATCATCAAACTTACCACATAGTCCTATACCCTTCAAATATTCTATTAGATCATCTACTTCCTATATGTTATTTTGACCTGCTGACTACTTCTTCTTGCGGCTTCACAACTCATTTTCCTCTTTAACTATTTGGCCATGTGAAACCATGATGTTTTCATTTCATGCCTTATTGTTTCTTCACAACTTGAAATCACTTTAGTTTATAACCTATTGCAACCTTGCAAACATCATAAAATTGATTGCTTGCACCTTGGTAGGGGTTGATGACTTGACAACTCTCCTTCTTACAATGTTGTAAAGCCCTCTATTTAACCTTTGTCATCCCTTCAAAATTATCAAATTTCAATAATATATTAACCATGTGATGTTTAAAATGTGGTTTAGGTTGACCACCATCACTATTTCACAGCTTCACAACCATTTATCTTAACTATAGCCTTAACCCTGCAAATGAGTGAACAAAGTGTTTCACAACTTCATAGGCTTAACTCTAGATTACCTTTGAATTCATGTAATGCTAAGACCTTCAAAACTTAACTACTACTTCCATCTCTTGCACCTTCAAAAACTTAATCATAGGTTAACATGAAATGCATGTGACACTGCGACTATTGTAGGCCCTAACTATTAGCATTACCATTTACACCATCATGAATTAGGATTGACTATAGCTCAAAAAGTTGTAATGATGCAAAGATCACACCCTTTAACTATTTGATTCCCTTCACAACTTTGCAACCAAAATTCATAACAGTAGATCAAACCCTACAAGGTTGCAAAAACAACCCTAAACCATTGATCACTCAATAAAAAATGCTCACTATTCTTTCTACTAACCACCATGACATGATGACTAACCTTCAAAATGACTACCATCATACCATCTTGACTTAAAATTTGACTATAACTTAGGACATTGTGATGTTGTGAACAAAGTATTCTCACCTCCTCACCACCTTGAACTTAGGTTAACCTCAACTACATGCAAAGATGTAAAAGCACTAGATTGGAATACTATGGTTAGGTTTCATGCTATCACAACCTGAATCCCTTTAAGCTAGATGCTAGTTGTGAATGTGTGACTACCTATTTTCACACCTTCACAACTATTCTAAAGGTTAAGCCTTAAATTGGAGTGACAGAGTGATGAAGGGGTTTTGCATCATCGCAGCTTGAAACCTTTCATTCAATGGTCATATACGGTGAAGATAAATAGACTTATGGATATAAAAGAAGGAATAAGGTTTTATGTATCCCTTATATGTTTGCATGAAAAATTTGAATAAATTGATGAATGTAGAACATGGCCATCACCTTGTGTGCTTCATGAGACTACAACATTGGAAATTTGAAAGGGGGCTAAAGTGACTAATAGAACCCACGGTTGATGGGATTCCTCCCACTTTGCAACCAATGCCTCCATATCCAAGGGCTAATAATAATCTAGTACCTACTAGAGCAGCCTATATTGGACAAAAAAATAAAAAAACCAAGGAACTATGGCTATGATACTGAAGAATCCTGCTTGGTCAACTGAAAAGTATAGTGCAGTGGAAGATTTAAAATAACCAAAGGCCAATATATCCTTGTTTAACATGCTACAAATTTTTCCTAATAAAAGGGAAGCACTAATAAAGACTCTTGATCATACAAAGGAAACTCCAAATGTAGGCTATGCCAACCATGTATAAAGGCAAGGTGGAAATCCCCACTTTCTTGCTCAGTATTAGAATATTTGGGAGAAACCTTCATAATTGTCTCATTGATTCAGGAGCTTCTTGTAATGTCATGCCACTTTCAATAGCTCAAAGGTTGGTAGTTAATCCTAAGCCTATGAATCAAATAGTGATTAAACTCAACAAAATGGAAGTAAAATTTATTGGGGCATTGAAAGATGTCTAAATATAGTTAACTACAAACCCTAGGATTTAAGACATCATAGATATACATGTGGTGGAGATTCTAGAAGCATATGAATTGTTGTTGAGTAGAGAATGGACAACATGCTTAAGAGGATGGTTCTCAACTAATTTTATTCAACTATAGTTACCTTGGAAAGGACTAAATAATCAGATCAAGATCAATGTTGAGCCAAAACTAAAGATGATGATCACATAATACAATGCACCAAATGAGGTAGCACTTTTCCATGTAGATTTACATTCTTACAAGGTGATGGATCTTGGCATAACTTTAGCCAAGAGATTGAACAATTTGAATAAAGAATCCATGATCCCTACACCAAAAGAAGAGGTCATGACATAGTTTATAGACAACATGGTTGCAAAATTACAATGCTTATGGGAGGAAGCAAACCCAAATGTTTTGGTTCTTCCAAGATTTTGTAGGTTGCACAAAGTAAGTCATTCAAAATTTGAATGCTCACATTTCCAAAAAGCAATTGCTTGGGTACTAACTCAGATAATTGAATTAAAAATGGTCAAACTCTGAGGGAGATAAAAAAGGAAAATTCAAGTTTGACATACATATTTGAAGACATGAACAATTTTAGAGAGATAAAAGAAGATCTTAATGCATCATATAGTGACACCTCTTCAGATGGTGGGGGTTTATCTTGTCCCCCACCAAGGATGATCAAAGTACTAAGGAGAATACATTTTTTATAAGGTCAAGGCTAGACCTCAGTAGTTTTTCATCCTAAGAAAACATTTTATAAAATCACAGAATTGATTGGGGATATTCAAGATTAGCAAGAGAAACATACCACCCCTATATCCAAGGTAAACAATGGTAAATCATGAAGCCCATCATGTGAAAGATTACAATGGATCCCAAAGAAAAATTCCTTCAAAGTTCAAGTAAAATAAAATATTTGAATGAATAAACACAAATCCAAAAAGCCCAAAGATCAAATAATTTGGGCATTCAGGTCTGACAACTCTAAATGCAAATTAGGACCTAGTGTAAGTATAGAATTAATTAATTTGAAAGGTGGATATTTTTATGTTGCATGTTGTTTAAAGTTTAGATATAATAATGATGTTGTAGAATATGAAGCCTTGATTTGTAGACTTCTCTTCGCATTAGAGAAAGATGTCAAAGCTTTCATAATTGAAGGAGATTCTCAATTGATGATTAGACAAGTTATATAAATCTAGTTTTGCAATGATAAAAGACTACTTGAGTATTGAAAAATAGTTTGACATTTGATTAAAAAAAATTGAGGCTCTGAACATAAGGTCCATGATGAGAAAGAAGAACATGGTATCTGGTGCTCTTGCAATTTCAGCAAGTTCATTGCATACCATTGAAAGAAATTTTTTTTTTTTTTTTTTTACAGTTAAATTGGTTGTTACCCTATCTATTCCAGATAACATCACAAAATTCCAAGTTTTCCAAGATGACCAACATATTCTTGAATTCATGATGTGCAATGGCCTTTTCAAAGGACAAGAGATTGATGATACTCTAGATATAAACTTGAGGATGATGAGATAGAAGATGAAGATAAGATTATAAATTTAGAGACTAATATTATTCCCAGGGAGATGGTAGAGTTGGAACACATCTTCAATCAAGATGAATCAACAAAAAGTAAAAAAAGAATTGAAGAAAAGGGGATTGAAGAATGTGATTCATATAATTTGGGTACAGAAGAAGATCTTAGGTTAGTGAGAATTGGAAAGGAATGTAACCCTCAAGAATGAGAAAGTGTGCTTCAATGACATATAGAATACAAAGATGTCATAGCATGGAGTTATGAAGAATCAAGATATATGATCCTAAAATCATTACTTATGACATTTCATTGAGGCCTAATGCCAAACCCTTTCATCAAAGATAAAGATTAGTGAATCTCATTATTGAGCCTTTGATAATGAAAGAAGTCCAAAAGTTTCTTGATGCTAAAATTATCTTCCCAATACGAAATTCTATATGGGTTGCTAAGTTGGTTCTAATAAGGAAAAAGATTGGAGAAATTCACCTTTGTGTGGATTTCTACAATTTGAACCTAGCCTCCCAGAAGAATAACTACTCTTTTCCTCACTTGATGAAGTGTTGCAAATTGTGATAGAGTCAAAAATGATGTCTTTTTTAGATAGATATATAGGATACAACCAAGTGATGGTTGATGAGGAAGATAGGATAAAGACTACATTCATGAGAAAATGGGGAACTTTTGCACCAAAAAGAATGCCTTTTGGATTAATAAACACATGAGCTACCTTTCAAAGGGCCATGGAAAAAGAATTCAAAGGAATGATTAATACATGTATAGTTATCTACATGGATAACATAACTATCTTTTCAAAAGATTAGAGTACTCATGTTGTATATTTGAGACAAGTTTTTAATAGATGCTGAAGATATGGCATATCTCTTAATCCTAAGAAGTGTTCATTCGGGGCTACCAAAGTAAATATTTTGGAGCATGCTATTTTTGAAGTGGGGATATCCATTGATCTTGAAAGGGTAGAGGCTATTCTAAAGTTTTTACCTCCACATATTCATAAAGAGCTCAAATCTATCTTTGGGAAGATTAATTTTGTGTGTAAGTTCATTTGTAGATTTCCTAAGATAGTGCATCCCCCTAATGACTTGCTAAAGAAAGGAACAAAGACTAAATGGGTTCCTAAAATAAAGAAATATTTCAAAGAAACCAAAGTAGCAATCTCTACAGCTCCAGTACTTGTAAGCCCATATTATGATTTTCCTTTCAAAATCTAAGTAGAACTATTCTAATTTTGAAAAATAATCTTTCACCCTAATAAAGGTGGTCAATAAATTTTTCCATTACATACTTAGGAGTAAGGTATATGCTGTTTTACTGGATCTTATAGTCAAATCATTGCTGATGTAGAATGAGTTAGGTAAAAGATCAGGAAAATAGATGGCTTTATTACCAGAGTTTGATTTGTAAATTCAACCAATGAAGCTGGTGAGGGAAAAGGGTTGACTAAGATGATAGCTGATAATGAGATTGGTACTAGCAATAAAATCAGATTTGATGATGAAATCAGTATTGGTGATAGACAAAGTGTTTGGGATGCAAAGAAGTGAAGGAGATATTGGAGCAATATCATGATAAGTATGGCACAAAACATGGATTGGTAGAGGCTACGACCCATATGATTTTGAGATCAGGCTATTTTTCTCCTACAATCTTCAAGGATACATTAAAACATGTACACTCTTGCCATATTTGTTAGACAAGTGCCAATAGAGATAGACATCTAGCTATGCCACTACAACCACTGTTTGAGGTACACCCTTTTCCTTAGTGGTGGATGAACTTTATTGGGCTAGTAAACCCATCATCATCTATAGGAAATATGTTTATTCTCACAGCTACTGACTATTGCGCATGCTGGATAGAAGTTGAAACTTTTTGAAATTGTACAACAAAAGTAGTTATTGATTTCTTGGAGGAGCATATTGCTACTAAGTTTGGGATGCCATTATTCCTTGTACGTGACAATCGGTCATCTTTTGCATCAATTTTATTTACTCAATGGGTATTAGACAATCAAGTTATAATCAAGTTCTTATCAATTACTATCCCCAAGGGAATGGTGTGGCTAAGTCTACCAATAAGAACTTGATCATAGTGATAAAATGATTGCTCAAAGAGAAACCAAAGATTATCACATCTGCTGAAATACACATTATGGACAGACAAAGCTAAGATCAAAAATGCTTTTGGGGAAATCTCCATATCTACTTGTCTATGGACAAGAACCAATATTCCCACTCAACCTAAAAATTAAAGTTTTGAAATTTATGAGGGTTATGTTGAGGATATTGATAGAGTTCAAATTATATTGATGAATCTATTGAAACTAGATGAGACAAGGAAAAATGGTTTAGAGCATATGGAGAAACATTAGGTTGTCATCAAATGGTGGTTTGACATGTAGGCCATAATCAAATCTTTAAAAATATCCAACCTTGTTCTCCTAGAGGACAAGGCAAAAGAAAAGCTAGTTAGTCACACTAAGTTTCAATGCTTGTGGATTGGCCTTTACCAAATTGTGGAGATTTTGGGAGAAAATAATTTTACGCTAAGTTATGGAAAAGGGGAATTAGTCCCATTACTAGTCAATGACTAATTCCTAAAACATTATTACGAGGCCTAAAAGTGAAAAATAGTTTAAAAATTCTACAAGTGTGTTTACTTTCAATTGTGTGTTTACTTTATTCATGTGCGTTTGATTTCAATTGTGTGTTTTCTTTAAAATTGGTTTCTATCATTTCTTTTTAGTATGAGGGTTAGGTGAAATCAAAACTCTTTCTTGGTGCATCTAATGATCACTCCTTTTGGTTTCAACTTTAGGAAAGAGGTATTTCTTTTTCAAAGCATTCAGATGATTTTGTTTCTTGTACCAACTGAAAAAATATAGGGTTGGCAATTTGAAAGAACTTTCAGTCTTAAATTTAGAGTTGTAGATCAATAACTCTCAACACTTTACAAACTTTAATGATTGACTATCTTGGTGATTTTTAAATCTAGGTTGACAATAGCAAGGGATAATCCAAACTTGTTAGTTCAAATAGAGGGTTTCTTCAATGATATGCTAAGATCACTATTTGGCATGAGAGTTTCCCAAGAGTTCAAATAAAAGAGGAACAAAAGAGTTATCAAACTATAGAACAAAGTTGAAAAACAACACTGACACCTTGGCCACACAGTCTAAGCATAGGAAAGATACAAAAGAAAGAAAAAACTATAGATGGTATTAAAATAAAGATTCCAAAAGATCCAAATAGGTAATCAAACAAAGAGGATATGTACTCCAAAATGGCTACCCACCATCTATATAAAATGTTTCAATGAAGAATCAAATGGAAATACATGAGCTCGAAAAAGAAAATCAAAATAGATTACCAAGGACTTATATGAAAGAATTGATAACTTGCCAAGAGCCCTCAAAATAGATTCTCTGATCTAGTTAGATAATGATTGATAAACAAGTTTTATGAGGATTCTTGATGATTGGATCAATGCAGCAAAAGGTTCTTCTCCAAGATTTTAGAAACTCATGATAGACTACACCTCGAGACATTGAAGGAAATGAATACACTAAGCACACATTGAGCTTGAAGATTCAAGATTTTGAAGTTTTGATTATCAAGGAACTTGAATGTTTTTTGAAGTATTTAGAATTCAATTATGGCTTGATACATGTCAAAAGAATGTTTGTTGATAAAGAAATGCCTTTTTCATTTCTTCCCTTTTTGTAAGAGCTATTTATTGTGGTTGAATAATGCACACCCTATATCACCTAGAAATGGGGACACCCTAATGAATTTTTCTCTACTAGGCTCCTAGTCCAGAGCCTTGGTCATTTTGAATCCTTGTAAGGGTCTGGGAGAATCCCCAGTTTCTAACTAGAGAGGCCCAAGAGATCAAGAGGTGTTGCAAGTAGCCTTAAGTAAGTGATATTTGCACTCACCAAAAGGTGCACACATGCACACCTTTAAATGGTATATACATACACACCTTTAAAAGGTGTGCATATGTGCACCCTTTAGGAGGCATGCAATTGTGAAAATTTGGACTTGTGTACATGTACACTATCAGAGGTGCACATCTACACACCCTCTAGAGGTGCACACTTGCATAACCATCCCTAGGTACACATTCTCTTTGGGGTCTATATAAGACCATGGTCTCCCTCTCCCATCTCATTCTTCTTTGTTGACCTCCCAAGAGCACACCACCACACCTCCTAACTTTGTATATCTCCAAGCTCTTCACTTGCTCCCTCTTGCATACACAACATTAAGGATAGCACAACATGAAGGTGTGCATATGCACACCTCCATGAGGTGGGCATGTGCGTACCTTCACACTAATAAGAAAAAAACCTAATTTTAAAGACATAAAAAGACTCCTAAGACCATGAAGGTGGGCACCTCCATGAGTTACACATGTGTGCACCTTCCTTCAATACTTAAACAAACAAAAAATAAAAAAAATGCATGAAACTTTCAATGAGTCCATGAAGGTGCACACATGTGCATCTCCATGAGGTGTACATGTGTGCACCTCCATGCCCTAAAAAGTAAACTAAAGAGTTCTTCCCCACTTTTTTGTACTGCACATTGCACATGTGCATAGCTATGCACATACACATGTGCACACATCACATAGGAGCGCACATGCACAATTGTGCGAAAAGGCTATACAAAGGCCTAAATTAGCACACCTGGGCACTTGTAAGGGTGCACTAGGTGTGCTAAAGTGCATAAAAGAGAATTTTGGGGGGACGGAATTCTTTTTTCATGTTTTGACTAATTTTGACCTATTTTGGAGTCAATTAGATTCTTTTTTGGGTTAATATTTAACCTTCTAATGAAAGTTTTCTTCTTTTATGTAGGTAAGATGGCATCATTATCATCTTCCATGGCAGAGAAAATGGCTCAAAAATTAGTCCCATTCAAATATCAAGGGGTACCAAAGGAATCAAGGTTTGAAAATGGACATTCAAAGATTAAAGATACAAAACTCTGACATATAGATTGGAATGTGTTCCTCACAATATACAATAAGCCTAAAGAGAGGTCTCCTATGGTATCAACACTCATTTGGTCAGGCCTTGTGAGTGCAACATCTCACCCAACATTAGTTCAATCCTTTGAATTGATAATGACCCTTGTAGATCATTATGTGACTGAAGAAAAGGTCATTGAGAGTGTCATAGTAGAGATAGTCCTAGACCTCTGACCTAGGAACATTGAGAAGGTATTTCATCTCCCAAGGGTTGATTAGTATTTGTAGATTTTATATGAAGGGACAAAGAAAGGTACAAGGAAAATGAGAATGAGGTAAATGAAAAAGTTCAATCCTCCTTCCTGATTGACAAAATATGAGTAGGGCACTAAGAGGGTAAAGTTGATATGACAAGGGGATACATAAAGGATGATATTGAATATGTAATTTTTCTATTGAGTAGAGTTATGGGACTCCTAGTAGCAAGTCACCTTCATACTTGGATGATCCATTTCTTTGAAACCTTTAGAATGAAAAAGATTCCAATTGATTGGGCTCCCATCCTAAGTGACAACTCAGATGAGAAATTAGTACCCATTAAAGTTGACTTGCTCTTCTATATGACATAATACATGGTGTACTTACTAGTTGTAAGAATGACTGATTATCTATGCCTTTACAAAAAGGGAAGCACATAGGATGAAAATGCCTAGTCCTATGTGGTATATCCACAATTGGTAAAGAAGGAACTCTTGTTGACACAAAAGTCTACACCCTTGATTGAGCTATGACCTTCAAGCAACCTTGTGTAACATGGAAATGACCTCCAAGTGTGGGACTTGCACTATGAGGTCAAATCTCCAGCAAAGGCTAACTTCCTTACTATCAAGATGCACCTAAACTACTGCTTGAGAGGAAAAGGAAGAAGGTGAACATAAATTAAATGTAGAAAGGGAAAGGGGGGTGATTCATTGAGATAGAAATTTGGTTACAACTCTTCCTACAGATGCACTTCACATGAATGAGACTCCTAAACACACAAAGTTTGGCTCAAATCTACCCTTTTACAATTCACATGAAGGTAAAACTAATGAATGTTGCAAGGAAACAAATTCGCATGACCATTCAAAAGAAGGATACACATGATATGAAAACATGAAAGAATAAAAGAGAAATAATCCATACAAGGCATAAAATGTACAATATATCAAACTAGAAAGATGAGGTAGAAGCTAAGTTTTCAATTCATGAAAGGGAAAAGATTACAAATATAGAGCATAATGCCATTGCAATGAACCTGAGAAGAACAAAGAAGAACCCTTTGAAAGATATTTACAACTTACCATATAGATCATGCATAACTCTAACCCTAACTTGAAGTTTGAACCCCACAAGATGGAGTCAAGTTGTAGAAGGTAGAAATAAATGAAAATCAGAGCTAAATATGATTATAAAATACAATATACTATAGAAGTGATAGGAAGAAATCAAAATCAATGCATCCAACCATAAAAGATCAAATCCAAAAGATCTAATCATTACATGTAATAAAGAGGCATGGAGATGAGTTAACAACATGGAACAAGGACCTAGATATCAATTTGCATAAAAGGAACAATCCTTGTAATGTGTCATGGCCACAACAAATGAATTCACGCTTCTATCAAACAATGTAGGATGGGATAACACACAATGTTAACTTGTCACAAAAATGTAGAGTTGACCCACATGAGATAAATCTAATTTGCCACTAAAAAAGATGAACCATCAATGTAGGTCCTCATTCTAAAATAAATGGACTAGATGCTACAAGAAATCCTTAATAGTGATTAAAAAACCACTGTAGATGCAAGTCTTCCTCAATAAAAACAAAAGACTGAGATGCATCTAGAAATCCGCACAAGATGCATCAAAATTTGATTATCATTGTATATTCACCAAAGACCCAAGAAATGATGATAAAATACAAGCAAAGTTCAATTAAAAGAAACCTCAACAAAGAATAATCCACCACATTACATAAATATGGTGGTTAGAACAATTCCCAATGCACGATGGAGGAGGCACTAGAAACTTCACCATTTTACAGAAGCAAGAAAAGGAACTTTTTGAAATAGAAAATATTTCTTTTTCCAAAAGTTAAGAAGATAAGCCTCCCAAAATAGAAAAATTCACTATTTCAAAAAGAGCATTAAAGTGTTTTTCTAAAACAACAAAAATAGTTAAAAAAAAAAGTTAACCCCTACAGAAAATGTGCGTTAACTTGTAGCTCGGCCAATGAAGGAAAATTAACCAACTTAGCAACAAAGGAAACTAAGCTTAATCAAATAAAGAACAAACTAAACTAGCTTAGTCAATGAAGGAACTAAGCCAACTAAGTTTATGAAGAGACTAAGTTAACACAAAATTTTAACTCCAACCAAATCACATGTTAACCCACAACAAAGAAAATAGCCCATTGAAGATATCTCTAATTAGTTATTGATGATGGGCTAAATGGGGGGAAAAAATGGTCAAAATTCTTGGTGAATCAGAGGGGATGCTTGCCTGCTAAGATAGATCAGTGGCTTTAATAAATCTATTGGGCATGGAATCACTAACAATAATTGATACATTATCACACGTGTAAATTCACAAAACTCTAGAACCAAAAAAAATGAAAGGGCTCTAAGGAGTTCCAAAAAGATTTGAAAAGCTCCAAAAAACTATGTGCATGCACTTCTTGGATAGATGAAAACTTACTCTACTATGTACAAATGTTTACAGTGCAAAAAATCAAACAAAGTTATTGACTAGCTTGTTGAAGTAGCTGCCCTTCCTCACAAGCTGATTTCTTTTCCCATGCACATAGACAACTAAAAATGACAAGAAACATAATAAACATGTTGTTGCATGGAATTCCTTCCCAATGCTAAAAACAAAAAAAATACTTTCTAGCACTAGGATGCCTTGATCTTGAGCAAGATAGACTTTTTCCTTCTTGTGGTCTTCCCCATCATGCTCTGGAATGAACATGATTGGGGGCAATATGCATTTTTGCAAGGCTAGATGCCTAATGGGGAATCCTCTTGATGGCTTTGGGTTTGGGCAATCAACCTTGACCATATTGTGCTTTGCAATGGTAGAATCCAACTGGTTTGGAAGTGGCTTCCCCCTCTTCTTGTGAAGAAAAAATCTCCACCTTATCTTCATTGTGTTCATGAGCCATTTCCTTGGGAGTTACTAGTATGGTGTGGCTCCCCACTTGTTGCTACTCTAGAACATGCTCTTCATATACATGAGATGATGACTCAATATCTATGAAAGAGAAGATACCATCAAACTCATCCAAAATATCATCCTCATCATTGATCTCCTCCATTATAGTTGCAATAACATGCATAGGTTGAGAGGTAACCTCATGCATATCAACATGTTCCTCCTCAAGGATAGAGCTATCCTTGAGGTTCTCTTGTCCATCCTCCACATCATGGAGGACTATTTGCTACAACAATTGATTTTTTTCCTTCTCCAATAATAGATCCTCATTTCCTTCTAAAGGCTCAAAATCCATGACTTGTTCCTCAAGAGAAGGGACAACCTTTTTTTCTTCTTCCTCAACAAATGAGGGAGGCTCTTCAAATGAGAGGATTGGATCCTCTTCCTTTAGATCAACATCTACCTCTTTTTCCTCCTCAATAGGTTGTAACTCCTCCCTTCATAGTTCTACTTGCTTCATTTCATTCTCCCAAAACTCCATGTTTGGGCCATTAGGAGTCCATACAATCGATCCACCCTCAAAGAGTGAAATGGTGATAGGTATGGAAGGCTCATGATGCCATCTTTTTCACATGGGGAGTGGAGAAGTTATAGTAGGAGGCTCTTGTAATGGATGGAGCTTCTTGAAGCTTGGGATGACATACTTTGGAGAAGGGGTTGCCTCTACTTCCTTGATTTAAAAATGAACTTACTAGAGCCTCATTTCCTCCTCACTTTCCAGAGCAATTCATCTTGCAAGATTCTCCTCAAAATGTCTCTATTTTTCCTTCTCTTCTTCTTGTTGTTGGAGATAGGATTGGGATGCTATCACCTCCCAATGTCTCTCTATCTCTTGCTACCTCTTAATCTCATCAAGTTTTCCATCACAAGCTAGAAATTTCTAATCTTGCTCATGAAACCATAAGTCCATTTTCCTACTCCTTTCCTGGAACTTGCATTCAATTTTCCTTTGGAACTCCAACACCATATCTTTAAGCTCCTTAAATGGGAATGTTGGAACTAGTGGAGCAAGGTTAGGAAGGGAGTAATAATTATAAGCATACTACTTATGATTAGCTTGGGGCTGAGATTAAAATTGGCAATATGAGGGTTGAGGAATAGAATTTTCATGATATGGGTGGGGGGAATAGTAGTTATTTCCATGAAATGGGTCCATGGTTAGAGTTTCATAAAAATTGCAATTTTATAGAAAACTTGAAAATCACAAAAAGATCAAGAATGATCTTTACATAGCTACACTATTTCATCTTGAAACTAGTAGATGCACACTAGAGTTTCCATGGTGTTTGATGGAATGCCTCCAAAGTTTTATTGGACCAAGAATAACACCAAAATTCTTAGTAAATAAATTTTGATTGACTTCTAGTGGACTTGTGTAGCTAAAATTGATTGTCCCTCTAGGTGTGCCAAAAACTATTGACACAAAATTCTACCCTCTTTCTTAATGTATGACCCTCAAGTGACCTTGTGTAACATGGAAACAACCTCCAAATGTGGGACTTGCATTGTGAGGTTGGATCTCCTAAGAAGGTTGACTTCCTTACTATTAGGGTGCACATAAACTAATGCTTGAGATAAAAACAAAGAAGGATCTCAACAAAAATTAAATGTAGAAAGGGAAATAGGGATGATGCACCAAGATAGAAATTTTGTTATAGCTCTACCTATAGATGCACTACACATGAATGACACTCCTAAATACACAAAGCTTGACTCAAATATACTATTTCAAAATTCACATGAAGGTAAAACTAATGAAATGTTGCAAGGAAATAAATTCACATGACAACATTCAAAAATAGGTTACACATGATATGCAAACATGGAAGAATAAAAGATAAATAATCCATACAAGGCATAAATAAACAATAAATTAGACTACCAAGGTGAGGTAGAAGCTAAGTTTTCTATTCATAGAAGGAAAAAGATAACAAATAAAGAGCATAATGTTTCTACAATGGATCCAAGAAGAACATAGAAGAACACTCTAAAAGATATTTATAACTTGCCTTTATAGATCAAGTATAACTTTGATGTTAACTTGAACTTCGAGTCCATCACAAGCTAGAAATTTCTAATCTTGCTCATGAAACCATAAGTCCATTTTCCTACTCCTTTCCTAGAACTTGCATTCAATTTGCCTTTGGAACTCCAACACCATATCTTTAAGCTCCTTAAATGGGAATGTTGGAACTAGTGGAGCAAGGTTAGGAAGGGAGTAATAATTATAAGCATACTACTTATGATTAGCTTGGGGCTTAGATTAAAATTGGCAATATGAGGGTTGAGGAATAGAATTTTCATGATATGGGTGGGGGGAATAGTAGTTATTTCCATGAAATGGGTCCATGGTTAGAGTTTCATAAAAACTGCAATTTTATAGAAAACTTGAAAATCACAAAAAGATCAAGAATGATCTTTACATAGCTACACTATTTCATCTTGAAACTAGTAGATGCACACTAGAGTTGCCATGGTGTTTGATGGAATGCCTCCAAAGTTTGATTGGACCAAGAATAACACCCAAATTCTTAGTAAATAAATTTTGATTGACTTCTAGTGGACTTGTGTAGCTAAAATTGATTGTCCCTCTAGGTGTGCCAAAAACTATTGACACAAAATTCTACCCTCTTTCTTAATGTATGACCCTCAAGTGACCTTGTGTAACATGGAAACAACCTCCAAATGTGGGACTTGTATTGTGAGGTTGGATCTCCTAAGAAGGTTGAATTCCTTACTATTAGGGTGCACATAAACTACTGCTTGAGATAAAAACAAAGAAGGATCTCAACAAAAATTAAATGTAGAAAGGGAAATAGGGATGATGCACCAAGATAGAAATTTTGTTACAGCTCTACCTATAGATGCACTACACATGAATGACACTCCTAAATACACAAAGCTTGACTCAAATATACTATTTCAAAATTCACATGAAGGTAAAACTAATGAAATGTTGCAAGGAAATAAATTCACATGAAAACATTCAAAAATAGGTTACACATGATATGCAAACATGGAAGAATAAAAGATAAATAATCCATACAAGGCATAAATAAACAATACATTAGACTACCAAGGTGAGGTAGAAGCTAAGTTTTCTATTCATAGAAGGAAAAAGATAACAAATAAAGAGCATAATGTTTCTACAATGGATCCAAGAAGAACATAGAAGAACCCTCTAAAAGATA
Organism: Cupressus sempervirens; assembly: GCA_028749045.1. Taxonomy (NCBI): domain Eukaryota; kingdom Viridiplantae; phylum Streptophyta; class Pinopsida; order Cupressales; family Cupressaceae; genus Cupressus; species Cupressus sempervirens. Next base: position 247,486,979 of record CM053783.1, read on the forward strand.
TTTATAACTTGCCTTTATAGATCAAGCATAACTTTGATGTTAACTTGAACTTCGAGTCCATCACAAGCTAGAAATTTCTAATCTTGCTCATGAACCATAAGTCCATTTTCCTACTCCTTTCCTGGAACTTGCATTCAATCTGCCTTTGGAACTCCAACACCATATCTTTAAGCTCCTTAAATGGGAATGTTGGAACTAGTGGAGCAAGGTTAGGAAGGGAGTAATAATTATAAGCATACTACTTATGATTAGCTTGGAGCTGAGATTAAAATTGGCAATATGAGGGTTGAGGAATAGAATTTTCATGATATGGGTGGGGGGAATAGTAGTTATTTCTATGAAATGGGTCCATGGTTAGAGTTTCATAAAAACTGCAATTTTATAGAAAACTTGAAAATCACAAAAAGATCAAGAATGATCTTTACATAGCTACACTATTTCATCTTGAAACTAGTAGATGCACACTAGAGTTGCCATGGTGTTTGATGGAATGCCTCCAAAGTTTGATTGAACCAAGAATAACACCCAAATTCTTAGTAAATAAATTTTGATTGACTTCTAGTGGACTTGTGTAGCTAAAATTGATTGTCCCTCTAGGTGTGCCAAAAACTATTGACACAAAATTCTACCCTCTTTCTTAATGTATGACCCTCAAGTGACCTTGTGTAACATGGAAACAACCTCCAAATGTGGGACTTGCATTGTGAGGTTGGATCTCCTAAGAAGGTTGACTTCCTTACTATTAGGGTGCACATAAACTACTGCTTGAGATAAAAACAAAGAAGGATCTCAATAAAAATTAAATGTAGAAAGGGAAATAGGGATGATGCACCAAGATAGAAATTTTGTTACAGCTCTACCTATAGATGCACTACACATGAATGACACTCCTAAATACACAAAGCTTGACTCAAATATACTATTTCAAAATTCACATGAAGGTAAAACTAATGAAATGTTGCAAGGAAATAAATTCACATGACAACATTCAAAAATAGGTTACACATGATATGCAAACATGGAAGAATAAAAGATAAATAATCCATACAAGGTATAAATAAACATTATATTAGACTAGCAAGGTGAGGTAGAAGCTAAGTTTTCTATTCATAGAAGGAAAAAGATAACAAATAAAGAGCATAATGTTTCTACAATGGATCCAAGAAGAACATAGAAGAACCCTCTAAAAGATATTTATAACTTGCCTTTATAGATCAAGCATAACTTTGATTATAACTTGAACTTCGAACCCCACATGATGGAATCAAGTTGTAGAGGGAAGCAATAAATGAATATCAGAGCTAAATCTGATCATAAAATACAATATCTTGTAGAAGTGATAGGAAGAAACCAAAATCAATGACTCTAGCCATAAGAGATCAAATCCAAAAGATCTAATCATTACATGTAATAAAGAGGTATGGAGATGTGTTAACATCATGGAACAAGGTCCTAGATGTTGGTTTGTATTGAAAGAATAGTCCTTGTAAGGTGTCATAGCAGCAACAAATGAATTCAAACTGGTGTCAAAATATGTGGGATGAGATAACACACAATGTTAACCCACCACAGAAATGCAAAGTTGACCCACATGGAATAAATTCAATTTTCTCCCAAAAAAGATGAAATATTGATGTATATTTTCATTTTGAGATAGATGGATCTGATACTTTAAGAAATCTTGAACTAGTGATTAAAACACCACCATAGATGCAAGTCTTCTTCAAAACAAATAGACAATTAAGATAGATATGAAAATCCCCACAAGATGCACCAAAATCCTATGGTTATCGCATCTCCACCAAAGACCCAAGAAATGATGCAAAAATATGAGCACCATTTGATTAAAAGAAACATCAGAAAATAATAATCTTCCATGTAGCACAAATCTGGTGGTTAACGCAATTCCCAGCACATAATGTATGAGGTAGCAACAACTTCACCATTTTTTGAAAGCAAGGAAAGACACTTTTTGAAATAGTGAATTTCTATTTTAAATAAAGGCAAGAAGATAAGCCTTTCAAAATAGAAAAATTCACTATTTTAGAAAGAGCATGAAAGTGCTTCTCTAAAATAGGGATAATAGTCAATACTAAATGTTAACCACTATAGAAAACATTTGTTAAGCCATAGCTTGGTCAATGAAGGAAAATGAACCAACTCAACAACAAAGGAAATCGAGTTCATTCAATTAAAGAAAAAATTGAACTAGCTCAATTGATGAAGGAACTCAACCAACTCAATTTATGAAGAGACCAAGTTAACATAAAATGTGAACTCCAACCAAATTGCATCTTAACCTAGAACAAAGAAAACAATCCATTCAAGATATCTCTGATCTATGATTGATGATGGGTTGAATGGGGGGTAAAAATGGCCAACATTCTTGGTGACTCAAAGGGGATGCTTGCCTACTGAGCATAGATTAGTGGCCTTAAGAAATCCATTGAGTATGGAGTCACTAACAAGAATTGACACATTATCCTACCTACAACTTCACGAAATTCTACTTTGGAAAGCTTTGGAAAGTTCCAAAAAATTGTGCATATGCACTTCTTGGAAAGCTGAAAACCTACTCTACTATGTAAAAATTTTTACAATGCAAAAAATCAAACAAAACCATTGAATGGCTTGTTGAAGTAACTTCCCAACCTCACAAGTTGTTTTATTTTCCCATGCACATAGGTAGCTGAAAATGGTAGCAAGCATAGCAAACATGCTAATGCATGAAATTCCTTCCCAATGCTGAAAATAAAAAGCTTCTCTCTAGCACTTAGATGCCTTGATCTTGAGCAAGATAGACTTGATCCTCCTTGTGGTCTTTTCCCTCATGCTCTAGAATGAGCATGACTAGGGCCAACATGTACTGTTGGGACACCTTGATCTTGAAAAAAATATATTACCAACCAAAAATGAATTCTAAAACAGGGAGGGATGAAAATGATGATATAAATCATTGAGCTAGGCATATTATCAAGTTGACAAAGGAATGGATTAAAAAGCCATTTAGAATGGATCTAGTTCCTCATACCATACCCCTAGATACCATAACTAGGCCAATAAAATGTAAAGGTACAAAGGTTACTATACCAATCTTCCCTACTCAATCCATAGTAAGGCCAAAAATAATACACCAAAATGAGAGGGAGGTTGAGTACTTCGAATGTGATCAAAGAAAGAAAAGGAAGAGAGAACCTTGAAGAAAACATCTCAAGCTCAAGTGTCTCCACAAGGAAAGGTTCAACCTTAATAAGTTGAGCCTTAAGTTGAGCCTCAAGTACAAGAGACTACACATGTGCCTCCATAGATAGAAAAACAAGAGGAACAATAGGTAGAGGAGTAGAGGGTACCACCAATAACAACTGAAAAGGAAGAAGCTTCCACCTTAGCTCTAAATAAGGTGAGAGTTGAATCAACTATGGAAGGAATATAGAGGAGGAGACTAAAGAAGAAAAACACTCCATCCCCACAAGTGCCTAATACCATCCTAGAAGGAGAGGATGAAGAAGAAGGGGATCAAATAGAATTTGTCCCCTTGAGCCAAAGAACCTACTTGGATAAGGCAATAGAGGAAGAGAGAAGAAGAATCTTCATAGTGACACCTACATCTCCTCCAAGGGAGCCTATCCATGTTTCAACATCAAAGGATGAAAAAAAAGAAGGAATAGATGATATGGAGGGTAAAAAAACTAATGTCTTCAACCTCTTCAATTTTGAATTTTTGCTAGTAATTAGTCTGATGGTGGGAGTGAAAATAAGAGACACTGCCATGAGTGAACTCTTAGGAGAGGAGTGGAATCAATTGTCATGTCTACCTCAAGGAACTCTACGCATTCCACCACCACCATCTTAGGATTTGGTAGATTTGGATAAAGGATAAGTGACTGCACTTGGCCTAGCTACCCAAGAACAAGAACAAGTGACCCAGGAAGGGGAGTTCCAACAACTACATGCTGATGAAGTATCCAAGGAAGAGAAAATTCTTGAAGAGCCTAAAAAAACTCCTCAAAATATAGAGGCTAGGACCTTAGCCCAACTGGACACAATGACTCCAATTGAAGATCTTTCTCAAAAGGAGAAGACTTTAGAGAGGAATGATAAAGGAAATGAGATTATAGTAGGACCAAACTATTAAGCCAAGTACATGTCTCTCATGGGCACCACATTAACATGGCTAAAGAGGGAGGCTATGTTTTTTGAGTAAAGACAACTAGACCTAATAGTTGAGGAGGGAATGAAGGAGTTAGTAAAATAAGTCAAGAGGCCTAAGCTACCTAAGGGTGATGTGCTAGCATTGGCCTTCATAATGAAGAACCAAGATCGAGACCTACTTGCACATATTTCCATTCCTTCTCCTCATGGTAAGACTAAACAACTGACTCCTAAAGACTACCAAATCAAGGAGGTCATGTTGCAAAAACCCATGGTAGATGCACCCAAAGTGATGATCACTATGGGCATGAAAGAGGTGTTTAAGCACATAGACCAAGATGACTCAGAGTTGATCATGTTGCAATAGCAAAATGAGCTACTAAGAGCCTATTTGAATGAAGTTGTGGGCCCCATCAACCTATAAAATCTAGAGATTTCTCTTGCATCAATATTAGAGAGAAAAGGGATAAGGAAAAATGAAATTAGATCCATTTTTAGAAGCATTTCAGTAATGGCATGACAATTTTGAGGAGAAGATAGTGCAAATAATATAAGGTAATTTGAACTTGTTGCACCACATCTAGTTAAGTACTAACAAGTTGGTTTCCATTATGAACCAAGATTTTGGGCTAATGGGTGAAGTACATTCCTAGGCTAAAGACCTATATTCTTTGAGAGAAATAAAAGGTAAAATGTATCATATGCTAATGGAGGCATATGTGACTAAGGAGCTTGATAAGCTTGATGATTGGATAGAGAAAATATCGATAGGTAATAAGTTTATGGAAGGATTGCAAAATGAGATTCAGTGGATTAAAGATGGGGCTCAAGAGAAATTTTTAGAAGTAGACGTATTACAATGCTACTAGCCTTGACATTTTTAAGGATGAGTCAAAGACCAATATTTTTGTGGCACAATAATTTTTCCAATAGTTCATAGCACATTTGAAGAACTTTCATTAGAATATGACATCAAACAAGCCTTCAAAACTAAAGAAGCACTGTTGGAACTAGACACCAAGCTTGGGGATTTTGCAAAAACAAGGATCAAAGTAAGCAATTACTGATAGCTAGTAAATGATAAGTGTGGAAGTCTAAATTTACCATAAGCTACTCAAGTGCCTAAGATAATATAGAAGTTCAAGGGAAAACATCCATACATCATTTTTTGACACTTAGGAAATCATATTTTGTGATGCAAGGAGGGAAAGGAAATAATTAGGGCCAAAGGAACACCCAGGAATCCAAACCTTGTAAAATTAACACAACATAGAAAACACACAAAGAGAAATAACACCACAGAGAGAGAGAGAGAAAATGATTCTTTTATTGATTCATGAAATAATCAGCATGCATGCCTAGCTGTAAGGCCTTCTGGGTTATGACTAGATACAAATATACATTCAAGATCAAAGATCCAAATTCAAATTCACAACTCTAAACACATATGCAACAAACTATCTAAAATTTTGCATTCTACTCTTAACTCCCTCTAAGCTGCTCTAACTTTAAGCCTAAATACTCTATTTTATACTTGCCAAAATGGCTTACAGATTATTCTATAACATTAAATAATAGCTAGGTTGACCCAATAATGATCTAGATGAATCCATAGAAAATATCTCATCATAAATGTCATGATAAAAATAAATCCCACAAGTTGGTTCGCACCAAAAATGCAAAAATCACATCCAAAATGCTAACACTTAGCATAAATAGGAAAACTCAACACATGAAGAGTCACAAGGCATACGCTAGGTAACTCAACACATGAAGAGTCACACAGCACAAGAAGAACAACTTGGCACACACTATAGAGATGGGATAACATATGAACCTGAGTGTTAACATGACATGGAATAACCTCAACTTGGCTTAAACTACAAAATTACTAGCACTTGACAATTGTTGCAACTTGGCAATGACTAAAACTTGGCAACAATTGGCAGAATGAGAAAAAATGAGAAAGATAACACGTCAACTTAGGATGCTCCAACATTAAACAACCAAGGTAGAAAGAAATGATTCTCCTAAATCATTAAGATGTCATAGCCTAAGCTAAATCCAACTTAGATTGAGAAATCCATGTAGCATCTTCAACTAGTCTATTTTTCCACTTCACCAAATATTCATAGTAGACCTTTCCTCTTGTGCTTTTGCCAACTCTCTAATTCAATATCTATTCAACCTCTTCAATCTACTTCTTAGGATAATCATTAGATACAATAACTTCATCATCTAACTCATGATACTTATACAGATCAACAACATTGAATATAGGAGATATATCCATGTCATCAAGTAACTCAACTTCATAAGCATTTCCACTATCAAACTTTTTCAAGATCTTACAAGGTCCAAACTTCTTCATCTTCAACTTACTATATGTTCCAACTAAAAATATTCCTTTCTTCAAATGAACCATCACCTCATCACCAGCTTCAAAATATGATGTCTTCTAGAATTATCAACATTCTCCTTATAATTTTGATTACTTTGTTCCACATTCAACTTCAAATCCTTATTCAAAGACTCTATGAAATTAAAAAATTCTTCTCCTATAGCACTTCACTTTTCTTCACTAGCAACATCTCTTAAATCTAATACTCCTCTACGCTTCATTCTAGTAACAATCTCAAAAGGTGTCTTCCCTATACTTCTATTCACAAAATTATTATATGCAAAGTTAGCTTGTGCCAATATCATCTCCCAATTATGTGTTTCATCTCCAACTAAGCATCTTATTAAATTACGCAAGCTTCTATTTATAACCTTTGTCTATCAATCAACCTGCAGATGGAATGTAGAACTAAATTTTGGCTTCATACCCATCTTCTTCCACAATGTTCTAAAAAAAACCAACAAACTTATTGTCTCTATTAGAAATAATACTTCTCGGTAATCCATGCAATATAACAATCTATTTGAAGAAAAGTTCAACAACATGCTCAACATCTAATGTCTTCTTACATGGTATAAAATGAGCCATTTTAGAAAATCTATCAACAACAACAAGTATAGAATCATACCCCTTTGATGTTTTAGGAAATCCAAGAATAAAATCCATACTAATGTCACTCCAAGGTTTCTCAAGAGTAAAAATAGGTGTATACAATCTAGTATTCTAACTTACTCCTTTTGCAACTTGATAAACTCCATAGCTCTTCACAAATTTCTAAACATCCTTATACATATGTGGCCAATAATACTTCTCTTTCAGCAAACTCAATGTTTTATCAATTCCAAAATGTCTAGCCAATCCACCACTATGCTTTTCTTAAGAAAATTAACCTAATAGAACTTCTAGGAATACACAACTGAATACCTTTGAACAACATACCTTCTTGAATGAAATATTCATCATACTTGTTGATATGATTTGTTAGATTTGGTGTTTTTCACTCTCTCCAAACCTTAGAAAAATTAGGATCAGAATCATACAGCTCTTTCATTTCATCAAAACAAAGAACTTCAACCTTCATTTTAGTCAACAAAGAACATATTCTACTCAATGCATCAGAAACTTTGTCAGTAACTCCACTCTTATTCTTAATCGCAAATGTAAAATTTTGCAAATACTCAACCCACTTCATATGTCTCTGATTCAAAGATATGTTGACTTCCCAAGTACTGTAAAGCTTTATGATTAGTATACAACACAAACTCCTTAGGAATAAAAAAATGTCTCCACTTCTTCAAAGATTAAACAATAGCATAAAACTCTTGATCATACACAAAATACTTCCTTTAGCATCATTCAACTTCTCACTAAAGAAAGCAACATGCTTACCTTCTTGACTTAATATGGCTCCAATTATACTACCACTTGCATCACACTCAACTTGAAATACCTTATTGAAATTAGGCAAAGCCAATATGGATAATTTAGCAACTTTTTGTTTCAAAGTTTCAAAATTCTTATCAGCTCCATGTGTCCACTTGAATTCCATTTTATCTCCCCTCATTGTCTTAGTCATAGCATTACAAATAGCACTAAAATTCTTTATAAACTTTCTTCCAAATCATGAAATGATCTTACCTCACCCACATTCTGAGGTGTAGGCCATTCTAATATTGCTTTAACCTTCTCTAGATCCATTCTCAAACCATTAGCTGAAATAAAAAAGCCCCCAATACACAATCTCCTCTTGCATAAAAGAACACTTTTTTAGATTAATCAGCAACTTCTCATCTTTCAACCTCTACAATACTTGTCTAACATGCTCAAGATGCTCTTCCTTAGTCTTGCTGAATATCTGAATATCATCCAAATAAATAATCACAAAATTACCCAAGAATCCTTTTAGAACTTTTCCCATCAACCTCAAGAAAGTACTAGGTGCCTTAATCAAACCAAAATGCATAACCAACCATTCATACAAAATATCTTTTGTCTTGAAAGTAGTTTTCCATTCATCACCTTCTCTAATTCTAATTTTATGATAGCCACTCTTCAAATAAATATTGTTAAAATACTTTTCTCCACTCAAACAATCCATTATGTCATCTATCCTTGGCATAGGAAACCTATATTTCATTGTGATCTTATTAATAGCTCTAGAGTTAGTACACATCCTCCATTCTCCATTCTTCTTGGGTGCTAATATTTCAAGTACAACACATGGACTCAAACTTTCTCTGATTAATCCCTTTTGTAGCAACCCATGCATTTTTCTATTAAGTTCTTCATTCTCTGTAGGTGTCAATCTATATGGTGCTTTGTTTAGCAAACTAGCTCTAAGAATCAAATCCATAAAATGACTTATACTTCTCACTGGTGGTAAACCATTAGGAATATCCTCAACAACTATATCCTTATACTCATTCAACAATTTTGTAATTTCCTCTGGTACTTAGCTACCACTATCTACTGCTCAGCCATTATTACCAACACTTGGTCCTCTAGGAACTATGGTGAAACAAACTTGATTCTTCTTCACTTCTTTTTTGAATTGTTTCCCATTAACCATGCAAACTTTTATCATAGTACAATTAACCTCATCTGGACTTTCAATCAAAGGCAGCAATATTTGCTTCTTCCCATTCACCCAAAGAGTATATTGATTTAATCTTCCATCATGTACAACATATCTATCATATTGCCAAGGTCTACCAAACAAAATATGACAACAATCCATAGGCATAATATCACACAACACTTCATCAAAGTAATGTCAAATCTTGAACTTTATTAAACATTGTTCACTTACCAATATCTTATGCTCATCATTGATCTGTAAAACATGATAGGGTTTGGGATGCTTCAGCCTCTACAACCACAAATTTTTATCCAACTCTTCTAATGCAAAATTTGTAGAACTTTCATATCAATGATCACCTTGCAACATTTTCTAGCCATCTTACATCTAGTCTTGAAAAGACTTCTTCTAAGAACAAGTTCCTCATCGCTTCCCTTATTACATAAGGTTCTTCTCACCATAAAATTTTCTCTAGCCTCAGGTCCACTTGGTGAACTCTCAATGTCCTCTTGAATCACAACATTTCTATTATTTTTCCCACTTTTAGAAGATCTACATTCAAAGGATTGATGCCCTTCTTTACCACATCTGAAATAATTACCATGGAAACCACCTTTAGAATAAGAACTACCTCTTCCTCATTAAGAACCAGTACTTCCTTGATATGAACTACCACCTTTCCACTCATTCTTGTCTTTGTCATCATTCTTCCATTCAAATTTTCTTTTATCTTGTACAAAACTTTTAGATTTGCCACCTTCACCATAAGATCTACCTCTGCCTCTCTAGAATCTACCACCTCTAACTCTTTGTCTTTGTTCATACTTCTTTGTCAAGATCTCCTTAGCTTTGAAGGAATATTGATATGCTTCTTCCACACTTTCCAACTTCACAAAACTTATTTCATCTTGAATTCTGGATCTCAATCCTTTTACGTACCTTACAATTTTCTCAACATCATCATCCACATGTCCAGATATAATCTCCAATCTATATAGTTCCTTAGTATACTCTTTCATAGTCATGTATTTTTTCTTCAAATTTTACATCTTTCTATTCAAGCTAACTTGGTAATCAGTAGGAAGGAATTTGTTCTTTACCTTGTTCACCATTTTTGGTGAAGTTTTGATTTTTTCCTTTTCTCTCATTTGTCTATCAATTTGCAAATCCTCCCACCACAGTGAAGCATGACCTTTCAGCCTAGTAATTGCAATCTTCACTTTCCTATTATTAGGAATGTTTTCATACTCAAAGAACTTCTCCATATCAGAGATCTAATCCAACACGGCATTGGTGTCCAACTTTCCATCATGTGGAACAACTTCTACAATAGGTTTCGAATGTTCCCTAGACAATACTCTTAGCAATATTTCCTTGTCTTGATCTTCTTCAGGTTCTGGATTAGGATTTGGTGCTACCACTTCATCAACACACACATTCTCAAGATGTACTCCTCTCCTCTTAGCTATCTCCACAACATCTAATCTGGTTACAATTTGTCTCAATTGATCCAATATAGTATTATCGACATTTCCTCTACCAAGTGTAGACACCTAAAAACCTTTAGAAAATAAAGTATTTTTATTTTCTAAAAAAGTGTTGATGACATCATCATTAATTAATTAATTAATTAATTAATTAATTAATTTTTATGCCATTAAATCCCTTTATCTTAATTAAAAATATTTAATTAAGGAATCCCTCCAAAAATGTTTAAATCTTATTTAAACATTATTTCCTTATTTATTAATTATTTAATTAATAAATTGACCAAAAAACCCAAAATAAATAAAAAAATTATTTTTTGCCCAAAACTTGGCTAATTTCCTTAAGACCACTAACCTCTTCCAAAATCTTCTAATCCTTCTTTAATTTTAATTAAAGGCTAATCCCATCATTTCCTACCCCTAATCCCAACTCAAAATATTTAATTAAGATTAAATATTAATCCTCATGTCCCCCATCTCCTAACTCCATCTTGGTGCCTATATCCCCAAGCATGCTTCCACAAATCCTCCATCACGCCCGCATCTACCATCTATCCCCCATATGCTCTTTTCACACCCGTTCCAACATGTGCCAATGTTTCTCTTGCAAGCATCCCCATCTCATGCTCCTTTCCAGCATTTTCATCCCTCCATCTCCTACCATCAATCCCATCTAATCTGATCTATTGCATAAATCACACATTTGGTGTACCAACAGCTAGCAACAAAATTGAACATTCCAACAGCTAGTGAAAAATCCCAAAAAAGCCAAAATAGCTGAAGAAAGCCAAAATCATTCCAGCTAAGTCCAAAGTCAAAAAGTCAAAAAAGAAAAGAAAAATAAAGCATCCACTGGTGAAAACTTGGCAATTCAAGCACCTTGGATAGGTACCTTGGTGAAAACCTGGTAATTCAGGTGCCTTGTGTACTAAAGACTAATCCATTATCTATCACTATCCTATCCCTCATCCATTCACCCACCATCCCATAAGACACACTTGCTTGTTCCCTTGGTGTTCCAACCAAATATCCAAAATCTGATGAAGCTTGTAAATACCTCCTGTATAGCTTGTAAATCTTGTACCAAAGCTTGTATTATACCTTGTAAATCTTGTACCATACCTTGTCTATCCGAATCTTGTCCAAGGTTTGTACCATATTCCAGCCTATAAATAATCTTGTATCCTAGCTTGTATACTATCACGTGCACACACAAAACCCCATTTTCACTTAATCTTTTTGCAAACCATCTACCTATCCACCTATCACCTATTATAGACATCCCATCCTTCACAAACATTTCTATCTCACAAAAACCAAAACATGAAAAAACATGTACATTTGTAACATATCTTGGTCCATCAGCTTCTACATCCTCTTTAGCTTAGTACCATTGTATCTATCCAGCGTTCATGTTAGTTCATCCTTGATCAGCATCTTGCACCCATCACACATCTTGGTTAGCTATTCCAACGCATCCTTTAGCTAGATTTCCTATCACCAAAGTGTTATCTTTTTTAGTTCAGCTTGCTAGACGCATCACTCATCCAAATCCACCAGCTTTGGTGCTCTCCAATAGGTCCTTGCAGGATATAGCTTTCCTCATGTCTGATCTTGGTCCGTTAGTACCTTGTCCTACCCATCTCGTTGGCAAACGGCTCTCTTTTGGATTTTCACTTTCATTTGATTTGGGATCTTCCCTTTTGGGTCTTGAAGTATCTTTTCCAAGAAATCTCCTTGTTCCCTCCTCAAGGTTGCCACGATCTTCCATATCATGGTATGCTACGAATGGGGCAATTAGAGTGTAAGGTCTTGATCAGGTCTTTCATTTGTTTTTCTTTTCTATTTGTGGGTTCTTCAGTGTCGTTTCCACACTGCTTCCTCTAGGATTCATGTGTGATGCTGGGGCAATCCTTGCATGTTTGTTTTGAGTTAGTTTGTCAGTCCTTTGGATGGTTTGTGAAAAGGCCTTAATGTTCTTGGTAACCTTGGCAATTAACCAATAGTCCTATAGCAAATCTAGTGCTCAACTACATGGTGGTACTTCTCTTTGAAGTATCCCCCCGTTCAAAAAGCTTCAATGGTTTTCCTTCATCTCCATTGTCCCCCATCCATATCTAGCATCCGTCTCTCCTACCCCAGCTTATGCATCAGTATCTCTTTGAATCACTCATCACCACAATCCTAGTCTTAGGGATCCACCAATCCAAATCAATCCACCAAGCCTCATCTTTCAACATCCACAATCCTAGTCCTAGGGATCTCCGAAACCCATCTTCCACCAATTTGACTCTTTGAAATCCTGTTGCATCAGCTTTTTAATCCCCTCATCCATCTCCCTATCCTGGACTCCTTTTTATAGCGCTCCGCTCCTTCATCCTCTGCAATCCCTGAAGTCTTAAGCTTGCTTCCTCTTGTGCCTCTGATTCTCCCTTTATCATTCTCCCATAGTGAGAGTTTGAGCTAATTCAGCCCCTTCTCTTTGCCAATCTGAGTCTTCTTGCTCATCTTGGATTCTTGTACTTTTCAAGAAGTCATTGAGCCTCGCTTTCTCTCCCCGCCGCCTTCTTGAGGGGGCATCTTACAGTCCATTCTCTCCTCTTCTGCTCTAGCCTTGGGCATCTTATTTTCTTATCTTTGATGCCATGCCACTTGTGGCATCACATCAAAGAGGGGAAAAATGTAGACACCTAAAAATCTTTAGAAAATAAAGTATTTTTATTTTCTAAAAAAGTCCTGATGACATCATCATTAATTAATTAATTAATTAATTTTTATGCCATTAAATCCCTTTATCTTAATTAAAAATATTTAATTAAGGAATCCCTCCCAAAAATGTTTAAATCTTATTTAAACATTATTTCCTTATTTATTAATTATTTAATTAATAAATTGACCAAAAAACCCAAAATAAATAAAAAATTTATTTTTTGCCCAAAACTTGGCCAATTTCCTTAAGACCACTAACCTCTTCCAAAATCTTCTAATCCTTATTTAATTTTAATTAAAGGCTAATCCCATCATTTCCTACCCCTAATCCCAACTCAAAATATTTAATTAAGATTAAATATTAATCCTCATGTTTATTAAAAAAGTTTTAATAAATATCTCCTCAACCCAAACCCTTGAAATAAATAAAACTTTATTTATTTCCTAAAAATCTAATTTATCCTCACCCTAAGAAGTTCTAGACTCTTCTAAAAAGTCTTCATCCTCATCCTAGGAAATTCTAGACTATTCTAGAAAGTCTTTATCCTCATCCAAAGTCTAGACTCTTCTAGAAGATGTCTTTAAAACTAATCCTAATCCCCTCCTAACCTTGTCACATTCCCTAAACATGGGTTAAAACTTACTAACCCAAGCCAAAGTTAACAAATATCTCCTCCTTCACCCACCCTCATTAAATGCCATCCACTTGCCTATCCCTAAGCTAATCCTAAACCATCCTAATCCATCCTCTAATCATTTGCACAAGCCTAAACAAGCTTAAAACCTTCCTAATCAAGTCCAAGTCAAAATTGCTCTCATCACCCTCAAAATATCTCAACCATAAAACTTTATGAAGTCCACTAGGTCATAAATGACTCTTACAAGCCCTTTTATTGCTCTTACAAGTCATTATGAGAGTCTTTATGAAAATTTTATCCCTTGAGCCTCCTTTGTTGACTCATCCTTCCCCTTTCCTCCATCCTCTCACCATGTGACATGTGTCACTCCTTGATTGGCTATAAGGAAGCACAATCCATGTGCTCTCCTCTCATGCAATCTGAGCCCTCCATAAGCTTTTTCCCATCCTTGCATCTTAGCCCTCAATACCTCAAGCCTCTTGCCTATAAATTGGATCCTTCCCCTTTGCAAAATAACACAATCCATGAAGTAAAGTTATAATGTTATTTTGAGAGCCAAATCCATACTAAAGCCATCTATCCACACTAAAAATCCACAATCATCCATTAAAGCCTTTGGAAGCATATTGAGCATACATCCTATCCATTTAGATAAAGCTACTCAAAAAGAGAGCTTCTTATTGAGAGAGTCCATTAATGGCTCATATTCTTAATTGAGAGTTCATCTTAGTCTATCTTGAAGTTTATGAATTTTGTTTAGTTTGTAGAAGCTTTATTTAAATTTGGTTTCTATTAGCATACTAACATTGCTCATATACACCAAGAACCATCTTTACAAATTAGGTTCCTATAAGATCATAACCCTCTACAAGTTATAGGTCAAATCCATAGATTTGCAACCCTACAACCAAATCTAAATCAAGATTCTACATGATCCAAAGTCCCAATACAAACTACCTCACAATTCATCGATCTGCTTGCACACTCAAGAAAAAGTATGCTCTAATACCACCTAATGTAAGGAGGGCAGGGAAATAAGTAGGGCCAAAGGTACACCCAACAATCCAAACCAACCTTGTAGAGTTAACACAAGGAGAAGACACACAAAGAGAAACAACACCACAGAGAGAGAGAGAGAGAGAGAGAGAGAGAGAGAGAGAGAGAGAGAGAGAGAGAGAGAGAGAGAGAGAGAGATTCTCTTATTAATTCATGAAATAATTAGTATACATGCCTAGCTATAAGGGCTTCTGGGTTATAGCTAGATACAAATATACATTCAAGGTCAAAGATCCAACTTTAGATTTGCAACTCCAGACACATATGTAACAAACTATCTAAACTTTTGCATTCTGCTCTTAACTCCCTCTAATTTTCTCTAATTCTAAGCCTAAATATTCTATTTATACTTGCCAAAATAGCTTATAAACCATTCTAGAAAATTACATAATAGCAAGGCCAACCCAATAATGGTCTAGACAAATCCATAGAAAAGATCTCATCATAAATGTAGTGATCAAAATCAATCCCACAAGTCAACTTGCACCAAAAATAATAAAATCATATCCAAAATGTTGACACTCAACATAAATAAGAAAATTTGGCACATGAAGAGTCACTCGACATACATTACGTAACTTGGCATATGAAGAGTCACTCGACACATGATGAACAACTTGGCACACACTGCAGAGATGGGATAACATGTAGACCTAAGTGTTAACATGATGTGGGATAACCTCAACTTGGTTTAAACTACAAAATTACTAGCATTCGACAATTGCTACAACTTGGCAATGACTACAACTCAGTAATAATTGGAAAAATGAGAAAAAATGAGCAGGGTAACATGTCAACCCAAGATGCTCTTGCATCATTTTAACACTTAGGAAATTTTTGAATTTTTGGAACTTGTCACCAAGGTGTGTAGTTGCACTTTTCATAGAGGTGCACCAACAATTTTGATGAAGAAGTAGTGTGCTAATAGTTAACTACCAGTTCCTAATTTAGAGCATTCCATGCAACAAAGACACATTTTGATGATAGTTCAACTTCTAGAAAGGCCTAAAGAAGATTGAGCTTCCATTTTTAGAGCCTCTAGGGACTTATAGATCATCTTATGGCTGTAATCTTATTATCTTCTCATTCTTTTATTCTTTTGTATCATGTAAAGGCTCATGCACCCATTAATTGATATAAAAAAGGGTGGAGAACTACTTTACACCATTTAGAGAGTTAATTTGTATATAATTAGATTTGTTTTATTAAATTTTAGCACGAGTTTTCATTTTAAGAGCTCTCACTCCCAAAATAAAAGAAGGAGATGATTTCTTATACATATATGGATGTAATATGTACTCTAGGGCTTTATTTTGATGCAATAATATATGTTATTGGTGCTCTCATTCTAAGTGTAGTCATTCTTGCTAGAGTGTGTTATTTTTGTGAATGCATGTTCATGAATAATAATGGAGCCAATGGTTTTATTGTGTTGTTATGATTGTGCTATCTTTTAGTTTTTGTGTTTTCCTCATGTTAAAAAATTCCTCTTACATACTAAATTAGAGAAAGGATCATCTTTTTTCTTTCATAGCATCTTGTCTCACATGAGTGCACTTTTTGTGGCCTTGCAATTTGATGAAATATGAAACATCCTTTCAGTTTACATTGAGTTCCCATCGATGATTGCATTAGTGGAGTTAAGGATGTGTTATTCTTGATTTCATTGGTTTCATACCTGATTCCTTTTGAAAATTTAATTTGTAAACATGTTGTTACCATGGTTTATGTCCATTAGGAATTTCCCTTCAAGCTATTTTCTTTAATCTCTCATTATGTTATCTTTTTTCTTTTCTTTTCAAACACTTGGTCAAGAAGGAATACCAATGGATTTTTCAAGTGAAAATATAAATGAGGCCAAGAAGAAGTACTCTTCATATGGTTTTGATATGTATTCTTTGGTTCAATCCATTAAGAGATGGAGACATTACTTATTACCAAAGGAATTTGTGGTGTATATAGACAACCAAGCACTTAGTTTTCTCAATAGCCAGGACAAACTAAGTTATAGGAATATGAGATGGGTAGAGGCTTTGCAGGCCTATACCTTCACCACCAAACACAAGAAGGGAATACCCAAAAAATAACTAATGAACTTAGTAGAAAGAAAATGATTATCTCCCAAATTCAAGTAGAAAATGTGAGAATTGGAACACTAAAGGACATGTATGCATCAAATAATTTTTTTTGTGAAATATACAAGGTATGTATGGAGTCTAGTGATAGATATCATGTTGATTTTTCTTATTTTTTGATACAAGACATACTACGGAGGGAAACTATCTATAACTAGGTGTTCTATGTGCTCAACTATTATCAAAGAAAAACATAGTAGAGCCATGGGTGGACAATTTGGTTTGGATAATGTTAGAGTTGGTTAGGAGGTATTAATGTTTTCCTAAACCTCAAAATAATATGATAAAAATTGTGGAAACATGCATGATTTTTCAAAGATCCAAAGGGAATATAACAAATGTAGGACACTATCAACCTTTGCCAATATCATCTAGGCTATGGGAAATCGTAACAATGAATTTTTGATGGGGTTGCCAAGAAAAAAGAAAGAAAATTATAGTATAATTTTTTTAGTTGATAGGATCAACAAGATGGCTCATTTATTTCCATACAAATCAACCAATGATGCTTCCCATATAGCAGATTTTTTTTTCAAAGTGGTTGTACAGATTCATGGGCTACCTCTCAACATAGTTTGAGATAGGGATATGAAGTTTGTGGGACACTTCTAGAGAAATTTGTGGAGGAAAATAGGTGCTAATTAATCCTTCTCATTAGCTATCACCCTCAAAATGATGGGAAAATAGAGGTAGTTAATAGATGATTGGGCAATTTTTTGAGATCACTCACAAGGAAACATGGATAAATATGGGATGCAATCATACCCCAAGCTGAATTTTCATATAATAATTCCATCAATAAGAGTAAGAGAAAGTCACCTTTTCAAGTTGTGTATGGAATTCATGCTAAATGGATCCTAGAGTTGAGATACATGAGTTCATAAGAGAAAGTTAGTCTACATGGAGAGGAGTTTGATGCAACCATCAAAGAGATCCATGAAAAAGTCAAAGCGCAACTCAAAAAAAGCTCTAAAAATTATAAGAAGCATACAAATTAGAAAAGGAGACACTTAGAATTTGAAGTTGGAGATTTAGTTTGGGATATTCCTAAGAAAGAGAGGTTTCCAAAAGATAAACATACCAAGCTCATGTTGAGCAAACTAGGTCCTTTCCAAATAGTGAACAAGTTTGGAACCAATGCCTATGAGATCCAATTGCCACCTAAGATTGGGATCTCTCCGATCTTCAACATAGTATATGTCACACCATTCAATGGGGATTATGAAGATATTGATATAGAACATATTTTAGATGTGGAAGACATCGAAGACCAACCATTAAATGATTCACCAAAACTAGAGAAGATACTTAACTCCAAAGTTGTGAAGAAGAGAAGTTTAAATGAGTACCAAAAATTCTTGGTAAAAATAAGAGGATATTCATATTTAAATGTTATGTGGATGACAAAGGGTACCACTCCACAAGAGATCATCTCAATTGGGCTTGAGATAAATTTTCCCATGGTGTATGGTATAGGTGCACCTACATGAAGAAACTTTCTTTGCATTTCACTTTCATATGTAAATAGCTCCATCAATTATATTAGGATATATTATTTCATGTGTTCAAGTCTTTTGATTTTATTAAGTTGTAATAAAGGCCTATTTCATAAGGCATTGGCATGAATTGGTATAACTATAAACCATCATGTTTAAATTGTCAAGGTATCCTCTATACTTCATTTAGGTAATTATCAAGGTCATTTAAATCTCTTAGAGGGGTCACATAGATAGTAATGCATATTAATTTAATATTGCTTACATATTGCAAAAGTTGCACTTTTGCAACTATGCATGATTTGGAAACAATGGAAGACTAAGAGTCTTTTGGCTTTACAAGATCATAAAAATCCATGAGACACATGTATTTAGGCCAAATATGGCCAAATGGAATTTTTCTAGATTGATTTGAAAGTGTTTGGATTAGTGGTACATATGAACTATTGAGAAAATACCAGTTTTCCACATTTTGCAATGTTTTTGGCCTTGTTACAGATTTGTATGAACTAGTATTATTCTAAAAAAACCCTGGAAATTTAGAGGGTTGATCTAGCTTTCAATTGAACCTAGTTTTAGGTTCTAAAATGGTAGGATGTGCAAAAAAAGTGAAAATCATTTAGAAATGGTCTAAAATAAAATGCTAAATTTTTCCATGTTTTGTGTTGTTCCTAGCCTCAATATGGAAGCTTAAAGGTTTTTTAAAGTTTGAAACTCCCATTCCTACATAGAGGATTGAATTATCTTTCTTTATCATTATATTTTGTGTTCTAAGGTGTTAGGAAAAGTAAGACAAGCTGAAATATTTGACATGAGGTAGGAATTTGCTTAGAAATTGAGAGTTTTAAAAAGAAATCCATTTTTCTCCACTTGTAACCAGCCGAATACAATTACCCTTTGGATTTTGGTTCCTAAGAGAATTACCTTATAGATTATACTATCCATTTTTTATATTTGTTGGCATTGAATTTTAACAAGCCCTAACATGATTTTTCTTCTTGCTTTTTAGGAAAACAACACTAGAAGTCACCATATCTCTCATGCATGGTTGAACTAGAGACTACAACTATTGATTTAGGATAGTTTTAGGTCTCCCTAACTAGTCCAAGCATCAATTTGACAAAATAAAAGAATTTGTTAGTAGGTCATTTGTAAAGTGGGCATAATTAGGCCTATTAGACCCATTGAGAAAGTCAAAATTTCCTTCACTAGCAAATAAATCAATCAAAACCATTTTCAAGAGTTAAATAATTTCAAAAAGGGTACTCAAAACCCAATTATTTTTGTAAAGTTCAATGAAAAGTTAGAGAGTTGAGCCTTCAAAACCCTTATAGTAGGGTCACTAGGCTAAACTAGTCTAATTAGGGAAACAGGTGTATTAAGAGTGTTTGAATGAAATAAATTATTTGAACAAGTCATCTTAGGTCCCAGTAGAAGGATTTTAAGTCACAAAAAGCTGTGTAAGATGTAGAGAACAATTTCATGGGTTGGGTAAAATCCAACGTTCCCAAAGCTTGAGAAGCAATGTATTAATATTATCTTTCCATCATTTTCTTAACATGATGCCAAAGATGCATTTTGTTTGGATTCATATCGAGATAGTACTTTCCAAGGATATCAAAAATTTCTTCTAGGTCCCTTAAATGAACCATTTGATTGACTGATTTTACCAATATATCATCCATGTAATCCTCAAGTGTTTTGGGATTAGGTCATGGAAGGTAACCATCATGAATCTCTAATATGTCATCTTTGCATTTATTAGACCAAATTACATCATGTTGTAGAAAATAGTACTTCAGGGGTTTATGAATGTTGTCTTATGTTTATCTTCTTCTAGGTTGTAGATAAAATCATATCCTAAAAATCTATCCATGAGAGACAACATTGCATGTCTAGTAGTGAGATCTACTATCATGTTGATGTTTCATAGTGGGAAATGATACTTGGGACAAGCCTTATTTAGGTCATTGAAGTTTGTGCAAATTTTAATGTCATAAGATGGTTTTGTGACTAATTCCATATTTAAGGTCTAATTTGAATAATTGATGGGCCTAATGAAATTGGCATCGAGGAGTCTTTCTAGTTCTTCTTTAACCAAAATTGCAACCTTGGGATCCATCTTTCTTAATTTTTTTTTGACCAATTTTTCTTTGGGACCTACTACAAGATGATACACAACCAACTCTAGGTGAAATTATGGCATGTCTTAGCGTGACCATGCAAATTTGTTGATGTTTTCTCTGAGGAGATAAATAAGTTCATCTTCTTCTATTGCTAGTGGAGATGATGTGATGTGAGTGATTCATGGAATCTCTTTTAAGCATAGGTTGATTGGTTTGGTCTCTTTGATTAATATGGATGAGACCTCTGGTCTATAATTCTATTGGGGAAGGCAAAAATATCCATCGTCAGGAACCTCAAAAATGTTTCACCCTTATATACATCCTTTATTTTCTCTTTTTTGATTGGGTTTGATGGAACTTCAAAGGATTTTTACCAAGGGACTCTTTTATTTTCTTTTTCATTTTGTGATTGGAGATTTATTCCTCCCTATAGTAGCCATTCAATTCCAATGCATAGATGTGCACAAATGGTGTTTTATCTTATTTATATGTTATTTTTTCTCCCATGAATCTTAGGAGTGCACCCTCACTAGGGAACTCATTGATGTGAAATATGCTTTGTTGGCCCCAATCTACAAGTTTAGGATTGACAAGTTGGACGTGTTGACATATAAATCAAGTTTTTTATTAGTGACATACACTTAATTAGACTGTAAGAATCTACTGATCTTATTGTATAGTTAACAGAGTTTACCAAGCATTTTAATTGTTGTCAAGAACTCCAGCTACTACCGAGTCCTTTGGACAAATCTCTGTGCATGCCAAATAGTTTCAATTACCATGAAGATCAATAGTGTAAACTAAGAATCTTAGTGTATGTCAAGTTTACCAGAGCAAACTGAGTTGTGCAATGCTTACTGAGTTCACAGTTTATGTGATGTGAGTCCAGTGTTGACCAAGTCATATAATGTAAACCAAGTGATTCATTTTATATGATGAGTTTCGTAGTATCTATAGAGTCACCAGTGTAGAATGAGTTCAAGATTATTTGAAAGTCATTAGTATGGACCAAGCCTCTATTCCTACTGAGTACATGATGATGCTAAGCATTGATAGTGGATGTTGAGTATCAGAACATCACTGAGTCAATCTTTAGAGCCCAAGTGTCTACATTTGGGCTGACTTTGTAATATTTGTGAAAACTTGTATAGTGGCCAACTTTGTAATTATATAATTGGATTGGTATATATGTAATGAATTATATCATATCCAAGGGTGTGAATGTGAATGCAATATAATTAAATATAATCAAAGAAGATTAGAAAAGAGTGAATTACAAAGGCTACAATAGTATAAGGAGTAGCAAAGACATATCTATCACATCAAGGTGATTAGAACATAAAAGAATCTCATTCAACAAACCAAATTATAGATCAAAGATCAGCTACTACTTCATCCTAATAGGTGGATTAGTCAAATCCTTTAACAAGGTAGACTTAACATTCTTTTGCAAAATCTCTTTTCTGAGGGCATACTTCATTGTATGTTTGTAAATCCTTTAACAATGTGGACTTAGTAGTCCTTATTGCTCCTAATAGGCTAGATCATTAGAAGTGATCAATGTAAGCCTTAATAGGCCAACTTTATACTATAGTACTAAAGCTTGTGGGTATCATACCCACCCCAGTTTTACTTTCTATTTGGAAAGTTTCTTGGTCACCAAATCTATGTGTCAAAGTGTTATGAATGCTTTTATATTTTAATTTTCTTATGCATACAATTAGACCAGATTATATGAGAAGGATTAAATGCTAATTAGATAATTGAAGTTAAAAGTTTTTTGGGGTTACTTATTCATCCCTCCCCTCTTAGTAACCTATCCTTTCTAAATATTTCCAACAATTGGTATCAAATAATTGTGGTTCTTAGGAGAAAGTTTAATAGCTTGAGAAAAGATCAAGGCCATGGAGATATTCATACTTGACAAAGCTATTGACAATGAGAAGTTGGATTTAGAAATGGCTATTTCCCAACTCAAGAAAGAAAGGGAGCAACTCTCTCAATCCCTAAAAGGAAGAAAAGATCTTGCAATTCAAATGAATGATCATTTCTACATTAAAGAAAGAATTGAAGATCTTCATTCAAGCAATCAAGATGAAGCCAATGAAGCAATTAAAAAACTCATAGAAAAGAATGGTTCCCTACAAGAAGAAGTAAGAAAACTAAGAAGAGAACAAGAAATTGAGTCAGTAAGGCTATGTGAAGTCATGTAATAGAATAAACAGATAAAAGAAGAGATAGAAAAAAAAAACAATGAAATCTAGCACCAATCCCTTTAGCAAGTAGACCTTATTGATCAGCTCTCCAATGAAAATGAAGAAATCATGAGCCTAAGATATGAAAATGAAAGATTGTGAAATGATTGAAACTCTAAAATAAAAATTAATGAAAGGATGGTGAAATCCCACGAAGACATGAATCAATTGAATGAGAAAAATCTCTATAGAAAAAAAGGAAAAGCAAGAATTAGATATATAGAAGAAGGAGAATCATCCAAGAAAGGAGCTCAAAAGAATCAAAGACCTACTTGCAATCATTATGATAAGATAGGTCATACATCAAAAAATTTTTGGAGCAATGGAAAGTGCTACAATTGCAATCAGCATGGTCATAAGGCTAATGAATGCAAAGAGAAACCAAGATTTGAAGGCAAATGCCACAAATGTGAGAAACATGGACACAAGTCATAAGAATGCAAAACCAAGAAATTGAATCCAATAGAATGAATTGTAAAATAAATATTTGGTTGGGACTACAACACTTGGTGTAGATGTCATTACTGTGGAGAGTTTGGACACATTGGTATGAATTATGTTAAACAACATATGAGGAAAAGCGATACTACCAAAAGATGTTTTGCTTGTACAAAACTTGGTCATCTTGCCAAGACCTATAGGAATACTAGTAGAATAGAAGATGAAAAGAATGCAAAGGCTGATAACATCCAAAAATAAATGAGACAACAATGGGTTCCAAAGTCCATCGAGAATACAAGTCAAAGAAATGGTGATCAAGTCACTCAAGAATTGGGTGCCTACCATTTCCACTTAAGTTCTCAAGGGAGAACTAGAACTAGGCTATCAAAGAAGACATCCAAATTAGTTCTAGTTGAAAAGTTAGAAAGATCCATATCCGTATTCAAGATACAAAGGGATCATTAAGTAAAAGGGTACTAGTGTTTACTGCATTACTTTCTTTATCCAGTGAGGTTTGGTCACAAACCTTACTAAGTGAGGTCATGAGTAACTAAATTCTATGTGGTTATCGAATGATAGAAGACTCTACCAAGCAAGGTAAGGAGTAATGAAGATGCATATGATTACTAAGTCACAAAGTCTTTACTGAGTGTTCAATGCAAAGAAGTGGATGACAAACTATCAACATGATGTCAATTGATCTACCTTTTGTACTGAGCATTTATGGTGAAATTTGATAAAAGGAATGGAATTAAAGTCAGTTTTACCATGAAATTCTCAAGAGATATTGCAAAGTGTGATCTTTAGAGCATCCAAGTGATTTGAGTGAATTTTCAATGAAAGATTTTGAATTCTCCCAAGCTCTATTGAGTGAAGATGGCATCCAATAGCAACAAGACAAAGCAAGAATCAGATATGTTGGTTCATGGAGTGGAATGGAAGGCACTAGACTTCAAGCTCACTCCTGCAATCACCAAAACCCTAGATCTAAGTGGAGCATAATCTCAAATTCCTCCAAAGGTACTATTGATCAATGATATTCATACTCATTTTAAAAGTGTTATACAAGAGATTGGCACTTTGGAAATGGATGATGCCCTAGATAAACTATGTGTAAATAGAGTATTGAAACTCAAGCACCAACACCTAGAAACTAAAGGATTAAGTCACATCCCTCACATGCCCCATGAATTCCAAGTAAAATGGATTAGGTTTATCTTTAGTCAGGTGCATAATAGGCAGTTGTGGTTGGAGCAAATAGTATTGATCAAAAAGAAAATGATTCATTGAATCATTGGTCTCCTAATGTTAGCCAAAGCTAAAATGACCAAAACCCTAGGCTAGGTTGAACTATATAAGGAAAGCCAAGAAGAATGGGATGGCAAAGGAATGAAGATTAGTAGTGCCATAGATATGGAGTTGAAATTTAGAATCCATATTATTGCACTCAAGATTTATAGCTTGAGTAAATTAAACAAAATATTGTGTGAATCAGTTGATCTTGCATACAAGATAGTGAAGAATAATCTATCTTTTGACCTTGTTGAGCTACTATTAAAATAGTTCAAAAAGAATATGGAGAGTATAAGTAAATCAAAGAATAATCCATGTAATTTTGGCTCCCTATTAACATGTTTATTCTTTTATGTTCAAAAATTATTCCCTTCAAAAGGCACCATTGTTTGGAGAAAAGATGTGCCTGTGCTTTATAAGATCAACGAGTGTATTGTTGAGATGGGTGAGAACTATGATAGTATCATGGACAACTACTTTGATGCATTTAAGGAAAAGATGAGAAATAGGTTTAGGATTCCCAAGAAGTTAGTTTAAGATTATAAGGATGATATATGTTTCACGGTAGACAGTGAAAAAGTATACATTCAAGCAGTTAGGCCTAGAATAGGATGGATAAAACCTCTTGGATATGAGGTTAATATTGATAAAACAAAAGATATCATTGAGGCACTTGTTAATGAACCAATTTATCGTAAGGATACATATTTTGGCATATATGATGAAGAAAAAGCTAGGATAAAACTAGAAATAAAGCTCCCTCGGGTGGTTAACAAAGGAAAGAAAAGAATTGCTAAATTGAAAACAAGTTCTACTCTCTTGTTGACCAAGGGAAAAGGTGAGGATGAAGAGGCAGAGGATGAATAAAAATTAGAGGAAGAGGAACCAATGAAGAAAAAGGGAAAGATAATTATCACCAAGCCACCAAAGCCATCCAATGCAGTATCTACAAGAAGATCCTCCAGGAAGAAAGCTAACAAGGAAGGAGGAGACATTATATTTAGAAAACCTCCACCTACCTTCCAAGATAGATTGAAAGATCTAGAAGCTGGAGCTAGTATAATTTTTTTTAAGGCATTAAAATATGAAATTAGGATTGATGAAGAGAAGAAGCAAATAGAATATTTGGTGATGGATAAAATGGGTAAGTGAAAGTAATCACCTAATCAGCTTGCTTCTCAGATTAATAATATTTTGATGGAGAAAATAAAGCCAAGATGGGGATTTTCCATGCAAACTATTAAACACATCTATGGGAAAACTTAGTGTTAGCTTATAGCGAGTATATCAAGTATAGAGGCAAAAGAGTCACTAAATAAAAATTAAGAAAAATTGACTCTAAAGTTCAATACTTGCCTAGTTTTGATGAAAGATATTGAACATGTTGTAAGGAATGCAACAAGCACTTGAAAAATGTCTATCTTTTACATAAACTGAGTGATTTTACTATGAATGTAGATGATGATGATGATGAAGAGGATAAAAAAAAGGATGAAGAAGGAAATGATGAAGAGCCAACACATTTTGATAACATAGAAGATGAAGAGGAACAAGAGCAAGAGGCTACCAAGGAATAAAAGCAAGATGATGAGGAAACTAATCCAGTTAAGATGGTTACAATAGTCTTTGCCTCACTTCCTCAATCTCCAAGCAAACCAATCACAACATCAAGCATGGAGATAGTTCCAACAAGATTGATTGTGACCACCAGTGATTCAACTTAGTACATCATTCACTAAAGTAACTTCCACTTCATCTACCAAGTTGCAGACTCTTCCCTCTTCTATTGAGTAAACTACATTAATTTTAGATACATTAGTTTTGGAAACATCTATGATTCCCACATTAATTTTACATTCTTTAGGTATTTTTGTTAGTATTCCTTCAATAAGTACAATATCATTTTTTATAGCTACTCCTAGTATGTGTACAATTATTTCCATTCTAGGCACACAAGAAATAAGTGTAAAGATAGTTGAGACCAAGGCTCAACTGAGCACAAAATTTTTAGGTAAAGGAAAAGAGATGGAGGGAGAAATAGACCTAGATGAGGAAATTGTAATCCCTAATTGGGACATCTCAAAACTTAATCTAGACCAAATGCAGACATTTGGTGAACTCCTCTAGAAGAAAGCCAAACGACAGAGATTAATAGAGGAAAGAGATAGATAATTCAAAATGATTGAGGATGCAAAGAACATTTTGACAGAGGCCATAGGCATTGAGGTTGATTCTCCACAACCAATTTTGTATTAGCTAGTAGAGGTAGTTCAAAATTTTAATGAAGATACTAATGGGAAGGATAAGCTAGTGTAGAAGGTAGAAAAGAAGTTTGATAATAAAGTGTGAGAGCACATTGATCAACAAATTGCTATCTATCAAGTAGAACTCTCTACAATTTTGGGCTCTTTGGAAACATCTTGCACAAATGCATCATCACTTTTTGGTAATTTATGTGATGTTTCTAAATTTAGCAAGGAAATAAGGGACAAATTATCCAAAATAGATGAAGATCTCAAGTCAAGTGCTCAATAGTTACAACTTGACCCTAGTTCAAGTTCTACATAGTTTAAGAAGATAAGGCTTTTGATAGATATGCAAGTAGAACTACTTAGACAATAAGCAAGGATCAGATTTACATTGGTAGATATTCAAAATATGATTCTTCCCAACATAGATGCATTGCAAAAACACATTGCACACTCTAAAACTCTCATCCATGACAACAACTTCTCCTTAGTAGACCACATGATAGAGTTGTCAACAGAAGTGCAGATTGCACTTCACACATGTAAGGTCCTACAAGACAATTGGGATAAAACTTGGGCTATCATACTCAAGGTAAACTCTGAATTTTTATCTTATTTTGGCATTACTATGTAAATAAATAGAATAAATCTTTGGCATTAATGTCAAAAAGGGGGAGAATGATATATGTATAAGGGGAGTATATACTGCGAATAAGAAGATATGAGAAAGATGTATAGGATGAGATAGATGGACAAAGATGTAAGAAGTTATGGGGGAGAAAATGTAATAAGTTGTAAAAACAATGGGGAAGAAAGATATGTACAATAAGTATATGTTATATATAGCAAGAGGATGTATAGTATACTGTATGAAAGAACCTTACCATGTACATATATATATCTTAAAAAATCAATTTTGAAAAATCTCAAAAATAGTATACTCTACCAAGCTAGTATCACAAGGTGATGGATAAGTATTCAGGAAAATCCTTTTTTAATTTAGTTTTGGTTGACAAGTGTTTTTGTCACTAATGCCAAAGTGGGAGATTGTTTACATATCAGTCAAGTTTGTTATTAGTGACATACACTTAATAAGACTGTAAGTATCTACCAAGTTTATTGTATAGTTAATAGTGTTTACCAAGCATTTCAATTGTTATCGAGTCCTACAGTTGCTACTGAGTCCTTTGGAAAAATCTCAGTGCATGCCAAGTAGTTTCAGTTACCATGAAGATCAACAGTGTAAACTGAGTATCTCATTGTATGCCAAGTTTACTAGTGCAAACTGAGCTTTGCAGTGCTTACCAAGTTTGTAGTTTATGTGATGCGAGTCCAGTGTTAATTGAGTTATATAATGCAAACCAAGTGACTCAATTTATATGAAGAGTTTCATAGTATCTACTGAGTCACCAGTGCAAATCAAGTTCAAGACTACTTAAAAGTGATCAGTATGGACCAAGCTTCTATGTATACCAAGTGCATGATGATTCCAACCATTGATAGTGGATGTTGAGTATCAAAACTTCACCAAGTCAGTCTTTAGAGCCCAAGTGTCTACATTTGGGTTGACTTTGTAATATTTGTGAAAACTTATATAGTGGCCAACTTTGTAATTGTATAATTGTATTGGTATATATGTAATGAATTGTATCTATCCAAGGGTGTGAATGTGAATGCAATATAATCAAATATAATTAAAGAAGAGTATAAAAGAGTAAATTACAAAGGCTACAATAGTACAAGGAATAGCAAAGACATGTCTATAATAACAAGGTGATTAGTACATAAAGGAATCTCATTCAGCAAACCAAGTTACAGATCAGAGATTAGCTACTGCTTCATCCTAACAGGTGGATTAGTCAAATCCTTTAACAAGGTAGACCTAATAGTCTTTTGAAAAATCTCTTTACTGAGGGCATACTTTATTGTATGTTTTAAAATCCTTTAACAAGGTGGACCTAGTAGTCCTTAATTCTCCTAATAGGGTAGATCATTAAAAGTGATCAATGCAAGCCTTAATAGGCCAACTTTATACTATAGTACTAAAGCTTGTGGGCATCATCTCCACCCCAATTTTACTTTCTATTTGGAAGGTTTATGGGTCACCAAATCTATGTGTCAAATTGTTATGAATGCTTTCATATTTTAAGTTTCTTATGCATGTAATTAAATAAAACTATATGAGAAGCATTAAATGCTAATTGGATAAGTGAAGTTAAAAGTTTTGTAGGGTTACTACTTTAGCCCTCCCCTCTTAGTAACCTAGCCTTTTTGAATATTTCCAATAGGATGTTAATGAGGTTGATGACTAGTTCAAAAAGTAGTGAGGCTCATAGAAAAATTTAATCATCAAGGGTATCTCCATAGGCTCTCTTTTCAATCTCTTTAGGGATGTCTTCAACTTTTATGGTTTCATTTTGGATGTTTAAGAAGCTATGATCATTCTCATTAATGCCCCAATTGTAGGGATTCCAAAACCAAGGTTTTGATTTTGATTTTGAATATATGTCTCTATAAGAATTTTGATTCCTAAGTCCTCATAGCCTAAGCTACCTCCTTGGTTATCCAATTACTTAGTAGAAAGTTTATATGAATTGAATTTGTCTTTGGAGCAATCAAACAATCCCTTATGCTTGAGGTGGATCTTTATAAAAAGAATTCATGATGTCGAGGGTCATCTCCTTTCCATATGAGATTCCATGAGAGATGTATTTGGATGATACTATTTACTCAAGCTAGGGTGCAATGTCCTTCTTTGGGCCTTGATGTGAAAGGTGCCCTTGTTTATGTAGGTCAAGGAGTAAGGATCCAATTGAAAATGCATCTAAGTGGCTATATTCACCACAATCTTGGTGGTTTATCTCAACATTATATAGTGTGGATGCAAGGATGGTGTGCAAATCATCACAATTTATTGAAGATTTGGTGATAGAAGTATTGATCTTGATTCTGGGGCAATGGTTGTTGTGGGGATATCATGATTCTAATGCATAATAGTATGTGAAGGGTTTGAGATTAGTGTGGATGCTGACCTTAGTGCCCAACTCTAAAAAAATGATGTAGTGATTATATGCAAATGAAATGGCCTTCATTGGATGAGCCCAAGGTTGAATAAGGAGGATATTAAAGGAGAGGTTAAGATCAACCACATGGTACACAATTTTGTGACTAGATGGGCCTACTCTAATAGGAAAGAAGATAATGCCTTCTAATATTCTCTCTAGGTCTTTATATGCCTTGATTATGATGATTTTGTCCATAATTCCACCTTAGTGTACCCTATCTATTTGATAAACTTCAACCTACACAAATTAAGGGCTGACTCAGTATCTATCATCACTTGTTTGACTACAAAGTCATTGATCATAACTATGATGCAGAGTGGAAGGTTATGGTCTAGTTCTACCTCTGGTATGTTTTAGAGTTTAAAAGATAGTTCACATGATGTAGAGATGTGTCCTAGTAAGTTTTTGATTTTAGTTGTATCCGTATATATGGAAACTTAGAATTCATGGAGAGCATTGTTGAGGATCTCTTGATGAAGTGCACTAGTGTAGAGGAGGTCCAAGATGGATATTTGGGTTAGTATATTCCCAAGGTGTTGTAGTATATGTTACTCCCATAACTAATATTTTTCCAATTTGTGTTAAAATATGACAAAGTCATTATGTCCATGACAATTGATGTACATAATTATCAAGTTATGTAATGCTTGAACATGAAAGAAGAGAAGATCAAGCATATAGTTATTATTGAGTGATTGTATACTTCTCGAGCATAAGTATATATTGAGTTAGATAGAGATTATTGAGAAGAACAGTTATACCCAAGCAATTAATTCCACCTAATAGAAATAGAATGAACAATATATTCAGAGAGTAATACAAAGACTACATAAGAGTTATATTTGGCACAAATATTGATGTGAATTGGTCATACCAAGCAAGAAAAAAGATTCATAGGTTTTAAAGAAAATATTTAAATAGATTTCTTGAAGTTTGTGACTTAATTGTTTTATGATTTCAAGGCATGGGAGATCAATAATAATGAAGAAAAGAAAAGAATGGAACATAGATCATTCTAGATCATTGATTTTGATCTAAGATGTATTTTAGAGGGTTCCTAAACCCTAATTACACTAGATATCATAAAAACAAAAGAAAAATATTAAAGGTCTTGTGTGGAACATTTTTTTAGTGTTGTTGTTAGCTGTGGTTGAGAAGGTAATATAACTAAGAAGAAGTTCTATTCTAGAGTATAGAGTTCAGCTCATAGAGGACAAAAATCTTAAGTAGTGAATGAGGATTTGAAATATCAATCATAGGAGGTGATACAATACATTGAATAGAAGTGAGATCTAACCAAGCAAAGTAAGTTGCTATTATACAAA
The DNA here is from genome assembly GCA_028749045.1 of Cupressus sempervirens. Taxonomy (NCBI): domain Eukaryota; kingdom Viridiplantae; phylum Streptophyta; class Pinopsida; order Cupressales; family Cupressaceae; genus Cupressus; species Cupressus sempervirens. The sequence goes on from CM053783.1 coordinate 247,518,385, forward strand.
TCTATTGCTACTACTTTCTTATAATTGTAGTGGTTCTAAATCCTTGAAAATGGTAGATTTAAGTGTCTAATATAAATCTTTTAATTGAGTACACACTTAAAGAGTATTGTGAAAATCCTTGTGAAAGGTGGATCTAATCGATCTTATTGTATACCACTAACAGAGTAAGTCAGAAGAAGTGACAAAACATTGTAGCCCTAACAAGGCAACCTCTTACTATAGTGGTGATGGATTTATAGGTATCACTTTGACTATAGCTTTCCCTCTAATCAAGGGTTTTTGTGTGACCAAAATGATTGTGTTATGTGTGATGAGTATTTTCTTATGTGCTTATGTTTGAAGATCATTAGATTAGTTGTGATATTTTCACTTGCAAGTAATTTAGTATATGTTTAGTGTTCACTGAGTGATAGAGGAAGCAAGGAGAATACTGAATTTTGTTAAATGGTAAAAGTTTGAGGAAATTGATTCATCCCCTCTCAACATCTTTTTTTGTCTAATATTCTAGAAATTGGTATTAGAGCTCAATTCTCTTGTTGAAGGTTTTATCACCTAAGAGAAAATATCTAGATTGAATCATGGAGAAGTACATACTAGATATGACTATTAAGAATTAGATATTGGAATCAAGGATGGCCTTGAGTAAAATTAGTGAATCAAAAAATAACCCAAAGCAACCATTGAATAGGAAGAAGGAAATTTCCCATCAAATGAATGAAACAACCTATTAGGAACAAGTAATTCAAGAATTGTTTGATGGAAACATGTTAGAGGAATCTAAATATGCCATAGCTAATCTACTTGAGAAGTATCATAGCCTTACTAATAAAGTAAAAGTACTAAAAAGGGAACATGATGTTAACTCTTTATGCTATTGTGAACTCATGTAGCAGAAAATAAAGGTTGAAGATGACAAGAACACGATTGTAGAAGACAAAAGACAAATTGCTACAAGATTGGATGATAATGATGAAGAAATTTCAAGGTTGACACATAACCACTATGGTATGATAAATCAACGACCTAGTGAAAATCATGAAATTGGAAGCAATATGGAAGAGATCATGAAATTAAGGACTAAAAATGAAATATTGCAGAATGAACTTAAATATGAGAAATAACCCTTTGAGGGAATGAAGATCTCACAAGAAGGTATCAAGATATTGGATGAAGAAATCAAAGAATAGAGGAGACCTAGAAACACAAGTGGCTTAGGTGATACATAGATATCTTCAACCAAACAAGGAAAATCATCTAAGAAATTTGAACAAAGAAATGTGTACACCACACCAAACACAAAGAATCTTACTTGCTATCACTATGGAAAACATGGACACACAAAAAATGTTTGTAGGATAAAAAATATTAAGTCTGATGTCACTCCCAAGTTTGATGGATATTTTTATCATTGCAATAGGTATGGATATCAAAAATATGAGTGTAGATCCAAATTTAATCAATCTTCTAGGAAGTATGATTTCAATAGATACTATTATACCTACAACAAGTTTGGACACAACTCACAGGATTGCAAATCAAAGATATAATCCAACTAGAAATTGAGGAAGAAAGATGATGCCATTAAGTGGGATTAAAATACATGTTATTCTTGTACTAAAAATGGTAAGTATGATCATATATAGTTGCAAAATGTATGAGACCGCATTTCAAAGGAAGATCTAGAAATTAGAGAAATTCTAGAATGACTTGTTTTCATTGCCACAATCTAGGTCATTTAAGCAAGAACTATAGGTACCAAGTATCAACACCTAATAAGGAAAAAAAAGGTAAAGGGAAAATAAGTGGGGGTGAAATTCATGAACGAATGAACAAGAAGTGGATAAGAAAGATAAGAAATAACAATACATCAAATGGGACAGTTTGTGACATCTCATCGAATGGATTAGGTGAAACCTCAATATCTAACTAGATCTCATGAGAAGGTATGGAACTTCACAATTATGGTTATATCTTATAGTTCCTAGATTGTAAAGTGATGAAGTTCATATCTACATATTAAATAATGTACAATGATAACTCATAAAGCTTTAAAAGCTATAGTCTCACCAAGTTTGTTGGTAACTAAAGAAGAAATGGTAACCAAGTAAGTAAAGATGGAAGTAAAGTTGGTATATTTATCAAGATTGAGATGAAAATTATGTACCAACTAAGTAGGTGTAAAAGGTAGCATGACTGAGTTATAGATGGTAACTAAGTACAATGTATGGAGGAATTAATATGACCTTATAGCATAATAAAGGAATTTTTTGGCATAAATAGGGTTTAAACTATTCATTTAGTTACCCTACATTTATGAGAACAATAGAGACAATTAAGCCAATTTGAGCTAATAGTTGAGAAAAAATGACCATGTGTACAAACTCATGGAAGAATCAAAGTGGAAAGATGAATTCTAGAGAGAATTGAGTAAATTGAAGATATTTGTTTATCGTAACCCTAGTGAGATAATGGCTCCAAGCTCTCCATCTATGAAGAATAAATCCAAGGAAAGTATTGTAAAATTAATTAGGAATGAAGCCTACAAGGAGCCAAAGTACAAAATTTATCCAAAAATTGCAACTCAAATGGACAAGGTAGGTGGACTATCTATAGTTCCACCTAAGATTTTGCTGGTCAATGAGATTCGTTCATTTTATCATTACACAACTGGACAAAATGGTGATTATAAACTAAGGGAAGCATATGAGGAACTATATCATGCTGGGAATTTGAAGGAGGAATTAAAACATTTGGATACCAAGGGTCTTACTAATTCCCTTCACATCTTGAAGTTTTTTAAAGAAGATTGGATTTGTATTATTCTAAGTGGAGTGCATGATATGAAGATGTGGTTAGACAAATCCATTCAAATTAATCATAATGTTATTTAGATAATCACTAGGTATCCTATGATTGACAAGATCAAAACCTTCGATACTACTTCGAACATTGAAATTGAAGAGGAAAGTAAAGCACAATGGGATGGAAGAGGTCTAAAATTAGACAATATAACTGACTTGGAGATAATTTTGAGTGTATGTGGCTACATAGAAAATATTTCAATCTAACAAGTACAATAGTGTACCTTACATGACATTGGACATGGCTTACAAAATAGTGAAGAAGGATCACAAGTATGACCTTTTCGAATTAGAAATATGATAATTATCAAATAATATGAATATAATTTGGGTTGCTAGATCAAACACTTATAAGTTTGGATCATTGTTAGCTCACATTTTCTTATGTATGCAAAATTATTTCCTTGGTATTGGACCAATAAAATGGAAGTCAGACACCCTTGCGATATGTCAAATAAATAAATATGCTAGAACTATTGGAAAAACTTTCAATAGTGTAATGACTTTTTACTTTGAGTACATATGAAACAACTAAGAAAAATATCACTATGTTATTATAATTCCTAAGATTGAGAAGAAAGAAAAGAAAAGAATTAATAAACTAAAAGGAGCACTTAGCGTGAGCAAGAATGATCAACCCTTGCAAATAACTGAAGGTATAGGTGAAAATGATGACAAGGGAAAATCCATAGTTTTTTTTGAACCACAAGAAGAGAAAGGGAAGAAGAGACCACTTACAAGACCCACAATCCCACATCACATCAAATCAATAACATGTGCTACTAAGATAGAAAAATCCCCATTGAAGGAAGACACAATTAAGGTGAGTAAGTTCACACAAGAAGAAGTTAAAACATATGATAAGAGAAAAGGAGCACCCAAGCCATAAAGAAAATCTACTATCAAACCTACTCGGAGGAGAAGAAAGTTAATTCTAAAGGATGATGATGATGATGATGAGGATAGTGTAAGGAAAATTTCAAAAGAGGTAGGACACTTTCATGTAGTTGTAAATGTTAAACCTAAAGATGTAGATGACATGGAAAATTATTTTTGTGAACATGGGGGGTTAGTTTCTTTTCAATATTTAAAGTATGAGAAATTGAATAAAGAAAATCAAAGAAAGATAGAATATGATGTTATAGATATTATGGCTAAATTTTAAGCACTCCAATAGAGATTGGAAACATGATTCCCAAATATTTGTATAGAAAAATTTAACACAAATGAAAATATGCCATAATTACCAAGAGACACATGAGGGAGATATCATTAGCCATAGTGATGCCCAACCTACATATTTTATAAATAAAAGAGGCAATTAAATTGCACAATAAAAATATTTGTACCCAAACATAGAGCTTTGAAACTCCTATCTGGGATAATGCAAGATGTTGATGTAGAGGGACAAACAATATGGATAAATTCTTTCAAAATTAGGAAACCTAGTGAAGTTGTTACTTTTAAAGATACCAAACACTAGAAAAATGTGAAGTATGACCACCAAGAAGATGATTTGGTTACAAAATTGTAATGGAGGTATAGGGATATGGTAATCATAAAAGATACACCTGATGAGGATCTTGTTGCAAATTTGAAGAAAAATGAGGATATTTTAGTTGAAATTGATAAGAAGGATGAAGGTGTTAGAATGATTTAGAATAACTGAGAGGCAAGGAGTGAATAAATTATCCTTAAGTCCAGATGTACTCATTAAACTTTTCAACTTCATCAAACAAATTAGATCTAGTCTTTAAGTATCTTGATCTCTATAGAAACTTATCAATATCATAAACTTATAGTCCACCATCCCAATAATAACTTAGCTTATAGAATGTAAAACATTAAATAGTAAAACATCTCAAAAAACATTCACACAAGTAAGACACTGAGATTTAACATGAAAACTCAATTTGGGAAAAACCACCAGTAACATGCCACCAATTTTTCACTCTTTTGAAGTGAGCTTTGTTAGGATCCAACCTTGTTAAAGCTTAAAATGCACACTCTTAGGTGTGACCCTATAAAATTATTTAATCAACCTATTAGGAGTCTCCTTGGTAGAGGACTTATGAACATTCCATTATAATGTCACCTTGATTAAATTATTTACAAATTACTATTAGGTCAACCTTGATTAAAGGATTTTAACTGATACAATGGTTAGAAAATAACACCAGGTTGTTATGATAAATACAACTCACTTTGCAAATATAGATCATAATGTATCTTATCTGCTAACTCACTGATTGAACTCCATTCATGTCTTCATCATTGTCTTTGATATTCTTGGAAATCCTTTAATAAATCACTCTTCACCTCATCCCTTCTCCTCATTCTCAACCTTTTGCTTAAGTTCACCAGTGAAAAAAATTAGCAACTGCTAATTTTTGACACAAAAATTTGCACCCTTGCTTAAGGTATGACCCTCAAGAGACCTTGTATAACATAGAAATGGCCTCCAGGTGTGGGACTTATGTTTTGAGGTCAAATCTCTAGAGAATGCAAGCTTCCTTACTATCAAGATGCACCTAAACTACTACTTGAGAGGAAAAAAGGAGAAGGAGAATATAAAGTAAAATACTAAAGGGAAAGGTGGTGATGCATTGAGATAGAACATGGTTAAAACTCTACCTATATGTGCACAAAAAATCAATGAAATGATCAAAATACACTTGTCTTGACACTATTTTATTTCCTAAGGAATCACATGTAGGTTTGAAACTAATTTAAGTGTTAAAAGGAAAGATATATCACTATACAACAACTACTAGCAGACTTATCACAACATTTGAATCAAGAAAAATAGAAAAGAAACAATCACCACAAGGCACATACATATGCACTATATAAAAAAATGATAAGAGAAGGTAAGGAAAAAATATTTCATTAATGGAAAGGAAAAAGTTGCACAACATAATGTCGCTACAAAAATACAAGCAGAGAAGAACCCCTAAGAAATATTTATAACCTACCTTTATAGATTAGTCATAACTTTGATGTTTACAATGAGTTCAAAACCTAACCAGGGTGGACTCAAGTTATAGAGGAGAGAAATAATTGAAAATTCAAAATGAAATCTAATGTTGATGCTAGAAGTGAGAGGCAGGACAAAAACAATGCATCTAGCTACAAGAGATCAAATTTCCAAAAATTTGATCATGAAGTGCATTAAAGAGGCATGGAGTACATTGGAACTATAGAAACAAGGCCCAAAAATTTGTTGGGCATTAAAGAAGAGGCCCTGATGGTATGCCATGAATGAAGAAAACTATGATGAAGGATAACAAGATGTTTTATCCATTTCAAACATGCAAGGTTGATTGTGGGGGAGAATCAGATTTCCCTAAAAACAAATGTTCATCATCAATGAAGGTCTTCTTAAAATAGATAGTCTAGATGCATTGTGAATCCTCTCCAACAAAGGATTAAAATATAATCGTTGATGCAGATCCTCTCTTAGAGATGGATGAATAAGATGCAATGAGGAAACCCCCAAGATGCATTAGATCTAAGGACTATCATGCAATTTTAGGCTTCAAAGCCTCACAGAGACTCTATAGTATGAAGAAACACTAGAATGGCAACACACGACAACATCTCACACTTTCATGTGGTGAGAAAATCATCTCATGAAAACATGTGGGCTATTAATGAAGATACTCCTTATTTAAAGTCAGTGACTAAGATGTTGCATGGAGATTCCTCCCAATGAATGAAATAGATAGCACAAAAGGTGGGGATCCCCCACCATGTGGCACAATTTTGCACTTAGGAGCCTCATGGACACACTATAGAGTAAGGAAATGATAGAAAGGTCATGCATGGTAGTGTGACACAATCCTAGGTTCTAGACTGTTGAATAAACAATGCCTCATGAGGAGGTGTTGAGATGGTGACGTGTGGCAACATCTTGCATAATCCCAAGCTTTAGAGTCTCATAGAGACTCTATGGATTAAGGAAAATCTAGAATGAAAATACTTGGAAACATCTCATTTTTTCTATTTGACATATCAGATGATGATTTTATCTTCTATTGAATCTCTATTATTGATTTGCAAATGCATATATTGGGCTGGCCTAAGCACTAGAGATGGAATGCTTTGCCACATGGTGTAATTCCATATTTCACAGCTTTGAGAAAGCATTGTAATATGAGGAAATGCTAGAAAGATTTGTGGAAATATTTCACATAGTTCTAAGCTCCAAATTCTTAAGGAGACATGGATGCATAAAGAAATGCTAGAATGGTGACACATGGTAGCATCTCACCTTTTCAGAAAGATGGGCAAATATCTTGCAAAAACATGAGAGCTATCAAATTTTGTATTAGTCAACCCAACAAAGAGAAAACCAAGCCAACTCAACAAAATTAGAAATTTCATCTCAATTATAGAAAAACCTGATTCAACTTGGTCAATGAAGGGGCTAAGCTAACATGAATTGTTAGCTACCAACCTACATGATATGTTAACCTTCTATAAAAAATCCAACACACTAAAAGTCTCTCATATTGGTTATCAATGCTGGGCTGAATGGGGGAAAAAATAGCCAGCACTCACCTCTATTAGATTAATCCTTATGACTCCTTAAATAGGTATCTTTGATCTTTTTTTTTCTTAAACACCATAGTTGATCTTAGGTTTAGGTCAGATTCATCGAATCCTTCCCTCATTTTGTTTCCCCCTTCTCCTTCTTAAAAATTCTCCAAAATTCTCTTTGAATCCATTCCTAGAAATGATCAAACACAATTTTCTTCTTGAATTAAATGCTCCAGGTCATCAATCCTTATCTTCAACACACTTTACATAATTTAAGAATTCAAAATGTGTCAACTAGGAATCTCAATCCCCTCACAAAATAGCCACATAATCTTAAAATGGAAGCACTTCCATGTTAGGAGCATTTAGACCTCTAATTAAGTGGTCTATGGACATGTCAAGTGACTTGAATGGGTCCTTTCATGGATCTAACTATTTTCCCCCTATTCTTCTTTTCTCTCTTTATTTTCAGCCTATTTTTTGACAAACTACTTTATGAAACTGAGAACTTTGGCCTCTAGGTCAAGTATGACCTACTAGGTCAAGGTTGACCTCGAACTTGACCTAGATCAAGGACAAGCTCAACCATAACCTAGGGTAGGGTCAACCTCATTCCTAACCCCAAGTCTTATTTTCAATTTCTAGGAGTTTCAGGATCTCAAGCTTTAAAAAGTTTCTTTTCCCACTTCTAGGTCAACTATTTTGGGTTTTAGAATAGTAGACTCTTAAATTACATTTAATCTAGGTATATTCCTAAGGGTTAAGTTTAAATGGGATCTAATGCTCCTATGTCATCCTTCTCTAGGAGTTAGTGTCATAGAACTCTATATAAGGAAGCCTTCTTCCCTCATTTTGATAGCTATCCTTCTATTATCCATAACTTCATGAGCACATCCACTATCTACAATCAATGCACGATAGATCTACTTCTCTATGAGCTAGGAGCTACCCTTTATGAAGTGCATCAACCTACATGAAGTGAATTTCTATCAAGCATTCAAGTGTTCAAGCATCCAATTTATCAAGGAGGACCATTGCTATCCATTAAAGGATTCAATCTATATGGAGCCCTATTATTGAAGATTTCTCTATCCACCTTCATCCAAGCCTTCTTCTAATGCAAAGATACATTCAATATTGGTGTTGAAGATCTAATGACATTGATTTGAGACATCCTACATTCATTCTACATACATTTGGAGCATCCATACTTGTGGATTCAAGGATTTGAATCCTCTACAAGGATTTCCACATAAGCAAGGTGAATAGTTCCATTTAATTTTTTTATTCATATATATTGTTTCAATTATATTTCAAGCTTAATTCCAAACTAGGGTTTGACTGAGGCAACCCCCCATCCAACAAACAAAACCATTTTTCTTTCACATATAGGTATAGAACAACAAATTGGAGAGTAGATTTAGAAACCCTTTTCATCGAACTTCCAAGATCCATGAACAATTTTTTTGTCAACGTAGTATAGGTAGGTGAAATTTTTAAGGTACAATTGTGCCTTGGGGTAAGATTGTGCCCTACCAAGAGGGTCAAGGTTGACCTCCATTCAAAAAGACAAAATATTTCTAGGTTTTCTCCATCTTGACATTTCCAATTTGGAATAGGTTGTAGATTTTTTAGAAACTACATATAGACATTAGAAAACAACATTTTCCAAATTCAAGGTGAGTACTTTTCCTTTATCTATTTTAGGTTTTTGGCACATACTCTACCATAATAGAAAGATCACACATAACCCCCCACTTTCTCCCTATTTTTCATTACTTGATCCATTTATTCAATGAACATCTTCTTGTGTTTAATCAATTTGGATCATTTCTTTTGAAAATTAGGGTTGGGAAGAGGGTTTCCATGTTCTTTCTATTCAATAAAAAATGCTAAAAATCAACCAAAATTGTGTTCCTCAACCTTGATCATCACTTAATAACTCAGTCTTCACTAACTATCTAGCTCGGCTTACACTAGCTTCACTCATTCCAAATTTTCTAATACTTTTCCTTTACTGGTGCTTGGTTGACATTGTATTTTCTTAGCTTCTACTATTCACTTGATCAACACTAGCACATGTTGGCTTCAACTATAAGTTCCTTAATCTTCTTCTTTGAAGCTTGGTTTAGACTATGTATTTGGTCCTTCATTGATCACCTCTTCTATGCTTCAACTCAACTATCTTCTCCACTTAGTGTTATGATTAAACAACACACTATCTTGTCAAAGGCCAACTAATCAAGTGTTCATTGTAATTCCACATAACTCAACCTTTACACTAGTTATTTTTGCTATCTTTTTCTTCTCACATCCTCTTCATCAATCATATTGATATTACACTCTACTCAAGTAGCAATTGTCTCACCAATAAGGTTTAACATCAATGGAAACATAACAATTGTTCAAATTATAGTTTCTGACAAAAGGTCTAGTAGGAACTTAGCAAGCCTTTTCTCATATACCAAGGTATGCACAAGTAATCAAAAAAATCAAACCATACCCTACCACTGAGACCAAAGAGGAACCACAAAAAGGGGAAAGCTACATCTATTGGCTCATTATACACTCTAGTCAAGAGTAGAAGTGTAGAGAAAAAAGCTATAGACACTAAGAAATAGACTCAAATTGCATAGTGAGATACCGAGAAAATACATGATATTGAAAAAAAGGATGAAGGTGAAACTGATCATAATGCACAATACAAGGAGATTCTACCAAGTCTCAAGAAAACAAGTTTTCTATAGGTGTACAAGTGCCAACCCAAGGACCTCCAAGTGTGGGAATTATTGGATGAGCCCACACATAAACTATAAAGTTAAGAAAGATTGAAGAATTATCATTTTTTGCATATGCACCTAATTATGTGTACAATTATACATTGTTATACCCATTCTCTGCATGGCAATTGGAAGAGTAGAGAAAAGATAGAAGAGTAGAACGTTACTCTACTAAGTCAATTTGAGGAAAGGCCTCATGTCACACCCATATAAGTTATCATAATATAGAATGTCAAGCTATAAAAACAAGAATAAGAGAAGAAGGAAGACGAATTCAAGCTAGAAGCTAAACAAGTGACTCAAGACTCAACAACTCTAGTGACACTACGAGTTTCCATAAGTACTAGTCATATGAAAATAAAAGGAGGAAAGCTAAAAAAGAAAAAGAAGGAAGCCCAAGAACTAATATCTAACTCGATTACATTAGATGAGGTTATTGTTGCACCCTCATGGGATCCTAATACCTTGGATGATGAGAAAATGACAACTTATACCAATCTCTACAAATTGTAAAAGGAGTGAACAAGGTTGTGTTAGGATAAACCACAGACAGAAATAAAAACTACATGCAAATATAACCAATAACAGAAAATAATAGAACACACAGAAATGAACACAAGGCACCAAGATTTAACGTGGTTCACCCAATCCCTGGGCTATGTCCACCAAACAGCAAGTTCGATCTTATTACAATCCAGTGATTACAACTTGATTACAATCCGTAATCCCTTACAGCTCAATACCACCACAAGAACCAATTTCATATCACCACACATGAAAAATACCCAACCCTAAGCCCTTTTTATACAAGTATTAAACCACTTTAGGGTTATAACATGTCGGCCATATGTCAGCCATAATATGTCGGCTACCATGTCGGCTACTTCCCAAAAAAAAAAAAAAAATTTCGGGCCGATGCCCCGAACCCCACTATTTATGAAGTATGTACAGTACTTTCCTGATCAGTCACCACAATCTAACAGGTTGAGGAAGGAACAAAAATTAAAGTAGGTTCTACATGATGTTAAGGATATTTTACTTGAAGTACCTAGCATTTCAATCAATGAGAATGCCCCAATATTGGATCAAATTGTGTACATATTTGATGAACTAAATCATCCAAATATTGACACTCTACTAAAGCCAATGAAGAGGGCATACACAAAGTTTGAGGGTAAATTTTTGGAGAAAGTTACCACAACCATTGCACTTCAACAAGTTGCACTGTCATCTAGTATTATCAAGTTGGAGCTAACAAGCATAATTTTATTTCTTTGTTATAGAAATTATGTGATATTCCATCACTCACTAATGATATAAAGGACAAAATGAAAAATTTGAATGAAGACTTGAAGTCTAGTACTACTGCTCTCATGATAGGACTGAGTATATAATATATACATTATTCTTGAGTGAGATTTCTCACTAATTTTCAACATCATTGATAGAGGAAGAAAACAAACCAAGAGTAGAAATAAATGAGATTCAAGGGTCATTGTTACCTCATATTGAGGTTATGAAAGATCACATTTAGGTTGCTAAGGAGTTAATTACTACCCTAAGCCTCTCAATAGTAGATCACATGACTAGCCTTGCTGCCCAAAAATAATTTGAGAAAAAATAGTTGAGTTGTTAAGAGAAAATTGGGATACAAAGGTTGCTATCATGCTAAAAAAACACAAGGATTTCATTGACCTATTTGGTTTGCATCCAAAGTAAATGATCATTTTTGTTGTGATATACACTTTTTGACATTAGTATAAAAAAAAATTGGGATAGATAAGTTGTATTGTTTTGTCATCATGTTTGTTTGCATTACAATTTTATACAAAGATAGAAGTAGCAAGTATTGCAAACAAAAACATTTTTTGATTTTTTTTTTGAAGAACAATTCATTACTCAAGAAGCATGTACAGAGGGGGATTTTGTATGAGTTTGTATATAACTCCAAGTTATTTGAAGGATAAAGATTTTTCCACTAGTGTCAAAGGGGGAGAATGTTACTCTCATAACTAATATGTTTCCAATTAGTGTCTAAAGATGAAAAAGTAGTTATTTCCATGAAAGTCAATGCACATAATTACCTAGTTATGTAGTTCTCAAGAATGAAAGAAAAAAAGGTCAAGCATATAGTTATTATCAAGTGATTGTATACTCATAGAGCACAAGTACATACTGAGTCATATATATATTACTAAGTAGAAAAGTTATACCCAAGAAATGAACTCCACCAAATGGCATCAGAATGAGTAGTATACTTATTGAGTAATACATAGACTACATAAGAGTTATATTTGTTGGTGTAAATAGTTATTCACTATTTACACTTTACTTAAGTTTACTTAGTTCAATGCATTATTTTATTATTTAGTTTGCATACTCATATGAGTTGTCATGTTGACAACACTAGAGTAAGTAACTCTAATTCAGTACATGGTGTCTACAACAATAGAGTTTGCAAAATTAATTGAGTTGTCAAGTTGACAACATAGTTATTAGCACTCTTATTTTAGCACATGGTGTCTACAACACAATTTTATGTACTACACCTTTGTAGGCTTATCCTCTCATCATTGTACTAACTTCTATGCTTAATGGAGGATAATTCAGTCCTGGTGGACATGTGCCTTATTGTAAGACTTATTAGTGTGCTAACTCCTAGTCAGTCTAGAGGCCTTTATATTTAGGTACTCCTAGTGTACTTCTCAATCAATTGAATATCATATTGTATTGGTCTATTTTGTGCTTGTGCTTGAGTTCCTTGATCTTGGGTGAGTTTTCCCTAAGAAAAATTATTACATGGTATCAGAGCTATGTCAAATTCTTACATGGTATCAGAGCTAAGGGAAATTCTCTTCACATAGCCATTGGAGATCGATCTTGCTTCACCTCTCTAAGGACACCTTGACCCAGATCTGAAGTATCACAATTATTAGGAGTGTCTAGAGCCAAAGTAGACCTTGCCATTGCATCCAAAACATTGATTCAATGAAAATTGACTATAAATTTTCCTACCCTAGGCCATAGTTAAATTTGAGGAATTTTAAAAAAAAAACTAGCACCTAAAGGCTCAATTTACAAATCTAGTATGATCAGTTTTTTAGATCTACAATTTATTCTTTAGATCTGAATTTATTTCTTTGCAAATTTATTAGCTTTTTTGGAATTTTAATCTACAAAGGTTTGAATATTATTTAGATCATCAAGCTTGCAGAGAAATTTTTTTTTGCAGGAACTGGGTGGTGAAACCCTGGCCCCCACAGAGAATATTCCATGTTACATCAAAATATTTTGTTGGCATTGGCTCACACAAATCTGGTTTCCTCAACAATTGGTAGTCATTTTACATTTTTTTGCCTTGCCCAAATTGGCAAACAACCCTCATTGACCAACGAGCACAACTAAACTAGCAACTACACAAGCCATTCAATGGCAATACCATCTAACCATTTGTTTGTTGGCTTAAGGTTCCAATGCTTGGACTTTTAAACTCCTTTAAAGTTTATTGTGTAGTGCATGTGGGATAATCCCACATTTCTAGCACCACCAAATTTTCCTTCCCAGTTGCAATTACCTTCCTAGCGCCTGTGGATTTTGGCACTGGCCACCAGTTTGCATCTTCCCTGGTGTTTTGAAGACTTTCTAGCTATGGACTCATTAGCATTGTAGAAACTATGGTGCGTAGTCAAAAGCTACCATGCGACATCGCTCATTACTACCAATGTGGCCCCCACCCTAAGGAGCCCAGTAATGATATACATTGACTCCATACTCCATGTGGTAAGTACCAGCTCGACAGCCACGTGGACCACCACACAACCCTTGCCAATCAAAGTGTCACATTGCCTACACACTTAGATTGCCATGTCACCACAGACATAGTCATTCACCTCGTTAGAAGAAAATCCTGACATCATTACTAACTTAGCAACTAGTCTATATGACATGTGTCACATTCATACTGTATAGCTCTACCATGTTAGCAAGGGGGATTTTTTTTGCTAACATCAACATTTTACTATACTAAATTTGATGACTATCTAACTATCATTTCTAGACAAATCTGAACTAGTACAATAGTCATTTGACCATCAAATTTAAGCTCACAATTTTTTGCCCAGACCCCTCTCTAGATTTAGTTTTGATTTGATAGTCCAAATTTGGGAGGCCATAACTTGGTCAAATCAGCTGCAATTTTTTTTTGATTTTGGGTAGAATTTCTTGAACTTTTTTGTGGTGCTATTATTTTCTAGTTTTGTTGCACAAATTTTTTAGAAATTGCATTTTTTGGTGATTGTACCTATCCAATCTTGCATTTTACAACTTCAAACACTCCATACGGGCTCATCTGGACATATTTTCAAGTTCCATTTTATTTCTAAGTGCTTAATTTTTCATCTACTTTCTAGATCTATAATCAAATTATAGGGTTGTATGTTCAAAAATATCACTTTCAGACTTAGGGCCTTTTTTGCATTGTATTACTGTGATTACTTTTCAAAATTGTTGTACATCTAAGCTACAATTCTTAGTGACAAATTTGAGCCTCAAAAGGTTGTTGTAAATAGAAAAATTAGAAGTCCACTTTGTACTTATTAACAAGCGGACTATTGTACATGCACTACATATAAAGTGCCAAAAGCATAATTTTTGGGGGGGTCTTTTGATTCAGTGTATAGGGGGGTGTGTCTTGTGTTGTTGTGTCTCTCTTTGGTGCTCTTTTCATTTTTTGCATCATGGGTTCACCTAGAACTCCACTTCTAACTTCAGATAATTATACTACATGGAAAGATATTGAATGGAGTATATTAATGGAAAAAGGTTTAAATTTGTATGTTAATGGTATAGTTGTAAAACCCACAAATGCTACAACACTAGTTGATTGGAAAATTAAAGACAATTAGGCTTTAGGAATCATGTGGAGTTGTGTTCATAGAGATCTCTTCTTCCACATTTCTAGCTTTAAGGAAGCCAACCCTGCTTGGGACAAATTTGAAGGGTTGTATGGTATGGTGGATGAGGAAAAGGGATACCGAATTGAGGACAAACTACATCTCTTGGATCCTAAGAATTTTGACACAATTCAAGATTATACCAACAAAGCCAATGAAGGATGATCAATTTATTCATCAAATTTTGAAGAGGCTACCTTTAGAGTATGCATATTTTGTTTCAAGTTACAACACTCATAGGTTAACCATGGGAAGTGCCTTCATTGAACCAACACTTGATGCATTCATAGAGATGTTAATGTTAGAACAATCCAAGTTGATAGATATGGGTCTTCTCAAGTCATCAAAGACCAAGGCATTGGTGGCTACTAATGAGAACCAATCAAATCAAAGTGGCAAAATTTCTACCAATAGTAAGAAAAAGTAGTGGAAGAAAAAATCACAATCAAAGACACAACAATCTACCTCCTCATAGTAAGCCAATTCTTCTTTTAACAAGAAGGGAAACAATAACAAGAAGGACAAAATACTTTTTGCATATTGCAAGGAACTGAATCATGATGAGCATCATCACAAAACTAAGAGAATCAATGAGTTGGAAAACCTACTCAAGAAGAACAAAATCAATGTGCCAAATGCTTCCAGGGATTCAACTCCATCTAGTTCAAAGGGAAAAGGGCAAGCACTTATGGCTGATTCAAGTTCTTTAGGGGAATGGATTCTTGACTCAGGTGCCTCATATCATATGGGTTCTTCAAAAGGAGACATTTCTTCATTGAAGCAATCTAAGGTACTACACATCTTTGTAGGAGATGATACAAAAATGAAAGTTGAAGGGAAAGGACAAGTTGAGATGGAAAATGGGGAGTTTAAAGAAGTTATCTATGTTCCCAACCTTAGCTCTAATCTCCTCTTAGTCTACCAAATCACTCATTATGGAGATGGTAATAAAGTTGAGTCCCTTCTTGATTTAGTAATGGTGTGCAATCTTAAAGATTATTCTATGGTTGTAGTGGGTAAAGTCAATTATCACAAAAGGCTTTATTCTTTTTCCCACTTTGTGCCTAAGTTTCCTTCACATGCCTTGTTAACTCAATCTCATTCATAAAGTACATTATGGCATGAGGGATATGGTCATCTCACCTTCTACTATCTTCATCAACTTTTCTCCAACAATATGGTCAAAGGTCTACCTATAATCAACTTTTCTAATGTTCAACTTGTTCAATGGATATGCATCTAGAAGAGAAGTATGATAAAGGGAATCTTAAAGAGCATCAGTCACTCTTGAGTTGGATCTTATAGTTCTAGTAGGTCCTTTTGTAGTAACTTCAATTAGCAAGGGTCACCACATCCTCACTTTCATTAATAACTTTTCATGCTACACATGGGTCTACTTTCTTGATCATAAGAATGAAGTGTTTGATAAGTTTCTAGCCTTGAAAAGTCTTGTTGAAAAAAAATCAAGGAAAGCCATCAAGGGTCTTTGAATGGACAATGAAAGAATATATGTGAACTCAAGACTTAGAGACTTTTAAAAGCTTGAGGGTATTCATCTTCAAAATTTAGCAGCATCTAGTTTGCAAAAGACAAGTGTTGTAAAAATGAGGATTAGAACTCTTAAGTCTATGGCAAGTTACATGATTCAAGCCAAGTCTCTTGATCCATCACTTGAAGTCACAACTATAAGCAGTATTAATCACATACTTAATAGGTCTCCTCATAATGTCTTAGATGGAAAGACTCCTTTTGAGGCATGGTACAATAGAAAACTAATTGTGAAATACTTCAGAGTCTTTGGTTATCTAGCATGGGAAAACATATCTTCCAGGGAATGCAAGGTACCACCACCGAGGCCTTGTACTTTCATTGGATATGAAGATAGTGTTAAGGCATATAGACTTATGGATCTTGAGACTCATGAGATATTTATAGAGAGGAATTTTCACTTTGAGGAAAGTTCACATAGCTTATCCTCTAGTCCTCTCCATACTTCATACATTGTGGAAACTGATAGTGACACCAATGATAGTGATTCAATAGATTCAGATATGTGAGATCCTATTGACAAATACTATTGGAAATAATCAAGACTAGCTAGGTTACCGAGAGGGGAGGGGTCAGTTAGTAACCTCAAATTTTTTGACAAATTTAGCACTTAATATCATAATCCAATTAGCATCAATAGATCTAATCTATTGCATGCATGAGAAACCAAAAGAATAAAACATTTTGAACACAATACTTAGTGACCCAAAAACATTCCAAATAGAAGGTAAAACTAGGGTGGTGATGATACCCACAAAACTTCAATATTGTAGTATAAAGTTGGCATGTTAAGGCTTACAATGATCACTTCTAATGATCTACCCTACTAGGAGCAATTAGGACCGCTAGGTTCACCTTCTTAGAGGTTTTACAAACATACAATAAAGTATGCAATTGGTAAAGAGATTTAAGAAAAGACTGTTAGGTCTACCCTATTAAAGGATTTGAAATTGATTCACCTGTTAGGATGAAATAGTAGATTTGACTTACAACTAAACTTTTGATTAAGATCCTTGAAGAACTAATCACCTCTATGTGATAGATATAACTTGATTGCTCCTGGTTTGACCTTGCAATACACTTTGCTCTACTACTAGTTCACATTCGCATGCTTATCATCACATTAGCATTCTTTTGCATCAAAAACATTGCATTTTGGTATGATACAATACATTACATATATACCAACCCAATTCACATAATTACAAGGTTAGCTGATACACAAGTTAATGCCAATATAACTAACTTGGCCCAAATGTAGAAACTCGAGTTCTGAAAATTGACTTGGAAAATTTTTGATACATGGCATCCACTGTCATTACTTGACATCATCATGCACTCGATAGAAGTAGAGGCTCAATCCATACTAATCACTTCAAAATAGTAGTAGATATAGTGTCACTCAGTAGAAACTAAATTCCATGTTTACCATGCCTACACTTGGTAAATACTAATCATCTCATCACTCTGTTAATAGAAACTTCACTTTGCAAGAATTGATGACTCGGTAGAAATTGCAAATCTTGGTAACCACTAAATTGCTCAATAAGAACTGCTAGACTTCAAACTACCTGAATTCACTTGGTAACCACTGGAATGCTCGGTAGGAACTATAGAGCTTGGTAACCACTCAAATACATGGAAAACACTTGGAGACTAATTGAAGAGCTTGGTAACCATACAAAATCTAAATAAGTGTTGTAACTAATAACAAACATTATTTAATGTCTTTGGCATCAATAACAAAAACACTTATCAGCCAAAACTTATATACACTGTCATGCTGATTTTTTTTTTTGAGATTTTTCAAAATTTGTCTTTGTAACTCTACTGTATATACATTTTGCATATATCTCCTCCATAAAATGTACATATCATATCAAGCATAATAACAAACTGAGTGTATATGCAAATACCTCTCCTCCTTAAATATATACATAGCTCTCTCCCCCTTTTTGATAATAATACCAAAGATTTATACACAATATACTTATATAGAGACACAAAAAATATGAGAGAAACTTAGAATGTACCTTAAGAATAAGAGTTAAGGTCCTGTCCAAGTTTTCTTGCAAAATTTTGCAGGTTTGAAGTGCAACTTGGACTTTTCTAGAGAGTTCAATCATATCATCTGCAATTGAAAAATTATTGTCATGGATCAACAATTTAGAATAAGCAATGCGCTTCTACATTGTATCCATGATAGGAAGGATCGTGTTCAGAATGTCTATGAGTGTAAACTAGATCTTTGCTTCCTTTCTCAATACCTCTGCCAAAATATCTGATAGGAATCTAATGCTCATTTGGTGTGCAAAGCTTGAACTAGGATCAAGCTACAACTTCTATGCACTAGCATTCATATCCTCATCAATCTTATTCACTTTGCTCTTTATGTCTTTTGTATGCTCAGTAACATCACATAACCTAGCAAAAGGAGATGTTACATTTGTGTAAGAATTTTCAAGATTTGACAAAATTGAAGAGAGCTCTACCCGCTAGATAACTATTTGCTGAGGAATGTGCTCAAGTACTTTATTATCAAACTTCTTCTCTACTTTCTCTATTAACTTATCCTAGACACTAGAATCCTCTTTGAATTCGCTAACTGCCTCTTCTAATTGCAAAAAAATGCATTGATAAGAATAAACATCAAAACCTATAGCCTCTATCAAAATTTTTTTAACACTCTATATAATTCTAAATTCTCTGTCTCTTTCTTCTCTTAGTTGCTTTTTCTTAGCCTTCTTTTCAAGGAGCTGACTAACTAATCTCATCTGATCTAGAGTAGCATTGTCAAAATCCAACTTGGAAATCTCAAAATCCTTATCTAGATCTATATCTTCCTTTATTTCCTTTCCACTAATTAGAAGTTTTAGTTTTTTTTTTGGTTCAACTTCTGACATTAATGCTTTAGATTTTGAAACAGAAAAAATAGTGGAAATAGTAGGGCTTGCAGTAAAAACTTGTATAGTGCCTACTAATGGAATACTTACTAGAGTACGAAAAGGATCCAAAACTATTGTATTAGCAAAACTTCCCAAAATTTAAGTATTTAGAGGTGGAATACTGATAGAAGTATGCACAATTGAAGATCTTACTAGAGCATGCAAAACTAAAGTAGTCAAAACTAAAGAAATCGAAACTACTAATGAACCTAACTCAAGACCTGAAGAAGATGAAGGTTGTAGCTCAATAGATAAAGTGGTAGACACTTCCATTAGTGATACTTTGAGTTGAGAGGGAGCAAAGAGTGATTGGACATTTGATGTATCTATTGTGGTCACAATCAAACTTGTTGAAGCTATCTCCATGCTTGATGATATTGCAATTTTTGCTAGAGAGTGAGGACGAGAGGCTATGACAGCTATAGCTATCTTAACTAGATCACTCTCTTCTTCTTTCCTAGCTTCCTCCTTAGCTTCATCCTCTTTATCTTCTTCACCATCCTTCATCAATTCTTGATATTCTTAAGCATCAATAGTGACAAAAGGAGTATTGTCTTCTTCATTTTCTTCATCCTTGTCACTGTCATCATCATCATCTTTGATCTCAATAGGATTTTCACTAGGTTTGTGAAGATGGAATACATTTTTCCATAAGTTTTTAGCATTATTCAAAAAATACTCAAAATCTTTCATTAAAACAAGAGAAGTATTGAACTTCAAAGTCATTTTGCTCTCATTTTCTTTCAACGCTTTATTTACCTCTACATCTATCAAGTTGGGCACCAACTATTTTAGAATTTGAGAAAAAATGTCTTTGATAGTCTATGTTCTCCCATCTAACCTTGACCTTATCCAAAAAAATTGCAAGGATTTTTGATGCAAACTGATGAGGAGAGAATTTGAATTTGCCTAACTTTTCCATGATTAGATCTTCAACCTCTTTTTGTTTTGCTGGAGTCTTGGTCTCATATTTGAGTGCTTTGAAGTTGTTTATTATAGAACCTTCTCTTAATTATTTTAGTCTTTCTTGAAATGTGGGAGGAGATTAGTTAAAGAAAACATCATTATCATCTTTTCCTACTTTCTTCTTAGATCTTCTTGTGAATATAGCAATAGAGGGCTTGGGTGGCTTGGTGATAATCACCTTGCCTTTCTTCCTTGCAGGCTCTTCTTCCTTCTCAGATTCCTCTTCATTCCCATATTCCTCCACATCTTCACCTTTTGCCTCGATAATCATAAGAGGGACACTTGCTATTTTCAATTTCAATATCCTCCTCTTTCCTCTGTTCACCACCTGTGGAAGCTTGATCTCAAATTCTATTATTTCTTTAGCTTCATCATAGGTTCCAAAGAGAGGTGCCTTTAGATCTATAGGCTCATTTACTAGGGCTTCAATTATTTCTTTTGCCTCATCAATATTTACCTCATAAGGAAGAGGTTTTAGCCACAGTATTCTAGGCCTTACTACCTATATGTATACTCTGTTACTATCAACCATAAAATAGACATCATCCTTATAGTCTTCAACCAACTTTTGTGGTATCCTGAGCCTGTTATTCATCTTTTCTCTGAAAGCTTCAAAATAATTGTCCATGATACTATCAAAATTTTCACCCATTTCATCTATAAAACTCATTTATCTGATATAATCCTGGTGTTTTTTTTCTCCATACAATAGTGCTTTTAGAGGGGGAAAACTTTTGAACATAGAAAAACGAATATGTCAATAGTGAACCAAACTTGCATGGGTTATTCTTTGTAGTCCTAATGCTTTCCATATTCTTGTTCAGTTTTTTCAACATCAAGTTTGCTAGGTCATATGCCAAATTCTTCTTAACAACCTTATAAGCTAGGTCAGTTGCTTCACATGACACACTATTGAGTTGACTTGAGCTATAAATCTTATGAGCTGTTAGATGAATGCCAAATTTGAGTTCTATGTTAGATACACTAGTCATTTTCATTCCTCTTCCATCCCACTTGGCTAGGGTTTTCTTTTGTAGCTCATCTTGACCTAGGGTTTTTGTAACTTTGGCTTTGGTAAGCATAGGGAGACTAGTAATGTGATGAATCATTTTCTTTGTAATCAAAACTAGCTGCTCTAACCACAACTGACCATTATGAACTTGGCTTAAGATATACCTAATCCATTTGATTTGAAAGTTTCATGGCAGGTGAGGAATATGGGTTAAGCCTTTCTCTTCTAAGTGTTTATGCTCAGGTATAAGAATTCCATCCACACAGAGTTCACTTAGGGCACTATCCATTTCTAGGGTTCCTATCTCTTGAATTGCACATTTGAAATGAGTTTGAATGTCATTGATAAGAAGTACCTTGGGTGGTATCTACAACTGAGCTCCATTTGGGTCAAGGGTTTTTGTGATTGCTGGTACCAATTTGAAATTTGGAGCTTTCCACTCAACACCTCACACCAAAATTTTAGATCCTTTCTTCACCTTGCTACTACTGCTGCTAGATGACATGATCATTCGGTAAACTGAGAAAATTCTTCAAAAAACTTCTATTGGGAATAATGCTCAAGATCACTAATATAATTTGCAAATCACTCTGTTTGCAATATAATAAATTCACGATGGAAATGAAGTCAAATTCCTAGCTTTTGATAAAAATTTCTCATTAATTCTTAGTACAATGAGAGCCATGATGACATAGTGCATGATAGCCTGCCATCCACTATCTACACAGATTGCTCGGTAGAAGCCTGTAAGTCAGTAACTCTTGACTTCACTCAGTATGACCTTACTCTACTTCAGTGATTATTGATGTTAAAATTTTGTGATCCCCTTGTATTTAGAATACTAATTTGGATCTTTTGCTTCCTTTCAATTGGAACTATTTAAGATGTGACCTTGAGAATACAGTTCCAGTTCTTCCTTAAGAACTTAATTGGAAATGGTGAAGTCACCCACTTCTTGAGTGACTTGACTACCATCACTTAAACTAGGTTACTTATTAGATTTAGGAATCCACTATTGTCTCATCTACTTCTTGATGCTATCTACTTTTTCTTTCTTTTCATCTTCAACTCTACCTATATTCATGCAATTCTTAGCTATATGACCAAGTCCAGTACATGTGTAACATCTTATTGTAGTATCCTTTCTTCTCATGTGATGTCTAACACAATTTATGCCAATGTGTCCATATTCTCCATAATAATGACATCTACACCAGGTATTGTAGTCCCAACCAAATATTTCCTTTACAAATTGTTTATCTAGATTGAATGGTTTGGATCTGCATTTAGATGCCTTGTGACCTTGTTTCTTGCATTTGTGACACTTACCCTCAAATTTTGGTTTCTCCTTGCATTCATTAGCTTTATGACCATGTTGATTGAAATTGTAGCATTTTTCATTGAATTTTTCCTTTCCATTACTCCAACATTTTTTTGACATATGACCTATCTTACCATAGTAATTGCAAGTAGGTCTTTGATTCCTTTGAGCACCTTGTTTGGAAGATTCACCTTCTTCTTTGTATCCAAGTCCTGCTTTGCTCTTTTGCCTATAAAGATTCTACTTATTCTGCTGATTCAATTGATCCATGTCTACTTGGGATTTCATTATGTTATCATTGAGTTTCTTTTTAGAATTTAGATCAACTTTCATCCTTTCATTGTTTAAATCATTTCTTAACCTTTCATTTGTAGATCTCAAACTCATGATTTCTTCATTTGCATTGGAAAGCTGATTGATAAGCCTTTCTTGCTTAAGGGATTGATTTTGAATTTCATTTTTCCTTACCTCCAAGTCTTCTTTTGCCTTATTTCTCTATTCTAAGATTTTGCACAATCTTATTGACTGAATTTCTTGTTCTCTTTTCAATTTTCTTACTTCTTCTTGTAGGGAGTCATTCTTTTCTAGAAGTTCTTTGATTGCATCATTTGCTTCATCTAAATTGCTTGAGGGGAAAAAAATCTCCAATCTTCTCTTCAACATACTAGTGGTCATTCATCTAATTTGCAAGTTCCTTCCTTCTTTTTAGAGATTGGGAAAGATGCTCTTTTTCTTTCTTGAGTTGAGTTATGGCCATCTCTAGATCTAGATTTTCATTCTCAATAGCTTTGTCAAGTTTGAATATCTCCATTGTCCTTAATCTTTGCACAAGCTATCAAACTTTATCTTGAGAACCACAATTCTCTAATACCAATTGTTGTAAATAATCAAGACTAGCTAGGTTACTGAGAGGGGAGGGGTGAACCAGTAACCTCAAAACTTTTGACAAATTTAGCACTTAATATCATAATACAATTATCATCAATAGATCTAATCTACCACATGCATGAGAAACTGAAAGCATAAAACATTTTGAACACAATATTTGGTGACCCAAAAGCCTTCCAAATAGAAAGTAAAATTGGGTTGGGATGATACGTACAAAACTTCAATACTGTAGTATAAAGTTGACCTGTTAAGGCTTACAATGATCACTTCTGATGATCTACCTTGTTAGGAACAATTAGGATTGCTAGGTCCACCTCGTTAGAGGTTTACAAACATACAATGAAGTATGTACTCGGTAAAGAGATTTAAGAAAAGACTATTAGGTCTACCCAGTTAAAGGATTTGAAGTTGATTCACCTATTAGGATGAAACAGTAGATCTGACTTACAACTAAATTTTTGATTAAGTTCCTTGAAGAACTAATCACCTCTATGTGATATATGTAACTTGACTACTCCTGATTTGACCTTGCAATACACTTTTTTCTACTACTAATTCACATTCAAATGCTTATCATCACACTAGCATTCTTTTGCATCAAAAACATTACATTTGGGTATGATACAATACATTACATATATACCAACCCAATTCACATAATTACAAGATCGGCCAATACACAAGTTAACACCAATATTACTGAGTTGGCCCAAATGTAGAAATTTGGGTTCTAAAAACTAACTTGGTGAATTTTTGATACATGACATCCATTGTCATTACTTGGCATCGTCATGCACTCGGTAGAAGTAGAGGCTCGGTCCATACTAATCACTTCAATATAGTTTCAAACTTAGTATACATTGGTAACTAGATAGATACAATATCACTCAATAGAAACTAAATTCCACATTTACCATGCCTACACTTGGTAAACACTAATCATCTCATCACTCGATTAAAACTAACTTCACTTCACAAGAATTGATGACTTAGTAAACACTGTGAAGCTTGGTATCTACTGAACTACTCGGTAAGAACTACTAGACTCCACACTACCTAGATTCACTTGGTAACCACTGGAATGCTTGGTAGGAATTGTGAAGCTTGGTAATCACTAAAATACATGGCAAACACTAGAGACTGATCAAAGAGCTAAGTAACCATACAAAATCTGAATAAGTGTTGTCACTAATAAAAAACATGATTTAATGCCAACAAAATAGAACATGACATCACAACATCAACACATTCCACATGCATACATTGCTACAGTGATAGGTCCATGCAATTCAACATAGTTGGGTACACCTTGTCTTCTAGCTCTAGCATCAGGGGATGACTACATAGTAGATATTTCAGGTTTTTTTGTGGAGTCATAAATAGAAAATTTGAGAGACATCATTAATGATATACATCTTCTCTTTGATGATGAAGATCCTTCTTTAGTTGTTGCAAGGGCTCACTCTAACCCTCTTGTCCATTCTCTACATGATTAGTCTTTATAGGTTGATGTGATTGTGGATCCTTGTGTACAACAGTTGTAGGAGGTCTCTTTATCATTTGAGGAGACAATTGATTCTTTTGGATAGGCTCTAAATTCATTCTTGTTAGAACTACACTCATTCTTTTTAGTAGTGTTGGAAGGGGAAACCATCAATATTGATACAGGGATAGTTGATAAGGTTTCAGAGGCATCATTGATCTTTGGGATTCTTTCTATACATTGGGGAAGCATCTCATATGCACCTAATATATTGTTTCTTCCAAATGGGAGAAACATTATTCATCAGCCATGGATCAGCTTCTACATTGGAGTAACTATCACTAATGGGAATTCTACATTTGGGGGGGTCGACTACATTGTCTACTTTCTTCTTTTCTCTTTTGGGGGGGACCTTTTCCTCTTTTGGGATTGTGTTCTTCTCATACTTCTCTTTTGTATATACTTGATGTATGTCAACATGGGGCGGTCTTGATTACTCCATCCATCCATGCATATTTTTTTTTCATCTCTCTTTTTGGAGGAGGGCATTTCCAATGAGGTTTTCCCTCTTTCCCCACTTTATGAGAGATTACATTGCACTATGTACTTGGGTACCTAAGATGGCCTAGCAGCTGGGACCCATCATGCATTTTCATTTTAGCTTTTGTGAGCTTAAGTGCATTCCCTTATGTTGCACTGGGGGTGTCAGTGTAAATAGTTATTCACTATTTACATTTTACTTAAGCTTACTTAGGTCAATGCATATTTTATTTTTTCTTAGATGAGACACTTAGGAGTTTGTGTACTCATATGAGTTTTCATGTTGATAACACTAGAGTAAGCAAATCTAATTCAGCACATGGTGTCTACAACGCTAGAGTTTGCATAATTAACTAAGTTTTCACATTCACAACACAGTATTAGCACTCTTATTTTAGCACATGTTGTCTACAACATAATTTTATGTGCTACACCTTTGTAGGCTTATCCTCTCATCATTTCACTAACTTCTATGCTTAATGGAGGATAATCCACTCCTAGTGGACATGTGCCTCATTGCAAGACTTATCAATGTGATAACTCCTAGTCAATCTAGAGGCTTTTATACTTGGGCACTCCTAGCGTACTTCTTAATCAATTGAATATCATATTGTTATTCTATTCATACTCTGTTGGTCTATTCTATGCTTGTGCTTGAGTTCCTTAATCTTGGGTGAGTTTTCCCTACGACAAATTCTTGCATGGTATTAGAGCTATACCAAATTCTTACAATATTTGGCATAAAGATTGATGCAAATTGGTCATATCGAGTAGGAAATCAGATTCATGTGTTCCATAGAAAATATTTGAACAGATTTTTTGAAGTTTATGACTTAATTATTTTATGATTTCAAGGCATAGGAGACAAATAAGAATGAAGAAAAGAAAAGAATGGAGTAGAGATCATTCTAGATCATTGATTTCAATTTGTGATATATTCTAGAGGGTTCCTAAACTCTAATTAGACAAGATATCATAAAGACAAAAGAAAACTGCTAAAGGCCCCATGTGGAACAATTATTTGTTCTACTATTAATTATGGTTGAGAAGGTAAATTTAATTATTTAATTATTTAGCCTTATAAATTTAGAAGTTACTTTTTAAGATAACAAGAATTAAATATTATTTGAAATTTCAATAATAATATTATTCTCTAAAAGTAGTTTGCTAAATTAAGACAAGTGGAAATTAAAATAAAATAAAATATAAAAAGGCACTAAGTGTGCACAAAATATATAATCAAAATAAAATAAAATAAATTAATTGAGTGAGAGGTCAATTGGAAAAGAAAAACCCTAACTAGGGTTAGAGGCCTTTTAATTGGCTATTGGAGCTCATTTCTCCACACATTGGTTTGAAGGAGCAACTTAAGAATTCATAGACATGGGTGTCTTTGTGGGCTTTTGGAGATTAAAATTTGTGGGCACAAGAATTCACTAGTTTTCATTAGCATTAGATTGACGTAGGAATTTGAACAAATCCATTTGAAAAATTCTCAAGAACTTTATCCTTCTTCATGCCTACAAGAAATGCAAATTTTACAATGGTTGGTATGTTGGAAAATTTACATTGAATTTATTTCCCATAAAACCTATAGATGAAGTTTGAAACCTCATAGGGAGATTGATGTTTCTTATTTTTGAAATCATTTGTGGAAACTAGGAATTGAAAACCCAAATGAGAAGATTGAAATTCGATTAAAAAATCTACAACTAGGGTTTGAGACCAAAAAGAAAATTTACCAAATTTGATTAACAAAAAAATATACGAGCAATTGAAATTATTTCCCTTATTAGATTTGTAATTTTAAAAAAAAAATGATAACCATTATAAAACTAGTTGCCTAGTAAATGAAATTTACTATGGTAATGTTTTTTATTTTCCTTGGGGATTGTACACTATCTTTTTATGGGGGAGGGTGGTTGACATAAAAATTTTATTAAAAAATGAAAATAAAAATTGATTGGGGGGAAGGGGGTCCCAAGCCCCATCCCCAGTGATGACTATTTGTGCTACCACATGCAACACTAAGGCTGTTGTAGTAACCCAAGGGCTACTACAAGCAACCCTAGGTCACTTGCGTGTGGCTAGTCCCAATTCAAGACTATTAAAAGGAAAAAAATATAGTTTGAAAAAAGTTTTTTTATTTTGCTTTCTTAAATTATATAAAATTTAGATATATGTTATTAAATATTTTTAAAAATTATATAATATAATTTTTTGATAGATATTGTTAGTTGGTTAATATAAATTTTAAATTATAATTTAGAAGTACTAAATTTAGCTCATTTTAATTTAATTTAATATGAATTTTAATCATGATTATCATTAGGTTCCTTTTAGTTGAATCCAAAATGTTATTAAATATAAATCAAATGTAATGAATAGTTAGGGTAATTATTCATCTAAAAATTTAGTAGTGTGCTCTAATAACTACCTAGTATTCATCTAAATATATTGGATACAAAACTTATACTTGTGATGGAACTAAACTTGGAAAATAAAAAGATGAGATCCAATGAGAAAACTCTTGCAAATGAAAACCTCAACCAACACTACAATCAACTTTAGGAAATTTTATCAAAAACTTCATTTCTGAAAAGCTACACTTGGTGAAAATAAACTATTGTGATATTGTGATTTATTCCTACGATGGGTGTGGGGAAACCTGGTAGTTTGACAAAATAAGAATGTGTACTGGAGGTAGGGAGTTAAGTTCTTTTCCAATGATTCATGTCAAAATGATTATTCTATGTTTTGTGATGATGACTAACTTTTTTGTAAGCTCATGTGTTGTGAATCTTGATACAAACTATTAAAGGTATTTGATATGTGATCTATTTGTGAATCTAGTTGCTTGTATAGAACTGAGATGTTTATGGTTTTTTTTATGAAATGTATTTCTATGAGCTTAGGGTAGGTTATCTATGTGTATGTTGGGAATTGGCTTGCAATGGAGGTAGGAGTCCTAAAGAGGCTTCTTGGGTAACTCATTGTAAGTAGTATTACTAACTGATAATATGATAATTAATGGGGTTTAAAATGAATTAAAAAGATGTCTATTTGGTACCTCACCTATTCCTTGAGTGCTAGTATAGACTAGGATGGGAGTAGTGAGGGTGCTTGGTTGCGATCTTGCTTCATTGATATGCCTTGTTTGTATGAAAGGATATTGATGCCACATAGAATTACTAGGGGGTCAAGGTCTTGAGATACTACCAGGGTGACCTTGGAGTTGGCTAATGTGATGACACTTTCCCTTATGCACATTAGGTTTCCTATGTCTTTTGTTTCCTCTAGGATTAAATATTTCCTTGTATACTTATTACCTTTGATGTAGAATGTATTTCAAGATCTTGAGAATTAGATTCTTGTTGTAACTTTTGGATTGCTAACCATTTGGGATTTGAGATCATCTCCTCAACATAGTGGGAATAGGGCCACTTAGGTTCCACAACGTTGGGAGGTAGTGATTCTTTGTCATTGAAATCCAAAAAATAGACACTGATGTTGGATATACAATTGATGCATTTATTTCACTTTTTCTACTAGATGATTTTGTTGCATATTCTTACTCTAATATTTTTGTACTTCATTTATTTTGATCCTATGGGATGATGTTTTGATCATGATGTATATTCTTTTAGCATCTCATACCCTATGATATGTGCAATGGATGAGTATGCACTCCTTTGTATTGTTGTATTCTCTTGTGAGATTTTAATACATGTGATTATTCCTATGACATAAACTTATTTAATTGTTAAACTTAAACTTCATAAAATTTATAATGTGATTCAATGTTATGGAATCCTTGAGGGCTATAATTATTATTAATTTTCTTATGTATGTATGTGATGTGTATCTGAGTTATTTCTTCTGCATTATTATTTTTTGTATCTTTTAATCTTAAATTAAAAAAATTATATAGAAAACTTAGCATCATTATAGGTTAATTTATCTTGGGTTCCCTAGAGGGAAATTATAGGCCCTGTGTGGAACAATTTTTTATGCTTCTATTAGTTTTGGTTGAGAATATAATGGAAATAAGAAGTTTTTCTATATATGATAGAGTTGAGCTCACAAAAGGACATAAATCTTAAGAAGTGAAAGAGGACTTGAAAGACCAATCATAGGAGGTGATACAAGACATTGAGCAGAAGTGAGATATGATCAAGCAAAGTAAGTTTCTATTATACAAATCTATTTCTTCTACTTTGTTATCATTTTAGTGGTTCTAAATCCTTGAAAAAGGTAAATTTAATCATCTAATGTAAATTTCTTAATTGGGTACACAATCAAAGAGTCTTATAAAAATACTTGTAAAAGGTGCATCTAAGTGGTTTTATTGTATACTCCTAATAGAGTAAGTTGCCAAAAGTAACAAAAAATTGTAGGCATAACAAGGAACCCTCTTACTATAGTAGTGATGGATTTTTGGATACTATCCAAACCGTAGTTTTTCCTCTAACCAAGGGTTTCTACGTGGCCAAAATGATTGTGTTATGTGTGATGAGTATTTTCTTATTTGCTTATGTTTGGAGATCATTAGGTTAGTTGTGTTATTTTTACTTGCAAGTAATTTGTTATATGTTTAATGTTTATTGAGTGACAAAGGAAGCAAGGAGAATATTGAATTGTTTTAAATGGTACAAGTTTGAGGATATTGATTCACCCCCCTCCCCAAAATCCTATATATCTAATATTCTAGTAGTATATTGTATTGTGCTCCTAAGGGAGTAGTTGTAGATGGTCTTGTGACATATATCTCACCTAGCTAGGTTGTGATGATACACTAGCTATCTATGCCTTTGACATGGATTTCATTTAAATAAGGACCAACTTGGGATACACACTCTATAAATTTTTCATAATCTATGTGGGTTGTCATATAATCCTTTCCACCATGGAAGTTGTCTTATTTGTGCGGACCATTGTTGTTTTTATTGTTGGCATTAGTGTTGTTCTTGGTGGTGTTGTTGTTGGTTTGGGTGGTGTCTTTCCCAAGTTTTTATTATTATGGGGTGGGAACACATTTGGATACATCAATAGTCCTACATTTGGGGAATTTTGTATAGGTTCCCCCATAGTGGTGTCCTTTCAATCCATAAGATCTTGTGCACAATGTTTAAGCTTCATGTATCTGACTATAGCATGTCCCTTAACTTGATGGTAAGCACAAAATTCTCTTTCTTTATACCATGCAAGTTTAGGTTGATTTTTTAAAGAGCTTGTAATTTTGGGTAGACCATGAGATTTCCTTTTACCATCTTGTCAAAGATGAGATCGAGTGTCTCTCTTAAAGGGGTGAAGGTCCTTTTTCAATTATTTTGTATACATGGCTTCTATCCAACAATGATGAATATGATATTCATTTGATTGATTAGCACCTATTGTGGGACTATTGGCATGCATGATTGGTATGCCCATTTTTTTTGGTATTCCAATGGTTATAGATTTCTTGATATTTGAATTCTTTGGCCAAGATAGAACTTTATCTTCTTGGAAGGTAATTTGATACCCTTGATCAGCAAGACTAGAGATAGACACCAAATTTATTTTTGGATATTATTTAAATGATGGTAGTTGTTGGAATGTTTGTTATTGTTGAAATGATTGTTGATAATAGGATATTGGTTTATTTCGTATTACCTACCATGTGGACATGCTTTGTGTTGGTGGCACCATCTTCTATCTTGTTCTTGTTCTTTTTCTAGTGCCTTGACTTGTAATTGGAGTGACCAAGCTCTTGGGTATTTTCCTTGTATAAATTAATGACCCCTTCTTTTATGAGTCCTTTCTCTAGATCCATACATTTTCCCATAATATCCATCTAAGTTTTAAAGCAATGCATGTGCATGTGATACACAAGATTTTGGTGCACATTACCAATTAATATATTTATAAGGTATTTTTTTGATAAGTTGCATGAAAATTGGGTTGTAAGGGTTTTCCACCTTTACAAGTAGTTAGCTAGGCTTTCACCCCATTCTATTTAATGTAGCATATCTCAACCACTAATAGCTGATTTTCATATAGGTGATCATAGTTTGCAACAAGAATTTCAAAGAGTTCTGCAAATGTGTTGATTGTTCGATAGGGTATGTGGTAAAACTATTCAAGAGAGACCTTCAAGGCTCCTTATAAATAAATGCATGAGGAAAAAATCATTAAATGCCACTTCCTAGCAACTCCATGTGCCATTGGGTCTTCCTTCCCCTAAATTTTTCAAATTTTGGTATTTCAAAGTGCTTAGGGTAGGGTGTCATTATGATAAATCTATTGAATGGGTAGGGGTATACATCTTCAAATTTGAAGGTCATGGTCTCATTGCCATATTTGAGTTTCCTTATTGTATTTATTATCTCTTTCCACTCTAGGTTAATAGATACTAGGATATAATTGTAATCCTAGTACCCTTGGAGAAGTATAGGTATTAGATCAAGCTAGCGGGGTATGGAGGATTAGTATCTATGAAATATGGTGGTTGGAATGATGAATGCCCTACCACTAGTATGGAGTTTTTAGTTGTTGTGTTTGTGGGACATATTATTGTAGTGGATATATGATGTAATCAAAGCTATGTATTTTTCACATGTTATTACAAGTAGTAGTTATGGAATTATTGCATATATAGATAGGTTTATTAATGTTCATGTTTTTGTTGTTGTTGTTGTGGGGATGGATAGGTATGTGCATTGGTTTAGGAGGACATGTTTTTTCTAATGCATGATGGGTGTGTGTCTTTGTGTGATGGAATTTGTATTCTAAATGATGCAAGATAGTTCACATACTAGGTTGCCCCCATTTGTAGCTTCTATGGTGGTAGTTTAGTTTGATTGCTCCCAAGGGGAGGCATGGACAAGTAGTTGGTGATGGGTGGTAGTGCAGTTGCTGGTAGCAGTGGTGGTAGGTTTTATGGTTGTATGCAGAAGGTCATCTTTTTTGGAATAGGTACAAAAAGAGTGATGGTTGGGATGCCTGTAGTTTGTATTTGTGTCTATATATGTTCCAATGGGCCAAGCAGAAAAGTGATGGTTGTGCCTTGTGTGAATGAAAATGGGCTAGCAATGTTGCTAGATGGAACAAGTTTTGGACTAACTAAAATGTCCCTTCCTCTAATTTTATATGATATTTCAAGCCTCTAATTAGATATTTAAGATCAAACAACCAATCTTTCAGAGATCCACCAATTTCTCAATAAAACCCAAATCGGGTATGCCAAAAATAGTGCCAAAAACTTCACAACTTCACATATTATTAGTAAATCCAAAAAACCACAAATCTGCACTGTTCAGCACAAAGGAAAACTCTGCATGAGCATGCACATGGAATGGCTTAAAACTCCCATCCTTAGCCTTCATGGAAACCTGCAAACTCCCATTCTTGGGTCTCCTTCTTCATAGGTTTGGTAGCCTCTGAAGAATAACAAAGAAATGAGCAAAAATCAAGTTCTGGAATCAGCCCAAAATGCCTCCAAACCCCTTAAAAGAGGGCATAACCCTAACTCACATCCAAGAGGGGTTAATAAAACATATTTTAATAATATTTTTCATTTATTAGTCCATTAGCTTCCAAAAATTATCCCCTTTTTCCGAAACTTCACCTTTTTGGGCCTGCCTGCCTTATAAAAGATCATTATTTTTAATTATTTGAAAAGGGGACATGACAAGTCCTCCCCTTCCAAATATTGCTTGTCCTCAAGAAATGGCTAAACAATAAACCAATCAATCCACCTGGATCCCAAATGTAGTCATGAAGTATACTATTGTCAATTAACATAGGCTCCTGCAATATCCTCTACAATATAACCAAGAGGACTCCATAATCAAACTAACAATTACAACTCAACCAAACTCCAAAATCACAACTTCCACAATCATAAAACCACGCGACACAAACTCTTAGAACATCAAAACCCAAGTAAAGTGGACAAATCAAACTGCCAACACAGTAAATACCATCAACGCATCCCACTGGCCTATACAGAATGTACAATCCAACTCTGCAACAATGGTGAATGCTCTCGAATGAAACTATACCAAGTATGGAGAATCCATACACTGTACAACTCTTGCAGTCAACACAACTCTGCAGATCATCGACCACTATCTCATAACCATAAATCACATGCACCCCTGATGGTGAAAAGCCATCACAAGATAAACAGCAAGAAATGGAACCCAAACCAAATTTGCCTACCATCAACTCCTCAACACAAGGATCAAATGCTAACTGATGTACATACCCTGTAATATAATGTTGATAAAGAAAACCAACCTTAGTTAATAGCTCACCATGAACAAGTGATACAACCCATTGTGACTGATCACCAGCTAAGTTAGGTGATGTCATAGCTAAAGGAGTAGAATCAATAGCAACTCCTACTCTATGTCATGTATTATCAAGCTGTCAACTGCAGAACCTATCGCCATGTCATGCCCATCACAACTCACATCCTGAGGCATCAAACTATCCCATAACTGATGATAAGCACTGGGAACCAAAGTACATCTCTGTATCATCATCTCATCAACATGGTCATCAAAGGTAAATTGATGAGCATACCTCACAATGTAATGCCGATAGAATGTGCCAATCTCAGTCAATGGCTCATACTGCAATCCAGATGTAGCTAATTGCAATTGATCACTAACCAAGTTGGAACCGACTACTACCTCTGAAGACATCACCAAGGGAGTAGTATTACTAGTAGGAACCATTCCAACTGTCAGCGCACCAACATCACACATGGTCTTTGATACAACATCTCTAGTCTCTGTGCCATTAGTACTAGAGGTCACCACCATGTTAGGCATACCATAACAATCTACTGCAGCACCCAACTCAACTAAACCTAACCCTAGTGGGGATGAACCTGATATACCAATGTTAGTATCAAGGATGGATGCATCCCCATCTCCACTATCTTTGACAATATCAACCATGGACATCTTCAGATCACCAGACACCACAACTTGTGATTGTACAAAATCTAGTAAAGACTATAGTTGCTCTAACTCCATGGTCACCTTAGCCAAATGAAATTGTGACTCCTTGAAAGCCAACTGTGTACTCCTAAGAATCTCAGAAGTCACCTCAAGCTACTGAGTAAGCTCACTCACCTCATCTTCCTTGGCCAACAATGCATCATATGCTGTACTGCCCCACTCCATAAGATAATCTCTATCAGCTACCAACTGCATATAATCCTGTCTTAGAATCTAGATAGCCTCCCATAAAGAGTGGAACTCTATCAAGGAAAGATAATTGCCTTCCTACTCATCACTAGTAGGAGAACCCCATCCATAAACTGCTAACAACTGACGAGCAGCATTGAAATGCTGGCAAGTGATAGCAATGTCTTGCTCACTAACTCTCAACTGATTAGACACATGATGACACTAGCTAGACTGTCTCCTACAAACCTCCTCTGATGCACTGTCTAAAAGAGTATCCTCAAAGTTACTAGTCTCTAGAGTATTACCATCCATATCCTGTGAATCAACTCCAAAGCTCATATCAGCATACAGACTATCAAAAATTGTAGCACTACTATCCAACTCCTTTATACCAAAAGAGACTCCAAAGGAAACTAACTCTTCAAAACTGCCCACTGCATCCTCCTGGATGTCATCAATGCCAATATGATCCTGGGACTCATCTGTACACACTGCCAAATATAAAAGATCATCAACACATTCCAGCAAGTATGGTCGACTAGATATATGAACAAAGCCCAACACCGGTGTGTAAAAACTAATACCAACATTAGATAAGCTACTGGCATAAGAAAAGACAACACCATGCAATCTGCTAATCAAATCCATGATAGCACCCAAACAAACACTGCTACCAAAAAGTGTTAAAGATCTCCAGTCAATTGAATCCCAAATGCCAATATAAAAATCTCGAGTCCATATCTGTAAACTAGAATCAGTTGGCAACTCAAGCAAACTCCTCACCTGAGTAATATGACCAATACCAACTAACTCCACACACCTATCATGATGAGATAATGAAGTCACAATACTATCTTTGTTCACCTTCATCTGGCTAGACAAGTCATGTAAAGTACTACCTGCCTCAACCTCATGTGATGAAGCATCTAACTATGCCTGGTACTCTTTCTTAGCAAAGTCATGAATGCTCAATGTTTGCTCATCTCTACTAGGTATCTCACCATCATGCACAACAACATCCTCATAATCATCATCTAAACCCACTACCTCCTATGGCAGAGTAGAATCTGAGACCTCTGCCTACTATAAGCTAGTTTCTCAAACTCCTCATGCAAGTTCTTGGTAATTGTGTCATCTGCCCTGTGAGAAAATCTACCAAATAGAAATCCAGTCAACTTATCCACCTTAGCTGGGTCAGACAACATGTCATTCATTATATGGTGGTGCTCAACCAACTATTCAGACATATCATGGCTTATTTTCCTAAGTTTATATCGAATGTCTAAATAACCATCCTTTCTACTGTTCTGACTCTGGATGCCAATTGTCCAAGATCGTGTCCTTTGAGACTCTGTACTATACTTGTCCATTCTGGATAAAGTAGAGTGTAACCCCAATAGATTATAACTTCTTCAAAAACAAAGAACTAACATGCAATTGATTAGAAGTAGCATGAAACCATAGATTTTGACATGGAGTTGATTAGAAGCAACATGCAACCACCAAATTCACCAAGAACTAACATGCAAATGATTAGAAGTAGCATGCAACAATAGATTTTAACATGCAGCTAATTAGAAGCAACATATAACCACAAAATTCACCAAGAACTAACATGCAAATGATTAGAAGTAGCATGCAACCATAAATTTTGACATGCAGCTGATTAGAAGCAACATGCAACCATAAATTATGACATGCAATATTTGGGTAGTTGTCAAAACTGACATGCAAACTTTTACAAACCCTCAGGCTGGCAAGATCATAGCTTTGATACCACTGAAATGTTGCTTCCTTTGATTTTATATGATATTTCAAGCCTCTAATTAGATCTTTAAGATCAAACAACCAATCTTTCAAAGATCCACCAATTTCTCAATAAACCCCAAATCGAGTATGCCGAAAATAGTGCCAAAAACTTTACAGCTTCACATATTATTAGTAAATCCAAAAAACCACAAATCTGCACTGTTCAGCACAAAGGAAAACTCTGCATGAGCATGCACATGGAATAGCTTTAAACTTCCATCCTTAGCCTTCCTAGAAACCTACAAACTCTCATTCTTGGGTCTCCTTCTTCACAGGTTTGGCAGCCTTTGAAGAATAACAAAGAAATGAGCAAAAATCAAGTTCTAGAATCAGCCCAAAATGCCTCCAAACCCCTTAAAAGAGGGCATAACCCTAAATCATGTCCAAGAGGGGTTAATAAAGCATATTTTAATAATAATTTTCATTTATTAGTCCATTAGCTTCCAAAGATTATCCCCTTTTTCCGAAACTTCACCTTTTTGGGCCTGCCTGCCTTAGAAAAGATTATTATTTTTAATTATTTGAAATGGGGACATGACACTAACTATCAATATTCCCCTTCAAGATTTGTGACATGGATTAACCACCTCCTATGTTCTATAAGTCTAGTAGTTGTATCGAGCATTGATAGGTTGATCTTTTGGTGCAATGGTAACTCTAGCTTGTAACAAGTGGTATCAGAGATTGGACATAGATTTGAATCTCCTCCCGTAACATTGAGGGGGGATTGTTGGACTAACTACCAATGTCCCCCTTTGAGATTCATAACATGTCTTAACCACCTCTTGTGTTCTATAATTCTAGTGGTTGTATCAGGCATTGATAGGTCAATCTTTTGGTGCAACAATAACTCTATCTTGTAATAACAAGGGGTTGATTGTTAGGATCCATTTGCAAAACTCCTATGGTTAATTATGGTGTTTCTTTTGTAGATTGTTGGAATGGAATAGTAACATCACTAGTATGTATGGTTTATGACATAGAAGCTTGTGACTACAAGGCAAAATTAAGATAGCTATTGGAGAGACGATAAGACCTACAATATAAGTGGGGTGGATATGGATGCAAGGGGCTACACAATAGATGCTAGCTGTGATGGAGTGGGTTGTTGTGGTGTGGCATGAACTAATGGTTGTGTGATAGAGGGTTGGTTTTTTTGAGGGACAAGAGTACTTACTTGGGTGGATTCTACAGTCAATTATATAACTTGTTGTACCACTAGTTGGTAAATCTCTTTTGGAGTATAAAGAGGATGAGTGGGGTCTATGGGACCCAAATGCAGTGACAATTTGAAGAGTGGATGTGTGGGATATTTGAGGGCTCTAGGTGGTGGCTCCCTTTCAAAAAAAAAGGCCCATTTTTTTTTCTCTCTACAAGTTTTCCATGATGGTATTCTTAGTCATGTTTATAATGACATTGATAAACACTAAATTTGTATGATGGCTCATGAATGCCTCCAAGGAAGATGTGACAAGTCTCAGATCTATAATTGTTTCTAGATTTGAAGGGGATGGATCATACATGACCACGTAAGATTTCAGGTCAAGCTTTGAAATATAGGAACCTTCAATGATATTCAGATCCATACCTTTTTTCTTCATCTTATTGAGATGTGTTCGAGGTGACATGAAATGATAGTGCACCTAGGTGTGGCATGCAAGTTATGTAATGATGGGTGTATTTAAGGAAAAAAGAGAGAAAATTAATATGGTGTATACCTTCACTTTTTTCCACTAAACCATTTAAAGGATATGTAAAAGGGAAAGAGATAATGAAAAAATATCATTCCTATTTATAACCCAACTTAGATCAACAAGACCCTAAAGAGAAAGGGGTACCAATTCTAAATTTGAATTGTTAAAAATAATGTAATATAAAGAAATACACTCTTTGACCTATCTATGATAAAATTAAACTAAAATATTAAATAATATAGATCTTGAAACACATGGTAGAATATGTATTTAGCTCTCAAAAGTGTATATCTAGGCCTATTTTCAAATATCTAACTATGGATTCCCAAATAAAATGATGAATTGGAAAAAA
Source organism: Cupressus sempervirens (assembly GCA_028749045.1). Classification (NCBI taxonomy): domain Eukaryota; kingdom Viridiplantae; phylum Streptophyta; class Pinopsida; order Cupressales; family Cupressaceae; genus Cupressus; species Cupressus sempervirens. Next base: position 247,557,260 of record CM053783.1, read on the forward strand.
ACCTAGAAACTATTTTTTTAGAAAAGTAGTATGGTCTAGGTCAACTAAGTTGTAACTTGACTTGTTGTAGTCAGGTTTTTGCAAGGTTTCCATGTACCAGGGGAACTGACAAAAATTTACACTAGCTTCTTCAAAAAGGTCTTACAGAGTTATCTACAAATCCACAATAATAATTCTGCTATCATATTCCTATGCACATAAAATGAAGGGTTTTTGTTGTTTGGTGGATAAGATTGAGGAATCAACCTTGAAATGATAAATGTAAATAACTAAAATAGAATAAATTTTAGGATTTGTCTTTCTTAAAAACTTTCATCAATAAGGATTTTTCCTTGTAAAGTGTTGAAGACCTTGAATTTGATATGTGAATGTAGAGCATCTCAAAAATTTATAATGGATCTACCTTAACTCCATCATGGTTCCATGGATGTAAGTATGCATAAAATTAGAAGATGATGAATGGTTCAATGTAGATCTTCTCCCTTGACGACCAACAATGTGCTAGATCTTGAAGAGGAAAGCCCACAAAGGATCCTTCAATACATGTTAAAATATCTATTGCTTGAATTCTTGAAAAGGCTATGAATGCTTGAAATCCTTGAATGCAAAGTATTAAGGAATTTTTTTGGCTCTTAAGGAAGTATGATATGAAGTGATGGATTAAAAATGAAGCCTCAAAGTCTCCTTATATGTGAATTCTTGAATGGGAAAACAATACAAGATGACTAGAGAGTGGGAGTTACCTAATTAAACCCCCAAGGCTTTTTGAGCTCTAGGCCTCACAATCCCTAGGGTTGCGATTCACCTATGTTTCCTTGGTCCCAAAAAAGGGGATAGGGAAACCTTAGAAAGATTAGGTACATGGCACTAGATTCTAGGAAGAAGGCACAAGGAAATAGGGAAAAGGGAGGATTGTGCACAAGTCCACCCATGATCCAAGAGGTCATTATAGAATGGGTACTAAAAGATCTTAAAAGGAAAGTGCATCCATTTTAAGATGGTAAATTTAGCCATAATTTTAGTGAGAGTATGAGTTTTCTTAAAATAACAGTAAAGTAGATCAAAAGAAAAGAGCAAATCTTATCATGATCAAGGAGATGAAGAAATCACCAAGCTAAAACAATGCATAAATATGAGGATAACCCAAAAATAATACCAATCCATCAAGGCTTAAGTAATCTAAGCCATACTTAGAATCTATATTTTCACCTAAGAGACTTGAGTCTTCATCATATCCAAAATCACAATGAGAGAGATGTCATTGATAAGAAAGAAAGAGAGAGAAGGGGGTGCAATAAAATCACCCAATAAGGTTTGTGTTCCTTATTGTAAATCACACAAAAGGGGATAGGATTGAATAGTCTAGAAGGTCTGTGTACCCGATAATCAATCCCGTGAAAATAAAAAAGGGGCAGAATTCAATGGTCTAATAGATTTATGTGCCCCATAGTAAATCCCAAAATTTGCACCTTGCGATGAATTTAAATTTCCATGATATAGTACTCCTATATTATGAGAATGGTTTGTGAATGTGCTAGGATAGGTCATATAGTCAAGCTAGTGTGTGTGTCATGCTAGTCAACCAATCTATCAAGCTATTTCATGCTAGTGTACTCTATATTATGTGTTTGAACACTAAGGACATATGAAAAATGTACCATCTTAAATTGGATGCACTTTGATTTAAGACCTTTTTTGCCCCACTTTTCATCCCAAATCCATGATGCAAAGTGGAGGTTATTTTTTCATTGGTTAATTCTAGGTGTGCCTAGGTCTAGTTTTATTCTTTCTTAGGTATAAAGTTTCTCCATCGAATTATCCATTCTTCCCTTCCTTTACATCACATGGTTGGGTGGGTTCCTTCTATGTTGTAAGTTTGTGGGTAGTTTAGGACCTAATCTGATGGAGAATTTGACAATTCACAAAGTGGTTTTTGATAGTGGACTTGTTTATGGTTCATCGTGTTTTCTTGTGAAACTACAAAGCTTGTGGAAAAATAGAGATCACCTTCTCCTCGATGGGTTTCCAACCCTTGAAGGTGATTTTCTACAGAGAGCAACAAATGAGGCTTATAGGCTAGAGTAAGAAGGAAATGAGTTGTTCTATGGATAGGTCATCTTCACATTATAATATTCCACCTTGGGAGGCAGTTGGGATTAATCCTAGTTTTTAGAATCATCTCTAGCAGAAAACTCTAAAGTGACTTCTCTACAGTGGGCTTGCAACCCATGAAGTTAGTTTTCTAATAAAGGCATTTGTGAGAGAGAAAAACAAGTGGGTCCCTCTTCCACTTTCATAGCCCTTTTGAGATTTTCTAAAACCTAGAGACATATTGACTTAAAGGGTAAAGTGAAAATAAAGGCAAGGGGAAAAAAATAGAAATTGCTTTCTCCTCAGTAGGTTTCCAACCCTAGAAGGTGATTTTCTGCATCTATTGATAAATCAACTCTACAAGCATGTCGAGCACATAAATTGATCACAAGATAGTTAAAGTTGGTAATGGAAACAAGTTAATCACATTTGGAAAGGTATTTTGAGCATAATTTTGCTGAGTGGATATTTCCTTATGGAGTACTCCATTCTTAATTCTCTGAAACTTGGTGAAAAATGGGAAAGTAAGTATGTAATAAAAGAAAATTACTATTGGGCCAAAAAAAATAGTGAAAAGACATGGAAAAATCCATTAGAAACTCCTAAATTTGCTAATCCAATGGATTTATCCTTTAATTCACTTGTGTGGCTTAGATCTTGAAGACTAATGGGTGAATTAGGATTTCTATATAGAGAGAAACATAACAGATTTTCAAATTACCAGTTTCTTTATTGAAATATTATGTTATTGAATTGTATAGCATTTTCAAAGCTAATATACTTCCAAATTCTACTCTCTACACTACTTTCAACTTTAAGGTTTCAATTCACTTCTATCTCAGATAAAATGGCAACTAGATTCACCAGTTTCAATGGGCTGAATGGAATGAAGTCTACATTAAAGAATGTTATAGACACCTTTCTCTATTTCTTCAACATGCAAGATTTTCAAAGGAGGCTAAGGTCAGAGCCAATTCACTCTATTATTGAGAAGCTTTGAGGAAGCAGGCTAGTGGAGGTAGCTAGCTTTTTGGTGGTGGTTCAAGCTCCTGAGTTAATTATCGAATGTATAAATCACTACAAACCAAACACCAAAATTTTTTTGCTAACTGACCATATAGTTTTAATCTGTATTGATAGGAAAACTGAAGTAAACTACCTTCGAGCTCTAGAGCGAGAAGAATTTTTTGAGTTGACAATAGGAGGAGCTATTTTTGAGTTCTCCTTGAAGAAAATGGTATGAAGAATAGAAATTATGAGGTGCTAGTTCCAAAAGCCATGGGGAGCTAAGAGTAAGGTTCCTAAGACTCTATTTGGCATCAATCTCAAGCCTAAGATCATAGACATTCGAGTTCTCTTACATTGATTGAAAAGTGAGTTTGAAGCACTCAATTTTGTTGAACAATATATCATCTTTGGTACAAATTATCTGTTTAGATACACATTATGTTGATTGGGCATATGAGGTAAGTAAGCATCTATCTAGAGCCCTTAGTGCCATAAAGTTTTACAATACCTTCTACATATCTTCTTTCCTTATTTATATTTTAGCTTCTCTACAATTATGGCCAGGCCTTCCTAGAATAGACAACTTCCCTAATGATGTGAAAAGTTATGAACTTTATCCATGCTTGCAATTATAAAATAGCTAGGTAGAATATGTTAGACTTAATGACTCATTTACAACGAGAACTTGTAGGGAACTCCAAGGATGCTCGGAGAGGAGGTTTAGCTTGGAAGCAATGGTGGCCATCAGTCAGTTTGGTAGCTATTTTATTTAGTTGTCATCCTTTTCATATTTGCATCTTGCAGCTTTCAACGGATTTCCTTTGAAGCTGCCCAGATACCCAAGTGATCTGATTGTATTGATAGAGATCATGAGGTAAGTGATCTAGGTGAAAATGTTGAGTGCAAGCTTGAAGAAGAAAGGGTATGAATTCCCTAAGAAGGTTGGAGCTTACAATTGTGAATCTCGATCTGATGCTAAAAATATGCTCAAGACATTTGAAACTAAGTACAAGTTGGAAGAATATGAGGTTATGAGACCTATGTTTGATCCAAATGGATACACAAGAGAGGTGCTACAAATTGGGAGTGTGATCAAGCATGTCACCACTATAGAAGATTATTACATAGATTGCAAGGATGAGTTGGAGAGCCGAGTTTGTGCTTTTGCTAGGCTCATGGTGGAACAAGTAAAAACATATGGTATTGATCTCAATGTTGAAGGATTGGAGGATGATGGTCAAAATATGTATAGTAATAGCTATTTGACTAAGTTAAGGGGGATTTCTATCAGTTCCAAGCCATATGTAGATGTGGAAGAGAATCTTGATATCATGATGGCTAGGATCATTAAGAGAATGGGGAAATGGGTTGAGTGGACAACCAAGAGGAGCTAGAGTAAAGGTGCAACCACTCAAGCTTCTCTAGCAGCTCCAATGCCTACTTCATCTCAGAGCACTACACAAGGAATGACCATAGCTTGCACCCAAGGGCCAGCTAAACTTTTAGGAGGAAGTGATCAACCTCTAGACAAGAATGTCCCTATAGCTAAGACTTGTCATGATGGTTCACTACCAGTCATAGGAACCCAAACTAGTACTAAAGAGAAGAAGATAGAAGAACCAAAGGATAGTGCCTCCACTTGGGTCCCATACTTTCATACTACTCCAATTCCATCTCCTCACACTACCTCAGTTCCTTCTCCACATACCACCCTAGTTTCATTTCCTCATCATAGTCCCGTTCCATCAGTAAGTGCTTCACTTCTAAGGTCAAGTGGTTCCCCTATATAGATAGTAGACTTAGGAGATGGAAAGAGTAGCAATAGTGAGTCTACTGAGTCAGATGAGGAAATGAAGAAGACTTTAGAAGTGGAGAAGGTCTAGACTTCTTCTAGGTTCATCTCTCAAGATCCAAAAAATCCTTTCTCTTCAACTATTGTAACAATAACTCTAGTTAACAAAAAGATGTTTAGTATTGAATCACTTGGAATGACTTCCAAAGTGATAGGAACAAATTCCTAGTTGGAAGATACTTTGGAAAGGAAGAGAAAGAGAAAGGATGAAAGTGCTTCCACAAAAGATACTATATCTCTTGTAGTTCATTCCAAGTCTACATTGACAAAGGTTAAGAAGAAAAAGACTTTATCAATACTTGGGCAAGATCTAGAAACAAGGCATTTGACAATGGAAATACCCAAGCCAAATATAGGAGGGAGAATTGAGGACATGATGACTAATGATTTCACTTTGCATTCAATTGATCTTGGAGAGGCCAGATATGACACAAAGGTTGGCTTGTGGAGGTCAATAAATGAAGTAATAGAAGGACAATTAGAGAGTCTCAAGTTATTAAAGTTCAAGATGAAAGCCTAGATAGAGGAGTTGAACAAATTCATCAGACAATTAGTCACGCCATTGGCAACTATCTCTGGTGTGTTAGTAACCTAGAATCCTACTACTATTAAAGTACAAGCCCTCATTTCTCAACTTCACAAGGATAGACACTTCGGCCAAATTGGAAAGGAATGGATTGAGAAACTCAAATTAGAAGGAGTTTCTATCATAGATCAAATCGGTAATGTTATCCTTAGACTAGAAATGGAAAAGGAAAACATCATGTCTAATAGCAATACTCTAGCCAGAGAATGGGTCGAATGTGATGATTTCATCTCTCTTCTAAAGATGATCATCCAAATGAAAGCAAAAGAAGTGAAAGAAGTAGTTGAAACAAAGATTTTGAAGAAAGGCAATGAACCTCTATTCAAATGGCTCCAAAGTATGAAGTTCAAGCTAGAAATTATCTAGCTAGCTGAGAAGGGACTTAAGGAAATAGACGATAAAGAAAAGAAGACTCAAGATAGAGGATTCAAACTCATGAAAAGGTTACCCATTAATTCACAAACCAGTGGTCAAGGAAAGGCTCTCATTGGAATAGATATAATGAAAAATAATAACTTCTATACATTTTTGGATAATCTGTCCAGAGTGACTTCTAGTAGTCAAAACAGAATTGCAGAGCTCTAGACACTCAGTGGTTGCATACATGTGGCTATAGAGGAGTTGCCAAATTAGTTGAATATTGTGAAAGAGCTGGCTAGGGAACATTCAAAATGGCTCTTGAGATTCACCAATATACATGTGCCCAACCATGAAGAGCTAATTCCAATTATAGTTACTGCTAAGGCATATAGAGAAAAAATGGAAAAGGGAAAGAAGTCTAAATGATTCATATTATGCCCTCTTTTTGTTTACTTTTTTAATTTTTGTAATACGACGAACTGGTATCTTGCCATTTGTCATTTTTAGAAGATGAACCATTTAAGTTTCTACTGTAATGGTCATCTCAAAACTCTAAATGTATGAAATTGAAAGATTAACGAAAGGTCACCAAATTTTTGGTGTGAAGTACTTTTTGTTGCAAAGACAATTGAATGGTATTTTAAGTCAATCATTTTCTATTCTAGTTGTTGTTATATTTAGTTTTACATTTTCTCTTTTGTTTGAGTTGAAATGAGGAAAGAACGAAGTTTTATTTCCCCTATTTTGAAGCAAAAAATGAATATAATAGGTGTTGTTATTGTTCATTGAAAGAGAAATCCCTTCAGCATTTTCAATTTATTAATCATAGTTCAAGTTCAAATTTTCTTAGTTTAGTATTAGCTATTATGTAGATAAGCTTTATGAATTCATAAGATGTGTGAATGTGTAAACCCATTTTGCTATTTAGAAACTTCTATTCGCCTGAGTTAGATTCTATTTAAGTCTACCTTGGTTATACCTCTTTTTTTCTTAGGTCAAGAACATATCCCTGAATTAATTTAGGAAGAAAACATAATTCATTGCAAATCCATTTTAGGGAGATGTACCTACCAATTTAAAGGGAAGCCAATTTATCCACAAGTAGCTTTTCAACTATTTATGATCAGATATTGTTCGGAGTTGGGCATTTAAGAGTCATAATTTGAAAGAAAAAATCTATTTACCAACAACCTTTTATCTCCTTTTTAGTGTGTTTGCATTTCATCTTTACACCTTGAGCACAAACTTCAATTTTTTTCTCCTCCTTCTCCTAGGTGAAATTAAGGTAGGACCTAAAAAATCCTCCTCGATGTCCTTTCTTCCTCATACATTCAATACATTATAAATTAATCTCTAAGTATCCTCTCTTCTAAGGATCTAGGGAGTCTCTAGATGTTTTAGATATGCACACATGCACACCTTTAGAGGCATTTCACTCATCAAATCTTCAAATTGCACACTTGCACACCTGTGCACCTTAAGGGAAGTGTACAAGGTGCTCAATTAACTAAAAATCAAAGTTGTCAATTTTGAAAATAATTTTTGGGTTTTTCTCAAATGAGATTTTAGATCACTCTTATGTAATTATTTTTATATTTTTGATAATTTAGGCCCATTTGTGCAGATTGCACACCTATGCACTTTGCTCTTCAAAATGTTGTATAATTTGACATTTGCACACCTTAGTCTCTTTGGAATTGTGCAACTCTGCATATTCACACATGTGCACCTTCTATAGTCCTTCAACTTATGTAGATTTTAAAATCACAATGCATCTACACACCTTGTAGAGAGAATTCCTTCACCTAATCATCAAATTACGCACTTGCACACCTTTTGGAGACAATTCCTTTACCTAACCATCAAATTGCACACCTATGCACCTGCAAAACCTCTAGAATCCTCCATCACCTAATCATCAAATTGTGCACCTGTGCATCTTCAAGGAAATGCAAAAGGTGCTTAATTCACCCAAAAATCAAAGTTCCTAGTTTTGAAAATAGTTTATGGGTTTTCCTTAGATGGCGTCTAGGAGAACTCTAGTGTACATATTCTTGATCTTTTTGATGATTTATGCCCTCTTTATAGTCCAACATTGTCATAGGCTTCAACTCCTTCTACTTCTTCTATCTAAAATACAAACGTGCCTATTTTGAAAATGCACATGCCATATCATGGTAATTTTTTGTGCTATAGATGATGATGATGCCATGATGACCTATGCAATAGATAAACATCGATATACTAGTGTTAGGGGTTAAAAAATGATGCTATCTGATTAGACTCCTAAACCCAAACTACAAAATTTCTACTCCTTAAGGCACCTTCGATGATACCCTATTTTGACAAATGAGATTCTATGAGCCAAAAATAAAGGGGGTCCCCATTTTCGAAGTAAAAAATGAGGCATGTGTTGTGGAACCACAATAAATATCCCCAACAAAAGGAAGAAATGACAAAGGAATTTCTTTATCATCAAGCAACTTTCAAACCCGTATCAAGTTTGCAACTTTATTCCATATGTCACTAGTGACTTTTGAGAACATTAAACTAGAAATTTGAACTTTTCAATATTCATGCTTAGTGCATGTTCAATGTTTTGATTCCCTTGATACCCCTAAGTGCCAACCACCATGAGTGTGCAACAACATAGAAATAATCTATTGCTAACTGATAAAAGTTTGATAAATCCCCATCAACAAATTTTCAATCACCATATGACTAGATTGGAGAAATAATTTAGTGGGCTCTTAATAAGTCATCAATTACTTGTCTTTTCTATTTTTGGCAATCCATTTGTTTACTTCATGGATCTCATGTGTTTTCACTTGACTCTTCCTAGAAACTTTTGTTCTTTTGAAGTGAGCCAATAATTATATTGTGTTAGCTCTGCTTGATCACCTTATTTTGGTTCATACCAAGTTCTAGAGTCCTATTTGATGACACTATATATATATATATATACTCTCTTGAAAACAATTAGATTGTGTGGTCAATGTGTTAGTGTTCCTTTCTTATGGACTTTTCCCAATATGATGACTCATATGTATTCCTTATTTAATGAACTTTGGGAAACTCACAAGCCAACAAGTGATTTTGATAATCCCTAGGGAAAATCCTCTATTCAAACAATAAATTTGTGGACTAACCCTTGGCCATTGTCTACTTGGGTTGAAAACAACCCAGATGACCAATCCTTTAAATTTGTTAAGTGTTGAGAATGATCAATCTAGAATCTTATTTTAAGGTCAAAAATATTTTTTACCAGCGAACAACATATGTATTTTGTTTTTATAAGAAACAAAATTATCCAAATTATTTGAAAAAGAAATACCTCTTTCATAAATTGAGATTAGTTGGGAACAACCTCAACAAAACATAGTGACTCCCTGACTCAAAGACTAGAAAATAAAAGAAAGAAAAAAGATGGTAAAAATCCAAACAAAATAGACTTGACACAAAAAAAACTAAAACCTAACTAAAAAGACTTCAAAAACAAAAACTTATATATAGAAAGCCTAAATAATAAGAGTGTGGAGTCGTTGTCAATAGATTTCTCATTATGTGAAATGGTAATGACTCAAACTATATAGTTCTAAAAAATGTCAACTTGTCTTTGCACTCAAAAAAAGTAAAATCAAGCAATCTCAATTCAAATTCTAGGTGAAAATTACACAAAAGTAGAAGTTGTGGTAACTCTTAAAGGCCGTGACTAATCCACAAAAAATTTCTCTTACCTTTAGCATCACATTCAAACTAAGAAGGATAATGGAAAGATATCACCTGATCTAGCAAGTCCCCCACCATAGGGGTACACTTACACATTGTAGTTTTTCCTTCTAGTGGTCTTATCTCATGGTACATAACTCCATGTGCACATGAAAAAACTAGCATCGATAATGTAATATAGCTATCACAACAAGACACAAACGATAGAGCATTCTTTTTATGGTCCTTGTTATCACCATCATTAGCCTTAAATCATGGATTGCCACCTTTAGGCTCCTTGAACTAGAAAACTCAATCATAATCCTTCATTTTGAATTACAGGATTCTTTAATATCATTAATTAAGGCATTTTCTCCCTCATATTCCAAAGAAGCATGTTCAAAATCATACTTACCCTCCATTATGATCTCCCAAGCTAATAATAAATTAGGACAACTTACTTTTGAATGGAACCAAAATGGATGGATTCTACATGAATTGGTTATTGCATGGTCTTATATATGTGTAAAATATCCACAAAATGATATTTCCTTAGTCAAGCTTGAGACCAAATTAAACACTCTATTGATATCGTTTGATGACATATCTCATTCTGAGGGAGATACCTCATCATTATCCAATGAGGGATCAATATCATAGTAGGAAGACTTCATATCTTCTTCTTGATGACTTCCTAATTCAAAAATCTCATCAACCTCAAGATCTTATGCATTTTCATCATTTTTTGAAACTTTGAGAATTTTTGCAACTCCATGGATTTTTGGCACTTAAAAATTTTCTACATCCTCAAAGCTTGAAACAATTTTACTATTTCTAACAATGTTAACAGTTTGATCTATCTAAACTAACACATTAGATATTGCATCTTGGAAACTAGCACATTCCAACTCTGAATGACTCCTTTGATGGAGGTGATAATAGTTAGGAAGAAAAAGGATGTTTGGATTATGATCTTCTCCAAGATAATTCAAATTTCTTCTTATGTTATCCATAAAACCTTCCAAAACCTCATCCAATATATGTAATTCCTTCTAAATTGTCAGGGTAATGTTGGTTGGACCCTCATAATGCATTGGAGTGTTATAGACTTGGATTCCTAGAGGAGTAGGATGTAACCATGTAGAGACATCATCCATTAGAGATTCTTCTCCACTTTTAAAACTTTGTTTATTCATATTATTGTTGCAATAAACATGTGTCCCAAAGGGTCTTTTCTCTTCCTCTTCATTGAATGGGAACACAAACTCCTCTTGATCATATTTGTCATCATTGTGTCCTCCTATAGATTTATCATATGCTTCAAACAACATTGCACTAAAATAAAAGGGTTGTTCCTCCATGATTTGGGGAGGCTGATCTAGAATTTTATTGTACCTATATCCATTTTCACTTGGACTAATACCATTATTCTCATTATTGATGTTACCATAGGGGCCATAATTTCTACTTCAATTTTGAGAATAATTATTTTGGGTAGAAAGTTGTCTTGGATTTTTACCTTGGTTTCTTGAGGAATTCAACTATTATGATGATTTCATTGGATAAATGATACATTGTCTTCTTATGACCTTAAACTCACTAGCTATATTATTCTCAATTTTAGCAAGTGGATAATTCTTCTACTCAAAAAATATAATATTTTGTGGCTCATACCCTGAATATGTAATTTTTGGTATTGGAGTAGTAGTAACCTATTGTGGTAAAGAAACTACATTCAATAGGGGCATTTGATTGGGCATAGTAGATGCTCCTTCTAGAAATGGTGGTATAGCTATTGTATTATTCAAAGTGAAGGAAGAGACAAAGTTCCCTCCACCATGGCTATCTACATGCTTCATGAATGTAATAACCTCTTTGAATACCTTTTCAATAGTATCAATGTCTCTAGGTGGGAGCCTTCTTAGAAAAATAGAAGTTCATGAATCCATTCTTCCCAAATAGATATGGATGGTAGCCTCTTGTGGTACAATGTAAGGAAACTCCATTCTTTGATACATTTTATAGAAGTGATTATTAAACTTTGAAATAGTCTCATCGGAATCCCTCTTAATTGAGATGAACTAACGATGTAGGATAGTTGGATCTATTAGACCTTGAATTTTGCTAGAAATTTTCTCTCAAAAGATTTCCAATCCCTTATTGATGTTGGTGGTAGATTGAGGTAACAATTGAATTTTGTTTCCCCCAAAGTATAAGGGAAAATGTGATAGACCATATCCATATGTTGAATCTAGTTTCAATTACAAATTTCATTTAAAGTTTTAATATGATCTTCTATTGTTTGTGATTCTCCATAGATGAATCATGGGCAAATTTTTTTAGGATTTTTGGGTAAGTTGTCTAATAGACTAGATAGGTTCAAAGGTGAACTTTGGGCATTGAAGAAAGCCATGGATGGAGGGATAGGTGGAACAATAGGTGGAGGTAAGTTTGAGTGTGGAATAGATGAAGATGATGAAATTTAAAATGGGGGTGGTTGGATTCTTTGTATCTCCTTATCACTGTGAGCTTCATGAAAGTGATTGAGTTCTAGAAACTTGTGTCCACTAGGTAAAGACCTTAAAGCCCACTGAAATGCAGATGGTGGGTTAGGATTTTCCAATTTGTGTCTACTCTAAAAAGAACACCTTCAGAAAAGTACACCTGTGCACCTTCACACAGTGACAGACTTGGAAATTTTTTGAACTTTTGAATACTTTAGAATTTTTTAACAACAACTTGGGTTTTTGGGAAGAATGGTTTTGAAAAGAAAATCAATGACCAACTCCAAAGTTTTTGGATGGCTATAGTAATGAGGAATTAAAACAAATTATTGAAAGAGAAATTCATAACAAACATACATCAAAGTAACAACACATCTATGAATTAAATTATCAAAAGGATCTTGGTAGGGAACTAATGAAATTAGGAGCATCACTTCCTCAACTCCACTAATGCAATTGTTGATGGGAACTTCAATAATAATTGAAAGATGTTTCATGTTTCAACAAATTTTGAGGACATGGAAAGTTTTCTCATATGAGACAAAATGTTATACAAGAGCAAAGATGATCATTTCTCCAATTTGTCACAACAACATAATTCGTTAACAAAAGGAAACCACCAAAACTAGAAGATCAGATAATTATAACAATACAATAAAACCATTGGCTCCATTACTATTCATGAACATGCATTCACAAAAATAACACACTTTGATAAGAATAACTACACTTAGAATGAGAGCACCAATAACATATATTATTGCATCAAAATAATGGCCTAAAGTACATATTACATCCATGTATTTAAAAGAAATCCTCTCCTCCATTTTTGTTAGGAGTGAGAGCTCTTCTAATGCAAATTCATGCTAAAAAACTAATAAAATAAATCTATTTACATACAAACAAACTCTCTAAATGGTGCTAAGTAGGTCTTCACCCCTATTTATATCAATTAATGGGTGCATGAACCTTTATATGACTTAAAACAATAAAAGAATGGGAAGATAAAAAGATAGAAGAAATGAGATGATCTAGGAATCTCCTAGAGCTCTAAAAATGGAAGCTTGACCTTCTTTAGGTGTCTCTAGAAGTTAAACTACCATCAAAATGCATTTTTTATGCATGGAATATTGCTTTAAAATAAAAACTAGTAGTTAACTATCAGTGCATTTCTTCTTCTTCAAAGATTTTGGTGTGTCTCTAAGAAAAGCACACTTACACACCTGCACACCTTGGCAATAGGACCCAAAAATCCCAAAATTCTTATAAGTGTCAATTTTCCAAAGTGAAAATTTCTCTAACTCCACAATTTTCAGTTTCCATCATCTAGGTCTTATTGACCTTCAACCAAATAGATGTGTGGATGTTCCCCTTTGAAATTTTGGATGGCAGAGGTGATTTCTTGAGGAGATAATTTTTTTGAAGCTTCATACTTTACACTCACTTCCCTATTGAAATCGTGAAGTGTGACTTCTTCAGCATTCCCTAGAACTTGAAAGTCATGGGTTTGAGTGTGATTTTAGTTGTTGCAGATGACAAGGAAGCAATGGTCGCGGGGGCTTTAAATACTTTAGATATGTGCACTTGCACACCTTTAGAGACAACTCATTCACCAAATATTCAAATTGTACACTTGTGCTCTTACGGACCCTCAAAGGAGTGTGCAAGGTGCTCAATTCATCAAAAAATTAAAGCTCTCAATTTTGAAAATGGTTTCTAGGTTTTTCTCAAATAAGGTTTTAGGTCACTCTTATGTACTTATTTTTATCTTTTTGATGACTTAGGCCCATTTGGGCACCTTGCATACCTGTGCAATTTTCTTTTCAACATTTTGTATAATTGCGCACTTGTGCACCTTAACATCTTTGGGACTTTGGGTATCTTCAAAAATTTAGAATTTTGTAACTCCACACATTTGCACATGTGCACTTTCTAGAGTCCTTCAACTTATGCATATTTCAAAATTACAATGCACACTCTATGAATGTGTGCACCTTTTGGAGACAATTCCTTCACCTAATCATCAAATTATGCGCCTATGCACCTTCTAGAGACAATTCCTTCACCTAATCGTAAAATTATGCACTTGTGCACCTTCTAGAGACCTCCTTCACCTAATCATAAAATTACACATCTACACACCTTCAAGGAAATACACAAGGTGCTCAATTCACCCAAAAATCAAAGATCCCAATTTTGAAAATGATTTTTGGGTTTTTCTAAGATAAGGTCTTGGAGTACTATAGTGTACTTATTCTTGATTTTTTTGATTATTTACACCATCTTTATAGTCCAAAATTTTCATATACTTGAATTCCTTTTGATTATTCTATCTGAAATCCAAAGGCACCTATTTTGAAAATGTACATGCAATACCATGGTAATTTTTTGTGCTATAGATGATGATGATGCCATGATGAACTACACAAAAGATAAACATGAGTATACTGATGTTAGGGGTTAAAAAATGATGCTAACTAACTAGACTCCTAAACCTAAACTACAAAAATTCCACTCCCTAAGGCACCTTGGAAGATACCGTATTTTGATGAACGAGCTTCCATGAGCTAGAAAAAGGGGGTCCCCATTTTTGAAGTAAAAAATGAGGCTTGTGTTGTGGAACCACAACAAGAACCTCAACCTTTGATTTATTCTCCAAATAAACCTAAACAAACACCTCTTATTAGCTTTAGTCTATCTAATATGTTTAAGACACCTAATGGTCCTCTTTACATCACTATTAGAGTTGCTCATATTCCTTCTCATGGTACTTTTATTGATCCTTCTTCTATAGTAAATGCTATCACTAAAGAAATTTTTTTTAATAAAGGGTTACATAAGGATACATTTGATAAAACTCCTATATGGATTCAAATTTATAAGGGTTTTCTTTATCATCCTCAAGGTTCTATAACTTTACCTATTTCTCCTTGAAGGAAAGTTATTTTTACTACCTTTGCTGTTATTCCTACTTTTGATCAGTTTCAAGCTAAGCTTGATATTCCATGGCTCTATTCATAAATACCTTAAATTTCTCTATGATGGAGACATCATCATTATTATCATTCCCTTTGTAAGTCATCATGTCCTAGATATTGTGTTGAGACTAATTTTTATTGGCCATCTCGTCCTAAAAAACTACCTACTCATGCTAATAATCTCTATAGAAATTATCTACAACATAAAGTAGTCAAGATCATGGAACTTAGTCTTCTTATGGTTTATTCACCTAAGCATGTCTTTCTTATTACATCTTCTCTTTCTACTTCTCAAGTTGTTCTGCCACCTATTATATCTGAATCTATTGCTATCCCCTCTTTGGAACCTATGGTAGTTGATCATATTCCTTCTATTATATCTTGTGAGACTATTCATAATCAACATGCCCATCAGTGTTGCAAGAAATTTCAAGCTAAAGATAATGCCAAATCTCATTCTCTTATTTCTTAAACTACATCTTCATCTCAACCTTTACCTTCCTTTGATCAAATCATGCACGAGTCTTTGGAGAAAGCTTAACAAGGTAACACTATGCATATAGATAAACATCATGATTTTTTTTGTAACTTAGATTCTATTAATCTTGATATGGAAGATACTTTAGATGATGAACATGTTAGTAGTGATGAAGAATCAATTGACATGGATAATTATTTTCCTAACATGCTTTCTATGTAGCTTACAAGCACTCCTAGTAATGATCATAGTGAGACTCAAAGTCCTTTCTTAGAACTAGTTGTGATTTCTACTATGATGGATGTCATTGCTCTTGTGAGTCACCATCCTTCCCCTATTATTTCATACTAATATGGTGGTAGGGGGGGGGAACATGTAGAACACTTGATGTGAACTTCATCTACCATGGTAGTGTTTGTGTTCTTATGTTGTTTTTTCTCCCATGTTGTGTTTTTTTATATGTTTTCATTTTATTGCTTCAGATGATCCTTATTTCCTTATTGAGTACAATAGGATTAAGTGATTGCCTCATCATTCATATTCTTCTATTTGTATCTCTTTTCTTCTATATGTTGTTAAATGTTATGTCATATTTGTGCTATTGTTCATACCATTGATCTTATACAGTCTTCTTGGTTGCTTATGATATGATAACACCAATTATTTTTGGTCTCCATATTATTGGCCCAAAAATACTTTTATTTGTAACTCTTTTATGTCTTTTCCTCCATTGTGTTGTATTTCTACTTTGGGGAATGATGATATTTCATACTTGATATAATATTATATGTTATCATATGATATTACTGACCCCAAGTTTAGTAGATCCCTTCATATTCTCTCTTTTTGTTATGTGATCATTTTTCTTAATATGTTTCTCTTCTTAGAGGAATCTCATAGTGGAAATTTTATTTAATGGATGCATGCATGCTTCTGTTCAAGCCATTGCTCATGTTAAGGTGTTTTAAATTGCTCTAATGTAGGAGCATACACTCTGCTCATCCTTTCACCATGAAAAACAAATACAAATTTTGTGTATAGCTTGGAGTACTTTAGCCTTAAGTGTTGGGTATGATTTCTAAGTTAGTCTCAAATCTATGTATTTTTATTTCATGTTTATCTCTCTTTTTACTCATAATTTATTGGAATTATTGATATTTCTTGGGGGCTTGGTCTCTTTTGGATCTCTTTCCAAATTATTGATAGTTTGGGAGGCCCAATCCTTGTTTTTGGAAGCTTCTTTTGACTACTGATAATCTAGGAAGCTCGATCTTGTTTTGACCCCTTAAGGACACACGCATTCTTATAAATTTTCCACTTTTGATTCTTCTTTTGAGGACATGGAGTTCCCTTGAAGTTGAATCCTTTGATAGACTAACTAGCATCCCACACACACTTGCTAGACATTTAACATCATCCCCTTTTGTAGAGACCTTTCCCCCTCATTATTTTATTTTCCCTTTCTTGTGTGGTTCATGATAAGGCACACATAACTTATCAGGCAAGTAACTACACCCCTTTGTAGTGTTTACCTCTCTTATTATGATTTTGGATGTGACAAAGACTCAAGTATCTTTGGGGCTTGATGATTTATTTGCCTCCTAGATCATGATAAGATTATCTCTTTGCTATTGAGGAAACTCGTCCTCCTACTTAAGTGGGGGCAAACTATGTTGTCATAAAATGAATGCACCTTATTTTTAAGACCTTTTAGTACCCTTTTCATAATGCATTTCTTGGACCATGGATGGACTTATGCTTGACATCTTCTTTTCTCTATCTTCTTCCATTTTTTCCCATTTTATTCTAGTATCTACCCACTCTTCATATGGTTCTCATGAGCTAATCTCTGGGACCAAGTCAACTTAGGTCAACTTTTTCTAGAATAGGTCAACCTAGGTCAACCTAGTATAGGACTAGTTTGACCAAGTTTACCTAGTCCCCAATGATTTTGGAGCTTAGGGCTCAAAGGTCCTTAGGGGTTTAATTAGTTTTATTATGCTCTCCAATCGGCTTGTATTATTTTCCCACCCAAAAAATAATATATAAGTGATGGGGACACAACCCAAGCACAAAATGGACACAACAAGAAAGAAAAAATTTTATTAACTGTGAAAATATGCTAGTCAACTTAGTGTAGAGAAACAGACTCCAAAACATGCCCTATGGGCTTACAATAGCATAAATCTAGAGATAAATTCTTCTCCCAGTACCTTCTCTCAAACTCCACTCCGAACTACCTTTTACAATGCCAAAAATGTTCTTAAATAGACCCTGAAGGGTTAAGGATTAGGAATACATTGTAGAAAGTGCTAGTTGGCATCCACCGACCAAATAGAAGGCTCCAAAAGTCACATTAAAAGTCAGCACAAAATTAGAACAATCTAAAAATGGTAACCGAACTTTCGGGAGGCATAACTTTTGAACCGTAGCTCTGATTAATGAACCGTTTACATTTCCAGAAAGCTCTCAGAGTGCTCTATAGCTCTATGGATGAGCTTCACTCATCCCCCATTTTTTGGCCCTATTTGAGGTCATTTAATACCCCTAACCTGACTTTGAAGCATTCTTAAGAGGTCTCCAAAAATTGAAAAACTGTGATAACTTTCAAACCGTGGGGCCTTTTGACCTGATTCTTTTTTTGGAATGCTCTAAATAACAATTACATTCATCTGGCCAATTTAAACCCTCTAATTTACCAAAATTATGGCTCAATTACATAATCTTATTTTTTTAGCATTTACACATATCCCAAGGTGTTCAAATACTCTAACCTAAAACACTGATAGTTGAACTATGAGAGTTGGAACCTTTATTTGACCCAAATGGGTATCTAGAAATGAAAACACATGAAGCAAAAACTAAATCTAAGTACATTTTTTTGGGTGACACAGGATTGCCCTTATACCTCTGGATGCTCATGCATCAAACACCTAAGGTAGATTAAAAAGTAACCCTATCACTTTATGAATGGTAGAGGAAATCCCAAATGGGAAACATCAACTGCTAATATCCAAGTTGAGTCCTCTATCGGCCGTCCTTTCCACTTGACCAAATACTCTTCATACTGCCTATTTCTAGTACTCCTACCCACACGACTATCTAGAATCTCCTCTATCTCCTCCTTCTTAAAAATAGGAATTGGACATGGCTCTAACATTAGCTCCTCATCTGCACCATCATCATGATACTCTATTAAGTTTACAATGTTGAAAATAGGAGAAATGTGAATTCCATCTAGTAACTCTACTTCATATGCATTTCCTAAGTCATGTTTCTTCAAAAAATTTCAGGGGCCAAATTTCTTCATCTTCAGCTTGTTGTAAGTACTAGCTGGAAATCTTTCTTTTCTTAAGTGTACCATGACTAGATCCCCTTCTTGGAACTCCTTACGTCTTCTCATTTGATCAGACCTAGCTTTATATTATTGGTTCACCTTGGTAATATGTGCCTAGACCTCCTTATGTAGATGCTTGATATGTTTAGCAAATTCTTTAGCTTTAGCATTTGTCCTCTCCCCTTGCTCTATCTTCCTCAATTCTGGTGCAGTCCTTGGGCCACTTTCATATACAATTTGGAATGGTGATCTACCAGTACTCCTATTTATAGAGTTATTGTAAGAAAACTCTACTTGTGGTAGAATCAAATCCCACCCCTTGTGTTTATCCCCAACTAAACATCTTAGCAAATTGCCTAGACTTCTGTTTACCACTTCTGTTTGGTCATCAATCTACGGGTGATGTGTGGAACTGAATTTCAAGTCTGTTCTCAACTTCTTCCACAATGTTCTCCAGAAATACCCCACAAATTTAGTATCTCTATTAGAAACTATACTCCTTGGGAGACCATGTAGTCTTACCACCTCTCTGAAAAAATAAGTCTGTAATATGGACAACATCATGAGTTTTGTGCATAGAATGAAATGTGCCATTTTGGAGAACCTATTACCCACCATGAATACTGAGTCATTACCCCTTTGAAGAAAAAAACCCATACTTATGTCCTCCCATGGCTTTCATGGAATAGACAATGGCTGATATAGTCTAGTATTGTGACTAAATCCCTTGGCCACTTGACAAACATGGCAATTCTATACAAACTTCTTCACATCCTGTGACATTTGAGGCCAAAAATAATGTTCTTTGAGAATGGAAATGGTCTTATCTCGACCAAAATGTCTTTCCATCCCTCCACTGTGTTTCTCCTTAATCAGATTTTTCCTCATGGAACTCCTTGGAATGCACAATTGACTACCCTTGAACAACATACCATCCTGAATCAAATAGTCTAGCCACTTGGTTCTATCTACAGCAACAGGCTCTTTACAAGCTTTCCACACTTCAACAAAATCAGGATCCTTAGGGTACAGATTCTTAAGTTCATCAAACCCAACTACTTCAACCTGCATTACTGTAAGAAACAACTATCTCCTACTTAGTGCATCTACAACCCTATTAGATTTTCCAATTTTATGCTTCAATACAAATGTATAGCTTTGCAAGAACTCTACCCACTTCATATGCCTCTGATTCAATTTATCTTGGCTATTTAGGTACTTTAATGCTTGATGATTAATATAAAAAACAAATTCCTTTGGAAATAAATAATGTCTCCATTTATTTAAGGCTTGAACTATTGCATAGAACTCTTGATCATAAACAAAATACCTTTTTTTCGCATCATTGAATTTTTCACTAAAATATGCAATAGGCTTACCTTCTTGGCTTAATATAGCCCCAATAGCACTACCACTAGCATCACAATCCACCTGGAACACCTTTCTAAAATTTGGAAGTGCCAACACAGGTTTTTCAGTCACCTTCTTCTTTAGCCTTTCAAAATTTCTCGCAACTACCGCAGTCCATTTGAACTCTTTTCTATCCCCTCTTATTGTGTCAGTCAGGGGTGCACATATGCCACTGAAATTCTTAATGAACTTCCTATAAAAATTAACTAGACCATGAAATGATCTTACCTCAGTAGTACACCTTGGAGTAGGCCATTCCAAGATGGCTTTTACCTTCTTTGGATCCATTTTGAGACCTTCAGGTGATATAACAAACCCCAAGTAGACTAACTTCCTTTTTGCAAAGATACAATTCTTCATATTAATTAATAGTTTCTCTTCCCTTATCCTTTCAAGGACACTACGAATATGCAATAAATGTTCTTCCAAAATCTTGCTGAAAATTAAAATATCATCCAACTAGACAATGAATTTTTTTCCCAAGAACTTCTTAAATACCTCATTCATAAGCCACATGAAGGTGCTTGGGGCATTTGTCAATCCAAAGGGCATGACTAACCACTCATAAAGACCCTCCTTGGTCTTGAAGGTAGTTTTCCACTCATCTCCTTCTCGTATCCATATCTGATGATAGCCACTCTTGAGATCTATCTTTGTGAAGTACTGAGCTCCACTCAAGCAGTCCATAAGATCATTCTTCTTGGCAAAGAAAATTGATACTTGATGGTTATCCTATTTATAGCTCGAGAGTCTATACACATCCTCCACTCACCATCCTTCTTTGGTGCTAGTACTACAAGTACTGCACATGGACTCAAGCTCTCCCAAATCAAGCCCTTCCTTAATAGCTCCTGAACCTGTCTATTTAGCTCCTCAATTTTAGTAGGAGTCATCTTGTGAGCAGCCTTGTTAAGCAAACTAGCTTCTGGGATTAAATCTATCTAATGACTGATTTTCCTTACTGGTGGCAATCCTTCTGGAACATTATCAGAGATGATATCTCTAAACTCACCTAGTAAATCTAAAACTTTAAGTGGTATTTCACTACTACCTTCTTTATCTTTTCTAGCAATAAAAGCATAGCACATACGATGATGTTTCATGCCATCTAAAAACTTCCTTCCATCAACAAGACAAATCCTAGTACTGCTACATACCTTTTCGCCTTCCCTTTTCATGGGCTTCAATTTGTGGTGAACTCCACCCTTTGTTAGAGAGTATGTGTTTGCATGACCATCATGTACTGCATGCCTATCAAACTGCCATGGTCTACCCAATAATAGATGGCAAACATCCATTGGAATAATATCACAAAGAACTTCATCATGGTAACCCCCAATTTTGAACTTCAGTAAACATTGTTCACTTACCATGACCTTATGATTATCCTTCACCCAAGCAATCTGATAGGGTTGGGAGTGTTTCTCCCTCTTGAGCTTTAGCTTAGAGACCATCTTCTCTAATACCAATTTATTAGTGCTACCACCATCAATGATCACATCACAAAATTTATCCTCACACTTGCACCTAGTACGGAACAAATTCCTCCTTTGTCCTGGTTCAATCTCACCACTTAGTAGGACCCTTTCATTTACTAAAGTCTCTCCTATTTCTACATCCTTTGAATGTGATGATTGTACATCCTCATCCACATGAGCAACCCTAGCTTGACCCTCAGCTCTCTTATCTGTCCTTCCTTGTCATTGAGGGCATTTAAAGGCATGATGACCTCCTTCATTGCAATGGAAACGGGTACCATGGAAGCCTCCTCTTCCTTGTCCATGTCCTCTACCTCTTCCTCTCTAATTTCCAAAGTCTTGATCATGAGAGCAGTTGAAACCCTCATTCCTTTGATTCTTGCTAGTACCCACATCTTCATTTTTCTTTTGGGTTTCATTTTGACCTCCAGATGACCTACCACTACCCCTTCCTCTTTGACCGTGCCCTCTTTGTCTCCCTTCAAACTTTTTATTTAGCTTCTTTGCAACTCATAGGACAAACTAGTATGCCTCTTCAACATTGATCATTCTTACCAGACTTAATTCCTCCTGGACACTAGGTCGTAACCCACTATATATTCTTGGACTGATTTCCCTACTTGCTTTAACCCATGCATCTTCTTAAACAAATCAAGTTCGCAGTCAACAGGAATGAGTTGTTTCTTTAGTTTGTCCACCATGCAATCCCACCTTGTGATCTTCTCCTTTCCTCTTCTATTTCTTTCAAATTGACCCTCTTGCCACCAGATTTTGGCATGTCCATTCAATTTGGCCTTTGCAAACTTAACCCTATTTGGATCCCTAATATCCTCATACTTAAAGTACTCTTCTATTTCATTGATCCAGTCAATCAACTCATCTAGTTTCAAATTTCTTGAAAATACACCCACATCAATTGTAGGTCTTTTCTCAAACTTAGTAATGGCCCTAAAAAGCCTCTCCTTTGCTTGATTTAGAACTTCCCCATCAACTTCCCCTTCTGGTCCAATTTCTTCTACTTCATTGTCATCCTCATTTTCATCACTTGCAAAAACATTTATTCCTCTATGAAGTTCCTCCTGCAACGCTTGTACCTACCTTTGGAGGGCTCTAACCTCCTTAGGATTAATAGCTCTAGCCCTTCCACCACGCTCTTTGCATGGAGGTATCTTCTTAACTCAAACCCACAACCACACAATCCTTGTGCAAACTGCCTCACAGTCGGTGTTCTGTCTACACACTTAAGAAAACCAGCTCTAATAACACTTGATGGGGACACAATCCAAACATAGAATGGACATAACAGGACAGGGAAAAATTTATTAACTTTGAAAATATGCTAGTACACTTAGTGCAGAGAAATAGACTCCAAAACATGCCCTATGGGTTTATAATAGCATAAATCTAGAGATAAATTCTTCTCCCAATACCTTCTCTCAAACTCCACTCCGAGTTGCCTTTTACAATGCCATAAATGTTCTTAAAGAGACCCTAGAGGGTTAAGGATTAGGAATACATTCTAGAAAGTGCTATTTGGCATCCACTAACCAAATAGAAGGCTCTAGAAGTCACATTAGAAGTTGGCACAAAATTAGAAGAATCCAGAAATGGTAATCAAACTTTCGGGAGGCATAGCTTTTGAACCGTAGCTCTGATTGATGAACCATTTACATTTTTGGAAAGCTCTCAAAGTGCTCTATAGCCCTATGGACCAGCTTTGTTCATCTCCCATTTTTGGCCTTGTTAAAGGTCATTTAATACCCCTAACCTGACTTTGAAGCATTCTTAGGAGGTCTCCACAAATCAAAAAACTATGATAACTTTCAAACCGTGGGGCCTTTTGACCTGATTCTTTTTTTGGAATGCTCTAAATCACAATTACATTCATTTGGCCAATTTAAACACTCTAAGTTACCAAAATTATGGCTCAATTACATACTCCTATTTTTTTGGCATTTACACGTATCCCAAGGTGTTCAAATACTCTAACCTAGAACACTAATATTGGAACTATGAGAGTTGGAACCTTTATTTGACCCAAATGGGTATCTAGAAATGAAAACACATGAAACAAAAACTAAGTCTAAGTACATTTTTTTGGGTGACACAGGATTGCCCTTATACCTCTGGATGCTCCTGCATCAATAAGGAGGCTTGGAAGCATCATTTTCATAACCTAATATCTAATCTCAATCTCATGTTATCAACTCAAGATTTCCACCTTTCACATTCAAGGAGTTCAAGGATTCAAGACAATTAAACAAGAATATTTCTATCTAGAATTGAAGGATCATTTGTGGCCATTTACTCTTCAAGATCTAGTTTATTTTTGGCCATCAAGGGAGGAGATCTACATTGAAGTATTCATTATCTTCTACATTGATGCACACTTACATCCATGGAACTATGATGAGACTATGGTAGATCTGTTACAAATTGTGGAGATACCCTACATACCTAATTCAAGATCTACAACACATTACTAAAAAAATCCTTATTGACAAAGGTTTTAAGCAAGGTGAATCTTAAAATTTATCTTTTTTTAGTCATTTACATTTACATAAATAATTTATAATTAATTCCTTAACCTAGGGCTTGACCAAGGCAAGTACTCATCCAAACCAACAACAAAAACTCTTCATTTTATGTATGTAGGAGTAGGATAGCAAGATTTTGCATGTAGTTCTTGAAATAAATTTTTGATATCTTTCTAGAGAAGTTGGTTATAGTGTTAATAGACTATTTAACCTCCATAGAAAGACATCATTCCTCGAGGTCAACCTAGTCCTCTTTTCATTCTTGCTAAACAATTTCCAGGGGTTGTTTCTTTCATTTTTTCATTCAAGAATCCATAGTTGGATACTTAAAAGTAGGCTTGGATCCATAACTTTCAAAGCTAAAATACATCTTCCTCTATATATTTCAAGGTGAGTCTTTTATGTTTTATTTTCTTTCACATCTTTATCTTAGATATACATCTTAATTGGGTTGATTGTATTCACATAACATCAATATCTACATTATGTAAGCAATTGGTTCAATTTTACATACACATTATCCTATAAGGTCCAAAGAGTGTATTTCCTTGTATTAAATTCTCCTTCATAATTTGAATTTGGTATTGGTTCCCTTCTTCCTTTGATTTCTAGCTAATCTAATTTGTATTATAAGTTGAATCATATTTACAGATTTCTCTCTTTCCCTTACATACACACTTGAATGGCTTAGTGGCCCAGAAGAGTGGAGACCTATAACCCCATAAAGGTTCATCCCCTTCCCCCCTAAAAAAATAGATACTAGATGCTAGATAGTCATCTAATTTTTAAATGTGTGTGTGTGTGTGTGTGTGTGTATTATAGTAAAATCCCTAATGGAGGTAAAACTTGATCTCAACTCTGAAGATGCAAAAATCATAATGAAGATAAAAAAAAGGAATTTAGAGTTAAAAAAAGAGAAACAACAATATTTATTGAAGATACACAAAAGTCTTCATGATGAAATAATTGAGATTTGGAGGAAAATTATAAAACTTGAGGAGGAAACATAAAGACAATCATCACCTATTCAATTTGATTAGACAATTGATTAGCATTTTTTAATATATCCTTAATCAAGTATAAGAGATTCAATAGGGAATCACCCAAGAAACATCAAGAAGTATGAGTACCTATGTAAAAGGATAAATTACTTGAAAAATGTTAGTAGGAAGAATAACATGAATAGAATGAAGAGGAGTGGCAAGTAAGGAGATAGATAAGTCTTTAGCCAAGAGTGCAAAGAGATGCAAACCTGTGAGAGTTCTAATTGAAGAAGAAGAAGAATATTCAGGGAGGAAGAAATTATCCCCAGACTAGTAGATGTCAGCAAGATGAAACCAAAATAGTTAATGGAGTACCCCAAAGAGGTGAGAATAAAATAAATAAGAGACAAAGAGAAGAAGAAAATGGTGTTGAGACAAGCAAGAAACATCTCAGAAAAGTTGGTACCTAAGCTTGAATACAACTCAAAAGATTCAAAAACTAATCAGTTGGATATAGTATTCAAGTATATCTATGGTCAAAAGACAAACTTACAAACCACAATAATGAATATTGTTAAAGAAAGTATGGAGAAGAAGATGATAGAAAAGTTGATGGAAAGAGTTACTAAAATATGAGGAGAGTTAGCAAATTTGGCGAAGCAAATTAGAAGCTCACTAATTGAAGAAGAGAACCTATACACCAATAAATCAAGATATTCAAAATTTGTAAGATATTTAGAAGAACATAAAAGTGATTCACAAAAGAAGTTGGAAGGTGTAAGAATTCAACTTTATCCAATCTCAAGTCTTATTACTACATTCAATGATGAAGTTAAGAATACCTTACAAAGAATGAGACAAATACAAGCAGAAGATGACAATAGAATGATGAGTATGCTTGAATTTCAAACACATTTATCACTCATCTTAGAGTTTATGCATAATAATTTGAAGACAATAGAGGAATTTTTGTCATTGCTAGGTACAAACTCATTTGATATTTTGGATGAGGCAAGAACTAGGATGAAATAACAAGTTATTGCATTAAGTCACATGAAGAAGACATGGGAGGAATAAATAGACTTAGAAGAGATCAAATACAAGATTATCTTTGGCAAGTTATAAATCAATGTCTACCTATTAGAGACTATACATTTGACTTGTTGTCCAAGGGAAGAAGCTAAGAGAAATATGAGATCAAGACAAGATCATTGGGAGAGGTTTTAAGATATAAAATAAGATAAAAAGAGGGAGAAGATGAATTAGTAGATGAAGAATATGTACATAGAAAGAGAAGTTTAGAGAGACAAGATCAACATTAGTAGATTAGAGATAGAAATATAGTGAGTATGAACTCAAGGGACATTCAAGCTGAGTGATCTCAAGTGTATTTCTATTAATTCCAAAGGATGAGATTGTTGACATTGAGAGATTATCTAATGGAGAAGAATGTGGAAGATTATCTAAAGGAGGAGATTGTTGGCAAGACCTATTAGAGATTGATAAAAAATATATGGTTCACATTGATGGAAATCTATAATATCCATAGTACCTGTAGAATTTATTGGTGATAACTAGCTTAGTTCATCATAATGGGTTGCATGGTAAAGGAAGAATACTAGTAATGATTGGTGACTATAGTAGAAAGGTTGTACATGTTAAAGAGAGTACACAACTAGTCACATGAGATGTTCTCACATTGGAAAGTGTGATACTATAAAGTGAAGGACAAGTGATGTCTACATTAATATGAGTTGGATCAATATAAGGAAAAATTGCAAGGTTGTATAGAATTTATTGGTGATAACTAGCTTAGTTCATCGTAATGGGTTTCATGGTAAAGGAAGAGGATGATGAGAAAAGGAAGAATACTAGTAATGATTGGTGACTATAGCATAAAGCTTGTACATGTTAAAGAGAGTACAGAACTAGTCACATGAGAAGTCGATATTGATATGTTCTCACATTGGAAAGTGTGATATTATAAAGTGAAGGACAAGTGATGTCTACATTAATATGATTTGGATCAATATAAGGAAAATCTGCAAGGTTGCATAGGAAAAGATAATATGTTTTGAACTATTCAAGAGATAGACAAGTGTACCTTGTTGAAGTCAAATAGGATGAAGAGTAAATTGTAATAAGACTTTTAGATATGTGAGAAACTTAATGTAAATGAGAGAGAAGCTTAAAGTTTGAATGAACAATCAGGATTAAGAGGAAAAGAATACAGGTAAATAAATAGGTTATATAATGGAACAAGTAGTGTAAGAAGTGAAATAAGTAACACAAAATGAATAAGCAATATAAGAAGGAAAAGTTGGAAGAGTGTGAAGCTAGCAGAGAAGCAAAGTGATTAAGTAGAAGAGATCAAGACATTGAGTAGAGAAGAGATCTACGTAGTGGTATAAAATAAGAGAGCTAGTTGGATCTGATAGACAATGAGTGCCATTACCATATTAGACATTTTTTTATTTTCTAATAGTCAAAATAGGTAAATCTCTGAATCATGTGAACCCTAACAATTTCTAGTTGTAAATCCCCTAACAAGATAGACTCTCAAAAGAGTTTTGTAAATCCTTTTGGTGAGGTAAATTAAAACATATTTTTTTGTACTTATAACAAGGTAAAAATTCATCCCTAATAGGGTGAACCCCCCAAAAGGGTAGTTGTATGCTCTTAACTAGGCAACTCATTTACTGCAGTAGTGAGCTTTGTAGATGTTGACCTCACCATGGTTTTTACCTTCTAACAAGGGTTTCCATGTTACCAAAATCATTGTATCTTATTTTGGTATTGGTTTTCTATACATACTAGTACCAACCATATGTTTTATTGTTTGGAAGTTAGTAATTTGATTTTTAGATCAGTGTATAAAGTTTTAAATTACCTATATGTATTGATCCACCACATGCAAACAGATGCAAACCTATAAGAGTTATAATTGAAGAAGAACAAGAAGATTTAGGAGATGAATAAATTATCCCAACACTAGTAGATGCAAACAAGATGAAACCAAAAGAGATAAAGGAATAATTGGAAAATGTGAAATAAAATAAATAAGAGACAAAAAGAAGAAGAAAAAAGTGTTAAGCATGAAACATCTTAGAAAAGTTGGTACCTAAGGTTGAATAGAACTTGGAAAATCCTATGAATAATTAGTTGGATACATTGCTCAAGGATATCTATGGTCAAAAGAAAAATTAAAAAATCACAAAAATGAATTGTTGAAGAAAGTATGGAGAAGAAGATGATATAAAATTTGGTGGAAAGAGTTACTAAAATATGAGGAGAGTTAGTAGATTTGTTGAAGGAAATTATAAACTTAATGATTGAAGCAAGGAACCTATTCACAAATATATCAAGGTATTCAAAGTCTGTTAGATATTTGGAAGAACATAAAGGTGAAGTAGAAAAGGAGTTGGAAGGTGCAAGAATTCAAATTTATCCAATCTCAAGTCTTATTACTACATTCAATGGTGAAGTTAAGAATACCTTACATAGAATGAGACAAATACAAGTAGAATGTGACAATAGAATGATGAGTATGCTTAAAATTGAAGAACATTTATCCCTCATCTTAGAGTTTATCCATAATAATTTGAAGACAAAAAAGGAAGCATTTTCATTGATAGATACAAACTAATTTAACAGTTTGGACAAGACAACAACTAGGATGAAATAACAAGTTATTGCATTAAGTCACATGAATAAGACATGGGAGGAATAAATAGAGTTAGCAAAGATCAAATAAAAGGTTATCTTTAGTAGGTTATAAATCAATGTCTACCTATTAGAGATTACACATTTGACATTTTTTTCAAAGGGGGAGAAGCTAAGAGAAAGATAAGGTCAATACTAGATCATGGGGAGAGGCTTTAAGATTTTTAAAAAAAAGGCTAAAAAAAGGGAGAAGAAGAATTAGTAGATGGAGAATATGTACATAGAAAGAGAAGTTCAGAGAGACAAGATTAACATCAGTAGATTGTAGATAGAAATATGGTGAGTATGAACTTAGGGGATGTTCAAGCTTAGTGATCTCAATTATGTTTCCATTAATGGAAAAGGAGGAGACTAGTGGCATTGGGAGGTTATCTAATGAGGAAGAATGAAAGAGATTATCTAAAGGAGGAGATTGTTAGCAAGACCTATTAGAGATCAATACAAATTCCATGGTTCACATTGATGGAAATTGTTGGAAATATTCTTAACAAGGTTAAGTTACTGAGAGGGGAGGGGTAAATTAGTAACTTATAAAACTTCTAAAACTTTAATACAATTAAGACTTAATCCAATATTAATATTCTGATCTAACTACATGCATGAGAAACTAAAAACATGAAAGCATTCATAACACTTTGACACAAAGATTTGGTGACCTAGAAACCTTCCAAATAAAAAGTAAAACTAGGGTGGGGATGATACCCACAAGCTTTAGTATTGTAGTATAAAATTGGCTTGTTAAGGCTTACATTGATCACTTTTGATGATTTTCCCTATTAGGAGCAATAACGACTGCTAGGTCCACCTTGTTAAAGTATTTACAAACATACAATGAAGTATGCACTCAATAAAGAGATTTGCACAAGACTATTAGGTCTACCTTGTTAAAGGATTTGACTAATCCACCTATTAGGATGAAGTAGTAGTTGATCTCTAATCTGCAACTTGGTTTGCTAAATGATATTCCTTTAAGTGTATAAATCACCTTTCTATGATAGATGAATCTTTGTTGTTCCTTATACTATTGTAGCCTTTTTAATTCACACTTTTTGCTCTTCTCTGATGATCACATTGATTCCATGCATATTATTCGCATACATTCACATTCTATTCATATTCTTCTCATATATTCACACATACACTCATGCTTTGGATGTGATACAATACATTACATACATACCAATCCAACTATACAAATTATGAAGTCATCCACAATACAAGTTTACACAAATATTAAAAAGTCAGCTCAAATGTAGACACTCGAGCTTTGAAGACTGACTTGGTGAGGTTCTGATACTCAACATCCACTATCACTATTTGGCATCATTAGGCACTTGGTAGATATAGAATCTCAGCCCATACTGATCACTTCCAAGTAGTTTTGAACTTGGTCTACATTGGTGAGTTGGTAAATACTTTGAAACTCATCATATAAACTAAATCACTTGTTTACCTTTGCATAGCTTGGTAAAAACTACCTCCTTGAGTTCAGTATAAACTAAGTCACTTGATTAACATAGAGTATCTTGGCTAACACTAGACTTGCATCACATTAACTTTGAACTTGGTAAGCATTGCACAACTCAGTTTGCACTGGTAAACTAATTGGCATACACTAAGACGAATGGTTTACACTGCTGATCTTCACACTAATTGTAACTACTTAGTAAAACCTGGAATTTGTCCAAAGGACTTAGTAGTAACTATAGAACTTAGCAAGAACTAAAATTCTTGTAAAATACTGTTAACTATACAATACACTCGATAGATAATTACAAACTAAATAAGTGTATGTCACTAATAACAAACTTGATTGACATGTCAAAAATCTCCCCCTTTGGAATTAGTGAAAAAAGAACTTATCAAAACTGAATTCAAAAAGTTCTTGAATATCTGTATCCATCAACTTGTGATTCTAGCTTGGTAGAGTATACTATTTTTGAGATTTTTCAAAATTGGTTTTGTAAGATATATTTTTGTACATGGTAAAGCTTCTATACATTACACTGCACATACTTGCTATACATCTATCTCACACCTATCTCACCCATTTCCTTTACAACTTATGTACCATTTCTTTAGATTTTCTCCCCCATAACTCATTATTTCCATATCTTCTTTATATCTTCTATGTCTTCTACCCTTTTCTATTATATCTTCTCCCCCTTTTTGACAATAATGCCAAAGATTTATTTTATATATTTACATATTAATTCCAAAATGAGACAAACAGACTAAATGTACCTTGAGTATTATAGCTGATGTTTTGTCCCAATTGTCCTACAAGACCTTACATGTGTGAAGTGTAATCTATCCTTCTACTGACAACTCAATCATGTGGTCTGCTATGTAGAAGTTGTTGTCATGGATGAGAGTTTTAGAATGTGCAACATGTTTCTCAAGTGCATCAATTTTGGGAAGAATCATATTCTAAATATCTACTAAGGTAGATCTGATTCTAGCCTCTAGAAATTTTGCCTATAACTCTATCAAAAAATTAATCTTATTGAAATGTATAGGGCTTGAACTAGGGTCAACCTATAGCTATTGAGCATTTTCCTTAAGGTCTTCATCTATCTTGGACAATTTTCCCTTTATTTCCTTAGTACAATTTGAAACATCACAAAGCTTACCAAAAAGTATTGATACATTTGTATATGAAGTTCCTAGGGAACCCAAAATTGTAGAGAGTTCCACTTGATAAATTACAATTTGTTGAGCAATGTGCTCTAGCACTTTATTCTCAAATTTCTTCTTTTCCTTCTACAATAACTTGTCTTGTCCATTTATATCTTCATTGAAATTTTAAACTACCTCTACTAGCTAGTATAAAATTGGTTGAGATGAATCAAACTCTATACCTGTCACCTTTGCCAAAATATTCTTGGCATCTTCAATAATTTTGAACTCTTGGTCCCTTTCCTCTCTTAGCCTTTTCTATTTAGCCTTCTTTTGGAGAAGTTCACCAAATTTCTGCATATGATCTAGATTGAGTTTGAAAATGTCCCAATTTGGGATTACTATTTCCTCATAAAGGTCTATTTCCTCCATTTCTTTTCCATAGCTCAAAAATTTTGTACTTAGTTGAGACTTGGTCTTAACTATCCTTACACTTATTTCTTGTTTACTAGGAATTGAAACAATAGTGGACATAATAGGACTAGCCACAAAAACTAATACTACACTTATTGTAGAATTACCTAAAGTAATACCTGCAGTAGCTCAGATTGATGTATTCAAAACTAATGTGTCCAAAACTGAAATAGCCAACATGGTATAAGAGGGAAGAATCTACAACTTGATAGATGAAGTGGAAGTCAGTTTAGTCAATGATGTGCTGAGTTGAATTGGTGCAAAGATTGATTGGTTGGTTGTGCTTTGAGTGCTAGTCATAATCAATCTAGTAAAGGCCATCTCTATGCTTGATGTGGTCAATACCTTGCTTGGAAAATGAGGAAATGAGGCTATAATGACTACAACAATCTTGACTAGGCTAGTTTCCACATCACCCTATGTTTCTTCCTCAGTAGCGTCTTGCTCTTGTTCCTCTTCATTGTCAAAATGTGTTGCTTCTTCAAAATTTTCCTCTTCATCTTCTTCCTCTTTATCATCATCATCATTATCTTTCACTTCAATAGAAAAATCACTCATTTTATGAAGAAGATATATATTTTTCTAGCTATTAGTTGCATTCCTTACTATGTGCTCAATATCTTTGATCAAAACTAGACAAGTGTTAAATTTTAGAGTTAATTTCTCCTCATTTTTATTTAGAGATTCCTTAATCTCCTTGTTTGTCAAGCTTAGAATAAGTTTCCTCAGGGTTTTCCTTTATATGTCTTTTAAAATTTTCATGGAAATTCCAATCTTAGCTTAATCTTATCCATCAAAATATTTGAGAGCTAAGAAGTAAGTTAGTCTGCTGAGTATTTCCACTTACCCATTTTGTCCATCACCAGGTCTTCAATCTACTTTTATTCTTCCTCAGTCCTGAATTCATACTTTAATGCTTTAAAATTTTTAATGGTGGTCCCATCCTATAGTTATTTCAGCTTATTTTGGAAGGTAGGTGGAGGTTTTCTAAATATTATATCTCCTCCTTCCTTGTCAACTTTCTTCTTTGAAGCTCTTTTGGTAAACACAGTAGTGGATGGCTTGGTAGGCTTGGTAATAATTACCTTGCCCTTCTTCTTCAATGGTTCCTCTTCCTATAATTCTTCCTAATCCTCTACTTCTTCAACCTCACCTTTTCCCTCGGTCAACAAAAGTGTGGAACTAGTTTTCAACTTGGAAATTCTTTTCTTGCCTTGTTTACTACCTAAGGGAGCTTGATTTCCAATTCTATCCTAGCTTTTGCTTCATCATATGCACCAAAATATGTAGGCTTGGGAGTAACTAGTTCATTTACAAGTGCCTCAATGATATCCTTTGTTTCATCTATATTAACCTCATATCTAAGAGGTTTCATCCATGCAATTCTAGGCCTGACTACCTAAATGTATACCTTATCACTATCTACCATGAAACATACATTATCCTTGTAATCTTCAACTAGTTTTTTTGGAATTATGAATCTATTATTCATTTTCTCTCTAAATGCATCAAAATAGTTATCCATGATACTATTACATTTATCTCCCATCTTAGCAATATACTCATTAATTTGATAGAGAACTAGCACATCTTTTCTCCATACAGCTGATCCTTTTAAAGGGAAAAATTTATGAACATAAAAGAATAAATAAGTCAATAGAGAACCAAACTTACATAGGTTCTTTGACATCCAAATGCTTTCCATGTTCTTATTGAATTGCTTCAATAGAAGCTCGGCAAGGTCAAGAGAAAGATTATTCTTGACTAACTTGTAACTAAGGTCAACTACTTCACAAGGAAAACTATTCAACTAGCTAGAGCTATTAATCTTGTGTGCTATGATATGAATGCCAAATTTTAATTCCATATCAATCACATTTATTATCTTCATTCCTCTACCATCCCATTTTGCTAGGGTTTTCTTCTCAAATTTAACCCAACCTAGGGTTTTGGTCATTTTAACCTTGGCCAACTTTGGGAGACTAGTGATTCTATGAATCATCTTCTTTGTGATTAAAATTGGCTCCTCCAACCATAACTAACTATTGTGCACCCAACTAAGAATATACCTAATCCATTTCACTTGAAATTCATGGGGCATATGAGGAATGTGTGTCAACCCTTTTGTCTCTAGGTGTTGATGCTCGGGTTTCAAGACACCGTTAAAACACAACTGATCTAGGGCTTCATCCATTTCCAAAGTGCCAATATCTTGAATCATGCATTTAAAGTGAGAAAAAATATCATTTATCAATAGTACTTTTGGAGGGACTTGAGATTAAACTCCACTTGGATCTAGGGTTTTGGCAATTGCAGGAGCGAGCTTGAAATTTGGAGCTTTCCATTCACCACAAACTAGCATGTCAGAACCCCACTTTGCCTTGCTGCTGCTAGATGCCATCATCACTTCATAGTGTTTGAGATAATTCAAAAAAATTTAGTAAAAATTTTCTCAAATCACTTGGAAGTTCTTGAAGATTGCACTGTGCAATAGCTCTCAAAAATTAACGGTGAAAATGACTTCAATTCCATTCCTTTTATCAAATTTTGCCATAAATGCTCAATATAGATGGAAGATCAAGTTGATATATTGTCATCCACTCCCTTGCATTGTTTACTCAGCCAAGTCTTCCATCATTTATTAGTCATATGAAACTTTAGTTACTCTCGACCTTGCTTGGTAGAGTCTATGACCCAACCTCATTTTGTAAGGAAAGTGACTCAATAGATATATGTACCCTTTTCACTTGGTGATCCCTTTCTATCTTGAATATGGCTATGGACCTTTTTTCCTTTCAATCTAGAACTAATTTGAATGTCTTCTTTGGTAACATAGTCCTAGTTCTCTTTTGAGATATCAAGTGGAAATTGTGGAGTCACCCAATTCTTGAGTGACTTGTTCATCATTATTTGGACTTTCATTCTTGGTAGACTTTGGAACCCATTGTTGTCTCAACTATTTTTGGATGTTATCAATTTTTTCCTTCTTCTCATCTTCAATTATACTAGTATTCATGCATTTCTTAGCAAGATGACCAAGTTCTGCAAATGAAACATCTTTAGTAGTATTTCTTTTCCTCAAATGATGCTTTACACAATTCATTCCGATGTGTCCAAATTCTCCACAATAATGGCATCTACACCAGGTGTTGTAGTCCCAACCAAATATAGCTTTCACAATTTTTTCTACTAGATTTAATATCTTGGTTTTTCATTTTGATGATTTATGCCCATGCTTCTTGCATTTGTGACATTTTCTTTCAAATCTTGGGTTTTCTTTGCATTCACTAGCCTTATGACCATGCTGATTACAATTGTAACATTTTCCATTGAATTTTTCTTTTTCATTGCTCCAACATTTCTTTGAAGTATGACCTATCTTACCATAGTGATTGCAAGCAGGTCTTTGATTCTTTTGAGCTCCTTGCTTGGATGATTCTCCTTCTTCTATATATCTAGTTCCTAATTTTCCTTTTTGTTTATAGAGATTTTTCTCATTCAATTGATTCATGTCTGCTTGGGATTTCATCATTCTTTCATTGATTTATCTTTTAGAGTTTAGGTCATTTTGCAATCTTTCATTTTTAAATCTTAGGCTTATGATTTCTTCATTTGCATTGGAGAGTTGATCAATGAAATCTTCTTGCTAAAGGGATTAGTGTTGTATTTCATTGTTCTTTCCTTCTATCTCTTCTTTTATCTTGTTTTTCTCTTCCATGACCCACATAGCCTTATTGACTGAATTTCTTGCTCTCTTCTTAGGTTTCCTACTTCTTCTTATATTGAACCATTCTTTTCTAAGATTTTTTGATTGCTTTATTGGCTTCATTCGAATTTCTTGAATAAAGGTTTTCAATTCTTTCTTCAATGTAGAGATGATCATTCATTTGAATTTCAAGTTCTTTTCTTCTTTTTAGGGATTGAGAGAGTTTCTTCTTTGCTTTCTTGAGTTGGGCAATAGCCATTTCCAAATCTAGCTTCTCATTGTCAATAGCTTTGTCAAGTCTAAATATCTCCATGGCCTTGATCTTTACTCAAGCTATTAAACTTTCTCTTGAGAACCACAATGCTTTGATACTAGTTGTTTGAAATATTCTTAACAAGGCTAAGTTACTAAGAGGGGAGGGTGAATTAGTAACTTATAAAACTTCTAAAATTTTAATCTTATTAATACTTAATCCAATATGAACATTCTGATCTAACTACGTGCATGAGAAACTAAAAACATGAAAGCATTCATAACACTTTGACACAAAGATTTGGTGACCCAGAAACCTTCTAAATGGAAAGTAAAACTAGGGTAGGGATGATACCCACAAGCTCTATTATTATAGTATAAAGTTGGCCTATTAAGGCTTACATTGATCACTTCTAATGATCTACCTTGTTAGGAGCAATAAGAATTGCTAGGTCCACCTTTTTAAAGGATTTAGAAACATGCAATGAAGTATGCACTTGGTAAAGAGATTTGCACAAGACTGTTGGGTTTACCTTGGTAAAGGATTTGACTAATCTACCTATTAGGATGAAGCAATAGCTAATCTCTAATTTGCAACTTGGTTTGCTGAATGAGATTCTTTTAAGTGTATAAATCACCTTGTTGTGATAGATGAATCTTTGCTGCTCCTTATACTATTGTAGCCTTTGTAACTCACACTTTCTACTCTTCTTTGATGATCCCATTGATTCCATGCATATATTCACACACATTCATATTCTATTTATATTCTTCTCATACATTCATGAATACACTCATGCTTTGGATGTGATACAATACATTACATATATACCAATCCAATTATACAAATTACAAAGCCACAATACAAGTTTACACAAATATTACAAATTTAGCTCAAATGTAGACGCTTGGGCTCTAAAGACTAACTTGGTGAGGTTCTAATACTCGGCATCCATTATCACTTCTCAGCATCATCATGCACTTAATATACATAGAAGCTTAGTCCATATTGATCACTTCCAAGTAGTCTTCAACTTGGTCTGCATTGGTGACTCAATAAATAATGTGAAACTCATCATATAAACCGAATCACTTGTTTACCTCTACATAGCTCAGTAAACACTATCTCCTTAAGTTTGGTATAAATTGAGTCACTTGATTAACACAGAGTAGCTTGATTAACACTAGACTCACATTGCATTAACTACAAACTCGATAAGCACTGCAAAGCTTGGTTTGCATTGGTAAACTCAACATACACTGAGATGCACAATTTACACTGTTGATCTTCACACTAACTGTAACTACTCAATAACCACTAGAATTTGTCCAAAGGACTCGGTAGCAATTGTAGAACTCGACAATAATTGAAATGCTTGGCAAACACTATTAACTATACAATATGCTTGGTTGATATTTACAAACTAAATAAGTGTATGTCACTAATAATAGACTTGAATGATATGTCAATAGGAAATATGTAGTATCCATAGTACCTATATAATTTATTGGTGATAACTAACTTAGTTCATCACAATGGGTTAAATGGTAAAGGAAGAGGATGATCAAAAAAGGAAGAATACTAATAATAATTGGTGACTATACTAGAAAGGTTGTACACATGAAAAATAATACACAACTAGTCACATGAGAAGTCAATATTGAGATGTTTTCACATTGGAAAGTGTGATAATATAAAGTGAAGGACAAGCAATGTCTACATTAGTATGAGTTGAATCACTATAAGGAAAATTTGCAAGGTTACATAGGGAAAGGTTATATGATTTGACCAGTTCAAGAGGTAGACAAGTAAACTTAGTTGAAGATTGATAGGATGAAGAGTAAATTGTAATAAGACTTTGAGATATGTGAGAAACATAAGCTAAATGAGAGAGAATCTTAAATTTTGAATGGATAGTCAAGATTAAGAGGAAAAATATTATAGGTAAATAAATAGGTTATATAATGCAATGAGTCATGTA
This sequence comes from Cupressus sempervirens, assembly GCA_028749045.1. Classification (NCBI taxonomy): domain Eukaryota; kingdom Viridiplantae; phylum Streptophyta; class Pinopsida; order Cupressales; family Cupressaceae; genus Cupressus; species Cupressus sempervirens. Next base: position 247,595,326 of record CM053783.1, read on the forward strand.
AGAAGTGGAATAAGTAACAAAAAAGGAATGAGTGGCATAAGAAGGAAAATTTGGAAGAAAGTGAAGCTAGCAGAGAAGCAAAGTGATCGAGTAGTAGCGATCAAGATATTAAGTGGAGAAAACATCTATGTAGTGGTAGAAAATAAGAGAGCTAATTAGATTTGACAAATAATGAGTGGCATGACAAGATTAGAGATTTGGTTGTTTCCTAATACTAAAAATAGGTAAATCTCTAAATCATGTGAATTCTAACAATTCATAGTTGTAAATCCCTAATAGGATAGACTCTCAAAATTGTTTTGTAAATCTTTAAGTGAGGAAAACCTTAACATATTTTTTTGTACTTATAAAAAGGTACAAATTCATTCCTAATAGGGTGAACCCCCCAAAAGGTTAGTCATATGCTCTTAACTGGGCAACTCATTTACTATAGTAGTGAGCCTTATGGATATTGACCTCACAATGGTTTTTACCTTCTAACAAGGGTTTTTGTGTTAGCAAAATCATTGTGATATGTGTGAAGAATGTGTGTCCTAGTTTGATATTAGTTTTCAGTACATATTGGTACCAAGCATGTATCAATGTTTAAAGTTTTAAATTACCTATATGTACTGATTTACCATGAGCAAAGACATGCAAAGAAATGCAAAGCTATGAGAGTTCTAAATGAAGAAGAACAAGAAGATTTATGAGAGGAAGAAATTATCCTCACACTAGTAGATGTCATGAAGCTGAAAACAAAAGAGTTAATGGCATACCAAGAAAAGGTGAAAATAAAATAAATAAGAGATAAAAAGAAGAAGAGAAAAGTGTTGAGACAAGCAAGAAACATCTTAGAAAAGTTGGTACCTGAGGTTGAATACAACTTAGAAGATCCTACATCTGATCAATTGGGTACATTGGTCAAGGATATCTATGGTCAAAAGCCAAACTTACAAACCATGACAATGAATATAGTTGAAGAAAGTATGGAGAAGAAGTTGATAGAAAATTTGGTGGAAAGAGTTACTAAAATATGAGGAGAGTTGGAAGATTTGGTGAAGGAAATTAGAAACTCACTGATTGAAGCAAGGATCCTATTCACCAATATATCAAGTTATTCAAAGTTTGTAAGATATTTGGAAGAACATAAAGGTGAGGCACAAAAGGACCTTGAAGGTATAAGAATTCAACTTTATCCAATCTCAAGTCTTGTTACTACACTCAATGATGAAGTTAAGAATACCTTACACAAAATGAGACAAATACAAGTAGAACATGGCAATAGAATGATGAGTATGCTTGAATTTCAAGTACATTTATCCCTCATCTTAGAGTTTATGCATAATAATTTGAAGACAATAGAGGAACACTTCTCATTTCTAGATAAAAACTCATTTGATAATTTGGATGAGACAACAACTAGGATGAAATAACAAGTTATTGCATTAAGTCCCATAAAGAAGACATGGGAGAGATAAATAGAGTCAACAGAGATCAAATATAAGGTTATCTTTGGTAGGTTATAAACCAATTTCTACCTATTAGAGATTACACATTTGACATTTTTGTCAAAGGGGGAGAAGCTTAGAGAAAGATCAGATCAAAACTAGATCATGGGGAGAGGTTTTAAGATTAAAAAAAGCTAAAAAGAGGGAGGAGAAGAATTAGTAGATGAAGAATATGCACATAGAAAGAGAATTTTAGAGAGACAAGTTCAACACCAGTAGATTCGAGATAGAAATATGGTGAGTATGAACTCAAGGGATGTTCAAGCTCAATGATTTCAAGGGTATTTCTATTAATTCCAAAGGAGGAGATTGCTGGCATTGGGAGATTATCTAATTGGGAAGAATCAAGAGATTATCTTAAGGAGGAGATTGTTGGCAAGACCTATTGGAGATCGATACAAATTACATTGTTCATATTGATGGAAATATGTAGTATCCATAGTATCTATTGAATGTATTGGTTATAGCTAACTTAGTTCATCACAATGGGTTAAATGGTAAAGGAAGAGGTTGATCAAAAATGGAAGAATACTAGTAATTATTGGTGATCATATGAGTTGATTGGTGATTGTTGGCCATTTTTTCCCCCATTTAGCCCATCATTGATAACCGATCTGAGAGATCTTCAATGGGTTGGATTCTTTGATATGGGTTAACACACTTTTTGGTCGAGTTAACATCTCGTGTTAACTTGGGTTATTCATACATTGAGCTAGTTGAATTCCTTCATGTGTTGATCTAGTTTAGTCCCTTTATGGACTGAGTTGACCCATTTTTCCTTCATGTACTGAGTTGCGGGTTAACACTCATTTTCATGCCGGTTAACATTCTATGTTAGTCATTTTTTACTATTTTGAGAAGTGACTTTTCTTGCTTTCGTGAAATCACAAAATTGTATGTTTCCTTTTCAACCACATATTGGGGAATGTGTTGACAAATGAATGCCAAGTGGTGGGCCAGTTCCTTCAATGCATTTATACGCCATCAGATTAAGGATCATCTATGGTTGTTGCTAAGTCTCTATGCAAAGTTGCAAGGTAGTTATTTCACGTGACATAGTGAGAACTTGCTAAGTTGGCTCATTTTTCCTTCATATGTTGAGTTGCAGGTTAACACATGTTTTTGTGTCAGGTTAACATTTTGCATGAACCATTTCAACCAAACATTCAAGAAATGTGTCGACCAATTGTTGCATGTGACGTGGCAGATCCTTCTGATGCTAGGTTGTTTTAAATTAGATGGTGGTCATATTTTCACATTGCTTCCCTTTGCTCTTAAGAAGATATGATGGCCATTAGATCTTGGGGATTCTTTGGATATTTGTGAGTGCATCTCATTTATCTATCTAGCTAAGTGAAGATCTTGATCTATGGTTGTGTTTTATTCATTGATTGGGGATATTTTTTGCAGCATCTGAGCTATCTATTTCAACAAGAATATCTACATCAATGGTTCATGCATTTTTTGGGTAGATCAGATCTTTTCCACACAATCAATTCTATATTTTTACAATGGATTAACTTGCATGTTATCCCATCCCACATTTTCTTTGATAGTAGTGCAGATTGAATTGTTGTGGTCATGGTATGTTGCAAGGATTCATCTTTAATGTTGAACCAACATTTTGGGCCTTGTTCAATGGTGTTAATGCATCTCCATGCCTCATTAATTATTGTGATGATCATATATTTTGGATTTTATTTTCTTATAGCTATATGCATTGATTTTGGTTTCTTCCTACCACTATTACATCTGGAGTTGTTCCATGATTAGATTTCTTCCAGATTTGTAGAATTGTCCTCCAAAATCTTATATGGTAGTTGTTGAATTTGGTTTAGGGAAAAAAATATCTTAGTTATGCCTAATCTATTAAGGCATATTTTTTAAATTTTGAAACAGTTGAACCCTCTCTATTTCTATGGCATTTCTTTGACTTGCTACTATAAATCCCCTTTTCCTTTGAATTGTACAGAATTCTACCTTATCTCCTTCATCCATTGATGTATTGTGCAAGAACTATTTTCCTCTCATTGGTGTATTGTGGATAGCTGCAATCTTGCATGAATATATCTCTTTTTGGCCTATAAATGATAGATAAGTGAATTCTCTTCTTCCTTGCATCATTCATTTTGGTTTTTTGATTTGCAAGTTGATTGTTAGATTAAAACAAGTATGGATGTGTATATATTTTGGTGTTATGATGGTTCAATAGTGTATATATGGGCAGAGATTGGTTTGAACATTCTATTTTGGTGCATCACCTCCTTAGAACAGATTGCGTAGATTTTGTTTCTTGCATCTCCTTCTCCTCTTTTCCTCTCAAGAGTAGTTAGGTGCATTTGGATAGAAAAGGAAACTAGCCTTCTCTAGAGATTTGACCTCAAAGTGCAAGTCCCACACTTGGAGGTCATTTCCATGTTACTCAAGGTTGCTTGAGGGTCATACCTTAGGCAAGGGTGCAAACTTTTGTGACAATAGTGACTATAGTAGAAAGGTTGTACATGTTAAAGAGAATATACAACTAGTCACATGAAAAGTCAACATTAAGATGTAATCACATCGGAAACTGTGATACTATAAAGTGAAGGAAAAGGGATTTTTACATTAGTATGAGTTCGATTAGTATAAGGAAAATCTACAATGCTACATATGGAAAGCTAATATGTTTTAACCAGTTCAAGGGGTAGTCAAGTAAACCTAATTGAAGACTAACAAGATAAAGAGTAAATTGTAATAAGACTTTGAGATATGTGAGAGACTTAAGATAAATGAGAGAGAAGATTAAAGTTTGAATGGATGGTCAGGATTAAGAGGAAAAAGAATACAAGTAAATAAAAATGTTAGATAGTGGAATGAGTAACAAAAATTGAATGGGTGGTGTAAGAAGGAAAAGTTGGAAGAGAGTGAAGCTAGTGCAGAAGCAGAGTGATTGAGTAGTAGTGATTAAGACATTAAACGAAGAAGAGATCTATGTAGTGGTAGAAAATAAGAGATCTAATTAGATCTGATAGACAATGAGTGGCATGACTAGATTAGATATTTTGTTATTTCCTAATAGTCAAAATAGGTAAATGTTTGAATCATGTGAACTTTAACAATATCTAATTGTAAATCCCTTAGCTGGATAGACTCTTAAAAGAGATTTGTAAATCCTTTGGTGAGGAAAAACTTAACATATTTTTTTGTACTTATAAAAAGGTAAAAATTCATTCCTAATAGGGTGAACCCCCCAAAAGAGTATGTTGGTATCTATAACCACTATTGTCTATCAGTGTCAATCACATAGTCATTTACAAGGTAGAGTCTAACGGTCATCACTGCAACCAAGATAATCTACATAGGATGAGTCATGAACATAAGATAATATGTACCAAGTAATTTAATAGAAGTTGAGTAAGTATAGTCATAGAGAAATTTTCTATATGGACCGAGTTCATTCAATGACCAAGCAAGTCATCAATGACTGAGTAAAATTCCAAGTATATAAGTATCGAGTAATATAGTATCTACCAAGCATAGTATATGTTGAGTATCAGGAAGTTAATAAAGACCAAGAAACAACAACACCAAGTTCCAATAACAATTGAGGTTGGGCAATACAGAGTCTACATAAAAGCCAAGAATTGAAAAAAGTTTTAGGAAAAATGATTAGCAGGATGAATTGGAAGGATTAGTTAAGTTTGGAGAGTTTGTTATAGAATATTAACATGGCATGGATCACATATCCCCATGTGTATGTTCAATGATCATGATGAAGAGGCAAAATATGGAACTATCTAAAAGACTCTTCATGGTATCTTTATATAGCGATGATCTTAACCTAGATCAAATGTGGAAGTGATCATATGCATGCTTGTGAAGATTAGAGATAAGAAGATCATAAGTCATTCAAGGGTTCTATGATCATCTAATAGAATAAGTGACCTATTCATAAGTGGTGAAAGTGAAAGGGAAAGAAAAGAGTATCAAATTAGAGGAGAGGATCAGTTAGAAAAGATTAGACTTGAAATTAGCTTGTAGAGAAAACTAAGATTTAGGCACTGAGTCAATTTTAACAAACTTAAATTAGGGTAAATCTCTTAATAGAGGGGTCTTAAAAAATCTTTGTAAATATCCTAATCGAGTCCTTTTTGACAATTGGCTAATGGACATATGTAATTGTTGTCATTTATGGCAACACATTATGTACATTCTCACTGGAAACCTTAGAAATAAAGATTTTTAGCTTTTGGTACTCAGAAAATTATCTAAGTATGGAATTTGGTATACAACAGTGTATTATTTTGTTTATAACTTATTGTTGACATCATATTATGACTAGAAAAGTTAGATGGAGATAGTATACATGTTAATGATGATGGTATAACCTGAAAAATTAGTATGGACTATATAGAACAGAGATATTCATGTTTTGAGTGAAATAGGAAAACGAAATTGAAGGAAAGGATTATTTTGTCTACAAAATAATTACTTGTCCAATTAGGGCCAACATCCTAGATGTTTAGTCTAAGTTGGAAAAGTGTCTTATGGTCTTAGCCAACCTAGTAGAAATTTGTGTAAAGGCATGGTATTTATGCAAAGGACATCTTGCAAATTCAAGTGTGTTATCAATAAGGGAAAGTTATGATGTTAGAAATTGTATGCAAACTTTTGTGAAAGTGATATATGACAATTTTGTGAAGCTATTGAACTGAGAAAGATTCTATATTCCAAAAATCTAATTACTTATTTGGGTGTTGAGCTCTTTTTTTTATTGGAAGTGCATATTTGGTGAATGGGCTCTTCTTGTATACATTGTACTACAACTCCTAACAGGGTTGGCACAACTCCTAATAGGGATTCAAAGTCTTCTAATAGGGACTCTCTATACTAAATTTTCTCATTGACTCCTAATAGGGTCCATCCTCTAACAAGGAACTTATATATCAGTATATTATCTAGTGGGTATCATCCCCACTAGGGTTTTCCCTTGGCCAAGGTTTCCCTAGTTAACAAAATATGGTGTTATGAGTTATCTTTGTGCATGGTTACCATTACTGTTCAGAATAACTTTATTACCTTTTTATGTATGGTTTGAAGTAAAGAATAATATCTAGTTGGCAGTTAAAGTTTATAGAATACTGATTCACCGCCCCCCCCCCCCCTCCCACCCCAGTAATTCCTATTTCTAATAATTGGTATCAGAGCCTAGTTACTTTGAAGAGGCTTAACAACTTGAGTAAGATCCCTATGGATATGGAATAGTTGATGAAGAACCTTGAAGAGACACTTGAACAAATTGATCTCCTTACTGAAGAAAGAGATAAGTTTAAAGATAGATATGAAGACTCCAAAGTATGTATAGGACAATTAAAGGAAAAGATTGAGCATCTCAAATCCAAGCCTGAATCTACTGAATCTAAAACTAGTGATGATGATTATTTGAAGTTGAAGACAAAATATAAGATTTTGAAGGATGAATTGAAGATTACGAATCTAAAGTTGACCTTGAGAAACGATCCTAGAAAATTTGAGTCTGATTTGAAGATAGAAAATCAAGATCTAAGAGAAAGTATAGCAAAGAAGACATATGAATTTGAAACATTGAAAGAAGATCATGAAGAACTTCATAAATACAATACTATTATGAAAGATGAATTAACTCAGTGCAAGAAACAACTTGAGAAGCTTTATTCTAGCAAAGAAAATTTTGATGATTTAATGTCAATATATAGACCTAGTTATGATAAGATTAGTCTTGGTTTATCTATTTAACGTTTCTGTAAAGAAATCGAAGAATAGATTAGATCAAAAAGAAAAAGGTAAACCTGATGATAAGATTGAATCTAGTAAATCTTTTGATAAACCTAAAGAAGTTGGACAAGACAAGGAAGTTGAAATATTGGACAAACCAAATCAAGTGGAATTTCCTAAGGAAACTAGATATGAATTTAGAGGTAAGTGTTTTTCATGTAATGAAATAGGTCATATGAAAAGAGATTGCACAAACAAGTCATTTAATCATGTTAAGGATTTTTATTTTCATAATTTTCATGATATGGGTCATAAAGAAATTAATTTTAGGAAACCTAAATATGATAATGATAGAAGGAATAGTAGAATGTCTAGAAATACTAGCCCTATAGATAGAAGAAGATCTAATGAAAGAACATTGAGAGAAGGAATACCTTATGAAGATAGAAGACAGATCATGTGTTATAAGTGTAACAACTTTGGACACATAGCTCAGAATTGTCATGCACCTAATGATCAGCAGAATCCTAGAAGAAGAACACCAATATGTTAGTTATGTAACAAATTTAGACATACAACAAAGTATTGTAGAATGGAAAAAACCTTTAGAGATAAAAGGAACAATAGAAGAAACTTCAAAAATAAAAGGAATAATGGAAGAAATGTCATAAATGATAGAAGGAATGATGAGAGGAACTCTAAAACTAACAAAGACAATGAGGAACAAAGAAATGTAATCAGTAAACTTCATGAAGAACTCAATGAGGCATTCATAAAAAGATTAGACATCTCTAAAGAAATGCTAGAAGATGACGAAACAGGGAGATCAAAGTCAATTGTCGAGTTTGATTCAATTAAGTTGAATTAAGCTTGTCCACAACACCAAAATTAGTAACTTCACTCAGAGATTGAGGTATGGGTAGAAAAGTTGGGGAAAGGTGTATCAAGATAAGTTTAGATGATACCTAAGCTAGTTTATAATTTGGAGCTTATCTAAACAAGTTATGAAGGAATTAAGAGTTGTTGTTATTACATAAAAAGTTAATTCCATAGAAGATGATGAAAAATATGTTTTTATTGAGAATTTTTGTGAAGTAAAGTTTAGTGGAGCTTTGTCATGATAAAAGATAGCTATGAAAAACTTCAAGTAGCATTTGAAGATCAAATAGAAGATCTTGAGCAGTTGTTTAATTACAAAATGTAATTGACATATTTTTCATGTTTTCAAAGTATGCAATTAATGGAAGTTCCATTTGATGGAATAAATGGAGTATAGACTTGATTTTCACTTCATTACAAATATATCCAAAGTAGAAAGCACTTAGAAGCAACTTGTCAAGGAAATATCAAAGAAAACCCTATTTCCAAAAAGAGGTATTTTATCATTTTTTCACAGAATGTATTTTGATAAAATTTTATATTTGATAGAATCATAGATATGTCAATAGTGCAAAATGTTGAGAATGAGGGCAGACCTAAGTTGAAGATTGTTTCCATGAAACCCGTATAAGGAAACCCTAGTTTAGCATTATCCATTACTTTGAACAATGTAGTATATTTAGAAGATGTGGGAAGTTATCTTAAAAATAATTTTGAATCTATTGGGAGTGAATACATGGACAAGGATATGGAATTAGTTTTCAATCATGATATGACTATGAAGCCTAGATTTGAACACTTGAAGAAACTAGACCTATTCAAATATCTACTATGAACTGGACATAGATCAGTGGACACAAATCATATTAAGTAGAATACATGATGGGAAACTATGGATGCAAAATAGTGTAGTTGATATCTCTATCAACCTTATTCATGAGGCAGCTAGTCTTAGCAAACAAGGTAGTGTACTTATATGTGAGAAAATGTTTAAGAAGAAAGTTGAGAGTTATACCAAAATAGTGTATAATGGAAAGGCCATGGTGGTTAGCATCATTAAGCAAAATGATGTAAAATTCTTGAGTAGAATTATTGCCCACTTTGTATGTACAAGTTCAAAGATTGATGAATTGTCAGCCAAATTAATCTATGTAGCCTATAAGATATGTATTCAAAAGAAACAAGTAAACCTTAGTGAAATTATGAGAATGCAACTACTTGAGAACCTTGAAAAGATAAAGAGGACTAAGATTGGTGTGTTTAGATTTTAGTCACTGATCAATCACATATTCTTTCATGTACTTAAAAGATTTTCATATTTATCAGTCATAGAGATAATGAGTAGTGATAGATGTATAATGGAGAAAATCATAGAAGTATTAGAAGACATCCTGCAGATAAGATGTTGGATAGTCAAAACCTGATAATGAAGACATTTTAGAATGAAATTAGGTAGAGATTTAGAATTACACTTGCGATTGTAAATAGATTCAAAGATGACTTTTGTATTATGGTTGATATAGTTTTTACCTCTATTCAAGCAATAGAACCTCGAGAAATATTTCTTGATCCCTTAGGCTATGAATTGAGTGATGATATAGTAGTTTGATATATTGATTTATTGTTGAAATTAGAGAAGGATAAAGTAGAATACAGATTTGGAACTTATGATGAGATTACCTAGTCAACTCATCAGGCATCCTTGGAGAAGGCTTCTCACAAGAAGATAGAATCAATTAAAAAGAAAGCTTTATCAGAGGCTCATATGACTCAGAGTGAGGCTGAGGCAATCAGGAAAACCATCAAGAAAGGTATATTGAATGTACAACTCTTGTCAATATATGTTACAAAGATATCTTTGGAAAAAAGAATTCTATATGTAGCAGTGTTAGATGTTCAACCAATTGAGCTGAAGAGAAAATCTTAGAGATTAGTGGAAGTAGTGTAATGCCCTGCCTAGAGATCCTTGGAACAAGGATTCTATACAAGCCAAGATATTTATTTTTTACAAGTATGAATGCATAAGACAACATCATATAGGGATCACAATGATCGCAACGAAAGACTTCTCCATAATCCTGGCAACAAACAAATCTCTGAATGCCACCCCCAATCTGACACAAGCAAAAAAAAGCCAACAAAAGCCATGCAAATGATGAGGACTCAAAGAAATGGCCACTCATAAACAAAACACCAAGCTGGGGAAAATGCATAATCCTAAAATTTGGCTAAGCCTAAAATCCTAAAGCCCTGAAAATTGGCTAAGTCTGGATTTTTGAAGCCCTGAAATTTCCTAGAATATTTATCTTATCTCGGAGAGGTATGAAACCTATCTCAAAAGATTTGTCGCATATATTAAAATATATCTTAAGTATAAGTAATTAAATTATACTTAAATGATATTATTTAAACCCCAGAAAGACTATTTTAAACTGGAAAGGTGCAAAATCCAAAAGGTTGTTCAAAACCAACTTTTAAAACTTCTTCAGCCAAGCCTAACTACCCCTTGTTTCTCACGTGAGAAAGTGCATTGTTCTCAAATTTTGCACGAGATCTTGCATCACTTCACGTGAGAAAGTGCATGGCTTCATGTGAAGATTTACTACACACTGCATGGGGATTCGCATTCTCGCACGATGAAATGCATTCTCGCATGAAGAACTACATTCTTGCACAAGGAAGTACATTCTTGCATGAGGAATTGCCTTTCCACACAAGAAGACACATCGGTGCGAAAACAAATCAAGAATAAAAAGAATAAAAACAAGAAAACCTCCACACTAGGGAGTATCGGATCCACTTACATTGAGGAATGAACACTTGAGTGCATAAACAACAAGGAAAGAGGAACATCTATCCACCCAAACCAAAGTAGTAAGAACATACTAAAAGAAACATTGCGGTGAATAGAAGCAACATCACAATGTACAGAAATACATCTCAATAACTAAACAACCAAACTATGTATGTGGTTCCTCCCAACCATCAATAACATCATAAGACTGTCATGAGTCCTAGTCATCCCCCATGCGTAACATCCCAAGCCATTGATCTGATCATCAATACTATTGTAATAGGGATGTCACTACTAAACATGCTACCAACATAAGCATAAGGAAATCTAACATGCTAGTAGTAAAGCATCAAATAATCCTACAAGTAGATAACATCACCTATTATGTGCTGAACATCATAATAAGGAAATCTAACATACTAAACCAATAAACAATAGATACTCTAATATAGCAATACACATCATCTAGGCATATGCTAAACATCATAATATTGGAATGTGTCAAATAAACTAACATCATCTAAACATGATATCCAAGCATTCCAATTTAAGCATAAATCACAAGAAACTATACTCTAGAACCTGAAGCATCAAGTGAAAACATTCAACAACAATCACACTAGGACAAGACCATCTCTGTACACCGGTCCCTAGTAGTGGTGAAGGTAGCTATGCCTCCCAACCATGTGGCACCTATAGGTCCACACTCGTCATGCTGATGGAGATAAAGATCCAACCACAAACACACATAAAACACAATATCCATGGCTAACACTCACGCTAGAAAATATGATGGATGTAACCAAGAACCTAAGACAATGCAAGGAGTAAAGGTCCTAGTCAAACACTCAATAGGCTGCTAAGTAGGGGCTGACATCATGGAGAGTCACTTGGCATTGACAAGCCTAAGCTTGGATCGTGTGGATACAGTACCCCTCAACGGAGAATGGCTTGGCACAACATTTTATTATCTTAAATTTTATTACCATTCACACATTTTCTTTAGTTATCACTTAATCAAAGCTCCTCTTAGCCATACTTGTGGCATTTGTAGACACCTAAACTTGATTATACCACTTTGGTAATCCTATTTAGCTATCTCTAAAGGCATCATTAATTAAATTCCTATTTAATTAACCTTTTTCATCCCCTACCTGATTAATCTTATTTAATCATCTATAGTCCTAATTGATAAATCAAATAACCCATCATTTATCAATTAAATCCTATTCTCCTATCTAATTCCAAATCCCAAATTTATTAAAATCACTTTAATAAATAAAACCCTCAAATCTAATAACCCCTTAAGCCTATCCTAAATCCTCCATTTAGCTTAATCCACCCCATCCACCCATACTAACTAAGCTTAGCCACTAACTCACTCACCCTCAACAATACCATCCACTTGCACATCTCTAACATCCCTAAACTAATCCTAAACCAAGCCTAACCCATCCCCTAATCATTTGCACATTCCTAAGAAAGCTTAAGACTTTCCTAAACCAAGCCAAAGTCTCCCCTCAAAATATCCCAACCACCAAGCCATGAATGCTCTTACAAATCCATGAATGAATCTTACAAGCCCATTCATCGCTCTTACAAAGCACTTATGAGGAGTCTTTATGAGGACCTTATCCCTTGAGCCTCCCTTGTTGACTCATCCTTGCCCTTTCCTCCATCCACTCACCCTGTGACATGTCTCACTCTCTGATTGGCTATAAGGAAGCACAATCCATGTGCTCTCCTCTCATACAATTTGAGCCCTCCATGAGCTTTTTTTCATCCTTGCATCTTACCCCTCCATCCCTCAAGCCCTTACCCTATAAATTGGATCCCCTCCCAAGCCATTTTATCACAATCCTTAAGCTAAAGTTACCATGTCAGTTTGAGAAGCTAAATCCATACTTTTACATATAGCCACACCAAAAATCCCAAATCTATCTCCATTGAAGCATAGAGAAAATTTGAGCATACATCCTAAATCTATCAAATATACACATCCCTAAACAAGCAAGACCTCATTGAGAGAACCTCTTAATGGTTCATATTCTCAATTGAGGGCTTGTCTTTGTCTAGCATATATGTTATGCTTTTTAATTTTGTAAATGCTTTCATTTCATGTAATTTGGTGTTTCTACCATAATTATTTAGTGTACACATTTTGACACACCTAGTGGGACCCCACAAGGGTCATTTTAATCTTGTTTAATGCTATTTTCACATGTTTTTTCATGTTTTGGCTAACCATGGAAACTAACATTAATGGCAATATCTTTTGTTTGTGTTGCTTTCTGATTTTGCTTGCAGGGTTACATTGAACACCTCAAGAACGTGCTCCCAACCCTATTCTCAATTTTTGAGAAGTGAACGGTCAAAATACAAAACATTTTACATCCTCGCAACCCTAGGAACTCGATGCCGTAGCCCTGAGAATGCACCATCAGACTGGCAGGGACGCGATCCTGCAGCCCCGGGAACAAAGAAAGACCAATGGGAACACCAAAAAACTAGTTCCAATCAACTTTCATGTATCCATAAACCCAAGCAACGAACCCACCGGCCAACCTTTCAGTGGGAACATGCCCCAGAACAGCGGGATCATCATTCCCACTAGCGGGAATGCTGACTTTTCCTTATCTTAACTTCTCAAATTTGTAATAAAACTTTATCTGCAGGATCATCGTTCTCGCTTGCAGGAATGTTGTAAGGCCTTAAATTTGTGGGATCGCTTTGTCAAAAAGAGCTCTCGAGTTTTTGGCTTGTGGTTTTAATTTCTTTTTTTTAATAGTTTTTCTTGGCATTCCTGTGCTTGGGTATACCTGTGGGAACACATCCCTGTGAAAGAAAACTCTAGCAGGATTGCAAACCCACTTGCAAGAACGCTACCCTCATGGGAACGCTACTTCTCACATTTTCTCTGCGAGAATGTTGTCTAAGTCTAGTCATTGTCATTGTCTTTGTGCTTATCTTGCATGGTTAAATCTTAGGAAATGAACATGTATGCATAATCACAAATGAAACACACATCTCAATTTTGGGCTTAAAATGAACAATGTTTTCTTTTAATCTATTGGAATTTATGTTCACTCAAATCCACATTTTAGAAAATTTCTAAGATATAAAAATGAATCAAGACACTCTGAGTGAATTTGTTGTTGGACTCACCCTTTTTAATCACCCATCATTCTAACCATTAGTTGCAATATCAGTGCCATATATGGGGATGGGTCTACCTAAGAGGGTGTTAAGTGCTCCACAAAAATCAAACTCCACTCACTTGGGTTTTTATTGGTTTTTCTAAGATAGAAAATTTCTTGAATGCACATTAGTCTCGCTAACACTTTATTTGGGCATAAAAATTGAACAAATCTTGATGTGGAGGGCCTTCGGGTGTACACTTGAAATTGAGCTTTACACACATCTTTTTTTTGGCCTTAAAATAAACAAACACCAACTCTTGAATGCTTTAAAGAAAATTAATCGATACTTGACGTAAAGGGCCTCCGGACATGTGGGTTTATTTTCTTGTTGACCCTAACTCTCCTTTGTGTATTCATTCTTCAATCACTTCTCTTTTGTTGGTGCATTTCAAATTGGAATTGAACCTTTGCATCTTTATCACATGTGTTTTAAAAAATTCTAGATCAAAAAACTTAAGCGTTAGTTGGAAAAGAACTCTATCTTTTAGCCCAAGATCATCCAAGTCTTCTCTCCCCTTGTCATCTTTCAAGGCCATCTTGGGTGCATAAGATTAGGATCCAAAATCTTGTTTAAGTTTTAGGAGGCCTGCTTGGGGATTTCATCACCCCTTGGGATGACCTCAACTCCAACATTCTAACAGAGTATAAAGATCGGGAGGTGAATCCAAAGACACCTCTCTTGGGATCAAGATTTTGTCACTCAAGCTAAGCCTCAAGGAACTTTATACCCTTGAGAAGTGAAAGAGGAGAAGTGGGTTACTGATCCTCTCGATTGTGTGACATCCTTTTGGTTTCATCTATAGATTTGGGCCTCACATACCTTGCATATATTAAGGACTCCTCAGATAAACCAACTGTCAGCTTTCTAGCCAACCATCTAGGATGTTTGTGTGCTTGATGTGATTGCTCAAAATATTTGTAAAACATACACACTCCTTGGTGCAAGTATCACATCCTAGAGATCAAAACTTCTATCTAGTTGTTCTTATCTATTGCTTGATCTTTTACTTGTTGAATGAATGTTTGCCAAACTTGGTCAATTCTAGCATAGGACATACTTAGCATAGTCACTGCCTCCAAAAACCCCACGCTTGTGATTTTAATCCTTGGAAATTTCTCATGTCAAGCCATCCCAAGACTAAGTTTAAGAAGGCTAAGCTTCCTCAAATACCAGCCTATAGGGAAATTGAAGTAGAGCATAAGAATCATACCCCTAACCCTAGGATTGCCAAATTGGATCAAATTGAGAAGGATAGAGCTGAAGTAGCATTGCAAACTGAATGGGACTATAAAATCCAAAACCTAACCCTTCGACGTGGTGTTAATATGAGCCTTATCGACAACTCTACTGTTACTCATTCTGATTAGGTCCTTCCTTTTTCTGCACACTCTTACACACTTATAGGTTCAGTCTCTCATCTAGGAATTACACTATCCCATTCAAGCATTTGAAGTTAGATCATCTCCTCTCATCTTAGGTTGTTGAAGAAGAACCCTCCACTTGCATTATTAAAATCTTAGTGTTATTTCCTTACTCACTTAGAAACATTTTTGCATCACATCTCTCATCATCCTGAGTACCCTTGAAACACAACACTTTTCTAGGAATAGGTTGTTTTTGGTGTCCCACATCACCTTGATCTAAAGGTTAGGGTCACACTTATTTGCATCACCATCACATTTCCCACATTCAAATTTTAGGAAAACACAAGCACCATATCCTTTAGACACCCTTAGTATCATCCCTCATTGCATTTGAATCCTTAGGAAATGCATCCTTTCATGCCACCCACCACACGCTTTGGTAGGCACACACGAAAAAAGGAAATGGATCCTAGTCATAGTGGTAACACATCTCGAGTGCAGCCATACTCTATAGTATCCATGGCACCATTAGACCCACCACTGCAAATCCCAGAGGAACCAAGACCATCCATATATATTGAGGCTTTCATGAACCAACCTGGTCATGCTACTATCATAAATGCCATCATAGATCGCAACAAGGAAACCATCATGGAAAATTTCTTATAGGACAATGTTGGTGTCTTTGAGTTTGGACGTCCACCACCCATCAACATAAGAGATCCTACTCACCCATTGTTTGGATTGCAACCACCTCAGGTGGAACCAGTAGACCCGAATATCCCCTTGACCCAGGTGCTGGTTCCCACTCCAAAGAACACTCATCCCATTCTCACTCAACCATTGGTGCATACTACATCCCAACCAACCTCAAGTTTACCATTTGCATTAGTTTCCACCACTCATTTTTACGCGCCACCAAATCCTCCATTTGCATCTAGCAGCGCTACCTTTTTTCTTCCACCCCATATCACATCTAGTCCATTTGTTACTCAAATACCACCATTAGGGTCCAATACCTCATCTTCCATCCCACCAAACATCACTATCAACACCTTCGTAACTAGCCAAAGCTCTTCAGCCACTTTTCCTTTGGGATCATGGAATATTACTACGACACAGGCACCTATCATTAGTCTTCCCCCTAGCACTGCAGTCATGTTCACACCACCGAAACTGCCATCTACTGCTTCACATAGCTATTCACTTCCACCCCTCACCAACTATTTCTCCATGCCACCTCTAGGCAATAGCCCAAATCCACTGCCACTGTAGTTCCCTACAGTAAACACTTTGCTGCAAACTAACTACCTTTTGCCTACTTCAAATCAGTTCTACTCTTAAGAAAGCACACAACCCACATATATTGGGCATGGTATGTATTCCCAGAGCATAACACAAGCATTATCTGCATTACCACCATTTCAGCCACAATCTTCATGTCAGCAATATGCCCAAGCACCCACATAGAACTACCTCATAGGGCAGCCACCTCATAGTTATCTATCATAGCAACCTTAGCAGATGCAATAGTATTCACAACCCACACTCTAGCAAACCATAGCATCCACTCTTCTAGTTATGCAAACCATTTTTCCATAGAAGCCATATGGTGATCAGAGTTCTCCATATCACACTTCAGATTCTAGCACATATCCTACACCGGGGGCACTTGGATCAGGGGCACCCGCCCCTCCCCCTATAAATTCTGAATGGGAAGAGATGAAGAATGCTCGCAAAGCCCTAAAGGATGGGACAAACATCAAAAGTTTCAAATTTTAAAATGATTTCCCATACCCTTTTGATAAGACTATCACCTTGACTCAATTTCCTAAATATTTCGAGATCCCCAAGTTTGACAAATTTAGGGGGAAGAGTGATCTAGTCACACATGTTAAGGAATTCTATATGCATTGTTAGGAGGTAGCTTATAATGATGTGTTCCTCATGTGGCTCTTTCCCAAGAGCTTAGTAGGACCAGCCTTAGAATGGTTCTGTCGTATCCCTCAAGGTACTATTAAAACTTTTGAAAAAATTTCTAAGGCCTTTGTTGCTCAGTATACCCATCTCGTTGAAACTGAATTATCTATAGTGGACCTCATCCACACTAAACAAAAGGGAGGAGAAAGTCTTACAAAGTACTTGCAATGCTGGCAGATCCTCACAACAAGGATCTCTTGCACCATCCTTGAGCCCCATCTTGTCAAGATTTTCATAAACAATGCACACCCTAGCCTCGCTCATCATATGGTTATGAACTATTTGCATACATACAATGACATCAAAGAAAAAGGAATGGGCCTCAAACAAGGCCAAATTAAGAATGGTGTCATCAAATTGTACAAAGAAAACACCCAGGACCGTGGGTCGAGCAATGACAAAACCTGATATTGGAACAAAAAAAAAATACAGTGATAGATGGTGCCACTGACACTTGACAGGTCCATATTGTTGGGGCGACTACCAATGTTCTGACCACATTTTTCCAACAACAAACTTATCAACAGCAACCTCCTGTGTATCACCAACCACCCATGCAAACTCATCAACAAATACTTGTTCCTCATAATCAAACTAATGCTATCACACTAGCAACAGGTAGTAAACCCCATGTTCAAAGGCAACCATGAACATACACCCCATTGGGGAAACCCCTTGATACAATCTTTAAAAAATTGGCCAAAGATAACCTTGTTCGATATCCACAAATGCAACCCTTCGAACCCAATCAGTCTAGAGCATCATGGTACAAAGATAAAAAATATTGCAAATTCCATCATGTCAAAGGGCACACTACCCTTAAATGCATGCAGCTTAAGGATTATGTACAGGATCTCATTGACCAAAAAGAGATCACAGTGGGGGCACAACCCTCACCTAATGCAGGATTAATGATGTATCAAAATGCTTTCCCTCCTCATAACAAAAACCTAGGAAAGGCACCTACAAACCCTCCTATTAACAAACCTAACAATGCTCTGGGTAAACAAGTGACAACTGAGACACGTCTCAGAATTATACCTCAGCATACTTAGACTATAGTAGCTTAATTGGTTGCATATCCCAAGTTGAAACATCAGTCAATGTCATCAATATCAAAGGCCCAGACACTTAGTGTGCAGTTGCTACTCATCAAACATGACTCAATATAGTTGGTCCACCTATATCCACACAAATTAGACCACTATCAGCACAACCACCTCCATCTTGAGCACCTCCATCAGAATCACCTTCACTAGGGCCATAGTATAACATTTTGGAACACCTTGGAAACACGTCGGTCCAGATCTCCATCTTGGATCTCTTACGAACAAGCCCACTTTATCAAGAGATCCTTGACAACACTCTACGTGATTCTCACATCCCCTTTGACATAAAGGCCACTAAGTTTTGCAACTTGGTTGGCCATCTTTCAACCTCCTGTGCCTTATCTTTCAAAACCACTGATATCCCAATAGTTGAACCTGATCACATCCTTCCACTTTGCATTGTTGTTATGGTTTCTGACTTTGTAATTAAATGTGTCCTGATAGATAATGGATTGGATCTAAACCTATGTACTCTAAAATTCATCAAGCAAGCAGGGTATACTAAAGCAAATATCATCAATTAGGTGATCACTATCAAGGCATATGACAATTTGGAGCGTACTACTGAAGGAACCATCTTGTTCCCTATCAGAGTTAGACCAGCCACTCAAGAAACCCTTTGTCATGTAGTTGATCTTAATCTTCCATATAACATCCTCTTTGGTCATCCATGGATTCATGCCATGAAGGCCATTCTGTCCACCTATCATCAGTGCATCAAATTTCTGCATAATGACACTGAGATAACCATCCATGCAGATCTTGAACCCTTTGCTTATTCCAATGCAGTTGAAGCTTCATACACCAATCACTGTCCTGGGATCGAAATTGGCACCACCATGGCTAGCTCCTCTAGCACCTACCACAATTTGGACACTATTTTAGCCTCCACTCTCTCCACAATTAAGATCAACTACCAAGGTTGTGGCGAGTATAGCCTCACAGATTCTTTTGCTATTAGCGCTCTACCACTTGACCCACATACTCAAGGACACCCAATACATCAAGGGCCTATACCAAAAAATACCTCTCAACTTCACCAGTTGGACCCTACCACATTTTTCACCAAAGGTATCCTTGATGGAGCATAAAATACACCAGACATTAACACATGGCTATACAAAGAGCCACCTCCTAAAAGTGAAGCACTTCTTGAACACTTTAAATAGAAACATCCCTAGTCACATCGCCTGGCCATGGAATAATGGGATTATCAAGGAGGTGGTTTAGGTTTCCAGGAATTAGGTATGAGAACACCTATAGAAGCACACCAAGGGCAAAAAACCAAAGGCTTGGGCTATGGACTCCCCACAACTAGGGGCGCTACAACGGAAGGTCGCACCTTTAGGAACATCCAAAACACTCTTGTTGAAGTTGAAGACATCCCCGAGAAAGTTGAAAAGAAAGCTTACAATGATATTTTCCTTGACAAAATAATCCTCGGAGCCTCAGTGCTCTACCAATTATCCCTAAATCTCATAGACCTCCCCCTCGCTCACCTCGAACTCATAGATTGGGACCAAGTGTCATTCATGTTGATGAGTTCTCTACTGAGCACATGCTCTTTAAATTCATGGGGGCATAAACACCACATAAACGGTCACCTCCACCATTGGCATATGTCTACAAGCTAGATCCTACAGGTTACTTCGGGGAGGAGGAAATCTCTAGTCACAAAAATAAAATTCCAAAAGAAACAAAAAAGAAAAAGGATAAAAGAAAAACATCCCATGGTGAAAACTCCTCTGGAGTGCCATGAGGTGACTCAAAAAATGAAATAAGAATAAAGGATGTATCCAATGGTGAAAACCTCTCAGAGGTACCTGAGGATGGAGATTTCATCCTCCCCCCATAGGAGCATTGACCTCCTATATCTTCAGTTTTCACAAAAGAAACTTGGCCTCTAAATATCAATCTGATAGAAATACCACATATCACATACATCGTAGCCTCTTTACCACCTGAACAAGTAGAGCTTCTTCTTGAAGTTTTTCGTGAAAATATAGGCCACTTTGCATGGTCATATCAGGATATGCTAGCCCTAAACTAGTTGTACACCATCTGGCAGTAGATCCAGGAGCCAAGCTCGTCAAGCAGAAACTTTAAAAAATGCACCCCAAGGTGGCTTTATTAGTCAAAGCAGAGCTAGAGAAGTTGTTAGAGGCCAAAATCATTTGACCAATAGATTATTCTAAATGGATTTCCAATATGGTACCTATTACCAAGCCCTCTCGTGATATCAGAATTTTCACCAATTTTTGAGATCTTAATAAAGCTTGTCCGAAGGATGACTTTCCATTGCCAAATATCGACATGATTGTGGATCTCACCACAGGTCATGAACTCTTGTCACTAATGGATGGTTTCTCTGGATATAATCAGATTCATATAGTAGAAGAAGATCAGCATAAGATAGTATTTACTACACCTTCGGGCACATTTTGCTACAATATGATGCCATTTGGGTTAAAGAATGTCGAGACAACCTATCAGCACGCAATGATGGTCATCTTCCATGACCTAATCCATAAGATACTTGAGGATTACGTGGATGATATTCTAGTCAAATCTCTCAATACTTTGGATCACTTATCTCACCTTGAGGAAGTGTTCAACTGACTGGCAGAATATCATCTCATGCTAAATCCTAAGAAGTGTGCCTTCAGTGTTACCTCGAGAAAGCTCCTAGGCTTCATTGTGTCACAGTGTGGTATTGAGATTGACCCTAAGAAGGTCAAAGCCATCATGGATATGGCTCCTTCTAAGACACTCAAGAACCTTCATTCTTTGCAAGGAAAACTCCAATTAGTCTGGTGGTTCATTTCTCAGCTTGCTGATAAATGTCAACCTTTCACTCACTTGCTTAAGAAAGATCAAAATTTCAAATGGGACCTAGCTTGCTAGCACAATTTTGAGCTCATTAAGCAATACTTAGCTAATCCACCTATTTTGGTTCCTCCAATTGCAGGGTGCCCACTCATATTATACATCATAGCTACTCCTACCGCATTAGGTGCTCTGCTAGCACAACTTGACGATGTGGGAAAGGAACAAGCTATTTATTACATCAGCCGAACATTAGTGGGCTATGAGCTCAACTACACGCTAATGGAGAAGGCATGCTTAGCAGTAGTGTTTTCCACCCATAAACTACATCACTACATGTTGAGTCATACTATACAATTGATATCAAAGATTGATCCATTGAAATATATGCTCTCTCGTACAGTACTCACCAGACGCCTGGCAAAATGGGTTATGCTTCTCAATGAGTTTGACATTCAATATGTTGACAAAAAGTTTTTCAAAGGCCAGGCTATTGTAGATCACTTGGCTGATGCCCCCTTAGTTGCAGATCACCCACTCATCATGGAATTTTTGGATGAATACCTTTGTTTGATAGAAAAACAATCACTCTGGAAGCTATATTTTGATGGCTCCTATACATCTCATGGGTCCAATGCAGGCATACTCTTGGTTACAACTCAAGGCGATTATATCCCTAAGTCTTTCAAGCTACAATTCTGGTGTACCAATAACATTGCAGAGTATGAGGCCTTTGTTGTAGGACTAAAAATTGCCATTGAATGGAATATCAAACAAGCTTTGAATGAATATCAAACCAAGGATGACAAGTTACTACCTTACAAAGATCTAGTTGGTCAACTAAAGGAACATTTCACTCAGATCCAGTTTATACAGATACCTAGACTCTAGAATAAGGTAGCTAATGCTATCGCTACTATTGGTTCTCTCTTGGAAATACCACACAAAGTTACGCAATATGAATTCTTGGTTGAATAGCTGCACAAACCCGCATATGAGAATGATGAATCAACACGGGTCTACATCTTGGTTGGTCCCCAATCTCCATGGTACCAAAAAATTCATGATTACCTACTAAATGGTATCATATCTCCTCACCTCACATGAACCCAATGCCAAAAGCTTATTCACAAATCTTATTGTTACACTATCATCACCCAAACCCTATATCATTGTGGTTATCATGATACTCTCTCTTGATGTTTAGATCAAAATGAGGTTGTGATGGCTCTCAAAGAGGTACACATTGGACTTTGTGGTGCTCACACAAGCGAGATGGTGCTAGCAAAGCAGATCCTTCGAGCTGGATATTATTGGCCTACTCTGGAGCAGGATGCATGTGAATTTGTGAAATGATGTTTACCTTGTCAACAACATGCTAATTTAATCCAAGCTCCAGCATAGTACTTGCAACCCATTGCACCACCATGGCCTTTTGCTTGCTGGGGATTTGATCTTGTTGGTCTCATTGCACCACTTTCTTCAGAAGGGCACAAGTGGATAATCACCGTCACTAATTATTTCACTAAGTGGCTCGAAGGAGTTCCCCTTATTACGACCATGGGAGTTTAGGTGTTCAAGTTTATATTGTATCATATCATATGTCACTTTGGTATCCCAGCTACCATTTTCATAGACCGTGGAGGTAATTTTGAAAACTTAAATATGGAAGAATTGTGCACTTCCCTCTGCATCCACCACCGCTTCTCAAGCCCATATTTCTCACAAGGTAATGGTTAGGCTAAGGCAACTAATAAAACCCTCCTCAAAATCCTCAAGAAAGTTGTCAATGACTTTGGCCGTGATTGGCATTTGCAAATTAATCTTTCCCTATGGGCATACGACACTTCATTTCATACAGCCACTGACACAACTCCATACCCCTTGGTCTATGGTGTTGAAGCAGTCCTGCCTATTGAGGTTGAACTCCCATCACTTTGCATTTCTCTCCGAGGATAGATATCTGATGAAGAATATAGAGTGGCTTGACTTACTCAACTTGATCTACTTGATGAAAGAAGGCAATAGGCCTACGGCCATCTCATGGTCTATCAAAGTTGCCTCAAGCGCAATTTCAATAGGAAAGTCCATTTGTGTAGGTTTTAGGAAGGTGACATGGTCCTTAAAGAGAATATGAAAGTTCAAGCTAACTGAGAAAAGAAAGGTAAGTTTGAGCCCAACTGGCTTGCTCCTTATGTGGTCATGACATCTTTTGGCTCAGAAGCTTATTAGCTATCTACCCTTGAGGGTGAAGTCCTAAATGATCCTACCAACATTATTCACCTCAAGAAATTCTATGCCTAAGGACAAAATTTGCAAATCAAAGATAGAAAAAAAGTACAAAATAAAAATAAAGTGTCCAATGGTGAAAACTTGGCAATTCAAGCACCTTAGATAGGTCCCTGGTGAAACCTAGCAAATAGGCACCAGGTGTACTATAGCTTTTCCATTATCTATCACTGACACACACCCCTTTATCTCCCCTCCATATTTTATCACTCCCCCCCCCCCCCCCCCCCCACTTTTTTTCTAAGGTGTTCCTTATTTTTATTCACCACACTTTGCCACATCATCCTCTAGCACTTGGCACTATGCAACATCCCACCTCATTCCTGTATTATAGCATCCAATGTATCATGCTCAATGTATCCTACCATTGTACTCTACTAAGATCTATCCTATCACATGCTTTTTATCCTTACCATATGTAGCATATACAACCCATATAACATGTGTCTCATACCTCCTGCACTAACCCTTGTCTCCCATATACCATACCTATGTGAATACTGCAATATCCTGACCCTTGTACATAAATCATGCTTTACATAATCTCACCAAAAAAAACCCATGTATTATAAAAATGCTATCACCTCATCCTGAGCTTTCCCCCATCATGCATATACCTACTATGTTTTTCTATCTAGTCACGAGTTCCCATGTCCTTAATTAGTCATACTTGTGCATACTATCTAGGTCTTGTTGCAACTCGTCAGTGGCTCATCAGCTGATCTCTTTGGCAAAAGGCCCCTTTTTCACTTTGCAGAATCTTTTGCTATTTCATTTTTTGGTTGATTTTTTCCAAGTATCTTTTTTTTGTTTCCTCCTCAAGATTACCATAATCATTTCATATCATGGTGTGTTTTGACTGGGACAACTAAGGAGGTTGGTTTCAATCACAGTCTTTGTTGCGTGTGAGTCAGTTTGATATTATCCTTGCATATTCCCAACATGTTTTCATCTTTCAATAAAACATGATGCACTTGTGTAATCTTGTTTTCTTGTGGATCATCCAGCATCATTCCAACACTAATCTCTCCAAGACTCATGTGTGATGTTGGGGCAATCCTTGCATGCCTGTTTGAGTCTTTCCTATGGAATTTTGGGGAAAAGGCCTTGATGTTCTTAGTAACCTTGGCAGATCCCTAACAATCCTATATTAACTAAAGTGTTTACACTACATAGTGGTACTTCCTCACGAAGTACCCAATGCTCAAGCTTCCCCTATGCCTCACTTTTATTTTTTTAGAAATGCTTGGGTATCTTCCTCCTTGTCATCACCCCTCTCCCTTGAACTATCACTTTTTACATCCTCAGAATCACTTGCTTCAAAGTCATGAACATCAATTCTTCTTTATTCTCATCATGATGTTATCCCTATCATAAGTTACTATCCTAGCTTTAAAATCTCTATTATCCTCCTGACTGCGAGATTGTTGGTCACTCTTTTTCCAACATTATTATCCTTAGAGTCAATATCTCTTATGATCACCTTTCATATCATAGAACACTATCATAAGTCAAACATTGGTTATCTTATTCCACCACTCTTTTTTGTCTTGCATCTCCTAGAATTTGGTATGTTGTATTATTATAGCTTGTATACTTTATCGTATCACGAAATATCATTGTGTTCGATCTTTTATGTTATTCTCGCTTGCTTATCATAAATCTCAAGTATATCCTTTAGTTTGTGTTCTTTT
The DNA here is from genome assembly GCA_028749045.1 of Cupressus sempervirens. NCBI lineage: Eukaryota > Viridiplantae > Streptophyta > Pinopsida > Cupressales > Cupressaceae > Cupressus > Cupressus sempervirens. Next base: position 247,620,685 of record CM053783.1, read on the forward strand.
AGCATATCATAAGTTTATTGTTCCCTCTTTTAGTTCATTTTAGCAAAAATCATTCATCATTAGATTATGATTCATTTTAGCATTGTTGTCATTCATAGATTAGGTTTCATTTTAGCATTGAGGTTCATCATTAAAGTTGTACTTCATTTTATCTTTTATTTTTTTTAATTCATTTTTCATCCATTTTTAGTTTGTGTTAAAGTGTCATTATATTTTCCATATCATAAATCTGTTGTTTATTCTTTAGTTAGTGATTCATTTTACATTTGTCACTTATTTTTATAGTTTGTACTTGTCATCATACAATGTAATATCACATACTCTCCAAAGAAATCTATTCTTCGAGATCACACACATCTATCATAAAGCAACATCACATCATTAGGATCATATCAAAAAATTATCATATTACATTACATCTATCATACAGCAAATCTCATCATCACCACATCTACAATATCATAAGGAAACAACATGTCATCAAGGATCACATCAAAACACATCACATCTGTGATATCATAGATCAAAATCACATAACATCATATTTGCACTATCATGGCCAAAAATCACATCAAAATCATCTTGTATACAATATCATCAACAATCCCATCCTGCATCAAAAACTATTAGCACAATCCTCAAAATCATAGCACATGTCGCATCCTACATCACCAATCGTCAACAATATCAACAAAACATCACTATCTATCCAACACATATCAAACCACTATACATAACATCACCAGTCCATAACACATATACCACTAGAATTGTCAGATCTATATAATCAATGAACGAATGAAAGAATAAAAGTCCATCAGTGTACAAATGTCCATTTCATACAAACAGGTCTGAGCCCACACAAAATCTCCACATGTCTCAAAATAGCCTATATATATATACGGAGTACTCAGTATCCCAAAAATTTCTATTCTCATCAATGCTCAACCCACCATCCCTGCATCATCAGTCTCCTCCTGGCTCCTAGTGCTGGTGGTGGTGGAGGTGGTGGTCTCATCAGTCCTCCCCCTATCCCAGAGCTCTCTGCCTCCTCCCTCCTCCCCCGCCATTGGCTTGGCCCTGCCCTCTGACTCTGCCCTATGCATTGGGACCTTCTTGTACTCTCCCCCCTAGTGCTCCAACCACTCTCCCCTCCTCCTTGCATCGTTGTGTGGGTACTTGTTGTGCTTGATCGAGTTGGCTACCTATAATGCTCAATCTGTGATGCTGGCACTATGGCATGGTACCTCCCTTAGTAGAATCCAACCCCCTCCCTCAACTCCTCCATCTCTACTTGCAGTCTTTGTAGCTCATCCAATCCCCCTCTAACTGCCACCTATGCTCGTAAGGTTGCCACCTCCACCACCAGCCTATCTTGCTCCTAATGGAGGGTGTCTAGTTTCGCCTGCACCCCCTACCGCTCCATAGTCACGGCATCCAACCTCCCCTCCACCCGGCCCACCTCCATCTGTAACCTCCCCACCTCCACCCCTGCACTGTCTACCTACCCCTAGGCTGTATCTCGCTCTTGTCTAAACTAATCCCACTCTACTCAAAGCTCATCTCTCTCCTATTGTGTATCCTAGAGCAGTTGGCTCATCACTGCATGTGCATGCTCTAGCGAGGTGTATCAGCCTACCAATCCATCATCTCCTCCCCTGATAGACGATCCCTCTACCTCTCCCCCTACTGCCCTTTGTCACCCCTATGCCTCCTCTCCTCTCCTCTCTGGCTGGGCTCCCCTCTCCTTTGCTCCCCTCTCTGGCTAAGCTCTCCTCTCCTCCCCACCACCCTCCTCCTCTGCCAGGCCAACTCCTCCTCCTATGCAACTGTTGCTGCCTGCTGCCACAACCCCCTTGCCACACACTGCCCCTATTTGGGTTGCTCGAGCTAGCTCCCTTACCACTACCACTACCCTTGCGCACTATGCTCTCCCCACTAGCCTTGGCTGCACAAAAGTATCTCGATACTCCTATGTGGAGCCTGCATCTGCTGCCCTACAAAACCAATCCCATTGTTACAGCTCCAACTCTTGCCATGCCCTCAGTAACCCATCCCTCCACAGTGCTGGCCCATACATCGATACTAGCTCATGTGTGACCCACTAATACCAGTGTGGATCCCTTAATGCCACTTGCTGCCATCCAAACTACTGCAGTGCCCTGTCTGGCCTATACTACTCTACCACATACTCCCATCTCCCAAACACAAAGCATGGGGAAATGGTGTAGGAGAACACTCTCCCTCCTTTGCCCATGGTCATAGGCCCATGTATGGCCTCCACACCACCGCAACTATCTCATCAATCCACACTCTCCAGTAATCCACTAAATATGTGTGGTGGTATGTTAATGGCTCAACCCAGCTATATGCCACTGGCTCCTCTGGCTGCCTATCTCTGTGCCCCAATGGCTTGAGCACTACAATATGCTCCCATGCCCATACTTGTAACAATGTTGAGAACCCAATGTTGCTCCCCTATCGACCACCGTCGTGGTACACTATCTAATGCAAGTCTCGGTATAGCTTAGCCAACATTAGAGAACCCCATGCTGCTAGGCATCCTGCATCCACAATCTACATCACCACTGGAATCAATGCTAGTGTCACCCCTGTCCCACCTGTATCTGGGGCAATGTACCTCAAAACCAGCCCTAGCACATAGAATTATATTTGCCTCTCTACTGTCACATGACCCAGATGCTCGTCTAATGCGAACTGTCCCCTCTATATCCTATACTCCACTCTGGGCCCCACCAATCTCTGCATGATCACCTCTGCTGTCATCTCTCTGGTTGCCATGACTAGTGTCCCCTGCACTGGCAATCTGAATATGCAGTACACATCCTCTAGCGTCATCGTCATCTCCTCCGTTGATAGGTGGAACATTGCTGTCTCACTGTGCCATCTCTCACACAATGCTATAACCATCATCATATAGGTGTGGGTATGGGGCAACCTCACCAAGTGGCCTAGCTTGATCACCTCAATCCATGCCTAGTCAGTTGGTGTCAACATCTCTCCCATGTGCAACATTGTTGCTCGCCGCTCCCATGACACTAATGCATCCAGGGACCATTGCGCAACACCAAAAAGAATCCAAACGTCAGTTTCTATCTCCTTCTTTATCCTCCCACCATCCCCTTCCTCAACCTGAGCTTTTTCTCCCTTTATTATGCCAAAACTGTGTTCTTGTAGAAATAGCATTCCAGCGAAGCCTATCCTCCCGCGTTCTTGTGGAACTATCTTATGGCAGGATCGTGATGTTGACTCTGCTCTAATCCTTTCCTTTTACCCCGATCTTGCTAGCGCATTCTTGCGGTCTCCCCAACTATCAATCCCTCTGATCCTTGACCCCGTGGGATCGCATTCCTGTGTTGTGCCCCTTTCTCCCACTTTCTCGCTATGCAATGACCTTAACCCATGAGGACGTGTCCTTGCTACATGAATCGCGTTCCTCTTTGCGAGGATGTGATCTCGTTGACTCTATCCCATTCCCACATGACTTCCCACCCTGAGATTGCTTTCCCACAAATTCTTGTTTAAACCTCCACATCATCCCACCTGATGCTTTTTCTCATGGGATCGCAATCTCGCTGATCTTTCTCATGTTCCCACTGGACCCGTGCTTGTGGGATTGCATTTTTGCCTTCACGGGACTGCTCTATTGAAAGCATAAACAAAAATCATAAAGCAGTTTTAGACCCTACAGATCGATCGGGCATCCCTCATACTCATACTCATCGCACTATGTCCACTCAGTGCTCTGGTCATCCAATACCCACCATTGTAATCTCCACTGTAGAGCTCCTAATCAATAATATCTCCTCCTCAATCTGACTGCAAATGACCCCTTCTAGTCCCCTCTTTGCCCCTTATAGCCCACCCCGATCCCCTGCTACCCCTCTTAGTCATCCAAACCTTCCAAAAAATTCCCCTCTCACCCCCACAAATCACACAACACCTTTGTCCACTTGTAACATCCCTTGGTTAACTATTTTGCTGCATCCCTTCACTCAATCTCCTATCACCAAAGTGTTATCCTTCTTAGTTTAGCTTACCCACCACATCCCTCATCCTAATCCCTCAGCTTAGGTGCTCTCTGATAGATCCTTGTAGGATATAGCTTTCCTGCTGTCTGATCTTGGTCCATTAGTATCTTATCCTACACATCTCATTGGCCAACGGTTCTCTTTTGAATTTTTGCATTCTTTTGATTTGGATTTTTTTCCCTTTGGGTCTTACAGTATCTTTTCCAAGCAATCTTGTTTGTTCCCTCCTCACGGTCCCCACGATCTTTTATATCATGGTGTGCTCTACATCAGGAAATCTGAATGTAAGGTCTTGATCAGGTCTTTTATTTGTTTTTCTTTTCTGCTTATGGGTTACCCAGTATTGGTTCCACGCTACTTCCTCTGGGATTCATGTACGATGCTGGGGCAATCCTTGTGTGTTTTAAGTTAGTTCATCATTCCTCTAGAAAGTTGGTAAAAAGGCCACGTTCTTGGTAACCTTGGCAATTAACCAACATTCCTATATTAAATCTCATGCTTAACTATGTGGTAGTACTTCTCTTTGAAGTCTCCCCCTACTCAACTCACTTCCATGAATTCTCTTCATCTCCATTATCCCCCATCCAAACCACTTTCCATTCGCATCATCCATCCCCTCCTCCTGATCTCCTTTTATTGCACTCCCCCCCTTCACCCAGCCCCCCACTCCTGGATCGTCTTAGGTTTACTTCCACTTGTGCATATGACCTCCCTTTATCATTCTCCCATAGTGAGAGTTTGCGCTAATTCAACCCCTTCTCTTTGCCAATCTGTGCCTCTACTCATCTCAAATTCTTTTTCTTTTCAAAAAGCCATCGAGCCTCATCTTCTCTCTCTGTCACCTTCCTGAGGGGGCATCTCTAAGTCTAGTCTCTCCTCTTATCCGAGATTGGGGCAACCTTGTCGCTAAAACATCTTCCTTGTGTCGTCTCCGTTCAAACTTCTTTGAAATAGTGTTATCTCAACACTATGTCAAAGAGGGGCAAAATGTAGACACCTAAATTTGATTACACTGCTTTGGTAATCCTATTTAGCTATCTCTAAAGGAATCATTAATTAAATTCCTATTTAATTAACCTTTGCCATCCCCTAGCTGATTAATCTTATTTAATCATCTATAGTCCTAATTGATAAATCAAATAACCCATCATTTATCAATTAAACCATATTCTCCTATCTAATTCCAAATCCCAAATTTATTAAAATCACTTTAATAAATAAAACCCTAAAATCTAATAACCCCTTAAGCCTATCCTAAATCCTCCATTTAGCTTAATCCATCCCATCCATCCATACTAACTAAGCTTAGCCACTAACTCACCCACCCTCATCAATACCATCCACTTGCACATCTCTAACATCCCTAAACTAATCCTAACCCAAGCCTAACCCATCCCCTAATCATTTTCACATTCCTAAGCAAGCTTAAGACTTTCCTAAACCAAGCCAAAGTCTCCCCTCAAAATATCCCAACCACCAAGCTATGAATGCTCTTACAAAGCCATGAATGACTCTTACAAGCCCATTCACTGCTCTTGCAAAGCACTTATGAGGAGTCTTTATGAGGACCTTATCCCTTAAGCATCCTTTGGTGATTCATCCTTGCCCTTTCTTCCATCCACTCACCTTGTGACATGTGTCACTCCCTAATTGGCTATAAGGAAGCACAATCCATGTGCTCTCCTCTCATACAATCTGAGCCCTTTATGAGCTTTTCCTCATCCTTGCATCTTACCCCTCCATCTCTCAAGCCCTTAGCCTATAAATTGGATCCCCTCCCAAGCCATTTTATCACAATCCTTAAGCTAAAGTTACCATGTCAGTTTGAGAAGCCAAATCCATACTTTTACATATACCCACACCGAAAATCCCAAATCCATCTCCACTGAAGCATAGAGAAAATTTTAGTATACATCCTAAATCTATCAAATATACACATCCCTAAACAAGAAAGGCCTCATTGAGAGAACCTCTCAATGGTTCATATTCTCAATTGAGGGCTTGTCTTTGTCTAGCATATATGTTATGCTTTTTAATTTTGTAAATGCTTTCATTTCATGTAAATTGGTGTTTCTAGCATAATTATTTAGTGTACATAGCATCATGATCGTTGGGCTGTGAGATAGAAGCCCCCTCCATATGCTACCCTACCCTACCCATGCTCACCCTATGATAAGTGCCTATGTGCATGCATACTCCCATCCCAACCCTAATGATCATAACTTCTAGCAAATCCATAGAAGATCGGGCCTCGCAAGTCACCCAAAAAATGTACGTGTACGTACTCCTGTGTGGTACACCACCATCATGAAGATCAAAATACAAGGATAGGATGAGAACACAATGTAAAACAACACACCCAATTGAAAGCAACTCAAAAGGATGGATTCTACATGAATCCCAAAGCTAATAAAACCATAAATCATGAAATCACTCTACCGACCTCAATCTGAGAGTATGGATTCTACACAAATCTCAATGATGTAACAAGACCAAACATCATGAACTCACTCAACTGGACTCAATCCAAGAGTATGGATTCTACATGAATCCTAGTGTTCATGAAACAAAAGCAAAGGTCTAAAAGAAACAATAACACCAGGTATAAAAATCACTCAACCAAACACATAGTCAGGAGTACTAATGCAACATGCATCCCAATGCAACATAAAAATTCAATAGTGGTTCGACTAATATCCAAACGGATCATCTAGGTCCACGACCCACATTGTGCTAAGAAAACTCGAGAAAATAGGGTGGTACGCAAAATGAGGTAAAAATCCCAAAATTTGGAAAAACTTCAAAATTAAAACCCATTTGACCTTTGGGTACAAAAACCCCACAAATCCAAAAATAAATAAGTTTGAACACCATATGAAAAAATAGCTCGCACAATGATGCAAAACCCCAAACCCTCATCTCAAAAAATAAGGAAATGTTCATACTCGCCCAACTAGGTAGAACTAGCATACAAAAATGGAGGGGAACACTAGTTCTCAGCCTCCAAACAAATGGCTACAAAAAATAGAAGCAGAAATAGAGCTGAACCAATAAAACAGGAAAGCCCTACCTCATAGCCAAAAGAGAAAAATAAGAATCTGAACCATAGAATAAATAGCCCACAGAAGTAGCTGAAAATCATGGCAATCCAAGGTTTCCCCAAGCTGGATCCAATGAGCCCAACCTCACGACGATCCCACGCCTGTAGCTCCCACAATGAACAAAACAATAAATCATCATGACGAGGATTTTTGGGTTTTACTCTCCAACTTTCTAATTTGAAAGTGAGAAGTGAGGAATTACATTCTTTTTTGGATATTTATTCAATTTTCAAGTGAATAAATGTTTAGGGCAAATAACTAGCCAACCCAGTTAAACTCTGAATTGACCCAAACAAAAATAGGCTATTCCTAGAAACAGGAATTCATCTATGGAAAAGCTGCCAAAAATTAAAATAAATCAAATAAAAAGCCAAAAAATCCAAAACACAGAAATCTCCTTAACAACTTTTGTGACAGTGCAAAACTCTAAATGCACAGACATGCTCACTGATCTAATCACATAATGCAAATGAGTTTAGATTTAATAATCATCGAAAGGTTTAATTAAACAATAAAAAAATAAGGATACATCGACCATACAAGGACAACATTGGTAAAATATGAATGGATGAATCACTAACTCCATGTGCCACTACCAGGGATATAAATCATGCATACTAAACAACATGATCAAGTGCAATTACATATGATAACATAGCCAAAGCAATAAATAAATTAAATCACCTAATTTAACCTTTTATTTAATTATCTTAAAATAATCTATTTACATCACTCACATTCACATAAAGCGTAACAACACAAGAATGAAGTAAATAACCATAGCATTAAATCCATCACATAATATAATCAGAGATATGTCTAATTATCAAATAATCAAATATCGTCATAAAAAGCACTATCATCTCAAAAAGGCATCATCATGTAAAATGATCAACTAAAAAACATGGTAGTCTAAAATCTATGATATTAAAATCAAAGTATAACATCTGACCCTCAGATCCTCTCAAGTGTAAAACATAACATAAGTAACACATATCTATTAGATCAAAATATAACAAGGTAAATGTCTGTAGAACATAACCAAATAATCCAAATGGATAGTACATTTCTAATCATTTAAGCATTTAATAAAGGTTGATTACTCTACATTAAAAAGGCATTTAAAACACATAAGAAAACATAGTCACAAACATGACTAACTACTACTACAGGAGCCTAGTCTAGGGTAGCATGGTAATAGTACATAGTGCAATCTCTGCACACATCTCAAAGTAATCATGGAACAACCTCATGTTATGACATCGATCTTGGTAAGCACTAGCACAACCTCAGTGAACCATAAATCATAACATAATCTCATAAATCAATCAAAACATAATCAAAGAAACTGATATAGAAACATAAATCAAATCACCTCTACGATGTAGACCACTCATGGGGACAATCATGATCTCATCTCAAGGAGAGATCAAAAAGGTTGCATCCATAAGGATGACTTATAGAAGTCAAATGGGAGAGGCACTACAAGTGGTGACCACAAAGACTAAAAGGGTCAAGCAACAAGCCACTGGACCAAGCAAGAGACAAAAGACATTGTTGACAATTGTCAAGTCTAGTGATAATGATGATGAAGAAGAAGAAGATGTCAAGCAAGTAGAGAAGGTGACAATGTCAAAACAATCAATACGAAAAGCTCAACAACCCTAGAAGCTGAAGAGTGAAAAGATTAACTCAACTATTTCTATTGAGGGTAGCTTTGTTCAGATGAACAAATTCTATGATTTGTATAACAATTTTGAGAAAGATTAGTTTGATATCTCTATTGTGAGATATATTATAGCTAACAATATAAAACTAAAGGATATTAAGGTTATATTAAACCAAAAATTATATGATAGACTTATTGAGGAAAAGGAACCAGTAAGAGAAGAAGATTTAGAACTTTGGAAGTCTATGCTAAGGACTATTTGCAAGACTGATGACAAAGAAGAGATTAAGAGATTGTTGAATAATCTTGCACCTTATCTAAGAACTAAAGTAGGACCATTTTTGTTTATGGTGGGTGAGAAGGACAAGTTAAGAAGTGAGACTATAGCAGAAATAAGCCAGATGTTGATAGAGTCTAAGGCAATATCTCTACCTACACCCAGACCCTCAGAAGTTTTAGTAAGTGGTGACACTATGTAGATAGATTAGATCGATGTTACAATTAACATTGATGATACTAATCCATTTGAAGGTTCTAAATAGAATGAACCTCATTTCAAGAATATTGAAGAAAAAATAAGACAAATCAAAGAGGGGAAGAGATTACTAGAAGAAGAAAAGAAGAAAATAGAAGAGGCCAAATAGAAACTAATTGATGATGAGATAAAATGAAAGGAAGACGAGGAAAAGAAAAGAGTATCTAAAGAAGAAATGAGAAGAAAATAAAGGAAGACAAGAAGAAAATATTGGAAGAGGAAGAGAAGAGAGAAAAGGAGAGAAAGGAAAGAGAAAATAAAGAAGAAGAAGAGAGAAGAATTAAAGAGGCAACTGAGAAGAAGAAAAGAGAGGATGACACTAAATCTTATAGTTCATCTACTCCACTTTCACTTATCAGCCTAGCAACTGATGATGATAAAACTAACTTGATCTCATCCTTATCAAAACTCATTAAGAAGAATAGAATAGTGAAGAGCCTATAGAAAACCTTGATGGAGGTTACTGATAGACTACATAGTACTCTGGCAGTACAACACACAAAGATAGATCTAGAATAGAGGGCACAAGCAGTCCAAAAATCATTTCATGAAGAATTTACTAATTGGTTGAGTGTTGCAAAAGCAAAGGCACAAATTTCACATGATGTTAACTTGTTTAGCACCATCTATCAAAATATTAAGAATGATTTGATAAGTCTTGATTATTGTATCAAGGAACTTTGAAAGTGTCAATAGGATGGTAAGATATTATACATTAAGTGTACTCTATCTAATAAACTAACTAAAGACATTGAGTCAGATTGGAGGAAAGATAAGTGAGCTTGAGGCTTTATCTGGCCAGTTACAGCATCCATCTTGTAAGATTGATGATTTTGAAGGACAAATGGCTAGTGTTCACAATGATATCAAAAAACTAGAACTTTGGAAGGAACAAATTTTGAAGAGAATATCATATTTTAGAGAGTCTATTTATCTGAAAGTATCTTTTGTTGAGAAATAGTTGGAGGAGTGTGTTAAGGCCAAGGACACTTATTCTAACTTTTTGTTTTTAGATTTTAATGAAATTGAGATTACATCATATGCCTTATGTGAAATTCTCATCTCAACTGAATCTACCAAGGAGACATGGATTAAAGGTATGGATAATCTTAAGAAAAATTTTGATGATTGCATGAAGATTCTATTAGCTTAAGGAAGGACAACATTTTTTACAGTTTTTGGATAGTTTTTTACATTTTGACCTGTCATTGATGTCAAAGGGGGAGAAGTACTTAAGAAAATTATAAAGGGGAGAGATACAATAGAAACTTGTAAATTAGGTAAAAAGGATTGTAAAGTATATTGTAAAGGGGAGCATATATAAAGATGGACAAATTGTAATAGATGTAATGGGAATGTATTATTTTTATTAAGTTTTGGTTACTTAGCCAATTTTCCCTATTTTGTTGCCATCAATGCCAAAGGGGGGGATTATTGACAATTGGCTAATGTAGATATGTAATTCTTGTCATTTATGACAACACATGATGTACAAGATCATAGGAAACCTAAAAAATAAAGATACTTAGCTTTTGGTACTCAAAAAATTGTCTAAGTGTAGAATTTGGTATACAACAGTGTATTGTTTTGTTTATAACTTGTTGCTGATGTCATATTATGACTAGAAAAGTTAGATGGAGATATTATACATGTTGATGATGACATTTATAACCTCAGAAGTCAATACAGACCATACAAAATAGAAAAATTTGTGTTTTGAGCGAAACATGATAGCAGAATTGAAAGAAACAAATATTTTGTTTACAAAATAATTACTTGTCCAATTACGGCCGACATCCTAGATGTTTACTCTAAGTTGAAATATTTTATTATGGTCTTAGCTGACCTAGCATCAATTTTTGTAAAGAGGGGTATTTATGCAAAGGACATCTTGTGAATTCAAGTGTGCTATTAATAAGGGAAAGTTATGATGTTGAGCAATTGTATGCGAACTTTTGTGAAAGTGATATATTTGAAGTTTGTGAAGCTATTGAACTAAGAAAGATTTGATTACTTGTTTGGTCAGCATGCTCTTCTTGTAATTGGAAGTGCATGTTTGGGTAGTGGGCTCTTCTTGCATACATTGTATTACAACTCCTAATAGGGTTGGAATCTCCTAATAGGGATTCAAAGTCTCCTAACAGGGACTCTCTATATTGAATTTTCTCATTGACTCCCAACAGGGTCCATCCTCTAACAAGGAACTTATATATCAATATATTATGTAGTGGGTATCATCCTCATCGGGGTTTTCCCTTGGCCAAGGTTTCCCTAGTTAACAAAATATGGTGTTATGAGTTATCCTTGTGCATGGTTACTATTACTATTTAGCATTACTTTATTACTTTATTATGTATGGTTTAAAGTAAAGAATAATATCCAATTGGCAACTAAAGTTTGTAAATTATTGATTTACCCCCCCTCTTAGTAATTTGTATTTCTAACAGTCCTTTCTTAGTTGTAAATGTCAAATTCTCTAACAAGGTAAAACCTAACAATTTATTAAGTCTTTAATAGATATAATCCTCATAGTGTAGACCATATATTATGGTAAAAAATTATAACTTTAATTGGTTAACTTTATTACTACAATAGTGAAGATTTGTGGGTGTCATCCCCACCCTAGTTTTATCTTTACCTTGGAGGGTTTATGGGTAACAAATATTGTGTTCTATGTTATTACTTTCTAATGTAGGAGCATCTTAGGGCTTGCTTGCAATCCTACATGTTGGAAGTGTTTTTGCTAAGAGTTGTGCACTTGGTTACCAAATAGTGGTGCTCGATCACTGAAGGAGCTTGAAAAATATAGTTTTCTTGACATTCACTATACTGATGGAAATTTATTGGTTTCTTAAAACTCGCTATGTGCTTGACATGTGTTTATTTCCCAACACTCTTTATGTGCTCAACATGTGTTGGTTGTTCAACATGCACTAGGATCTCGATGATGCTTGCAGTTCATTTGATGCTTATCTTGATTTTTCTAACTCTTAGTTTGGTCTTGGTTCTTGTAGGTGTTGAGTTGTCTGTTAGCCAACTTTTGGCATTTAATTCATGTTGTATCCAACTTTGGGTATATAAATCATGTTGTATCTAACTTATGGCTCAACATATATTTAGTATAAGGGTTTAATTTAATTTTTAATGAGCTAGGCCAACTTGTGGCTTAGTTAGGTATTAGTAGGGTGTCTTGTGGAGTCTTTAAGTCATATTAGTGATCCATCTTAGAGAAGAGCATGTGAACTTTGAAGAGCTAGTAGCCAGGGCTTGAAAACTAGGAGATTGCTTGGTGGGATTGCGAGCACAAATTTAGATTTCCTTAAGGTTTTCATCTAGAGTGTAGATCTGGACTAGCTAAGATTGGGATTATAAGTTGGATCTTGTGGATCTTAAAGAATTGTTTTGTCTTGCTATTTTATTTTTCCCTAACTTAGAAGGCCTTATAGCTAGGCATATTGCATGTAAACAATTATATCTATGAATAAAGTATTGTGATTTGGTATTAGATCTTGCATTGTTTTGTGTTTCTACTGTGTGGTAATTTGAAAAGATCCACTTTACCTTTAATAGGGGTGCCCTTAGATTCTCACTACATCACGTGGTATTAGAGTGAAGGTATTTCTAAGTGTGTAGATAGATTGTCAAAGTTGAGGCAATTTGCACTAGGACTTGGGTAAAGGTTGGAAGAGAAGGTTGATCTAGTGGAGTTGATTTATCTTATGGATTTGTGGATCTATTGCTTTGGATTTACAAATATCTTGGAAGATACCTCCAAGATTTATGATCTTATTGATTTTTTGGAGGAAAGGATCTGGGAGAAGATTCAAATACAATTCAAATATGAGATTGTACTAATGAAGAGTGACATGATTGTTGAAATTGTGAGTGCTTTAGGTGGTGTACCTAGGCATTGGGGTACTAAAGATTATTATGAGAAGGATGTTGAAGAATTTGAAATTGTTGGATCTAATGGTGAGGACACAATTGGTCATGTGGAGAGACCTATTAAAACTAGGGTTGGTTAGTTTACTATACCTAGATCTTAGTTGAGGCTAAAGCGTAAGATGAAGGTTTCTAATTTCTTAGGTTTTTTGACTCCTAAATACCTAATTGATTGGACTGGTGAATTGGAAGACTACTTTGAGCTTGAGGATATTGAGGATCTACTCAAAGTAAGCTTGGCACAAACTAAGTTGAAAGGCAATGGTTCTCTTTGGTAGAAAGAACTGTAAAGATATAGAAAAGAGGAAGGTGAAATGAAGATCACTAGATGAAGGTTGATGGTGACTAAGTTGAAGGCTAAGTTCAATCCCACTAATTATGAACTTGAGTTGTTTAAAAGGTTGCAAAACCTAAAACAAAAGGATATGCTTGTAAAATATTATATCAAGGAGTTCTACAAGTTGACTATTTAGTCTGGACATAGAGAATTGTCTAAGGAGAAGGTAGCTTGATATATTAATGGTTTGAGATTCAATATTCAGGATGAGTTGGTATGCTAAATAATTCTTCAGTTGATGATACTTATTAGTATGCTCTAAAGGTAGAAGATAAGTTGAAGAGGAAAATTCAAGGTAGTGTTAGATGGAAGGAGAAGAAGGATAGCTCAACAAAAGCTAAACTGAGAGTAGAAGGTGAACCAAAACTTTGATTAGAAAAGGATGATAGGTGGAGGTGAGCTTAGAGGTAATTATTTAAGATGTGGTGAAGAAGGGTATAAAGCATTTGAATGTTCCCATGGTAGGAAAGTTGTTGTTGTGAATGAGGTTGTAGTCCAAGACAGTCAGCCCAAGCAAGGAGAGAATTTGCTAGCTTGGTGAGTACTAATTAGTCAAAGGATACTAGAATCTTGTTAGAGGACTAGCTTTTTCAAGACATTTTGTAAGTATGGTGGTAAAGTCTGCAATGTGATTATGTATGCTGGTAGTACTAATAACCTTGTTGCTAAGGACATGGTTTAGAAACTTGGTTTGAAGAGCGTGAGACATCCTTATCCTTATAGGATTGGCTAGTTGTAAGGTGAGCATGCTTTGGAAGTGAGGGAACAATGCCTTATTGATTTCTAGATTGGGTAGTATAAGGATCGAGTGTTGTATGACATTGTGGACATGAAAAATTGTCATGTGTTGCTTGGTAGACCTTGGTAGTATTATTGTAGGGTTGTGCATGATTGTGTCAAGAATGTGTTTACTGTTGAGAAAGGTGGTAGGAATAATTCCCTAATTCCTTTGTAGAATGAAGAGCTGAGTAGGAGGAACCTAAGTATTGGCAGTCAAGTTGAGTTGGTATATTTTGAGAGGGTTCGAGATTAGCATAGAAAGTAGGCCTTCAACATACCTAGGATGGATTTGAAGAAGCAGAAGAAGAGAAATGGAAAGAGTGTAAAAGTTGAAGACTTGGAGGATATGTATGTGAAGAACTAGTTTGGGACTTATGCACTAAATCTCAGAAGATTTTCTTCCAGCTATTGAGAACATCTTTTGAACATGGGGTGTCTAATGCAAGAGCATGTTGGGGTTAACTTGCAATTCTATACATTGGAGGTGTTTTGGCTAAGAGTTGTGGACTTAGTCACCAAATAGTGGTGCTTGGTTGTTAAAGGATCTTGATAAATATAGTTTTCTTGACATTCATTGTAGTGCTCAACATGTGTTGGTTGCTCAGAAATCTGTGTGTGTTTGACATGTGTTGGTTGCTCGACACTCTATGTGTGCTCTGCATGTGTTGGTTGTGTTAGTTTGTGGTGACCAATTAGGGAAGTACTATACATACTCCATAATTTTATCAAGATTTTGGGCCGACATGTAATAATTAATTATAACCCTAAAGCACTAAAAATACTTGTATAAAAGAGATTAGTGTTAGGGTTTTTCATAATGTGTGATGCAAAAATTACTTCTTGTAGTGGTATTGAGCTGTAAGGGATTAAAAATTGTAATCAAGTTGTAATCATTGAATTGTAATAATATTTGACTTGCTATTTGGTGGACGTAGCCTAGGGTTTGGGTGAACCACATTAAATCTTGGTGTCTTGTGTTCTCTTTTGTGCAATTTATTATTTTCTAATATTTTTTATATTTGCATGTAATTGTTATTTCTATCTATGGTTTAAACTTTATAGGTTGCTCATCATGCACTAGGAGCTCAATGATGCTCGGCTTGGTTTTTTTGACACTCAGTTTAGTATTGGTTCTTGTAGGTGTTGAGTTGTTTGTAAGCCAACCTTTGGTATATAATTCATGTTGTATCCAAATTTGGGTATTTAATTCATGTTGTAGCTAACTTTGGGTATTTAATTTATGTTGTAGCTGACTTGTGGCTCAACATATATTTAATTTAATTTTTAATGATATGGGGTGACTTGTGGCTTAGTTGGGTATAAGTATGGGGTCTTGTGGAGTCTTTAAGTCATATTGGTGCTCTCTCTTTGAGAAGAGGATGCAAACTTTGAAGAGCTAGTAACTACAACTTGAAAACTAAGATATTTCTTGGTTGACTTGCTAGCACAAGTTTACATTTCCTTGGGGTTTTCTTCCAAAATGTAGATATGGACTAGCTGAGGTTGGGATTGTAAGTTGGATCTTGTGGATCTTGCACAACTATTTTGTAATTTCTGTTGTATTTGGCCCTAACCCAGAAGGCTTTATAGCCAAGCATATTGCATGCAAATAGTTATATCTATGAATAAATTATTTTGATTTGGTATCAGATCTTGCATTGTTGTTGTGTTTCCTCTATGTGGTTATTTGTAGGGATCCAGTTTACCTCCAATAGGGGTACCCTCAGATTCTCATTGCATCACTTTCATGCATGTGATTGAATTGATTTACATGTTAAAACAAGTTTACATTTATAGATTTTCATGCATAAGTTATTATTTAATTTGGATGAATCTATGAAAAGATATAAATTGTTATAGATTCTAATTCACCCCCTTCTCAATATCTAGTTTACTCCTTTGGACAACTAATTTACTGTAATAGTGAGATTTGTGGATATCGACCTCACCATGGTTTTTACCTTCTAACAAGGGTTTTTTGTGTTACTAAAATCATTATGTCATGTGTGATGAATGTGTTTCCTAGTTTGATATTTGTTTTTGTACATACTAGTACCAACCATATGTTTTATTGTGTGAAAGTTAGTAATTTGATTTTTTAGATCAGTGTTTAAAGTTTTAAATTACCTATATAAAATGATCCATCCCTCAACCCCTCCCTCTTAGTGCTTCAGAATTCTAAAAATTGTTACATCAAAAATACATTAATGAAAACTTACATTCATACTTTCCTTTACCTATGCATTTTCTCTTATCAACAAATGCTTCAAGTTCATCCTATTTTCTTTCTTCCTCTCAGATATTTTCCCAATCCTAAACATATCTCCCAAGGTTTTCATGATTACTACTACTATTAGTACTCACACTCCTTTTTAGTACTCTCTAATCATTATGAATAGTAGCCTTAAATGAAAATTCAACTTTAGGTAAATCATCTTGTAATCTTCAAGTTTAAAAACTAAATAATTAACCAATCAAAATTTCCCTTTCCACTTACTTTATAGGTGGTAAGAGCCCTTAAATTGCCAAGAATATGTTCTCATATATGTTGGAGTCAAGGATCTTAAGATCTTTGTATTGATCTCATATTTTATGAAAAAATCTCTTGAATTTTTAAAAACCAATGGCAACTAAAAATATTTATAATTATGTGAACATACAACCTGATAGTCTTATTCTCTTGCATCTTCATACTTTCCAACTTTGCAATTACCATTTCTTTGTGTGTTTTTCGCCTTTATATAGACCTTCCAACTTTTCCTAGATCTCATGTGTAGAATGAAGCTCCTTGAACTTGTAAACTCTACCTCTAATAAATAATTGATCAAGGATTTCCTAGAAACTATATTACAAGAAAATTTCTTCATCTCTACCTCTGTACTAAATTCCAACTCATATTCTATCTTGATGTCTTCCTTTTTCTTTGTAAACTAGTATTCAATCCCTAAATGGATCAAATGATTTCTCATCTTATTCTTGTAGTTTTCATAGTTTATACCATCAAAATTAGGACTATCTTTCCTATAACTCCCCACACTTAATCTCCTCAAGTAGGTAAGCTTTCTTCTCAAAGAGGTATAGAAGCTTTACTATCAATTTTAAAGAATAACAATCCAAAAAACACAATTGATATGTGGTAGGGGTGGGGTTGAATAATTTATGTGGTATATTCAAAAACTTTATATTCTTCAAACAAATCACTAGTAAGAGATATAACAGTGACTAACAAGATGAACAAGATAAAAACCAACACCATAAGACATATGAATTTTGTTCTCGATAAAAATGCTATTAAGGGAAAGAAAAAACCTAGTGGGGATGATACTCAAAAGCTCATGCACTAATACTAGGAGACTTGACCCTATTAGGAGTTGATACAAATTATTTAGTAGATTAGTTGTTATTAAAAGGAAAATTTCCTGTTAAAGGATAAAACCATATTAAAATGTTTACAACCCTATTAGGAGTTGATAGAGAAAACAATGATCACTTCCTGAGCATACTTCTCAAAGGTCAAAGATTTAAAGCCAATTTCAAGAGGACTCTCTATCTAAAAGAGTAAAGGTTAAGTCCAACTTTGATGAAATAATTGATGACAATTCAATTTCCTTTATAGTTCCAATAATGTACAAAAGGAATACTCATAGATTGTACTCTTATTTCTATCAAAGCATATGGCTAACCTTCAACTCTTCTCTTCTATCCAACATCAAGACTCACATGCATATTCACAATCCCATACCACTAGAACAATGGAATTACTTTCTTTTATATAAGTTACTAACAAGAAATTGGGTTTACTTTAGCTATGAACAGATGAGAAGTTAGGAAACTCATGGAGGATTCACTTGTGAGAGAAAACACACTCTTTGTATTTAATCTTTCATGATCCACTTTCTTTCATCTAATTTGTTTTTTCTTCTTTTGCTAAGATCACTTTCACTTTCATGCTTGATTGCTCTTTAGATGACATATTTTATGGCCTTCCTCAGATCTAATTTTTGTTTCTCTTTTTTGTTTTTTTGTTTTTTTGTTTTTTTATTTGTATTTACGATTGTTATACTATTTTTTTTCTTTTGCAAAGATTTTAATCTTGTTCAAAATATAATCTCACATTTTTTTTGAGTAATTGTTTTTTCCCTTTTGAGTGGAGCTTTGAACTAGTGGGGTCACATATGGGAGCCCCATCCCCATAGTGATTACATTGTATTAGTACTAATGCATGAATTCCTTGCTAGATAGATGCACACAAAAACTCCAACAACAATTCCCAAACATTCCTTAATGCTCCAACATATGTCCTTATACCTCACATGACTCCATATAACTCCTTATACCTCCCCACCTTATCAATCCAAATTTTTATCTCCATATACCTCCCTCTAATGTTTTACTCCTCATTACTCCAAATAAAATCCTTACATCTCCCCACCTTATTAGTCTAAGAATTCTCCTTATTAGTCCAAAACTTTTCTCCTTTATAATCCCCTAATTTTTATCGTTATCTCTTTGACACAATCTTCCTAATCTCTTTATCACTTCAACTATGACATATCATTATCACTCTTGTGCTAACTGTTGATCTCTGAGCCATGTTTCCTATTAGTGTTAAACACTTAGTCATTTCCTAGGTAGAGTTGGTTAGTCATTGGTATGTTTGAGCCATTCAATAAAGGCTGAGAAATGTATGAAAGACTTGTTCACATTTTAGTTTGAGCCAAGAAGGTCTTCGGTTACTAAGCACTCTAGTTTGGACCAAGTGACAATGTATGGTGAACAAGTTAGAAGTCAGTAAACCTTGAGTGAAGAAGAGAGTTTAAAATGAGTAAGACAGTTACTGTCAAGCATTTAGAAGCCAAGGGACAACATGAACATGTATATTAGTATGGACCAAGCATCAGGATAGTCAAGTGTCGAGTAAACTAGTTTTGACATATGTGTTTGTGATTGCACAAAAAATGATGTAAACCATTTTCGGCTAACTTTTACACTTAATTTATGTATTGTAGAGACTACTAAAAAGGTAATTATGTGTTTTGTCAGAAGATATCAATCCCTATGAAGACAGTGTAACCAATTAGAAAAAATGGAAGGACTAAATGACAAAAGGGATGAATCTACATCATTGATCTTGATCTAGAAGGCTCATCATTTATTTATTTAAAGAGGGGCCTAAACCCTAAATTATAAGGATGTGAAAGATTGTGTGTAATGGAAAGTGATAGTGAAGAAGGCTATGTTAGTTAGAAGCAAAGAGATCAGATAGAGCATCCTAATAAAGTAGTGCAAGGTAGATCAAAATACATCTAATAAGGAGACCAAATCAAGATTGGAAAGAGAAGATCTGTAATCTAGCAATAGAGTGCTAACCAAAGGATCATGTACTGAGACATTGTAACCAATGTATTAGGGTAAATCTCTTAACACAGTGGCCCTAACAAGCCTATTCAAATCTCCTAACAAAGTGCTTACTTAGTTGTAATTTTAAATCCTTTGATCAAGGTAGACTAAATAAGTCTTGTAAGTTCCTAACAAGATAGACCCCTCATAGGGTAGATCACCAAAAGTGATCAAACATTGTAGCCTTAAAAGGCATATGTTATTGTAGCTATATTGAAGATTTCTTAGTGTCATCGCCACCCAAATTTTATCTTCACCTTGGAGGGTTTCTAGGTAACCAAAATTTCTTGTGTTACGTGTGTACATTTACTTTCATGTTTATGAATGTGATGCATACTTAGATTTATTACAACATAACAATTATATAATTAGGGATCTAGATATGAGATGGGTAAATGGTGAATGCATTTAATTTAGTTGAAGAAGTTAAAATTTTGTAGATCCCAATTCATCCCCCTCTTAGTATCTCACTTCCCAATAAAAATTCCAACACTAACCTATCATTAATGACCCCTTATAACACTATTGTAGAAGATTTTCAATGAAAAGATGCAACTCCACCGACCATCACCAAGACTCAACCCAAACCACATCACCATATCCATCAAGCCTCCAGTGCAAACACCAACAATAGCCTGCCCCAACTACAACATGGGGCCCAACATCCATGTACATTTGAACACTAACCTAATATATCAAAAAAGACAAACATTTGTAAACCTATAGTCCTCCAAGATGCAACTAGACATGGGTGGGAGAGGGAATCAAACAATAAACCACCCTAGCAATAGGGCATGTGACTTGTCATTGCACTATGGGGTCATCTCCATATTCTCTCATCATTATTCAATACAATATTGAAATTTTTTTCTTTGAAAAGGACTAAAAATTGATATACTATCATATATGTCTAAATTTTAATTAGGTGATAGGCTATGTTTATCAAGAAATTAGTTTATGTTTCTCGTGCTAGGAAATTGAAGAAAATGGCAATTATTAAAAAAAATGACTAAACAAATTTTTAATGAAAGACAATTTTAGGAAGATGCATCTTGCTTGAAAAAAAATCTAGCTACTAACATGATGGATCCACATTTTCTATTCACTTAATGAAACTTTCCTTTTCTCTACCATGTGACACTCTCACTTTTAACTAATGAGTTATCTAGTAAAATTGATATTCAACAATACAACTTGAAATTTTCATTCAATGAAATTATTACTTGAATTTAATCACACGATGCAAGTCAAATCACACCCATATTAGACCAAATCAATGAATTTACCTAGTAAAACATAATTATCACATTCCCATCACTGTTGAACTTACATTTAAATTCCAAGTCTATAATCACCATTAAATATTCCATTGTAGAGTTGATTTTAATGAATTTTAGAACATTGATACGAAGGATGAGATGTGAAGTTGTAAAGGTATTCTATGAAGGCCAAGAATGAAAATATATTGACAATTGAAGGGACAATGATTTAACTTTGGATGAGCATGTTTCTAATTTCCCACCAAGGTTCACCTTTTTAGAGCTCAACACTACAATGAAAGCTTTTCTTACAACTATTGTTTGAATCTATTCACATTAAATGAAAAATGGTTTGAATTTTAAACTTATTTAGGTTTAAGAGCTATCAAAAATTTGATTTGGTTTGGAGATTTGTACTAAATTTTTTTGTTAATTACCATCATTAGTGACCCAATTCTAGTGATACTACATTTACTGTAAGGGTAAAATGGACAATCTATCAGAAGTGAAAAGCATCTGTAACTCTTGAACTTATGTAATGTTAGGATTAAACCACAAACAGAAATAACAATTACATGCAAATATAACCAATAACACAAAATAATAAATCACATAGAAAAGAACACAAAACACCAAGATTTAATGTGGTTCACCCAATCCCTAGGCTATGTCCACCAAACAAAAAGTCCAATATTATTACAATCTAGTGATTACAACATTATTACAATCTGTAATCCCTTACAACTCAATACCGCCACAAGAACCTATTTTGCATCACCACTATGAAACAACTCTAACCCTAACCCCTTTTATACAAGTATTAAACCACTTTAGGGTTACTACATGTCAACCATAAATTAGCCATTACTTTAGTGGTGAATGTACGAATAGTACCAAAAAAAGAAGTATGTATAGTACTTTCCTGATCAGTCACCACATACTAACATTCTCCCACTTGATAACTGATCAGGCTCCACACTAAACAACAATCTCCCACTTGGAGACTGATCCTATAGTGATTTCGCTACTCCACAAGGCTCCCACTAGATCAAACCACCCTAGACTCTACTATTCTTTTATTCATGTTTAGTCTAGAAGACCAATCAAAGCTAAAGAGGAGTTTAGCTTCTCCCTTGTTACTACCTTTGTCAACATATCTATTAGATTTTCATTTGTATGTATCTTCTCTAGCTTTGATCGTCCATCCTCCAAAATTGACCGAATGAAATGGTACCACAACTGTATATGTTTGGTCTTTGAATGCAGAGTTGAATTCTTCGCAAGATGAATGGCACTCTGACTATCTGTGAAAAAATAATTATCCTTTTGAGGGTGTCCCAATTCTTCTAAGAAGAATTGAAGCCATATCATCTCCTTGGATACCTCTATAGTAGCTACATACTCTACCTCTATAGTGGATAAAGCATTAACCTTTTGTAACCTAGAAACCTAGCTCATGGCTGCCCCACCAACAATAAAGACATAACCTATAGTACTCCACCTAGTATCAATATCCCCTACCAAATCTAATTCAACATAGCCTTGTAAATTAGTAGTAAAGTCCCCAAAGTGTAAACACTTATTGGATGTTCCTCTCAAATATCTAAGAATCCATTTGACTACATTCCAATGCTCAATTCCTAGATGACTCATATACCTACTAACAACTCCCACTACATGTGCAATATTTGGCCTAGTACATACCATAGCATACATCAAACTTCCTATAGCTGAAGCATAGGGTACCTTGGACATCTTATCCTCATCTTCTTGTGTCTTAGGACACATCTCCTTAGTCAACTTCAAATGACTAGATAAAAGTGTGCTGACAACTTTAGCATTCTCCATAGAGAAATGTTGCAACAGCTTCTCAACATAATCAGCCTGAGATAGCATCAATGTTTTGTTCTTCCTATCTCTAAAAATCTTCATACCAAGGATTTTTTTTGCTACCCCCAAATCCTTCATAGCAAACGAATGTGCTAATTGGCATTTCAGCCCCTTAATGTGATCCATGTTAGACCCAACTACAAGCATATCATCAACATATAAACATAAAATAATGTAGCTATCATCATCCAACCTCTTAAAGTAGATACAATGATCTGAATGACATCTACTGTAACCATGCTCATGCATAAAACTATCAAATTTCAGATACCATTGCCGAGGTGCTTGCTTCAAGCCATATAAACTTTTCTTCAATTTGCACACTAATTTCTCCTTACCTTTGACCATAAATCCCTATGGTTGAGCCATATATATCTCTTCATCCAAATCACCTTGAAGGAAGGTTTTTTTAACATCAAGTTGCTCCAAATGCAAATCTTTAGTAGCCACAAGACTTAAAACAGTATGGATAGAAGTCATCTTAACAACAAGAGAAAATATCTCATCGAAATCAATTCCTTTTTTTTGTTCAAATCCTTTTACAACTAACCCGACTTTAAATAATTTCTTACCTTCTTCCTCTTCTTTCAACCTGTAAACCCACTTATTCTGTAAAGCCTTTTTACCTACCGACAACTTGCACAAATCCCATGTCTTATTCTTCAACAAAGAGTCCATTTCATCTTTCATTTTAGACTCCCATTGAATCTTAGTATCCACTTGCATAGCTTCATCATAACTTTTAGGTTCACCAACATTAGTAAGTATAATAGAATACAAAGAGGGAGAAAATCTTTGTGGAGGTCTAATTTGCCTTATTGACCATGTAACATTCACTGATGTGTGTGGTATTTGTTGTTGTGATTTTTGCACATCATGAGGAATGGTTGGAACATCAGCTTTTGGAGTATCATCTAGCACTACATAATCATCTTCTTTCTTCTCATGTTGCTGCAACAGATCTTTGTACAACACATTCTCATTGAATATGACATCCCTACTTCTTACAATTTTTTGATTTTAAAAATTCCAAAGCCTATAACCAAATTCATTAATGCCATATCAAAAAAATACACATATCTTTTACTTAGCTTCCAGCTTGGTTCTATTTTCAAAATCTATGTGAGCAAATGCTTCACAACCGAAGGTTTTGAGAAAAGAATAAATCACCTTCTTACTAGTCCATACTTCCTCTAGAATACCACATCCCAAAGGAGTAGAGGGACCTCTATTAATAAAATATATAATAGTATTGATAGCCTCCACCCACATGTGTAAGGGTAACCCAACATGCAACCTCATGCTCCTTGTGCGCTCCATTATAGTCTTGTTCATATGTTCAGCCACTCTGTTTTCCTGTGGAGTCCTTGGAATAGTTTTCTATCTATGAATACCATTAGTGGAGCAATAATCTTCAAATTCATGACTGCAATACTCACCACCATTATCAGATCTGAGACATTTTAATTTCTTACCAGTCTCATTTTCAACCAAGCATTTCCATTTCTTAAAAGTTTGAAATACATCAGATTTTTGTCTAAGGAAATAAACCCATACTTTTCTAGTTGCATCATCAATAAATGTAACATAATAATGAGAGCCACGAAGGGAAGATACCTGAGCTAGTCCCCATACATCGGTATGCACAAGCTCTAATTTCTCCTTTTTGTTTTCCTTCCTAGTCTTTACAAAACTCACTCTCTTTTGTTTTCCATACACAAAACTTTCATAGCAATCCATATTAACACATTTTAGACCTAGTAAAACTTTCTTTGAATGAAGTACTTTCATACCTTTCTCACTCATATGCCCAAGTCTATTGTGCCACAGTGCTATATCAGAATCTACAACAACTATTTGTTCTCCCTACTCAACTGCAACAATTGTTCCTGAACATTCATTTTTATCTAAAACAATTAAAGTAGAAGGAACAATATGACCTGTACAAAGATATAAGGTGCCTACTTTCACACCTTTTGATACTACAAGGGAACCTTTTGAAACCTTAAAAGTAACTACACAACCCTCAACACCGAGTTGTCCTGCTGAAATTAAATTCCTACTTAGCCTCGAAACATGTCTCACCTCATGTAGTAGCCAATGATTCTCATTCTGAAACTTAATCTTAACTTTTCCCTTTCCAAAAATCTAATAGGGTTCATTATCCCCCAAATAGACAAGTCCAAAATCCCCTTGGAGATAATCAATGAAATAACCTCTATGAGGTGTAGCATGAAATGAAGCACCAGAATCTAAAACCCATGAATCATCAACACTTTCTTAAGATAGAAGCAAAGCATCCTCTTTGGATTTTTTACTTACCACATTTTCCTCTTTGTCTCCATCTGATTTATCTCCTTCATTTTTCTTTCGATTTTAACAATCTTCTTTTTATGCCCTAGTTTTCCACAATACTAGTAGTCATTTAATCCTCTCAATTGAGACCTCCTCCCCTTTGACTTTCCTCTTGATTTTTCACAATTTCCAGAGTTACTTCCTCTCATAGTCATTCTGCCCCTACTTTGTGTATTCAAAGCACTTCCTGATGTAGATCCACCTAAGGTTTTCCTACAAGTTTCCTCACTCAAAACAACACTGATCACATCTTCACATTTTAGGGTACTAGATCCAAGAACAAAATTACTCATAGCCATTACCAAGCCATTTCAACTTTCAAGAAAAGAACACAAAATCAAGAGAGCCTTAATTTCTTCATCAAAATTGATACCCACAAAAGATAACTAACTAGTAATAGTGTTAAATTCATTTAAATGATCTGCAACAGATTCACCTTCTGCCATTTTCATATTAAATAAACGCTTCGTGAGAAATACCTTGTTTAAAACGGAGGGCTTTTCATATAGTTCCACTAGGGTTTGCATCAATTCTTCTGTCATCTTCACTTTTGTAATATTAAATGCCATTGATGGTGCCAGGCATAATCAAATGCTTCCAAGTGCCTTTTTGTCCAAAAGATTCCATACATCATTTGACATGGATCCCTTATTCTTGGATTTGCCTTCCAACGGCTTCCATAAATCCTTTTGATAAAGATACTCTTCCATTTACAACTTCCATAACTGGAAGTTCTGCTCGTTAAACCTGTCTACCCTCAACTTACCCTCGTCTACCATTGCTCCCACTCAATCATGAGACTTTCTTGCAAAGGATAACTAAAAAACAACTAGGCTCTGATACCACTTGCTAGGATTAAACCATAGACAAAAATAGCAATTACATGCAAATATAACCAATAATAGAAAATAATAAATCACATAGAAAAGAACATAAGACACCAAGATTTGACGTGGTTCACCCAATCCCTCGGCTACGTCCACCAAATAGAAAGTTCGATATTATTACACTCTAGTGATTACAACCTGATTACAATCTGTAATCCCTTACAGCTCAATACCATCGCAAGAACCTATTTCACATCACTACTATGAAACAACCCTAACCCTAAGCCCTTTTATACAAGTATTAAACCACTTTAGGGTTACTACATGTTAGCCATAAATTAGCCATTACTTTAGTGGTGAATCTATGAATGGCGAATCTACAAATAGTACCAAAAAAAAATAAATTTAGGGTGATGCCCCAAGCCCTAAAGAATATATGAAGTATGTACAATACTTTCCTTATCAGTCACCACATACAAACATGCGATAGATTTTTTGAGCACCTAGAAGTTGTACATGAAGATGGTTTAAATGATGTGACAACGGTTTAGCCACATGAGATAGGTGTACAGAGGAAATCTATCCACTAATGATTTTGAATCTTGTGCTAAATAGCTTCAAAAATATTGAATGCAAGCTCAAAAACATATGTGGGTATCATGACACTATTGGATTTATGAACAGGCTTAGAGCTAATGCATTTTTATGGTTGAACATCACATAGAAATGCAGTCACTTCCATTGGGAGTGATATTCAGTTCATTTCAACTTGTCAAATACATAAACATTTATCACTACAACAACACCCATCTTCTTTTCGTCATGACGAATCCCCCAAATTCATCACAAAATGTTCCCCTTTTAACAAATTAGCTCTCTAGATAAAGACAAATTTATTTAGACAAAAGGAGTGGTAATGGAGAGGAAGGTAAAAAAAAGGTTCTATAGAGTAATAAGGTTTCTCATATTTGTTGTGTTAATGTTGGGATTTGAGACCATGACATATTGGAAAGGATGACATTTCAATCACCTCCATTCATAGATTTCCACAACTTTGACATTGGGCTTGTAGGGGCTTTTGCATTCGGTTTATTCGATGTGGGTACAAAATACATATAACAATATTATGATTAGCTATAAATCAATTAAATTATATATCACCTATCAAATATATATTTTTATTAATTTATTGTGAATCATAAAATTTTCATATATTAAAATTTATGATTATATTTTATAATTTTATGAAATAAAGCATAATATTAATTTTAAAATTAAATAAAACTATTATATATATATATATATATATATATATATATATATATATATATATATATATATATATATATATATATATATATATATATATATATATATATATATATATATATATATATATATATATATATATATACATATATAACTAAAAAAATACTAATATAAATTTTTTTTACTTTTTTATTTGTTAAAAATCTTATGAGATATTGTTTTTTATAACATTTAATATATCAATATATTTCAAATAGTTTTTTTTCTAGGCTTCTAAGCATTGTTTTAATATTTTCAAAATACTTGGGAGAAATTGCATTTCAATATAGAAGATAATCATGGTCTATTATCAATACACTATTTTAAAATCAAAATATATAATTATAAACTTTAATGCATTTAATACACCAATCTTATTTGAATTTGTAGAGAAGCTCAAATCATTGTAACATACCCTAGTGAATATGGGCAAAAGTATCCAATGTAAAAGATCTTTTATGTGGATTGTTGTACTACAATATTAATACATGCTACCAAAAAATTGTGTTCAAAATGCATAAGATTGCCTCACTTATATAATTTAGGAAATCTTCAAACAACAACAATTTTCATTTATAACTTGTTTTCTACCTCTACTAGATATTAGATAGCATATATCTAGCTATCCACTTTGGTAGGCTCTCTGCAACTTTTTTGTTGCCAAATCCACTTTTTTCGTCATCAACATCATTGACAACATGATAGAATGAGGGCATAATCTAGAGGTAAGTCACATGTAATGGTTTTAGTGAATCATTAGTTATCTATGATCATTAAGCAAATAATATATTTATAATATTGGACTATTAATTTACTAGAAATATATCATACACATCTCATCATGTTCCAAAAATTAGATAAGCAAATATGGTTTTTTAAGGTGGAAAAGACTTAAAATGGTAAAATAAAATAATATTCGCTCATACTAAACAAGTAAAAAATAATAATCAATTATTATAAGTGAAAAACCATACACGTCTATCCATAATAACTATGGAGAAGGTGTATCCAAAGTTTTAGCATAGGACAATGAAGGCCTAAGATGTGGCAGACAAAAGAATACCACACGATGTATACATATTCTGAGGGACATGTCCGAGACAAATACATTGCCAACAATGGTTAATGAGAATGTGACACATGGAGATGATAGTGCATCCATAAATTGGTTGGGAAGACAAAAAAACAATCTTTCAAATGTCTTGCAAACAACATCAGCAAAAATTCTTAAGAGATAATAAGGGAGATAAGTCAAATAAATTGTTATATGTAGTCTATGCAAGAGAGTGGGATGTACGTGTTTGATGTTCAAGCTATGCAAAAATATCACATAACATGCGAGGAGCTAGAATAATATAAAAATCTAGACTACAAAATATGATATGATGAGTACTACAATATGAGAAATGCATTGATATTGAGACGTATATTCTATAACTTCCAGAATGATAATACCAATCACAATGGCATGTACCATACCAATACACAAATCCTAGGGACTAACACTACGAAAATTAATATAGTCGATATTGGTAAGATTGAGAGGCAAGATTTGACATTTACAACCATGTCAAGAGTCAAGTCACTAAGAATCCTTTACATTCAACTTATGTTTTTCTTTAAAAGGCACAAAAAGATGCAATTTAATAGGCGTACAATACTAAGGAAAAAAAAATACTCCTCTCGGGAAACCTACAGTTTGAATTAAGTAGAGGCTACAAAGTCAAAGCATTCATTCTTTACATGTATCTCTAAATATGTATTTCACACTCTGAATTTTTTTTAACTCCACATCTAACGTCTATACCTATTAAAATGATTCACAGATGGACAAGAAAATGTCATTCTATATATGTCTATTGACATAACTATTCCACCTCATTTGGGTGCAAATGCTAGTATAGTATAAATAGACTTCATTTTGATTGTAAATGATACACATAATTATGTTGAAGACATTTCTTATATAAAATGGAAGATATCTTGAAAGACATCTATGACTCACATAACATCGAAAGGGTTGCAAGATGATTGAAGAAATATTGTCTGTCCATTTTGCCTTAGTATTTTCCTCTATCCAATTTTAACTTTTTTTGGTGGTCACAAAGTATTTTGACTTAGGAAAAATGGCAGAATCTGTATTGGATAATCATATTAGAGTTTGGATAAATTTAGATGTAAATTTGTCCTAGAATTTTGAGTGAGATTAGAATTTGGATAAAATTTAGATGTAGATTTGTTCTAAAAAGAAAATTAGTGACATTAGAATTTGGATTAATAAAATTTATTTGACCAAGTTAATGAGCCAATGAGAATTAAATATAAATTTTATCATACCAAATCATTATCTAGTTGAATATTAATATTTATTAAGATGAAGAGGTTTTATGTAATTCAAATTTATGGAGACATAGACAAGATGATTAAGTGTTTTTAAAAGTCCATCATTTTTCACCAATTTTGATTTGTCTTTTCAATTTTCCATATACTATTTTTGTGTTCTCCTTTTTCACCAATCACTTTCTTGTCCACAACTTAATTACAGATGAAACTTGTGCAATGGAGTTAAAGTGTAGGTCAATTGTAATCAAACAACTCACACCAAAAGCAACAAATTTACATCAATATCACTAAAGAAATGTAAGGAAGGGTACTTTATCCATCTCTTCTTAGTCATAATCATGGAGGAGGTACTTTGGTATTTTATCTTCACTCATTTTTCATTTTAATTGGGTGTATTCTTATGCTCTACTTGATTGTCAAAGTTTAAACACTTGTAAATCTTGAGACATCATAAGGGTCTTCCTTATGCCATCTATCATTAGAGTACAACAATATACAAAGTCATACTTCATTCTTCTTCATCTGTTTGAATATATATAATCTTATTTTATTTTAATATTTTCATGTTGATTGCGAGTTCCACTAAATACCATGTACAAGACACCCATAAACAACACACAAAAAGAAACAAATTTCATATTGCTTATTGAAATTATATAAGTGTTTAACTTAAAAGTTCCAAAGTATATACACTAACATTTTATTTGTTAATTGTAATTTGAACATTAAAATTATTATATAACATCTTTATGTATTTAATTAAGTGTACAATTATTGTATTTCTAATTATTATTGACATTCAGTTGTTTGTTTAGGATTTTTAGTTCATAATAAACAATCATAAATTATAAATTATAATAGATGCATTCTCTTGTAAGAAGAATTTTGTGGTCCTTGACATTATAAGAATTTTCATATGCATTTTTATTAAAAAATCATCATATCAATTCAAAATTTATATTTTATTATTCCAATCCACATCACCCATTGCACATCACGATGCAATTGCTGGTTAGGTTCTATTTGGGCTGTGCGCAGCACTGACGTATTTTTATAACCGGCAATTTCAAAAAACAATAGCAAACCCCCAAATGGGTATCTCCGGATCCATTACATTTTCATAATGGGCGTCCATGACATCACATTTCAATAAAATTGTTCATATTGGTTTTCATAGAATTGGTCAATGTAATATAAGACGTGAGAATGTTGCAATCCCTGCTTCTAGATGCATGAAAGCCTCCTATAATTCCACATTAAATTCAATCTGATCTTGTAACCTGGATCGTAGCACATTCACAGTTTTCGACAATATTGACTAAAGGTCTGCAGATTGTATGAATCATGAGCATAATTAAAGGATTATCTTCTCCATCCCTTAAATGTGTAGTGAGATCTGAATTTATATTTGGGAATTTATTTTGCAGGAAGATTCAAAGCACAAGCCTAAAAACAGACATGGCAGCACTGTAAGTATACTCAATCCATTCTATTTATTCTGCTCAGTGCTCGGGGAAACGTTCATTTTCTCATTTTCAACTTATATTTATGTGCGATCAAACGCTAAAGATTAGTTTCATTGGATTGCAGCGATGCAATTCCTCCAGTTCTTAATTCTAAATCAGAGTGCCCTCAATTGTTTGATGGAACCACAAGGTAAACCCTCCGTGACAGCTAAGTAATAAGATATAATTCAATTTAGGGTTTCCTTTAAATGTGACTGTGAAACTGGGTTTTGCAGACTGTATATCAGTTTGACGTGTCCCTTCGCCCAGCGTACTTGGGTTGCCAGAAATTACAAGGTGGTTTGCTTTTCGTTTGGCTTGTCGATCTATACAGCGTAAAGATTATCAATTGATTAACCTAAATATAATTGCAGGGTTTGTCCAATATTCAGCTTGTCGCGATAGATCTGCAGGATAAGCCTGCCTGGTACAAGGAAAAAGTTTATCCCCCTGGTTCGGTAGGCTACTTGAATGCTCTATCTTCGCCATCGTCTACATAGGAAGGGTTTTCAGAGCTACGCTCTGTTTCCTTGGGTGGGATTTGACAATCTTTATGGAAATTTTAGTTCAACTTTTATGAAAAGATCTTAGGGTATATTAAAGGGATGCACTTAAGTGATCAAAATTTTAAAAGAATTTTCAGATCTTTATGATTTGTATAGTGTGTAGTTGAAAATAGCAAAAAGTTTGGAAAAAAATCAGTATTTTTGTGAATTTGAGAAAAAATTAAGTTCGACTTTTTGTTTTGGTCCTTAGTGCATTTTGTTTAAAATTAGACAGCGCCATATTAGAAGGCCTTAGATTTTATTAATTTCTGACAGGTGCAATTGACATTTGGTGTGTTGGGTTGCACTGAAATTAGCTTGTTTTGGACAATTAGCTTTTACATATATTCCTGTTGTGTGACCACTGATAACCAACTCCTTGGATTGGAAGCAGACAGTATAAATATATTTTATTTCAAATGTATACTAGAGTAATAGAGGAAAATACTATTATTTCAATCATTTCTCAGGTTCCATCTCTTGAGCACAATGGCAAAGTCACAGGAGAGAGTTTGGATTTGCTTGAATACATTGAAAACAACTTTGAAGGACCCAAACTCAGGCCAACGGTACTTATGTTTCTGACTATTTGATCTGACATTGCAAAAATTCTTTGTTTAATATTGTTTTAATTTATTCTATTTAAGAGATTGTTTCTGGAATCAATACTATATATTATATAACTTATGTTTCAGATTGCTCTCCCCTTTTGGAGGATACTAATTGATTACAATCTGAAATATCAATACAAAAAACATAAAATCAATCTCTCTTTTAAATTTCACATCAAGAAAGTGTTAGGAGGTAAAATAACAAAGATTTAACTTTCAATTTTAGGGTGGCAGGGGAAATGTAAAACTCTGGCTCTAGCAACCTTACCAGAAAATCCTTATTATTTTCAGAAGTTTTCACCGGAATTCTTAAATACTTGTATATATTGGAATTCTTCAGGAGGCTGAGAAAAAGGAGGTTGCGAATGAACTACTCAAATATTCAGAAACTTTTCAAAAAACCGTTTTCATGGCTTTAATCAAGCCAGAAACCGAGGTCGCAGAAGCAGCAGGTAAGAGGAATATTGTTTTTTTAAACCAACTTTTAAAAGAAATAATGACTGAAAACTTTATAGGATGTTCTCGGTTGAGCATTTCATGGGTAAATTGACCCTTTGTTTTCTCAACCATGGCAGCGCCTGCTCTTGACTATTTGGAAAATGCCCTGGGAAAGTTTTCGGATGGGCCATTCTTTTTGGGTGAATTCAGTGTGGCAAGTATCAATTTATTCAGTTTTACATGATTCAATAAGCGTGAACTTATGAGTCTGTTGTATTAACTATTTAACAACTGCTAAATGCTGCATAAAATATAGGTGGACATTGCATATGCTGGTTTTTTTGAAAGATTTCAGATTGTATATCCTGTCTTAAAGAACTATGACATCACAATTGGCCGACCAAAACTATTGAAATGGATTCAAGTAAGGGCAAAATCTGCTGTATCTCAGTCTCTGTTATTTTAAATTTTTAACGTTTAAACATTCTGTTCTACAATCAGTTGTTTTGTTGTGTTGACATAGTAGACTTGCTTCAATGACTACAGGAAGTGAACAAGATTGATGCCTATACAAAAACAAAACCTAAACCCGAGGAAGTCGTAGAAACATACAAGATGATACTGGTGAGTAATCTATCATACTAACAAGCATAAGTAAATTTTTGTTGAGCTTTGATTTAGTAGGTGTAAAAAATCATATGTTTTCAGTTTTTGTTATTAGATAAAGAATATTTGAATCAGAATTATAGCATTGTCAAAATTAGAACAGATGTAACAATAACGTTACAGCAGAGTTACGAGGAGGACATCAAAATAATTCATTACATTTCAATATCAGCTGTAGCAGTAGAGAAACAAACAGAACAACATAAGATGATTACATAAAGCATTTTCAAAGGCAATCTGCCAGACAATTGGAAGTAGCCATTTGTCTGAGACTTTTCTATATTCGTTGCGGAGACGGATCTAAAATGAACCAAGGTGTAGCTTCAAAGTTTCAAATTACGATACTAATTAGTCTTCTACTTTGCAGGCTAGAATTCAGAAATAAATGGAGCTTGATGGTTACCATTACCAAAAAAGGAACTTCCTTGTTACTAGTAATTATTGGGTTCAAAGCAGAAAGATTCAGCATTAAAATCTTAAGTCGTGATTCCCGTAATTGTATGGAAAAATAAGGCTTTACAAAGCCATTTTTAAAGCAATGTAATAAATAATTAAATGATAATAATATAGAATGTCATTTTGAATTTATTGTTTCACTACAACATTTGTACTACAACATTTGATTTTTAATTAAAATCTATTGACTATTCCAACATTAGTGTTATAGTATTTAGAAAATGAGCTGCAAAGAAGGAATTAATTATAATTGTTTAGTGATCTATGCAATGGCTCATTATTATTTCAAGTCATTTCCTTGACATTTCAAACAAGAGCTGGAGGGCAGCCAAGTTCCTGCCAAAGATAGAAGATGATGGTGTTGATTGCTAGGGAGCTTGTCTAATGGTTAAGTGTCTATCTGATTTTTGAAGTTCCAATCCCATTGAAGAGTGTGATTGAAGTATGAAGTGGAGGTGGATAGTGTGTTTATGTTCCTAAGTGCAAGTGTATTTTGATTTATAGATAGAAATAATGTGTATCCTGTAAAGTGGAACAAAGTGACTACAATCCTTGTAAAGCTTGGTAATACAGACTAGTTTAAAATCAGCTATAATGATGATGTAAAATCATCTGACCTAAAAAAGAGGCATATGTCAAACAGAAACAAAGAAACTTAATGATATCTACGATTTAGAGGAATATGTCAAACAAAAATAGAGAAATTTAATGATATCTACAATTCTTCTAGGCTTGGTACTTCCAAGATGATAATTTTTTATTACTATAAAACTATAATAATTTACAATTATAGCTAACTAAAAATTCCTAAGAGACATAATGTTAAACATTTAGATAGAAACTATTACAAAAATACAGGTTAAAATTGCTTCTTGGAAACTGTAGTTAATAACAAATCTGTCATCTGAGAATTTCCAAAGAGTGCTAAATGTCTACCACCTAATATTTTCTTTACCTTGAAAAGGGGCATCAAAGTTTTTTCTCAATCTATGATAAATATTTGAAGGAGATGTTAGAAAGTAAAGTCCACCAGTATAACTGAGGGGGAGGGGAGCAGGAAGGGGGAGCGGGGTGAATAAATTATATAATTATTATAACAATTATCAACCTCATTAATCCTTAAGCATGTGAACAATATAATCAACAACCATAACAAGATACTCATACACAATAACACCATATATGTTAATGTTCAAGGGAAACCCTTGATCAGAGGGAAAACCTCGGTGGGGATGGTACGCACAAAATGATGTACTAATATAAATGTTCTTGGTTAGAGGATGGACTCCAGTAGGAGTTAATGAAATACATTTAGTATATATCAGTCCCTGTTAGGAGACTTTGAATCTTTTTTAGGCGATTCCAACATTGTTAGGAGTTCTAGAAGGCAGATGGACCACTTTCCAAACAACTTCAGGGGCAAGGCCACTAAACTCACTATCCAACTAATCTTTGAATTGTTCCTTGCAAAATAATAGAAATAAACTATACTTGGACTTCCTCTTTTTCTGTCCTGTCAACCGAACTTCTCTTCTTCTGATCTCGATACTAGATCACCAACTTTGCATCCAATAATTCCTTGGATCACTTACTCACAATTTTCACATACTTTACTCTTGTTCGCACACTTCGTAGTTGATCAACATCCAATTCACATGTTACAAAAAGGAAAATAACCTTCCTTTATACCATGTCCTTAAAACAATTCCTTGAGTTAGCCTTGAGGCTTTTCCAATTAATTATACTAGGACCTCATTAAGATAATTAATTCATTGACAACGATGTCTGCTCACAGTCTTTACAACTTCTCACATGTGCAACCTTAAACATTTTGCACTCATTGATGTCATCATCAACCTATCTATTGTTACTATCTAACCTTGCATATCTCAATTCTATCTCAATAAAGATATACAAATCAATCATCAGAAATTTCTTCTTAAATACTTTGTCTGCTCTCTGTAAATCAATCATATCTTTTGCATGTCTTTGACTTAATGAATGCACACTTAACCTCATCATTAGGACATGTTGAGTTGTTGTTTTGCATGATGCTTAACAATAGGAATACTTTCAAACTCCTCTCTTGAAAAGTTGATCTGGAATCAACTCCTAGGTTTTAGGCGATCTTGCGACTTACTATAATTTTCTCAGTTGAAAATAAATATATTTGTTCACAAAGAGGCCTTTGCTGGTTCATACAAATTTCAAATAAGATGATAAATCGACTTGTTGTTTCAAAATTAACCACAAATAAAATATGGTTTTTGGTATTTTCTATTTTTTATGAATGCAATCTAATAATGCAACTATATGAATTCCTAATTTAACCAAGTGTTAATAAAGCAAATAACACAGATAGGGTAATAAGAAGTTTAAGAAAATGACTTGAAAAATAAAACCCTGATGGACATAAGCCATAGAAACAACACGTTTGCGAGTTCAGCCTTTGAAAAGATCGATAGGTAACCAATGAAAATAGGAGCAATGCATCCTTAATTCCACCGATGCAATTGTCGATGGGAATTTAGTAACCGTAAGATGTTTCACTTTTCATCAGATCGCAAGGCCATGGAAAGTGCGCTCATGCGAGACAAAAACCTTTGTAGGACTAATAGGGTGATCTCTTCTCCAACTAAGTACATCACTATAATTTGTAAACACGTGGAAAACACCATAATTAAAAGATCACTCAATCAAATCAACAAAAAACTATTGGCTCCATTATTATCATGAACAAGAATCCAGAAAAATATAATGCAATCAGGAAAGAATAACTACACTCAGTATGAGAGCACCAATGGCATATATTATTGCATCAAAATAACAGCCTAGAATACATATTTAATTCCTCAATTTATAGGCAATCGTCTCCTTAATTTTTGTTGAGAGTAAGAGATTCCTTTATGCAAATATATGCTTAAAAATAATAAAACAAATCTAAATATATACAAACTTACTCTCTAGGAGGTGCTAAGTAGGACTCCACCCTTGTATATATCATTTAATAGGTGCATGAGCCTTTACATGTCTTAAAAAAAAGAAAGCATGAGAAAATAAGAAGAATGAAGCCATAAGATGATGTAGGAGTCTTTGGAGATGTCAAAAATAGAACTCATCCTTCTTTGATTAAACGTTTGTAGGAGTTAAATAACTATCAAAATACGTTTTCGATACATGGAAAGCTCTAAATTTGGAACTGGTAGTTAACTATTGGTGCACCTCTGACTTCTTCAAAATTTTCAGTGCACCTTTTGGAGAGGTGCACCTTGCGCACCTTAGTGAAATTTGTACAAGGTGCTCAATTCACTAAAAAATCAAAGTTCTCAATTTTAAAAATAGTTTATAGGTTTTTCTTGGACAAGGTCTAGGAGCACTCTAGTGTACGTTTTTGTCTCTTTTTGATGATTTATACCCTCTCTATAGCCAAACATTTTCATACATTTGAACTCCTACTTCTTCTATATGAAATTCCAAGGCACTTGTGTTGAATCTTGTCATTAATAGTTGCATAAGATGAGGAACCTGTTATAGTTCATGTGTCCACCCTCTGTATCTTTGATCTTTAGTGCAAATTGTTTAATTTTTTTCTTCTCTCCATCTGCCCAATCCTTCCTAGTCAGAGACCAGGTGATCCAGATTATCCAAAACGATCAAATGTTTGAAACTTTTTCATATTTTTTAAACAAGATTTTCTAGGCATTTTTAACTAAGTTTTTTGAAGTTCTTCTGCTCAAAATTTCAAGTTGAAACTTTCATTGCTCTCTAAAATTGGATAGTCAAAAAGGCTCGCTATTTTAGGGATTGAAATTAGATTTTTAGTTCTTTTTTCCAATGATGTAAACAGTTTTGAATTCTGAGCTCTAGGTCAAAATTTATGACACCAACAAGTTGAGGATGCATTGTTTATCTACACAAAGAAGCAAACATTAGTCTAGAGAGTAGAAAATATAACCCAAAACAAACCCTAAATGCTAACAAATCAAACTCAGAATACCAAAATAGTTAAAAAACTCAGACCCCGCTAATAACCCTGAAAAGTAAAATAGTGCATCTTGCACACCATCACAAGTGTGCTAGGTGTGCCAAAAGGGTATTCCAAGAGTCTTTTGGGTGTAGTTGTGCACCTGCGCACTTGCGCACCTAAGTGAGGTGCGCACATGTGCAACATGTGCAAAGGGGAGACTTCATTTAAGTTTTTACCTGCACATGCACACCTTGACATGCACACCCTTATGTATGCCTATGTTGTTTTTAGAGAAATGTGCGCATACACCTCGGGGAGGTGTGCACATGCACACCTCGAATAGGTGCGCTTGTGCGCACCTTTGGTGTTTTCTAACAAATGCACACTTGCACACTTAGTGCGCTTGCGCACCCTATAATGGTGCACATGTGCGTGAGGTGCGCTAGTGCACCCTTTAGCACTAAAAGACCCTTTAAAACTCAAATTCTCTAGTTCTGACCTATGTGTTTCTTAGTTAGAAGACTAGGGCTTGACCTAGACTCTAGGTGGAGTTCCCAAAATGGCTCAAGTCTCGAACTAGGGATCTAGGAGACAAGAAATTACTATGGGGTCCCTATTTCTAAGAAAAATGGGGTGTGCATTGTGAAACCACAACAAGACACAATGTAGAACACGTCCTTAACAACACTTGACTTGGTCATCAATTCTCTATAATCCATATGACCTCAATCTTTATCTGCTACTTTGTCAGTCCTTACAAAAATACTGCTATGTTGACATCAATGAAAAACACAGTCATGAATGCAACATGTCAATCATGCTAACAATCTCCCACATGCTCTGGCAATGCTTAGGATACTTCCCTAGAGGAATACCATCAGGAGATGTACTAAAAGAACCTTAAGTGTACGATAAATACATAAGTAATAAATGAATCACTGAAAAGAACTGAAAATTTGATGAAGGGCCACACCACCCTAGCAACTCATAACCAAAAATGCAACAAAAAGAGACAAAATGCTTCCCAAGCAATTTTATTATACTTGAAAATCCTTACAACATCCACAAGATGATATCATAGATATAACTTCTTCAAAAAGAAGTTTACAAATTCTTCAACATAAGAGAACTCCCAAATAAGAGTCTTCACACCAAGAGCTTCACTAAGAAGAACTTCCCAACTAAGAGCCTTCATCTCCAAAGCTTCCACCCAAGAACTTCTACTTGAAGAGCTACACCTTAAGAGCTTTCACACCTTGAAGCTTGACCTTCCAAAGCTTTCACACCTTCCAACTTGATTAGAAATGCTCATATGCCTTGCTTAAATAGGCAGTTACCACCCAATGCATGATTTATCCACAACCTTCTAGAATTCCACCTACACAATATCCACAACCTTCTAGGATTCCACTTACACAATATCCACAACCTTGTAGAATTCCACCTACACACCTCGATAAATGGAATGACAACTATTTTTTTTTTTTTTTTCTATTACGCCACCTATGCACCTCAAAAATATAAATTCATTTTTTTTCTTTTTTTTTTCTTTTCTCCTTTTTCCCTTATTTTATTTTATTATTATTTTTCCTTCTATTTTTGTCACTCCTCCATAATTGTTTTTAAAAAAAAATTTCCATGCAAAATGCTCGTACATCAAACTCCCCCAATAGATAGAAAAGTGTGTCCCACACTTTGATGCCAAAAAGAAAAACCTACAACCATCTTCATCTTCACCAAAGGTTTCCACCTCAACATGCATAAGAAAACCAACATTCAAATTTTTCACATCTGCATCCATATGTCAAACACCAGAATCTCAACCATCCAATCAACATTCTCAGGAAAAAACTGAACATAATACTTCATCAACAAATCCTTGTCCACATCAGCAACTAGTGAATCCACACCAACAACAAAAAACTCCATATCAGCAGCAATATATGCCAAACTCACAACACTAGTAGTCTCATTTCTCACAACAAGATGCTCTGCAACATAAAAGTTGCCACCAACAACAACTAGATCATCCACGACTGAGTGCTCCATAATCTCCATGTCAGACTCAACCAACTGATCATGAAAACCAGCCTCCATCTTAACATCAACAAGGTTACAAACATCCTTAGCAACAACCTCCTGCTGCTCTGCAAGTTTTGTATCAGACTCCACAAATTGATCAACAAAATCAGCCTCCGCAACCTTGTTATGCCATCGTCTCTCACGAACAAGTCTCTTAACTAGCCAAACAACTCTCTTCTAGATTGGTAGACTCCAGCTCCACAAACGCTCATGGAATTCATTCCTCACCTCATCCCTAACTCGATTAGCCAAGCTAGCTTCAAACCAA
Organism: Cupressus sempervirens; assembly: GCA_028749045.1. Lineage (NCBI taxonomy): Eukaryota > Viridiplantae > Streptophyta > Pinopsida > Cupressales > Cupressaceae > Cupressus > Cupressus sempervirens. Next base: position 247,661,021 of record CM053783.1, read on the forward strand.
GCAGTTATCTTAGAAAACCTCCTCTCGACTATATCATGGAGTTTTGCAATCATCCCAGGGTCCAATCCTCTTGGAGCCATCTCCCAAGATCTTTGTAAACCCTCTACAACAAATCCTTCCCATGCTCTTTGTGAAAACCTCTAATTGTTTGCAAGTCAAATTGCAACTTGCCACCTCGCATGAATAATTAGGAACCACATCACAAGTCTAGGACCACGGATTTGTAATCCACAAGCTCTCTACAATCATGCATCAACAAGTTCAATCTTCCATCTCTGCATCCACTGATCAATCTAGATGTCCTCCCAAGATCTTGGTACAAATTGCCTCAGCTTTGGCTATCTGTCTACACACTCAAGAACTCTCGCTCTTATACCACTTGATGAAGTGCCACACCCTACCAACTCATAACCAAAAATGCAACAAAAAGAGACAAAATGCTTCCCAAGCAATTTTATTATACTTGAAAATCCTTACAACATCCACAAGATGATATCATAAATATGACTTCTTCAAAAAGAAGTTTACAAATTCTTTAACATAAGAGAGCTCCCAAATAAGAGTCTTCACACCAAGAGCTTCACTAAGAAGAACTTCCCAACTAAGAGCCTTCACCTCCAAAGCTCCCACCCAAGAACTTCTACTTGAAGAGCTACACCTTGAGAGCTTTCACACCTTGAAGCTTGACCTTCCAAAGCTTTCACACCTTCTAGCTTGATTAGAAATGCTCATATGCCTTGCTTAAATAGGCACTTACCACTCAATGGATGATTTATCCACAACCTTCTAGAATTCCACCTATACAATATCCACAACCTTCTAGGACTCCATCTACACACCTCGATAAATGGAATGACAACTATTTTTATTTCATTTTTTTATTACGCCACCTATGCACCTTGCAAATAGAAATTTTTCTTTTCTTTTCTCTTTTTTCCCTTATTTTATTTTTAAATTATTTTTCCTTCTATTTTCATCACTTTCTCTCTCCTCCATAATTTAAAAATAAATAAATAAATTTTCCATGCAAGATGCTCCTGCATCAAAAATTCATAAGTAACTTACGTAAGGGAGAACAATCAATTTGAGAAAACACCATATGTTAAGTTAACTACAGTAGCATTAACATCACCAGGTTCAACCACAAGAATAACAAGTTTGTCGAGAATATTGTAATATACTTGATATACTATCCACCAATCCTCAAAACATCTATCAAGAAGAAATGAGCATGAGCTTGGATAGTTGGTAGAATAAATTTCCGCCACTAACAAAGGGTGTGGATAATCTAGAGCTCTAAAGAACCATCTAGTGCAACTCATGAGATATACAGATGCTCAATTTGAAACCCTATGAGCGATGTTGGTGTATAAAAAGGTTCAAAGGTTTCTTGGAGATAAATTGGTTGGGAACAATGCAGGAAAATTGTTAGTCTACTGACATAGAAAGCGATAGGGAAAATAAATGTTTGGTGAGGGATAATAGTGAAAATGTGTCCCAAAAATCAGCTCTTACAAGCCAGTTGAAGCTTGTGAATGATAAAATCTTTAAGTCAATTAAGAGTAAATGATCTTGGAAAAGATAAGAACGAAAAAATGTCTCCTAAAACACAATGTCAATAATTGTAAGAGAGTGTTTGTAACCGAACATGAAACTTTTGATATTGTCAAAAGTAGTTAAATCCTTTCAAAATATGGTTCTATGAATTTTGAAAAATCAGATGCGTGGTTTGTAGAAGCCAAGATTTGGGTTATATACAAAGAAATGCATACATTAATAATTTGAATTAAACTACAAATAACACTATTTACAATAAAAAAATGTAAGGCCAAAAAGCTTAAAATTGTCTATAGAAGCTTATGTAAAGTTGAAATCTAAAACTAGCAGCAACCTGAGCACAGAATAAACCAGTTGATGACAAGAAGAACATAATATATGTTTTAGAAAGGCTTGATAATGTTAATGAAAAATACAATAAGCGGATGTAAAATCACATTTCATAATACTAGATGGAGGAGTACAATTAATTCCCAAATTTGGCCATGTGAGCATAGAGAAAAGTTAGAAAATACTTACAGGAGGAACATATGACCTACAACCCCACTCTGAATTCTGATGACTTCTCAAATTGTATTTGAAAAATGTGTTTAAAAAAGAAATTAGAAGATTTTTTCTATATCCATTGCGCAAAGCATGAGCCTTTCCCTTTTATTTTATCTCTTGTATTTTTTAGTTTCATCATGTATCTCAATGAAACTTAAATGACTAGTAGCAAATGTCGGCCTTTTAACTATTGACAAATCCGCTCTATGTATGAGATGTTTGAACTAACAAGCTAATGAAAACAAAATATGATTAAATTTTTTATTACAATTGATTGAAATTTGAGCAAGTTCCGTATAATGAAATTAGGAGAAGAGACTTTATCCAGTTTCAGTGGCTAAACAGGGAAAAATTAATGAGGGTGGAAGCATTATAGCCTCCTCTTATATGTATGAAACGGAGAATCTTGTGAAAAAACAAATAATAGATAAAGAATAAGTACTCTATATTTTCATTCCACTAGCATGACAACCCCCAAATCTGGGTCTATCATTGCCTTGTCCTAAGCTTGCCACATCACATCTTTGGACCTACCTAGGGTGTAATTCAAGCACTAACTGTATTAGAAAAGCTCAGTTATTCTATTGCTGTCAACTAATTTAATACTATCCCTATAATGCACTGATGGAGCCCTGAAAGAGACACTAGTAATTTGTGCACTCTCTTACAATTCTATTTCGAAAGTCTATTTGTGTCCCTAATAAGGAGAATCCAAAATATTTTGGTTCCATGTTTTGCAAAACAAATATGCAGTTTGTACAAAATATATCTTTTGTAAAGAAAAATTATGCTTGAAAATCAGCAAAACATTGTTGATTTTTCATATTGTGAAACCTAAATCGAATTGAAGAACCAAAACATTGCTACCTTTTATATTTGACTAATTTCATTACATACTATAGGAAGGTTTAAATTGCAAACTAGAAAACAATGCTACTTTTCCACAAGTCCCATTTTTGTTTGAGATCTATAACCTAATTCAAATAGCATCTCTTTATAAAGCCATCATTTTTTTATAGTAACCCATCAACCTTATCAACAAGAACAAAATTGTCCCCAACTCAAGACTAAAATATCATTCCTGTAGCTTCCCATCAAATCCAAAAGCTTCCATTTGATGAAGTTGCATAAACAGTCTACACCATCGTTGAAATCTATATTAAAAACATGGCCGAAAAACATCCTCTATTTCAGGAGATCTCTAGGAAAGCCCCAAAAATTTGAGAAATGAAAACATGAGAACCCTTACTCAATAGAGTTAATAGAATCTGCCACATTAAAGTGGTCTATGAGAAGAACTACAAAACCAGAAAACATACCATGTCACCTCTTAACATTATTGAGCCAACAAAAGTGTAGATGGACACCGATGCCCACCAAATTAATTTAACCCTTGGTGTAAAGTATAAATGGTCAGTATTGCAGAAAGTGAATGTCTGAAAAATGGGCTTTGGGTTTATGGTGCACTGGAAAAAACACTGGGACGATGGGTCTATGCTATAGCTTGCCTGCTAGATAAATATGTATCTTTAGATTCAGTGGCTTTTCAGAATAGACAATATCAGGAAAATCAAGGTGGATAAAATTGGTAAAAAGACGATGATGGATGTTGGATTTCTACTATAGTAACCACAATGCTTCCCAAGTCTCTAGTTCCAATGCTTGTGTTAAGGAACAGATGAACCATTGCTACTGTAAACATTTAGAAAAAGAAACATCACTATTTGCACTAACACAATAATAGAATAAAATATACACTAACACGATCCTATATTTAGCATCAAAATGCATAAAGATTGTTAAGGGTGCCTTCTCGTAGACTTTTTTAAGCCCGCCTTCTCTTGTTTCATAATTTTTATTTTTTATTTTAAGATTTCTGTGTAATAACTTTAGCCCAATTAAAGTGTTGATAATTATTTTTCAGATAAGCCAAATTTGAAAAAGGTGCACCTTTGCCTAATACAACATAGTATACTATAAAGATTAGAAGTAAAGAGACTTTCTGATTGGCTGTAGATGAGAACTTTAATAACCAGTTAAGAGAAAGCCTTGGCAATAGTTTCCCACTGTGGCAGGAACTAAGAAATGAGCCAAGGAGTGGGTATTAAAAGTTGTTTGAAGTGTACGATGTGAAAACATTTTCTTGTAGACTAAGAGTTTACCATTATCTACGTGAATACTTTTTCTTTTTAAATTGAAGAGAATGAAGAAAAACATGTGAGTTTTTGTTTAGATTTTCTCAGTAGTGGCATGGAGAAGTAGCTTTATTTTAGGAAAATGGCTATTGTTTTAGAAGTACAAAAACAAAGGAGCAATGAAAGGAAAACAATGTAAAGTATCAGAAAAGAAGTAATCAAAGAATAATTGTCTAATGGTGCAATATATTTGGAATAAAGAAAATAAGTTATGAAAATTCATAGGATTTTTTGAAGAATGTTCTTATAAAGTACAAATGGAAGAAAATGCTCAACTAAAGATTAATACCTGACAACCCTCTTTAAGTTTTATTTGGAGAGTATAGATTATTATCAAACCTTTCAATGAGTTGGAAACCGAGATTTTATAATGAGAGAGAAGTACATATTGAGAAATTTTTTTGATGAGAATATTTGGCAACTTGATCTTCACTCTTACAATACATAAGAGAAATATGCTTGTCTTCAATTGAGGTAAACCTAAATCTTCGAGTAGTCTTCATAACTATAGGGACTTTTTCAGTGTATGACATAACCATTATATTCAGATTCATTAGAGCCAACAACAGATTGAATTTTTTAACCATTGCAAAAAATCTCACTTGCTCCAATAAACAAACAATATCCACAAGTAGGATTCCTATTATTGGAATCTCTCCTAAATCTCCTTAATCTTAATTGATGTATCATTTGAAAATAAAGTCTAGTTACATCATAAAATAAACCAACATTAAGAGAACCTACAAAAAAGGCATATGATTCCTTTCCATTACACCTTATTTATGAGGTACATGGGGAATGTGTAGCTCAAATTTAATACCAAATGGTGTTCATAAACCATTAATAAATATTATTGACATATGCCTTGTCTCATTATTAGTTTTGAGAATTATGAGTGTTAAAATAAGATTTCCTTCCAAAGATATAATAAATTGAACAAATTTCAAGAATGTCATCCTTACTATGAGGAAAAATAAACCAAGTTGATAAACATCACTAAAATAAGTGCATATCAAATCATTGGATGGAGGGATTTCCATGGAACCCAAAACATATTACTATAGATGAGATGCAACTAAAGTTCTATCCATAGTTAACCTTGTAGAAAGGACTCCCCAAACATTTTACCAAAAATATGAAACTATATGCACAAACGGTCTAATAGTAAATAAACTGATAGAAATTCATGCTAACTATCAATCAAAAAACATTCATCAAGACAATTATAGTAAGATAATTCATAATGTTTGAAAAAATTATAGCTTAGTAGCATTAATGATTTTATTTTCTTTAGATCAATTATACACAACACATCTTTTTATAATTTTTAAAAAAATATTTCAATAATAAATTATTTTAAAATACCCCATTTGTGAAAATGCATTTTAAAAAAAAAGAAATAGGCCATTTCCACTAAGTGAACAAGTAAAACCACAATATTCACATTAAAATTTTTGGGGACATAAAGTCACCTCATGTGAGTCAAATAGGTTCATGACAAAGAATACAAAAACTTAAAAACATGGGTCTAGCCCACGAACAACTCACATTAAATGGCTAAGGTAGTGCATGCAGAAGGAAGAGGATCATGATTATCTCTTTTACCCTATACATCAATGAATTCTAAATTAGGGCTTAGGAGAGACCATTCATCTTCGACTTTATCTTCTTCTTTATTCTCTTTCCTTGTGGGAGAAATGGTTCAAGCCAACCATGAGAACCACTTGAAGGAAGTGGGCCAACTAGAATCTCTGCCAATATTTGGCTAGATATAGTCAGTTGAAGTGGTGAGAGTCATATTTATTAGTTGACTATGTACAAAAAAACTACCATGAGGTGGTAAAGCTAAGTGGCGTCCTTGAAAATCGCTTCCCCTACTAGAAGGTTGGTGAGGGGCCTATGATCATGGCATATGAGAGTTGAGGGAAAAGGGAACAATGATCATGCCAACACTCATGGGGTGGAGATCTATCACTAGAAGTAGAAACTATTGGCAATTTGGCTAAGAGTAATAGTTAGGGTTGTCATTTATGGAAACATATTACTAAGTTTAAAATTACAAAAGTCAGATTAAAGTTTTAAGCAAGTATACTTAGAAAATTTTCTAAGCATAATGTTGGTAAATAAGGAACAAGGAAACAATTTTACTCATCAAGCTTCACTAGAAGCATATTATCTTATGAAGGCTTAGAGGAAGGTAGTATGGACACCTTAAAGTATATGTTCAAGACCGCTAAAGATATTGTAGTGCATAACAAGATTGATGGGGAGCTTCTCTCACTTAGAGCCTTTTTTCTCTAATCAAGGCTTTTCCTTAGCCTTCATAGGGTTCTCTCTTGATACCCTAATTTAGAGGATCTTTTCCTAGTCCTCTCCAACCTAGAAACTTTCCTATTGATTCAATTTACACTCCCAGCTCTCCAAAACCCAATTAAGAAACTTTATGCTCAATAGGCTGAAAAACTCACCAAGGACCCCCAACATGGAAAATACACCTTTTGAACATTCTCATGTTGTTCTTGGTCTTTCTCCAACCTTTCTACATCATCTTTCAAACCCAACTCTTCAAAATCATCAACTTTCTCTATTAGGCCTTAGAGCCCTATGAGCTCCAATTAGGCCTCCTATAAACAAGGAAGTTGCAATAACATAAAAAATTCCTTAATAAGACCTATTTGTGTCTTCTAGGATTTGTTTCATAACAACCTAGACTCAAAGATTTTCCATGTTTCAAACTCCCATGGTGTTCATACAATACTTTTCCAGAAAACCCTATTTTTGAGGGTTTATAGGGAAATGACAACAAAACCTTCTTGATTTTCTTGGTTCTTCTCCTTAGACCTTCCCCTCTAGCATAAAAACCCATAACTCTTCCTACTTCATTACCCCAATCAAGGTTTTCTCATTCAAAACGAGAAAATACACTAATTCCTTCTTGCGAGCATTTTGATTCCTAGCCAAACCACTAAGGCTTGCCTAGGGCTTGCTTGCAAAATTATAAAACTTTCTCTCCCAACCTCCAAAACCCATTTTTCTAGTATACACAGAGGCTAATTCTTGAATCCCAAAGGCCATTAGGTTTTAACCATGGGTATTTAAGTTATAGCCATTTTATTCCAGACTCCTATTTACAGACCAACATGAAACACAAAATAAGATAATTAGCAAAACCTATTAAAATGAATCCAAAATTCTCCAAAAATTATACATAGATTAGTCACATGGTATGAAGCAACTAATCCATGCAAAACAACAAGAGAATAAATCCAAAATAGTAAGTCTTCAAGTCAAAGATACATTTTTTGTGTATTATCTTCCCACGTCACATGAAAAATATGTACAATCCAACTTCCAACCATTCAAAAATGATTGATCTATCTTTTTATACCTTATTTCTAACTATCCTCACCCTTTTCCAAACCCCTTTAGTGCCAATTCCTAAATTTGAGGAAAAGTTGTCATCATCAACTTTTGCAATTTTTGCAAAAATGACTTTGTAATACCTCAAACCTATCTAGTTGGATTCAAAACCATCCAAATTGATCCAAAAACATCAATGGACCTCATTTTAACCACAATTTATCAATTTTGAGACATCTGGAAACTTGACCATAGTTGACCCTATCAGGACTTTGTGGCACTAACTAGGTCTTAACAACTACAACATGATATACACTTACACTCAACCCTCTAAAACCTTCTCCAACAAACCTTGGGACTTCATAGCTTTTCCTTATTTGTTCAATGGTTTGCTAATCCATTTACAAGCTTAAAATCAATGGTTTTCTCTCAACTTATTTGTGGAGAGAGGAACTTTGTACTAATTCCATGCTTCTTAAAGTCACTCTTTGCAATCCATGTTGCTTTAGCTTTAGGGGTGTTATTCCATTTGATTAGATCTCCTTTTAGACCTTATTCCTAGTGCTCTTCTTCACTCTAGAGTCTAATATTCTTTCAGCTTGAGGCTGCAACTTTTTAGGGACTTGTAGCTCTACCACATCCTTATCTAACCCTATCTAATATTGTTCCTCATCAATATGTGGTCCTCTATATGGTGTCAAGTCCTGAACATTGAAAATGGGTGATATTGACATGTCCTTGGGTAGATCAACTTTATAGGCATTGGCACCATACTTAGCTTCTCCAACACCTTACATGGTCCAAACCTCTTTATTTGTAACTTAGGTGGAATGACCTTCTTCAATCTATATTTGTTCAAGAACACCATGACTAAGTCTCCTATTTGAAACTACAACTCTCTCCTCCCCTCATCTTTCTCGTCTTTCAATTTCTGATTGGCTTCCATTAATGTCTATTTTGCCTAATCATGAACCTCCTTCATTGATTAAGCAAAATCATCAGCATCCCCACTGACTTTATCATGTCTTGGAAGCTCCCTAAGCTCCATTATACCTCTTGTATGTGCACCATAGATAACTTGGAAATGACTTAGGCCTATGGTTATGTTTTTACTGTCATTATAGGAAAATTCTTCATGTGGAGCAACTTGCTCCCAGCCTTGCCCATACTCCTTAGTCAAGCATCTTAGGAGATTTCCTAGTACCCTATTTATTACCTTTGTTTTCCCATTTTTTTGGGGATGATAGGTAGATTTGTGAGCTAGATTGGTGCCTAACCTCTTCCAAAGTGTTTTTAAAAAATGCTCGATGAACTTAACATCTCTGTCAACAAAAATACTCAATGGTAAGCCATGTATTCTAACTACCTCCTTGAAGAAAAGGTGTGCTATATGACTAACATCATGTGTAGTCTTATAGGGTATAAAGTGACTCATCTTCCTAAATCTGTCAATAACAACAAACACACTACCCAATCCTGTCTTTGTTCTAGTTGAGCCCACTATGAAGTCTATACTAATGCACTCTCAAGGCCTATTAGGAATAGGTAGTGGTTGATAGAGTCCTACATTAGATGAAGTGTCTTTAGCCTTTGATATATTTCACATTGTTCCACTTACCTCCTCACATCCCTCTACATCCTAGGCCAATAATAGTACCTCTCTACTAGATCTAGGGTCTTATTAAGGCCAAAATGACCACTCATGATCCCACTATGTTTCTCCTAAATGAGGTTCTCCCTCATAGACCCTTTTGGCACACATAATTGTTGCCCCTTAAACAAAAAACCATTATGTAAGGTAAATTCAGCAAACTAACTATGAAAGTGGTTTTTAAAAATGTTACATACCTTATATGCTTTTGCAAAATTAGTGTCTTCACCATACAAACCCTTGAATTCTTCAATCCTTGTGCTCTACAAAATGCCCTCTTGAAAAGTCAGAAACCTTCTACTTAAGGTATCAACCACCTTATTATCTAGCCCCTTCTTATGCTTTATGGTAAAGGTGTAGGATTGCAAGAACTCCATCCATTTGATATTCCTAAGGATAAGCTTCTCTTGGGTGTTGATGAAACTTAGTGTCTGGTTATTATTGTAGACCACAAACTCTTTGGGTAGTAGATAGTACCTCATTTTTTGAGGGCTTGAACTAGTGCATATAGTTCCAAGTCATAGAAAATATACCTTGTCTTTGCCTCATTGATCCTCTCACTAAAAATGCTAGAGGCCTTCCATCTTGGCTTAATACTACTCCAACTGCAATGTTACTTGCATCACACTCCATAATGAAATTTCTAAAAACTTTTTAGAACCAATATTGGTTGAGTGGCTACCTTCTTCTTTAACCTTTCAAAATTCTCATCTGATGCCTTTTTCCATACAAAATTGGTCTTCATACCTCCTTTTATGGTGTCATTCATAGGAGCACAAATTTCACTAAGCCTTCTCACAAACTTCCTATAGAATTGGGATAACCCATATAAAATCCCAAGTTTAGTACCAGTCCTAGGAGTAGACCAACTTAGAATTGCCTCCACCTTACTCCTTTCCATTTGCAAATTACCTTGTGAGACTACAAAGCCCAAGTAAACAAGTTCCTCCTTCATGAACTCACTCTTCTATAGATTTATAGTCACCTTTTCCTCTTGAAGTCTCCTCAACACAATTTCCAAGTGTTTTGGATTCTCTTCTTTTGTCTTGTTGAATATTAAGATGTCATCCAAATATAATACTACAAACACACCTATGTAGTCTTTCAAAACTTCATTCATTACCCTCATAAATATACTTGGTGCATTGGTAAGACCAAATGGCATTACCAACCACTCAAAGAGTCCATCATTAGTTTTAAAAGTATATTTCCATTCATCACCCTCTTTCATTCTCATTTGGTAATATCCACTCTTAAGATCAATTTTTGAGAAATATCTAGCTCCACAAAGACAATCTATTAAGTCCTCTATCCTAGGAATAGGGAATCTATACCTTATTGTTATCCTATTTATTGCCCTAGAATATGTACACATTCTCCACATACCTCCCTTTTTAGAAGCAAAAACAATTCAAATAGCACAAGGACTTATGCTCTTCCTGATCAATCCTTGGTCAACCAGCTCTTGGAATTGCCTTGATATCTCCTTGTTTTGTTCAAGTGTCATCTTATATGTAGCTTTTTTTGTTAAAGAGGCACCTAGTATGAAGTCTATTTGATGAGTTATCTCTCTCTTTTGGGGTGGTGTAGGTCATGCTCCATCACATATGATGTCCTCAAACTAATCCAAAAACTATTGTACTTCTTAGGTATAGGTGTTTTCTTTGATTTTTCCTCATTTGATTTCACCATGCTTGCATAACCAATTCCTTCTCCTTGTTTCGGGTCCTTTAAGAATTATTTTCCACTCACCAAGAGTGTATTGGCTTCAACCTTTTCCACATTGTCTTCTTCTAGAAAAGATTGTATCTTGTAGGTGACTCCACTCTTTTCGAAGGAATACTTGTTCTCCTTACCATGATGGATTTCCTCCTTGTCATACTGCCATGGTCTTCCAAGAAGTAGGTGGCATGCATTCATTGGTAGAACATCACAAAGTATCTTGTCCTAATACTTTCCTATAGTAAATTCAACCTATACTTTCTCATTAACTAGCATGTTTTGACCCTTGTTCAACCAAGTGACTTTGTAAGGACACACATGAGGTAACTTAGTAAGTTTTAGCTTTTGGACTGGTTCTTCTAATATAATATTATCATTTGACCCTAAGTCAATAATGAATCTGCATACCTTACCCAATATCTTGCATTTGACCCTAAAAAGAGCCCTCCTTTATTTGTGTTCCTCTTTAATAGGTTCCTTCATCAACACTCTCCTAAGTATTAGATTCTCACCTTTCTATGAGTCTAAACTTATCTCTGAATGTTTGCAGTCCTCTTCTTGCACATTAGTAATCTGCTTCTCTCCTTGTGAAGATCATGTCTTGTTAGGAGATATGTAGTCAAGATTTCCCAATTGGCCATATTTATAACACTTCATTGAAGAAAAATGTGAGCTTCTTCCAAACCCACCTGATCTACCTCTTCCAACACTAGAAAATCCTCTACCTTTGCTATAGCCTCCTTTTTTACTAGAATCATGAGATTTCTCGCTTGATTTGGTGTCCTCTTGGCTTCTATTTTCAATGCCTCTTCCACTAGAACTCATCCTTTGCCCTTGTTACTATAGTCTTGTTTCTTTTTCAATTTTTCTTCCACCTTAAGGGCCATTTAATAACTACTATGCAATATGTTAAGAGAAAAGAGACTCATCTCCTCTTGTATGTTCCACCTAAGGCCATTCAGATACCTACCAACCTTGACACTTTCAACTTCTTGTATCCTATATCTAAGGCTTAATTTTTGAAACTCCTCTATATAGGAAGATACATCTAGGTCTCTTTGTCCTGGGTTTTTCCTTTTCTTATGTAACTAAATATCGTAATCTTTTGGTAGGTAAGTTTCTTTTATCTTATCCACCATAGTCTTCCAATTGGTTATGGGCTTCTTGCTTCCTTTCTCCCTTTCTTACTGCAAGAACTTCCACCAAGTTAATGTTTGTCCTCTCAATCTTGATTTGCCTATCTTTACTCTTTGGGCCTTTCAAATACCATCACATTCAAATTAGTTTTCCATGCCTTCAATCCATTCCATAACTACTTTTGCATCCATTTCCCCATTGAAAATAGGTATTCCTTCTAATGCTTTACCACTTAATACCTTCAAGAACTTGAGGAAAAGTTCCTTTGCTAATGGAGGATCTAGTGTAGGTGTTATTTCCTCATCTTCCTCAAATTTTTCTTTTCCCTTTTCTTTCTCTCCCTCTAATTGTTCCTTCACCTTATCTCTAGTCTCAACAACTTCCTCTAACTTTATCATCATCTCTTCCACAACTTCCTCACGAAGTTTGTTCTTTTCTTATTGCTCATTCAAATCCCTAGTCAACTTTGCATTGGTCACGATGATGTTTTCACCTATGGATTCTCTTTCTACTAACATCCACTATTCACTTTCCAAGCCTTTCAATGGCTCTAATACTACTTTGATGGAGAGTTTCTCTCACTTAGAGCCTTTTTTATCTAATCAAGGCTTTTCCTTAGCCTTCCTAGGGTTCTTTCCTGATACCCTAACTTAGAGGATCTTTTTCTAGTCCTCTCCAACCTAGAAATTCACCTATCAATTTAATTTGCACTCCTAGGTCTCCAAAACTCAACTAAGCAACTTTATGCTTAGCAAGATGACAAACTCACCAAGGACCCTTAGCATGGAAAATAAACCTTTTGAGTATTCCCATGTTATTCTTTTTTTTTTTCCAACCTTTATGCATCATCTTTTCAAAACCCAACTCTTCAAAATCACCAAATTGCCCTTTTAGGCCTTGTAGCCCTATGAGCCCCTATTAGGCCTCCTACAAACAAGTTGAAATAACATCAAAAATTCCTTAAGAAGCCCTATTTTTGTCTTTTATACTTTGTTTCATAACTACCTAGACTCAAATACTTTTTAGGTTTCAGACTCCTATGGCATTCATAGAATACTTTTCTAAAAACCCTATTTTTTAGGGTTTCTAGGGTAATGACGATAAAACCTTGTTGATTTTCTTGGTTATTCTCCTCAAACCTTTTCCTCTAGCCTATGAACCCATAACTCCACCTACTTGATTTCTCGAACTAGGATTTTCTCATTCCAATCGAGTAAACAAACTAATTCCTTCTTGCAAGCATTTTGTTTCCTAGCTAAACAAATCAGGCTTGCCCAACACTTGCCTGCAAAATTAGAGAACTTTCACTCCCAACCTCCAAAACCCATTTTTACAATATGTACATAGGCTACTTATTGAACCCTAAAGGCCATTAGGTTTTAATTATGGGCATTCAAGTTATATCCATTTTATTCCAGACTATAATTTATAGACCAATAGGAAACACAAAATAAAATACTTAGCAAAATCTATTAAAATGAATCTAAAATTCTCCAAAAAGTACACATAGATTAGTCACATGGTATGAAGTAACTAATCCATGCAAAACAACAACAAAATCAATACAAAAATATGTCTTTAAGCCAAAAATACATTTTTTGTATACTATCTTCCCAGTTCAGATTGTTGTGGTTCCACAATGCACACCCCATTTTGATTAGAAATGGGGACCCCCTACTTTATTTTTTCCTTTTTAGATCCCTATTTTGGGATCTGAGTTCTTTTGAGGTTTTGGTCTAGTATCCTAGTTCACATCCAGGCCCCAATTGGGAAACCCAGTTGTCAAAAATCAAAAGTCTAAGGGGAAATTTAGACAATTCCTTTGAAAAATTAAAAGGTGCACTAGAGCACCTCATTTGGTGCACTAGTGCACCAAAATCCATTAAGAGAAAGAAAAGGCATTTGTGATGCATAGATGTGTAGCAGAGCACCTGCACACCTATGCAGCACTCGAGATGCCAAGAGTCTATATATTACCTCACTCCCCCCTTCTTCTTCACATTCTTCATTTCACATCTCTGCCGAGCTCCATCACCATAGCTGCACACTTAAATAGGTGCACCTTGTGCCTCATTCCTCCTATATGGAAAATAACAAAACATTAATAAAACTACCAAAAATAGGCATGCATTAGTGCACCTCCTCAGGTGCATTGGTGCACACCTATTTTTGCACGTTACCTTGTTGCTAAAGATAACAATAAACAAAACCTTAAACATTAAAAAAAAAAAGACATCATTTTTAGGTGCACACTAGCACACCTAACTAGGTGCACTAGTATGCACCCATTAAAAAACAAAAAGAGAAAAATCCCTAAAATCCAAAATGAGGCACGCATCAGCACACCCCAAGAGGTGTGCTAATGCATACCTCATGTATATAAATTTTTCTTTTACAAGGGCACACCAGGTGCACCTATTAGGTGTGCTAGGTGCACCATTTTTTTCTTTTGCATTCTAGGGCATAAACTAGGTTTTAGATGTTTTCCAAATGGTCTAGATTTTAGGGTTTTGTACAAGTCAGTACTAGGGTTTAATTAATCATATTTTTTTCAGTTATGGACTAATGGATGTACTTTTTTGTAGATTCAATGGCATCTTCTTCATCTTCCATTCGTGAGAAAATGACATTGAAACTAGTAGTGTTTAAGTTCCAGGGTGTTCTGACAAAATCAAGGTTTCAGGAGGACAACTCAAAGATCAAAGATATAGATTTGGGACACAGAGATTTGGGAGAATTCTTGAAGATATGCAACAAACCCATTGAGAGGTCCCAAATAATCCCTACACTTATCCAGTTAGGATTTGGCAATGCAGCATCACACCTAGTGTTAGTGTAGTCTTTAGAGCTTATTACGACACTTGTAGAACATTTTGTCCCCAAGGAGAGGGTTGTAAAGAACATAATGGGAGAGATCCTTCTAGATCTCTAACCCAAGAACATTGAAAAAGTGTTTCATCTCCCATGGGTAGATCAATTCATCAGGCTAACCTATGAGCAAGTAGAGAGGTGGTATAGGGAACATGTTGAAGAGGCTTTTGAGATCATCCAATCTTTGTACCTTATAGAGAAGACTCCTCTAGGGAAGAAAAATGGAAAAGTGGACATAACAAGGAAATACATGAAGGAGGATATCAGATACTCAATCATACAATTGAGTAGAGTAATGGGTTTGCCAATAGCTAAATACTTGAACATCTTCATTGGGCACTTTATTGAAACAATAAAGAAAGTAGAGATGCCATTGGATTCGACTTCTACTCTTAGCTAGAATTTGTGTGAGCAGTTGGTGGCAACAAAGAACAATAGGAAATTTGACATGACATTATACTTGGTGTACTTGTTAGCCGTGAGAGCCATAAATTATCTAGGGCTTTATAAAAGGGGAAACATATAGAATGCAAATGCATGGCCATAGATTGCATACCCTTGACTAGTGAAGAAGATGCTTTTAGAGCAAAGAAAAGAATATAGAATTGTGAAAAATGCTTTCATTTTCACCATAATTGAGCTTATAGAAGGAGACTATGAAAAAAGAATATTAGAGGAGGCAGTTGCACAGATTTCACTAGATGGAGCCTACTACATCCATTTCCATACATTGACATATTTGAGGGTAGCGGCTACAACTATGAACCCTAAGAAGCTCCCTAGGTACCCCAGTGATAGATTGATTCTTCTAGAGATTTCCTAACAACTCTTGTTTGCCTATGATAGAGTTAGAAAGCAACATAAGATATGTTGGACATGGCCTATGACTATAGGACCTTTTTAGGTAGATCAGAGGCAAGACATTCCATCTTTTGAAAGTGAATGGGATCAATATCCCTTGGAAGAGTATAACTTCCTCAGCCATATTTTGATAATATTAGGAGAGTGCAATACTTGGTTGGCAAAGCATTTAATCATAAATAATCCGTTGAAGACCATTGAATGAATGCGATAAATGACTACAATGTCTGCATCGAGGATTATTGTAGGATGACTTTGTATCTAGTAGTGAAGGCTTTGAAAATAAAGTTTCCATTGAAGATTGTGCACCAAGACTCAAAGGAGTTGCTTGATCCTTTATTCAATAGGGATAAAATTGGTGAGAGACCTATTATGAATGTCAAGATTGATAGAGAAGAAAACTTAGACATTAATCATAGGGAAAGGCATGTCATCAAACTTACGTAGGATTGGATCAAGAAACCATTCAAACTTGATCCAATTTTGAAGACAATGATCTTTCATGCACAAGCTGGTCCAACCAAAGGTAGAGGGAAAAAGGTCACCATCCCTACATTTGTGGCTTAGTCACTAGTAAGGCCAAAAATGATGCACCAACTTGATAGGCAAGCTAGTTACTACCAAGGTCAAAAGGGTAAAGGTAAGGGCAAGAGGAAGAGGAATTCTCTTCAACAAGTTGAACCTAAAGAGGGAAAAATTCTAGCACCTCCACAACAAGGAGAGGAAAACATACAAGGATTAGAGAATGTAGAGGTTACACAAGCCCAAGGTGGTCCCTAAGTACTGCCAGCTGCACCAAGCCAAGAAGAAATAGAAATTGAGGTACAAGAGGCATCCCCACCTCAAAAAATAGAGCAAGTCTCCCCCTCTACACCTAAAAGAAGGAAAATTAAGACTCTAGTGAAGAGGAGACAAAAGGTGATCAAGAAAGTAATCCCTTTCCCATCAATCCCTGAACCTATTTCAAAAGAGGCAAAAGAAGAGGGTGATGAGGATGAAGAGGATGATCTACCTTTGAGTTAGAGGACTTGGTTAGCTAGAGATATAGAGCAAGAACAAAGGAGAAGCTCTAAAATTACACTACCATTTATCCTAGATGAACCCATGAAGACACCACATTGGAGGATAAGATGTAGTAGTGGATTGATGAGCAAGTTGTGGAGGGCATTGATATCTTTAAGATGTTGGATTTCAACTTTATGCCTATGGGTACTGAGTTGGTTGGGGACAAGATTAGAGACACACCCACCAATCAACCTCAACAAGAGGATTGGAGTCAGATGCGCCCTGAACCAAAAGAACCCAAGGTAGTTCTGGCATTGCAATTATAGGTCACATTTTATGTAGATAAGGGATTAGCTACCCCTCTTCCTCCAGGTACAAAAGATGAATAGGTCCAAATAGAACATCAAGCAAAGCCACAAAAAGTATCCACTGAGGAAGTGTTGAAAGAAGGATAGGAAAGTGAACAACCACAAAAAACTTCTCAAGACACAAGGGTGATGACTGTGGTCTCCATAGAAATAGAAACTCCTAGTATGGATCCCTCACAAAAGGAGAAGACTCTAGAAAGGAGTGATAAGGGGAAAGCCATTGCAAAAAAATCTCCTTCATCCTCTAAAGGAAAATCCTTAATGCAGCATATTCCAAGGTGACTTAGAAAAGAAGTAGTAAGAAACAAGAAGCAACAATTCACTACTAAAGAGAAGGATATAATGGAATTGATAGAAGTTTTGAGGAAACTAGATTCACCACTAAAGGATACACGAGCACTAGCATTTTTCATGAGTGATCAAAATTAGGACTAATTTTCTCATGTGGCTATCCCTCCTCCAAATAAAATGTTGAAGAACTAACTCCTAGGGATTATCAGATCCAAGAGGTCATGCTTGGGAAGCCAACCTTGGAAATTGTAAAGCTGATGGTTAAGACAATGATGAAGGAAGTTTTCAAGAGCCTAGAATAGGATGGGGCAAAATTGATAACACTTCAGCGATAGAATGAGATCCTTAAGGGATATTTGAGTGAAGTTGTTGGCCTTGTGTATCCCATTAACCTTGAAGAAACTCTAAATGCAACAATTTAGAGAAGGGATAGGGGAGCAATGCAATTGGACTCATTTTTTGAATGCCTGTCAGCAATGGCTAGAAAGTTTTGAGGAGAAAGGTGTACTAATTATCCAAGGGAATATTAATTTATTACATGTTATGTAGGAGAATATGGATAAGTTGGTAGTAATTTTGAACCAATTTTTTGGCTTAATGGATGAGGTGCATACGTAGGAAAAGGATCAATAGGCATTATAGCAATCAAAGGCCAAAGGTATCAAATGTAAATGGATGTATATACAGTTGATGAGGTAGATAAGATAGAAAATTGGATTGAGAAGATAGTAGATAGTAATAAAGTAATGGAATAAAATTATGTGGAGATTCACAAGCTCAAGGACCAAGCCTAAGAGGAAATTTTGGAAGCCAAGAAACACTATAGTGATGCATGTCTAGTCACTTTTGAAGATGATGCATGGGAGAAATTAATACCTATAGAGATCATAGTTCAAATATTTTGGAATAATTTTGATGAGGTTTCTAATGATGAGCATATCTAGTAGGCATTTAGAATAGAGGAAGCTTTGTTAGAGCTTGATACAAAACTCGAGGATTTTGCTGAAACCTGTATAAAGGTGGATAACTATAGGTAGAAAGTGAAGGATAAATATAATGCCTTAGATTTATTGGATATAGCACAGTTCACTGAAATAATTGATAAATTCAAGTTCAAATACCCAGACGTAGCTATGGTATAAAGGAGAACAGAACCCAGAAGCTAGAATTTCAATTTTGACACTAGGTAAAATTTTGTATTTATTGGTCTCTAAGGTGCACTGCAATAGTGTGCTTCAAAATTTTGCACTTTTTACAAGTTTAAAATTTTTTCTAAGCTTCTAAGAATTTCAGCTATGTTGCTATGCCTACTATGCTAGTGCACCAAATTCTAGAGGTGCGCCTTATTGTGAGAAAGTGTACTTCTACAAAGGTGTGCTTTTTCCAAAATTGATGCAAATTGGAAGAACCTGATCCAGAATCCCTATTTCAGTGAGCTTTAAGATCTTCACCAAGTGCACATGAGTTTGTGAAGCTTAGCCATTTTTGTAAACATCATAGTGACAAAGGAATCCCTTGAATTCCACTACTTCCATTTAGCCTCTCATCATCTTCTTCGTCTCTACCTCTGCAACAACCATCTAGTGGATCACCAAATATTCCAATAGATCTACTTCCACAACAACCACCCCTAGGTCCACTAAATCTTCCAATGGCCTTTTCTGCAAATGCTATAGACTCACCCATGAACTTGATAGGTGTACTCAATGATCTTCCAAAGAATCCTGAGAAGTTTTTCCCAAGGTTCATCTATGGAGAGAAGAACTATTGAAGATCATGTCAAGATATTCAAGGAAATTTTTAATTGAAGGCACATTGCTAATGAGAATGTGATTCTTCACTTATTCCCCTACTCTTTGGGGGAAGTTTCCTTTAATTGGTATATTAATTTGCCTCCTAGATGTAATTGAGATCGAGATACTTTCAAAAAATTGTTCTTGGAACAATTCAAAACTTTCATCAATCTAGCTATGATACATCAACAATTCATATCAATCAAAAAGGAACCAACTGAGATAGTTTCACACTTCAACCATCGCTTTCATATGGCATACTGTAAATTGGAAATGCCATACACTATACCAATTGAAGATGCTATTTAGATTTATCTAAATGCTATGGACCATCTTACTACTATCGTTTTGAGAATACTTCCTGCAATGAATATCAACACATTGGATAAAGTCTTCGTAGAAGTGATTACCTTCACAAAGAAAGCAAATCCTAAGGGAGGATGATTGATGCTTCTAGCTCAAGCTATTACAATAATGGAAACATATCCTATCGGAGCACCTGTGATGCCTAACCAATTCATACCTATGAATTTAGTTCCATTATAGTAGGTACCCACTCCACAAAATCTAACTTTAACATATCCAGGGTATGAACCTTCTAAAGTTACTTTCTTTGAACAAAAGGCAACAACTTCTACTGAGGCAGACAATAGTTTTGCCTCTAAGTTTGATCAAATGAAGAAGACCATGTCACAAATGAATAATGAGCTAACTCGCTTAAGATTGTCACATGGAAAGAATAATAACTTTCAATAAAAAACACTAGTCCTCACAACAACAACAGTTACAATCAAAATTACAATAGGAATTTCAGTGGAAACAACAATACTGGAAACAACAATATTGGAAGCAACAATGTAGGAAACAATGATGGGGGAAACAACTTCAATCCTCTTGATTGTAATAATATCTTTCAAAGATAGAACTGACAATGGAACACTCGTCTGAATAATGGAAGCATTCATGTAGATAAAATTAACAACAATGTTCAATATGCCAATATCAATCAATATGATGATGGTCAAAACACATCTAACAATGATGGTTTGTACTACAATAGGAATCAAGACATGACTCAGAATTCACAAGCGAATGACAATATCCCTCCTATACAATTTAATGCTATGCTATTAGACTCTTATGTATGATTTTGCATAGAATGTGTAGGTAGAACAACCAGCCAATGAAGAATTCTCTTTTCCATTTAGTCAAGAACTAGACATTTAGCTCAAAGAGATGTTTGCCTTTCACAATGATAATCGAAACACATACAATCTATGGATTAGAAAAGGACCTATGATGGATGGAATTCCACTAGGAATACAACCAACTGCTCACAATCCAAGAGTGAGTAATAATTTGGCACCAATCAAACCCTCATATGGAGGACAATAGAATTAGAATCAAGAAAATGTGCCAACAATCTTGAAAAATCCAGCTTTGTCTACTAAGAAATATAATGCGATGGAAGATTTGAAACAAACTAAGGCCAATATGTCCATGTTTGACATGTTGCAAAACTTTCCTCAACAATGAGAAGCACTGATGAAAACTCTAGATCATACAAAGATACCCCATAATATGAATATTGTTCCTCAAAAGACATTATCTCAACAAGTCAACACTTTAGAGGAAATGCCAACCATGTTCAAAGACAAGGTTGAGGTGCCTCCATTTCTACTTAGCATCAAGATATATGGGAAGAATATTCATAATTTCCTAATTGGTTCAGGAGCCTTGTGTAATGTAATGCCACTATAGATAGCACAAAGGTTGGGAGTTACTCCTCAACCTTCCAATCAAATAGTCATACAATTGGATAAAATAGAAGTCATTGGTGTGTTGAAAGATGTTTATATACAGTTGACAGTTGACCCTCAAATTCAAGATTTCATTGACATACATGTAATTGATATACTTGAGACATATGGATCTCTATTAAGCAAAGAATGGACAAAATGCCTCATGTGATGGTTTTCTATGGATTTTTACTCAACTATGGTTACTATGGAAAAGTTTGAACAATAAAAACAAGATAGATGTAGAGCCATAGTTAAAAACAATGATTACAGAATATAATGCTCTGAATGAAGTGGCATTCTTACAATTAGATTTGGGCTCTTACAAAGTGATGGATTTTGATTCAACTTCAACCAAAATATTAGATGATCAAAATGAAAAGTCCAAGATTTCAATCCCAAAGGAGGAGGTCATGACATAGTTCATAGACAACATGGTGGCTAATTTATAATGTCTAGGAGAAGAAGCTAACCCCAATGTTCTACTCCTCCCAAGATTTTGTCGATTACATAAAGTTAGCCATTTAGAATTCAAATGTTCATCGTATCAAGAAGTAGTTTCTAAGGTATTAACGCAAATGGTGGGAGTAAAGAGTGGTGACATTCTAAAAGACCAACCCATAGAAAATCAAAGTCCTATAAACATATTTGAATATGTTGAAAAGATTGGAGAGGAAATTGAAGATTTAAATCTATCATATAGTGATACCTCTTCAGATGGTGGAGATTTTTCTTCCCCTCCACCATGTATGATCAAATTTCAAAGAAGAAGACGGTACATAAAAGGTCAAGGATGGACTTCAGCAATCATTCATCTAAAACCCAAAGTGGATGAAATTAAGGAATTGATAGGGGAAATTCAAGATAAACAAAAAAAATATATAGTCCCAGTATCAAGGAATAACAATGGAAATTCGTCAATTCCACCCCACAAAAGACTACAATGGGTACCCAAAAGGAAATCTTTTCAAGCCCAAGTGAAAGAGAAGTTGAGGAAAATCTAGCATAAGGTTAGGAAACCCAAAGAATATCCGATATGGACACTTCACTTTGATGGTTCCAAATGCAAATTAGGAGTCGGTGCAAGTATTGAGTTGATCAACCCAAAAGGTAAGTCTTTCTATATTGCATATCAATTACAATTTAGATGCACTAATAATGTTGTAGAGTATATAGCACTAATCCAAGGACTTCTTTTCACATTGGAGAGGGGGATTATGACTCTCATAGTCAAAGGATATTCTTAGTTAAGACAAGTGAAATCATTATACTCCTACAATGATAAGAGATTGCTTGCTTACATGAAAAGGGTATGGGATTTAATGGATGATTTTCAAGCTTTGAACATAAAGTCCATTCCAAGAAGGAAAAACATGGTAGTAGATGCTCTCGCTATTTCAGCTAGTGCATTACAACTAGTCAAGAGAAAAAAATTTAAAAGACTTTCAGTTTGATTAGTTGCTGCTCCATTTGTTCTGAACAATATCACAAGCTTTCAAGTCTTTTAGGATGATCAACATATACTATAATTTATCATGTGAAATGGCTAGTTTAAAGGGAAAGAAATTGATGACACTCTAGATGAAAAACCTGAGGATGATGCACTTGAAGATGAAGATGGGATCCTGAACTTAAAAACCAACACTATTCCTAAGGGAATGTTTGAGTTGGAATGCATTTTTGATCGCGATGAATCAACATTTAATAGAAGAATGATCAAAGAAAAGGGAATCAAAGAATGTGACTCCTACAACTTAGGCACTGATGATGATCCTAGAATGGTAAGGATCAAGAAAGCATGCACTACACAAGAAAGGGAAGACATGCTTAAATTACTTTCAGAGTATAAGGATGTCATTACTTGGAGCTATGAAGAGCTGAAAACATATGATCTTGAGATTATTATGTATGACATTTCATTGAAACTAGATGTAAATCCTTTCTGTCAAAGGAAAAGACCTATTAATGCTATCATTGAACCACTAATAATGAAGGAAGTTGAAAAGTTACTTGATTCCAAGATCACCTTCCCCATCTACTATTCCATGTGGGTGGCTAATTTAGCTCCTATATAGAAAAATACTCGAGAGATTCATCTTTGTGTGGATTTTTAGAACTTGAACCTTGCACCTCAAAAGGACAACTACCCTCTACCCTCAGTGGATGAGGTTTTGCAAATTATAAATGGTTCAAAGATGATGTCTTTCTTGGATGGATATTCAAGATATAATCAAGTAATGGTCGATGAAAAAAATAGACTAAAGATGGCTTTCACGACTAAATGGGGAACTTTTGCCTACATAAGAATGCATTTTGGATTGATTAATAGAGGGGCTACATTTCAATAAGCTATGGACGAAGCTTTTAAGGGATTAATAAACAAGTGTATAGTTATTTACATGGATAACTTAATTATCTTTTCAAAGGATTGAAGCACTCATATTGCTGATCTAAGACAAGTCTTCAATAGATGTCGTAAATACTTCATATCTCTCAATCCCAAGAAATGTTTGTTTGGGGTCACTAAAGGAAAGATTCTAGGCCATATCATCTCCAAAGATAGAATCTCCATTGATCTTGATAGAATTGAGGCTACTTTGAAATTGTCACCCCCTCACAGTCAAAAAGAACTCAAGTCTTTCTTTAGGAAGATAATTTTTTTGCAAAAATTCATAAGCGGATTTGCAAAGATAATTCATCCTCTTAATGGTTTACTCAAAAAAGGAGCTAAAATAGAATGGGTTCTATAGATTAAAAAATCATTCAAGGATATCGAAGTGGCCATTTTCATGGCCCTAGTATTGGTGAGTCCTGACTATGAGCTACCTTTCAAAATATACTCTTTTGCTTCAGAACATTCATGTGCTGGGATTCTTACATAAAAGAAGGAAAAAGAAGATGAAAGGCCCATTTCATTTGTGAGTTGTCCTCTAAAAAATGTTGAGTTAGATTATTCTAACCTCGAAAAACATTCTTTTTCTTTAATCAAAGTAGTAAAAAAGTTCCGCCATTACATATTGAGAAGCAAGGTATATGTGATTGTGCTTGATCCAACAGTTAAGACATTGTTGATGCAAAATGAACTTGGTGAAAGACAAGGGAAATGGATGGCAATCCTACAAGAATTTGGCTTAGAAATTCAACCTATGAGATTACTCAAAGGTCAAGGATTATCAAAAATGATAGTAGATAACCAAATTGAAGATGTAAAGAAGTTCAAGTTTGATAGTGAAACAAATACAAATAATCAGAAAAAGATGGTTATATCTCAGGATGATATTGATCAAGGTGTAGTAACAGATATTTGGTACCAAGATATTGTTTACTATCTTTTTCAAAATCAATATCCCAGTTGGATGAATAGTTCATAGCATAGGGGACTTAATGAAATGTGAATCGTACATGTTACATGATAGAAAATTATACAAAAGGAACTATGAAGGTATCTATATGAAATGTTTGGGACATGAGGAAGTGAAAGAAGTTCTTGGACAATTCCACAATAAGTATGGTATAGGGCATGGTTTAGTAGAAGCAACTGCTCATATGATTTTAAGATCGGGTAATTTCTACCCCACAATATTCAAAGACACTTTTGAGCATGTGCATACTTGTCATATTTGTTAGACTAGTGCTAATAGAGAAAGATATACTATGATGCCACTACAACTAGTATTCAAGATATGCCCCTTCACAAAGTGGGGGCTAGATTTTATTGGTCCAATCAATCCACCATCATCAACTAGACACAATTATATTCTCATAGCCATTGATTATTGTACGTGATGGATAGAAGCAAAGACATTCAAAAATTGCTCAACCAAGGTGGTAACAAACTTGTTGGAAGAACACATTGTTACTAGATTTGGGATGTCATTCTCCCTAGCGTGTGATAATGGATCATCTTTTGCATCAGTATTCTTAACTCAACGGGCATTGGAAAATCAGGTTATTATTAAATTCTCTTCAAATTATTATCCACAAGGGAATGGTGTTGTAGAATCTATGAACAAGAACTTGATCATAGTAATAAGATGTTTACTAAAGGAGAATCCTAAAGATCAGCATACACAACTCAAATATGTGCTATGGATAGATCGTCAAAGTCAAGAAAGCTTTAGGAACATCTCCATATTTGCTTGCTTACAAAAAAGAGCCAGTATTCCCACTTAATCTTAGGATTTCTATTTTGAAATTCATGAGTGGATATGCTAAAGATGCTAACATAGTACAAATTAAATTGATGAATCTTCTAGAGATGGATGAAAAATAGATAACTTCTTTGGAGCACATGGCTAAACATCAAGCTGTCGCCAAGGGGTGGTTTGACAAAAGAGCCACAATAAATTCTTTCAAAATATTCAACCTTGTTATACTTTTGGATAAGGCAAAAGAAAGGCTAGGTAGCCACACTAAGTTTCAATGCTTGTGGATTGGTCCCTATCAGATTGAGAAAATTCTTAGAGAAAATACTTTTAGGCTAAGTTCCTTATAGCGGGAATTGGTTCTGTTGCTAGTCAATGGATAATTTTTGAAACATTACTTTTAAGCCTAGAAGACACACAAAAAAGAAGAAGATAGATTTCATTTCTACAAGTGTGTTTCTTTTTAGTTGTGTGTTTTCTTTCAGTCACGTGTTTGCTTTCAAAGTTGCATCAGTCTAGGGGGTAGGTGCATTTGATATTTTTATCTTGAAATATCTTACTAACTACTCTTTTGGTTCTAATTTCAAGGAGAGGTATTTCTTTGTCAAAATATTTTGATGATTTTGTGTCTTATACCAACTAAGGAATGGATGTCACTTGCAGTAATAGGAGACTTTCAATATTGAATTCAGGATTTTAGATCAACAAGTTCTCGACACTTTGCAAATTTAAAGATCAGCTATCTAAGGTTTTTTTGAACCAAGATTGAAGACATCAAGGGATAGTCCAAGCCCCTTCAGTTCAAACAGAAGGATCTTCTCAAAGGGATTGCTAAGATCATTGTTTAGCATGAGAGTTTCTTAAAAAATTCTTGAAAGAGTAACACAAGGGATGTTCACAAAAGATTGAATCCAAGAAATGACACTGATGTCTTGGCCATAGAGTCTAAGCATGGTCAAGATATAGAAAAAAAGTAAAAAAAGAAAAAGAATGGTGTTAAGAATGAAGGATTCTAAAGGATCTAAAAGGGGTAATCTGATAAAATATGGATATACACTCAAAATAAGCTATTCAATACTGAAACATTGCTTCATTGAAGAATCAAATAGTGACATTATGAGCTACATGGAGAAAAAATTCAAAGGATTTCCCAAGAGTTCAAATAAAAAGTGACAACCCACCAAGAGCCCTCAAACTGATTCTCTCATTTGATCAAACAAAGGATCGACAAATAGCTTTTGTGGCGATTCTCGATGAATGG
This sequence comes from Cupressus sempervirens, assembly GCA_028749045.1. Classification (NCBI taxonomy): domain Eukaryota; kingdom Viridiplantae; phylum Streptophyta; class Pinopsida; order Cupressales; family Cupressaceae; genus Cupressus; species Cupressus sempervirens. The sequence continues at coordinate 247,687,583 of CM053783.1, forward strand.
ATCAGATGGGGTGGAAGATTGTTTCTGAGTTGTCAATTTTTTTTGATAGACTGCATCCTGAGATTGTCAAAGGAAATGGATACACTAAACACACACTAAGCTTGGAGGTTTTGGATCCTAAAGTTTTGACTATAAAGTTACTCAAAATACACTTGGAATATTCAAGTTTGAGTTGGTGTTTGACACATGTTGAACGAATGTTTGCTGATGAAGAAATACCTTTGTCATTTCTTCCTATTCATTGGGGCTATTTTTTTTGGTTCCACAACACACACCCCATTTTGATCAGAATTAGTGACCCCCACTTTATTTTTGGCTTTTTGAATCCCTAGTCTCAGATCTGAGTCCTTTTGAGGTTTTGGTCTAGTATCCTAGTTCATGTCCAGGCCTAACTAGGAAACCCAGCTATCAAAAATCAAAATTCTAAGGGGAAATTTAGACAAAGTCCTTTACAAAATTAAAAAGGTAAACTAGCACACCTCATCTGGTGTGCTAGTGCACCAAAATCCATTAAGAGAAAGAAAAGGCATTTCTGATGCATAGATGTGTAGTAGCGCACCTGTAAAAAACCCAAGATGTTAGGAGTCTGTATATTCCCCCACTCCCCCCTTCTTCTTCACATTCTTCATTTCACATCTCCATTAAGCTCCACCACCACAACTACACACTAAAATAGGTGTGCCTTACACCTCATTCCCCCTACATGGAAAATAATAAAATGTTAATAAAAGTACCAAAAATAGGTGCCCATCAATGCACCTCCTTGAGTGCACTAATGTGCACCTATTTTTGCACCATACCTTGTTGCTAAAGATAACAATAAACAAAACCTTAAACATTAAAAAACAAAAGACATCATTTTAAGGTGTGCACTAGCACACCTAACTAGGTGTTCTAGTGTGCACCTATTAAAAAAAGAGAGAGAAAAAATGCCTAAAATATGAAATGAGGTGTACATCAGCACACCCTAGGAGGAGCGCTGATGTGCACCTCATATATATATAATTTTCTTTTACAAGGGTGCACTGGCATTTTTTTTTTGCTTTCTTGGGCATAACCTAGGTTTTAGATGTTTTTTGAATGGTCTAGTTTTTAGGGTTTTGTGCAAGTTAGTACTAGGGTTTAATTAATCATATTTTCTTCAATTCTAGACCGATAGATGTAATTTTTTGTAGATTCAATGACATCTTCTTCATCTTCCCTTAGCAAGAAAATGACACCAAAATTAGTAGCGTTTAAGTTCCAAGGTGTTTCGACAAAATCAAGGTTTCAAGATAATAAATTAGAGATCAAAGATATAGATTTGGGACACATAGATTTGGGAGAATTCTTGAAGATATGCAACAAACCCACTAAGAGGTCCCAAATGATCTCTACACTTATCTAGTTAAGGCTTTTCAATGCAGCATCACACCCAGTGTCGGTATAGTCTCCAAAGCTTATTATGACACTTGTAGAACATTTTGTCCTCAAGAAGAGGGTTCTAACGAGCATAATAGGAGAGATCATTCTAGATCTCTGACCCAAGAAAATTGAAAAAGTGTTTCATCTCCCATGGGTAGATCAATTCATTAGGCTAACCTATGAGCAAGTAGAGAGGTGGTATCGAGAACATGTTGAAGAGGCTCCTAAGATCATCCAATCTTTGTACCTTATAGAGAAGACTCCTCTAGAGAATAAAACTAGCAAAGTGGACATGAAAAGGGGATACATGAAGGAGGATATCAGATACTCAATCATACTCTTAAGCAGAGTAGTGAGTTTGCTGGCAACCAGATACTTGAAAATCTTAATGGTGCACTTTATTGACACAATAATGAAAGTAGAGATGCCACTAGATTGGGCTTCTATTCTTAGCCAAGAATTTGTGTGAGTAGTTGTTGGTGGCAAAGAACAATAGGAAATTCTACATGACATCATACTTGGTGTACTTGTTAGCCACAAGAGCCATAGATTATCCAATGCTTTATAAAAGGGGAAACATGCAAGATGCAAATGCATGGCCATATATTGTATACCCTTGACTAGTGAAGAAGAGGCTTTCAGAGCAAAGAAAAGAATATAGAATTGTGAATGATGCTTTCATTTTCACCATAATTCAGTTTATAGAAGGAGATTATGCAAAAGGAATATCAAAGGAGGTTGCTACACAGATTTCACTAGTCGAAGCCTACTATATCCATTTCTGTACATTCACATATTTGTGAGTAGCAGGTACAACTATTAACCCTAAGAAGCTCCCTAGGTACCCGAGTGATAGATTGATTCTTTTCAAGATTTCTCAGCAACTCTTGTCTACCTATGATAGAGTTAGAAAGAAACATAAGATATGTTGGACATGGCCTATGACTATATGACCATTTTAGGTAGATCAGAGGCAAGACATTCCATCTTTTGAAAGTGAATGGGATCAATATCCCTTAGAAGATTATAATTCTCCTTGGCCATATTTTGATAATATTGGGAGAGTACAATACTTGGCTAACCAAGCATTTAACCATGAAGTATCTATTGAAGACCATTGGATGAATGCAAGAAATCACTATGATGTCTGCATTAGGGATTATTGTAGGTTGACTTTGTATTTGGTAGAGAAGGCTTTGAAAATAAAGGTTCCATTAAAGATTGTGCAACAAGACTTAGAGGAGTTACTTGATCCTTTTTTCAACAGGGATAAAATTGGTGAGAGACTTATTATGAATACCAAGATTGATAGAGAAGAAAAATTAGACATTAATCATAGGGTGAGGAATATCATTAAATTGACACAGGATTGGATCAAGAAACCATTCAAACTTGATCCAATTCCAGAGATAGTGATCTTTTGTGCACAAGCCCATCCAGCCAAAGGTAGAGGGGAAAAGGTCACTATCCCTACATTTATGGCTTAGTCACTAGTAAGGCTAGAAATGGTGTACCAACTTGATAGGCTAGTTGATTACTACTAAGCTCAAAATGGGAAATCTAATGGAAAGAGGAAGAGGAATTGCCCTCAACAAGCTAAACCTGAAGAGGGTGAAATTCTAGCACCTCCACAAGAAGGAGAGGAAAACATACAAGGATCAAAGAATGTAGAGGTTACATAAGCCCAAGGTGATCCCCAAGTACTGCCAGCTGCACCAAGCCAAAAAGAAATAGAAGTTAAGATATAAGAGGTGTCCCCACCTTGAAAAATAGAGAAAGCCTCCCCCTCTATGCCTAAAAGAAGAAAAATTAAGACTTTGGTGAAAAGGAGACAAAAGGTGATCAAGAAAGTAATCCCTTTCCCATCAATCCCTAAACCTATTTTAGAAGAAGCAGAAGAAGAGGGTCATAAGGATAAGGAGGATGATCTACCTTTGAGTCAGAGGACTCAGCTAGCCAGATCTATAGAGCAAGAATGAAGGAGAAGCTCTACAATTACTCTACCATCTATCCTAGATGAACCCATTGAAACCACCACATTGGAGGATGAGATGTAGCAATGGATTGATGACCATGATGTGGAGGGCACTAATATCTTTAAGATGTTAGATTTTGAGTTTATGCCCGTGGGTACCAAATTGGTTGGGGACAAGATTAGAGACATGCCCACCAATTAACCTCAGTAGGAGGATTGAAGTTAGATGCCCCCTAAACCACAAGGACCCAAGGTAGTTTTGACATCCCAATTATAGGTCACATTTTGTGTAGATAATGGATTGGCTACCCCTCTTTGTCTATGTAAAAAAGATGAACAAGTACAAATAGAATATCCACAACTATTATCCATCGAGGAAGTGTCAGAAGAAGGATGGGAAAGTGAACAACCACAAAAAACTTCTCAAGACATAGAGGTGAGGATTTTGGACCTCACAGAAATAGAAACTCCTAGTATGGATCCCTCACAAAAGGAGAAGACTCTAGAAAGGAGTGATAAGGAGAAAGGCATTGCAGAACAAACTCCTTCATCCTCTAAAGGAAAATTTGCAATGAAAAAAATTTCAAGGTGGCTTAGAAAAGTAGTAATAAGAAACAAGAAGCAATAGTTCACTACGAAAGAGGAGGATGGAATGGAATTGATAGAAGCTCTGAGGAAACCTGATTCACCTCCAAAGGATGTGCAAGCACTAGCCTTTTTCATGAGTGATAAGAATCAGGTGCTTTTTTCTCACATGGCTATCCCTTCTCCAAAGTCAAATGTTGAAGAACTAACTCCTAGGGATTATTAGATCTAGGAGGTCATACTTGGGAAGCCAACCTTGGAAACTAGAAAGCTGATGGTTACGACATGGATGAAGGAAGTTTTCAAGAGCCTAAAATAGGATGGGGCAAAATTGATAAAAATTCGGCAACACAATGAGATCCTTAAGGGATATTTGAGAAAAAATTTTGGCCCTTTGGATCTCATTAACCCTGAAGAAACTCTAAATGCAACAATTTGGAGAAGGGATGGGGGAGCATTGCAATTGGACCCATTTTTGAATGCCTGACAGTAATGGTGGGAAAGTTTTGAAGAGAAAGGTGTACTAATTATCCAAGGGAATCTTAAGTTATTACATGTTATGTAGGAGAATGTGGATAACTTGGTAGCAATTTTGAACCAATATTTTGGCTTAATGGATGAGGTGCATACCTAGGCAAATGATCTATAGACATTATAGGCAATCAAAGGCTAGAGGTATCGAATGTTAATGGATGTATATATAGTTGAGGATCTAGATAAGATATATGAGTGGATTGAGAAGATAACGAATAGTAATAAAGTAATGGAATCATTACATGCAGAGATTCACAGGCTCAAGGACCAAATCTGAGAGAAAATTTTGGAAGCCGAGAAACACTATAGTGATGCATGTCTAGACATTTTTGAAGATGATGCATGGGAGAAATTAATACCTATAGAGGTAGTAGTTCAAATATTTCAAAAAACTATTTATGAGGTTTCTAATGATGAGGATATCCAACAGACATTTAGAATAGAGGAGCTTTTTTAGAGCTTGATACAAAACTCGAGGATTTTTCTAAAACCTGTATAGAGATGGATAACTATAGGCAGAAAGTGAAGGATAAATATAATGCCTTATATTTATTAGATGTAACATAGGTCACTAAGATAATTGAGAAATTCAAAGGAAAATACCCAAACATAGCTCTGGTATAAAGGAGAATAGAACCCAGAAGCCAAAATGTCAATTTTGACACTTGGTAAAATTTTGCATTTTTTGGTCTCTGAGGTGCGCTGTTGCATCAGGTGCATTTTTTGCAATAGTTTCTTGGAAGATTTTGAAGAAGTTAGAGGTGTGTCAACTATTAACTTCTAGTTCCAAAATTAAAAATTTCCATGCATCAGAAACACATTCTGACAGCAGTTTAACTCTGATAGATGCCTAGTAAAGATGGAGCTTCTATTTTTAGCACTTCTAGACACTCTTACATTAACTAAAGGCTCTCTTCTTCATATATTCTCATGATTTATTTGTTTTATGACACGTAAAGGCTCAAGCATCTAATTAATGATATAAAATGGACCGAGTCCTACTTAGCACTAGTTAGATAGATAGTTTGTACATAAATAGATTTATTTTATTAGTTTAAAGCATATGATTGCATAATGATATCTCTCACTCTCAATAGAAATTGAGGATATGATTTCTTATAAATATAGGATTTTAATATGTAATTAGGGCCGCCATTATTTTGCAATAATATATGCTTTTGGTGCTCGCATTTGGAGTGTAGTAATTCTTGCCTAAGTGTGTTATGTTTTGTGAATGTATGTTCATGGAATGTAATTGAGCCAAAATTTTATTGTGTTATTTCTAGTTGTGCAATATTTTAATTTTGGTGTTTTCTATGGTTCTACAAATTCTTCTGACGTATCTAGTTCGAGAAGAGATCACCCATTTTGTTGCTTCATAACATTTTGTCTCGTATGAGCACACTTTATGTGGTCTTGCAATTTGATGAAAAGTGAAACATCTTATGGTTACTAAATTCCCCATCAACGATTGAATTAGTGGAATTAAGGAAGCAATGCTCCTACTTTCATTGGTTACCCACCGATCTTTTCAAAAGCTTAACTCGACACGTTATTTATGTGGCTTATGTCCATTAGGATTTTACTTTCATTTTATTTGCTTAAACTTGTCATTCTATCTTTGTTATTTTCTTTACTAAGCCCTTGTTAAAATAGGAATTCATATTAGTTGCATTGTTAAATTGCATTCATTGAAAAATAGAATTATAGAAAAATATAGTTCCTTTTGTGTGTTTTATTCTTTTGAAGTAGCGAATAGATTCTACATCTTATCCAAAGTTATCAGAACTAGTAAAGGCCTCCTCATGAAAAATCACATTTATCTTCAATTGAGTGGATTCTAGTAGGTTGCAAAATCACCTAGAACCTTGGAGTTGATCCCCAAGATTTACTTTTCAAGAGAGAAGTCTGAAAGGATTTCTGTTGTTAAGTGTCGTGCAAAATGATAGCTCAAAACACATGAATAGTCCATACAACCCAACTTCCAACCATTCAAAAATTATTGATCTATCCTTTTATACCTTATTTCTAAGTTTTCTTTCCCTTGGTTCAAATTCCAAACCCCTTTAGTGCAAATTCCTAAATTTGAGGAAAAGTTGTTGTGAGCAACTTTTGCAATTTTTGCAAAATGACCTTGCAATCCCTCAAACCTATCTAGTTGGATTCAAAACCATCCAAATTGTTCCAAAAAAATTTTTGGACCTCATTTTAACTACAATTTATAAATTTTGAGACATTTGGAAACTTTGACCATATTTGACCCTATCAAGATTTTGTAGCACTAACTAGGTCTTAACAACTACAACATGACCGACACTTACACTCAACCCTCTAATACATTCTCCAACACACCTTGGGGCTTCATACCTTTTCCTTATTTATTCAATGGTTGGTTAATCCATTTACAATACAAAAATGTCTATTAGGGTTTGCCTTTCCTCGAAGGTGCTCCTGCACCAAGGATAATTAACAGTATATTGAGGTTTTGGTTAAGGATTTATTTTGGCTTGACAAAATAATTACTTAAAAAGGTAGGGATGAAATCCTATATGTTGAACCTCGCATGGTAGAAATTAATTTGAAGATTTGGTAATGTGCAAGGCAACACAAGGCCAACATATTGAAGTTTTAGGTATAAAGAAGAATCTTTTTGTTTAGTGAACACGACTACATTTGGCCCTAATTTTTTATGTTAATTGCCAATGAATAGGGGAAATTTTATAAAATTACTATTTAAAAAAAAATTGTTGATGTTGTGAGTCATCCGACTACTTATTTCATGAATTGTCAAAATTTCAACAATAATGAGCTATCATTAAAAAAAATACTAAATCATTTTCACCCAAAACTACATGTGAAAGGAAGGATTCTTGTTCAAGTGTGAAAATGTGAGTACCATTGAATGTTGCAAACCCACCAGTGACATTACCTAGGTAAGGACGTGAATTACTTCAAGTTTATGTGATTTGAAAATGAAATTTCTTGAAACATGATTTATGTGATTTGAAAATAACTTTTTTTGAAACTTGATTTATGTTATTTGGAAAGGAAACATCTTAGCTTGAAATTTGATTTTATTTGAAAATAAAATTTCTTGGAACAAAAAAGTATGAAAACACCATTAATTAGGCCCTAAGAACACTATAACCCTTGTTGTATTTGACCAAAACAATTTATTGCACAAATATTTTTTGGACAACTTCCTTTAGAACTAAGTTACAACACAAATGCAACCCCCTGACCCAATTGCACAACACACCCATTCCCATGGAATTCATATATTTATTTAGTATACCTGCACGCAGAGCTTGATTATGGCTTTTTAAATTCTAGTTTGTGGGGTTTTGATTAATAAAGTTAGGTGGAATTTGATGAGAAAAAGCTGGGATTTTTCCAAGGTGGGTAAGAATACGAAAAATCATAAATGATGAGGCACTGAACAATGAGGTTCCTTGTTAGACATAAATTTGATGTGGTGTTTTTACTACCAGATCTTTGCTCTCTCCTTGTTACATACAACATGCAATCCAAATCATCCTTTATTGATCTTAGCTACATCCCCACAAACTCCTTTCTATTCTCCTATGACCTAACTTTGCACTACTTTCTACCATTACTTACAAGACACATATTCATGCACACATGCATTCTCTCTATTAGGCTTTTTAGATACATCATAGGGGGATCTTTTAATAGCTCCCTCCCCCCACCAAAAGAAAAAGAAAAAGAAAACCTCCCCTCCCCCTCCTATAGTGATAATGATATATAGACATATTCTTTTGACACCAACCATGCCTGTCTATGGTGATGTTGTTCTTACACATGTATATACTAGGCTTAGGAAATATATTTCAAACTGGCAATAGGATTCATCTATAATCATCTTTGATCTTGCCTCTCCACACATCCCATCTCATCCCATTTTCCCACCTCTCATAACACCCATATAAGAAGTCAATACAACATCTCCTCGTGCAACCCACATATTAGATTTTGAAAAAGGCTAAGTGGACATCTAGAAAATTGGGCAAGGATACCTTGTTGCCTTAACCTATATAATAGAGGACAATTGAAACAATCCATTTTTTTTCTTGAGCTTCTATGACCAAAGTTGGAAGATAATTCAATAATGAAGGCTCTTAGATTTGGTTACTGTCATGATAAAGGTGATGTACACCTACCTCCTAGATTTAGGTTCCATCCTATTGATGAAGAGCTCATAACACATTATCTCATTAAAAAGGTTTTAAACAATAATTTCACAATTTTTTTTGGGTTCATCTGAAATGTGCAAGTGCATATGCTCTCTCTCTCTCTCTCACACACACACACACACACACACACACAAACACACACACACACACACACACACACACACACACACACACACACACACACACACACACACACACAACATACATACATACATATGTATGAATGAGAGACTCAGTGTTGCAAACCAACATAACATCGACACTATGTGGGGGAGAATGTGTGCTGCTCGAAGTTTATGCGATTCAAAAATGAAAATAATTGAAACCTAATTTATGTCATTTGAGAATGGAATTGTTTTAAACCCAATTTGTGTGATTTGAAAATGAAATTGCCTAAAAATGCATGAAAACTGTGAAAAAAATACCATCATGAGCCCTTGAGTTCTTTTTCACCTATGTTTTACTTTTCAAACTTTCAAAATTAATTGCAAAAATATGAGAATGAATGCACAATAGAAACGTGTTGGACATGATTAATGAATTTTCCAAGCATTTCCTTATGCTATTGTGAGTACATTGGAACACCATAAAATCTATGATCCGATGATCATGGAATCATTTGTCTACAAAGTGATGGTTCTTAATGGTGCATCCATATTTCATTTGGTTACTCTACCTTATATTAGTTCAATGGCTTGTAATTATAGTGTAATTATGGAACACCATCAAATTTGTGAGCCACTTTTCCTATGCTAAATGACTTGTCCCAAATATAGTTTTGATGTTTCAGGGTTAATGGCTTTCATGAATGTGCCACTAGTTTCCCAAATTTAATGTTGGTCATCCTTGGAGTCATGTTTGGAGTCCCACCAAAGTCTACCCCTTTTGACATGGATACCATCTCCTTCTCCTCTTGTTTTTTTGGACATAACCCCTCAACTAGGTTGCTATACTAGTTCTTAAGCCCAAAATAGATAAATCATGATTTGAAATGTGAAAGTCTCTTCCATGCTTCATTTTTCATTGTTTGTGAACCCATAATCAAAGGTATGCAACTTTATCACTTGTAACTATAATTTTCAAATAGTAAAAAACCACAATAGTTTCTTCTTCTTATGTGGTTCTCATTGTAAGTTTAACAAATTGAAGTTTAAAAATTAATAACATTTACATACAACTTTTTCAAGTTTGATATTTCTCTTTCATTTGGCTCACAGTCCACCAATATTTTTTGAAAGAACACAGTGATTACTTGGAAATTGAGCCAAAAAATTATAAAAATAATTGTGTGAAAAGAGCGTAAAAATCACTGGTGTATGATCACCATCTTTTTATGCTCTTTTTGGTGCAATTGTTCTTGCATTTTATGATTTTTGGTGAGAACACATTTCCAAACTAATTAGTTAGCTGATCTAAAATTGATTATAATTGGTTGGGGTATATTTAAATACCTTATTTCACATATAATGAATGTTATGTGTTTATGTGCTAATGCTAATGAATGTTAAAGAATGCATGAATGTTAGATATTAGCTTTGGATAGTATGAGACCACTTTATGGATGCTCAATTTTTTTTTACTACTTGTGATAATGAATGGATGTTATATTTTATTAATGGATGAAAGAATGAATGAATGTTAGCTATTGAATTTGAGATCCATCTCTTCTCTATGTGCTCTTTCTAGACTATTGTACCTATTATTAAGCCCAAAATAGACAAATCATAATTTGAAATGTGAACTTCTATTCATTACTTTATTTCCATTGTTTGTGCACCAAGAATTAATTTAAGGTATATTTCTCTCCTCAATATTGATAGTTTTCATCTCTTTATTATGTATTTTAGACTTTCTTGGTTTATCATTTAATGAAATTGATCTTTTGTATGGATGATTATCACAAAGTAGCAATTTGTTGGCTTCAACATTTGCACTATCCTAGTGAATCTAGAATCAAAAGTATGCAACTTTATCATTGTAACTATATTCTCAAACACTATAAATGAGCAGTCTAGTTACTACTCAAATATTTAGCCACTAATATTTTAATTTTTAAAAGTAGCTTACATATTCATCTGTAAATAGTATGAAATGTTGTTGTTCTTATAAAATAAGCTTACATATGTTGCTTTAGTTGACATAGTGCTATAAATGAATTAGAAATATAGCATGAGATAACTTAGAAAGTTAAATGGAAATAAACTATTTCAAGAACATAACCTTAACATTATGTTTATGTTAGAAACCCATTGTGGGACAAAATGTCCATGTGTAATTTTAATAAGTATAGATCAAACTCTACAATGACTTTCTAAAAGATGTCTTTCATGAGATTAAGGATTAGTCCATTATTCAACATGTGCAATATAGTCACATAAATAGGAGTCAACAAAAGAGAAACACCAACACACACCAAAAATGGATTAGACATCAAAAACTTTAACTATTCACATTATGTACAAGGCATGAGACTTCACAATGATCATACATATATCATCTTAGATTTGTAAACTCTCTTCAATCACATTGGTGTCATTCTGCATAACATTAATCAAAATATTTGGCAACTCTTCAAGAATTTGAAATTCCTTTGTTTGAAGACCTTTCTAATAGTTTGGAGTGAAATACATCAACCAAAAAAATGGACAACCCTTATTTAACTCATGGCATGAAGAAACTTGAATTTGTACAAATGTTGAGTTATAGTAGTATTCATCAATTGTTTTTTTCAAACAATGACCTTGGCTACAAGAATCATGAGACCATGAATGATTAATACTTGCATCAAACTCATTCTCTAGATTGCATATTTCTTCATTTCTTCCTTTATTTATTTCATAGTGTTTCAAAGTTTCATATTATGATTTTATGACATGCTGAAAATTATTATCACATGATCAACCTTCTTCCTCTTGGAGGATATCCTTTAGGCTTCTATCAATATCAATTGCATCATTCATGAGAGATTCACTAGAATTTTCACAACTAAAGGTTCCATCCTTTGAAGGAGTTGTTAGTATTGCAAGGATTCGATCATAATTGTATCTCCATAACCATGTGTCATAGTAGAAAGGTCTTGTCTAATAGCCACTAAAGCTTTTGTATTATTGTTAAAACTTCCTTCTTTCATGATAGATGGAAAACTTATAGGAATATCCTCTCCACAAAGAAAGTCATCACTTGAAGCTAATTTGTTTAAGATAACTTATAATCTAATATTGTTGAGCAATAGGTTTAGGTGTTGGACTACATTCCTCATTATCATTACCTATTACTAATTTAGATGAAAGACATATTTCAACAAGGCCTTCCTTATCATCCATATTGTGCTTTCATATTACTTATTATTCTATATTCTTTAAACTTCCAAATCATGCTAGTGCTCTTTGTTGGAAGTCTGATGACCTTTGCATAGTATAATTATGTCAAGAAAATGATTTGGGAACTTAAAATCTTCATGTTCATAGTGGTATAACATCTCCAACTGTAAACTAATTTCTTAAGGCTTGACTTTAAAACTACATAGAAGTTCTAAAATAACACACACATGATTAGATGAGGAGTGTTAACTGTACAAGTGGAATATATCTAGCCTAGAATCACAATATGGTAATGAGAATCAACTTAGAGACATTTACACAAGAGATGATTCTCATTACCATATTGTGTAAATGTCTCTAAGTTGATTCTCATTACCATATTGTGATTTTAGGCTGGATATATTCTACTTGTACAATTAACACTCCTCATCTAATCATGTGTGTGTTATTTTAGAACTTCTATGTAGTTTTCAAGTCAACCCTTAAGAAATTAGTTCACAATGGAAGAATATTAAAACCACTATAAACATGAAGATTGTTAATTCCTGAATCATTTTTCTAACACAATTATACAATGTACATGTTGTCAAAACTATGATGTCAATGCAATAATCTACGATGTTCACTCCAATGATGATGCCCTACATTCTATTAGGCCTTACTGATGAATGTAGTATATGTTCTGACAAGAATTCCATACCCTCGATGAAAAAGTTGTTAGTCAAGTTAATCTCATGGCCATTGACTTCCCCATAGTCTTCTGATGGAAAAAGGTCCCAAGTGTTTGACATAGACTAACAACTTTAAAAGGTTTGATGCTCATTCAACAATGACTAGTTTTGTCCAGTGTCTGGCAAAAGTTTGTCGACTTGAGTAATGAACGATCATCATAAATAAGTGTAAAATATAGTAGCAGAAGTATTTCATTGTATCTTAATGGTATAATGGTTATATGCACACTTTCTATGATTGATATGGATATGAACATTATGTATAGAGAAGAGAAGAGCTTTTGTCTACAAGATGTGTGAAGAGGAACTATAAGGATAAATCAAATATTGAATATATCAACAATGTGAAGGTTTTGTATCTATTCTATATAACTAGTGAGGTTATACATACATATTTGGGCAGTGGGCTCACCTTGTGTTTTGTATTGTAATAACAACTCCTAATAGGGTTGAGGCTTCTAACAAGATCTAGTCCTCTAATAATGATAGATACACTATATGCATGCAATAGACTCCTCATAGGGTCAATATCTTTCACAAGATACTTTTGATTAGTGAATAATTTATGGGTACCATATCTACTGGGTTTTTCCCTTCGCCAAGGTTTCCCTAGTTAACAAAATATTGTGTTATGAGTTTGTTTATGTTGTGCATGGTTTTGGTTTATATTTTATTGATGTATGCAAGTTTAAGATTTCTAATTGATATCCATAGTTGGGCAAAAAATTGTTTAAAACATATAATTGATTGACCCCCTTCCGTTTCCCTTCTAAGTTATATTAGATAACTTTATTTTTTAACAATTGGTATTAGAGTGTAGTTACTTAGAAGAAGCTTATAAAGTTGAGGGAGATCACTCTGGATTCAATACACTTGCAAAATAATCTTGAGGTACTAAATTCAGTTACTAATGAGAGAAACAGGTTGAAGATCGAGCTTAAAGACACACAAGACTTTATTGTTAGAATAATAAGGTATTTTCTTATTAGTTAAATTATTTTGATTTAATCATTATGTCACTTATTATCTTTTTTTTAATTAAGCTAAACTTAAGGAATATAATAATTAATTATTTTATTAATTATTATCAAGCAACCTAGGTTAGATACATTTTTAGGGTTTTGATAGGATTGATCTCTCTTTCTAATTTACTTTTAGATTGACTAGAAATTTCTCTTTTGCACATAAAAAATTTCTCCTTGATCATGGATATGTGAATTCAAGCCTCCATAGCTTTGCTTCTTTCTTTCCATGACATGTATTTGCATGCAAGTGTTTCTTGGGAGTTGTGGGTTGAGCTTTCCTCAACTTCAACATGGTATTAGTGATTCAAACTTTCATGCCTCTATTCTCTTCATGAGAGCTTTGGCCTTGGTTTTTCATATTTTTTTTTAAAGGATTTTTTATTGGATCTAAGGAATTTTTTTTATTTTTATGGTCACTTTGAGCCCAAACAAATGTCACCATTGATCTTAGAGTGACCAAAAACCCTCATTTCCATACAAGACATCCAATTTGGACAAATTGATTGGTAACGCAATTATTTTGCCCCCAGACCTAAGTATGCTTCCCAAGGTGGTAATTTATTTATTTAAAAGAAATAAAAATTTCAGAGGTTTCTTTTAGTAAGAATTTGGAGCACAAAACTTTTATTTACAAAATTTTCATGCTTTTACAATAAAAAACATTCTTTAAAAAAAAAAAAGAACACTAAAAAAAGTGCATGCAAAAATTATACTAACATCAGCAACACTGACACATGTCAGTGCAAGTGCTGAGGCATGTGTAGGTCACTAACATCATCAACTTGAGTTGAAATTTGATGACCTTTAAACTGATATCTCTTTGATTTATTTCATCCTAAAAAGTTGTTGATGGTTTTTTGGTCATATCTTGGGCGTACAGAGTTATTTTTTGATAAATCATATATCATCAAAAATATCTTTCCAAAACCATTGCAATGGTGTAGGTTATTTTTTATTTTGATGTAGATGGGTTGTCTATTTATGCAGTCAAAGTTTGAGGTTCTATTATGCACTTTGAGAGTCATATCATGAGCATCTTGACTCTTTTTTTCGAAACTTTATATCATTGGAAAGCTCATTCTAAGCTATTTCTAGTAAAATTGGTGCCAAATTATATTCCATGTACATTCTATTCAATTTTCTTCATTTTCACACTATGGTGGATATCTTGGTTGTTTAAGGTCTGAGGATTATTTTCGTTGCTTGGGATGACTTGTTATGGTTTGTACTATCTACTATACTAACCATATGTCTCTTTTGATCTTTTTTGACATCTTTTGTAGCATTTTTATGAAAATGCACTACCATATTCCATTTGTATTTTCACTTTAGTTGTTTTGCCTTGTTTTTCCTTCTAATTTGAGTAGTGGAATCTATGGACACTCATACAGATTATTGTATTCTTGAGATCTACCATATCTTGTGCTTTATTGTACATGCACTACTCTAATTAAGTTCCATAGGGGATTTGATATTTTTCCTTTTTTTTCCATCTGCCTTCTTCAAGAGAGTGTCCCTTCTGTAACATAAGTGCATCTTGGCGTGTATTTGAGATTGATCAACTCACAACAACATTATGTATTTTTTTGTGCATCTTGATTATAGTTCCTTGAAATGCAATTCTATTGGCCCACTGCTCTAGTTTCCTATTACCTCACCCTTATCTTCATTGGGAGGTTCTGTTGTTGGTTCTTATGCATCTTTGGTTTGATGGAGTGACCTATGTACTTAGTATTTGTTTCTATGTACTAGGTGGATGTAGTGGCTAGGTACCTATACATTTGGATGAAATAGATCATTTTCCATATAAAAAATCTTCTTTTAATTCCTACTTTGGTTGTATCCTTTCATGTTAAATTGATCAACTCTTCAGGATTTGGTGTTTTATGTCATCTATATCTTTGATTTCAATTTTTTTTTTGTCTCTAGGTTCAAGTAAATTCTTTTGAGGGAACTCATGTATATTAAAGTCTTCTCGACCTAGTTAGGTTCTATTTCAATGGAGGTTATTTAGATCAATAGTTACTTTTCAATAGAGATTTGCATTTTCTTCATGCTTTAGTGGTGTTCTTCATGATCATCATTTTGTTCGTATCTTCTAGGACATTTTCTAGTTTGGAGGCTTTTGTAGTCCTTCACTCATCTTTCAACATTCTTTCCATATCTTCTTGGATTAGGGTTTTTCCTGTGTGGTTTTCTCTATTTCTCCACTTTATAGAGATTTGGTTATGATTGGGTATCTCATTAGGCCTTGTTGCTAGGACATAAATTTACTTTTAGTAGCATTTTCTATGTTTTTAGCTACTCCCTAAGTTTATTTTAAGGGGGTGTTAGAGTAATAAGGTGTTTTCTTATTAATTAAATCATTTATATTTAATCATTAAGTCACTTGCTATCTCTATTTTACTTAAGCTAAACTTTAGGCACATAATAATTAATTCTTTTATTAATTATTATCATGCAACCTAGGTTAGTTAACTTTTGGGGTTTTGAACTCATTTTATAAAGTAATGTAGTGTCCCATGATACTTAAACTTATATGTAGACAATTTAAATCTTTTGTTCTATCAACATTCTAATCTTCTTTTTATAAGGATTGATCTCTCTTTATAATTTACATTTTAATTCAATAGAAATTTCTCTTTCAAGGACATCAAGAATGTCTCCTCTATCAAAAATCTTTGAATTTGAGCCTCCATAGCTTTGCTTCTCTCTTTTTTGTGATAAGTGTTTTCATGCAAGTGATTTTTGGGAGCTATGGGTTGAGCTTTCCTCAACTATAATATTTATTCAAAAGTTGAAAGATCAGATTGAGAGTGCGAGATCCAAGAAAGAACTTGAACAAATCAAGGATCATGAGTTAGCTAAAATACTTGAAAAGGAGAATGAAATTCTGAGGAATGAATTAGAGATATGACATTGAAGATGAGCATAATGGAAGATGAACAAAAGAGTCGATTGGATTTGATATTTGAGAATGTAGATCTGAAATCCAAACTTACTAAGGTGACATATGAACTTGAGACTACACATTTATAGTTTTTATGTAGAACTTGAAAAACAAAATATCATTGTGAAATGTGTGTTAACATGAATGTTGATGGTATTCCTATTAGGGATTATGTTAGCAATACTAGAGACATACTTCAGAGCTTATGAGTTGCATTTATGAAAGAGTTTGTCATTGATGTCAATATATTGTGTGTTAACATGAATGTTGATGGTATTCATATGAGGGAGTATGTTAGCAATACTAGAGCTTATGAGTTGCATTTATGAAAGAGTTTTTCATTGATGTCAATATATACTTTATGCTATGAAGAGTTCTGGAGTTAGAAAGGAGGAATTATTTGGTGTGGTCAATGGCCAACAAAGTAAGTTATGTGCACTTGAAGGTATCTCTAGGAGCCTATCATGATGTTGTATCTATGTTCACAAAAAGAGATTTGTAGTTTTGGTAAAGTTATGCAAATTTTTCTGGAGGTTTCTTTTAGAGAGAGTTTTTGGAAAGTGAGTACGGGTAAAATAACTATATCTTTTGACAAAGATATGGTTAAGCATGTTTGAAGATGGTTAGAGACATACTAAAGATGCCATGTTCTAAAAGGAAAAATAAAATATGTAGTTTTAGTTGACTTGTTGAAGACTATTAAGAGCATTATTTCCTATGAGTCAACTACGGTAAAAATCATTGTAGAATGAGTATAAATGTAATGTAGCAATATGTGTGAGCTATTTTTTTGCATGATGTTGAACAAAAGGGGTCCTTTTGAACCCCTCTCTTGAAAAGCTAATCAAGGACCAACTCCAAGGTTCTAGGTGGGTTTTGCAACCGACTAGACCTAACTCAATTGAAGATAAATGTGTATGTTCACAAGGAGGACTTTGCTAGTTTGAACCAAACTTGGACAATCTGTTGCTATATGAAATATAACCAAAAAAGAGATATTTTTGTATTTTTTGTTTGACAATGAATGTAATTATATGAATTCCTATTTTAACCAAGTTTTTGAATAGAAAATAACATAGATAGAGTAACAAGAGATTAAAAAAATAACTAAAAAGGAAATTCCTAACAAACATAAGCCAATACTAACAACACGTCTGTGAATTAAGTCATCAAAAGTATTAGATAGGAAACCAATGAAATCAGGAGAAGTGTTTCCTCAACTTCACTAACATAATTGTCAATGAAAACTCAATATAAACTGAAAGATGTTTCACATTTCATCAAATCATGAGGCCATGGAGAGTGCACTCATGTGAGACAAGACATTATGCAAGAACAATAGATGATCCTTCCTCCAATTTGTCACAACAAAAAAAATTCATTAACATAAGGAAAATACTATAACTAAAAGGTCGCACAATCATAAAAACACAATAAAACCATTGGTTCCATTATTATTCATGAACATGCATTCACAAAAATAACACACTCTAACAAGGTTTACTACACTCAGAATGAGAGCACCAATAACATATACTATTGCATCAAAATAATGGCCCAGAGTAAATATTACATCCATGTATTTAAAATAAATCCTCTCCTCCCTTTTTGTTAGGAGTGAGAGCTCTTCTAACACAAACTCATACTTAAAAACTAATAAAATAATGCTAATTACATACACACTGACTCTTTAAAATGGTGCTAAGTAGGTTTCCACCCTTGTTTATATCAATTAATGGGTGCATGAGCATTTGCATGACTTAAAATGATAAAAGAAGGAGATAAAAATATAGAGGCCATGAAATGAGTTGGGATTTCTAAAAATAGAAGCTCAACATTCTCTAGGTGTCTATAGGAGGTGAACTACCATCAAAATGTGTTTTTGATATATAGAATGCTCTAAAATAGCATCTAGGAGATAACTGTCGATGTACTCCTTCTTCAAAAATTGTTAGCACACCTTAGAGAAAATTGCACCGTGGAAAATTGTATACCTACGTAGATGCACACCTTCAGGGAAGTGCACAAGGTGCTAAATTCACCAAAAAAATCAAAGTTCTTAGTTTTGAAAACAATTTCTGGGTTTTTCTCAAATGGGGTTTTAGATCACTCTTGTGTACTTATTTTGATCTTTTTGATGATTTAGGCCCATTTTTCCACCTAATGCACCTATGCACTTTACTCTTCAAAACTTTATAAAATTGCACACTTGCACATCTTAGCATCTTTGGGACTTTGAGCATCTTCAAGAATTTTTAGAATTGTGCACCTTCGTACATTCACACATGTGCAGCTGTGCACCTTCTAGATGTAATTCTTTCACCTAATCATCAAATTATGCACATGCACAACTTCTGGAATCCTCCAACTTATGCATATTCAAAATTACAATGTACACCTTCAAAAAGTGCACCTTGAGAAAAGGGCACCTTGACAAAAACACACCTTGACAAAAGCGCACCTACACAACTTTAGGGAAGTGCACAAGGTGCTCAATTCACACAAAAATCAAAGTTCTGAGTTTGAAAATGGTTTTTGGGTTTTTCACAGACTGGGTTTGGGAGCACTCTAGTGTACTTATTCTTGATATTTTTGATGATTTATGCCCTCTTTATAGCCCAACATTGTCATATACTTGAACTCCTTCTACTTCTTCTATCTAAAATCCCAAGGCATCTATTTTGGAAATGCACATGTAATACCATGGTAATTTTTTGTACTATGGATGATGAGGATGCCATGATGACGTACACAAAAGATAAACATTAGTATACTAGTGTTAGGGGTTAAAAAAATGATGCTAACTAACCAGACTCCTAAACTCAAACTACAAAATTTCTACTCCCTAAGGCACCTTGGAAGATACTCTATTCTAAGGATCGAACTTTTGTGAGCCAAAAAAAAGGGGTCCCCATTTCCAAAGTAAAAAATGGGGTTTGTTTTGTGAAACCATAACAACATGTAATGTAACATCTTAAAGATATCTTATATTATTATTATAAATTGGGAAATCCTTGAGGATGACTCAATACTTTCTTTAGGACTTGGTATAAAGGAAATATTATTTCCTTGGTTGAAATAATTAGAAAGATCATTTTGCTATGAGAACTTGAAAATGTGATATAGTGTGGATGATTATTGTGTATGTGAGCCTGAATGCAAATATTTATTTGATCAAAGAAGAGATTTTTGTTGTGGATGTATTGTAAGTTTCAAATAAATTGTATTGGTAAAGGTGTTGTTGTTTAGTCAATTTAGAGATCTTGGATATGCTTATTCAAAAGATTGTCTAGTGAGACTATTTTTGAGGGTATTTGGACAATGGGTTCAGTTATCCTTCTTTCAACTCCTAATAGGGTCGACACAACTCCTAATAAGGTTGAAATATCCTAACAAGGACTCTTATTTACAAATTATATTTCACTTACTTCTAACAAGGTCTATCCTTTCACAAGGAATTTTTATAGTATTACATCATCTTGTGGGCATCATTCCTATTGGGGTTCCCTCTGATCAAGTGTTTCCCTAGATAAGATATTTGGTGTTATTGTGGATGGTTATCAATTGTTTGTATGTTTTAGAATTAGTAAATATAGTGAGAGTTGTTTTTAAGCACATAAATGATTCACGAACCCCCCACCCCCCCTTTCCCTCTTAGTTATCTTGGTGGACTTTACTTTTTAATAGTTGGTATCAAAGCATTAGGTCTTTGAAAGAGAAGTTTAGAAACTTTGGAAATACATGGACTTTTATTTCAAATAAAATAAAGTTTGAAGGTTGATGGAATCAATCATGACAACTAGAAGGAAAAGATAAGAAATTACCTATTGTGCATGGGTCTGTAATATTGGCTAGTTACATCAAATGTAAATGAGGTGATAAGAGAAGACAAGCTTACCAATTGTGAATAACTTGAAAAAGACCTATTAATGCATGATATGCTTGCTAGAGAATCTCTATTATCATCTCCTCCTAAAGAAGAATATGGCAAGGTAAAATCTTTAAGACTTGCTAATTATATTTGGAATGCTTTACATAAAATATTTGAATGTGATGAACATGCTAATAAGGCTAGAGTACAAAGTTTGATATGTATGTTTCAAGATGTAAAGATGCATGAAGATAAAACTACAAGAGGCTATTTTTCTAGAATATTAGAGATTGTTGTTGGAATTAGAAGTTGCAGTGGATCTAAAATAGAAGATGAGATTGTGTGAAAATTTTTGAAGACTTTGACACCTGCTTATCATTAGAGAGATCAAATGATTGAACAAGTTATTCCCTTTAAAACTAACTATACAAAGGATAATATTCTTGCAAGATTACAGCCATTTGAATTATGAATGAGACATAACGAAGAGTTTCCTAGGTGGAGATAGCTTTTAGCGTATAGAAGGACATACCTATATTCACAAGGAGTGCAAGCACAAGTGGACATTATGCCAGTAGTAGCCAAGAAAAAGAGGTTGAAGACAAGAAGACTAGAGAAGGGCTTTCTCTACTTATGAAGAGAGAGCCTTAAGGTAACAAAATTATTGTTTACCAAGATGTAGAACTTGGTCATTATTCTTATAAATATCCTTATATAGAAAATAACTTTAAGCCTAGAAAGCCCTACAAGTCAAGAGTACCTATGGATTATTTCTATGTTAATGAGGATGATGAAGTTGATTTTAAGATAGTAAATTTCATGTATGATAATGATAATGAGGATAATGAAATAAGATTTTTTTAGATATTAAGGAAGAAAGTCTTGAAGAAGAAGAAATAAGAGAAGAAAAAGCACTAGTATCACAAATTGAAAAGAAAAGACTGATTGGATTATAGATAGTGGGTGTTCATCATACATTATCATCTAGATTTTGTAAGATTAAGTGCATTCCTTTGAAGTTGCACTTAAGGGGGGGGGGGGGTGTTGGTGTAATTAAAATTTACTAATTATACTTTACTTAAGTTTACTTGGATAATGCATGTGTGTATTAGTTATCATTAAGACACACAAGAGTTTGCATTTTATTTGAGAACATTGTATAGGAGAAATCCACTTACTCTTAGTTGTTATCCCACACCTCTTTGTTTGTAAGATCCCCCTTTTTGCTCTCAACACATTATCATCCTCTCATTGTTTCACATTTTTTTTGCACAATGGAGGATGATCCACCTTTGGTGGACATGTGGTTAAACCTTGTCTAGTTTATAGCTTATCACTTGAATCTCTCCTAGTTATCATGCATTGCCTATGTACTGAGGCACATCTATGATGTATTCTTCCATTATCATTTGATCGTTGTTGAGATTCTCATTTGATCAACATTGTCTCTCTTTTTTTCTAGATCCTGGCATTAGATTCATTGCCTTAGGAAAATTCTTACATAAATCAATCTTGTATATTATTTTACTCACACAGTGCTCGGGTTCAAGCTCAATGGACCTCAATTTCAAACAAACATTTTAAAAAATTATATGGAGCCCAACTCATTTCATAGGTTGCAAGAATTTATTTTATATATTAGGATGAGCAAATTTCTATTCAAGATCAATATTCATTTTAAAATTAAGATTTTATTCTATTCTATTATGCTTGGATTATTTATTATTTAAGTCTTGGATTATTTATTCATGATTGTATGGATGATTCTATGTTCTTGTAGGCAAGGTTTATACATTGTTTAGCTATAACTTATCTAAATTTGTACCATAATTGTTGTTACTAAAATGACCAAACTAGGTGTATTTAATATTTAAACAAAATCCATTAAATAACTTTCCTCTTTTATATTAATTCAATAAGAATTGTCACCATTATCCTAACCAATAAGCACCTATGTTGCTATTGAAATGAACATATTAAGTTTTTAGTATCTTAAAATAACCCATAAAAGTAGTTGCTTATGAAGCATCAAATTTAATAAGAACTATAACATTTATTATAACCAATGAGCATACATTTCTTATAGTTATTTTAAAATGGTTATCTACCACTAAAACTGCATCATAGGAATGGTATTTAACTCAGTGACATTAGAAAGGAATACTCATTAAAATTTTATTGATACTAATAAATGTCTTTAGTTAACTAAAGAGAGATTTAAATGTGATTATAGACATTGGTTGACTACATCGAGAAGTTACATGGCTACAGGTTCAATTAGGATTTGGTTTACATGATCTCGTATATCTTGATATGCAAAACTAAATCCATCTCTCTCATTGTAGAAATGTAGATAACCCCTTGTGACATCATAAGAATAATCCTTGCTACAAGTTGGAACACCATCATGCTTTAGAAACTCCCAATTTAATTCTTTGTGTTGTTCATCTAATAAATTCTCAAGATAATTTAAGGCATCTTCTTCAGTGGATCCTGGATTATCTTTCATATAGGACACTATGGATGAATTTGTTTCTCCTTGGTCTACCTCACCCTGCAAAACCAAGGATTGAACAAATTCATAGAAAGGTAAATAAATTATGCTTGGATCTAGCTCATTTTTCACTTTATGTGCATATAAATCAAATCTTAAGAATGTCAAATATAAAATCAATACACACCTTAAAGGATTTGATGTCACCTCTTACTCGAAGGCTAAAGCCTCCAAGATTGTCAAACCTTGATGGATAAATTCTATGAAAGATTTTTCTGGAATAATTCCATCTATTGTTAATATATCTTGCAATGTAGTTGGGCGTTTCCTTGAACTAATTGTTCCATTCTCTATGTGTTCTACCAATGTTGGTACATGTTTTGTAGCATTCCACTTAGCTTCTTGTAGCATGGCATCTATATAAGTTTCCCACTATGTAAACAAACAATACAATTGAGTCAAACAAAAAAATTGATTGATTCATTAGAAAGCAAAAATAAAATGTCTAGGCCCCTTTTGACTACCAAAACAAAAGAAAATGAGACGAAATAAATTTGGTGATGCATTACATATAGTCATACCACATCTTTAGCATGGGAGAGAGTCTCTCGGCCTTGAAACTTTTGAGCTTCTTGATCCATTTCATTGATTCCATTATACAAAACCATGTATATAATTTTCATGCATTTGGGGAGCTGCTCTATAGATGTTGGATCCCACCTAAAAAAAACAATAGCTTTTTGTTACAATCTTACACACAATTATTGTTAGTTACGACAACATAAGTATTGATTTATCACTTACTTCTTAATTGCTTGTGTGAGTAGTTCTAGTTCATCAAATGTTCCATATATGTCATATGTATCATCCAAATATGTTGCAAGTACGCAAGACTTGGCAATACTCGATCCAAATGTAGAATACTTCTCATCCTCACAAATTGCACATGCCATAAAGAAAAATTCAACATGTTGATGGCGAGCAAAATTTACATTAGGCAAACCAAACTCCCTCCACCATCTAAAATGCTACATCCAATTGAAAAGAAGAATGTTAATTAAAACCTTAATAACCCAAATGTAATATAAAAAAGGTTCTTCTTTAAATACAGTAAAAACAAAGTTAACTTCATTATAAAATCTATTATCAGTCTCACATAAGATACAAAGTAGAACTGACCTCAAGAAAGCTTTAAGCTCTTGCTGATGCAGTGATTGAATCACATTGAAGTCCATTTTTGCTAGAGTTAAAAGCTTATCATTATCCTCCACCCTAAAAACAAATATACATTAAAGTTAAAATTTGAGTAATATATACATTGAATTGTTTTGCAGCCTTTGGTTGTTATCCTTTAAACTTGCATGGGGATGGAAATAAGGGAGTAGAGTAGATGAGTACCTGGCCCATTCTTTTTTTTCCCCTGTAGATTTCAATGTATTTCCTCGCTTCCAATCTGGGCAGAAGTGTATACCATGCATACCTCAGATTCACTGATATCTGCACACACACACACACATATATGAATATGATCGCATTAGAGCTAATAAATTTTAAGTTTAATGGTATACATTTGTGTCTTTATCTGAATTTAACAATAATTTACCTCATGTAAAAGGTAGGAGTTTATCCCTTTCATCTGTAGAGCTTCATTTAAATATGAAGTAGAGAATTGTTTGGCCTCATCTAAAATTTTCTTGCCTGGAAAAGCAATATATGAAGCTCTGTACAAATTCAGAATACTCTTGATTTTCTCCTCCTCTGACTCAGCGGTGGAGCAGAAGAAGTCCCCATTTTCTCTTCTAAACGTCCCCAATACTCCTGTCAAATTATATCAAGTGAACAATAAGATCAGATCAAATATAAGTACACATTTTAGAACACTTGATATTTGTTTTGATCAAACATAAACATAAACAAAAATATGTTATTTTAATAATAGTAAATACCTGGAGAAACAGAGTATCTATGGAGCCTGAGAATCCGAAAGCCCAAGGCTGTGGTGTTGAGATCTTTTTGGCATTCACCCCAATTCCTGCATTGCATTGAATTGCATTATAAAATGTTATGTACTTGTAATAATAACAATAACCTTATTGATGGGCTTGCTATAATAAGGAGAAATAGAAACAAACCTGTAAACCAAATCAAGGGCTTATTTTATTTCCTCTTGAAAATGTCGATCTATTCCAAGGCGTTCAATGCTATCAACCAAGGAAAGAAGTTGGGAAACATCTTTTTCATGGTTGAACATGTCTTTTACCTCGCTAATAAGTTTCCCACAATGTTCAGCATAGCGGGTGCCCTGTTTCAAAAGCCAAAACAAAACTGGTTAATAAAATAGAGTCAAAGAGCAAAGAAACAAGAGAATAAAGAAGAAGAAAAAATGGGATCTTGCCTGGTAACAGTCCCCTTTATTCTGTGTAGGCTATATTGAACGACAGTTTAAAGATTTCGATGCTAATTTAAATATTCCCATTTCAATGTCATTGGACAAAAAAAGGGATAAGATGTACTAAAGAAAATAAAGTCAAACTTTTTTTTTTTCAGATTCATGAGAATAATTTTGTTTCAAATTTTTTAGAAATTCTTTTGTTGTTTTCAACTACAAATTATGCAAATCATAAAGATAAAAGTTTCAAAAAAATTCATGATGTTTTCAATTTTTTGAAAATTGGTCAACTGTACAGAATAACTACGTCACAAATAAAATATCAATATTTCTCATCAAATGAATGTTTTAAATAGTAAAACCAATTTATAAACCAGTTATACATTTTTTGTCATTCATTTTTTTTTTGTGACAGCTTTTGGGATTGGTCAAGAGCATGTTAAAATAAAATAAAATAACTTTAAAATTTTGAATTTTCTGATTTCTTTTTAACATTACGATGGCCAAAAATGTACACATTACATTCAAACATAGTTTTGATGACCCATATTTATTTATTTATTAAAAGGGTTTACACAATGCACACATATAGGGGAGAGAACCCAATACTTGAACACTCTAACTTTGCACTTATCAAAACTCTACATAAAAATTTCAAATCGCTCCCAATTTTTTATAGCAGGTTACTTGGTGAGTCATCTACTTATAACTAATGTTTCAAGTCCATGTCACCCATTATGATGCCACATCAGCATGCTTTTTGCCAAATTGTCTAAAACAGCCCAAAAAAAAGTGAGACCAATGGTCGTGCATAAAGGGTACTCATAGTTGAACAACTGATGTGGCATTACGTCATTGGTTAATTTTTATAACTAAAGGTACATTTTATTCAATTTTGGGTAGTTAGCATCACAATTATTGGTACAGTGTTGTCAAAAAAATTGGACATTAAGTCAATAAGTATAGGTATTAAGTGAACAACTTCTATCACAAATTTTGGAATGCGTTCAAGTATTGGGTCCTCTCCCCTATTTATATTCAAAAGGAATGGGCATGTTTATATGGTTTATATTTTATTTTTATTTAATTATTTCATGGCGTATGAGGGATTACGCTTTAGACTAAAAATGTTGAAAGTTTGTGTAGTCTCAAAAGGAGGAATAAGAACTTGAGCTTTTGAAGATGACGTGCAGCTTACATTGTTTGGTTTTAAAATTTTGTTATAGTTGTCCAATTATGAAGAATATTTTAATTATTGAACTTTTAGATATTATATTAGTTTTGGATAGGTAAATTAGATTTAAAAAATTAGTCAAATTGAACTTTTTGAGTAGTCCATTTGATTGTTCTAACTAAATGCAATTCAATAATCAAGTTTGGATTTAAGATCCATCTAACTATTTTTAATTGTTGATCATCAAGCTACAAGAAAACATCACACAAAAACTTGGGTACTATGATTTCACCTAAAGAGTTTGAACTTGAATAACTATCATGAAAGCCTTATGAACTAGCCTACTAAATTCAACCCTACAGGTTTCTTTTAACTTTAAATAGAAATATGTGCATATAATAAACTTTTTTTTAAAATTTTTTTTAGTGTAATGTATATTGACTTTGAATTTCACCTTAGTTCTCTTTGTAGAGACTTTATAAAATGAATCATGTAAATCTTAATGCTTTTTTTAGTCAAAAATATTTCGTATTCTATTTATTTATCAAACACATTGCAACAAAAACTTGCCAATCTTAAACAAGAAACTCAAAGCGTCAAAATTCCTACAAATAGGGTAATTAGTTTAAAGTAGAGAGAAAGATAAAGATAGAGATGAGAACAAATACATGGAGATAGGTAGTGAGGGATATAGAGATAGTGAGATTGATATATAAAGAGAGTGTTAGGATATGTATTTAAAGTATTAGATGAGATTAGCAATTAATATTGCATAATGATTTTGACCTTATGAGCCCTTCAAAATACCAAAGTATACTATTTATGTAAATTACAAATGACACATTTTAATGGCCTATGTCAATAGTAAAACCCTGTTATAGTTGTGAGGAAAGGCACAAAATTCTAAAGCAACAGTTTCTAAATTATAGGAATATGCAATTTCATAATGTTTTTAGCAAATCAAATATTTTATGACATCAATGTAGAAAATAGAATATAATAATAAAAGAGAGACTATTTTCATAAAAATCAAGCATTATTAGTGTTGTATCTAAATTTTTCAATTGGTTCTCACAAGAATCACTCCTAAGATTGAATCATTTCTTAAAACTGAAATAGACTTTATACTCAAGAGGTAGCAAAGAAAATTCAATATTAGTAAAAATATCAATTGTAATTTTTGTCCTCTTAGATAATTATGATTTTACATATGCTATTTTTTACCTTCTAAATCAAAATGTATTCCAATCCAGATATAAAATTAAAAGAGAAATACATTTTTTAATGGGTGTTGTCAAACAAAAACTCAATAAAATGTTGGTTTCTCCCAAAGAAAGGATGTACAATGCAATAGTGGGGAAGTAGACATTTTCCACATATTACCAGACTTATATCCTACTTGATTACCTGCCTTCGTGGAACATTTATTTTGATGGTGTAGAGTTGCTAAAGTGGAGTATGAAACTACTACAAATTTAATGTAATCTACCTCCTCAACAATGTCCTCACATTATCATTGCAAATTCTTGGTATGGCATTGGAAGCATAGAAAAAAATACAATTCCATTGTTATTATGTGTTTACAAAGATAATGAACATGCATAAAATAGGTGACCCCCATTAGTTGTTTTCGATAACCCAAATTCAACGCAAACCATAGCAATAGTTGGGTTTTTTGGTGCAAGAACATTGGGGCGACCAAATTGAAGGTTTTGTATGTAACCCTTTTTTCCATATAATTATGAACAATTTAATGTGCATGCATTGCTTTCTAATAAAGAGTAGGCCTTCTTTTATTCCAAAAACCAATTGTAATTATTTCAAACAACAACTAGGTGATCAAAGATGTTGTTTATTATTTTAAGTGAAGGAAAAGAATGAGGCAATTTCTTGAGGCAAGAGAGTTTTTAACAGACACCAAAATATTTTGATGTTGAAATAATGTAAAACTAATATATCTACAACGTATTTCTCATCAATACTTAAAAGTTTTACAAGAGAAGTTTTAATAGACACTAAAATTATTTAAATTGAAACAATATAAAACTAATATATACATAATAATAGTTGAACCTATATATATAGAAACAAGAGGCACAACTAAACTAATACCTCTAGCTAAGGAAGCAAGCTCGATCATGTTTGTTAAATTTAGAAGTGATTTAGACCACTTAGATCTAGCAAGTGAGTGGATATTAATTTTTGGAAGTTTGAGCTCAATCAAGATGTCATATTCTAGATGTCAAATGGAATAATTTGGAGGAAACAATAATGTAGATTTTGTGTGTTATGCAATGGATGCCAAACTTTATTTCCATATTAGTTACATTGTTCAGTTTCATACCTAAACCATCCCATTCGGCTAGGGTTTGCTTTGCCAATTTTTCCCATCCTAGGGTTTTGATAGCCTTTGAATTCTCCAACATAGGATACCTAGTTATTCTATGAATCACCTTCTTCCTGATGGGATAGGTTTTCTCCAACCAGAATGTCATTTGACGAACTCAACTTAGTATTGTTGGTGTAAATAATTATTATTTACACTTTACTTAAGTTTTCTTAGGATAAATGTATTATTTTATTATTTATTAGGTTAGACACCTAAGAGGTTACGTACTCATATGAGTTGTCATGTTGACAACATAGGAGTAAGCAACTCTAATTTAGCACATGGTGTCTACATCACTAGAGTTTGCATAATCAACTAAGTTGTCATGTTGACAACATAGTTGTTCACACTCTTAATTAAGCACATGGTGTCTACAACATAATTTTATGTGATACACCTCTGTAGGCTTATCCTCTCATCATCGCACTAACTCTTGTGCTTAATGGAGGATAACTCACTCCTTGTGGACATGTGCTTAGTTGTTAGGCTTATCATAATGCTAACTCCTAGATATTCTAGATGCATCTTAGACACCTTTATATATAGGAAACTCTAGTGTACTATACAATGAATTGCATATCATATTGTTATTCTGATCATACTCTATTGGTCTATTTTTGTGCTCATTATTGTGCTTCTTGGTCTTAGGTGAATTATTCTCTAAGGAAAATTCTTACAAGTATAACTCTAATCCATTTGATTCAAAAAAAATTGGCATGTTGATTATGTGGGTCAAACCCTTGACCTCCAGATGCTTGCATTTTGGCTTCAACACATCATTTTCACACAATGTACTGTATGTATGATCCAAATCAAAATTCCCTAATTCTTGAATAGAATAGTGATAAAACAATTTTCCATCATGAATGAGAAATACCTTGGGAGAAATTGACGAGTGTGCCCCTTATGGATCCTTCTCCTCAAAAATTGTTGGATATAGCTTGAATTTTGGAGGAATGTAGTATGAACTCTTTACCAACATTTATGAACCCTTTTTGACCTTTGCACTAGAAGAAGCCACCATACTACTCGGTTGATGAAGGATTTGATGGTGGCTTCGCCTGAGACTTTCCTTCAACAAATTTACTTTGAACCACCTTGGGGGCTTCAGGAATGTTGTGTTCTTTGAAAACTCTAAATTTTTAGTGAAAAGTGAAACTTCAAATTCTCCCTTTAATCAATTTTTCAATTGTAGGGCTTGATTAATGCTCTATACCTGGGTAGATGAAATCTAATTAGTTTGGTCTTCAACCCTTGAATGCTTGGCTAGCATTAGCTAACCATGCTCAGTTAATTCAATTACTCGGCTGAGTCCATCTTCACTCAGTTAGGTTTAAGAGGTAACTCGATTAGGTCTAATAGCTCAGTTAGGCCTAAGGAGTGACATGGTTAGAGATAATGACTTAGTCAAGTCTATGACTTCTTTTTGTTCAAGTACATTTGATATGCTGATCTAAACTTTTGTGCTTGGATGTCTAGAACTGATGTGGA
Source organism: Cupressus sempervirens (assembly GCA_028749045.1). Taxonomy (NCBI): domain Eukaryota; kingdom Viridiplantae; phylum Streptophyta; class Pinopsida; order Cupressales; family Cupressaceae; genus Cupressus; species Cupressus sempervirens. The sequence continues at coordinate 247,718,129 of CM053783.1, forward strand.
ATATGAATTTGATTATAGCTGTGGCGATCTCCTCGCCTGTTCAAGAAAAGATAATTGAATCACCCAATCCATTGCCTTGGGTGTCAATAACCTCATTATTTTCACTTGAATTCTTTGAAAATTTCCTCACCCATTGTTGTTTCATTTGAGTCCTGATCTTGTCAGCCTTTGATTTATTTTCATCTTCAACGTTACCTCTATTCATGTAGTTCTTTGCTAGATGGCCAAGTTCTTTGCATATATAACATATTTTGGTAGGATTTCTCTTTCTAAAGTGAGTCCTCATGTAACTATCTCCTATGCATCCAAACTCTCCACATAGATATGATGAAAGGAAGGATAGGAAAAACTAGGGCCAATGGCACACCCAGCTCTCCAAACCACCCTGCAAGAGTCAACACAATGGAAGAAAACACAAAGAACATCAACCAAAGGAGGAAGAAGAGTGAAATAATTTTATTGATTCATCAAAATATCTTCATACATACCCAACTATAAGGCCTTCTCGGTTACAACCAAATACAAATACATTCACATTCAAAGATCCAATAGCAAATTCATACTTTCCAGTTCTACTTTGCAATCTTCTTCAAAAACTGCCTCCAAGTACTTAGCTCTAAGCCTAAACACTCTATTTATACTAGACAAAATGTCTTACAGATCATTCTAGAACATGGAGAAGCCACAATTTGTCTCTCAACAAATATTAAATTAAAATAAACCAAAATTAAATACACAAGTAGGCCTGCATCAGTAATTAACTGTCTTGAAATTGATGTCCAAGAAAAATCATGATATCTCCTAGCTTTGATTGAGTTAGAACTTGTGCTTAAAACTATGGATAGATATCTAGGTCCAATACAACTCCTTAAGTGTTCAAGGTTTGATTCATCAAGGAAAAGTGTGTATTCATTATGAAAGTTTAGCACAAAAAACTATCACATAGAACTACCAAAAATTGATGTTCCAAAAGAATTGCCAGATCTCTAAAAATATAAGGGGTAAGAACTTACAATATGGAACATAGATAGTGCTCTAGGCCCTCTTCAATCCTTGAATTTTTTAGCCCTTCATTCATTATGAAAAATTAGTTATAAGGTCTAAAACATGCACCCAAAAACCAAAAAATGTAGTTTCAGCAACAAGACAAAAACTAAAAACATGCAGGATAGCAGTGCAACCTAGGATGATCCTGCATCAAACAACCAAGGTTTGAAGAAATGATTCTCTTGGATCATTGAGATGTCATAAGTTGAGCCAAATCCAACTCAGATTGAGAAATCCATGAAGCATCTTCCATAGGTCTGTTCTTCCACTTCACTAGATATTCATAATAATCTTTTCTTCTTTTGCTCTTACCAATTCTTTTATCCAATATCTATTCAACTTCTTCAATCTACTTCTTAGGATAGTCATATGATATAGAAACTTCATCATCTAACTCATTATACTTATATAAATTAGCAATATTGAATATAGGAGATATATCCATGCCATTAGGTAACTCAACTTCATAAGCATTTCCACTGTCAAATTTCTTTAAGATATTACAAGGTCCAAACTTCTTCATCTTCAACTTACTGTATGTTCCAACTAAAAATATTCCTTTCTTCAAATGAACCCTCACCTCATCACCAACTTGAAAATCATGATGTCTCCTAGTCTGATCAATGTTCTCCTTATACTTCTGATTACTTTGTTTTATCCTCAACTTCACTTTCTTATGCAAAGATTTCATAAAATCAGCAAATTCTTTTACTACAACACTTCTCTTTTCTTCACTAGGAATATCTCTCAAATCTAACACTTTTATAGGCTTCATTCCAGTAACAATCTCAAAAGATGTCTTTCTTGTACTCCTATTCACATGATTATTGTATGCAAATTCAGCTTGTGCCAATACCATATCCCAATTACTTGGCTTATTCCCAACTAAACATCTCAGAAAATTACCCAAGCTTCTATTTACAACCTTTTTCTATCCATCTATCTTTGGATGGAATGTAGAACTAAACTTCAACTCAGTACCCATCTTCTTCCACAAAGTCTTCCAAAAATAACCAACAAACTTACTATCTCTGTCAAAAATAATACTTCTTGGTAATCCATGCAATCTTGCAATCTCTTTACAAAAAATTTTAGCAACACGCTTAGCATCCGATGTCCTCTTACATGGTATGAAATGATCCATCTTTAAAAAAGTATCCACTACAACAAATATGGAATCATACCCCTTCATTGTCTTAGGCAATCCAAGAATAAAATCCATATTGATATCACTCCAAGGTTTCTTAGGAATAGTAATAGGTGTATACAAATTAGTATTTTGACTCACTCATTTTTCAACTTGACAAACTTCACAACTCTTTACAAATTTCTAAACATCCTTATACATTTGTGGCCAATAATACTTCTCTTTCAGCAAACTCAATGTCTAATCAATTTCAAAATGTCCAACCAATCCACCACTATGTTTTTCCTTAATCATATTCAACCTCATAAAACTTCTAGGAATAAACAACTAAATGCCTTTGAACAACATAGCTTCTTGAATGAAATACTCATCATACTTACTTATGTGATCTATCAAATTTGGTGATTTGCACTCTCTCCATGCCTTAGAAAAATTAGGATCAGCATCATACAACTCTTTCATTTCATCAAAACTGAGAACTTCAACCTTCATTTCGGTCAACAAAGAATGTCTTCTACTCAATGCATCAACAAATTTGTTAGTAATTCCACTTTTGTGCTTGATGACAAATGTAAAATTTTGCAAATATTCAACCCACTTCATATGTCTTTGATTCAATTTATGTTGACTTTCCAAGTATTGTAAAGCTTTATGATCAGTATACAACACAAACTCCTTAGGAATCAAAAATTGTCTCCACTTCTTCAAAGATTGAACAATACCATAAAACTCTTGATCACACACAAAATAATTCCTTTTAGGATCATTCAACTTTTCACTAAAGAAAGTAATAGGCTTACCTTCTTGACTTAATACAACTCCAATTGCATTACCACTTGCATCACATTCAACTTGAAATACTTTATTGAAATCAAGCAAAGCTAATATAGGTAACTCAATAACCTTTTGTTTCAAAGTCTCAAAACTCTTATCAGCTCCATGTGTCCACTTGAATTCCTTTTTATCTCCCCTCATTGTCTTAGTCATAGCATTACAAACAACACTAAATTTTTTTATAAACTTTCTATAAAAACTTGCCAAACCATGAAATGATCTTACCTCACCCACATTTTTAGGTGTAGGCCACTCCAAAATTGCTTTAACCTTCTCAGGGTCCATCTTCAATCCATTAGCCAAGAATATTTTTAGAACTTCATTCATCAACCTCATGAAATTACCAACCATTCATACAAACCATCTTTTGTCGTGAAAGCAGTCTTCCATTCATCACCTTCTCTGATTCTGATCTGAAGATAGCCACTCTTCAAATCAATCTTGGTAAAATACTTTACTCCACTCAAACAATCCATTATGGCATTCATCCTTGGCATAGGAAATCTATATTTCATTGTGATCTTGTTGATAGCTCTAGAATCAGTACACATTCTCCATTCTCCATTCTTTTTAGGTGCTAATACAATAGGTACAACACATGGACTCAAACTTTCTCTAATCAATCCTTTTTGCAACAATTCATAACTTGTTGATTAATTTATTCATTCTCTATAGGTGTCAATCTATATGGTGCTTTGTTTGGAAAACTAGCTCCAAGAATCAAATCCATACAATGACTTATGCTTCTTATTGGAGGTAAACCATTAGGAGTGTCATCAACAATAATATCTTTATACTTATTTAGCAATTCAACAATTTTTGCTATCATACCAATTTCTGCTGCTTGGTCATTACTACCAACACTCCATCATCTAGGAACTATAGCAAAACAAACTTGATTCTTCTTTACTTCCTTTTCAAATTGGTCTCCATTAACCATGCAAACTTTTATTGAAGTACAATTGACCTCATCTGTACTTTCAATCAAAGGAAACAATATCTATTTCTTCCCATTTACCCAAAGAGTATATTGATTCAATCTTCCATCATGAACAACATATCTATCATATTACCAAGGTCTACCCAACAAAATAAGACAGCAATCCATGGGCATAATATCACACAAAACTTCATCAAAGTAATGTCCAATTTCTAACTTCACAACACATTGTTCACTTACCAATATCTTATGCTCATCTTTGATCCATCAAACATGATAAGATTTGGGACGTTTTAGCCTCTACAACTAAAACTTTGTAACCAACTCTTCTGATACCAAATTTGTTGAACTTCCACTATCAATGATTACCTTGCAACATTTTTCATTCATCTTACATCTAGTCTTGAAAAGACTTCTTCTAAGGATAGGTTCCTCATCGCTTCCCTTATTACATAAGGTTCTTCTTACCATCAAATTTTCTACAGCCTCAGGTCCACTTGGTGAACTCTCAATGTCTTCTTGAATCACAACATTTCTATTATTTTGCCCACTTTCAGAAGATCTACATTCAAAATATCTATGCCCTTCTTTACCATATCTGAAACAATTACCATGAAAACCACCTCTAGGATAAGAATTACCTTTTCCTTGGTAAGATCTAGTACCTCCTCGGTATGAGCTACCACCTTTACACTCAATCTTGTCTTTGTCATCATTCTTCCATTTAGATTTGTCTTTATCCTACACAAAATTATTAGATCTACCACCTTCACCATAAGATGTAACTCTGCCTCTCTCGAATCTACCACCTCTACCTCTTTTTCCTTGTTTATGCTTTTTTGCTAAGATCTCCTCAGCTTTCAAGGCATATTGATATGCTTCTTCAACACTTTCCAACTTCACAAAACTTATTTCATCTTGAATTCTAGATCTACATCCATTTATGTACCTTGCAATTTTCTCAACATCATCATCCACATGTCCAGATCTAATGTCCAATCTATAGAATTTCTTGGTATACTTTTTCACACTCATGTCCTTTTGTTTCAAATTTTGCATTTTTCTCAACAAGCTAACTTGGTAATTAGCAGGAAGGAATTTGTTCTTTACCTTGTTCACCATCTTTAGCCAAGTTTTGATCTTCTCCTTTCCTCTACCAGTTTGCAAGTTTTTCAACCATAATGATGCATGACCTTTCAGCCTAGTGACTGCAATCTTCACCTTTCTATTATCAGAAGTATTTTCATACTCAAAGAACTTCTCCATATATAAGATCCAATCTAACACAACATTGGTATCTAATTTTCCATCATAAGGAACAACTTCTACAACAGACTTTGGATTTTCCCTAGACAATACTCGCAACAATCTTTCCTCATCTTGATCTTCCTCAAATTCTGAATGATGGTTTGGTGTTGCTGCTTCATCATCACTCACATCATCAAGATGTCATCCTCTCCTCTGGGTTGTCTCCACATCATTTAATCTGGCTACAATTTTTCTTAATTGATCCAATATAGCATTATCAACATTATTTCCTCTACCAAAAACCATCTTTATAAATCAGGTTCCTACAAGATCATAACCCTCTGCAAGTTATAGGTCAAATCCTTAGATCTACCACCTTACAACCAAATCCAAATTAGGGTTCTACACAATCAAACCTCCACAAGGATGAACCTCAAGCTCTAATACCACCCGACACAAGGAAGGATAGGGAAAACTAGGGCCAATGGCACACCCAACTCTTTGAACCACCCTACAAGAGTCAACACAATGGAAGAAAACACAAAGACCAACAACCAAACGAGGAAGAAGAGTGAAATATTTTTATTGATTCATCAAAATATATTCATACATGCCTAGCTGTAAGGCCTTCTAGGTTATAGCCAAATACAAATACATTCACATTCAAAGATCCAACAACAAAATTGCACTTTCCAATTCTGCTCTACAATCTTCTTCAAAAACTACCTCCAACTACTTAGCTCTAAGCCTAAACACTCTATTTATACTAGCCAAAATGGCTTATAGATCATTCTAGAACATGGAGAAGCCACAGGTTGGCTCTCAGCAAATACTAAATGAAAATAAACAAAAATTAAATACACAAGTTGGCCTGCATTAGTAATTAACTATCTTGAAATCAATGTTCGAGCAAAATCATGATATCTCCTAGCTTTGATTGAGTTAGAACTCAAACTTTGAATTGTGGATAGATATCTAGGTCCTCTACAACCCCTTAATTTTGAAAGGTATAATTAATCAAGGTGCACATCCATTCCAAAAGTTGAGCGTAGAAAATTGTCACACAGAACTACTAGGAATTGATGTTCTAGGAGATTTGACATATCTCTCAAACTGTAAGGAGTTAGAACTTGTGCTCTAGAAAATAGATAGTACTCTAGGTTCTCTTCAATACCTAAAGTTCACAACCCTTCATTAATTATGAAAAATTAGTTACACAATATGTAACAAACACCTAGAAAAAAGAAAATGTAATTTCAGTGGAACCTAGTTCCAGCAGCAAGACAAAAACTAAAAACATGCAGGATAGCAGTTCAACCCAGGATGCTTCTACAGCAAGATAAAATCTATACCAAGTGTTGTAGCCCCAACCAAAGATTACTTTAGCAAGTTTTTTAGTAGAATTCCAATTCTTGTTTTTGCACTCTGAAGATTTATGACCTTTTTTATTGCATGTAAAACATTTTCCTTCAAACTTAGTTTTCTCTGTGCATTCACTTGCTCTATGTCTAGGTTTGTTACAACTATAACATTTTCCATTAAAATTTGAATTTCCATTGCTCCAAATTTTTTTTGATGTATTTCCTTCCTTTCCACAATGATTACATGTAAGCCTTTTATTGTTTTGATCTCCTTTTTTTGATGATTCTCCTTGTTCAGTGTAACCTAGTCCTACTTTTCCTTTGTGTCTATTATGAGATAGTTTAGCTAACTGATCCATGCTTTCTTGTGATCTCATCATTCTTTCATTGGTTTCTCTTTCTACTCTAAGATCATTCATGACTCTTTCAATTTTTTTCCTTAGATTGATGACTTCTTGATTTGCATTATTCAACTAATTTTCTATATCTTCCTGATGTAGTGAAAGCGGGTGGATTTTTTTGTTCTTTTCTTCTAACTTGCTGTTGAGTAATCTTATATCTTTTTCTACCTTATTTTTGTCATTTTGAGCTTGGTTCTTTTGTTCCATGAATTCACATATCCTAATTGAATGAATCTCATGTTCTCTTTTCAATTTTCTAACTTCTTGTAGAATAAGGTTACTTCCAAGTAGATCTTCTATAGCTACATCTTCCTCATCGTAACTTCTCTCTCTTTAATTATTGAGAGAGTTGATCTTCCTCATATTTTCTGCCAATTTTTTTCTTCTTTTCAGGGATTGAGAGAGTTGATCCTTCAGTTTCTTGATTTGTTCAACAGCCACACGTAGATCCCAATTTTCATTTTCAATGGCTTTTTCTAGCTTGTATACTTCCATTGTCTCTAATATTTTCTCTCAAGATACTAGAATTCTTATAAGAGAACCCTTCTCTAATACCAATTATTGGAAATGTAATGCAAGCTAGGTGACTGAGAGGGGGGTTTGAATTAGGAACCACTTAAAATTATTTCTCTTAATCCACTTTGTTATGTTATCTAATCTACTTGCATGGATGAAACACAAAGAAGTAAAGTAACAACACCATAACACAATATTTGGTAACCCAAAAACCCTCCAAGTAGAACATAAAACTAGGGTGGAGATGGCACCCACAATGCTTTACTACTACAATATTAAAGTTTGCCTATTAAGGCTTATGTAATTGATCACTTCTCATGATCTACTCAGTTAAGAGTAATAAGGACTATTAGGTCCACCTTGTGAAAGGATTATACAATACAATTAGGTATGTACTCTATTGGGGTTTTTTACAAAGGACTGTTACATCCACCCTATTAAAGTTTTTGAGACTGATGCACTTATTAGGATGAATCAGTGGATTGATCTCTAGAATGCAACTCTAATTGTTGATGAAGATCCTTTGAAGTAAACTAATCACCAAACTATGATAGATGAGTCTTTTCCTTTCCTTATGCTGCTTGTAGCCTTCTAGATATTCTACTCTTCCATATTTGTTTCTATTTGATGTTCTTCAACTCCTGGTACTATGATATTACAATTATATATTGGATAATAAAAATGCCTCATACTTATATCCATCTAAATAATTTCATCATAGGTCAGCTACAACATAAATAGTTCCAAAAATAATTACCAAGTCATCTTAGTGTTGTAACTCATGTCCAATGACTTACTCAGATGATATTGAAGATGCTTGAGAAACATTGTCACCTTAGCTAACTCTAACACTCAGTTGATACTAGTTGCTTGGTTGATACTAATCACTCAGTAGACACTTCTGACTCAATTCATAGTGTTTTGCTAGCTTGATCATTATTTTGGAACAAGAATACTCTACTGACTTGGTTCTCACTGGAGCTTAATAGAACTGTCAACCCATTTGACACTTCAACTTCATGCTAGGTTAACATTGATAGCTTGGTTCCCTTATGAGCTTGGTTAACATAGTAGACTAGTAACTCAGTTACTACTATCTTTTCATTATGACTAAGTGTTTTAATGCTAATTGACAATATATCTTTCCATAAGATTAACATGCACTAGCTATAGGGGAAAAATATTATAATAAGGGTTTTGAACAAGAGAAAATCTTAGCCATTTAAATAGGATTGAAAAAATAGAATATGACATAAGGAGGGACAAACTAACTAGGGCCAAAGGCACCCTAGCTATCCAAACCACCTTGCAAGATTTAACATAGTGGAACACAAAAAAAAGAACAACAATCTAGAGGAGGAAGAAGAGCAAACACTTTCATTAATTCACCAAATAATTCATATACATGCCCAGTTGTAAGTCCTTCTAGGTTACAACCAAATAAAATACAACTTTTAGATTCACAAACCAACTTCAATTTCTCACTTCCAGATGCATAACTCTTATTCCCATCCTCTGATTTCTATCAATCTACCTAAAACTAAATCTTAGACCTCCTTAAATACTTGAGTGGCCATAGGTCAGCCCATCACAGAATTAAATCTTACATTAAATGCATGTGTAGCCACAAGTCAGCTCACATCAGATATTAACTACCTATAATGAAATTAAATACAAGGAAGGTCAGCCTAAACTGGAACTAGACATAGACAACTCAGCAAATGAAGGCTTCACAAAATACTAACACTCAAAAACCACACGAGCTCAGCATCCAAAGAATCACTCAGCAGAAACTACAAACTTGGCATCCTCTAATGCTTGACAACCATGGAGGACTCAGCAACTAAAGGATCACTTAGAAACCAAAGGAATCACTCAACAACCAAAGGAATCACTCAGCAGTAACCAAGAACTTGGCAAAAACTGAAACTTGGTGCTTAGCAACAACTGGAACTTGACAACAACTAGTAGAATGAACAAAAGTGCAGGATTACACGACAACCCAAGATGCTCTTGCATCAAAAAACCAGGGTTGGAATAAATGATTCTCTTGAACCATTGACATGTCACAACTTGAGTTGAATCCAACTTAGATTGAGAAATCTAGGAGGCATCTTCAATAGGTTTGTTCTTCCACTTCACCAAATATTCATAGTAATCTTTTCCTCTTTTGCTCTTGCCAACTCTTTGATCCAATATTTGTTCAATTTTTTCAATCTATTTCTTAGGATAATCTTTTGACACAAAAACTTCATCATCTAACTCATGATACTTATACAAATCAGCAACATCAAATATAGGAGATATATCCATGTCATTGTGAATCTAAACTTCATAAGCATTTCCACCGTCAAACTTCTTCAAGATCTTGCAAGGTCCAAACTTCTTCATCTTTAGCTTACTATATGTTCCAATAGGAAGTCTTCCTTTCTTCAAATGAACCATCACCTCATCACCAACTTCAAAAACATGATGTCTTCTAGACTTATCAATATTCTCCTTTTACTTCTAATTACATTGTTCTAACTTCAATTTCTCTTCCTTATTCAAAGACTCCATAAAATCATCAAATTCTTCTCCTATAGCACTTCTCTTCTCTTCACCAATAGCATCTCTCAAATTTAATACTCCTCTAGGCTCCATTCCTATAACAATCTCAAAAGGTGTTTTTCCTATACTCCTATTCATAGAATTATTATATGCAAACTCAGCTTGTGCCAATACCGTCTCCCAATTACTTGGCTTATCTCCAACCAAACATCTCAAAAAATTACCCAAATCTTTTGTTTACAACCTCTATCTGCGAATGGAATGCAGAACAAAACCTTAATTCAGTACCCATCTTCTTCCACAAAGTCTTTCAAAAATAACCAACAAACTTACTATCTCTGTCAGAAATAATACTTCTTAGTAATTCATGCAATCTCACAATCTCTTTAAAAAAAATTTCAGCAACATGCTCAGCATCTGATGTCTTCTTACATGAAATGAAATGAGTCATCTTAAAAAATCTATCCACAACAACAAATATAGAATCATACCTCTTTACTATTTTAGGCAATCCAAGAACAAAATCCTTACTAATGTCACTCCAAGGTTTCTCAGGAACAACAATAGGTGTATACAAACCAGTATTCTTACTTACTCCTTTTGCAACTTGACAAATTCTACAATTCTTTACAAATTTCTAAACATCCTTATACATTTGTGACCAATAATACTTATCCTTCAGCAAACTCAATATTTTATCAATTCCAAAATGTCCAGCCAATCCACCCCTATGCTTTTCCTTGATCAATTTCAACCTTATAGAACTTCTAGGAATACACAACTGAATTCCTTTAAACAACATACCTTCTTGAATGAAATATTCAGCACATTTACTTATGTCATCTATTAGATTTGGTGCTCTGTACTCTCTCCACACCTCAGAAAAATTAGGGTCAGTATCATACAATTCTTTCATTTCATCAAAACCAAGAACTTCAACCTTCATTTCGGTCAATAGAGAACATCTTATGCTCAGTGGATCAGCAATTCTATTAGTAACTCCACTCTTATGCTTAATGAAAAATGTGAAACTCTGCAAGTACTCAACTTAGTTTATATGTCTCTGATTCAATTTATGTTGACTTCTCAAGTATTGTAAAGCTTTATGATCAGTATATAACACAAACTCCTTAGGAATCAAATAATGTCTCCACTTCTTCAAGGCTTGAACAATAGCATAAAACTCTTGATCATACATAGAATACTTTCTTTTAGCATCATTCAACTTTTAACTAAAGAAAGCAACAAGTTTACCTTCTTGACTCAGTACCACTCCTATTGTACTAACACTAGCATCACATTCAACTTGAAATACTTGATTGAAATCAAGAAAAGCCAATATAGGAAACTAAGTAACTTTTTGTTTCAAAGGCTCAAAACTCTTATCAGATCCATGTGTCCACTTGAATTCCTTTTTATCTCCTCTCATTGTCTCAGTTACGGCATTACAAATAGAACTAAAATTTCTTATGAACTTCTTGTAAAAACTAGCCAAACCATGAAATGATCTTACCTCACCCACATTCTTAGGTGTAGGCCATTCTAAAATTGCTCATACCTTCTCAAGATCTATCTTCAATCCATCAGTTGAAATCACAAATCCCAAATACACAATCTCCTTTTGCATAAAAGAACACTTTTTCAGATTAATCCTCAACTTCTCCTCTTTCAATCTCTGTAATTTTTGTCTAATATGCTCAAGATTTTCTTCCTTAGTATTACTAAATATTAGAATATCATCCAAGTAAAAAATCACAAACTTGCCAAAATGGTGGAAAGAGGAAGAGGGAGAGGGAGAGGTCGGTGGAGCAGACCAGAAGCAAATGTTCAAAATTGAAACTTGGTATCAGGTGGGAATCCTCAGGGAGGAGGTTCTAAGGAACTAGGTACAAAGGAATCGTGCATGATTACTATTCCAGATGAATCAATTGATCATAGCATAGCTTTGATGGCATCCATGCTAGTTGGAAAGTTTATCGGTGAAAGACCAAACATTGATGTGATGCATTCCTTCACCTTGAAGAAATGGCATCTAAAAGGTTAGGTCAGCATTACTACGATGGCTAAGGGGTTTCTCTCTTTCAACTTTACCTATAATGAGGACATGCCCAATATTCTATGTGAAGGGCCCTAGATTATAGGATGGGCAACTCTGGTGTTGTAGAAGTAGTCTTCTAAACTGGACCTAAATGAATCTTTTTTTCAGCAAGCTCCAGTATGGGTTAGACTCTCTAAGCTATCCTTGGAATTCTGGAATGAGAATGTTTTTATGGGTGTGGCCAATTCCTTTGGAAAATTATTATCTATTGATCTTATTACTGTATCTAAGAGAAAACTTACCTATGCGAGGATTTGTATAGGAGTAAGGGAAGGGGATGATATGCCGAAAGTGGTGTGATTTGAGTCTAAGCTTGGCACTCACATTCAGCAATTGGACTATGAGAGTGTACCTTTTGGTTGCTTTCATTTTTTTAAGACTAGACATAAGGCTTTTCAATGCCCAAAAGTGAAGATGGACAAGAAGAAGAAGCCTCTCCCTTCTCTCAATAGGGACTTGAAAATTTGGAAGAGGAAAACCACCAGCATAGGCCACAAGGCTGAGCCTATTATGGATGGTCAGAAGATTGGAGAAGTAAAGAAGGACATTTCTCATGTGCCAACACCTTTTGTTGCAATAGCTCGGACCAAAGATAAGAAGGATTGTCCCTATTCTGAAGAGCATGCCCAGAAATATTCAAATGTTGAAGTATTTGCAGATCTGAAGGAAAAGCCAGAGGCAAATGCCCTAAAAGGAAACCAAGTTGACTTTCATGAGTCAGAAGACTCTCAGATTGTGGAAGGGGTAGTAGATTTGCAACAAGTAAAACCTGTGCTTAAAGATTGTAAGGGAGCTGCCCAATAGATTATGAAGGAAGTAGATTTGGATGGATTCCTTGAGTTGGAAAGGAGAAGTATTTTGGCTGCCAAAGATGAAGAAAAGGATAGAGCCAATAAGGATATAATTATCTATCAAGGCGTAGAGGATAATTTTGTTTCCTCTAGAGCAAGAGCAGAAAGCTTTGTGGAGAATGAGAAAGAAGTTTTGGTGAGAGTGCTCAATGATAGGGAGGATGCTCCTAGAACTCCAAAGAAAGATCAAATAGTATCTAGGTCTTTGGAAATTGTTTTGGAAAGAGAAGTTTTTCTTTCCCCTAAGGCTAGGAAGAAAAATCCTAGAGAACCCTCTTTGGCCTCTCTGGTGGAGACAAGAAGTAGCTACAAATCAGATGTGGTAACAGAGGCTAAAAAAGGTAGAAGATCAGAGAAGCAAACTAGAGAGGAGGAGACTAGAAGATGCTTGGCGAATGGGCACCAGAGAACTATTTAGGAGTATTCCAAGATTGAAAAATGAAGATCATATCATGGAATATTAGGGGATTAAATGAAGCCCACAAACAAGAAAGTATTAGGAATTTGATCAGAGATCAAAGACCTAATATTTTGATGATCCAAGAAACTAAGATGAAAAGTGAATCTCTAAGGAAAATTAAGTTTAGTAGCATGATGATTCAGATGTAGAGGGTGCCTCTGGTGGCCTGCTGACCCTATTTAATATCAAGCATTTTAGAGTTAAAGTAGTGTTTAATGAGGGTAATATTCTTCTCTATCATGTTCATCATATTCAATCCAATGAAAATTGGTTTTTGCTAAATTTATATGCTCCTAACAATAAAAGAGATAGAAAGAATCACTGGACTAAAGTAGGTAACCTAGTGCAAAGTAGTAATCTAAAGAAAGGCATCATTATGGGAGATTTCAACACTCCTCTTGTGGATGGGGAGAAGATGGGTGGTCTGATCCCAGACTGGGAAAGTAAACAAGACCTCTCTAGCTTCATCAATGGTTTGGCTTTTATGGACCTGGATCTTATGGGAGGCACCTTTACTTGGTTAAACAAATGCTTGGGGAAGGATTACATCCAGGTCAGATTGGATAGAGCTTTAATCTCCCCTAATTGGCTGAAGTCTTTCTCTTGTAGGTTAGCTCTTCTTCCTAGAGTGGGATCTGATCATTCTCCTATATCCCTCTCAATTGTTCCTATAGAGCCTAGAAGGAACCCCCCCTTCAAATTTGAAAAAATGTGGACCTCTCACCTTGATCTTTTGGACAAAGTCAAATTTTGGTGGAGTTTAGAAGTGGAAGGCACTATTATGTTTAGAGTTGCTAGGAAATTGAGCAATGTTAAGAGAATGGTTAAGGTTTGGAATAAGACTGATTTGGCCATATCTTCCATGAGAAGGATGTCTTGTCTGACAAACTTATTTATATTCAAGCCTCTATTTAGTAGGATGGGCATGATGAGCTTAGTAAGGAGGCTAAGTTGTCTATTCTTACAGACCTTCATAACATCATCAACAAAGAGGAGAAGTTCTAGAGGCAAAGATCTAGGGTTAACTGGCTTAAGGATGGTGATCAGAATTCAAAGTTCTTTCATCTAACCACCCTCAAGCATAGAGCTAATAATAGAATTGATGGTATCATGAAAGGGTAGGATCTGATGACTAAGGAAAAGGATATATTAGCTAAAGTGGTCTCCTTCTTCTCACCCCTCTTGTCTTGGGATCCTCTTCTGTCTAAGGTGGACCAGGAAGACTTGGTTGTTTCTATTCCTCAGATAATCCAACCTCATCATAACTTAATGCTTCATGCCATTCCTTCTGATATTGAAGTTCTTGAAGCTCTCTTTTCCTTGCCTATGGATAAATCTCCTTGCCCTGATGGGTTCCCTACCTTCTTTTTTTAGATGTATTGGTAGGTGGTGATGGAAGATGTGGTGAAGGTGGTTCAAGAATTCTTTGGAGCCAGGAGCATTCTTAAAGAGATTAACTCCACTTTTCTGGTCCTCATCCCTAAGGTGCTCGGGGCTAACTCTTTAGACAAGTTTAGACCTAATAGCTTGTGTAATTCCTTTTATAAGATTATCTTGAAGGTTCTTACCTCTAGGTTGCTCAAGCTCCTCCCTTTGATCATTTTGTAGCAACAAATGGGTTTTGTCCCAGGCAGACAGATTTTAGACTCAGTCATGATGGTGCATGAAGTGATCCACTCTTTGGAAGCTGGAAAATAAGAAGGGATGCTGCTTAAACTAGACCTTTCTAAAGCCTATGATCAAGTTGACTAGACTTTTCTGGATATGGTGCTCAAGGCTTTTGGGTTTGATGTCAAAGTTTGCAAATTGATTTCTCAGCTTGTCTCTACTTCCTCTCTTGATATGTTGGTTAATGGAGCTCCTTTAGATTTTTTCAAACCCTCAAGAGGGCTACAAAAGGGGGATCCTCTCTCACCTATTCTCTTCATTATCCTGGCTGAGTGTATGGGAAGGCTTATTGAGAGAAAAAAGAAAGAAGGCAGAATCAAAGGGTTAAAACCTTCCTCCAAAAGTGATCCTTTCTCGCATCAACACTTCATTGATGATACTATCATGGGGGAGGAGGCTTTTGTGCAGGAGGAAAAAGCCATGAAGGATGTCTTGGATATCTACTCTAGAGGGTCAGGCCAACTAATTAATTGGGATCAGAGCTCTTTATATTTTATTAACACTCCAGAGGATAGACAGGGGAAAATCTCTAGGATTTTGGGTTGTAATGTGGGAAAGTTTCCCTCTACCTACCTTGGGATTCCTTTGGGTTTGACTTCTTTTGACTCCTTCTAGAACGACATTATGGACAGGTTTAGTAAAAAGCTTATAGGCTAGAAAAGAGCTATCCTTAGTCAAGCTAGCAAATGTCAGCTGGTTAAATCCACCCTTTAGAATTTGCTAATGTATACCTTAAGCCTCTTTGTGATCCCAGTTAAATTCATAGAGAGGATGGAGAAAATTTAGAGGGATTTCTTATGGTCAAGTGTTGAAGGGAAAAAAAGATACCCACTAGTTGCCTGGGACAAAGTCTGTCTACCTAAGTATTATGGAGGTCTTGGCATAAGGAATCTTACTCACCTTAATAAGGCTCTTTTGGTGAAGCAATTATGGCATATCTTCAACAACACTTGGGAATGGAGAGACACATTGGTCAACACGTACATTAAGAGGCCTTCTATCCAGTTCACCCTTTTTAGTGAGGACATTCCTAAAGAATATGCTATTTGGAATGGTTTACTTAAAGCCAAGGACTTGGCAAAGGCCAAAGTTTCTTGGAAATTGGGAAATGGGCAGGATATCCAGTTATGGTCTAATAATTGGCTTATTCAGGGCCCCCTAATGAACAATTTGGTCTATGATGTTTGGGCGAACCATTGTATTCAATTTTTTGGGCTGAAAGTCTGCAACAATAGGAACGACCAGGGTTGGATAGATCTATCTATAATATTTTAAGATCTAAATGCAATCATGTTAATGTTAAATTCAATGGCTCTCTGCAATGAGAGGGATGAAATGATCTAGGGGGACAACTCTAGTGGTAATTACTCTATTGCTTCTGGGTATATGGCTCTTTGGAGCTTAAAAGAGAGGCCTCCTTGGTCAAAAGCTTGGATCCTAGGCCTCACTCCAAAAATCAATATATTTTATTGGCTGGCCTTACAGAACAAAATTCTCACTCAGGATAACCTTTTAAAAAGAGGACAAATTCTGCCAAGTAGATGTAGTTTATGTAAAAATTAGCTTGAAACTGGCAACCACTTGTTCATTCACTATACCTTCTCTAGGGAGGTCTGGGACTTCCTGAACCAAGACTTAGGGATTAGCTGGTGCATGCCAAATAATCTTCTAGATTTTTTTTGCTAATGGAAATCCTTGTTCAACTCCCCTATTTTCTAGGAATTAGGTACTTAGATCTTACCCCACTACTGCTAGAGCATATGGAAGGAGAGAAACAATAGAATCTTCAAAGACAGAGAGGAACCTGCCATTGTTCTCGGGAAAAAGATTAACAAAAATATAAAGGAAAACTACCTAGTAAGGAAGGGGGGAGATATCAAAGTGGGCAGTAGGAAAATGGAGAAGGAAAAAGAAAGATTGTTAAAAAGATGGGAAGCCAAGTGGCTTCTCCCCCCAGAAGGATGGCATAAAGCCAATTTTGATAGGGTCTCAAAGGGAAATCCTGGCTCATCGGGATGTGGAGGCATTATTAGGAATGAATTTGGGAATGGAGTTGTGGCCTTCTCTCTCCTATTGGGATTCCAAACTAATCACTTCGTAGAAGCAAGTGCAGCCTGTCATGTGGTGAAACTGGCTTTTGAAGTTGGAGTTACTAATTTATGGCTTGAAGGGGACTCAAATAATATTATTAAAAGTTTAAATGGAAAATCTCATTATTCGTGGTCAATTGCAAATCTTATTAATGAGACATGTGAGACTCTTGCTAAATTTGATAGAGTCCATGTCACTCACATTTTCTGGGAAGCAAACCTGGTGGCAGATTGGTTTGCAAATAATGGTGTCCAATCTAACCAAAAAATGACCTGGAAACCACGAAAGAGTTTTCCAGTGAATGTTAAGAGCTTGATCAAGCTAGATAAGATCCAAGGGAGTACGGAGGAGATCAATCTACGATTATGAATAGGAAAGGCTTATGGGGACACGGTTCAACTCTTAAAGGCTACATTGGTAAATGCAAGAAGTGGGAATTATTACAATTTATTCAGCATGTTTCATGGGTCTCTTTTTGCATTCATAATCTGAGCAAAGACAAGGATTATTTCTTTAGCCGCCCTCTAAAACATGGAGAACCCTATTAGGTGGTGAGGATTTAGAGAGCTATGCTTATGAGAATTGTGGGAGAGAAAAGTATCAAAATGGTGGGTGAAAGGTGTAGAAAAGAACCGGTGGGAAAAATGGAGAAATGAAGAAGTAGGGAGAAAGTATGGGAGAAGCTGGTTCAGGGCAGAATTTCAAGGTATATCATGAAGCTACATGGCAAAGACAAAAATGTGATTGACAGCATAGTCAATTCGTGGAAGGATGGTAGAGTCAAGGTGAATGGGATAGCTTTTTTGATAACAAAGGAGCTGATTTTGGCTATAACTGAGATTCTAATGGTGGGTTTTAAGTTGTTTAGGGACAAAAAGCTTTCGGCTAGTGCAATGGTCTTTGTTGACAACCCTAAGGACCTAAATGCCCTGAAAAAAAGTGATACGTTTTATGATCCAAAGTCTGTAATGAAGATTTGGAGGTATGTTCTGCATGTTGTCATTGAGTACATTACTCTTGACCCTAGGTTTGATCATGTTCACACCCACCATTTTGTTCTTCATAATCATTTTTGACATGATAGAAAAGTTTCTTTCCCTTTCTATTTGTTGAACTCTATGAGCAAGGCAGTGTCAAGCTTCAAAAAGAAACCCTCTACTAATCTTTCTCTGCATGAGGGGCTGTTACTACTCATCTATGAGCACTTCAAGGCTTAGACGATTAGTAACATCTGGTCACGAGATGGGAATGAGGAAATCAAAAGCTCTAGCTTTTCCTCTGACTTAGATGATATACATAGCATTAGTTTTGAGGAAGGAGGGCTTACCTTCGCGGGTAAAAAAGCTACGCCTAATGTTAAGAAGTCTCCCTCCCCCATTATCCCTAGAAGAATAAGCCCTAGAGGTCATGGTCAGAAGAAAATTGAGGAGGAATAAGACACCTGTGATGAAGAGGAGGCTATGGAGTCTGAAGATGAGGAAAAGGAAAGACAGGAGGTAAAAAGGGATTCCCAGGGTGGGAAGAAATGCAAGAAGGTGGGCAAGGAGGATTAGAGGTCACAACAGGACCTGGACTCTTCCTCGCTCCCTCTCTCCCCTGTCCATCCCCAAGCCCATCCGAAGGAGCAGACTCAGGATAGTTTTGGAGCTGAGTGTGTAGAGGTGCTAGCCAAAGATAGGAGGAAAGCATGGAAAAAATTTAATGTGAGGACCTCGAAAATGGGTATTTTTAGGGAAGTGATGAACCCCCAGATCCTGGTGGAAAATCAAGAGGAACCGCATCTTGAAGAGCTCATTAACCCATTGTGGCTATCTTTGATAATGCCAAGGAATCTGGGATGAACCTCTTGAACAATGCCCACAATAACATGATTGATAATTTCAAGTCAATCAAGTGGCTTTTTCATGAGCTAGAGGAGGTTAAGGAGAAGGTGGTTCAAATGGAAGGAGCCAAGAATCTTAAGGGCTTGGAGAAAGGGAAAAATTATGATGATAGAAATAGCCTGGTGGAAAGGAGGATCCATAATCTAGAAAATTATAATCACAATCTATTGAGCCAGATGATCTCACTGCTCAACTTGATCAATAACAACATTTTATCTTTAACTGATTGGCTTAAAGATAGAGGCATGCAGGGGGATATGGAAGGAAAAGACAGGGGTAAAACCAGATTTGATAAAGATAATACCACTGGTATTACCTTTTCTACTCTAGACTAGGAAGATCATGGGACTCACCAGCAGGAGGCTGAGGAGAACAAGATGGCATAGGAGGCTGCCCAAGTCATGCAAGAGCTGGAAAGAAAGATTGAGTAGTTCCTATTTTTTTCCTTTTTGGTTGGCTTTTTGTTCTAGCTTTTGACTATTTCATTTTGTCTTTTCTATTTGGCCTTTTCTTTGGCCTTTGTTTATATGGCTGGGCCTTGTGCTATTTCAACCTTTAGACTTGTTTCTTTTGTGGTTGGGCTTCTAACGCTTATTTTTAGCCTATTTTGTATTAACTCTCGATTTTTAGGATCCTTGTAAAACCTATTTATCTAATCAAAAAAATCACAAACTTGCCCAAAAATATTTTTAGAAATTCATTCATCAATCTCATGAAAGTAGTAGGTGCATTAGTCAAACCAAAAGGCATAACCAACCATTCATAGAAACCATCTTTTGTCTTAGAAGTAGTCTTCCATTCATCACCTTCTCTAATTCTAATATGATGATAGCTACTCTTTAAATCAATCTTGGTAAAATACTTTGCTGCACTCAAACAATCCATTATGTCATCCATCCTCGGCATAGGAAAACTATATTTCATCGTGATCTTGTTAATAGCTCTAGAATCAATACACATTCTCCATTCTCCATTCTTCTTAGATGCTAATATAGTAGATATAACACATGGACTCAAGCTTCCTCTGATCAAACCTTTCTCCATAACTCATGCACGTGTCTGTTAAGTTCTTCATTCTCTATAGGTGTCAATCTATATGGTGCTTTGTTTGGCAAACTAGCTCCATGAATTAGATCTATACAATGACTTATACTTCTCATTGAAGTAAACCATTAGGTATATCTTCTACATCAATCTCTTTATACTCATTTAGCAACTCTGCAATTTCTTTTGGTACTCAGCTACCACCATCTTTTGTCACTCAATCACTACCAGTTTTTGCTACTTAGCCATTACTACCAATACTTGGTCCTCTAGGAACTTAAGAAAAAAACTTGATTCTTCTTTACTTCCTTTTCAAATTTCTTTCTATTAACCACACAAACTTTTATTGTAGTACAACTAACTTCATTTGGATTTTCAATCAAAGGCAGTAATATTTGCTTCTTCTCATTCACTCAAAGAATATATTGATTCAACCTTCCATCATGTATAGCATATCTATCATATTTCCAAGGTCTACCCAACTAAATATGACAATAATCCATATGCATAATAGATTCACACAAAACTTCATCAAAGTAATGCCCTATCTTGAACTTCACAATACATTGTTCACTTAGCAATATCTTATGCTCATCTTTGATCTATGAAACATGATAAGGTTTGGGATGTTTCAACCTCTGCAAATACAATTTTGTAACCAACTCTTCTAATGCTGAATTTGTAGAACTTCCACTATCAATGATTACCTTGCAACATTTTCCAGCCATCTTGCATTTGGTCTTGAAAAGTCTTCTTCTCAAAATAAGTTCCTCATGACTTCCTTTATTACATAAGGTTCTTCTCACCATTAGATTTTCACAAGCCTCAGGTCTGCTTGGTGAACCCTCACCATCTCCTTGAATCACAACATTTATGTTACCTTGCATACTTTCAGAAGATTTACACTCAAAATATATATGCCCTTCTTTACCACATCTAAAACAATTACCATGAAAACCATCTCTAGAATAAGAATCAGCTCTTCCTCAGTAAGAACTACCACATTCCCACTCGGTCTTGTCTTTATCATTACTTTTCCATTTAGAATTGCCCTCATCTTGCACAAAATTGTCATATCTTCTACTATCTCCAAAAAATCTACCTCTAGCTCTATGGAATCTTCCACCTCTACCTATTTTTCTTTGTTCATGCTTCTTTGTCAAGATATTCTTAGCTTCAAGGCATATTGATATGCTTCCTCCACACTTTCCAATTTCACAAAACTTATTTCATCTTGAATTCCAGATCTCAACGCATTTATGTACCTTGCAATTTTCTCAACATCACCATCCACATGTCCAAATCTGATGTCCAATCTATAGAATTCCTCAGTATACTCCTTAACACTCATGTCTCTTTGCCTCAAATTTTGCATCTTCCTCAACAAGTTAATTTGGTAATCAGCAGGAAATAATTTATTAATTACCTTGTTTATCATCTTCACCCAAGTTATGATCTTCTCCTTTCCTCTCCTTTGTCTATCAATTTGCAAATGCTCCCACCATAGTGAGGCATGACCTTTCAACCTTGTAACTACAATCTTCACCTTCCTATTTTCAGGAGTGTTTTCAAACTCAAAGAACTTCTCCATTTCAGAGATCCAATCTAACACATCATTGGTGTCCAATTTTCCATCATAAGGAACAACTTCTACACCAAGCTTTGAATTTTCCCTAGATGATACTCTCAACAACCTTGCTTCATCTTGGTCTTCTTCAAGTTTTGGATTAGGGTTTGGTGCTATTGCTTCATCATCACTTACATCATCAAGATGTGCTACTCTCCTATGGGCTATCTCCATAGCATCTAATCTGGCTACAATTTGTCACAATGTATCAAATATTGTATTATCAACATTTCCTCTACCACGAACCATCTTTACAAATTAGGTTCTTGTAAGATCATAACCCTCTACAAGCTATAGGTCAAATCCATAGATCTGATACCCCACAACCAAATTCACTTAGGGTTCTACACGATCGAATCACCACAAGGACAAACCTCGAGCTTTGATACCACTGAATGCAAGGAGGGAAAAAATAACTAGGGTCAAAGGCACACCCATCTATCTAAACCACCCTACAAGAGTTAACACAACGGAACACAAAATAAAGAACAACAATCCAAAGTAGGAAGAAGAGAAAACACTTTCATTGATTCACCAAATAATTCATATACATGCCTAGCTGTAAGGCATTTTTTTTATGACCAAATAAAATACAACTTTCAAATTCACGAACCAACTTCAATTTCACACTTCCAGATGCATAACTCTTATTCCCATCCTCTAAGTTCTACCAATATACCTAAAACTCAATCCTAGACCTCCTTAAATACTTGAGCGGCCACAGGTCAACCCATCACAGAATTAAATCTTAAATTAAATGCATGTGTAGCCACAAGTTGACTCACATCAGATATTAACTACCTATAATGAAATTAAGTACAAGCAAGGTTGGCCCAAACTGGAACTAGACACAAACAACTCGGCAAATGAAGGCTCCATGAAATTCTAACACTCGGAAACCACATGAACTCGACATCCAAAGAATCACTCGACAACAACTACAAACTTGACATCCTCCAATGTTTGGAAACCATAGAGGACTCGACACAAAAGGATCACTCGATAACCAAAGGAATCACTCAACATTAACTAAGAACTCGATAACAATTGAAAAGTGGCACTTAACAACGTTTGGAACTCGGCAACAACTAGCACAATGAACAAAAGTGCAGGATTACAAGGCAACACAAGATGCTCCTACATCAAAATAAAACAAAGAGATCATTCATATCAATTATAAATCAATTCAAACAAGATGTATCTCATTTGAAACATCAAAAAATAAGAATTTAATCTAGCAAGGAGAAAGAAATCTTACCTTTATATTATGAAATGTCCAATCTGATACTCTAGAGTTTACTAGACACAACCTCCAACATAACAAAAGAATCCATTCAAGAACTTTAGAAATTGTCATATATTCCTAGAGAAGCTTGGAGAAGCAAGGACTATTGGAAGGGTAAAGCAGATTCTTTACATCTATGTAGAGTAGGTTGGGGAGGTAATGACACCAAGTTGCACCGACTTCTAATTTTTATTATTTTTTCCTAATAATTTTTATTTTTCCTTACTAGTTTTTAGAAGATCCAATAGCTAAACAGATGATTTAATCTTAAGATTTTTTTAAATATATATAATTTACAAACTATAGGAAAAAATTATATGTTTGAAAAATATTCAAATATTATTGGTTGAGTTAATTAAACCTATGCATCAACTAGAGCACAATAGTATTCTTCCATAGGCAAGAATTAATAATAGGAAAATAATTGTATTGCTCTTCAATATCACTTTTCATATGAGAGATTTGAATGTCATAAAGTCATGACATACAAGTTTGGCACCTTGCTTAATATCACAGATTCGTCATGATGCCAATGAACACGAGGAAATTTAGTTAATGTAAAGAAATGTGGGCTTTGTCTCTTTTGAATTAAATTTTAATTTCTTTTTGCATTGCAAAAAAATTATGTCAAGGGAGAAAATTAAAGAAAAAATCATTTAACCTTTTATTTCTTTATTTAAATTAACTACACAATTATATTGATTTGAAAATTCATAGTGCATACAAGCATGTTTATGTTTGTGGACTATGGCATGATGTTTCTTCTAAGAAATAGATGCCCCATTTTTTCCTACCAAAGAAGGAACCCTTCTTTCTTTATTTGTTTGTTTTTCAAATTTTTGTTCCCTTCTATGTTTGGTGTTGTTTTCCTAATTTTTTTTGGTCTTTTGAATATTTTCCTTTATCAATATTTGCGTTTCTTTCATTAGCATGTGAGTAAGGGACACTTAAAAAGAAACCTACACTAAAAATTCACCTAATATATAATTATAAAATGAATAAAAAATTATAATATTCTTATAGAGAAAGCTTCTTGTATGAGTATTACCAATAGAGATCCAAAGAAAACTCAACAATTATCAAGCTCTTATAGACAACCTCTATCTCACATGCCTAATGTATAGGAGATACAATACATGAAACCTTCGAATGGTCTTAGAAAATTATGTGCTAAAATCTACCTAAAAAGTGGCTCCCATCTTATCTCTAATCAAAGATTTGCGATATGTATCAAAATGCACACGAATTCATGTAAGTGTCCAACATATTTTTACTTTTCCTATTTTACAAGACTTAACTTCCAAAGGCCAAAACCTATTGAACTAGATGTCTTGATTGACAAAGTATTTCAAGCACTTGAGAGCTTGTGACATGCTTTTATCAAGCTATAGCTTGTTGCATTGGTTATAGATATTGAAATATGCCAATTTGGGGACTAAAAAAAATTCAAAATTAAATTCAAAATTTTTGTTGATAATTAAAGAAAGTAGAAACTTTGATATCTTCACATCTAGATGTGAACTTGCAACAAAAGTTTTCTACGTTAGTCCATATCTTTTAGGAAAATATGTATCAATATATGCTCAAATGTAAACTTACTATAAACAATAACCTTATATAAGTTGGACCAGAGAGAAAGAGAGATAGAGTATTGAGATATCGTAGTGGTAATTCTATGAACCAATCTCGATTTGGATTTGATAAATTAATGGTAGATAATTTTTGGACATGAATAATGAAATTTTAATAGTATATGAGGTTACAATCATTTGGAATGATAAAATGATGTTAAATTAAAATATAATATTACAAATAGAAGTAGTATACGAAAATCGAGGAAAGGGTGAAGATAAGAGAAAATGAAGCTTAGATTTTAAAGATACAATTTCTTAATGATGAAGAAAATGAAGATGAAAATGTAGATACCATGTGTGATGCTTGTGGAGAAAATTTAGATATGTTAGTGATATTTGACTTTTGGATATGTTAGTGATATTTATGAAAATTGATTTTATGATAAATATTTAATTGTTATTCTACAAGTTTAGTCATGAGCATATGAAACAATATATAAATGGTTATTTTGCACCCACAATAAAAGAGCTCATATTTAACAACAAATAATTTCAAATATTGGAGGTTGCATCAAAGGATAGAAATATTTTTGTTAGGTTATGAACTTAATTCTCACCTTGAGATGTCTATTCACATGAGAAGCATTTTTATTCTTTTCCTTTTTACTAATTGATTTTAAGTAGGGATATAAATATAATTTTAACAAAGCCCATAAAAGTACTTTTCTATTTCATATCAATGCAATAAGAATTATTACCATTATTCTATCAAATAAGCACCAATGTTCTTCATTTTAAAGATAATGTATGATGGCCATGTATCATGACAAAATGCAACATAGGTATATTATATGAGTTCCTTTATTCATTTTTATTCAACTATTTAAAATGACATTTTATTTAAGCCCATAGATAAGTTCCTTAGCCCTTTTCATTTGAATAATTAAACCTTTTAAAATCCCACTGTAGTTTTTCATGATTAATTTGATCTAAGTCAAGTTATACTTGTTTGTATGGATGATTCTCGACATCATCTTTGCTTTATGACAAGATCTTATATTCTTACCAATAAGATGTAGATAATGTAGTTAGAACTTATTGAATGTTACACCACCCAATTTGTTATTCAAACAAAAATATTAGATATTTTTAATATTTTGACATAAACCATAAAAGTGATTCCTACAAAATATCAATTTTAGTAAGAATTATAACTTTTATTCTAAGCAACAATCATATATTTTCTTCATTTGAAAATCATATTAAAATGCCTATCCACCACAAAAAACAAAACAAAACCGTGCAAATATTATGTAAGAATCACTAGAAAAAATACCAATTCATTTATTATTGATAATAATAAATATCTCTTAATCAATTCAAGAGAGACTTATGCGATTGTAGGCATTGGTTCACTACATTCAAAATTTACATAGATACTGGTTCAATTAGGATTTGATTTACATGATCTCTTATATCTTGATAGGCAAAACTAAAGCCATCTCTCTCGTTGTAGAAATGTAGGTAACCCCTTGCAACATCATAAGAATAATCCTTGCTACAAGTTGGAACGCCGTCATTTTTTAGAAACTCCCAATTCAATTCTTTGTGTCTTTCATCCAATAAGCTCTCAAGATAATTTAAGGCATCTTCTTCAGTGGATCCTGGATTATCTTTCATGTAGCTCACTATGGATGAATTTGTTTCTCCTCGAGCCACCTCATCCTTCAAAACCAATGATTGAAATTCTTAAAAAAATTGAATAGCCTATAACTCAATTTTCATTTTATATTCATGTAAATAGAATATCATATATAATATGAATACACACCTTAAAGGATTTGATGTCACCTCTTACTCGAAGGCTGAAGCCTCCAAGATTATCAAACCTCGACGGATAATCAATTTTATGAAATATATCTTCTGGAACAATCCCATCTACTATTAATATAGCTTGCAATGTGGTTGGGCGTTTTCCTGAACTAATTGTTCCATTCTCTATGTGTTCTGCCAAAGTTGGTACGTGTTTTGTAGCATTCCACTTAGCTTCTTGCAACATAGCATCTATATAAGTTTCCCACTATATAAACACACAATAAATTTGAGTAAGATAAAAGAGTTTATTGATTCATTAGAAAACAAAAATAAAATGTCTAGGCTCCTTTTGACTACCAAAACATAAGAAAATGAGATGAAATAAATTTGGTTATGCATTACATTTACCTTTGAGATTGTGAAAGTAAATGACCCAGCTATTTTATGAATTCTACCCTTTTTAATGAAAAAATTAACAAAAATATATAATCATACCGCATCTTTAGCATGGGAGAGAGTCTCTCGGCCTTGAAACTTTTGAGCTTCTTGATCCATTTCATTGATTCCATTATACAAAACCATGTATATAATTTTCATGTATTCGGGGAGCTGGTCTATAGATGTTGGATCCCACCTAAAAAATGAAATAGCTTTTTGTTACAATCTAACTCACATTTATTGTTAGTTACTGCAACATAAGTATTGATTTATCACTTACTTCTTAATTGCTTGTGTGAGGAGTTCTAGTTCATCAATTGTTCCATATGTGTCATATGTATCATCCAAATATGTTGCAAGTACGCAAGACTTGGCAAGACTCGATCTAAATGCAGAGTACTTTTCATCTTCACAAATTGCACATGCCATAAAGAAAAATTCTACATGTCGATGGCGAGCAAAATTTACATTAGGCAAACCAGATTCCCTCCACCATCTGAAACGACACAGCCAATTGAAAAGGAAAATGTTAATTAAAACCTCAATAACCCAAATGTAATAAAAAAATGTTTTTCTTTGAAAACAAAAAAATATAAAGTTGCATACGTAATAAAATCTATTATCCATCTCACATAGCATTTAAAATATAACTGACCTCGAGAAAGCTTTAAGCTCTTGCTGATGCAATGACTGAATCATATTGTAGTCCATTTTTGCTAGAGATAAAAGCTTGTCATTATCCTCCACCCTGAAAGCAAATATACATTAAAATTAAAATTTGAGTAGCATATGTTCTAGAAGTAAAAGTGAAATAGAATTGCAAACCTATTGAATTGTTTTGCAGCCTTTGGCTGTTATCGTTTAAACCTGTAAGGAGATGAAAATAAGGGAGCAGAGCAAATGAGTACCTGGCCCATTCATTGTTTTCCCTGTAGATTTCAATGTATTTCCTCGCTTCCAATCTGGGCAGAAGTGTATACCATGCATACCTCAGATTCACTGATACCTGCACACATATATAGGATGATCTCATTAGAGTCAGTAGATTATAAGTTTAATTGTATAAACATTTGCCTTTGTCTGAACTTGTGAATAATACCTCATGTAAAAGGCTGGAGTTTATCCCTTTCATCTGCAGAGCTTCATTTAAATATGAAGTAGAGAATTGCTTGGCCTCATCCAAAATTTTCTCCCCTGGAAAAGCAATATATGAAGCTCTGTACAAATTCAGAATACTCTTGATTTTCTCCTCCTCCGACTCAGCGGTAGGGCAGAAGAAGTCCCCATTTTCTGTTCTAAACGCCCCCAACACTCCTGTCAAATTATATCAAGTGAACGATAAGATCAGATCAAATATAAGTACACATTTTAGAACATTTGATATTTGTTTGGATCAAACATAAACCTAAACAGAGATATCTTATTTTAATAATAAGAAATACCTGGAGAAACGGAGTATCTATGGAGCCTCAGAATCCGAAAGCCCAAGGCCGTGGCGTTGAGATCTTTTTCGCATTCACCCCAATTCCTGCATTGCATTGAATTGCATTATAGAACGTTATGTACTTGTAATAATAATAATCTTATTAATGGGCTTGCTATAATAAGGGGAATTAGAAACAAACCTGTAAACCAAATCAAGGGCTTGTTTTATTTCCTCTTGAAAATGCCGATCTATTCCAAGGCGCTCAATACTATCAACCAAGAAAAGAAGTTGGGAAACATCTTTTTCATGGTTGAACCTGTCTTTTACCTCGCCAATAAGTTTCCCACAATGCTCAGCATAGTGGGTGCCCTGTTTTCAACATCAGAACAAAACTGTTACTAAAACAGAGTCAGAGAGCAAAGAAACAAGAGAAGAAAGAAGAAGAAGAGTGTGATCTTACCTGGTAAGGATGGTTTGGGAGGGACTGAATGAAATCATCTCCCCACAAATTGGGATGATGGTTTCCTATGCGCCTATTTGAGACTTCATCAGCTTGGGTCTGGTTAGCTATTAACGGGTTTGACATGAAAACCTTCGTTCTCATGCGCTTTAATGGCAGCCCTGCTTTGCCATTCACACCAACACTGGCATTGTTGGATTGAGATTGGGAAGGCTTTGATTTGAGGCAGAAATTGGATGAAAAAGTAGAGGAAAGAGCCATTGCAAAAAAACACTTGTTTGTTTGATTTGAGGCACAGAGAGGCAATGGCTTCTAAGTTTGTAGAAATGGCAGGATGCAAGGAATGCTTGTTTGCTGCGCTTTTTATAGGCATAACTGTCAAGTTGTCCAAAATGAGGAATCTCACCTTTCGCCATGACTTGTAACAGTCCTTTTTGTTCTGCGCAGGCTATCTTGAACGAGAGTTTCAAGACTTCATTGGGAAACTTCGTATATAATTTTTTAATATTTTCCGTGCTCATCGAACTGTCTTTCTTCTACATTCATTGCACATTGCACATGCACATGCACAAAATGGGCAAGGCAAATAAAGTATCAATTTTCTTCATCAAAAGAAATGCATGTATAACATTGGAAAGCAGTTTCAAAATGAGTAGACTTCATCTATTCTTTATGGCATTTTCTTGGCTGATTGACTTCATAACTTTGAATTTTTATGATCATATTTTTTAACGTTACGATGAGCAAATCACTTTCAAACATTGTTCTGAGGTCCCATATGTTTATTGAATGGCTTCATACAGCACATATATATTCAAAAGGAACGAGCACGTTTATATGGTTTATTTTATTTATTCTATGGTTTATTTTATTATTAATATGAATACAAGAAACGGGCAAATCACTTTCAACTGTATGTTAATGTTTGAGGTCCCATATGTTTATCAAATGGCTTTATACAGCACATATATATTCTAAAGGAAAGAGCACGTTTATATGGTCTATTTCATTCATTTATTTGATTTGCATGATGATGTCACCCATGACACGTCATACGAAAACGTTCTGTGCAGTCATAAAAGGAGGAATATGAGCTCACGGCTTTCAAAGATGATGTGTAGCTGCGTTTTTTAATTTATTGTACTTGCAGTAAGGCAATACTATTGCATTCAGTTTGCACAATTATGACAATAGTGAAATTGTTTTCAACCATTATTTTTCTATAAGTTCATTTTTTTTAAAGTTTGCCTATTTACTTATGAATTTTATATATGACAAAAATTATTTTTCTCAAATTCCATTGGCCAATTTCATTTGGTCTTATAAGACGGCAATGGTTACCCACGTAGGAGGATCGACTGCCTAGGTATGCCCGCCCCCCATCCTCATGCCTCCTCATGCCATCCCATGCATGCATGGCATCCTGCAGCCATACTCTGATTGACTGTCAAAGCAGAAGAGTATTTGATACAACAAAGGTTGTAATGAGCAGTTTGAATATTACAAGATCTGTCAGAACAGAGCATATTACCATCTATCTTATAGACGTGGAGCAAGCTATTATTATTTTGATTTTTCGATCAAATTACTCTATATGTTAAACCATATTTCTTTGTTTAATGTAAAAGTAGTTAAAGTTTTTTTAAAATGTGAAATATGTACTATGCAGTGTTATATTATATTGATATACAATCATATTATTTGTTACTTAAGAACTCTATTTGTTTGCATAAAAAAATTCCTTATCTAGAAATATTCTAATATGCTCTAATATGTTCTACCAGTTTAGAATAAGTTGTATTATACATGCTCAATCAAAATGATAGTGTAGTCTTTTTCTTAAATTATTTTCAAGTTTATTATTTTATTTTGTATTTTTATTTATTTTAAATTTAATGTTTAAAATTAGATTTATAAATATATATAAATGTATATATGTGCAATATAAGTGTGCAATATACACATTTTTATTAATAAATTTCTACTTTTATCCAAATCTGAAGAACAATCAAAAAAAAAATTAAAGGAGTAGCAAATTTTCAACTGACAGATTTGAAATTCAAGTTTTGCGAGCAAAGTACAAATTGAAAGTAATCAATGCCAATGCATCAGTGATTGCTAACAATTCCACAAAATGCTCTAAAGATGGAAACAAAATGGAATCATGGATATTGCAATCATAAGGTTATTTAAAAATTTAAAAAATATATATTGTAAATCCTCAACACAAATTAACTGTTTAAACTTAAAGTTTCAGTTTCTAGTTATAGAATCTTATATATTTCTTTTACATTTATATGTACATATTTAACAAGTGCCACATAGTAGCTAGTATTTGCCAAATAGTTTTAAATTAAAAGAGTGTAATAGAAAATGCAAAGTATATTGTGATGTATATTTAATTTCATTTTAGAATATTAATTTATATTATTTAATTATATATATAATGTAAATTATATATTTAAAAATGTAATGGTTATAACATGTATATTATTTTAAAGTTTGATTAATAAAATATTTAAAAATATTTAGTTGTAATATATATTATAATATTATTTTAAATATAAAATAATATTTAAAAAAAATATAAATACAAATAATAATTTTTTTGTGATATATGAATTATAATAGATTTATTTTTATTATAGTTTTAATCAATCTATTTACATATTTCTAATTTAATTGTAAAAAGTAGACTACAAAATTTTAGCTGCAATAGAAGCAGTATAAGGAGCTCTGATAAAAGGGCTCCTATAACACAAAATCAAATGAGTCAATAATATTTGAGATAAATAAATTGTTTCATATTGAAAATTAGTAAATAAATATAAAACTTTAGAAATATTAAATTTATGAAAAATAATTATTCGCGATTGGTGCAAAAGATATAATTAATGTAGGAATTGTGAAAATTGAATGTAGGATAGAGAATTGGTCAATATAAAAATAGGTTGGATGTTTGAAAGTTGACAACATTTGCATAGCATCTAGAATGCCTATATATTAATTAATTCACACTCCTTTAGAAATTAATAATATAAATATACAAATATTATTATTAAAAAAAATTGTATATTAATTTATAATTAATTAATAATTATAATTAAAGGTACATTTTGAGTATTATACACATAATGGTGTGAATAATAAGTATATAACTCGACACTAATCTTTAAAATGTTTGTATATTAATAAAGCACAAAGATAAAGAAGAATAGATTTGTAAATAAATATAAACTTATAAATAAAATTTTCTATTAGTAATGTGAAGCAAGATAAAAAAAATTAAATACTAAAATGTGAGAATGAATTTAACTAAGGGCGTAGGTACGCATACCAAGAAAAAAGTATAACCAATGCACTTCTCTTAATCATGAAATTAAATCTAAGGTTCAACATCTAATGGGGTTGTAAATTAAAAAATGAAATGAGGACACTTTAGTACACAAAAAGATGTTTTGAATGTTCAACCCCTTACTTGGAAATCTTCCATTGGAAATGTTATATCTTATATTCTCTAATATTTAAAGATTCATCCAGTTATGTATGTTCGTTATAGAATTTGAGAGTGTGAAATACATTTTTGAAAAATGGACTACAATTTGACAACTTTCTTGTTGTATTTGTCATAGATAATATACTATTGCAATCACCTATACTTAACTGGTGATTATTATTTTGAATTTTAACGAATCAGATCTAGATAATTGTTTCAAATGTTTTATAAGAAATTTTTATTTATATATAAAAGCTACATAAATATTTTGAATACTATTATACATTAGTTATATACTAATTGTTTCTACTTTTTAATTTTAATATTACATACTCATTTCATTTAAATAAATTTTTATCATAAGTTTTATTACATAAATTCTTCTTTAATTTATTAAATTTATTTACTAATTTAATAAACTATAAATTATTATAACTTACGGCAAATACAAGCCACTGCGTGAAACTTGTTGTTTTTTGGTAAAGTGTTAGGTTGGAAAGAGGCTACTCTTGGTAGGGGTTTTGTAAGAACATTGTTAACAACTCATTTCTTTGTGTTTTGTGTTTCCAACTAAAGAAGGTGGATGCATACAATTAACTTTTAGAATGGATCTAAGAAAGATTTCATTCAAATGCATGCAGCTAGGGTTTTTAGTGATTGTATTCAATCAATTATGTCAAGGTGTTTAGATTGTAGAGATTTTTCAAATATCTAACAATTATTATTGTATCTATTAATAGTGTTAGTGTGGAGGTTTTTGATATTAAAAA
This sequence comes from Cupressus sempervirens, assembly GCA_028749045.1. Classification (NCBI taxonomy): domain Eukaryota; kingdom Viridiplantae; phylum Streptophyta; class Pinopsida; order Cupressales; family Cupressaceae; genus Cupressus; species Cupressus sempervirens. The sequence continues at coordinate 247,751,159 of CM053783.1, forward strand.
ACCAAAAAAACGGGGTTGATTTTTTTAGAATAGATTACCAACCACTAAATAATCAGCATATTCATAGTTCCAATTCTTAATATCAAAAAACCGTCCACATAGAATTAGGACAATCAAATCAAATTCTTATCTAACATAATTATAACTTAATAGTCACTAAAGTATTGTCCATCCTAATAATGGTAATATAAACATAAAATCTAAAAGTACTTGAAAATAATTTAAAAGTGTAAAAGCCATAGAATTGTCAACCTAGAATAGTGTAGTTGTTGATAAATGATGAATAGGGTAAAATTTAAGAAAGCCACCTCCAAAAAAAGATATCAAATATTGGCGAATCTTTCATTATTTTGAAAAAAAAATTATTTCTATTGAAAAATCTCTCAATTTTTTATTCTAAGTATGATTAATATTGACGATTATTTTCTAATCATAATTTTTTTTGTATAAAATATTGACAAATCTCAATAATAATAGGAAGTTCATTAATTACCATGGAATATTACAAATCAAAATTGAACTTTTTTTACCTTGTGGAATATTATGAAGAGTTACATATACTTTAAATCAATAGTGAAAACTAAATATTGGTGATATATACCCAAAGTAACTAATAATTATGATAATTATTGGCTAGTTAAATATAATTTCTTTAGTAATATATTATATTTAGGTGACTCAAATCTAATCATGTAATGAATATTGTGGCAAATATTTGAGTTTAAATTTTTCAATAAAATAAATTATTGAGTGATTTTAAATATTCTAGAACTATATTTTATAAAACTATGGTGATTTAGATTGTATCAAATCTTAAATTATTAGCCAAATTACTAGCTAAAATTTTTTAAAATTAGCCAATTTGTGAATATTAGCCAGTAAAAAATACCCTGAATTGATGAATTCCTTATTTTATTTGCATTCTTTCGAAGTAACATTCTTTTCTTTTATATTATCTCCATAGTTCCATAAAGTGAGATAAATAAATGCAGTAAATGTAAGCACTAAGTTCTATTTCTAAAGAAGAGAGAAAGATCTTGATAGGTCATTGAATCTTGGTTAAATTGAGATCAATAATTAGTTAATATATTTTTTTTTTAGTCTTTGGGGGATCAGATAAATGGGTCTAGGTTTTTTTATGGACTTGGATATATCATACATTTCACTTAATTCATTTTTAATACATTCTACAATTTTAAACTAAGGAATATTTTTAAAAAATTAAAGAGTTAGTTGAATAGTGAATTCTTATGAGATGAATGCATAGTATAGATTCCTTCAATTCATCAATAGAAGTGTTCCTAACATGTTTTTCTTCTTAAATGTAAATGATTTTTCGATATTTAAATGAATAAAAGAAAACACAACAAATCACACTTATATTGCACATATATATATATATATATATATATATATATCTAATTTTAAACATTAAATTTAAAATAAATAAAAATACAAAATAAAATAATAAACTTGAAAATAATTTAAAAAAAAGATTACACTATAATTTTGATTGAGCATGTATAATACAACTTATTCTAGACTAGTAGAACATATTAGAACATATTAGAATATTTTTAGATAAGGAATTTTTTTATGCAAACAAATAGAGTTCTTAAGTAACAAATAATATGATTGTACACCAATAAAATATAACAGTGCACAGTACAGATTTCACATTTTAAAAAAACTTTAACTACTTTTACATTTAACAAAGAAATATGGTTTAACATATAGACTAATTTGATGGAAAAATCAAAATAATAATAACCTACTCCATGTCTATAAGATAGATGGTAATATGCTCTGTTCTTCAAACTGCTCATTACAATCGTTGTCGTATCAAATACTCTTCTTCTCTGACAGTCGATTAGAGTACGGCTGCAGGATACCATGCCTGCATGGGATGGCATGAGGATAGGGGGCGGGCATACCCAAGTAGTCAATCCTCCTACCTGGGTAGTCGTTGCCTTATAAGACCCCCTTTTTGCGGAAATATTCTATAATTCTATTTTTTCACCAATATTTTTGGAGATGCATATGCAATATAATAAACATAAATGATAGATGATTATGTAGATAAAATATAATTTAATTCTAAAACAAATATAATTAAAACAATATTGGAAATTTTTAATATAATACAACTTAATCTTTGCACTTATAAATTCAACCAACAAAAAGAAATTTTGTCATTTATTTTGTCAATAGATCATAATACAAAGAAGCTAAAAAAATAATAATGAATAATAATTTTCTATAATAATGCTCAATAAGAAGTAAATTTATTAAAAATAAATATCAAATATTTATAATTTAAGAATTTCAATGGTAGAATAAAGTTATATAAGAAATATTTATTTGTATTAAGAATTTTTAAAATTATTAAAGTTGGTTTTTTATATAGTATTATCAAATATTATATTTCAAAAGTTCAATAAACTATATTAGATAAATTAGAAAATGCTATGACTTTTATTACTTATTTATACCTAAGCATAATTTTTTTTTAAATAACTCAAAAAATGCCATGACTAAATTCTTTGTCTTTCAATAGTGACATCCCAGTCAATCAAAAATAAGATTTATATATTACTCATTGTTTCTAATTACTTGATTACAATATTTATAACTTTAGAATAAATTATTTTAGTATAAATTTTGATTTATTATTATGTAAATACATTTATAGTTATTAATGTTATTCTTAATTAATTATTTTTTATAATAATTTTAAAAGTATTTTTTAATATTTTTTATAAACCCCCTCTCTTTCAATAGTGATATCTCAATCAATAGTGATAACTTGTATTTTATTATTATAGATTAATCATTGTTTCTAATTACTTGATTACAATATTTATCACTTTATAATAAATTATTTTATTTTATTAATATTTAAATTTAAATTTATTATTATGTGAATACATTTATAATTATTAATGTTATTTTTAATTAATTATTTTTAAAACTAATCAATTAACTTTTATTACGGCAAGTACTAGCCACTATGTGGCACTTGTTAATTAAGAGTTTGATTCTCCAAAGAATCATTTATTTCATTTAGAATATTTTGATTCTACATATAGAACTAATGTTTTCACCATACTTTAGTCATTAATTTTGACCCAAAAAAATGTCTAACATTCTAAAATTTGAGATGATTTATTTTCAAAATACATTTATAAGCACTAATTTCTAATTTCATACAGGTTACTAAGGTTAAAATTATTTTTTGAATTCACAAAATAACAAAAATAAATCTTAGCTTCATTCTCAAAGCTTCCTTGAGAATTCTAGTGTTGTCAACGGTTGCCTTTGCTCCATTGATTCTTCAAGAGCCCAAAGTGAAACTTTTAAGGATCCATGGCTTGCGAATCCTGTCGACTTTAGTCAGTGTTTCTTGTCGAGGAGAACGTTAGGCACACATTTTGAATCATGGTTGACTTGAAGACATGGGGATTGATTGTTCTATAGATTCTTCATGTTGATGGGTGTTTTACGATAGAATTCCTGTGATTTGAACTAATTTGATTTTTGATTTCTAATATTTGGTTATCAAACTAGATATAAGAAAAAAAATCCTGATGCAAATTCCATTGTGTAACTTTGTAAACTTGAATCTATTAACAAAAATCTACCGCTATCTTTTTGGGGAGGCAATTGAAGTTTTGCGATGTTTTTTTTGGCCATGTCCTAGGAAAGATTTGAGTTAGAAACATTTTATATGTAAGTGGAAATAAGATCAACATTGAGTTTCATACTAAAAAATCAATACAAATGGACGTGAAACTAGAATTTTAGGGATCTAGTTCAAGGCTCTAATTAGATTCATAAGTGTGGGTAGAGGTGCCATAGGATTTAACATTGAATCTGCTCACACATCTACCCCTACAAAACCTTGTTCATTTTCACAATGTTTCAAAGATATGGAACAACCTACTTTCTAGCTCTTACTTTATGAGCTAGTGGAATGATGGATGCATGCATCAACTAGGTGTACTTATGTGCACACCCAAACCAGAAATCCCTCATCTAATGTATTCCTTTGCCACCAATATTTATATCCTCACCCAATGCATGCAGATATGTGAAGCCCAACTATCACTTGACTAATCACCTTCTAGACTCTTCACTTGATTGTAGAATAAAATTGCATAAATAGATGTGTACATGCTATGGATAGATGTATTGGTTAAAGGTTAATATGAGATTTCCCTGCTTCTAGACTAGATGTAGGAAAGTTTTGTCGAACCAAGTTAAATTGTGTTTTATGTATTTTGTCCCCATTTTGTATCATTATCTTAGATACTTTTATTTGTTTTATCTTCTTGATTAAAACTTACAATTGGTATTAGAGCTTGCAAGTTGAAACCAAGTAGAAGATATGGAATATAGCAAGGCTCTTACTTTGAGTTCAATAAAAGTTGCAAAAAATGATTGGGTACTAGACATAGGGACATCATTTCATACTATCCTACATAGGGATTTTTTCAAAACCTTTCGAAGCATCAATTTTGGTACATAAGGTATTTCTTGTTGATGATAAATTTCTCAATATTGTTGTAAAAGGAGACATTTTTTAATAATAAAATTAGCCAATGGAAATAGATCCTTGCTATAGGATGCTAAATTGTTGGAAATGTAAGAGTGTAACTAAGAGGTGAGGGGTGAATCAGTTGCCAAAAAAATAATTCTCTATCCCTAGATGTCAATTCAAACTTTCCACCTATCATGCAATACTGTCCAACTCGATTAACACTAAAATATTACTGTCACTCGATTAGCAAAGCAATTTTATGATTATTAATCTATTATAACCTTTAGTAACTTAGTGGCAGAAACATAAAGCATAAAGAAAATAACATGAGCACAAATGACACCAAGATTTAACGTGGAAACCTAATTTAGGGTATGTGCAGGATCATGGTGTACCAAACTATGGCCTTAAGTGGCAGTGAAAAACCAGCAAATCAGGGTTATGTCAACTTGACACATAATTTTAAAGTGGTTCTAGAATTTATATCAAAAAGTTGTAAGAAAATAATCTATAGGAAATTGAATCTAGTTTCTAAAATACAAGGCCTTATCTGGAGAAAAAATATTTGATTGGTCAAAATTTTGGATTTTAATGCAGTACTACAAAAATTTTAGGGCGAAAATAAAAAGTAGGTGTATGTCTGACCACCTTAATCATAATGAAATGATAATATTTTTAAATATAATTTTAGATATAAAAAGTAGACTCATGCCTAGATGTGACGCATATTTTTGGGAATTTTTATTCCAAATAAATAATTAATTATGAATTTTCTACTATACTATTTTTAGAATTAAAAAACTCCCGTGTCTAACCACCTTAACTAGTTCAAAAAAATCAAAATTAAGTTTTTTTTTTTTTTTTTTCTTATACTAGTTGAAGCATAGAATGTGATGCATCTTTTGGATTTCACAAATCTTATACGGTTTGAAAGTTATAGCTATTTTTCAACTAGTATGTCAATCAGCACTTTGCAGCTAACTCCATTAGAAAATAAGTAACAATTACTTACTGAACTCGTAATTTGACAAACCTTACATTTATGAAAAGCTAAGAACATTCTTAAGAAACCCTTTTCATTACATCAAATTTTGGTTTAAAAAAAGTCGTCAGCTACATGCTTGAAGTAAAAAACACATAAGAACATGCAAAAAACACATATTCAGGATGTTTTAAAGATGACCATGTAAGGTTGGTATCGAAAGATATAGTAGGAATTATAAAGGTATTAATTGTTTTCATTTAGTATCAGGATGGGTGGGGATAAAGTTGGAATAGATTTTGAAATTCTTTGAGGCATTTCAGAACTACATATTTTTCAGATCGCCACTTTTTGGCACACGATGATCCTACACATACCCTTTAGGAAAACCACCATGCAACTAGTTACAATGTTTTTCGCTCTTTTGAAGTGAGCCCTATTAGGAGCCAACCCTGTTAAAGGTTACAAAGCATATTGTCAAGTATGACCCTATTAGAGGATTTAGATCACCCAATTAGAAGTGGCCTGGTTAGAGGTCTTCAAACACTTCAATCTTCAAATGTCACCTTATTAGAGGATTTACAATATGACTGTTAAGTCAACTCTATTAAGAGATTTCTTTACTGATACAATGGTTAGAAAGCAACATCAATTTTGACCTGATTAATGAAGCATCTATATTTGTAGATTTAGATCTTAGTTTTGGCTTAACTTTTGGATCCTTCCTTATTAGACTTTCTTTGCATCTTATCTTTCACACTTTCCTGCTCTACCTTTTCCTTCGCACACATATCCATCTTATTTTATATGCCACTTCTTACCTTCTATCCTCACAACTTGACCTTTTTTTTTATATCACAATATTTGACAAGTCATCTTGAATACCCTTCTAGATAATCAATAAACATCTAGTCTATACATTGTGCTACCACTTGGTCTATGCTAGGATTGAACACTCAGTGAATCCTACAATTGAATGCTCATTCAATACTAGGATTGAAAGCTTAGTCAACACTACGAGTCCTTTGATGCTCGACCACTCGGTCAATACTGCAAGAAGGATTCCCTTTATTAATCAACTACTTAGTTAATATAGGAAAAGTCTTATTTACCTGATTGCTTGGTTAATTAAGATATACAAGGTTAATACTGCAAACTCTTTATTGTTTAGTTAATACTAAAATTTGTGTAACATCAATGAAAACATACAATTGAAGAATTCTTTCCAAAAAACTCCCTCTTTAGCACTGATGGAAAAACAATATGTCAACATAAACTGACAGAAGCATGAGCAATTGAATAATATCCTTAGTTTCATTTTGATTATCATCCATACCAACTCCCTTTGAGTTTCTACTTGGATTTGACTCTGTCGCTTCCCTATCAATACTCTGTTGTGAACTACTATCATTTTATCCCTCTTTTTTTTCATTTCTTAAAATTTTGAGTGTACCTATCTTCAAATTCTTGTTGAAGTTTAGAAATTGTTGATTTCAAAAAACAAAACAAAAAGTGGCCACCTATACCCCCTTTTGGTGCTACAACTTTGTGCACTTACCCACCTATTGGCCCACAAAGATTTGTATGAACTAGTTTCAAAACTTCTTCAAATTTGTAGGAATTACTTCTAAAACTCCTTTTACTCATCTTTTTAATTTGACATTTTTTGCACATGCTCATCTCATGTTTATTCAGATAAAGTATACCTCTAACTCTTTTGTTCTTCCTTATGGTAACTAGGTTATCAAATTTAACATGACACATTCTTTTATGCCATAGCCAACTTTCCTCTATTTGAGCTAGCAGATGTGTACTTTTAGAGAGATCTAGGTAAAATAAATTTCTTTTTATCTTATTGCAAGTTCCAATTAGGTTTCCTTTTATATCTAATAATTTACCTTTTCCATTGATGAATTCAACCTTGTATCCCATATTGTTCAGCTGAGCTACATTAAGTAGGCTATGTCTTAATCCTTCAACCCAATAGGCATTTTCACATTTGATTCCTTTAGTTAATGCTATGATTCCTTTTCCTTTAACATAACATGGTTCATTGTTTCCAAATATAACACTTCCACCATCATAGTGTTCTAAATGTTCAAACTTAGTTTTGTCACTAGTCATGTGGTGAGATCAACCACTATCTATGATCCATGTATCATTTTTGATAACATGAGAGATAAGTACCATCTTTTCATTTTCCTCATTATAAGATTCATCTTTAACAACAATTTTAACTAGTACTTCTTCATTATCATCACTATCATAATCTTTAGCAATGTAAAAAGATTTCTTACCTTTGTCTTTGTAGTCCTTGTAGCTTTTGAAGTCTTTCTTTCCTTTGAAACCATTTTATTCCTTTTCTCCTCTTTATCTTCTTTTTTTGGACACCTTGCAGCGATATGACCAACCTCTTCACATGAGAAACAAATCAATGGGATTTTTCCTCTATATTTTCCTTTCCCTTTTGATATTTTTTTTGCAAGAAGGGCTTCAATGACTTCAAGTTCTTCATCTGAATCATCTTCATCACTATCAACCTATTTTACTTTTGAGTTTCCTCCTTTTCTACCAAGGGTTAGTTTGGCTTTGAATGTAGATTCAAAAGTGCTAGAGGTAGGATCCTGGTTATAAAAGTTATCCAGCTCAAAATTAGTTAATATTCCCACAAGTGCATCCAAGGTTATATCATTTTTAGTATTGCATCTCATCTCTTGAATTCATGAAACTCTAAATGCATATAAGTAGGAAGAATTGTTCTTAGTACCTTGCTAACTATAGTTTCATCATCAATTTTCCCTCTTGCATCTCTGATCGTACTCACACTTTCTTTGATTCTTTCACTGTATTGGACAATGGTCTCACCTTCTTTCATTTCATTCGATCAAACTTTACTCTTAAACTTTATACCTTGGCTCTTTGCACTTTTTAATCACCTCTATAAACTCTCTACAACTTTTCCCACATATCAAATGCAATAGGACAATCTTTGACCTCACTAAATTAGAATAGTTTAGAGAGGAAGCTATAGCAATCATCATTGTATTGTGATACTTTGCCTCTTTCATCTACTCCACAGTCATAGGTTTAGGTGTGGCACATATCTTTTTTCCAATTGGAATAGATGAATATCATTGATGCTTGATAGATGTAGATTCATCAATTCTAGCCATGCTGAAAAGTTGTCTCTGTTAAGCTTAGGAATCTCCCTTTTGTAAGACATCTTGATCTTTAGGTTAGGTCCTTAAAATCTTTCCATCAAGCACCAAATTCTCTAATACCAATTTTTATAAATGTAAGAGTATAACTAAGAGGGGAGGGGTGAATTAGTTATGAAAAAAATAATTCCTTGTCCCTAGATGTCAACTCAAACTTTCCACTGATCATGCAATATTATCCAACCCGTTTAACACTAAAATATTACTATCACTTAGTTAACAAAAGAATCTTATGATTATTAATCTATTATTACCATTAGTAACTTAGCTGTATAGAATTAAAGCATAAAGAAAATGACATGAATACGAATGATACAAAGATTTAATGTGGAAACCCAAATTGGGGAAACCACCAAGCAACTAGCTAGAATATTTTTCACTCTTCTAAAGTGAGCCTTGTTGGGAACCAACCCTATTAAAGGTTACAAAACATACTGTTAAATATGACCTTGTTAGAGGATTTAGATCACCCTATCAAGAGTGGCCTAGTTAGAGGTCTTCACACACTTCAATCTTGAAATGTCACCTTGTTAGAGGATTTACAATATGACTGTTAAGTCAACCCAGTTAAGAGATTTCTTTACTACTAGAATAGTTAGAAAGCAACAATGATTTCGACCTAATTAATTAAGCCACTATCTTTGTAGATTCAAATCTTGGTTCTAGCTTGACTTTTGGATCCTTCTTCATTAGATGTTCTTTGTAGCTTATCTTCCACACTTCCTCGCTCTATCTTTTCCTTTTCTCACATATCCATCTTATTTCATAGTCCACGTCTTACCTTCTATCCTCACAACTTGACGTATCTTATATATCATAAGATTTGACAAGTCGGCTTGAATACCCTTCCAAATAGTCAATAAACATCAAAATAGTCAGCCTCAATCCATTAACTATTCAAAAATGCATTCTATTATCACTTGATTAGTACTAGGATTGATTGCTCGGTCAACATTATGAGTCCTTTGATGGTTTACCACTTAGTTACTACAAGAAGGATTCCCTTCATTAACCAACTACTGAGTTAATACTAGAAAATTCTTCTTTACCTAACTGCTTGGTTACTACTAAGATATAGAAGTTTAATATTACAAACTCTGTATTGCTTGGTTACTACTAACATTTGTGTAGTTCATCAATGACAACATACAATTGAAGAATTATTTCCAATTAGCCAATAAAAATAGTTGGTTGCTACAAGATGTTAAATATGTCCCCCACCTTAAAAATAATTATATTTCAGTCAGATAATTGTTCTCTCAAGGTTGTAATATCAAGTTGGTATCCAATAAATGGAAGGTGACAAAAGGGTCCTTATTAATTACAAAATGAAGTAAAATAGATATTTTGTATATGGTAGAGACTCTCAATGAAGTGGGAGCTATTAAAAAAGTAGCATAAAGTGGTGGCACAAGTTTCTTAGGAATCCACAACAACAATATGTTAATTTAAAGGAACAACCAAAACATAAGGTGAGAAAGTGGGAGGTCAACATCAATTTCAATTCTGTACATATATAAGAAACTAAAAGAAGACAATGTTTCATGATGAGAGAGCTATTATTACTGGTAAATGTGAAATTATGCCCATGGAAACAAATGAAAACCTTATTGAACATTTTACCACTGAAATGGAAATAGATACAATTAATGATTTGGATGAAATTAGCAATGTGGATCTTTGTTATATATCTTATACCAAAAAAAAGTAGAACTTTTGTAGACATGACATAGAAACTAATTTAGTTGCAAAAGAGGTTGAGACAAGTAGATAAATTCTGGCTTGGCCATTTGAACTTTTTCATTTTTCCAATGATGTTTTTTTTTCTTTTGGCGAGTAAGAGGCTGGGGCCAAGATTAATTATTATGATGTGTTGTAATTAATTATGATTATTATTTATTAAGCTAAGTAAAGTTAAACTCAAGACCTTGTAAATAAGAGGCTCACAACTTACCATTGTGTTGTAGACTCTTGCCTCTATTCCCAAGGATGTTAAGATTTGTTGGAATTGTCCCATTCATTGAGATGAATGTGATTGAAGAAACAATGTTTCTAGTTAAGACTTTGTATTGCTTGATTAATACTGACATTTGTGTAACATCAATGACAATATAGAATTGAAGAATTGTTTCCAACAAACTCCCTCTTTGGCATTGATGGAAACACAACATGTCAACATAAATTGATAGAAGTATGAGCAATTGAATAATATCCTTAGTTTCATTTTGATTCTCATCCATACCAACTCCCTTTGAGATTCTATTTGGATTTGACTCTGTTGCTTCCCTCTCAATACTCTATTGTGAATTATTGTCATTTTCTCCCTCTTTGTTGTACATTCCATCATCTGAATATCTTCCTTTTGTTGGGATACAATTCTCTCCCTTTTATACTTTAACATAGAACTCTCTCTCACTCTTCCTTGATTAACTCTCCCTTACTCTTCCTTGTTGACACTGAATTCTCCCTCTTTGACATCAAATGACAAAGGATACAAACTATGAAGTTACTATGTGCCTTTTATACTAATTTATATGCAATGTTCTTTGCATTTCACTACATCAACTTGATAGATCTTCAATGGAACTTGGTTGATGCCTCACTAACTTTTTTCTTTAGTGAGCATTAGATAGGGGAATAACCCTTAGTTTACCTCTTAGATATATAAATGTGTCCTTAGGTAAAGCCTTAATAAATATATCTTCTATCTACTCCTTGGTGTTCACATATTTTAATCTCGCCTCTTTGTCTTGAATCAATTCCCTTAAGAAATGATACTTGTTTGCAATGTATTTTGCTTTGTGTGCATCATAGATTTTTTGGATATATTGATTGCCCTTGTGTTATCACAATAGATGACCACTAGTTCCTTGATTTATTCCTTCGTTCTTGACATTAATTGATTGATCCATATTATTTTAGAACAATTCAATACTATAGCAACATACATTGCCTCTGCCATGGATTGAGAAATACAATTCTTCTTCTTGCTTGTCCAAGACACTAACCTTTTTCCAAGAAAGAATGCTTCTCCACTAGTACCTTTTCTATAATCAATGCTTCTTGCCATATGTACATCAGTAAAAGCTCTCAACTCAAGATTTCCTCCTTTCTTACACCATTAAACATAACCTTTAGTTCCTTTTAGATACCTCAAAATTCTTTTTACTACCATCATGTGATTTTGTTTTGGATTAGCATAATATCTTGCAACTATGCTAATCGCCAATCTAGTATCAGGTTTGGTGTCTACCATGTACTGAAGTTTCCCAATCATTGATCTATAAGTAGTTTGATTTGCCTTCTTTGAATCATTATTCTTTGAGAGTTTATGTTCAGTAGAAATAGGTGTTCCAATTGGCTTGGAATCTTCAATTCCAAATACTTTCAATGTTTCCCTAATGTACTTTGACTGAGTGATGTAAATGACATCCTTCATCTGATGAACTTGTAGACCCACAAAGAATTTAATCCCTCCAAACATAGACATTTCAAATTATGTCCTCATTTCTTCAATAAATGACTTGCATAACATCTCATGTCCTCCAAATATGATATCATCTACAAATATTTCTACAAGAAATATCTTGTCCTATGGTCCTTCCTTAATATGCAAATTACTATTATCATTTTTCTTTTCAAAACCAATCTTACCAGATATCAATGCAATCTTTCCTACCATGCTCTAGGAGCTTGCTTCAATCCATATAAAACTTTATGAAGTTTGCATACCATGTCTCTTTTGCTTGGATCAATGAAACCTTCAAGTTGTTCAATGTAGCCTTCTTCATCTAGGACTCCATTCAAGAAAGCTAATTTAATATCCATTTGATATAATTTGAATCCCTTTTTTGCAGCATATGGTAGAGGTATTCTGACTCCTTCAAGTCTTGAAATAGGGGAAAACATTTCCCCATAATTAGTACCTTCTTCTTGAGCATAACCTTTGCATATAAACCTTTCCTTATTCCTTGTTACTTCTCCTTTTTCATTAAAATAATTTCTAAATATCCATTTTGTGCCAATCAGACTCTTATCCTTAGGTCTAGGTACAAGAGACTAGGTTTTTTTCTTTTCTATTTACTCAATTTATTCATTCATTGCCTCTACCCAACCTTCATTTTCTAATGTATATTTTACATATGTAGGGTCAAATTCACAAATCAAACATGTACCTTTTAATTTTTTCATTATCAATATGCCTTTTTTTTGTCCTACAATAATTTTTTCATGTGCATGATGTCTTCTGACATATTTAGCAAGTCTTGAATCTTTCTTTCTTGATTTTGAACTTGTTTCACTTGGTTCTCCATGTTCTTCTGTCACCTACTTAGACTCCTCTAGCTGATTTGGTTATAACTTAGGTTCCTATAGCTATGACTCAGGTTGCACTACCTATGACTTGGGTTGCACTACCACTCGGGTTGAACTGTCTGTAAATTGGGTGCTTTTGTCTATGACTCGAGTTGTATTGCCAACTATTGATTAACTACAACTGATTATGGTAAAGTCTCAAGTTCCTCCTCATAGTACACAATCTTTATGTAGTCTTTAGGCTCCTTGCTACTTTTTTCTTCACTTCTTTATGCAAACTCATCAATCTTCACATATGCACTATCAATGACTTTGTGAGTAGCAAGATTCAAACATTTGTATGCCTTGCTTTTATTGGAGTAACCTAGGAATATACCTTCATCACTTTTTGCATCAACATTCCCTTTCCTTACATATTTAAAGATATATCATTTTCTTCCAAATACTTTGACATAACAAACATTAGGCTTATATCCATACCATAATTCATAAGGTGTTTTATTTGTGCCTTTTTTTAGTTGAACTCAGTTAAATGTATGAACTGGTGTGCTAATTGCTTCTCTCCAGTATTTTGGTGCAACATTTCTCTTAGTCATTAGTGTATTTGCACATTCCATGATGGATCTATTCCTTCTTTCTACTATACCATTCTTTTTCTAGAGTTCTAGGTGTTGATATCTATCTTTCAATTCCTCTTTCATTGCATAACTCATTGAATTAATTTGAGATGAATTCACCTCCTCTATCTGATCTTAGGCATTTTAGACTCTTCCTTGTTTCTTTCTCAACTCTAACCAAATACCATTAGAAATTTTGAAAAGGATCAGACTTATCTTTTAGAAAAATTACAGTCATTATTCCAAAATAATCATCAATAAATAGAATGAAATATATGTCTCCACAATAGCTTTTCACATCTAGGTGAATGCACTGAGTTGTGGTGTGAAAAAGATGACACTTTTTTTTCCTTCTTCAAAATTTCCAATAGTGCACATGTGATATGGCCTAAGCGTAGGCTTGTAGAGCCTAGGCTATGGTGTGTATGTGCTATGGGATTCTCCATAGCGTGTGTGTATTATGGAATTCTCGATAGTGTAATATGTGCTACTAGAAATCACATAAAACAACAACTCCTACTCTCTCCCTCCATCCCTCCCTCCCTCTCTCCCTCTCCCTCCCTCCCTCTCTCTCTATCCCTCCCTCCCCCTCTCTCTCAATTTCTCCTTCCCTCTCTCCCTCTATCCCTTACTCTCTTTAGCTCTATTTTTATTTCGTTTACTCTCCTTCCTTTCTCCCTCCATCCCTATGCCATCCTCTCTCTTTCTTTACACCATATCCCATACTTTTCCCCCCATCCCCTTCTCTCTCTCTCTCTCTCTCTCTCTCTCTCTCTCTCTCTCTCTCTCTCTCTCTCTCTCTCTCTCTCTCTCTCCCCCTCCCTCTCTCCCTCTCTCCTCACCCCCACTATCTTGAGTTCTATCTCTATTTATCTCACTCTCCTCCCTTTCTCCCTCTCCATTCCCTACTCTCTCTTACTCTCTCTCTCTCTCTACTTGCATCATATCCCATGCTCTTTCCCCATTCTCTTATCTCTCTAAGATTCTCTCTCCATCCTCTTTCTCACTCTCTCTTTCTTCCCCTACTCTCTCCCCATCCTCTCTCTCTCTCTACATCCTATCCCCTACTCTCTCCGCATCCTCTAATCTCTCTCACTCTCTACCCTCTCTCCCTCTCTACCTCTCTCCTTCCCTCTCTCCATATCCATCCTCATTATTTAAATACAAGGCTTACAAAGTGTGTGTGCACTATAGTGCATGTGCATTATTTAAGCCTTGAATTTAAAAATCCTTTAAATAGTGTGTATGTGCTATTGCATGCATGTGCTATATAAAGCATTGGATACCACCAAGCCTATGCCTTAGATTTTCCTTGGGGATCCAACGCAAAGGTTTGGAGGCTCTAAAATGGTCTAAGACGTGTTTTGCAACAAGCATACAAAAAATGCTTGATTTTTCTTTTGTGCTCTCCTTCAAGTTTCCTTGTGGTTGAGTATCAATAAAATAAGGTAACATGATATTGTAGATTTTTGTGTTAGCTATATAACCATATAATTTATTTTGAATTTATACTATTTTAATCCTTTCAACTATAATTTCTTTTGAATGTATGTCCATTTTCTCTCAAAAATCAATATGTATTAATTGGGGTGTAGATTTTAGCTCATTCACCGAATTTTGTGAAAAGTTAGTTTTTTAGAGACTAGACTCCATTCTACACACTTTGAAAAAAATGATTTTTATTTTGGATTTGTTTTCAATAATTTTGAGGGGCAACACATAGATATTTCACATTTTTGGGATGTGTCCACTTAAAAAATTGATTAAAAAAATACACATTATAAAATTACCTAGAAAATATGGGATAAACTATGTGGTGTTAGGCAAATTTTGAACAAAGCGATTAAAGAATTAAAAAAAAAGGTTCAAATTTTAGGGCGGGGGGCACACTTTGCGTTATGTTATGTTTTTTCTAAAAAATAGTACCACTTTCTGTTGGTACCTTTTTTGAGTTCCTAAAACTAAACCATTTTGAATAAAAATTAGTAGTTTAGAAACTAGATTCAAAGGACTACTATTTTTGTTTTTGTCATTTCTTAAAATTTTGAGTGTACCCATCTTCAAATTCTTGTTGAAGTTTAGAAATTATTGATTTCAAAAAAAAAAACTGGCCACTTATACCGCCTTTTGGCACCACAACTTTGTGCACTTACCCACCTATTGGCCCACAAAGATCTGTATGAACTAGTTCCAAAACTTCTTCAGAATTGTAGGACTTACTTCTGAAACTCCTTTTACTCATCTTTCCAATTTGACATTGTTTGCACATGCCCATCTTAGGTTTCTTAAAATAAGGTATACCTCTAACTCTTTTGTTCTTTCTTATGATAACTAGGTTATCAAAGTTAAAATGACACATTATTTTATGCCATGGCCAACTTTCCTCTATTTGAGCTAGCAAACATGTACTTTCACTGAGATCCAGGTAAAATAAATTGCCTTTTATCTAATTGCCAGTTCCAACTAGGTTTCCTTTTACATCTAAAAGTTTGCCTTTTCTATTCATGAATTCAACCTTGTATCCTTTATTGTTCAATTGAGCTACATTGAGTAGGCTATGTCTTAATCCTTCAACCCAATAGGCATTTTCCCATTTGATTCCTTTAGTTAATGCTATGATTCATTTTCCTTTAACATAACATGGTTCATTGTTTCCAAATCTAACACTTCAACCATCATAGTGTTCTAAATGTTTCAAACTTAGTTTTGTTGCTAGTCATGTGACAGGATCAACCACTATCTATGATCCATAAATCATTTTTGATAAGATGAGAGATAATTTTCATCTTTTCATTTTCCTCATTATCAAATTCATCTTTAACAACAATGTGAACTACTTCTTCTTCATTATCATCACTATTGGAATCTTTAGCAATGTAACATGATTTCTTACCTTTGTCTTTGCAGTCCTTGTAACTTTTGAAGTCTTTCTTACCTTTGAACCTATTTTTTTTTCCTTTTCTCATATTTATCTTCTTTTTTTGGACACCTTGCAGCAATATGACTAGCCTCTTCACATGAGAAACAAATCAATGGGATTTTTCCTCTATATTTTCCTTTCCCTTTTGATACTCTTTTTGCAAGAAGGGCTTTAATGAATTCAAGTTCTTCTTCTGAATCATCTTCTTCTTCATTGTCAACCTTTTTGCCTTTTGAGTTTCCTCCTTTTCTACCAAAGGTTAGTTTGGCTTTGAATGCAAATTCAAAATTGCTAGAGGTAGGAGCATAGTTATCATAGTTATCCAACTCAAAAGTAGTTAATCTTCCCACAAGTGCATCTAAGGTTATATCATTTTTAGGGTTGCATCTCATCTCTTGAATTTTTGAAACTCTAAATGCATATAAGTAGGAAGAAGTATTCTTAGTACCTTACTTACTATAGTTTCATCATCAATTTTCTGTCTTGCACCTCTGATTGCACTCACACTTCTTTGATTCTTTTACTATATTGGACAATGGTCTCACCTTCTTTCATTTTCATTCGATCAAACTTACCTCTTAAACTTTATACCTTGGCTCTTTTCACTTTTTAATCACATCCATAAACTCTATACAACTTTTCCCACATATCAAGTGCAGTAGGACAATCTTTGACCTCATCGAATTAGAATAGTTTATAGAGGAACTTATAACAATCATCATTGTATTGTGATCCTTTGCCTCTTTCATTTTCTCTACAGTCATAGGTTTAGTGTGGCACATATCTATTTTCCAAGTAGAATAGACTAATATCATTGATGCTTGATAGATTCAGCTTCATCAATTCTTGCCATGTTGAAAAATTGTCTATGTTAAGCTTAGGAATCTCCCTTCTGTAAGACATCTTGATCTTTAGCTTAGGTCCTTAAAACCTTTCTTGCAAGCACCAAATTCTCTGATACCAATTGTTGGAAGTTTAAGAGTGTAACTAAGAGGGGAGGGGTGAATTAGTTATGACATAAGTAATTCTTTGTCCCCAGATGTCAACTCAAACTTTCCATTGATCATACAATACTATCTAACTCAGTTAACACTAAAATAATATTGTCACTTGGTTAACAAAGGAATCTTATGATTATTAATTTGTTATAACCTTAGTAACTTAGTTGTGTAATACCCCAAAATTGGCACATTTCCATATTAACCAACTTTGATTTATTCAATTATTCCTAAGTCTTATTTTACTAGGCAATTCTAATTCTAATAATCGCTACTTGACCTAGGTGTCAATTGTAGAAAATCATAATTTGCATTAATCATATTATTTATTTAATTCCTAAAAATTGACTCAAATTAGCTACTTAAACCTATTGATTTAATTTAATTTAATTATAAGTGTTCTACTTTAATTAAATTAAAATTACCTCTTTAGTTAATATACAAAGGAATTAAATACATTTAATTTAATAAGATATCTCCTCTTTTTAATTATTAAATTTAATTATTCATTTAGTTAAAGTTATCCATTTATGAGGTCATATTCTATTTTATTAAATTAAATATTCTCAAAAAGGTGATCAGTTAACTCCTTTTATCACTCGAAAAGGAATTAGTTAACTCCTTTTATCACTCAAAAAGGAATCAGTTAGATCTTTTTATCACTCAAAAAGGAATTATTTAACTCCTTTTATCACTCAAAAAGGAATCAATTAACTCCTTTTATCACTCAAAAAGGAACCGGTTAACTCCTTTTATCACTCAAAAAGGAACCAAGTAACTCCTTTTATCACTCAAAGGCAACCAGATAACTCCCTTTTCATGAGGAAGTTTCCTTTATGACTGGATCTCCTCTTCAATCTTGACTATTTATTCTAATTAATCTAGACTGTTGATCACCTCTTGGATTCTATAAAAGAAGCTCTCCATTCCTCATTACGGAGGATGAATCTTGGAATTTTCATCAAACTTATCCTAAAATTCTTACTCACTTTTCTCATATTTACACAACTTTATTTCTTTCATTGTAATATCATTTACATTTTAAATATGCATCCATTTAGCATACTATGCTTCTTCATTTCTTGGATTAACAATTTCATCTCTCATCTAGATTAATTGCACTTTCATTTAGCTGCATAAATCCTTCGTTCTAGAGGTCTAGTTGCCCATTTCTTGTTCTAAGAGCAAAGGCATAATCCTTCTAGTTAGAAAGCAATAGGTCATTCTGTTACACTTTTTGGATAAACAATATAATGTTTATTTCAAGATGATCTCGCAGGTAATGACCATGTTGAAAGTGTATGTGAGGATCAGAGGCCCCAAATTTCACATAAAAAAGTTGTATAAAATTGAAGCATAAAGAAAATAACATGAACACATATGACACCAAGATTTAATGTGGAAACCTAGTTTGGGAAAACCACCATGTAACTAGTTAGAATATTTTTTACTCTTATGAAGTGAGCCTTGTTAGGATCCAACCTGGCTAAAGATTACAATACACACTATGAAGTATGACCCTGTTAGAGGATTTGGATCACCCTGTTAGGAGTGGCTTGGTTAGAGGTCTTCACACACCTCAATCTTGAAATGTCACCTTGTTAGAGGATTTACAATATGATTGTTAAGCCAACTCAGTTAAGAGATTTATTTACTGCTACAATGATTAGAGAGCAACAACAATTTTGACCTAATTAATGAAGCCACTATCTTTGCAGATTCAGATCTCATTTTTGGCTTGACTTTTGGATCCTTCCTAATCAGATTTTCTTTGCAACTTATCTTCCACACTTCCTCACTCTACTTTTTCCTTTGCTCACATATCCATTTTATTTCATATTCCACTTCTTACCTTCTATCCTCACAACTTGACCTATCTTATATATCATAAGATTTTACAAGTTGGCTTGAATAGCCTTCCAAATAATCAATAAACATATAAATAGTTAGCCTCAATCCATTAACTATTGAAAAATAAATTCTTCTATCACTTGTTAATACTAGGATTGATCTCTCGTTCAACACTGTGAGTCCTTTGATGCTCGACCACTCAATCAATACTACAAGAAGGATTCCCTTCATTAGTTGGCTACTGGGTTAATACTGAAAAAGTCTTCTTTACCCAACTACTCAGTTAATGCTAAGATATACAAGGTTAATACTGCAAACTCTATATTGCTTGGTTAATATTGACATTTTGTGTAGTTTATCAATGAAAACATACAATTGAAGAATTATTCCCAATTACCCAATGGAAATAGTTGGCTGCTACAAGATGTTAAATATGTTCCCTAGCTTAAAAATAATTCTATTTCAGTTGGACAATTATTCTCTCAACTTTGTAATTTCAAGTTGGTATCCAATAAATGGGTGGTGAAAAAAGGGTCCTCATTAATTGCAAAAGGAAGTAAAATAGATACTTTGTATCTAGTAGAGACTCTCAATGAAGTGTGAGCTATTCACAAAAGTAGTGTAAAGTGGTGGCATGAGTTTCTTAGGCATCCACAACAACAATATGTTAAAAAGGAACAACCAAAATATAAGGTGATAAAGTGGGAAGTAAACATCAATTTCAATTATGTACTTATACAAGAAACTAAAAGAAGACAATGTTTCATGATGAAAGATTTTTTGTTACTAGTAAACATGAAATTACCCCCATGGAAATAGATGAAAAGATTATTAAACATTTTACCACTAAATTCGAAATAGATACAATTAATGATTTGGATCAAAATAACAATGTGGATTTTTGTTATATATTTTATGTCAAAAAAAGTAAACCTTTTGTAGAACATAACAAAGGGACTAATTTAGTTGCAAAAGAGGTTGAGACAACTAGATAAAATCCAGCTTGGCCTTTTGAACATTTTCATATTTCTAATGATGTTTTTTATTATTTTGATGGGTAAGAGGCCAGGGTCAAGATTAAATATTATGATGTGTTGTAATTAATTATTATTATTTATTAAGCTGAGTAAATTTGAACTCAAGACCTCATAAATAAAAGGCTCACATGTTACCATTGTGTTGTAGACTCTTGCCTATGTTCCCAATGACATTAAGAATTGTTGGTATTGTCCTATTCATTGAGATGAATGTGGTTGAATAAATAATGATTCCAACAAAAAGCTTTTATCCTTTTAAACACATTAGTAGGAAAGTCCATGTTAACAATTCATCAAAGGACTTTAGTACCAGCTAAAACTATAGCAAAAGTCTAGCAAAGAGTTGTCCATGCTAAAGAGGCTTCCCTAAGTTGCGGTAGTGTTTTCTCTCCTAAGTATGAGAATGGAGATGACTTTGATACGAAGACAAACATTGGAGGGGAAAACATCCTTGCAAAGGGAATGTATAAACAAGGTGTGAAGACATTGGTGATGAACGAGGATGCTCAACCATGGGAGCAACCCATCATCAAGTTCATAGACTTGAAGAATGCAAAATATTTTTTCTTGGAACAACAATCAAGAAACTTGATCCATACTTTTTGTCTATTATAAAAATATGAGATGCACAATGGCTAGGAAAGTATGTTGAAATAAAACACAAACTTGATTCATTGTAAGTTTAATTCAAGGGCTTTGTGAAAATGGCCAAGGCCTCTTTTTTGTGATCTTGTATCCCCTAACCCCTTTTTTTTGGATTTGTAAAAATTATATTAATTTATTAATAGAAAAGGACTATTCATCAAAATAAAATTCGCATTGCCAATAAAGAAGTCAAGCTGAGGGAACCAACATCTGCAAAATGACTAACTTTAAAAATGTTTGGATCTTGGAAAGAGTAGTGGGAGTGACAATGTTCCCGAGGAGTAGTGGGCTCTACAAGAATTTGGAACACATTCTCATATTAGTGGTGTAAACTACAATTCTTGGAGATATATAAAATGATTCCCTATGTTTGCAACAATGAAAACCATTTGAATTTTCAATATTTGGTTTTATTTTATATTTTTGCAATGATATAATTGTATAGTTAGATTTATTTTCCTTTTCTATTTGAAGGCCTGGATATTTGTAGGGAAGCACCTTTTTTTGAAATTCAGAATATTGCATGTGTCTCTTTCAATGTTAGGATTAATATCAAAGATGCCAAATGCTTTGGTCTAAGGATTCTAGGATATATTTAAATGTATTTACTTCATCAATGTTTACTGCACCATACAATATGGCACTATTTACAAAGTATTGGTGAGATGAAGGGTATAGATAAGATATAATTATAGTATGTTGGATTCTCAATTCTTCCCCTACTTTAGTGATAGTTGTTCCTAGTGCCTTGGCCATTATAATAAAGAGGAAAGGGAAGAATAGGTCCCCTTGTTTAAGTCATTTTGACATACGAAATAATCCTTTAGGCATTCCATCCACTAGGACAAAGACCTTGGGAGTCAAGAACAAAGTTTATTCATTATTTGAAAAACCCAAAAGATTTTAATACTTTACATAGAAAGTGCACTAGTCTACTTCGTCATAGAATTTGCTAATGTCAAGTTCAATCAACATACTTGTGTTTAATTTTTTTTGATGGATTGAAGCTTCTTGAGCTATAATTAATCCATCATACACATGGATCTCCCAAGGAAAAATCATGTTTATTCCTTAGAGATAATGTGAGCAAGATCTTTCTTAATTATATTGGCCATAGTCTTAGTTAATATTTTATTTATGGTGTTGCATTATGAGATTGGCCTTAGATCACAAAAACTTTTTGGACTTTCATTTTTTGCATAAGTGTAAGAAATGTGTTGTTCACTTCCTTTAGAAGAGTTCCTTGAGTTCATTATTCCATCTAATGTTTTTTCTACAACTTCATCTCCTATGAAATGCAAATAATTTTGGGAAAAAGAATTGGAAAACCATAAGGCCCCATGGATGTATTAGGTTGCATTTGATGAATTTCCAACTCAATTTCAGATTTAGAATTTCATCTAGCTTTGAGCATCTTATTATGATTATCTCATATTATGTTAGGTATATTTTGTAACATTTATTATTGGTGAGTAATATTTGACTATTTCAAGTTGTTCAAAATGTTTTCAAAGTGTTTCCCTAGATTTTTTATACCAAAATACTTTTTCTTTTGACTGTAGGTCTACATAATCAATTTTTAGTTAAATATGATTCAACATCCATACCATTCCAATCACATTCTTATTCAAGTCTTCCAATTATTATTCAATTTTTAGTTTGGACTCAAATATGCTACCAAATAAAGTTTTATTTCATGCTAACAAGTTGCTTTAAATATATTTTTTACTTTTGTTATATAAGGAAAACATTGTTGGAAATCTGATTGAAAAGCTCATTGTTGTTGAAGATCAAAGAGGGAGATTGTTGTAAAATAATTTTTTCAATCATTATTTTGCCATTGATGTCAAAATTGCTATTTTTAGGGATGATATTTTCTTATAAGATCCAAGCACTATCACTTAGTTGATTGATGAAGAGGATTTGATCAACAAGATGTAACAAGAGCACCTAAAGGAAAGGTTGAGTTATGATATTGTAATGAAGTCCAAGGATTAGTTAAGACAACGGTTAAGTAATTTATTGATGACATACTCAAAGATACGAAGGTTGGTCACACTTAGATATATTGGAGGAAGAAGTTGTAACAAGGTTGAATGAATTTCAATGAAAATGATATTGTTAGATGACTACTCAAAGTCTAAATGTTAGTGAAACTTATCTCAAACACATTTTCTGAGTTAACTAAACAGGTTTGGTAAATATCAAGCATAATCAGGTACCTGATACTAGATCAAGTACCCAAAAAGTGGCAACCAAAATTCTTTCAAACATTCATAGCCCAACCCAAATTTTGGAAATTTTAGAGGGAAACCACCCAAATTTTTGAGGGAAACCAAAATTTGGAAAGTGTGGGCAATATTATTATTAACTATTATTATTATATATGATTATTATTATTATATATATAGTAATATTATATTATTATTATTAAATATAATATTGTCATAAAATGCGCCAAAAGGGGTCATAGATTATCCTAGGACCCCTTTTGATGCATTCGAACAAACCAAATAGGTCCATAGGCATCCTAGGGCTGCTAGGGAGATATGTTGTAATGAAATGCATCAAAAGGGGTCATATTATAACCTATGACCCCTATTGATGCATTTGAACCAACCAAATAGGTACCTAGGGGTCCTAAGACCCATAGGGACATATGTTGTCATGAAATACATCAAAAGGGGTCATAAGTTATCCTATGACCCCTTTCAATTCATTCGATCCAACGAAATAGGTCCCTATGGTTCCTAGGACCTCTATGGAGATATGTTATGAAATATGTTGAAAGGGGTCATAAGTTATCCTATGATGCCTTTCAACACATTCAAACTAACCAAATAAGTCCCTAGGGGTCCTAGGGCCCCTAGGGACATATGTTGTCATGAAATGCATCAAAAGGGGTCATAGGATAACCTATGACCCCTTTCGACACATTCGAACCAACCAAATAGGTCCCTAGGACTCCTAAGACCCTTAGGGACATATGTTGTCATGAAATGTGTCGAAATGGGTCATAAGATAACCCATGACCCCTTCTGATGCATTCAAACCAAACAAATAGGTCCCTAGGGGTCCTAGGGCCCCGAGGGACAAATGTTGTCATGAAATGCATCAAAAGGAGTCATAGGATAACCTATGACCCCTTTCAATGTATTCAAACCAACGAAATAGGTCCCTAGGGCTCCTAGGACCCTTAGGGACATACGTTTTTATGAAATGTGTTGAAAGGGGTGATGGGTTATCCTACGATCCCTTTCAACACATTTGAACCAACCAAATAGGTCCTAAGGGGTCCTAGGACCCCTAGGGACATATGTTGTCATGAAATGTGTCAAAAGGGGTAAAAAGGGTCCCTAGGGGCCCTAGGGCCCCTAGGGACATATGTTACATTGAAATGCATCAAAAGGGGTCATAGGTTATCCTATGACCCCTTTCGACACATTTGAACTAACTAAAAAGGTCCCAAGGGGTCGTAGGGCCGCTAGAGACATATTGTTATGAAATACATCAAAAGGGGTCATAGGTTATCATATGACCCCTTTCAATGCATTCAAACCAACCAAATAGGTTCCTAGAGTCCCTAGGGCCCTTAGGGACATATGTTGTCATGAAATGCTTCGAAAGGGGTCATAGGGTAACCTATTACATTTGGCCCCTAGGGACATAAGTTGTCATGAAATGTGTAAAAGGGGTCATAAGTTATCCTATGATACTTTTTTGATAGATTTGAACCAACCAAATAGGTCCCTAGGGGTCCTAGGGCCCCTAGGGACATATCTTGTCATGAAATGTGTCAAAAGGGGTGATAGGATAGCCTATGATCTCTTTTAATGCATTTGAACCAACCAAATAGGTCCCTAGGGGTCCTAGGGCCCCTAGGGATATATTTTTTCATCAAATGCATTAGAAGGGGTCATAGGATAACCTATGATCCCTTTCGATGCATTCAAACCAACCTGATAGGTCCCTAAATATCCTAGGACCCCTAGGGACATATGTTGTTATGAAATGTGTCAAAAGGTGCATTCGAACCAACCAAATAGGTCCCTAGGGGTCCTAGGGCCCCTAGGGACATATGATGTCATGAAATGCATCAAAAGGGGTCATAGGATAACATATAACCCCTTTTGATGCATTCAAACCAACCAAATAGGTCCCTAGGGACATATGATGTCATGGAATGCATCGAAATGGTCATAGGATAACCTATGACCCCTTTTGATGCATTCAAACCAACCAAATAGGTCCCTAAGGATCCTAGGACCCTTAGGGACATGTGTTGTCATGAAATGCGTCGAAAGGGGTCATAGGATAACCTATGATCCCTTTTGATTCATTCGAACCAACCAACACATGTTGTCATGCCTTTCGACGCATTTGAACCAACCAAATAGGTCCCTATAGGTACTAAGGCCCCTAAGGACATATGTCATCATGAAATACCAACCAAATAGGTTCCTAGGGCTCCTAGGACCCCTAGGGACATATGTTGTTATGAAATGCATCGAAAGGGTTTATAGGTCATCCTATGACCCATTCGACACATTCAAACCAACCAAATAGGTCCATAGGTGTCCTAGGACCTCTAGGGACATATTTTGTCATGAAATGTATTGAATGGAGTCATAGGATAACCTATGACCCCTTTCGACGCATTCGACCCAACCAAATAGGTCCCTAACCAACCAAATAGGTCCCTAGGGGTCCTAGGGCCCCTAGGGACATATGTTGTCATGAAATGCATCAAAAAGGGTCATAGGTTATCCTATGATCCCTTTTGACCCATTCAATCAAATCATCTATAATATCTTATTGAATATAATAATATTATATATATATATATATATATATATATGTGTGTGTGTGTGTGTGTGTGTGTGTGTGTGTATAGGTCATAATAATAATACATTATATTGAATAATAGTAATAATAATAATCATATATATTACTATATTATATTTAATAATAATAATTATATACAAATATTATATTTAATAAAACACTAATATGTAATAATGTGCAAATTTGTTCACATTGCCCACACTTGCCAAATTTTGACTTCCCTCCAAAATTTGGGCATCCATTTCGGGTACCTGATATAATATCAGGTTGATTTGGAATTGGATACATGATATGGGATTGGGTACCCAAAATACCATCATACATTTTCCAAAATATTCTCTATCATTGCAAACTCGACAATCACATTTTTTTGGGGTCATTTTCAAGGGTTTGGAAAAAAATGATTTCTTGGGGCCATACGATCGAAAAAGGTTCTATAATGTATGATTAGGTGTTTGATATTGTTTTCTGAATTGGGAGCAGTAGTCGTTGAAAGGCTAAATACAAAAGGAAGGTATCAAATGTAGACATTGCAACATATAGGAAAAGGGACAAGATAAATCACTGAAAGAAGAGACAAGTTATGTTAAATGTGAGTCAAGTTGACAATGTATTAATTGAAGGTGAAATCATATAGTCAAATATTGAATATGTACAGTCGGGGAATGAAAATGTACCAATTGATAATGATATGCCGGGATTGAAAATTTAGAGAATGAAATTTGGAAAATGAAATTTTACTAGTTCATAATGTAAATTGCATGATTGACCATGTCAAAAATGACAATATAGAGGAACATTACATATCTCTTAATTATAATCAACATGAAGGTCCTAGAACACCAAAATGGATAATTGAAATTGATGAAACAATGATTACCAATTTGGAAGGGAAAAAATCACAAAGAACCATTTGGTTATAGGCTTCAAGACTATATAAGATATTTTTCGACAACAAGACAGTGGTGGAGTAATGTCAACTTTTTATGCACTTATTAAAGATGCAAAAGATGAGACCTATGCTTTCCAAATTGAAGATTCATGTCAATAAAAAATTAGAAAGAAATGTCATTATTGTGAAGAATCTTTTTAGTGCTTTCAATAGCATTGGGAAAAATAGTAGGGAGAAGGATAAGAGAGCTACTTGAAGGGTTATTACAATCTCTTTGGTAAGTCATCATTTGGGAAATGGTAGATATATGAGACAAACTTGTATTGACTTGAACCTAAATCATACTACTTTGAGAAGAGAACTTAGTAGGCGAGAGAGAATTGATGACCCTCTTCGAAATGAAACATGGGCTTTTGGTGGGAGACTTCCATGTTTTGATAAGAAGTTATCCGATGATGTGAAGGAAGAAATTACATAGTTTTGGCACTCTAGCTCAAGAGTACCACCCAATGCTAAAGATGTGTTAAAGTTGAGAATTGGCATCAGAGACCCCACACTACATCCTAAACAATATTTGGAGGTAAGTCAAACTATTTTGTTTAAATAATTTAGAGAGTGTCATCTAAGATTGCATATATCACAAAGGGCTTTTGAATCTTTGAAGCCATTTTATTGTGTGCCACTTAAAATTTGAAATATATGTTGTTGCAAATATCATGTTAAGTTTTCTATGCACCATGAACTATTACGCTCCATTCGTTCTACTTTTCATAGTAAAGAAATGTTGGAGAATTGTGGTGATATTGGGCTTCCAAAATCATCAAGAGACTTTCTAGATCAATTTTTATTTCATAGAGTTGATAGTTGTTTATTTTATAGAAATGCTTGCTTAAATGAGAAGTGTTTAGAATGTGGTGGCTTATCCAAGTTTGACACATGTTTCCATGAGGGGTGTGAAAAAGATCTTGGGAAGAAAATAGTAAAAGAAATGGTATATAAAACGGTGAAATACACATTGAAGAGTGGGGGTGAGGGCTCTAGATGTGAATTGCTTGGATGAGAAATTAGTACAAGTAGTTTTATTTCAGATTTCAAGACAAATATTTTCTACAAGTATGCAAGACATACTTATAGGTCTCAGTGGTTGGATCAACAATTTAGAATGTGTAAGGAGACTTTTCCCATTGGCACTATTATACGAGTTGTTGAATTTTTTGAGAACTACACATTGCAGACTCAAAATGAGACACAATCTTGGTATTATAACTCCATTCATATTGCTATTTTTGTTCACATAACATATAGGCATGCCCCTGATAGTGTAGAAAATAATTGGAAGATTATTAGAGAGTACCATTTTTATGTGAGTGATGATATGATGCAGGAGCATCTTGCATGGAAAAATTATTGGGAAAAAAAAAAATTTGAAAAAAAAAAATTGAAAAAATAAATAAATAAATTGGAGGAGAGAGAAAGTGACGAAAATTAGAGGAGAAATAATTAAAAATAGAAAATAGGAAAAAAGGGACAAGAGGAATTTCTATTTTCGAGGTGCATGGGTGGCATAAATAGGAAAATAGTTGTCATTCCATTAATCGAGGTGTAGGTGGAAATTCTAGAAGGTTTTGGATAAATCATGTATTTAGTATTTGTTGGGTGCTTAGTTGTATTTGGGTGGGAATTTAATATTTATTTAAAGGTAGTTGTATTTACCTTTTATCCCACATTGGTTGTGTTTGTAATGTCTTGAGTTAGAAGTGCCTATTTAGCAAGGCTTATTATCATTTGTAATCAAGTTCAAGAAATATAAGCTCAAGGAGTAGCTTGAGAAGTAGAAGCTCAAGGAGTAGAAGCTTGAGAAGTAGAAGTTGTGGAAGGAGAAGCTCAAGGATAAACTTGAGTAGTGGAAGCTGGAAGGTGTGAAGGCTTCAAGGTGTGAAAGCTTCAAGGTGTGATCTCTTCTTAGTAGAAGCTTGGAGAGAAGGAGGAAGCGAGGAGTGAGTTTTTTCAAGTTTGTGGACAAAGCACCGAACGTGAGATAGTTTATAGTAGGATTGTGATGGACTTGTGAGTGTGTAGACAGAGCACCGAATATGAGGCAGTTTACACTAGGATCTTGGATCTTGGATTAAGTTTGTGAGAAGAGCTAGTGACTGCGGTTTAGAAACAAGGATGTTGCTTGGTGGCTTGCGAGCACAAGTTGAGAACTTAGAGGTTTCTACCAAAGTGTGGATCTGGACTAGCTTGGGTTTGGATTGGATCTTGAGAGATCTTGTAGAAATGTTATTGTAATTGCTAAGGATTTTAAAATTTAATAAAAATTCTTGGGAAGCATTTTATCTCGTTGTCTTCATATTGTTGCATTCTTCGCTATGATTTGGTAAGGGTGGTGTGGCCCTTCGTCAGTGGTATCAGAGCGTACCTTCATCATGATAGCTCTCACTCTCACAAGTTTGTGCAACATTGTTTCGAGAATTATTTTGATTTCTTATAGGAGCTTGACATTGTTATGGATAGATATATCATTTCATTAGATAATTGCATAGGTCAATTCAAGAATGCTCGCATGTTTCATTGGTTGTGTAGGATGCATTAGAGAGGGGGATGCCTCATATTTAGAGTTTTTTTTGAGTTTGAACATGGGAAAGGGGAACATGATAGAGCAGGGACATGTTTGAAGAGAGCTCTAGTTAAGGAAAAATTGAAGATTTGAGGAGAAGAGCTTCTTGATGCTTGTAGCACTATTGATTGGTGTAGTTCAACATTATCATGGGGGGGTCTCTTGATTCAATAGTACACAAGTTATTTTGGTTGGTTGAGGAAGAGTCCATAGGTGATAGATTAGATTGTGCTAAAGTGAGAGAATCATAAAAAATGCATTCATTTCAGAGCTCTGATTCTAGTACATTGACCATTTGGACATGACAACTAGCTTGCTTTTATCCTAGCTATTTTCGGTGTGATTGGGATCCCTGTGAGTTGTGTGAGTGGGTGGACACATGAAATCCACATTATCTTACTCCATTGTCTATCATACCCTCTATCATAAATGATGGCATGGAAAGTTCACTTGAGCATAACTATCTATCAAATCTTCTTTAGCTAGGACATGTCTTTACATTGGTTGCACCAAAGGGAAATGATGAGAAATCAAATTATTGGTTAGCACATTGTGCAAGAGGTAAATAAAAGCTTGCACAACCAATCACAAATGATGATGGATTCACATATCCTAATGGTTTAGTTGTTGTTGTTGGAACATGCCTATGGACATAAATGCTTAGAAGGAATGGAATTCCTGCATACAAAGACCATCAGAAGCACAAAACAATTCTTAATATTTGCATCTTATTATAGCAAAATATGTGAAGTTGTTGAAGGATCAAGGAAGACCAAAAGTAAAAGAACTTTTTACTATTACTAATGTTGATCATGGAGCCCTATTGGAGACCCTAAAATAGAGAGAGGACCCTATAGGAACACTCGACTAGGTATATTTACTTCTTATGTTCTTTTGTTCATAATGATTTGGTGAACCAATGATTATCTTCTTTAATACAATAAGTTACTAATATTTTTTATGATATTGGAATGTAGGTAAATCATGAAGAGTATCCATGCATGAAGATAAAAAACTAAATGAGTAGAATGAAGAAAAATCTATTCTTTTTTTGCCACTATGATTTTTGACATTATTATTTTTGACACTACAATTTTTGACACTACTATTTTTTAAACTAAATTTTTTGATAGTTGTGTATTGATGTAATAATGATGAAACACTTAAGATATTGTAAATGTAAACTTGTTGATTTAATGTAAGAAACAAAGATGGTTTTACTTAATGCAATTAATGTAGAGGGACCTAAAAAATGATGATTTTAATACATACTAACACCAAACTTGCATTGTGCCCAATGCCAAAAACTTGAGAGAGGTAAAAAATAATGTTTTTAATTAATGCTAACCCTAGTGACACCCTTGTTCTAGCTGCGAAGAGTTTCCATTATTTGTGGCCACCCCATATCGAAGAGTCTCCAAGGTGCTCTAAGTGCATTTCGAGGTTGATCTTTTGAGGGTTGTAACTTGGAGCTTGTGGGGGCTATTGATGAAATTTTGAATGCTATAGGATGGTCATGTCAAGGCCTAAAATAAACTTTCTCATTTTTGAGAGATTGCATTCCATTTGGATTTGGCCCAACAATCTCGCTCGATGCCAAAACTTGCAGTGTGCCTTAGTTCATAGGTGTACCGCAACGTAACTTTGAAACCGCTGATCTTGGCATCAAATCATTAGTACCATTAGCCCCAAAGGGGCATTTGAACCGTAGTGACACCCTTTTTTTGGCTGCAAAGAGCCTCCATAATTTGCAACCACGTCATACTGAAGAGTCTCCAAGGTGCTCTAAGTGCATTTTGAGGTCGATCTTTCGAGGGTCATAACTCAGAGCTCATGGGGGCTAGTCATGAAACATCAAATGCTACAGGATGGTCATGTTGAGGCCTACAATCACCTATCTCATTTTCAAGAGATCATATTTTATTTGGATTTGGCACATCGATCTCACTCAATGCCAACACTCATAGTGTGCCTTAGTTCATAGGTGCATCACAACATAACTTTGAAACTATTGATCTTGGCATCGAATTGTCAATGCCATTAGCTCTAGATGGGTGGGTGAACTCTAGTGACACCCTTTCTTAGGCCGTGGAGACTTTCCATCATTCACAATCACCCCATACCGAAGAGTCTTCAAGGTACTTTAAGTACGTTTCAAGGTCAATCTTCTGAGGGTTGTAACTTGGAGCTTGTGGGGGCTATGAAATGTTGAATTCTACAGGATGGTCATGTCAAGGCCTACAATAACCTATCTCATTTTTGATAGATCACATTCCATTTGGATTCAGCACAATGATCTCGCTCAATCCAAAAACTTGTAGTGTGCCTCAGTTCATAGGTGCATCGCAGTGTAACTTTGAAACCATAGATCTTGGCATCAAATCGTCAGTGCCATTAACTTCAAATGGGAGGGTGAACCCTAGTGACACTCTTGTTTTGGCCACAGAGAGCCTCCATCATTCACAACCACCCTGTATTGAAGAGTCTCCAAGGTCCTCTAAGTGCATTTTGAGGTTAATCTTCCAAAGGTCGTAACTCAAAGCTTGTGGGGACTAGTCATGAAATGTCAAATGCTATAGGATAGTCCTTTCAAGGCCTACAATAACCTATCTCATTTTCAAGAGATCATATTTTTTTTGGATTCGATACAACAATCTCACTCGATGCCAAACCTATAGTGAGCCTCAGTTCATAGATGCATCACAATGTAACTTTGAAACCACTGATCTTGGCATCGAATCATCAACACCATTAGCTTTGGATGGGTGGGTGAACCCTAGTGACACCCTTGTTCAAGCCACAAAGATCCTCCATCATTTGCAGCCACCCTTTATCAAAGAAGCTCCAAGGGGCTCTAAGTGTGTTTCGAGGTTGATCTTCTGAGGTTCATAACTTGGAGCTCATGGGGGCTATCGATGAAAATATGAATACTATAGGACAATCATGTTGGGGACTAAAATAACCTATCTCATTTTTGAGAGATCACATTCTATTTGGATTTTACCCTTTTTCTAGCCACAAAGATTTTATCATTCGTGGCCACCCCCTACTGAAGAGTCTCCAAGGTGCTCAAAGTACATTTTGAGGTCAATCTTTTGAGGATTATAACTCGGAGCTCATGGGGGTTATCGATGAAATGTTGAATGATATAGGATGGTCATGTCAAGGCCTATAATAACCTATCTCATTTTTGAGAGATCACATTCCATTTGGATTTGGCACAATGATCTTGCTTGATGCCAAAACTCATAGTGTGCCTCAATTCATAGGTGTATCACAATGTAACTTTGAAATTGTTGATCTTGGAATCCAATCATCAACACCTTTAGCCCCAGATGGGTAGGTGAACCCTATTGACACCCTTTTTTTAGTTGCAGAGAGCCTCCATTGTTCGCGTTCACCTCATACCAAAGAGTCTCCAAGGTGCTCTACGTGCATTTCAAGGTCAATCTTTCAAAGGTTGTAACTTAGAGATCATGGGGGATGGTCATGAAATGTTGAATGTTACAGGATGGTCATGTTGAGGCCTATAATAACCTATTTATTTTCAAGAGATCACATTCTGTTTGGATTCAACATAGTGATCTTGCTCGATGCCAAAACTCGTAGTGTGCCTCAGTTCATAGGTGCATCACAACGTAACTTTGAAACCACTGAGCTTAGCATCAAATCATCAATGCCATTAGCTCTGAATGGGTGGGTGAACCCTAGTAACACCCTTTTTTTACTTGTGAAGAGTTTCCATCATTCACGGCCACCCTGTATCGAAGAGTCTTCAAGGTGCTCTAAGTGTGTTACGAGGTCAATCTTCTAAGGGTCATAACTTGGAGCTCATTGGGGCTATGATGAAATGTCAAATGCTATATGATGTTCATGTCAAGACCTACAATAACCTATCTCAAATTAGATAGATCACATTCTATTTGGATTCGACACAATGATCTCGCTTGATGCCAAAACTCATAGTGTACCTTAGTTCATAGGTGCATCACAGTGTAACTTTGAAACCGATGATCTTGGCATCGTATTGTTAGTGCCATTAGCCTCCATTGTTTGTGGCCACCCCATACAAAAGAATCTCCAAGGTGCTCTAAGTGTGTTTTGATCTTCTGAGGGTCATAATTCAAAGCTTGTGGGAGCTATCAATGAAATGTCAAATTCTACAAGATGGTCATGCCAAGGCCTACAATAACCTATGTCATTTCCAAGGTGCTCTAAGTGTGTTTGGGTGAGTAACCCATAGTAACATCTTAAGGGATTCTAGAGATCATTTCAAATTAAACATATATGATAGCATTTCAAATTAAACATTGCATCAAAATTTGATAATAGAGGTTGTTAAAATGTTATTCACAAATTATTGCATTTGAATCGAATATAAAAAACATGATAAAAATGAATGATATTCCATAAACATGAAGAATACACATGATCCATGATAAATTGAACAATACTATACTAAATTAATATGTATGTCATTGTGCACATAAATGACAAAAATGTATACCAAAATGCATGTATCAATACACAAATTACACAAATATATATCAAAGTTCATGTATCCATAAACAAATCATGTAAATATATATCAAAATACATAGATCCAAATACAAAATGTGGTTGATCATGCCATCAGAATGTGTATAATATCAATGTTTTCATATGCCATCTCAAAATGTCTCATGACGCATCCTATGACAACTATACTATCCTATGTTGCTGTCGGATGATCAAAATGCAACCTCCCCATTGCACTAGGTGGATTAGATGCCTCCTACATAAACAAAAAAGGAAAAACCCAAAGTTAGACTACTAAATTTATACGATTCTATGTATCTAACATTGAATTACTCAAATGCACAATGATCCTTTTTCAAGGAAGATTTATAGTATTAAAATTTCATCATAAATACCTCTCTTTTCAACCCCTTATGCCAGCTAGGAGTCCTCTCATATGTCCTCAAAAATTCTTGAACCTCGTTGATTGTGGCTTGTGTATGTTCAATTATGTTTGTCAGATGAATCTACAACTTAAACTATAACATTATAATTCATAGCATACTAAATTTATAGCATATAATAAAGAATTCAAACTACAACTTACCTCTGTCGACTCCTCCTTTAGATATAATGGCTATGTCAGCAAAGATACAAAACTATGGCATCCAAACTCCTATGCAGTAGGTGTTTCCTATGAGATACAAAATAATTTTGTTAATATCATGGAAATTAGTTTTGAATTTATTTATGAAAATAAGGAAATAAAAAATAAATGATACTTATACATACGATGGGGCTCTCATTACGAATGGAAATGCTAGAGGGTCTATAATGTGGAATCATCCTAGACTCATCACTAGTAGCCACATCTTGTACCATGAAGAATGTAATTAAATTTTATTACCACAAATATTTTACAAGAATGCATCGATATTTAATCACTTTAAAAGGACCTAATTAACTTTCCCTTGTCAATGGGTTGTGCCTCATCCCCCGCACTCTACCCCCCACTAACAGGTGATACCTGCAAAAGAAAAGAAAGATTATAAACCATATATGCTCCAATATCAAAAAGAAAAATTAACGAGAATACAAAATAATGTACCTTAGATGTCCCAAGGCCAAATGGAATAGCTGAGAGTGTGACAATATCAACCTGTTTGAGCTCCTTCTCAATCATCAACTAAACATGAATGAAGATCAAATTAAAATTACTTTATTATAAAGATTAAATTTAAATCACATATGTCATAACAAAAAAATGTATACACGTATTGACACAGAAGGATTCCATGCCTCTGCATGTCCCTCCTCTCTCAAATCAGGGTGTGTAGCTTTTATATGCACATCTAGTATATCCTCCTCAAATACAAACTGATACTTAGAAAGATCACATATGGGACCAGAAAAATATTCTTGCACGTTATGCAAGTATGGGGCACACAAACATGTGATGAGCTTGCCGATGATGAACTCACATAAGCATCATCAATATGGGGAGGCAACAGTGACCTAGCCTGGGATATCAATAGGCTAATCAGTCTATGGATGGCTCTAGTAGTCTGAGAGCTAGCTTTTGTAATGATATTAGGATGCTGCACTAGAGGAGGGGGGGAGACATCAGTAGGGGGCACAAAAGTGTCAGCTTTCTTCTACTAGGCAAAGGGTCTATTCTGAGGAGACACCCATGTTGGGCCTCATACTCCAATAGTTCACCTTGAGATGCAACACAAATTTGACATACAATTTTTTAATGTAATAGAATGACACCTCTAAATTGTTGTGTGGAGGGATGTCAAGAACCATCCACCAATAATCCCAAAAGTTTGCATGCACAACCTCATTTGTGCACCATTTAATTGATAGTTTGGGCTTTGTGTGTTCTACTTGTTTACTAGTTTTTGGGTCTGCAAAAAGGCTAAATATATCATCTTTAGTTATATTAGGGCTGCAACCTCATCATAGTCTAACCCATCATCAAAAATGGCATGTATTTTCTCACACTAGTGAAGAGTAGCATTTTGTTCATTGGTAACTATTTCAATATTATCCACTATGGTGTTTAATGTGGATAACATGGGAGCCAATGTGGGTATAGTGTTATATGTTGTTCGCAAAACCCTCAATTCGACAAGATTTTCAAATATCAAATCTTCAATTCGAGGAGGGTTATGAGGGGGTAGGGGATCATTTGGTGGATGGTTTTGAGGGAATACTGGATCGTTTGGTGGAGGGTTACAAGGACCATTGTTTCCTGCCTCAATATCATCATTTGGGTCAGCCATACCTATTAATTTGCAAAACATAATTTCTATTAAAAACAAGCTAAATTTCAACAATTTATATTAAAAAAACCTAATTTTTAACAAATTCAATTTGAAATAATTAATTTATAATAATATTCATTCAAAACATTAGAAAAACTTTTTAAAAACTTACCTTTATCTGATACCCGTTTAGAAATTTGATACCCGAATGGAGGTCAACAATGAAACAAAAAATGCAATGTAAAAAGAGCTCTCAATTTTTGTAAAAATCTATCATAGGTTTCAGGTATCCGATATGAAATTGGATACCCGATTACCGATTGGATACCTAAAAAGGCTTGGTCTTGGTATCAGGATGGATTGAATATAGTTAGAGCGGATTTTGAAAAGCTTTTAGATGTTTTCAAACTCCACTTTTTTCACATTGCCACTTTTTGGCACACCATGATCCTGCACATACCCTGCATATAAATAATATTTTAACAAAGCCCATAAAAGTACTTTTCTATTCCATATCAATTCAATATGAGTTATACTACCATTATTCTATCTAATAAGCACCTATGTTCTTCATTTTGAAGATAATGTATGATGGTAAATGATCAAGACAAAATGCCCCATGTGTATATTATATAAGTGCCTTATTCATTTTTATTTAATTCTTTGAAATAATTTTTTATAAGCCCAAAGACAAGTTTCTTAGTCCCTTTTCTCTGATTCATAACACACTTTGGAATCCCACCACTCTTCTTCATCATTAATTTAGCCTAAGTTAAACTATACTTGTTTGTATGGATAATTCTCAACATCGTCTTTGATTTATTCAATGAGATCTTATTTTCACTTATAAGGTGTAAACAATGTAGTTAGAATTTATCGAGTGTTACACCACACTATTTGTTATTGAAATGAATATATATTAGATGTGTTTAATGTTCTAACATAAACCATAATAGTAATTTTCACATAATAATATCAATTTTAGTACTTGAATTACACCACTTATTCTAACCAACAAACATATATTTTCTTCATTTTAAAGATGTTTTAGAATTCATATTCACCACCAAGAAATAGATCATAGGAATATTCTATAGAATCATTAGAAAGAAACATCCATTCATTTATTATTGATAATAATAAATATCTCTCAGTCAAGCGAAGAGAGACCTATCTAATCGTAGACATTGTTTCACTATGTTGAGAATTTACATATATACAGGTTCAATTAGGATTTAATTTACATGATCTCGTATATCTTGATAGGAAAAACTAAACCCATCTCTCTCATTATAGAAGTGTAGGTAACCCCTTGCAACACCATAAGAATAATCCTTGCCAGAAGTTGGAATGCCATCATTTTTTAGAAAATCCCAATTCAATTCTTTGTGTCTTTCATCCAATAAGTTCTCAAGATAATTTAAGGCATCTTCTTCAGTGGATCCTAGATTATCTTTCATGTAGCTCACTATGGATGAATTTGTTTCTCCTCGATCCACCTCACCCTTCAAAACCAATGATTGAAATTGATAAAAAAAAATTGAATAACTAATGCTTACATGTAACTCATGTTTTCATTTTATATGCATATAAATAGAATATAAAATATAATATGAATACACACCTTAAAGGATTTGATGTCTCCTCTTACACGAAGGCTGAACCCTCCAAGATTATCAAACCTTGATGGATAATCAATTTTATGAAATATATCTTCTTGAACAATACCACATATGGTTAACATAGCTTGTAATATGGTAGGGCATTTTCTTGAACTAATTGTTCCATTCTCTATGTGTTCAGCCAAAGTTGGTATGTGTTTTGTAGCATTCCACTTAGCTTCTTGCAACATAGAATCTATATAAGTTTCCCACTATGTAAACACACAATAAATTTGAGTAAGATAAAAGAGTTTATTGATTCATTAGAAAACAAAAATAAAATGTCTAGGCTCCTTTTGACTACCAAAACATAAGAAAATGAGATGCAATAAATTTGGTGATGCATTACATTTACCTTTGAGATTATGAGAGTAAATGAGCTAGCTATTTTATGAATTCTACCATTTTATATGAAAAAATTAACAAAAATATATAGTCATCCCGCATCTTTAGCAAGGGAAAGAGTCTCTTGGCCTTGAAACTTTTGAGCTTCTTGATCCATTTCATTGATTCCATTATACAAAACCATGTATATAATTTTCATGTATTAGGGGAGTTGGTCTATAGCTATTGGATCCCACCCAAAAAATGCAATAGCTTTTTGTTACAGTCTAACTCACATTTATTGTTAGTTACTACAACATAAGTATTGATTTATCACTTACTTCTTAATTGTTTGTGCACGAGGAGTTCTAGTTCATCAACTGTTCCATGATAAATGTTTAATTGTTATTCTACTTAGTGATGAGCATATGAAATTATATATGTATGGTTATTTTGCACCCACAATAAAAGAGCTCATAGTTGACAACAAATAATTTCAAATATTGGAGGTTGCATGAAAGGATAGAAATATTTTTGTTAGGTTATGAAGTTAATTCTCACCTTGAGATGGCTATTCACATGAGAAGCATTTTTATTCTTTTTTTTTTTACTAATTGATTTTAAGTAGGGATATAAATATAATTTTAACAAAGCCCATAAAAGTACGTTTCTATTTCATATCAATGCAATAAGAATTATTACCATTATTCTATCAAATAAGCACCAATGTTCTTCATTTTAAAGATAATGTATGATGGCCATGTATCATGACAAAATGCAACATAGGTATATTATATGAGTTCCTTTATTCATTTTTATTCAACTATTTAAAATGACATTTTATTTAAGCCCATAGATAAGTTCCTTAGCCCTTTTCATTTGAATAAGTAAACCTTTTAAAATCCCACTGTAGTTTTTCATGATTAATTTGATCTAAGTCAAGTTATACTTGTTTGTATGGATGATTCTCGACATCATCTTCGCTTTATGACAAGATCTTATATTCTTACCAATAAGATGTAGATAATGAGATAATGTAGTTAGAACTTATTGAATGTTACACCACACAATTTCTTATTGAAACAAACATATTAGATGTTTTTAATATTTTGACATAAACCATAAAAGTGATTCTTACAAAATAGCAATTTTCGTAAGAATTATAACTTTTATTCTAAGAAACAATCATATATTCTCTTCATTTTAAAATCATATTAAAATGCCTATCCACCACAAAAAAAAATAGAAAACAATAGAAAACAAAACCATGCAAATATTATGTAAGAATCACTAGAAAAAATACCAATTCATTTATTATTGATAATAATAAATATCTCTCAATCAATTCAAGAGAGACTTATGCGATTGTAGGCATTGGTTTACCACATTCAAAATTTACATAGATACTGGTTCAATTAGGATTTGATTTACATGATCTCTTATATCTTGATAGGCAAAACTAAAGCCATCTCTCTCATTGTAGAAATGTAGGTAACCCCTTGCAACATCATAAGAATAATCCTTGCTACAACTTGGAACACCATCATTTTTCAGAAACTCCCAATTCAATTCTTTGTGTCTTTCATCCAATAAGCTCTCAAGATAATTTAAGGCATCTTCTTCAGTGGATCCTGGATTATCTTTCATGTAGCTCACTATGGATGAATTTGTTTCTCCTCGAGCCACCTCACCCTTCAAAACCAATGATTGAAATTCTTAAAAAAATTGAATAGCCTATAACTCAATTTTCATTTTATATTCATGTAAATAGAATATCAAATATAATATGAATACACACCTTAAAGGATTTGATGTCACCTCTTACTCGAAGGCTAAAACCTCCAAGACTATCAAACCTCGACGGATAATCAATTTTATGAAATATATCTTCTGGAACAATCCCATCCACTGTTAATATAGCTTGCAATGTGGTTGGGCGTTTTCCTGAACTAATTGTTCCATTCTCTATGTGTTCTGCCAAAGTTGGTACGTGTTTTGTAGCATTCCACTTAGCTTCTTGCAACATAGCATCTATATAAGTTTCCCACTATATAAACACACAATAAATTTGAGTAAGATAAAAGAGTTTATTGATTCATTAGAAAACAAAAATAAAATGTCTAGGCTCCTTTTGACTACCAAAACATAAGAAAATGAGATGAAATAAATTTGGTTATGCATTACATTTACCTTTGAGATTGTGAAAGTAAATGAGCCAGCTATTTTATGAATTCTACCCTTTTTAATGAAAAAATTAACAAAAATATATAATCATACCGCATCTTTAGCATGGGAGAGAGTCTCTCGGCCTTGAAACTTTTGAGCTTCTTGATCCATTTCATTGATTCCATTATACAAAACCATGTATATAATTTTCATGTATTCGGGGAGCTGGTCTATAGATGTTGGATCCCACCTAAAAAATGCAATAGCTTTTTGTTACAATCTAACTCACATTTATTGTTAGTTACTGCAACATAAGTATTGATTTATCACTTACTTCTTAATTGCTTGTGTGAGGAGTTCTAGTTCATCAACTGTTCCATATGTGTCATATGTATCATCCAAATATGTTGCAAGTACGCAAGACTTGGCAAGACTCGATCTAAATGTAGAGTACTTTTCATCTTCACAAATTGCACATGCCATAAAGAAAAATTCTACATGTCGATGGCGAGCAAAATTTACATTAGGCAAACCAGATTCCCTCCACCATCTGAAACGACACAGCCAATTGAAAAGGAAAATGTTAATTAAAACCTCAATAACCCAAATGTAATAAAAAAATGTTTTTCTTTGAAAACAAAAAAAATATAAAGTTGCATACGTAATAAAATCTATTATCCATCTCACATAGCATTTAAAATATAACTGACCTCGAGAAAGCTTTAAGCTCTTGCTGATGCAATGACTGAATCATATTGTAGTCCATTTTTGCTAGAGATAAAAGCTTGTCATTATCCTCCACCCTGAAAACAAATATACATTAAAATTAAAATTTGAGTAGCATATGTTCTAGAAGTAAAAGTGAAATAGAATTGCAAACCTATTGAATTGTTTTGCAGCCTTTGGCTGTTATCGTTTAAACCTGTAAGGAGATGAAAATAAGGGAGCAGAGCAAATGAGTACCTGGCCCATTCATTGTTTTCCCTGTAGATTTCAATGTATTTCCTCGCTTCCAATCTGGGCAGAGTGTATACCATGCATACCTCAGATTCACTGATACCTGCACACATATATAGGATGATCTCATTAGAGTCAGTAGATTATAAGTTTAATTGTATAAACATTTGCCTTTGTCTGAACTTGTGAATAATA
This sequence comes from Cupressus sempervirens, assembly GCA_028749045.1. Classification (NCBI taxonomy): domain Eukaryota; kingdom Viridiplantae; phylum Streptophyta; class Pinopsida; order Cupressales; family Cupressaceae; genus Cupressus; species Cupressus sempervirens. Next base: position 247,792,708 of record CM053783.1, read on the forward strand.
CCTCATGTAAAAGGCTGGAGTTTATCCCTTTCATCTGCAGAGCTTCATTTAAATATGAAGTAGAGAATTGCTTGGCCTCATCCAAAATTTTCTCCCCTGGAAAAGCAATATATGAAGCTCTGTACAAATTCAGAATACTCTTGATTTTCTCCTCCTCCGACTCAGCGGTAGGGCAGAAGAAGTCCCCATTTTCTGTTCTAAACGCCCCCAACACTCCTGTCAAATTATATCAAGTGAACGATAAGATCAGATCAAATATAAGTACACATTTTAGAACATTTGATATTTGTTTGGATCAAACATAAACCTAAACAGAGATATCTTATTTTAATAATAAGAAATACCTGGAGAAACGGAGTATCTATGGAGCCTCAGAATCCGAAAGCCCAAGGCCGTGGCGTTGAGATCTTTTTCGCATTCACCCCAATTCCTGCATTGCATTGAATTGCATTATAGAACGTTATGTACTTGTAATAATAATAATCTTATTAATGGGCTTGCTATAATAAGGGGAATTAGAAACAAACCTGTAAACCAAATCAAGGGCTTGTTTTATTTCCTCTTGAAAATGCCGATCTATTCCAAGGCGCTCAATACTATCAACCAAGAAAAGAAGTTGGGAAACATCTTTTTCATGGTTGAACCTGTCTTTTACCTCGCCAATAAGTTTCCCACAATGCTCAGCATAGTGGGTGCCCTGTTTTCAACATCAGAACAAAACTGTTACTAAAACAGAGTCAGAGAGCAAAGAAACAAGAGAAGAAAGAAGAAGAAGAGTGTGATCTTACCTGGTAAGGATGGTTTGGGAGGGACTGAATGAAATCATCTCCCCACAAATTGGGATGATGGTTTCCTATGCGCCTATTTGAGACTTCATCAGCTTGGGTCTGGTTAGCTATTAACGGGTTTGACATGAAAACCTTCGTTCTCATGCGCTTTAATGGCAGCCCTGCTTTGCCATTCACACCAACACTGGCATTGTTGGATTGAGATTGGGAAGGCTTTGATTTGAGGCAGAAATTGGATGAAAAAGTAGAGGAAAGAGCCATTGCAAAAAAACACTTGTTTGTTTGATTTGAGGCACAGAGAGGCAATGGCTTCTAAGTTTGTAGAAATGGCAGGATGCAAGGAATGCTTGTTTGCTGCGCTTTTTATAGGCATAACTGTCAAGTTGTCCAAAATGAGGAATCTCACCTTTCGCCATGACTTGTAACAGTCCTTTTTGTTCTGCGCAGGCTATCTTGAACGAGAGTTTCAAGACTTCATTGGGAAACTTCGTATATAATTTTTTAATATTTTCCGTGCTCATCGAACTGTCTTTCTTCTACATTCATTGCACATTGCACATGCACATGCACAAAATGGGCAAGGCAAATAAAGTATCAATTTTCTTCATCAAAAGAAATGCATGTATAACATTGGAAAGCAGTTTCAAAATGAGTAGACTTCATCTATTCTTTATGGCATTTTCTTGGCTGATTGACTTCATACCTTTGAATTTTCATGATCATATTTTTTAACGTTACGATGAGCAAATCACTTTCAAACATTGTTCTGAGGTCCCATATGTTTATTGAATGGCTTCATACAGCACATATATATTCAAAAGGAACGAGCACGTTTATATGGTTTATTTTATTTATTCTATGGTTTATTTTATTATTAATATGAATACAAGAAACGGGCAAATCACTTTCAACTGTATGTTAATGTTTGAGGTCCCATATGTTTATCAAATGGCTTTATACAGCACATATATATTCTAAAGGAAAGAGCACGTTTATATGGTCTATTTCATTCATTTATTTGATTTGCATGATGATGTCACCCATGAAACGTCATACGAAAACGTTCTGTGCAGTCATAAAAGGAGGAATACGAGCTCACGGCTTTCAAAGATGATGTGTAGCTGCGTTTTTTAATTTATTGTACTTGCAGTAAGGCAATACTATTGCATTCAGTTTGCACAATTATGACAATAGTGAAATTGTTTTCAACCATTATTTTTCTATAAGTTCATTTTTTTTAAAGTTTGCCTATTTACTTATGAATTTTATATATGACAAAAATTATTTTTCTCAAATTCCATTGGCCAATTTCATTTGGTCTTATAAGACGGCAACGGTTACCCACGTAAGAGGATCGACTGCCTAGGTATGCTCGCCCCCCATCCTCATGCCTCCTCATGCCATCCCATGCATGCATGGCATCCTGCAGCCATACTCTGATTGACTGTCAAAGCAGAAGAGTATTTGATACAACAAAGGTTGTAATGAGCAGTTTGAATATTACAAGATCTGTCAGAACAGAGCATATTACCATCTATCTTATAGACGTGGAGCAAGCTATTATTATTTTGATTTTTCGATCAAATTACTCTATATGTTAAACCATATTTCTTTGTTTAATGTAAAAGTAGTTAAAGTTTTTTTTAAATGTGAAATATGTACTGTGCAGTGTTATATTATATTGGTGTACAATCATATTATTTGTTACTTAAGAACTCTATTTGTTTGTATAAAAAATTCCTTATCTAGAAATATTCTAATATGCTCTAATATGTTCTACCAGTTTAGAATAAGTTGTATTATACATGCTCAATCAAAATGATAGTGTAGTCTTTTTCTTAAATTATTTTCAAGTTTATTATTTTATTTTGTATTTTTATTTATTTTAAATTTAATGTTTAAAATTAGATTTATAAATATATATAAATGTATATATGTGCAATATAAGTGTGCAATATACACATTTTTATTAATAAATTTCTACTTTTATCCAAATCTGAAGAACAATAAAAAAAAATATTAAAGGAGTAGCAAATTTTCAACTGACAGATTTGAAATTCAAGTTTTGCGAGCAAAGTACAAATTGAAAGTAATCAATGCCAATGCATCAGTGATTGCTAACAATTCCACAAAATGCTCTAAAGATGGAAACAAAATGGAATCATGGATATTGCAATCATAAGGTTATTTAAAAATTAAAAAAATATATATTGTAAATCTTCAACACAAATTAACTGTTTAAACTTAAAGTTTCAGTTTCTAGTTATAGAATCTTATATATTTCTTTTACATTTATATGTACATATTTAACAAGTGCCACATAGTAGCTAGTATTTGCCAAATAGTTTTAAATTAAAAGAGTGTAATAGAAAATGCAAAGTATATTGTGATGTATATTTAATTTCATTTTAGAATATTAATTTATATTATTTAATTATATATATAATGTAAATTATATATTTAAAAATGTAATGGTTATAACATGTATATTATTTTAAAGTTTGATTAATAAAATATTTAAAAATATTTAGTTGTAATATATATTATAATATTATTTTAAATATAAAATAATATTTTAAAAAAATATAAATACAAATAATAATTTTTTTGTGATATATGAATTATAATAGATTTATTTTTATTATAGTTTTAATCAATCTATTTACATATTTCTAATTTAATTGTAAAAAGTAGACTACAAAATTTTAGCTGCAATAGAAGCAGTATAAGGAGCTCTGATAAAAGGGCTCCTATAACACAAAATCAAATGAGTCAATAATATTTGAGATAAATAAATTGTTTCATATTGAAAATTAGTAAATAAATATAAAACTTTAGAAATATTAAATTTATAAAAAATAATTATTCGCGATTGGTGCAAAAGATATAATTAATGTAGGAATTGTGAAAATTGAATGTAGGATAGAGAATTGGTCAATATAAAAATAGGTTGGATGTTTGAAAGTTGACAACATTTGCATAGCATCTAGAATGTCTATATATTAATTAATTCACACTCCTTTAGAAATTAATAATATAAATATACAAATATTATTATTAAAAAAAATTGTATATTAATTTATAATTATAATTAAAGGTACATTTTGAGTATTATACACATAATGGTGTGAATAATAAGTATATAACTCGACACTAATCTTTAAAATGTTTGTATATTAATAAAGCACAAAGATAAAGAAGAATAGATTTGTAAATAAATATAAACTTATAAATAAAATTTTCTATTAGTAATGTGAAGCAAGATAAAAAAAATTAAATACTAAAATGTGAGAATGAATTTAACTAAGGGCGTAGGTACGCATACCAAGAAAAAAGTATAACCAATGCACTTCTCTTAATCATGAAATTAAATCTAAGGTTCAACATCTAATGGGGTTGTAAATTAAAAAATGAAATGAGGACACTTTAGTACACAAAAAGATGTTTTGAATGTTCAACCCCTTACTTGGAAATCTTCCATTGGAAATGTTATATCTTATATTCTCTAATATTTAAAGATTCATCCAGTTATGTATGTTCGTTATAGAATTTGAGAGTGTGAAATACATTTTTGAAAAATGGACTACAATTTGACAACTTTCTTGTTGTATTTGTCATAGATAATATACTATTGCAATCACCTATACTTAACTGGTGATTATTATTTTGAATTTTAACGAATCAGATCTAGATAATTGTTTCAAATGTTTTATAAGAAATTTTTATTTATATATAAAAGCTACATAAATATTTTGAATACTATTATACATTAGTTATATACTAATTGTTTCTACTTTTTAATTTTAATATTACATACTCATTTCATTTAAATAAATTTTTATCATAAGTTTTATTACATAAATTCTTCTTTAATTTATTAAATTTATTTACTAATTTAATAAACTATAAATTATTATAACTTACGGCAAATACAAGCCACTGCGTGAAACTTGTTGTTTTTTGGTAAAGTGTTAGGTTGGAAAGAGGCTACTCTTGGTAGGGGTTTTGTAAGAACATTGTTAACAACTCATTTCTTTGTGTTTTGTGTTTCCAACTAAAGAAGGTGGATGCATACAATTAACTTTTAGAATGGATCTAAGAAAGATTTCATTCAAATGCATGCAGCTAGGGTTTTTAGTGATTGTATTCAATAAATTATGTCAAGGTGTTTAGATTGTAGAGATTTTTCAAATATCTAACAATTATTATTGTATCTATTAATAGTGTTAGTGTGGAGGTTTTTGATATTAAAAAACCAAAAAAATGGGGTTGATTTTTTTAGAATAGATTACCAACCACTAAATAATCAGCATATTCATAGTTCCAATTCTTAATATCAAAAAACCGTCCACATAGAATTAGGACAACCAAATCAAATTCTTATCTAACATAATTATAACTTAATAGTCACTAAAGTATTGTCCATCCTAATAATGGTAATATAAACATAAAATCTAAAAGTACTTGAAAATAATTTAAAAGTGTAAAAGCCATAGAATTGTCAACCTAGAATAGTGTAGTTGTTGATAAATGATGAATAGGGTAAAATTTAAGAAAGCCACCTCCAAAAAAAGATATCAAATATTGGCGAATCTTTCATTATTTTGAAAAAAAAATTATTTCTATTGAAAAATCTCTCAATTTTTTATTCTAAGTATGATTAATATTGACGATTATTTTCTAATCATAATTTTTTTTGTATAAAATATTGACAAATCTCAATAATAATAGGAAGTTCATTAATTACCATGGAATATTACAAATCAAAATTGAACTTTTTTTACCTTGTGGAATATTATGAAGAGTTACATATACTTTAAATCAATAGTGAAAACTAAATATTGGTGATATATACCCAAAGTAACTAATAATTATGATAATTATTGGCTAGTTAAATATAATTTCTTTAGTAATATATTACATTTAGGTGACTCAAATCTAATCATGTAATGAATATTGTGGAAAATATTTGAGTTTAAATTTTTCAATAAAATAAATTATTGAGTGATTTTAAATATTCTAGAACTATATTTTATAAAACTATGGTGATTTAGATTGTATCAAATCTTAAATTATTAGCCAAATTACTAGCCAAAATTTTTTAAAATTAGCCAATTTGTGAATATTAGCCAGTAAAAAATACCCTGAATTGATGAATTCCTTATTTTATTTGCATTCTTTCGAAGTAACATTCTTTTCTTTTATATTATCTCCATAGTTCCATAAAGTGAGATAAATAAATGCAGTAAATGTAAGCACTAAGTTCTATTTCTAAAGAAGAGAGAAAGATCTTGATAGGTCATTGAATCTTGGTTAAATTGAGATCAATAATTAGTTAATATATTTTTTTTTTAGTCTTTGGGGGATCAGATAAATGGGTCTAGGTTTTTTTATGGACTTGGATATATCATACATTTCACTTAATTCATTTTTAATACATTCTACAATTTTAAACTAAGGAATATTTTTAAAAAATTAAAGAGTTAGTTGAATAGTGAATTCTTATGAGATGAATGCATAGTATAGATTCCTTCAATTCATCAATAGAAGTGTTCCTAACATATTTTTCTTCTTAAATGTAAATGATTGTTCGATATTTAAATGAATAAAAGAAAACACAACAAATCACACTTATATTGCACACACACACACACACATATATATATATATATATATATATATATATATATATATATATATATATATATATATATATATATATATATATATATATATATATATCTAATTTTAAACATTAAATTTAAAATAAATAAAAATACAAAATAAAATAATAAACTTGAAAATAATTTAAAAAAAAGATTACACTATAATTTTGATTGAGCATGTATAATACAACTTATTCTAGACTAGTAGAACATATTAGAACATATTAGAATATTTTTAGATAAGGAATTTTTTTATGCAAACAAATAGAGTTCTTAAGTAACAAATAATATGATTGTACACCAATAAAATATAACAGTGCACAGTACAGATTTCACATTTTAAAAAAACTTTAACTACTTTTACATTTAACAAAGAAATATGGTTTAACATATAGACTAATTTGATGGAAAAATCAAAATAATAATAACCTACTCCATGTCTATAAGATAGATGGTAATATGCTCTGTTCTTCAAACTGCTCATTACAGTCGTTGTCGTATCAAATACTCTTCTTCTCTGACAGTCGATTAGAGTACGGCTGCAGGATACCATGCCTGCATGGGATGGCATGAGGATAGAGGGCGGGCATACCCAAGTAGTCAATCCTCCTACCTGGGTAGTCGTTGCCTTATAAGACCCCCTTTTTGCGGAAATATTCTATAATTCTATTTTTTCACCAATATTTTTGGAGATGCATATGCAATATAATAAACATAAATGATAGATGATTATGTAGATAAAATATAATTTAATTCTAAAACAAATATAATTAAAACAATATTGGAAATTTTTAATATAATACAACTTAATCTTTGCACTTATAAATTCAACCAACAAAAAGAAATTTTGTCATTTATTTTGTCAATAGATCATAATACAAAGAAGCTAAAAAAATAATAATGAATAATAATTTTCTATAATAATGCTCAATAAGAAGTAAATTTATTAAAAATAAATATCAAATATTTATAATTTAAGAATTTCAATGGTAGAATAAAGTTATCTAAGAAATATTTATTTGTATTAAGAATGTTTAAAATTATTAAAGTTGGTTTTTTATATAGTATTATCAAATATTATATTTCAAAAGTTCAATAAACTATATTAGATAAATTAGAAAATGCTATGACTTTTATTACTTATTTATACCTAAGCATAATTTTTTTTTAAATAACTCAAAAAATGCCATGACTAAATTCTTTGTCTTTCAATAGTGACATCCCAGTCAATCAAAAATAAGATTTATATATTACTCATTGTTTCTAATTGCTTGATTACAATATTTATAACTTTAGAATAAATTATTTTAGTATAAATTTTGATTTATTATTATGTAAATACATTTATAGTTATTAATGTTATTCTTAATTAATTATTTTTTATAATAATTTTAAAAGTATTTTTTAATATTTTTTATAAACCCCCTCTCTTTCAATAGTGATATCTCAATCAATAGTGATAACTTGTATTTTATTATTATAGATTAATCATTGTTTCTAATTACTTGATTACAATATTTATCACTTTATAATAAATTATTTTATTTTATTAATATTTAAATTTAAATTTATTATTATGTGAATACATTTATAATTATTAATGTTATTTTTAATTAATTATTTTTAAAACTAATCAATTAACTTTTATTACGGCAAGTACTAGCCACTATGTGGCACTTGTTAATTAAGAGTTTGATTCTCCAAAGAATCATTTATTTCATTTAGAATATTTTGATTCTACATATAGAACTAATGTTTTCACCATACTTTAGTCATTAATTTTGACCCAAAAAAATGTCTAACATTCTAAAATTTGAGATGATTTATTTTCAAAATACATTTATAAGCACTAATTTCTAATTTCATATAGGTTACTAAGGTTAAAATTATTTTTTGAATTCACAAAATAACAAAAATAAATCTTAGCTTCATTCTCAAAGCTTCCTTGAGAATTCTAGTGTTGTCAACGGTTGCCTTTGCTCCATTGATTCTTCAAGAGCCCAAAGTGAAACTTTTAAGGATCCATGGCTTGCGAATCCTGTCAACTTTAGTCAGTGTTTCTTGTCGAGGAGAACGTTAGGCACACATTTTGAATCATGGTTGACTTGAAGACATGGGGATTGATTGTTCTATAGATTCTTCATGTTGATGGGTGTTTTACGATAGAATTCCTGTGATTTGAACTAATTTGATTTTTGATTTCTAATATTTGGTTATCAAACTAGATATAAGAAAAAAAATCCTGATGCAAATTCCATTGTGTAACTTTGTAAACTTGAATCTATTAACAAAAATCTACCGCTATCTTTTTGGGGAGGCAATTGAAGTTTTGCGAGGTTTTTTTTGGCCATGTCCTAGGAAAGATTTGAGTTAGAAACATTTTATATGTAAGTGGAAATAAGATCAACATTGAGTTTCATACTAAAAAATCAATACAAATGGACGTGAAACTAGAATTTTAGGGATCTAGTTCAAGGCTCTAATTAGATTCATAAGTGTGGGTAGAGGTGCCATAGGATTTAACATTGAATCTGCTCACACATCTACCCCTACAAAACCTTGTTCATTTTCACAATGTTTCAAAGATATGGAACAACCTACTTTCTAGCTCTTACTTTATGAGCTAGTGGAATGATGGTTGCAGGCATCAACTAGGTGTACTTATGTGCACACCCAAACCAGAAATCCCTCATCTAATGTATTCCTTTGCCACCAATATTTATATCCTCACCCAATGCATGTAGATATGTGAAGCCCAACTATCACTTGACTAATCACCTTCTAGACTCTTCACTTGATTGTAGAATAAAATTGCATAAATAGATGTGTACATGCCATGGATAGATGTATTGGTTAAAGGTTAATATGAGATTTCCCTGCTTCTAGACTAGATGTAGGAAAGTTTTGTCGAACCAAGTTAAATTGTGTTTTATGTATTTTGTCCCCATTTTGTATCATTATCTTAGATACTTTTATTTATTTTATCTTCTTGATTAAAACTTACAATTGGTATTAGAGCTTGCAAGTTGAAACCAAGTAGAAGATATGGAATATAGCAAGGCTCTTACTTTGACTTCAATAAAAGTTGCAAAAAATGATTGGGTACTAGACATAGGGACATCATTTCATACTATCCTACATAGGGATTTTTTCAAAACCTTTCGAAGCATCAATTTTGGTACATAAGGTATTTCTTGTTGATGATAAATTTCTCAATATTGTTGTAAAAGGAGACATTTTTTAATAATAAAATTAGCCAATGGAAATAGATCCTTGCTATAGGATGCTAAATTGTTGGAAATGTAAGAGTGTAACTAAGAGGTGAGGGGTGAATCAGTTACCAAAAAAATAATTCTCTATCCCTAGATGTCAATTCAAACTTTCCACCTATCATGCAATACTGTCCAACTCGATTAACACTAAAATATTACTGTCACTCGATTAGCAAAGCAATTTTATGATTATTAATCTATTATAACCTTTAGTAACTTAGTGGCAGAAACATAAAGCATAAAGAAAATAACATGAGCACAAATGACACCAAGATTTAACGTGGAAACCTAATTTAGGGTATGTGCAGGATCATGGTGTACCAAACTATGGCCTTAAGTGGCAGTGAAAAACCAACAAATCAGGGTTATGTCAACTTGACACATAATTTTAAAGTGGTTCTAGAATTTATATCAAAAAGTTGTAAGAAAATAATCTGTAGGAAATTGAATCTAGTTTCTAAAATACAAGGCCTTATCTGGAGAAAAAAATATTTGATTGGTCAAAATTTTGGATTTTAATGTAGTACTACAAAAATTTTATGGCGAAAATAAAAAGTAGGTGTATGTCTGACCACCTTAATCATAATGAAATGATAATATTTTTAAATATAATTTTAGATATAAAAAGTAGACTCATGCCTAGATGTGACGCATATTTTTGGGAATTTTTATTCCAAATAAATAATTAATTATGAATTTTCTACTATACTATTTTTAGAATTAAAAAACTCCCATGTCTAACCACCTTAACTAGTTCAAAAAAATCAAAATTAAGTTTTTTTTTTTTTTCTTATACTAGTTGAAGCATAGAATGTGATGCATCTTTTGGATTTCACAAATCTTATACGGTTTGAAAGTTATAGCTATTTTTCAACCAGTATGTCAATCAGCACTTTGCAGCTAACTCCATTAGAAAATAAGTAACAATTACTTACTGAACTCGTAATTTGACAAACCTTACATTTATGAAAAGCTAAGAACATTCTTAAGAAACCCTTTTCATTACATCAAATTTTGGTTTAAAAAAAGTCGTCAGCTACATGCTTGAAGTAAAAAACACATAAGAACATGCAAAAAACACATATTCAGGATGTTTTAAAGATGACCATGTAAGGTTGGTATCGAAAGATATAGTAGGAATTATAAAGGTATTAATTGTTTTCATTTAGTATCAGGATGGGTGGGAAAAAAGTTGGAATATATTTTGAAATTCTTTGAGGCATTTCAGAACTACATATTTTTCAGATCGCCACTTTTTGGCACACGATGATCCTGCACATACCCTTTAGGAAAACCACCATGCAACTAGTTACAATGTTTTTCGCTCTTTTGAAGTGAGCCCTATTAGGATCCAACCCTGTTAAAGGTTACAAAGCATATTGTCAAGTATGACCCTATTAGAGGATTTAGATCACCCAATTAGAAGTGGCCTGGTTAGAGGTCTTCAAACACTTCGATCTTCAAATGTCACCTTATTAGAGGATTTACAATATGACTGTTAAGTCAACTCTATTAAGAGATTTCTTTACTGATACAATGGTTAGAAAGCAACATCAATTTTGACCTGATTAATGAAGCATCTATATTTGTAGATTTAGATCTTAGTTTTGGCTTAACTTTTGGATCCTTCTTGATTAGACTTTCTTTGCATCTTATCTTTCACACTTTCCTGCTTTGCCTTTTCCTTCGCACACATATCCATCTTATTTTATATGCCACTTCTTACCTTCTATCCTCACAACTTGACCTTTTTTTCTATATCACAATATTTGACAAGTAATCTTGAATACCCTTCTAGATAATCAATAAACATCTAGTCTATACATTGCGCTACCACTTGGTCTATGCTAGGATTGAACACTCAGTGAATCCTACAATTGAATGCTCGGTCAATACTAGGATTGAAAGCTTAGTCAACACTATGAGTCCTTTGATGCTCGACCACTTGGTCAATACTGCAAGAAGGATTCCCTTCATTAATCAACTACTTAGTTAATATAGGAAAAGTCTTATTTACCTGACTGCTTGGTTAATTAAGATATACAAGGTTAATACTGCAAACTCTTTATTGTTTAGTTAATACTAAAATTTGTGTAACATCAATGAAAACATACAATTGAAGAATTCTTTCCAAAAAAATCCCTCTTTAGCACTGATGGAAAAACAATATGTCAACATAAACTGATAGAAGCATGAGCAATTGAATAATATCCTTAGTTTCATTTTGATTATCATCCATACCAACTCCCTTTGAGTTTCTACTTGGATTTGACTCTGTCGCTTCCCTATCAATACTCTGTTGTGAACTACTATCATTTTATCCCTCTTTTTTTTCATTTCTTAAAATTTTGAGTGTACCTATCTTCAAATTCTTGTTGAAGTTTAGAAATTGTTGATTTCAAAAAACAAAACAAAAAGTGGCCACCTATACCCCCTTTTGGTTCTACAACTTTGTGCACTTACCCACCTATTGGCCCACAAAGATTTGTATGAACTAGTTTCAAAACTTCTTCAAATTTGTAGGAATTACTTCTAAAACTCCTTTTACTCATCTTTTTAATTTGACATTGTTTGCACATGCTCATCTCATGTTTATTCAGATAAAGTATACCTCTAACTCTTTTGTTCTTCCTTATGGTAACTAGGTTATCAAATTTAACATGACACGTTCTTTTATGCCATAGCCAACTTTCCTCTATTTGAGCTAGCAGATGTGTACTTTTAGAGAGATCTAGGTAAAAGAAATTTCTTTTTATCTTATTGCAAGTTCCAATTAGGTTTCCTTTTATATCTAATAATTTACCTTTTCCATTGATGAATTCAACCTTGTATCCCATATTGTTTAGTTGAGCTACATTAAGTAGGCTATGTCTTAATCCTTCAACCCAATAGGCATTTTCACATTTGATTCCTTTAGTTAATGCTATGATTCCTTTTCCTTTAACATAACATGGTTCATTGTTTCCAAATCTAACACTTCCACCATCATAGTGTTCTAAATGTTCAAACTTAGTTTTGTCACTAGTCATGTGGTGAGATCAACCACTATCTATGATCCATGTATCATTTTTGATAACATGAGAGATAAGTACCATCTTTTCATTTTCCTCATTATAAGATTCATCTTTAACAACAATGTTAACTAGTACTTCTTCATTATCATCACTATCATAATCTTTAGCAATGTAAAAAGATTTCTTACCTTTGTCTTTGTAGTCCTTGTAGCTTTTGAAGTCTTTCTTTCCTTTGAAACCATTTTATTCCTTTTCTCCTCTTTATCTTCTTTTTTTGGACACCTTGCAGCGATATGACCAACCTCTTCACATGAGAAACAAATCAATGGGATTTTTCCTCTATATTTTCCTTTCCCTTTTGATATTTTTTTTGCAAGAAGGGCTTCAATGACTTCAAGTTCTTCATCTGAATCATCTTCATCACTATCAACCTATTTTCCTTTTGAGTTTCCTCCTTTTCTACCAAGGGTTAGTTTGGCTTTGAATGTAGATTCAAAAGTGCTAGAGTTAGGATCCTGGTTATAAAAGTTATCCAGCTCAAAATTAGTTAATATTCCCACAAGTGCATCCAAGGTTATATCATTTTTAGTATTGCATCTCATCTCTTGAATTCATGAAACTCTAAATGCATATAAGTAGGAAGAATTGTTCTTAGTACCTTGCTAACTATAGTTTCATCATCAATTTTCCCTCTTGCATCTCTGATCGTACTCACACTTTCTTTGATTCTTTCACTGTATTGGACAATGGTCTCACCTTCTTTCATTTCATTCGATCAAACTTTACTCTTAAACTTTATACCTTGGCTCTTTGCAGTTTTTAATCACCTCTATAAACTCTCTACAACTTTTCCCACATATCAAATGCAATAGGACAATCTTTGACCTCACTAAATTAGAATAGTTTAGAGAGGAAGCTATAGCAATCATCATTGTATTTTGATACTTTGCCTCTTTCATCTACTCCACAGTCATAGGTTTAGGTGTGGCACATATCTTTTTTCCAATTGGAATAGATGAATATCATTGATGCTTGATAGATGTAGATTCATCAATTCTAGCCATGCTGAAAAGTTGTCTCTGTTAAGCTTAGGAATCTCCCTTTTGTAAGACATCTTGATCTTTAGGTTAGGTCCTTAAAATCTTTCCATCAAGCACCAAATTCTCTAATACCAATTTTTATAAATGTAAGAGTATAACTAAGAGGGGAGGGGTGAATTAGTTATGAAAAAAATAATTCCTTGTCCCTAGATGTCAACTCAAACTTTCCACTGATCATGCAATATTATCCAACCCGTTTAACACTAAAATATTACTGTCACTTAGTTAACAAAAGAATCTTATGATTATTAATCTATTATTACCATTAGTAACTTAGCTGTATAGAATTAAAGCATAAAGAAAATGACATGAATACGAATGACACAAAGATTTAATGTGGAAACCCAAATTGGGGAAACCACCAAGCAACTAGCTAGAATATTTTTCACTCTTCTAAAGTGAGCCTTGTTGGGAACCAACCCTATTAAAGGTTACAAAACATACTGTTAAATATGACCTTGTTAGAGGATTTAGATCACCCTATCAAGAGTGGCCTAGTTAGAGGTCTTCACACACTTCAATCTTGAAATGTCACCTTGTTAGAGGATTTACAATATGACTGTTAAGTCAACCTAGTTAAGAGATTTCTTTACTACTAGAATAGTTAGAAAGCAACAATGATTTTGACCTAATTAATTAAGCCACTATCTTTGTAGATTCAAATCTCGGTTCTAGCTTGACTTTTGGATCCTTCTTCATTAGATGTTCTTTGTAGCTTATCTTCCACACTTCCTCGCTCTATCTTTTCCTTTTCTCACATATCCATCTTATTTCATATTCCACGTCTTACCTTCTATCCTCACAACTTGACGTATCTTATATATCATAAGATTTGACAAGTCGGCTTGAATACCCTTCCAAATAGTCAATAAACATCAAAATAGTCAGCCTCAATCCATTAACTATTCAAAAATGCATTCTATTATCACTTGATTAGTACTAGGATTGATTGCTCGGTCAACACTATGAGTCCTTTGATGGTTTACCACTTAGTTACTACAAGAAGGATTCCCTTCATTAACCAACTACTGAGTTAATACTAGAAAATTCTTCTTTACCTAACTGCTTGGTTACTACTAAGATATAGAAGTTTAATATTACAAACTCTGTATTGCTTGGTTACTACTAACATTTGTGTAGTTCATCAATGACAACATACAATTGAAGAATTATTTCCAATTAGCCAATAAAAATAGTTGGTTGCTACAAGATGTTAAATATGTCCCCCACCTTAAAAATAATTATATTTCAGTCAGATAATTGTTCTCTCAAGGTTGTAATATCAAGTTGGTATCCAATAAATGGAAGGTGACAAAAGGGTCCTTATTAATTACAAAAGGAAGTAAAATAGATATTTTGTATATGGTAGAGACTCTCAATGAAGTGGGAGCTATTAAAAAAGTAGCATAAAGTGGTGGCACAAGTTTCTTAGGAATCCACAACAACAATATGTTAATTTAAAGGAACAACCAAAACATAAGGTGAGAAAGTGGGAGGTCAACATCAATTTCAATTCTGTACATATATAAGAAACTAAAAGAAGACAATGTTTCATGATGAGAGAGCTATTATTACTGGTAAATGTGAAATTATGCCCATGGAAACAAATGAAAACCTTATTGAACATTTTACCACTGAAATGGAAATAGATACAATTAATGATTTGGATGAAATTAGCAATGTGGATCTTTGTTATATATCTTATACCAAAAAAAAGTAGAACTTTTGTAGACATGACATAGAAACTAATTTAGTTGCAAAAGAGGTTGAGACAAGTAGATAAATTCTAGCTTGGCCATTTGAACTTTTTCATTTTTCCAATGATGTTTTTTTTTCTTTTGGCGAGTAAGAGGCTGGGGCCAAGATTAATTATTATGATGTGTTGGAATTAATTATGATTATTATTTATTAAGCTAAGTAAAGTTAAACTCAAGACCTTGTAAATAAGAGACTCACAACTTACCATTGTGTTGTAGACTCTTGCCTCTATTCCCAAGGATGTTAAGAGTTGTTGGAATTGTCCCATTCATTGAGATGAATGTGATTGAAGAAACAATGTTTCTAGTTAAGACTTTGTATTGCTTGATTAATACTGACATTTGTGTAACATCAATGACAATATACAATTGAAGAATTGTTTCCAACAAACTCCCTCTTTGGCATTGATGGAAACACAACATGTCAACATAAATTGATAGAAGTATGAGCAATTGAATAATATCCTTAGTTTCATTTTGATTCTCATCCATACCAACTCCCTTTGAGATTCTATTTGGATTTGACTCTGTTGCTTCCCTCTCAATACTCTATTGTGAATTATTGTCATTTTCTCCCTCTTTGTTGTACATTCCATCATCTGAATATCTTCCTTTTGTTGGGATACAATGCTCTCCCTTTTATACTTTAACATAGAACTCTCTCTCACTCTTCTTGATTAACTCTCCCTTACTCTTCCTTGTTGACACTGAATTCTCCCTCTTTGACATCAAATGATAAAGGATACAAACTATGAAGTTACTATGTACCTTTTATACTAATTTATATGCAATGTTCTTTGCATTTCACTACATCAACTTGATAGATCTTCAATGGAACTTGGTTGATGTCTCACTAACTTTTTTCTTTAGTGAGCATTAGATAGGGGAATAACCCTTAGTTTACCTCTTAGATATATAAATGTGTCCTTAGGTAAAGCCTTAATAAATATATCTTCTATCTACTCCTTGGTGTTCACATATTTTAATCTCGCCTCTTTGTCTTGAACCAATTCCCTTAAGAAATGATACTTGTTTGCAATGTATTTTGCTTTGTGTGCATCATAGATTTTTTGGATATATTGATTGCCCTTGTGTTATCACAATAGATGACCACTAGTTCCTTGATTTATTCCTTTGTTCTTGACATTAATTGATTGATCCATATTATTTTAGAACAATTCAATACTATAGCAACATACATTGCCTCTGCCATGGATTGAGAAATACAATTCTTCTTCTTGCTTGTCCAAGACACTAACCTTTTTCCAAGAAAGAATGCTTCTCCACTAGTACCTTTTCTATAATCAATGCTTCTTGCCATATGTACATCAGTAAAAGCTCTCAACTCAAGATTTCCTCCTTTCTTACACCATTAAACATAACCTTTAGTTCCTTTTAGATACCTCAAAATTCTTTTTACTACCATCATGTGATTTTGTTTTGGATTAGCATAATATCTTGCAACTATGCTAATCGCCAATCTAGTATCAGGTTTGGTGTCTACCATGTACTGAAGTTTCCCAATCATTGATCTATAAGTAGTTTGATTTGCCTCCTTTGAATCATTATTCTTTGAGAATTTATGTTCAGTAGAAATAGGTGTTCCAACTGGCTTGGAATCTTCAATTCCAAATACTTTCAATGTTTCCCTAATGTACTTTGACTGAGTGATGTAAATGACATCCTTCATCTGATGAACTTGTAGACCCACAAAGAATTTAATCCCTCCAAACATAGACATTTCAAATTATGTCCTCATTTCTTCAATAAATGACTTGCATAACATCTCATGTCCTCCAAATATGATATCATCTACAAATATTTCTGCAAGAAATATCTTGTCCTATGGTCCTTCCTTAATATGCAAATTACTATTATCATTTTTCTTTTCAAAACCAATCTTACTAGATATCAATGCAATCTTTCCTACCATGCTCTAGGAGCTTGCTTCAATCCATATAAAACTTTATGAAGTTTGCATACCATGTTTCTTTCGCTTGGATCAATGAAACCTTCAAGTTGTTCAATGTAGCCTTCTTCATCTAGGACTCCATTCAAGAAAGCTAATTTAATATCCATTTGATATAATTTGAATCCCTTTTGTGCAGCATATGGTAGAGGTATTTTGACTCCTTCAAGTCTTGAAATAGGGGAAAACATTTCCCCATAATTAGTACCTTCTTCTTGAGCATAACCTTTGCATATAAACCTTTCCTTATTCCTTGTTACTTCTCCTTTTTCATTAAAATTATTTCTAAATATCCATTTTGTGCCAATCAGACTCTTATCCTTAGGTCTAGGTACAAGAGACTAGGTTTTTTTCTTTTCTATTTACTCAATTTATTCATTCATTGCCTCTATCCAACCTTCATTTTCTAATGTATATTTTACATATGTAGGGTCAAATTCACAAATCAAACATGTACCTTTTAATTTTTTCATTATCAATATGCCTTTGTTTTGCCCTACAATAATTTTTTCATGTGCATGATGTCTTCTGACATATTTAGCAAGTCTTGAATCTTTCTTTCTTGATTTTGAACTTGTTTCACTTGGTTCTCCATGTTCTTATGTCACCTACTTAGACTCCTCTAGCTGATTTGGTTATAACTTAGGTTCCTATAGCTATGACTCAGGTTGCACTACCTATGACTTGGGTTGCACTACCACTCGGGTTGAACTGTCTATAAATTGGGTGCTTTTGTCTATGACTCGAGTTGTATTGCCAACTATTGATTAACTACAACTGATTATGGTAAAGTCTCAAGTTCCTCCTCATAGTACACAAGCTTTATGTAGTCTTTAGGCTCCTTGCTACTTTGTTCTTCACTTCTTTATGCAAACTCATCAATCTTCACATATGCACTATCAATGACTTTGTGAGTAGCAAGATTCAAACATTTGTATGCCTTGCTTTTATTGGAGTAACCTAGGAATATACCTTCATCACTTTTTGCATCAACATTCCCTTTCCTTACATATTTAAAGATATATCATTTTCTTCCAAATACTTTGACATAACAAACATTAGGCTTATATCCATACCATAATTCATAAGGTGTTTTATGTGTGCCTTTTTTTAGTTGAACTCAGTTAAATGTATGAACTGGTGTGCTAATTGCTTCTCTCCAGTATTTTGGTGCAACATTTCTCTTAGTCATTAGTGTCTTTGCACATTCCATGATGGATCTATTCCTTCTTTCTACTGTACCATTCTTTTTCTAGAGTTCTAGGTGTTGATATCTATCTTTCAATTCCTCTTTCATTGCATAACTCATTGAATTAATTTGAGATGAATTCACCTCCTCTATCTGATCTTAGGCATTTTAGATTCTTCCTTGTTTCTTTCTCAACTCTAACCAAATACCATTAGAAATTTTGAAAAGGATCAGACTTATCTTTTAGAAAAATTACAGTCATTATTCCATAATAATCATCAATAAATAGAATGAAATATATGTCTCCACAATAGCTTTTCACATCTAGGTGAATGCACTGAGTTGTGGCATGAAAAAGATGACACTTTTTTTTCCTTCTTCAAAATTTCCAATAGTGCACATGTGATATGGCCTAAGCGTAGGCTTGTAGAGCCTAGGCTATGGTGTGTATGTGCTATGGGATTCTCCATAGCGTGTGTGTATTATGGAATTCTCGATAGTGTAATATGTGCTACTAGAAATCACATAAAACAACAACTCCTACTCTCTCATTCCATCCCTCCCTCCCTCTCTCCCTCTCCCTCCCTCCCTCTCTCTCTATCCCTCCCTCCCCCTCTCTCTCAATTTCTCCTTCCCTCTCTCCCTCTATCCCTTACTCTCTTGAGCTCTATTTTTATTTTGTTTACTCTCCTTCCTTTCTCCCTCCGTCCCTATGCCATCCTCTCTCTTTCTTTACACCATATCCCATACTTTTCCCCCCATACCCTTCTCTCTCTCTCTCTCTCTCTCTCCCCCCCTCCCTCTCTCCCTCTCCCCTCACCCCCACTATCTTGAGTTCTATCTCTATTTATCTCACTCTCCTCCCTTTCTCCCTCTCCATTCCCTACTCTCTCTTACTCTCTCTCTCTCTCTCTCTCTCTCTCTCTCTGCTTGCATCATATCCCATGCTCTTTCCCCATTCTCTTATCTCTCTAAGATTCTCTCTCCATCCTCTTTCTCACTCTCTCTTTCTTCCCCTACTCTCTCCCCATCCTCTCTCTCTCTCTACATCGTATCCCCTACTCTCTCCGCATCCTCTAATCTCTCTCACTCTCTACCCTCTCTCCCTCTCTACCTCTCTCCTTCCCTCTCTCCATATCCATCCTCATTATTTAAATACAAGGCTTACAAAGTGTGTGTGCACTATAGTGCATGTGCATTATTTAAGCCTTGAATTTAAAAATCCTTTAAATAGTGTGTATGTGTTATTGCATGCATGTGCTATATAAAGCATTGGATACCACCAAGCCTATGCCTTAGATTTTCCTTGGGGATCCAACCCAAAGGTTTGGAGGCTCTAAAATGGTCTAAGACGTGTTTTGCAACAAGCATACAAAAAATGCTTGATTTTTCTTTTGTGCTCTCCTTCAAGTTTCCTTGTGGTTGAGTATCAATAAAATAAGGTAACATGATATTGTAGATTTTTGTGTTAGCTATATAACCATATAATTTATTTTGAATTTATACTATTTTAATCCTTTCAACTATAATTTCTTTTGAATGTATGTCCATTTTCTCTCAAAAATCAATATGTATTAATTGGGGTGCAGATTTTAGCTCATTCACCGAATTTTGTGAAATGTTAGTTTTTTAGAGACTAGACTCCATTCTACACACTTTGAAAAAAATGATTTTTATTTTGGATTAGTTTTCAATAATTTTGAGGGGCAACACATAGATATTTCACATTTTTGGGATGTGTCTACTTAAAAAATTGATTAAAAAAATACACATTATAAAATTACCCAGAAAATATGGGATAAACTATGTGGTGTTAGGAAAATTTTGAACAAAGCGATTAAAGAATTAAAAAAAAAGGTTCAAATTTTAGGGTGGGGGGCACACTTTGCGTTATGTTATGTTTTTTCTAAAAAATAGTACCACTTTCTGTTGGTACCTTTTTTGAGTGCCTAAAACTAAACCATTTTGAATAAAAATTAGTAGTTTAGAAACTAGATTCAAAGGACTACTATTTTTGTTTTTGTCATTTCTTAAAATTTTGAGTGTACCCATCTTCAAATTCTTGTTGAAGTTTAGAAATTATTGATTTCAAAAAAAAAATTGGCCACTTATACCGCCTTTTGGCACCACAACTTTGTGCACTTACCCACCTATTGGCCCACAAAGATCTGTATGAACTAGTTCCAAAACTTCTTCAGAATTGTAGGACTTACTTCTGAAACTCCTTTTACTCATCTTTCCAATTTGACATTGTTTGCACATGCCCATCTCAGGTTTCTTCAAATAAGGTATACCTCTAACTCTTTTGTTCTTTCTTATGATAACTAGGTTATCAAAGTTAACATGACAAATTCTTTTATGCCATAGCCAACTTTCCTCTATTTGAGCTAGCAAACATGTACTTTCACTGAGATCCAGGTAAAATAAATTGCCTTTTATCTAATTGCCAGTTCCAACTAGGTTTCCTTTTACATCTAAAAGTTTACCTTTTCCATTCATGAATTCAACCTTGTATCCTTTATTGTTCAATTGAGCTACATTGAGTAGGCTATGTCTTAATCCTTCAACCCAATAGGCATTTTCCCATTTGATTCCTTTAGTTAATGCTATGATTCATTTTCCTTTAACATAACATGGTTCATTGTTTCCAAATCTAACACTTCAACCATCATAGTGTTCTAAATGTTTCAAACTTAGTTTTGTTGCTAGTCATGTGACAGGATCAACCACTATCTATGATCCATAAATCATTTTTGATAAGATGAGAGATAATTTTCATCTTTTCATTTTCCTCATTATCAAATTCATCTTTAACAACAATGTGAACTACTTCTTCTTCATTATCATCACTATTGGAATCTTTAGCAATGTAACATGATTTCTTACCTTTGTCTTTGCAGTCCTTGTAACTTTTGAAGTCTTTCTTGCCTTTGAACCTATTTTTTTTTCCTTTTCTCATCTTTATCTTCTTTTTTTGGACACCTTGCAGCAATATGACTAGCCTCTTCACATGAGAAACAAATCAATGGGATTTTTCCTCTATATTTTCCTTTCCCTTTTGATACTCTTTTTGCAAGAAGGGCTTTAATGAATTCAAGTTCTTCTTCTGAATCATCTTCTTCTTCATTGTCAACCTTTTTGCCTTTTGAGTTTCCTCCTTTTCTACCAAAGGTTAGTTTGGCTTTGAATGCAAATTCAAAATTGCTAGAGGTAGGAGCATAGTTATCATAGTTATCCAACTCAAAAGTAGTTAATCTTCCCACAAGTGCATCTAAGGTTATATCATTTTTAGGGTTGCATCTCATCTCTTGAATTTTTGAAACTCTAAATGCATATAAGTAGGAAGAAGTATTCTTAGTACCTTACTTACTATAGTTTCATCATCAATTTTCTGTCTTGCACCTCTGATTGCACTCACACTTCTTTGATTCTTTTACTATATTGGACAATGGTCTCACCTTCTTTCATTTTCATTCGATCAAAATTACCTCTTAAACTTTATACCTTGGCTCTTTTCACTTTTTAATCACATCCATAAACTCTATACAACTTTTCCCACATATCAAGTGCAGTAGGACAATCTTTGACCTCATCGAATTAGAATAGTTTATAGAGGAACTTATAACAATCATCATTGTATTGTGATCCTTTGCCTCTTTCATTTGCTCTACAGTCATAGGTTTAGTGTGGCACATATCTATTTTCCAAGTATAATAGACTAATATCATTGATGCTTGATAGATTCAGCTTCATCAATTCTTGCCATGTTGAAAAATTGTCTATGTTAAGCTTAGGAATCTCCCTTCTGTAAGACATCTTGATCTTTAGCTTAGGTCCTTAAAACCTTTCTTGCAAGCACCAAATTCTCTGATACCAATTGTTGGAAGTTTAAGAGTGTAACTAAGAGGGGAGGGGTGAATTAGTTATGACATAAGTAATTCTTTGTCCCCAGATGTCAACTCAAACTTTCCATTGATCATACAATACTA
Organism: Cupressus sempervirens; assembly: GCA_028749045.1. Taxonomy (NCBI): domain Eukaryota; kingdom Viridiplantae; phylum Streptophyta; class Pinopsida; order Cupressales; family Cupressaceae; genus Cupressus; species Cupressus sempervirens. Next base: position 247,815,452 of record CM053783.1, read on the forward strand.
TCTAACTCAGTTAACACTAAAATAATATTGTCACTTGGTTAACAAAGGAATCTTATGATTATTAATTTGTTATAACCTTAGTAACTTAGTTGTGTAATACCCCAAAATTGGCACATTTCCATATTAACCAACTTTGATTTATTCAATTATTCCTAAGTCTTATTTTACTAGGCAATTCTAATTCTAATAATCGCTACTTGACCTAGGTGTCAATTGTAGAAAATCATAATTTGCATTAATCATATTATTTATTTAATTCCTAAATATCGACTCAAATTAGCTACTTAAACCTATTGATTTAATTTAATTTAATTATAAGTGTTCTACTTTAATTAAATTAAAATTACCTCTTTAGTTAATATACAAAGGAATTAAATATATTTAATTTAATAAGATATCTCCTCTTTTTAATTATTAAATTTAATTATTCATTTAGTTAAAGTTATCCATTTATGAGGTCATATTCTATTTTATTAAATTAAATATTCTCAAAAAGGTGATCAGTTAACTCCTTTTATCACTCGAAAAGGAATTAGTTAACTCCTTTTATCACTCAAAAAGGAATCAGTTAGATCTTTTTATCACTCAAAAAGGAATTATTTAACTCCTTTTATCACTCAAAAAGGAATCAATTAACTCCTTTTATCACTCAAAAAGGAACCAGTTAACTCCTTTTATCACTCAAAAAGGAACCAAGTAACTCCTTTTATCACTCAAAGGCAACCAGATAACTCCCTTTTCATGAGGAAGTTTCCTTTACGACTGGATCTCCTCTTCAATCTTGACTATCCATTCTAATTAATCTAGACTGTTGATCACCTCTTGGATTCTATAAAAGAAGCTCTCCATTCCTCATTACGGAGGATGAATCTTGGAATTTTCATCAAACTTATCCTAAAATTCTTACTCACTTTTCTCATATTTACACAACTTTATTTCTTTCATTGTAATATCATTTACATTTTAAATATGCATCCATTTAGCATACTATGCTTCTTCATTTCTTGGATTAACAATTTCATCTCTCATCTAGATTAATTGCACTTTCATTTAGCTGCATAAATCCTTCGTTCTAGAGGTCTAGTTGCCCATTTCTTGTTCTAAGAGCAAAGGCATAATCCTTCTAGTTAGAAAGCAATAGGTCATTCTGTTACACTTTTTGGATAAACAATATAATGTTTATTTCAAGATGATCTCGCAGGTAATGACCATGTTGAAAGTGTATGCGAGGATCAGAGGCCCCAAATTTCACATAAAAAAGTTGTATAAAATTGAAGCATAAAGAAAATAACATGAACACATATGACACCAAGATTTAATGTGGAAACCTAGTTTGGGAAAACCACCATGTAACTAGTTAGAATATTTTTTACTCTTATGAAGTGAGCCTTGTTAGGATCCAACCTGGCTAAAGATTATAATACACACTATGAAGTATGACCCTGTTAGAGGATTTGGATCACCCTATTAGGAGTGGCTTGGTTAGAGGTCTTCACACACCTCAATCTTGAAATGTCACCTTGTTAGAGGATTTACAATATGATTGTTAAGCCAACTCAGTTAAGAGATTTATTTACTGCTACAATGATTAGAGAGCAACAACAATTTTGACCTAATTAATGAAGCCACTATCTTTGCAGATTCAGATCTCATTTTTGGCTTGACTTTTGGATCCTTCCTAATCAGATTTTCTTTGCAACTTATCTTCCACACTTCCTCACTCTACTTTTTCCTTTGCTCACATATCCATTTTATTTCATATTCCACTTCTTACCTTCTATCCTCACAACTTGACCTATCTTATATATCATAAGATTTTACAAGTTGGCTTGAATAGCCTTCCAAATAATCAATAAACATATAAATAGTTAGCCTCAATCCATTAACTATTGAAAAATAAATTCTTCTATCACTTGTTAATACTAGGATTGATCTCTCGTTCAACACTGTGAGTCCTTTGATGCTCGACCACTCAGTCAATACTACAAGAAGGATTCCCTTCATTAGTCGGCTACTGGGTTAATACTAGAAAAGTCTTCTTTACCCAACTACTCAGTTAATGCTAAGATATACAAGGTTAATACTGCAAACTTTATATTGCTTGGTTAATATTGACATTTTGTGTAGTTTATCAATGAAAACATACAATTGAAGAATTATTCCCAATTACCCAATGGAAATAGTTGGCTGCTACAAGATGTTAAATATGTTCCCTAGCTTAAAAATAATTCTATTTCAGTTGGACAATTATTCTCTCAACTTTGTAATTTCAAGTTGGTATCCAATAAATGGGTGGTGAAAAAAGGGTCCTCATTAATTGCAAAAGTAAAATAGATACTTTGTATCTGGTAGAGACTCTCAATGAAGTGGGAGCTATTCACAAAAGTAGTGTAAAGTGGTGGCATGAGTTTCTTAGGCATCCACAAAAACAATATGTTAAAAAGGAACAACCAAAATATAAGGTGATAAAGTGGGAAGTAAACATCAATTTCAATTATGTACTTATACAAGAAACTAAAAGAAGACAATGTTTCATGATGAAAGATTTTTTGTTACTAGTAAACGTGAAATTACCCCCATGGAAATAGATGAAAAGATTATTAAACATTTTACCACTAAATTCGAAATAGATACAATTAATGATTTGGATCAAAATAACAATGTGGATTTTTGTTATATATCTTATGTCAAAAAAAGTAAACCTTTTGTAGAACATAACAAATGGACTAATTTAGTTGCAAAAGAGGTTGAGACAACTAGATAAAATCCAGCTTGGCCTTTTGAGCCTTTTCATATTTCTAATGATGTTTTTTATTATTTTGATGGGTAAGAGGCCAGGGTCAAGATTAAATATTATGATGTGTTGTAATTAATTATTATTATTTATTAAGCTGAGTAAATTTGAACTCAAGACCTCATAAATAAAAGGCTCACATCTTACCATTGTGTTGTAGACTCTTGCCTATGTTCCCAATGACATTAAGAATTTTTGGTATTGTCCTATTCATTGAGATGAATGTGGTTGAAGAAATAATGATTCCAACAAAAAGCTTTTATCCTTTTAAACACATTAGTAGGAAAGTCCATGTTAACAATTCATCAAAGGACTTTAGTACCAGCTAAAACTATAGCAAAAGTCTAGCAAAGAGTTGTCCATGCTAAAGAGGCTTCCCTAAGTTGTGGTAGTGTTTTCTCTCCTAAGTATGAGAATGGAGATGACTTTGATACGAAGACAAACATTGGAGGGGAAAACATCCTTGCAAAGGGAATGCATAAACAAGGTGTGAAGACATTGGTGATGAACGAGGATGCTCAACCATGGGAGCAACCCATCATCAAGTTCATAGACTTGAAGAATGCAAAATATTTTTTCTTGGAACAACAATCAAGAAACTTCATCCATACTTTTTGTCTATTATAAAAATATGAGATGCACAATGGCTAGGAAAGTATGTTGAAATAAAACACAAACCTGATTCATTGTAAGTTTAATTCAAGGGCTTTGTGAAAATGGCCAAGGCCTTTTTTTTGTGATCTTGTATCCCCTAACCCCTTTCTTTTTGGATTTGTAACAATTATATTAATTTATTAATAGAAAAGGACTATTCATCAAAATAAAATTCGCATTGCCAATAAAGAAGTCAAGCTGAGGGAACCAACATCTGCAAAATGACTAACTTTAAAAATTTTTGGATCTTGGAAAGAGTAGTGGGAGTGACAATGTTCCCGAGGAGTAGTGGGCTCTACAAGAATTTGGAACGCATTCTCATCTTAGTGGTGTAAACTACAATTCTTGGAGATATATAAAATGATTCCCTATGTTTGCAACAATGAAAACCATTTGAATTTTCAATATTTGGTTTTATTTTATATTTTTGCAATGATATAATTGTATAGTTAGATTTATTTTCCTTTTCTATTTGAAGGCCTGGATATTTGTATTGAAGCACCTTTTTTTGAAATTCAGAATATTGCATGTGTCTCTTTCAATGTTAGGATTAATATCAAAGATGCCAAATGCTTTGGTCTAAGGATTCTAGGATATATTTAAATGTATTTACTTCATCAATGTTTACTGCACCATACAATATGACACTATTTACAAAGTATTGGTGAGATGAAGGGTATAGATAAGATATAATTATAGTATGTTGGATTCTCAATTCTTCCCCTACTTTAGTGATAGTTGTTCCTATTGCCTTGGCCATTATAATAAAGAGGAAAGGGAAGAATAGGTCCCCTTGTTTAAGTCATTTTGACATACAAAATAATCCTTTAGGCATTCCATCCACTAGGACAAAGACCTTGGGAGTCAAGAAAAAAGTTTATTCATTATTTGAAAAACCCAAAAGATTTTAATACTTTACATAGAAAGTGCACTAGTCTACTTCGTCATAGGATTTGCTAATGTCAAGTTCAATCAACATACTTGTGTTTAATTTTTTTTGATGGATTGAAGCTTCTTGAGCTATAATTAATCCATCATACACATGGATCTCCCAAGGAAAAATCATGTTTATTCCTTAGAGATAATGTGAGCAAGATCTTTCTTAATTATATTGGCCATAGTCTTAGTTAATATTTTATTTATGGTGTTGCATTATGAGATTGGCCTTAGATCACAAAAACTTTTTGGACTTTCATTTTTTGCATAAGTGTAAGAAATGTGTTGTTCACTTCCTTTAGAAGAGTTCCTTGAGTTCATTATTCCATCTAATGTTTTTTCTACAACTTCATCTCCTATGAAATGCAAATAATTTTGGGAAAAAAGAATTGGAAAACCATAAGGCCCCATGGATGTATTAGGTTGCATTTGATGAATTTCCAACTCAATTTTAGATTTAGAATTTTGTCTAGCTTTGAGCATCTTATTATGATTATCTCATATTATGTTAGGTATATTTTGTAACATTTATTATTGGTGAGTAATATTTGACTATTTCAAGTTGTTCAAAATGTTTTCAAAGTGTTTCCCTAGATTTTTTATACCAAAATACTTTTTCTTTTGACTATAGGTCTACATAATCAATTTTTAGTTAAATATGATTCAACATCCATACCATTCCAATCACATTCTTATTCAAGTCTTCCAATTATTATTCAATTTTTAGTTTGGACTCAAATATGCTACCAAATAAAGTTTTATTTCATGCTAACAAGTTGCTTTAAATATATTTTTTACTTTTGTTATATAAGGAAAACATTGTTGGAAATCTAATTGAAAAGCTCATTGTTGTTGAAGATCAAAGAGGGAGATTGTTGTAAAATAATTTTTTCAATCATTATTTTTCCATTGATGTCAAAATTTCTATTTTTAGGGATGATATTTTCTTATAAGATCCAAGCACTATCACTTAGTTGATTGATGAAGAGGATTTGATCAACAAGATGTAACAAGAGCACCTAAAGGAAAGGTTGAGTTATGATATTGTAATGAAGTCCAAGGATTAGTTAAGACAATGGTTAAGTAATTTATTGATGACATACTCAAAGATACGAAGGTTGGTCACACTTAGATATATTGGAGGAAGAAGTTGTAACAAGGTTGACTGAATTTCAATGAAAATGATATTGTTAGATGACTACTCAAAGTCTAAATGTTAGTGAAACTTATCTCAAACACATTTTCTGAGTTAACTAAACAGGTTTGGTAAATATCAAGCCTAATCAGGTACCTGATACTAGATCAAGTACCCGAAAAGTGGCAACCAAAATTCTTTCAAACATTCATAGCCCAACCCAAATTTTGGAAATTTTAGAGGGAAACCACCCAAATTTTTGAGGGAAACCAAAATTTGGAAAGTGTGGGCAATATTATTATTAACTATTATTATTATATATGATTATTATTATTATATATATAGTAATATTATATTATTATTATTAAATATAATATTGTCATAAAATGCGCCAAAAGGGGTCATAGATTATCCTAGGACCCTTTTTGATGCATTCGAACAAACCAAATAGGTCCATAGGCATCCTAGGGCTGCTAGGGAGATATGTTGTAATAAAATGCATCAAAAGGGGTCATATTATAACCTATGACCCCTATTGATGCATTTGAACCAACCAAATAGGTACCTAGGGGTCCTAAGACCCATAGGGACATATGTTGTCATGAAATACATCAAAAGGGGTCATAGGTTATCCTATGACCCCTTTCAATTCATTCGATCCAACGAAATAGGTCCCTATGGTTCCTAGGACCTCTATGGAGATATGTTATGAAATATGTTGAAAGGGGTCATAAGTTATCCTATGATGCCTTTCAACACATTCAAACTAACCAAATAAGTCCCTAGGGGTCCTAGGGCCCCTAGGGACATATGTTGTCATGAAATGCATCAAAAGGGGTCATAGGATAACCTATGACCCCTTTCGACACATTCGAACCAACCAAATAGGTCCCTAGGACTCCTAAGACCCCTAGGGACATATGTTGTCATGAAATGTGTCGAAATGGATCATAAGATAACCCATGACCCCTTCTGATGCATTCAAACCAAACAAATAGGTCCCTAGGGGTCCTAGGGCCCCTAGGGACAAATGTTGTCATGAAATGCATCAAAAGGAGTCATAGGATAACCTATGACCCCTTTCAATGTATTCAAACCAACGAAATAGGTCCCTAGGGCTCCTAGGACCCTTAGGGACATACATTTTTATGAAATGTGTTGAAAGGGGTGATGGGTTATCCTACGATCCCTTTCAACACATTTGAACCAACCAAATAGGTCCTAAGGGGTCCTAGGACCCCTAGGGACATATGTTGTCATGAAATGTGTCAAAAGGGGTAAAAAAGGTCCCTAGGGGTCCTAGGGCCCCTAGGGACATATGTTACATTGAAATGCATCAAAAGGGGTCATAGGTTATCCTATGACCCCTTTCGACGCATTTGAACTAACTAAAAAGGTCCCAAGGGGTCGTATGGCCGCTAGAGACATATTGTTATGAAATGCATCAAAAGGGGTCATAGGTTATCATATGACCCCTTTAAATGCATTCAAACCAACCAAATAGGTTCCTAGAGTCCCTAGGGCTCTTAGGGACATATGTTGTCATGAAATGCTTCGAAAGGGGTCATAGGGTAACCTATTACATTTGGCCCCTAGGGACATAAGTTGTCATGAAATGTGTTAAAAGGGGTCATAAGTTATCCTATGATACTTTTTTGATAGATTTGAACCAATCAAATAGGTCCCTAGGGGTCCTAGGGCCCCTAGGGACATATCTTGTCATGAAATGTGTCAAAAGGGGTGATAGGATAGCCTATGATCTCTTTTAATGCATTTGAACCAACCAAATAGGTCCCTAGGGGTCCTAGGGCCCCTAGGGATATATTTTGTCATCAAATGCATTAGAAGGGGTCATAGGATAACCTATGATCCCTTTCAATGCATTCAAACCAACCTGATAGGTCCCTAAATATCCTAGGACCCCTAGGGACATATGTTGTTATGAAATGTGTCAAAAGGTGCATTCGAACCAACCAAATAGGTCCCTAGGGGTCCTAGGGCCCCTAGGGACATATGATGTCATGAAATGCATCAAAAGGGGTCATAGGATAACATATAACCCCTTTTGATGCATTCAAACCAACCAAATAGGTCCATAGGGACATATGATGTCATGGAATGCATCGAAATGGTCATAGGATAACCTATGACCCCTTTTGATGCATTCAAACCAACCAAATAGGTCCCTAAGGATCCTAGGAACCTTAGGGACATGTGTTGTCATGAAATGCGTTGAAAGGGGTCATAGGATAACCTATGATCCCTTTTGATCCATTCGAACCAACCAACACATGTTGTCATGCCTTTCGATGCATTTGAACCAACCAAATAGGTCCCTATAGGTACTAAGGCCCCTAAGGACATATGTCATCATGAAATACCAACCAAATAGGTCCCTAGGGCTCCTAGGACCCCTAGGGACATATGTTGTTATGAAATGCATCGAAAGGGTTTATAGGTCATCCTATGACCCATTCGACACATTCAAACCAACCAAATAGGTCCATAGGTGTCCTAGGACCTCTAGGGACATATTTTGTCATGAAATGTATTGAATGGAGTCATAAGATAACCTATGACCCCTTTCGACGCATTCGACCCAACCAAATAGGTCCCTAACCAACCAAATAGGTCCCTAGGGCTCCTAGGACCCCTAGGGACATATGTTGTTATGAAATGCATCGAAAGGGTTGATAGGTCATCCTATGACCCATTCGACACATTCAAACCAACCAAATAGGTCCATAGGTGTCCTAGGACCTCTAGGGACATATTTTGTCATGAAATGTATTGAATGGAGTCATAGGATAACCTATGACCCCTTTCGACGCATTCGACCCAACCAAATAGGTCCCTAACCAACCAAATAGGTCCCTAGGGGTCCTAGGGACCCTAGGGACATATGTTGTCATGAAATGCATCAAAAAGGGTCATAGGTTATCCTATGATCCCTTTTGACCCATTCAATCAAATCATATATAATATCTTATTGAATATAATAATATTATATATATATATATAATATATATATATATATATATATATAATATATATATATATATATATATATATAATATATATATATATATGTATGGGTCATAATAATAATACATTATACTGAATAATAGTAATAATAATAATCATATATATTACTATATTATATTTAATAATAATAATTATATATAAATATTATATTTAATAAAACACTAATATGTAATAATGTGCAAATTTGTTCACATTGCCCACACTTGCCAAATTTTGACTTCCCTCCAAAATTTGGGCATCCATTTCGGGTACCCGATATAATATCAGGTTGATTTGGAATTGGATACATGATATGGGATTGGGTACCCAAAATACCGTCATACATTTTCCAAAATATTCTCTATCATTGCAAACTCGACAATCACATTTTTTTGGGGTCATTTTCAGGGGTTTGGAAAAAAATGATTTCTTGGGGCCATACGATCGAAAAAGGTTCTATAATGTATGATTAGGTGTTTGATATTGTTTTCTGAATTGGGAGCAGTAGTCGTTGAAAGGCTAAATACAAAAGGAAGGTATCAAATGTAGACATTGCAACATATAGGAAAAGGGACAAGATAAATCACTGAAAGAAGAGACAAGTTATGTTAAATGTGAGTCAAGTTGACAATGTATTGATTGAAGGTGAAATCATATAGTCAAATATTGAATATGTACAGTTGGGGAATGAAAATGTACCAATTGATAATGATATGTTGGGATTGAAAATTTAGAGAATGAAATTTGGAAAATGAAATTTTACTAGTTCATAATGTAAATTGCATGATTGACCTTTTTACTAGTTCATAATGTAAATTTTACTAGTTCAAAAATGACAATACAGAGGAACATTAGATATCTCTTAATTATAATCAACATGAAGGTCCTAGAACACCAAAATGGATAATTGAAATTGATGAAACAATGATTACCAATTTGGAAGGGAAAAAATCACAAAGAACCATTTGGTTATAGGCTTCAAGACTATATAAGATATTTTTCGACAACAAGACAGTGGTGGAGTAATGTCAACTTTTTATGCACTTATTAAAGATGCAAAAGATGAGACCTATGCTTTCCAAATTGAAGATTCATGTCAATAAAAAATTAGAAAGAAATGTCATTATTGTGAAGAATCTTTTTAGTGCTTTCAATAGCATTGGGAAAAATAGTAGGGAGAAGGATAAGAGAGTTACGTGAAGGGTTATTACAATCTCTTCGGTAAGTCATCATTTGGGAAATGGTAGATATATGAGACAAACTTGTATTGACTTGAACCTAAATCATACTACTTTGAGAAGAGAACTTAGTAGGCGAGAGAGAATTGATGACCCTCTTCGAAATGAAACATGGGCTTTTGGTGGGAGACTTCCATGTTTTGATAAGAAGTTATCCGATGATGTGAAGGAAGAAATTACATAGTTTTGGCACTCTAGCTCAAGAGTACCACCCAATGCTAAAGACGTGTTAAAGTTGAGAATTGGCATCAGAGACCCCACACTACATCCTAAACAGTATTTGGAGGTAAGTCAAACTATTTTGTTTAAATAATTTAGAGAGTGTCATCCAAGATTGCATATATCACAAAGGGCTTTTGAATCTTTGAAGCCATTTTATTGTGTGCCACTTAAAATTTGAAATATATGTTGTTGCAAATATCATGTTAAGTTTTCTATGCACCATGAACTATTACGCTCCATTCGTTCTACTTTTCATAGTAAAGAAATGTTGGATAATTGTGGTGATATTGGGCTTCCAAAATCATCAAGAGAATTTCTAGATCAATTTTTATTTCATAGAGTTGATAGTTGCTTATTTTATAGAAATATGTGCTTAAATGAGAAGTGTTTAGAATGTGGTGGCTTATCCAAGTTTGACACATGTTTCCATGAGGGGTGTGAAAAAGATCTTGGGAAGAAAATAGTAAAAGAAATGGTATATAAAACGGTGAAATACACATTGAAGAGTGGGGGTGAGGGCTCTAGATGTGAATTGCTTGGATGAGAAATTAGTACAAGTAGTTTTATTTCAGATTTCAAGACAAATATTTTCTACAAGTATGCAAGACATACTCATAGGTCTCAGTGGTTGGATCAACAATTTAGAATGTGTAAGGAGACTTTTCCCATTGGCACTATTATACGAGTTGTTGAATTTTTTGAGAACTACACATTGCAGACTCAAAATGAGACACAATCTCAGTATTACAACTCCATTCATATTGCTATTTTTGTTCACATAACATATAGGCATGCCCCTGATAGTGTAGAAAATAATTGGAAGATTATTAGAGAGTACCATTTTTATATGAGTGATGATATGATGCAGGAGCATCTTGCATGGAAAAATTATTGGGGAAAAAAAAAATTTGAAAAAAAAAAATTGAAAAAAAAAAAAAAATTGGAGGAGAGAGAAAGTGACGAAAATTAGAGGAGAAATAATTAAAAATAGAAAATAGGAAAAAAGGGACAAGAGGAATTTCTATTTTCGAGGTGCATGGGTGGCATAAATAGGAAAATAGTTGTCATTCCATTAATCGAGGTGTAGGTGGAGATTCTAGAAGTTTTTGGATAAATCATGTATTTAGTATTTGTTGGGTGCTTAGTTGTATTTGGGTGGGAATTTAATATTTATTTAAAGGTAGTTGTATTTACCTTTTATCCCATATTGGTTGTGTTTGTAATGTCTTGAGTTAGAAGTGCCTATTTAGCAAGGCTTATTATCATTTGTAATCAAGTTCAAGAAATAGAAGCTCAAGGAGTAGCTTGAGAAGTAGAAGCTCGAGGAGTAGAAGCTTGAGAAGTAGAAGTTGTGGAAGGAGAAGCTCGAGGAGAAACTTGAGTAGTGGAAGCTGGAAGGTGTGAAGGCTTCAAGGTGTGAAAGCTTCAAGGTGTGATCTCTTCTTAGTAGAAGCTTGGAGAGAAGGAGGAAGCGAGGAGTGAGTTTTTTCGAGTTTGTGGACAGAGCACCGAACGTGAGATAGTTTATAGTAGGATTGTGATGGACTTGTGAGTGTGTAGACAGAGCATCGAATATGAGGCAGTTTACACTGGGATCTTGGATCTTGGATTAATTTTGTGAGAAGAGCTAGTGACTGCAGTTTAGAAACAAGGATGTTGCTTGGTGGCTTGCGAGCACAAGTTGAGAACTTAGAGGTTTCTACCAAAGTGTGGATCTGGACTAGCTTGGGTTTGGATTGGATCTTGAGAGATCTTGTAGAAATGTTATTGTAATTGCTAAGGATTTTAAAATTTAATAAAAATTCTTGGGAAGCATTTTATCTCGTTGTCTTCATATTGTTGCATTCTTCGCTATGATTTGGTAAGGGTGGTGTGGCCCTTCATCAGTGGTATCAGAGCATACCTTCATCATGATAGATCTCACTCTCACAAGTTTGTGCAACATTGTTTCAAGAATTATTTTGATTTCTTATAGGAGCTTGACATTGTTATGGATAGATATATCATTTCATTAGATAATTGCATAGGTCAATTCAAGAATGCTCGCATGTTTCATTGGTTGTGTAGGATGCATTAGAGAGGGGGATGCCTCATATTTAGAGTTTTTTTTGAGTTTGAACATGGGAAAGGGGAACATGATAGAGCAGGGACATGTTTGAAGAGAGCTCTAGTTAAGGAAAAATTGAAGATTTGAGGAGAAGAGCTTCTTGATGCTTGTAGCACTATTGATTGGTGTAGTTCAACATTATCATGGGGGGGTCTCTTGATTCAATAGTACACAAGTTATTTTGGTTGGTTGAGGAAGAGTCCATAGGTGATAGATTAGATTGTGCTAAATTAAGAGAATCATAAAAAATGCATTCATTTCAGAGCTCTGATTCTAGTACATTGACCATTTGGACATGACAACTAGCTTGCTTTTATCCTAGCTATTTTCGGTGTGATTGGGATCCCTGTGAGTTGTGTGAGTGGGTGGACACATTAAATCCACATTATCTTACTCCATTGTCTATCATACCCTCTATCAGAAATGATGGCATGGAAAGTTCACTTGAGCATAACTATCTATCAAATCTTCTTTAGCTAGGACATGTCCTTACATTGGTTGCACCAAAGGGAAATGATGAGAAATCAAATTATTGGTTAGCACATTGTGCAAGAGGTAAATAAAAGCTTGCACAACCAATCACAAATGATGATGGATTCACATATCCTAATGGTTTAGTTGTTGTTGTTGGAACATGGCTATGGACATAAATGCTTAGAAGGAATGGAATTCCTGCATACAAAGACCATCAGAAGCACAAAACAATTCTTAATATTTGCATCTTATTATAGAAAAAAATGTGAAGTTGTTGAAGGATCAAGGAAGACCAAAAGTAAAAGAACTTTTTACTGTTACTAATGTTGATCATGGAGCCCTATTGGAGACCCTAAAATAGAGAGAGGACCCTATAGGAACACTCGACTAGGTATATTTACTTCTTATGTTCTTTTGTTCATAATGATTTGGTGAACCAATGATTATCTTCTTTAATACAATAATTTACTAATATTTTTTATGATATTGGAATGTAGGTAAATCATGAAGAGTATCCATGCATGAAGATAAAAAACTAAATGAGTAGAATGAAGAAAAATCTATTCTTTTTTTGACACTATGATTTTTGACATTATTATTTTGACACTACTATTTTTTAAACTAAATTTTTTGATAGTTGTGTATTGATGTAATAATGATGAAACACTTAAGATATTGTAAATGTAAACTTGTTGATTTAATGTAAGAAACAAAGATGGTTTTACTTAATGCAATTAATGTAGAGGGACCTAAAAAATGATGATTTTAATACATACTAACACCAAACTTGCATTGTGCCCAATGCCAAAAACTTGAGAGAGGTAAAAAATAATGTTTTTACTTAATGCTAACCCTAGTGACACCCTTGTTCTAGCTGCGAAGAGTTTCCATTATTTGTGGCCACCCCATATCGAAGAGTCTCCAAGGTGCTCTAAGTGCGTTTCGAGGTTGATCTTTTGAGGGTTGTAACTTGGAGCTTGTGGGGGATATTAATCAAATTTTGAATGCTATAGGATGGTCATGTCGAGGCCTAAAATAAACTTTCTCATTTTTGAGAGATTGCATTCCATTTGGATTTGGCCCAACAATCTCGCTCGATGCCAAAACTTGCAGTGTGCCTTAGTTCATAGGTGTACCGCAACGTAACTTTGAAACCGCTAATCTTGGCATCAAATCATTAGTACCATTAGCCCCAAAGGGGCATTTGAACTGTAGTGACACCCTTTTTCTGGCTGCAAAGAGCCTCCATAATTTGCAACCACGTCATACTGAAAAGTCTCCAAGGTGCTCTAAGTGCATTTTGAGGTCGATCTTTCGAGGGTCATAACTCAGAGCTCATGGGGGCTAGTCATGAAACATCAAATGCTACAGGATGGTCATGTTGAGGCCTACAATCACCTATCTCATTTTCAAGAGATCATATTTTATTTGGATTTGGCACATCGATCTCACTCAATGCCAACACTCATAGTGTGCCTTAGTTCATAGGTGCATCATAGCATAACTTTGAAACTATTGATCTTGGCATCGAATTGTCAATTCCATTAGCTCTAGATGGGTGGGTGAACTCTAGTGACACCCTTTCTTAGGCCGTGGAGACTTTCCATCATTCACAGTCACCCCATACCAAAGAGTCTTCAAGGTACTTTAAGTACGTTTCAAGGTCAATCTTCTGAGGGTTGTAACTTGGAGCTTGTGGGGGCTATGAAATGTTGAATTCTACAGGATGGTCATGTCAAGGCCTACAATAACCTATCTCATTTTTGATAGATCACATTCCATTTGGATTCAGCACAATGATCTCGCTCAATCCAAAAACTTGCAGTGTGCCTCAGTTCATAGGTGCATCACAGTGTAACTTTGAAACCATAGATCTTGGCATCAAATTGTCAGTGCCATTAGCTTCAAATGGGAGGGTGAACCCTAGTGACACTCTTGTTTTGGCCACAGAGAGCCTCCATCATTCACAACCACCCTGTATTGAAGAGTCTCCAAGGTGCTCTAAGTGCATTTTGAGGTTAATCTTCCAAACGTCGTAACTCAGAGCTTGTGGGGACTAGTCATGAAATGTCAAATGCTATAGGATAGTCCTTTCAAGGCCTACAATAACCTATCTCATTTTCAAGAGATCATATTTTTTTTGGATTCGATACAACAATCTCACTCGATGCCAAAACCTATAGTGAGCCTCAGTTCATAGATGCATCACAATGTAACTTTGAAACCACTGATCTTGGCATCGAATCATCAACACCATTAGCTTTGGATGGGTGGGTGAACCCTAGTGACACCCTTGTTCAAGCCACAAAGAGCCTCCATCATTTGCAGCCACCCTTTATCAAAGAAGCTCCAAGGGGCTCTAAGTGTGTTTCGAGGTTGATCTTCTGAGGTTCATAACTTGGAGCTCATGGGGGCTATCGATGAAAATATGAATACTATAGGACAATCATGTTGGGGACTAAAATAACCTATCTCATTTTTGAGAGATCACATTCTATTTGGATTTGACCCTTTTTCTAGCCACAAAGATTTTATCATTCGTGGCCACCCCCTACTGAAGAGTCTCCAAGGTGCTCAAAGTACATTTTGAGGTCAATCTTTTGAGGATTGTAACTCGGAGCTCATGGGGGTTATCGATGAAATGTTGAATGATATAGGATGGTCATGTCAAGGCCTATAATAACCTATCTCATTTTTGAGAGATCACATTCCATTTGGATTTGGCACAACGATCTTGCTTGATGCCAAAACTCATAGTGTGCCTCAATTCATAGGTGTATCACAATGTAACTTTGAAATCGTTGATCTTGGAATCGAATCATCAACACCTTTAGCCCCATATGGGTAGGTGAACCCTATTGACACCCTTTTTTTAGTTGCAGAGAGCCTCCATTGTTCGCGTTCACCTCATACCAAAGAGTCTCCAAGGTGCTCTACGTGCATTTCAAGGTCAATCTTTCAAAGGTTGTAACTTAGAGATCATGGGGGATGGTCATGAAATGTTGAATGTTACAGGATGGTCATGTTGAGGCCTATAATAACCTATTTATTTTCAAGAGATCACATTCTGTTTGGATTCAACATAGTGATCTTGCTCGATGCCAAAACTCGTAGTGTGCCTCAGTTCATAGGTGCATCACAACGTAACTTTGAAACCACTGAGCTTAGTATCAAATCATCAATGCCATTATCTTTGAATGGGTGGGTGAACCTTAGTAACACCCTTTTTTTACTTGTGAAGAGTTTCCATCATTCACGGCCATCCTGTATCGAAGAGTCTTCAAGGTGCTCTAAGTGTGTTTCGAGGTCAATCTTCTGAGGGTCATAACTTGGAGCTCATTGGGGCTATGATGAAATTTCAAATGCTATATGATGTTCATGTCAAGACCTACAATAACCTATCTCAAATTAGATAGATCACATTCTATTTGGATTCGACACAATGATCTCGCTCGATGCCAAAACTCACAGTGTGCCTTAGTTCATAGGTGCATCACAGTGTAACTTTGAAACCGATGATCTTGGCATCGTATTGTTAGTGCCATTAGCCTCCATTGTTTGTGGCCACCCCATACAAAAGAGTCTCCAAGGTGCTCTAAGTGTGTTTTGATCTTCTGAGGGTCATAATTCAAAGCTTGTGGGAGCTATCGATGAAATGTCAAATTCTACAAGATGGTCATGCCAAGGCCTACAATAACCTATGTCATTTCCAAGGTGCTCTAAGTGTGTTTGGGTGAGTAACCCATAGTAACATCTTAAGGGATTCTAGAGATCATTTCAAATTAAACATATATGATAGCATTTCAAATTAAACATTGCATCAAAATTTGATAATAGAGGTTGTTAAAATGTTATTCACAAATTATTGCATTTGAATCGAATATAAAAAACATGATAAAAATGAATGATATTCCATAAACATGAAGAATACACATGATCCATGATAAATTGAACAATACTATACTAAATTAATATGTATGTCATTGTGCACATAAATGACAAAAATGTATATCAAAATGCATGTATCAATACACAAATTACACAAATATATATCAAAGTTCATGTATCCATAAACAAATCATGTAAATATATATCAAAATACATAGATCCAAATACAAAATGTGGTTGATCATGCCATCAGAATGTGTATAATATCAATGTTTTCATATGCCATCTCAAAATGTCTCATGACGCATCCTATGACAACTATACTATCCTATGTTGCTGTCGGATGATCAAAATGCAACCTCCCCATTGCACTAGGTGGATTAGATACCTCCTACATAAACAAAAAAGGAAAAACCCAAAGTTAGACTACTAAATTTATACGATTCTATGTATCTAACATTGAATTACTCAAATGCACAATGATCCTTTTTCAAGGAAGATTTATAGTATTAAAATTTCATCATAAATACCTCTCTTTTCAACCCCTTATGCCAGCTAGGAGTCCTCTCATATGTCCTCAAAAATTCTTGAACCTCGTTGATTGTGGCTTGTGTATGTTCAAGTATGTTTGTCAGATGAATCTACAACTTAAACTATAACATTATAATTCATAGCATACTAAATTTATAACATATAATAAAGAATTCAAACTACAACTTACCTCTGTCGACTCCTCCTTTAGATATAATGGCTATGTCAGCAAAGATACAAAACTATGGCATCCAAACTCCTATGCAATAGGTGTTTCCTATGAGATACAAAATAATTTTGTTAATATCATGGAAATTAGTTTTGAATTTATTTATGAAAATAAGGAAATAAAAAATAAATGATACTTATACATACGATGGGGCTCTCATTACGAATGGAAATGCTAGAGGGTCTATAATGTGGAATCATCCTAGACTCATCACCAGTAGCCACATCTTGTACCATAAAGAATGTAATTAAATTTTATTACCAGAAATATTTTACAAGAATGCATCGATATATAATCACTTTAAAAGGACCTAATTAACTTTCCCTTGTCAATGGGTTGTGCCTCATCCCCCGCACTCTACCCCCCACTAACAGGTGATACCTGCAAAAGAAAAGAAAGATTATAAACCATATATGCTCCAATATCAAAAAGAAAAATTAACGAGAATACAAAATAATGTACCTTAGATGTCCCAAGGCCAAATGGAATAGCTGAGAGTGTGACAATATCAACCTGTTTGAGCTCCTTCTCAATCATCAACTAAACATGAATGAAGATCAAATTAAAATTACTTTATTATAAAGATTAAATTTAAATCACATATGTCATAACAAAAAAATGTATACACGTATTGACACAGAAGGATTCCATGCCTCTGCATGTCCCTCCTCTCCCAAATCAGGGTGTGTAGCTTTTATATGCACATCTAGTATATCCTCCTCAAATACAAACTGATACTTAGAAAGATCACATATGGGACCAGAAAAATATTCTTGCACGTTATGCAAGTATGGGGCACACAAACATGTGATGAGCTTGCCGATGATGAACTCACATAAGCATCATCAATATGGGGAGGCAACAGTGACCTAGCTTGGGATATCAATAGGCTAATCAGTCTATGGATGGCTCTAGTAGTCTGAGAGCTAGCTTTTGTAATGATATTAGGATGTTGCACTAGAGGAGGGGGGGAGACATCAGTAGGGGGCACAAAAGTGTCAGCTTTCTTCTACTAGGCAAAGGGTCTATTCTGAGGAGACACCCATGTTGGGCCTCATACTCCAATAGTTCACCTTGAGATGCAACACAAATTTGACATACAATTTTTTAATGTAATAGAATGACACCTCTAAATTGTTGTGTGGAGGGATGTCAAGAACCATCCACCAATAATCCCAAAAGTTTGCATGCACAACCTCATTTGTGCACCATTTAATTGATAGTTTGGGCTTTGTGTGTTCTACTTGTTTACTAGTTTTTGGGTCTACAAAAAGGCTAAATATATCATCTTTTGTTATATTAGGGCTGCAACCTCATCATAGTCTAACCCATCATCAAAAATGGCATGTATTTTCTCACACTAGTGAAGAGTAGCATTTTGTTCATTGGTAACTATTTCAATATTATCCACTATGGTGTTTAATGTGGATAACATGGGAGCCAATGTGGGTATAGTGTTATATGTTGTTCGCAAAACGCTCAATTTGACAAGATTTTCAAATATCAAATCTTCAGTTCGAGGAGGGTTATGAGGGGGTAGGGGATCATTTGGTGGATGGTTTTGAGGGAATACTGGATCGTTTGGTGGAGGGTTACAAGGAACATTGTTTCCTGCCTCAATATCATCATTTGGGTCAGCCATACCTATTAATTTGCAAAACATAATTTCTATTAAAAACAAGCTAAATTTCAACAATTTATATTAAAAAAACCTAATTTTTAACAAATTCAATTTGAAATAATTGATTTATAATAATATTCATTCAAAACATTAGAAAAACTTTTTAAAAACTTACCTTTATCTGATACCCATTCAGAAATTTGATACCCGAATGGAGGTCAACAATGAAACAAAAAATGCAATGTAAAAAGAGCTCTCAATTTTTTTAAGAATCTATCATAGGTTTCGGGTATCCGATATGAAATTGGATACCCGATTATCGATTGGATACCTAAAAAGGCTTGGTCTTGGTATCAGGATGGATTGAATATAGTTAGAGCGGATTTTGAAAAGCTTTTAGATGTTTTCAAACTCCACTTTTTTCACATTGCCACTTTTTGGCACACCATGATCCTGCACATACCCTGCATATAAATAATATTTTAACAAAGCCCATAAAAGTACTTTTCTATTCCATATCAATTCAATATGAGTTATACTACCATTATTCTATCTAATAAGCACCTATGTTCTTCATTTTGAAGATAATGTATGATGGTAAATGATCAAGACAAAATGCCCCATGTGTATATTATATAAGTGCCTTATTCATTTTTATTTAATTCTTTGAAATAATTTTTTATAAGCCCAAAGACAAGTTTCTTAGTCCCTTTTCTCTGATTCATAACACGCTTTGGAATCCCACCACTCTTCTTCATCATTAATTTAGCCTAAGTTAAACTATACTTGTTTGTATGGATAATTCTCAACATCGTCTTTGATTTATTCAATGAGATCTTATTTTCACTTATAAGGTGTAAAGAATGTAGTTAGAATTTAGCGAGTGTTACACCACACTATTTGTTATTGAAATGAATATATATTAGATGTATTTAATGTTCTAACATAAACCATAATAGTAATTTTCACATAATAATATCAATTTTAGTACTTGAATTACACCACTTATTCTAACCAACAAACATATATTTTCTTCATTTTAAAGATGTTTTAGAATTCATATTCACCACCAAGAAATAGATCATAGGAATATTCTATAGAATCATTAGAAAGAAACATCCATTCATTTATTATTGATATTAATAAATATCTCTCAATCAAGTGAAGAGAGACCTATCTAATCGTAGACATTGTTTCACTATGTTGAGAATTTACATATATACAGGTTCAATTAGGATTTAATTTACATGATCTCGTATATCTTGATAGGAAAAACTAAACCCATCTCTCTCATTATAGAAGTGTAGGTAACCCCTTGCAACACCATAAGAATAATCCTTGCCAGAAGTTGGAATGCCATCATTTTTTAGAAAATCCCAATTCAATTCTTTGTGTCTTTCATCCAATAAGTTCTCAAGATAATTTAAGGCATCTTCTTCAGTGGATCCTAGATTATCTTTCATGTAGCTCACTATGGATGAATTTGTTTCTCCTCGATCCACCTCACCCTTCAAAACCAATGATTGAAATTGATAAAAAAAAATTGAATAACTAATGCTTACATGTAACTCATGTTTTCATTTTATATGCATATAAATAGAATATAAAATATAATATGAATACACACCTTAAAGGATTTGATGTCTCCTCTTACACGAAGGCTGAACCCTCCAAGATTATCAAACCTTGATGGATAATCAATTTTATGAAATATATCTTCTTGAACAATACCATATATGGTTAACATAGCTTGTAATGTGGTAGGGCATTTTCTTGAACTAATTGTTCCATTCTCTATGTGTTCAGCCAAAGTTGGTATGTGTTTTGTAGCATTCCACTTAGCTTCTTGCAACATAGAATCTATATAAGTTTCCCACTATGTAAACACACAATAAATTTGAGTAAGATAAAAGAGTTTATTGATTCATTAGAAAACAAAAATAAAATGTCTAGGCTCCTTTTGACTACCAAAACATAAGAAAATGAGATGCAATAAATTTGGTGATGCATTACATTTACCTTTGAGATTATGAGAGTAAATGAGCTAGCTATTTTATGAATTCTACCATTTTATATGAAAAAATTAACAAAACTATATAGTCATCCCGCATCTTTAGCAAGGGAAAGAGTCTCTTGGCCTTGAAAATTTTGAGCTTCTTGATCCATTTCATTGATTCCATTATACAAAACCATGTATATAATTTTCATGTATTAGGGGAGTTGGTCTATAGCTATTGGATCCCACCCAAAAAATGCAATAGCTTTTTGTTACAGTCTAACTCACATTTATTGTTAGTTACTACAACATAAGTATTGATTTATCACTTACTTCTTAATTGTTTGTGCACGAGGAGTTCTAGTTCATCAGCTGTTCCATGATAAATGTTTAATTGTTATTCTACTTAGTGATGAGCATATGAAATTATATATGTATGGTTATTTTGCACCCACAATAAAAGAGCTCATAGTTGACAACAAATAATTTCAAATATTGGAGGTTGCATGAAAGGATAGAGATATTTTTGTTAGGTTATGAAGTTAATTCTCACCTTGAGATGGCTATTCACATGAGAAGCATTTTTATTCTTTTTTTTTTTTACTAATTGATTTTAAGTAGGGATATAAATATAATTTTAACAAAGCCCATAAAAGTACTTTTCTATTTCATATCAATGCAATAAGAATTATTACCATTATTCTATCAAATAAGCACCAATGTTCTTCATTTTAAAGATAATGTATGATGGCCATGTATCATGACAAAATGCAACATAGGTATATTATATGAGTTCCTTTATTCATTTTTATTCAACTATTTAAAATGACATTTTATTTAAGCCCATAGATAAGTTCCTTAGCCCTTTTCATTTGAATAAGTAAACCTTTTAAAATCCCACTGTAGTTTTTCATGATTAATTTGATCTAAGTCAAGTTATACTTGTTTGTATGGATGATTCTCGACATCATCTTTGCTTTATGAAAAGATCTTATATTCTTACCAATAAGATGTAGATAATGTAGTTAGAACTTATTGAATGTTACACCAGACAATTTCTTATTGAAACAAACATATTAGATGTTTTTAATATTTTGACATAAACCATAAAAGTGATTCTTACAAAATATCAATTTTCGTAAGAATTATAACTTTTATTCTAAGAAACAATCATATATTCTCTTCATTTTAAAATCATATTAAAATGCCTATCCACCACAAAAAAAAATAGAAAACAATAGAAAACAAAACCATGCAAATATTATGTAAGAATCACTGGAAAAAATACCAATTCATTTATTATTGATAATAATAAATATCTCTCGATCAATTCAAGAGAGACTTATGCGATTGTAGGCATTGGTTTACCACATTCAAAATTTACATAGATACTAGTTCAATTAGGATTTGATTTACATGATCTCTTATATCTTGATAGGCAAAACTAAAGCCATCTCTCTCATTGTAGAAATGTAGGTAACCCCTTGCAACATCATAAGAATAATCCTTGCTACAACTTGGAACACCATCATTTTTCAGAAACTCCCAATTCAATTCTTTGTGTCTTTCATCCAATAAGCTCTCAAGATAATTTAAGGCATCTTCTTCAGTGGATCCTGGATTATCTTTCATGTAGCTCACTATGGATGAATTTGTTTCTCCTCGAGCCACCTCACCCTTCAAAACCAATGATTGAAATTCTTAAAAAAATTGAATAGCCTATAACTCAATTTTCATTTTATATTCATGTAAATAGAATATCAAATATAATATGAATACACACCTTAAAGGATTTGATGTCACCTCTTACTCGAAGGCTAAAACCTCCAAGACTATCAAACCTCGACGGATAATCAATTTTATGAAATATATCTTCTGGAACAATCCCATCCACTGTTAATATAGCTTGCAATGTGGTTGGGCGTTTTCCTGAACTAATTGTTCCATTCTCTATGTGTTCTGCCAAAGTTGGTACGTGTTTTGTAGCATTCCACTTAGCTTCTTGCAACATAGCATCTATATAAGTTTCCCACTATATAAACACACAATAAATTTGAGTAAGATAAAAGAGTTTATTGATTCATTAGAAAACAAAAATAAAATGTCTAGGCTCCTTTTGACTACCAAAACATAAGAAAATGAGATGAAATAAATTTGGTTATGCATTACATTTACCTTTGAGATTGTGAAAGTAAATGAGCCAGCTATTTTATGAATTCTACCCTTTTTAATGAAAAAATTAACAAAAATATATAATCATACCGCATCTTTAGCATGGGAGAGAGTCTCTCGGCCTTGAAACTTTTGAGCTTCTTGATCCATTTCATTGATTCCATTATACAAAACCATGTATATAATTTTCATGTATTCGGGGAGCTGGTCTATAGATGTTGGATCCCACCTAAAAAATGCAATAGCTTTTTGTTACAATCTAACTCACATTTATTGTTAGTTACTGCAACATAAGTATTGATTTATCACTTACTTCTTAATTGCTTGTGTGAGGAGTTCTAGTTCATCAACTGTTCCATATGTGTCATATGTATCATCCAAATATGTTGCAAGTACGCAAGACTTGGCAAGACTCGATCTAAATGCAGAGTACTTTTCATCTTCACAAATTGCACATGCCATAAAGAAAAATTCTACATGTCGATGGCGAGCAAAATTTACATTAGGCAAACCAGATTCCCTCCACCATCTGAAACGACACAGCCAATTGAAAAGGAAAATGTTAATTAAAACCTCAATAACCCAAATGTAATAAAAAAATGTTTTTCTTTGAAAACAAAAAAATATAAAGTTGCATACGTAATAAAATCTATTATCCATCTCACATAGCATTTAAAATATAACTGACCTCGAGAAAGCTTTAAGCTCTTGCTGATGCAATGACTGAATCATATTGTAGTCCATTTTTGCTAGAGATAAAAGCTTGTCATTATCCTCCACCCTGAAAGCAAATATACATTAAAATTAAAATTTGAGTAGCATATGTTCTAGAAGTAAAAGTGAAATAGAATTGCAAACCTATTGAATTGTTTTGCAGCCTTTGGCTGTTATCGTTTAAACCTGTAAGGAGATGAAAATAAGGGAGCAGAGCAAATGAGTACCTGGCCCATTCATTGTTTTCCCTGTAGATTTCAATGTATTTCCTCGCTTCCAATCTGGGCAGAAGTGTATACCATGCATACCTCAGATTCACTGATACCTGCACACATATATAGGATGATCTCATTAGAGTCAGTAGATTATAAGTTTAATTGTATAAACATTTGCCTTTGTCTGAACTTGTGAATAATACCTCATGTAAAAGGCTGGAGTTTATCCCTTTCATCTGCAGAGCTTCATTTAAATATGAAGTAGAGAATTGCTTGGCCTCATCCAAAATTTTCTCCCCTGGAAAAGCAATATATGAAGCTCTGTACAAATTCAGAATACTCTTGATTTTCTCCTCCTCCGACTCAGCGGTAGGGCAGAAGAAGTCCCCATTTTCTGTTCTAAACGCCCCCAACACTCCTGTCAAATTATATCAAGTGAACGATAAGATCAGATCAAATATAAGTACACATTTTAGAACATTTGATATTTGTTTGGATCAAACATAAACCTAAACAGAGATATCTTATTTTAATAATAAGAAATACCTGGAGAAACGGAGTATCTATGGAGCCTCAGAATCCGAAAGCCCAAGGCCGTGGCGTTGAGATCTTTTTCGCATTCACCCCAATTCCTGCATTGCATTGAATTGCATTATAGAACGTTATGTACTTGTAATAATAATAATCTTATTAATGGGCTTGCTATAATAAGGGGAATTAGAAACAAACCTGTAAACCAAATCAAGGGCTTGTTTTATTTCCTCTTGAAAATGCCGATCTATTCCAAGGCGCTCAATACTATCAATCAAGAAAAGAAGTTGGGAAACATCTTTTTCATGGTTGAACCTGTCTTTTACCTCGCCAATAAGTTTCCCACAATGCTCAGCATAGTGGGTGCCCTGTTTTCAACATCAGAACAAAACTGTTACTAAAACAGAGTCAGAGAGCAAAGAAACAAGAGAAGAAAGAAGAAGAAGAGTGTGATCTTACCTGGTAAGGATGGTTTGGGAGGGACTGAATGAAATCATCTCCCCACAAATTGGGATGATGGTTTCCTATGCGCCTATTTGAGACTTCATCAGCTTGGGTCTGGTTAGCTATTAACGGGTTTGACATGAAAACCTTCGTTCTCATGCGCTTTAATGGCAGCCCTGCTTTGCCATTCACACCAACACTGGCATTGTTGGATTGAGATTGGGAAGGCTTTGATTTGAGGCAGAAATTGGATGAAAAAGTAGAGGAAAGAGCCATTGCAAAAAAACACTTGTTTGTTTGATTTGAGGCACAGAGAGACAATGGCTTCTAAGTTTGTAGAAATGGCAGGATGCAAGGAATGCTTGTTTGCTGCGCTTTTTATAGGCATAACTGTCAAGTTGTCCAAAATGAGGAATCTCACCTTTCGCCATGACTTGTAACAGTCCTTTTTGTTCTGCGCAGGCTATCTTGAACGAGAGTTTCAAGACTTCATTGGGAAACTTCGTATATAATTTTTTAATATTTTCCGTGCTCATCGAACTGTCTTTCTTCTACATTCATTGCACATTGCACATGCACAAAATGGGCAAGGCAAATAAAGGATCAATTTTCTTCATCAAAAGAAATGCATGTATAACATTGGAAAGCAGTTTCAAAATGAGTAGACTTCATCTATTCTTTATGGCATTTTCTTGGCTGATTGACTTCATAACTTTGAATTTTTATGATCATATTTTTTAACGTTACGATGAGCAAATCACTTTCAAACATTGTTCTGAGGTCCCATATGGCTTCATACAGCACATATATATTCAAAAGGAACGAGCACGTTTATATGGTCTATTTCATTCATTTATTTGATTTGCATGATGATGTCACCCATGACACGTCATACGAAAACGTTCTCTGCAGTCATAAAAGGAGGAATACGAGCTCACGGCTTTCAAAGATGATGTGTAGCTGCGTTTTTTAATTTATTAGTTAACAGTTTGATTCTCCAAAGAATCATTTATTTCATTTAGAATATTTTGATTCTACATATAGAACTAATGTTTTCACCAGACTTTAGTTATTAATCTTGACCCAAAAAAATGTCTAACATTCTAAAATTTGAGATGATTTATTTTCAAAATACATTTGTAAGCACTAATTTCTAATTTCATATAGGTTACTATCTAAGGTTAAAATTATTTTTTGAATTCACAAAATAACAAAAATAAATCTTAGCTTCATTCTCGAAGCTTCTTTGAGAATTCTAGTATCGTCAACGGTTGCCTTTGCTCCATTGATTCTTCAAGAGCCCAAAGTGAAACTTTTAAGGATCCATGGCTTGCGAATCCTATCGATTTTAGTCGGTGTTTCTTGTCGGGGAGAACGTCAGGCACACGTTTTGAATCATGGTTGACTTGAAGACATGGGGATTGATTGTTCTATAGATTCTTCATGTTGGTGGGTGTTTTACGGTAGAATTCCTATGATTTGAACTAATTTGATTTTTGATTACTAATAGTTGGTTATCAAACTAGATATAAGGAAAAAATTCCTGATGCAAATTCCATTGTGTGACTTCGTAAACTTGAATCTATTAACAAAAATCTACCACTATCTTTTTGGAGAGGCACTTGAAGTTTAGCGGGGTTTTTTTTTTGCCATGTCCTAGGAAAGATTTGAGTTAGAAACATTTTATATGTAAGTGGAAATAAGATCAACATTGAGTTTCATACTAAAAAATCAATACAAATGGACGTGAAACTAGAATTTTAGGGATCTAGTTCAAGGCTCTAATTAAATTCTTAAGTGTGGGAAGAGGTGCCATAGGATTTAACATTGAATCTACTCACACATCTACCCCTGCAAAGCCTTGTTCATTTTCATAATGTTTAAAAGATATGGAACGACCTACTTTCTAGCTCTTACTTTATGAGCTAGTGGAATGATGCATGCTGGCATCAACCAGGTGTACTTATGTGCACACCCAAACCAGAAATCCCTCGTCTAATGTATTCCTTTGCCACCAATATTTATATCCTCGCCCAATGCATGCAGATATGTGAAGCCCAACTATCACTTGACTAATCACCTTCTAGACTCTTCACTTGATTGTAGAATAACAATTGCATAAATAGATGTGTACATGCTATGGATAGGTGTATTGGTTAAAGGTTAATATGAGATTTCCCTGCTTCAAGACTAGATGTAGGAAAGTTTTGTCGAACCAAGTTAAATTGTGTTTTATGTATTTTGTCCCCATTTTGTATCCTTGTCTTAGATACTTTTATTTGTTTTATCTTTTTGATTAAAACTTACAATTGGTATTAGAGCTTGCAGGTTGAAACCAAGGAGAAGATATGGAATATAGCAAGGCTCTTACTTTGACTTCAATAAAAGTTGTAAAAAATGATTGGGTACTTGACACAGGGACATCATTTCATACTATTCTACATAGGAAGTTTTTCAAAACCTTTCGAAGCATCAATTCTGGTACATAAGGTATTTCTTGTTGATGATAAATTTCTAAATATCATTGTAAAAGGAAACATTTGTCTATAATAAAATTAGCCAATGGAAATAGATCGCTGCTATAGGATGCTAAATTGTTGGAAATGTAAGAGTGTAACTAAGAGTTGAGGGGTGAATTAGTTACCAAAAAAAAATTCTCAATCCCTAAATGTCAATTCAAACTTTCCACCAATCATGCAATACTATCCGACTCGATTAACACTAAAATATTACTGTCACTCGATTAGTAAAGCAATTTTATGATTATTAATCTATTATAACCTTTAGTAACTTAGTGGCAGAAACATAAAGCATAAAGAAAATAACATGAGCACAAATTACACCAAGATTTAACGTGGAAACCTAATTTAGGAAAACCACCATGCAACTAGTTACAATGTTTTTCACTCTTTTGAAGTGAGCCCTATTAGGAGCCAACCCTGTTAAAGGTTACAAAGCATATTGTTAATTATGACCCTATTAGAGGATTTAGATCACCCTATTAGGAGTGGCCTGGTTAGAGGTCTTTAAACACTTCAATCTTGGAATGTCACCTTGTTAGAGGATTTACAATATGACTATTAAGTCAACTCTATTAAGAGATTTCTTTACTGATACAATGGTTAGAAAGAAACATCAATTTTGACCTGATTAATGAAGCAACTATCTTTGTAGATTCAGATCTTAGTTTTGGCTTAACTTCTGGATCCTTCCTGAAGTATGGCCAAGCATGGTTGTTTTCGTCTCCTCGTTGCTGAAGCAAAAAGATAAATGGCCCCACCATAAAGAAAAGAGGCCTTTGCGAGAGATTAATGTTAAAAGATCTATAGCAAGCAAAACTTTGAAATAAAATTTTTTTTTAAGTACTATTTTCTTGGGTACAATGACTGACAGTGACTATTGTCAGCTAGCCACCACCAATAGCCACTGCCCACATATTGAGCTATTTTCAATTTTTACTTGACTTTGATTATTTACACAATGCATGTTGTCATTGATTACTTCTCCATCATTAAATGAAACATTAAATTTGGAGTGCAACCTAACATAGCTATTAAATGTAATTATTGTTGTTGTTTATATTTTTCTAATTTTATGAACTAGAAAAATAAGAATAAATCCCAGTAAAATTGTGAAGGGCCAAAAAGAAAGAAAGAATAAATCAATATGAATTAATTTAAAAATAAATCCTTGTCAAATCTTGGGGACTAATAAAATCGAACATATCTAATCTAGTACTTCTACTTGTGCGGCTAAAAAACAAAGACTTATCAATGGCAGACAATCCCTTGCAATGTGTAGAGTGTTTTTGCGATTTAACAAGATAATTATTACTGGAAGCATGCATGGCAACGACTACCCAGCTAGGTATTTCGACATGCAGTACCTTCCCCTTATGATGTCGTGCCCAGGTCAAATCATACTCCATTGTTTTGCATGTAGAGTAATTTAAATATATAGAGTGGCTGTGGAAAAGGAAAGTTTGGCGTATTTGTGCGTTATAACTTTTTTGTTTTTTAAATATCTATGTGACATTAGTTCTTAGTTTAAATTAACATTAAAATCAATATTGATATATGTTTGATTATTATATAGTTTTAAAATAAAATTATTCTTATTATTTTAATCTTGAAATTATTATATTTAAGTGTTTGAAAGATTATATGGAATGAATGCATACTCGATTGAAAAATTTTTAATCTTGAAATTATTATATTTAAGTGTTTGAAAGATTATTTGAAATGAATGTATATATTAGATTAAAAAAGTAGTTGTATAGTGAAATATAAAAGTTTAGATAAAACATTAGGAATATATAATTCATAAAAGAATTCATACTTTTTAAAATATAACTATTTTTTAATTACATAATGATTATTTAAAAAAATTAAATTACATTTTTAACTTTATCAAAAAATAATTTTAAATCTAGATTCTTGAGTTTTAATTTAATACGTTTTTAAAAAAAATAACAAATATATTTAATGTTCATATTTTTAAATTAGATTTTATAATTGAAGAGGAACCAAATGATCATATGAATTTCATTTTAATCCTAAATTTTAGGATGAACTAATATAAATTATCTTAGATTTTACTTTTATACAGTCTAGGTAGATTTTGAGAGGAACAAATGTATTTTTATCTTATTTTTATTTTGTATTTTACAAAATATTTGTGTTCATTTTACATTAGGTTTACACTATATTTTATTCTAAACATGATATTAATTTCTATATTGAATTTTATTTAGGATGAACAAACACACTTGTAATCATATTTTTAAGTGTATTTTTCTTAGGTAAATTTTATGTGATGTATTTTTATATTAGATTTTATTCTAAATATATTAAGAGTAAGTTTTTGGAGGAAGAATGAATGTATGATCATATGGTTACATTGCATTTAATATAGTATAGGTAAGTTTGAGGAAGAACAAACATATTTTAGGTCATATTCTACATTGGATTTATTCTAAACACATCTTACCTAAAATTTAAGAGGAACAAAGATATGTATGATCATATTTTATTTTAAATTAAAATTTAATCTAAACATGTTTTAGATAAATTCTAGGTGAAATCAAGACATTTATGATCATATTTTTACATTAAATTTTATTCTATACACATTTTATAGATAAATTTTAGAAGAATCAACACATTTATGATCATATTTTTACATTAGAACCAATAGAGTTCTCATCATATTTTTACATTGAATATAAGAATTATTCTTTGAATAAATTCAAATCTATGTTTGACATACAATCACATTTATGAAAGTACTATTTTTAATCATTTTTTATATCTTACTAATTTAATAATATTAGATATTTGAATAATAATAAAATAATATTTTAAATATAATAATTAAAAAATCATTTTAAAATTCAACAATCAATAGTTAATAAAAATATATGAAATACATTATTAGAACATAATAGAATAAGAAAATAATATTAAAGATATTTTTATAAAAGATTTATCACAATTATTAGATAAATTAAATAAATTAGATTAGATAAATTAAAGACTAATTGTGATAAATTAAAGACTAATATGTATTTCTAATCTACAAAAACTCCACAAATGAAATTAAACACTAATTTTAATAAAGTTAAAAATGTAATGTAATTTTTTTTAATAAACATTATGTAATTAAAAAATAGATATATCTTAAAAAGTATGAATTCTTTTATGAATTATATATTCCTAATGTTTTATCTAAATTTGTATATTTCACTACACAACTACTTTTTTAATCTAGAATACATTCATTTCAAATAATCTTTCAAACACTTAAATATAATAATTTCAAGATTAAAATAATAAGAATAATTTTATTTTAAAACTATTTAATGATCAAACATATATCAATACTAATTTTAATGTTAATTTAAACTATGAACTAATGTCACATAGATATTAAAAAAACAAAAGAGTTATAACGCACAAATAAGCCGAACTTTCCTTTTCCACAGTTGCTATATATTTATTACTTTGCATGCGAAACAATTGAGTATGATTTGACCTGGGCACAACATCATAAGGGGAAGGTACCACGATTTTCATGGTATGGTAGGGGTGGCATGGCATCTAGCCATGTCGAAATACTTGGCTGGGTAGCCATTGCCTTGGGTAGGTACCTGACAGCAATTATTCCAAAACAAAACAATATTGCTCAGTAGACATGACAAATACATGTATAGATGCTCCATAGACACAATTACCCTTTCAGTTCCTCTGCTACTCGAAAGTTATAAACTGATTAACAATGGCATCCAGGAAAATCTTAATGATGGCTCAAACAAAATGAACGAGCTTCAACAGATCAAAAAAATTTAAAATGTGTGTGATATGACATCCCATCTACAAAAAGTGAACGAATCTTAAGGCAAATTGTTCGATGGTAGGTATGCACCGACCTTATAGCTCACACCCCTACCTAATCTACTATTTCTCCTCCCCCGCCCCAAGCTTTTTTTGTACCTCCACTTATCATCATCAATCGTGGAAATATTACCATTTGTTTTTTATATGTTAGAATAAAATAGATGTCTTTTTACATGTTTAAAATAAAATAAGATACCTTTTTTATGGTGATAAAGAAGAAGATTTAGTAGTTGAGCCTTCTAATTTCAGAAAATATAAAAAATGAATTCTCATTTTTAGGATTGTATAACAAGTTTTTTACTATCAATATCTTAGATTATAGATCATGGTCTATCATCAAATGCAAGAGAACTTAGAAATATGATTTAGAATGCCAGAGCACGAAGAAGCATGATCACATTAATGGTAAAAAGATGGTAAAAGTAAGAATCCATTGTCATGGAATGCAGAAATCTCATATCACTTAGCAGAAAAAATATCTGATATAAAACATGAAAGGGAGAATTATTTAAAAAACACAAATTTCCAACTAACAAAATATTGATAATATTTTAATTGAATGATAATTTTATTCCAACCAACAAAATATTGATAATATTTTAATTGAATGATAATTTTATTATTATTTTATTTTATTTAATAAATATTTCTTCTTCTTTTTTCTATTCTTTTATGTTTTCTCTTTTCCTTTTTCTTGGTTGGGGGAAGCCTATAATTTCTTCATTTTTAGTTTCTTGGAAGACCAATCAAAAGGTATAATCTAAATATTGAAGATAAAAAATAAATCATATAAATTATTTGAATTAATGTTTTGGATCAGGCTTATTAGATTGTGAGAGCATGGACAAAGAATCATAAATAAATAATGCACAAAGATATGGCTAGGAGAGGAAAGAATCACAATAGGCTTTCATTGCTACACATGCTCACCCCACCCCCCCACTTCTCTCTCCCCACCCAAACTCAATTTAGTGGTATTTAATTCACAATTTTAAATCTAGTTCACTAAAATTAACTTATTCACTATTTAATCATGTATTTATCCACAATTTAATCTTGTATTTTTTACAATAGTTTATATATAAAAATAACATTAACTAAATTTATATAATGTGGTGAAGTGACAAAGGAGCTCTACTAGAATCAAAATGGTAGCGTGACCAAAAAACTACAAACCCCATTCTCTTCCTACTAGCATGGTCTTCTTGCCATGATGGAAAGATCAAAGGAGCCCCGTATTGCCAAACTAGCTCCGACTAGGTCCTTGTTGTCATTGAACCCATGTGTTGCCTCAATGAAGGAGAAAGCGAGATAAAAGAGTGTGATAAAGGAAATCTAAGTTGTTGCACAAAGAGTGCTTCATCAAGCTACTTTGGAGTCCTATTTTGATGAGGCCTGTAAGTCTATGCAAAGTCAACCAAACATTGAACAATCCTCCGCAAAGCCTCCAAATGTAAGTGATATGATACCCCTTTAAAATTAATTAAGTCTTCTAGAGGTAAGACAATCTTGTTCGAACTACCAAATGAAATTGCTAATGTGATAACAAATTACAAATCAAGTACTATTATTCTATTCTTCCTTGAGGGTGTCCCAATTAAGCAAGAACTTTTAAAATGTAGTCGTTTAAATTGGAAGTAGAAGGGTTGAATAATAGAATCATTTAGGGTCTGTTTGTCTACGAGAATAGGAATAGCTATTCTGGAATATAAAATGGGGGTACGTATTCCTATTCTCTATTTGGTTTAGTCAGAGTTTGATATGGAATTTGTGGAGTCAAAAATTTATGTTTTCTAAAATAAATAAAATAGGAATAGGAATATGCATTCCAATTTCACCTATTTTGGTGGAATTGCAAAACCTTATTTTTGGGCCAAAATTGGAATACGTATTCCTATTTTATTTCGTATTCCAATTCCTATTTGGTGCATCCAAATGCAAAATTCAAAATTTTAAGAATTTACATATGCCTATTCCACTTGTATTCTCATTGCCAAACAGGCCATTAGGGGTTTAGGCAGAGGTCTATACACCCATTTCATGCTAAAAAATTTTGCATTATGGATCTTGGATTATCTATGGGCTTACATGTCACCTCTAGGCTTGTGATATGGAATTTCAAAATCAAAGTACCTCACCTCAACCTTCCTTTTAGACCCATTCTTCACAATGTAGCTTCTAAACTAGGGAGGGTCACTTGGTACAAATCCTAAAAGTGCATCGAAGGGTTTGTGTGGAAATGGATTTAACCCAACCTATTCTGGACTCTATCAAGCTTCTAGGACATGGCTTCAAATACACTCGGGGTCCGTTTGGTTCATGGAAGATGATGGGAATTGGCTTTTTCATAATCTAGTTTTGAATCTTTTTTTTTTGTTTCTTTCAAAATTGGCAAAATGGAATTAGAATACTAAACTTCTAATTTTGTTTCAAAACTTGGTTATCAGACTTCCCACTAGCAACTAGGAATTAAAGATCAAAATTTGGTTATACTTTTTGAGGAGTGTAAAAAAATTAGATTGGACTATTTTTTGGAGCCTGCCTTCAACTCCAAGCTCATGCATAACAATGTATCTTTCCACTCATCTTTCGTGTGAAACAAATGATACAAGTAAAATCTCAAAAATATTAATGAATATTTGTAAAACCTTGATTTGGCTAAATCAAAATTTGTAGAAATCTTGATTTCTACAATTCCATGAACCAAACGGACCCATGTTTTATGCATCTTAACAAACTCAATGCTTGTTTTTTAATTGCCATAAGGGAGGATCATAAACTACTCCTCCTATGGACCCTATCCTCTCCAACCCACCATGTAATGAAAACCCTAAGAATATTCTCTCATCACCCTCTCAATAGCCTCTTTCTATGACTAGTTATATGTGTGTGAGTGTGAAATTATATTTATAATTTTTTGCTCTCTACTTAAATTAATTTATTGCTTTTAAAATTATATCAAATTTGAATGCAAAATATTTGATTAAAAAATTACAAAGTATTAATATAAATATTAATATATTATAAAATCAAGAGCAATAATTTTAACAATCTTCAATAGTTAAAAAGTATACAATAATTTTTATTTTTTTATCATAAATAATAATCAAGAAAATCAAATAATTTATTTTTTTAGTGATTAATTAATAAAAGTTAATAATAGAATATGCACAAAAGAACATAGGTGTATATAGTAAGTACAACCATTATATAGTACTCTTATATAAACTAATGTTTGTATTCTAAACAAAGGAGGCCAAAGATCTTAAGCACTTTGTAACTTCTTATTTAAATTCCTTTCTTCTACTTGTGCTTTTGTATTGATGATTTGTTTTTGTGTAAAATAGATTATATCAAAATAGGTTGAAAAGAAATGATAAATAATTAGTTTTCGCTGACTATGTGATTTATTTTCCATTTTTGATATTCAAACAATTAAAATTTGATATTTTTAAAATAAAATGATTAAAGTAATTTTGTCAAAATTAATAGATATTTTTAAAAATATTTATAATAAATATTTTTAATGTTATTCATATTAATATAATTGTTTAAAAGATTTCTTAGAAAAGCATATGTAAAGATTAATCACATTTAAAATCAATGTTTAAAAAAATTTATTATAAAATAAAAATTATATATTAATAAGTAGAAATAATAATATAAAAGATACTTAATCTACTTACAAAGTCTTTATTATAAGCATCAAAATTGTATTTAATTTTGAATCAAAATTTAAAACTAAAATAAATATCATTTAATATTTCTTTGACAACAATTTAATTATTTTACATCAATTACTAATTTATTTTAAAGTTAGGCCCAAGATAAAATATTCATATTTCTAGAATTATCAAAGGCATTTCTCGAAATTACTTAAAAAGTCTAACTAAACACACACACACACACACACACACAAATATATACATATATAAAGAATAAAGAAAAAAAAATCTAAAGAATGAAAAGAAATGTGAGAAACTATTGACTTTAGGGTACCAAAGTTTCCAATCATCTTAGATAAGGTGTTATCTATGGAATGAAAAATGTACATTAAATATAGTTTGAACGTTCTAGTATATCAAAGTTTCCAATGGTATTGGGGTAAGGTGTTATCTATGAAATAACAAATGTACGCTAAATATAGTTTGAACAATCTAGTGTACCAAAGTTGTCGATCATCTTGGATAAGGTGTTATCTATGGAATGACAAATGTACATTAAATAGAGATTGAACAAAGTGTAAGATTCAGAAATCTAAAGAATAACCTTTAATAGTCATCCACACTTTTGTAATGCTCTAAACCCTACATTTGTAAAATTAGTCTATCTTTCTTAAAGTCACTAAAAAAAGATTTATTCCTCTAGTTGAGTGGTAAAAATATAAGGATAGGAAAGTTGTATTTAATGCCTTTGGTAGGTTTTCATCTTTAAAAACAAATTGAATTTTGTCTACCAAAATTAATATAGATCAAATTAAAGGAAAAAAATGTATAATGATAAAATGATAATAAAAGGATATAAACACCATTATAAATTCTATGATATGATTGATATAATTGAAATATTGAATTGGTATTGCCTTTTATAGGAACTATTATAATTTCTTATTCCATTGATAAGTGTGAAATTATATTTACAATTTTATGTTCTCTGATTAAATTAATTTGTTATTTTAAAAAATATATCAAATTTAAATATAAAATATTTGATTAAAAAATTTAATTTTTTTTAATGTAAATATTAATATATATTATTAAATCAAGAGCAATATTTATAACAATCTTAAATAGTTAAAAAAATCAATAAACACTTTTTTAAATCTTAAATAATAATCAAGAAAGTCAAGTAATTTAAAAAAACTTTTCATTAATTAATAAAAGTCAATAATAGAAGATGCACAAAAGACAATAGGTGTATATAGTAAGCACAACCATTATATAAATAGGTTTCTTTTTTATAAATAAGAGATGGGTATGTGCAGGATCATGGTGTGCCAAAAAGTGGCGATCTAAAAAATATGTAGTTATGAAATGCCTCAAAGAATTTCAAAATCTATTCCCACTTTTTTCCCACCCATCCTGATACTAAATGAAAACAATTAATACCTTTATAATTCTTACTATATCTTTCAATACCAACCTTATATGGTCATCTTTAAAACATCCCGAAAATGTGTTTTTGGCATGTTCTTATGTGTTTTTTACTTCAAGCATGTAGCTGACGACTTTTTTTTAACCAAAATTTGATGTAATGAAAAGGGTTTCTTAAGAATGTTCTTAGCTTTTCATAAATGTAATTTTTGTCAAATTACGAGTTCAGTAAGTAATTATTACGTATTTTCTAATGGAGTTAGCTACAAAGTGTTGATTGACATACTGGTTGAAAAATAGCTATAACTTTCAAACCGTATAAGATTTGTGAAATCCAAAAGATGCATCACATTCTATGATTTGCTAGTATAAGAAAAAAAAAAAAAAAAACTTAATTTTGATTTTTTTTTAACTAGTTAAGGTGGTCAGACATGGGAGTTTTTTAATTCTGAAAATAGTATAGTAGAAAATTCATAATTAATTATTTATTCAGAATAAAAATTGCCAAAAATATGCGTCACATCCAAGCATGAGTCTACTTTTTATATCTAAAATTATATTTAAAAATATTATCATTTGATTATGATTAAGGTGGTTAGACATACACCTACTTTTTATTTTTGTCCTAAAATTTTTGTAGTGCTGCATTAAAATCCAAACTTTTGACCAATCAAATAATTTTTTCTCCAGATAAGGCCTTGTAGTTTGGAAACTAGATTCAATTTCCTACAGATTATTTTCTTACAACTTTTTGATATAAAGTCCAGAACCACTTTAAAATTATGTGTCAAGTTGACATAACCCTGATTTGTTGGTTTTTCACTGCCACTTAAGGCCATAGTTTGGTACACCATGATCCTGCACATACCCAGATGAAAGTCCATATTATTATTTCCAAAATATTTACAAAACCTCGTTCAAGTATGGGCACCGAGGTAAAAAGGATGGAGTTATAAAAACCCCCGATGTAGCCCGAGACCAAAGTCTTGTATATGTACAAATGCCCTAAGAGGGACTTAGAAGAGGGCATTCCCTCTTTTAAATAAAAATTAGAGGAGACATCCCCCCCCCACAAGAGCACCGAGGTAAAAAGGACGGGGTTAAGAAAACCTCGGGTGTAGCTCGAGACCAAAGTCTTGTATACATTCAAATGCCCTAAGAGGGCATTCCCTCTTTTACATAAAAATTAGAGGAGGCACCCACCCCACCAACCTCCCCCATATCAAAATTCTTAAGGATGATTATGTAATTACACAATTACATGTTTGAGAAAATACAAAGAGAGAGGAGAGTTCATTGATCTTCGAGTAGCATAAAATAAACAAGAAGCTTTTATTCAAAGGAAATTGGCTAAAACCTACCCACCTGTAACAACAAGCAACAACATCCAAACAACAAGGCTCTATAAAAAGGTTTGTGCCAATAATCAAAAATATCAAAACATAAGAGTAAATTAGTCAGAAACCCTGTAGGAGCTTAATAGAGAAGAGGTAACTAATTCCAAATCTAGCCCAAGGGATGGTATTTAGGTCCATGCTCGATGAAACTACAAGAAATATGATTATTACCTCCCAATCACCATGGAAGATCCAACAAATTAATGTTTAACAAAATAATAGAAGAAGATACTGTAATGCCTTGCCAAGGGATCCAAAGAATTTTACTAAGTTTGCCAAACATTTTTTTTTTTTAAACATGAACGATAAAACCATTCATAACATTTGCAAAAGCAATAGCAACAATTCAAATGAAAATAAACATTAACATATATACATAATAGGCTACATTCTTTAAAGATCCCTTAACGTTATATCACATCTTAATTAACTATTCATCTAACATCCCATCATTATGAAATAACAATGATACATCCAATGTACTTAAACAATATACAAGTGTCCTTTTGTAATTATATTTTAGTTTAGCTCAATCATCCACTGTACATATCACAAGGTATGAAAAGCTTAAAAGAATAAACATCCAAGTAAATAAAGTACATCATCATCATCTAATATTAATCCATGATGAAATAACATAAATGAAACCACATATCATACATGATACATCATCACAAAAGATATAAACATCCATCACAAAAGATAACCATATATCACAAACATAAATAACTAAGTGCACGGTTCCTTCCAACCGTAAATAGCATCATTAGACCATCGTGGATTCTATCCATCCCTCCGTACGTAACATTCCAAAGCATCGAAGAGATCATCGGTATTAACATAGTAGGAATGTCACTCCTAAAACATCCTACTAACATGCAAAGTAAAGCATAATAAATCATCAACTAACATATGCAAAGTAAAACAAATCATCAATATAAGAAACATACTAGTAAATACATCCATCATAAGGTACATTATCTATCATAATGCTCCAAGAACATAATGAAGAATAATTACCAACCAAGGATACTCCAGCCACGGTGTCCCGGACGGATCTCAAATGATAAGAGTGGAAATACACTACCACCCGACTGTGTGGAACCTAAGTGGTCCACTCCCACTGTGCTGAAGAGATAATCTCAAGTCCCAAATAGGATATCAATACACATAGCATAAAAAGTTCAAGAATCCTAAAAGTGTACTAACTCAAAGGTTCCATCACACAAAATCGACATCTAATTCCTAGAGGCACACAAAGACATGTAGGAAACCTACTCTGCAAGCGAGAAAGTGTCATCGCATTTATCACGTACAAGTTACCATTGCAGTTATCTAAACTCTACGGGTCCATACTGATCTCATGCGGCCGCTAGTATCCTCTCATACTGACAAGGCATACTACGAAATGCACGATCGCAACCATGCGTTCTCACTACTCTCATCCTAGCCTGTACAAGCACTTAAGGCATAGGCGAGAACATGAAAACAATTATCTTTTTAGGTTCATTTAATCCCCATTTAGTGTGTAAATGTTATCACTTTTTAACCAAACTTACAATGAGTTAGCCTGGCAGCCACTTAAGGCCCCGACCCCAATTGCAAGCCACTTCTCGACACTACAAGTAGATTACCTACCCTAAGCTCATGGAATCATAAATCTCAAAATCATAAAAGATAATCCATAATAAAATCATCAAATATGCATAAAAGCATCAAATATCCATAATAAGAATCATCAAATCTCCAAGATAAGAATCATCAAATCTCCATGAGCATCTGAAAAAGCATCCATAAAAAATCATGACCACAATAGTTCTCTATTGGCAATTGAAGACATCACTGATAGTCATAAGTATCAATTGGTTCTCAATAACCAAAATATATCTCAAGATAAATGGTTCTCAACAAGCAACCAAGAATATCTCAAAATCATACTAATCGAAGACTCCAAAATGGTTGAGTCAAACATGACACAACATGACATCATCAAAAAATAAATCCACATTTCAGTCCCATCATGGCGACTAGAAAGTAATCCAAGGATAACTGATCGATGACTCAATAATGATTAGCTCAAGCATCTCAGATATATATACATCTCAGCTTCACATATGAAGGTTGAAGAACAAATACAAACATTTCATAGAGCATACGATCACATAACCATGGTTGGGCTTATAAAGATCAAGACCAAATAAGATCAACATGCCATCACATCTCATAACCCTCGAGCCTCTGGTAACAACCTAGGGCTAGTCAACACTAATCAACCCAAAACCCAAAATAAGAAGCATATAGAATACACGATGCAAATACATGTTTTGGTTTACTAAATTCACATAGTTGAATAATGTGTAGGAGTTTCCAGTTTTCTGTTTGCAAGTATACTTCAAGTGTTTTAAGTTTCATCATTTGACCTACAAGTCAACCCAATTGTTCTCCGATAGCATTACCCTTCCATTATTAAGAATTACATTCTAAGAATAACTTAAGGATAAATATTTACTAAACTGATCATCATTGACTTTAATTAAATTGTCCTTTATATTTAACTATGATCCATATTCTAATTAATTAACCTTTCAACCTTTTTAGGATCATTATTCGTTATATTATAAGAGGACCAATTATCATTATTTGAATAAGAGATTATAACTTTATTAAAATGATCAATTACATCAATCAATTAACATAGGTCCATATTCTAATAGTCCTCAATTAAATATTACTAATTCTTCACCATTAAATATCTAAGGTCATCATTCAAGTCATAAGAATAAGACCTATCAACTTGATATCAATATTTCTACAATCTTATTAAAAGAATTATATCAATTAAATCTTCATTACTTAACTTAATTGTTAAATCTAATTAACTCTCATTGATTGATTTAATTAATAATTACATAATCATAGCAACGTTCCAATTAATATCAGTTGACTAATAACTAACTATAATTCTGTATGATAAAAGTCAACTATAATTCAATACTCAAAAGATCATATTAATAATTCAATAATAATTATTGAAAATCTTAAATGACCATATTCGTCATCTTTCAAAGAATACCAACATTCCCTTAACAAATTTGTATTATCATTAATCTTTTCAAATAAGACTCTATCGCACAACTTAATTATTAATATCATAGTTATAATATCAACTCAATGAATATCAATTGATTAAAAATCAATTATAATCCAACTCCAAAAATTATTATCTTTTACTAAACTTCAATCAATAAATAATCTCCACTAGATTAACTCTAATCAAATTTGTTGATATCTATTTAAACCATTATTTATTAATAGTTTGCTAGTCCTTACAAACATTAATAAATAATAAACTCCTCAAACTATACATACTCAATCTATAGAATTCTTCCATAAACTCATTAGTTAATATTTGGCTAACTCTTAACTCCATTATCATTAAAGTCTCTTCATTTAAAAATGTAATATAAAATTACCATCTCTAAATTATTTAATATATATTAAATAGTATTTAATATACATTACAAAAAGTCCACTATATAAACTATATTAAAAATCTCTTTTCTTTTAATTCTCTCTCATTTAAAAATCTATTTACTTAGATTGACTAATAATTAATTACACTTCTTCTACTTTTAACTAATCTTAATTAAATTTGATTTAATTAAATTAGATAATAAACCATATAAAACTAATGCATATTAATAAGATTCTAATAAGGGAAGATTTCAGTAATATCTTTAATTCATTCCATGCTTTGATATATTATTTTTGTGAAGTTTAAGCATAAAGAACTCTTGATTATGGAAAATAGAGAAATATCTGTCTTTGAATAAAACAGTCTCAGTACGACGGCCATATCTCCCTAATGAACCGTTGGATCGGGCTGAAATTGAAATATGTTGGAGAGGGCCAAGTTGTACCAATTCTGACTAGAGCGATCGAATAAATTCGATCACGATAAAAAGTTATGAATAACTGAGTTTGGGTCTATCCAAGGGGCAGTGATAGGACAATTTGTGATGAATTAAAAATTTTCTCTTAAAAGGTAATTGTTCTCTAAATTTATTCAATAATTTCACTAATGGATTTGGCCATAAATCTTGAAACTATTTTCAAATCTATTTCAATTTGATTCTAATTCGAACCCAAACCCATTTTCTTTTCTTTTTTAAATCCATGCATATAAGATTCTCAAATAAATTTAATTGCCCAAATTGAAAATGCATACAATAAAAATATGAAATTTCTTAGAAGACATGGAAGACATGAAGAAGATAGGAATGCATGATACGGAAATAGTATAAAAAAAATCACAAGAATCTACCTAGATTCTGATGCTAATTCGTTCTTCCTCAGAAAACCCGCAGAGCAAGCTCCTTTCTTCAGAGTTCTTGAGTCCTCCAATGCTCCAATTGCTCTCCACCCCCTCTCTAAGCTTCTATGAATGCCTGAATATAAAGAGCTCTCAAAAAACCTTTGAATTGCTTCTTGAAACCGCTGAAAGGTGTCACCAACTAAGCATGGGTCTTTTCCAACCTTTTTGATGAGTCATAGAGTTGTAGACACCTTGTGCTTAATTGATGCACTAACCCCCATGTTGTTGACACATGTTAATTCTCATGCAAGCTTATAACTCCAATTTACTTTTTAAATAATCTCTATTTAAATTTTATAACTTTCATTTTAATTTTTATAACTTTTATTGTTATTATTTTATTTATTACTTTATTATTATTTTATAATTATTATTAATTTTAATTTCTAGTTTTCTTTTATTTAATTCCTTTTCTCCAATAATTCACATTTAATTAATTACAATCAAAATATCAAAGATCATGATATTTTATTAATGAAAAATTCACCATAGACCTCCAAGATAAAATATGAAAACCCATCATAGAACAAATCATACAAAATAGATCTAAAGGGTTAAAAATCACGAAATATGTCATCCGACACATTCGGTGGGTATTGAACTCAGATAATTGTCCTAATTTTCCAATTAGGACAAATGGCTCAAAGGGTTGGGATTTGGACTTGAGAATTTATCTCCCCTTTCTTATCATTGAGATAATGTGATAGGGTACGCTCATCTTGGAAATTTAACAAAGTTGATACCTGGTACCTGCAACCTGCATAAAAACTATGCATGTACAAACACAATAGATACTAAATTAAACAGACAATGGTAGGAAGTGGTGCATCATGTAGATCCCGACTAGCAGGTGACTATGACTCCCTTCCTTAACCACATCAGACATGTCATACAAAAGCAAACACGCAAGGCAAACACGCACACCATACACATGCAAGTATGGGGTAAGTATCCATCAGAAAGCACATATGATAATAAATCATATTACTAATCATCATTAATAATTGAAAGCAATGTAATAATCATCATCAATAATTGTGAATACTAAAAATAATCATCATACATACATGAAATGTAGAGTCTAAGTAATCTCATCATATAATAAACTGAATCCATAGCACAATATCTGATAATCTTCAAAAGAATGTTGCTAACCAACAACATAAAATTAGTTCTAAAAGAGTTCAGCAACGATAACAAAATGTGAACTAGGGGCAGGCACTACAGATACACCATTAGACAATATGATTTTTAGGGAGGTCTTAGAACCACACAAGACGAAGAATC
Source organism: Cupressus sempervirens (assembly GCA_028749045.1). Classification (NCBI taxonomy): domain Eukaryota; kingdom Viridiplantae; phylum Streptophyta; class Pinopsida; order Cupressales; family Cupressaceae; genus Cupressus; species Cupressus sempervirens. The sequence continues at coordinate 247,858,924 of CM053783.1, forward strand.
ATGTTTCTAAGCCATAAACATCTACAAATCATTCATTTTAATAAGGTAGACAACAAGAAATGATCAATACAATAATTAATCTTCAAGTAAAGAAAAGCGCTCAACTCAAACAGAATCCATGGGTTTCTAATTAAAATAAACTTCAATAGAGATACTACTTGAGTTTCCCTTAATCTAATAGGAAATAGAAGTAACAGTTACTAAGAAATTTTTGAGAGCTTCCATATATTAATAAGAGCATTAAAGCCAAGTTCTCCTGGCCCTTGAACTGAGGACTAAGGAAGTTTTCTTGGTTGAACCTAAGCCTTGTGTAAATAATCAACCATAGATCAAAAGACTAGGGCTTATCGACCCCATACTCAAAACATAGCACAAGGGGAAATGAAGAGCTAAAATAAGAGGAAATTACCCATAAATTGACAACAGTCATCATTAGTAAATTACTTGTAGAGACTTAATATAAGAAATAAGATAATATATAATCTAGAGCCAAAATTTCAACATAAGATTAAAGATTATACTATTGAAGTCTTTTTAAACTATCAAAGGAGTACAAAGTAAAAGATCAATTGCCAGTTAGAGCCAAAGACTCTGAAACACATTAAAAACCATAGAGATATAATAGTTCAATTTATAATAAAAGGGGAATAAGGGAAAAATGCTAGTCAACCCTAGAGGCTTGATGTAAATCTTCTATGGAAACCCGTAGGGTTCTATCTTGCAGAATATCCTCTTCCTCAAAGTATATTTCTAGCCAGTCTCTTCCAATGGGTCAAGTAGAGAACACAAGTGAAGGGGGAAGCACGAGTTTCTTTTATAGATGTCACTCTTAGCCCAAAAGCCAATCGAGTCTTCTGTGAAGATGATTCGGTAGGTTTTGACAAGCCCTCCCTTGACATAAAGCATATTGTAGTTCTTTAGCATATATAAAAATAGGTTGAAAAGGCTGATAAAAAAGTATTTTTTGTTGACTATATGATTTATTTATCATTTTTGATATTCAAACAATTGAATTATTTTTTAATAAATAAAATGATTAAAGTATTTTTGTCAAAATTAATAGATATTGTGATAAATATTTTTTAAAAGCTCCATGCTCCAACCTACACAAATCATATAGACAAAGCCACATAGACAAAAATAGCACCATAACAACTTATCTTATTCCTCCATGACTCCTGTTGTGGGAGTAGAATTACCAAGCTTAAGAGTAAGAACAAGAATAAAATTGGGAGGAGATATTAGTGGGGATACAGGTGCCTGAGAAGAGTCATGCTTCAAAAGATCCAAAATGGTAAAGAAAATTTGATGCACATTATTAACACAACTTTTAGGCAAGTGGTCACCATATTGCTGCAACACAACATTAACTAGATGAAAAGACTACCTCTCTAGAGCCTTTTTGATGCTATCAAAAACCACACAAACATCATGGTTACTAAGAAGTGCATGGGTATGTGCAAGATCATGGTGTACCAAAAAGTGGCGATGTTAAAAAAAGAGAGTTTGAATATACCTAAAAGTGCTTCAAAATCCACTCTGACTTTTTCTTACCTATCCAGGAACCAAACCTAGAAGGTTAAGCGGAGCCTTATCGGATATTCAATATCATATTAGATATCCGATATCATATCGGATATCTGATTTGATATCAGATATCCAATTTTAAATCAAATATCTGACTAATAATTAAAATCATATAATAGTATGATATATTATTTAATATTATTATTATTGATATAAAATAATAATAATAATATTAAATAATATATCATACTATTATATTATAATAATATTATTATTATTTAATATTATTATTATAATAATTATTATACTATAATATAATAATAATAATATTATTATACTATAATCGTATAATATTATATTATAATAATAATATTATAATAACATATTATATTATAATAATATAATATAATATAATATTTCATATATTATAATATATAGTAATGTAATATAATATATATATATAAGATATAATATAATAATAAAAAGTAATATCTTATAATATAATATATAATAAAAAAGTATAATATATTATAAATTATAATAATATAATATAATAATAATATTTTATATTATAATATATAGTAAATTAATATAGTAAATATAAAATATAATATAAAAATATATAAAATGTAATATATATTATATATTATATGTTATATTATATATATTGTAATGTCATATCGGATATCCGATACCTGTGCATTGGATTAAACAAAATCACAGACCCGCGACCCTTATTTTACGTGAATTTGGGCCAGTATTGCCATCACGGATCAGATATCAGATACCAAATCGGATATCAGATATCAGGTATGTCTTTTCCCCCCTTGACTCATTTTTAATGTAAATTTAATAGATTTTAAAATGATTTTGTTTGTTTTAGTTGAATCTAGAGTTTTTTGACAAAAATGGTTAAAATTTAAATTTTTTAAAAATATATATTATGTTTTGCAATTTAATAGGAATGGCTGATCAAAATGATGACACCGAGGCAAGGAATAATATTCCTCACAACCCACCACCAAATGATCCAGTATCCCCACAAAATCGTCCACCAAATGATCCTCTACCTCCTCAAAACTCTCCTTGAATCGAGGATTTGATAAATGAAAATCTCACTGAGTTGAGAGGTTTGCATAGAACATACAATAATGTACTTGCACTGGCTCCTATGTTATCCACGTTAAACACCATAGTGGATAACATTGAAACCCTTACAAACCAAAAAAATGCCACTCTTCATTGGCGTGATGAAATGCACCAAATGTTTGATGATGGTTTGGATTATGATGAGGTTGCGGCCCTCAACATAACCAAAGATGATTTGGCAAGCCTTTTTTCTAACCCAAAAATGGGTATACCAGTTGACCCAAAAAAACCAAACTATCGATTAAATGGTGCACAAATGATGCCATACGTGCAAATTTTTGGGACCGTTGGTAGATGGTCTTTGATATCCCTCCACATGGCAATTTAGACATACCATTTTATTTCCTTAGAAAATTATATTTAGAGTTTGTGTTGAAACTTAAAGTGAACTATTGGAGCATGAAGCCCAACATGGGCTTAGGACTAGGAGCTCCTCAATATAGACCCTCTAAACTTAAAGTGAACTATTGGAGCATGAAGCCCAACATGGGCTTAGGACTAGGAGCTCCTCAGGATAGACCCTAGTGGAAGAAACTTTGCACTTTTGTCCCCCCCCTAATATCTCCCCCCCTCCTCGAGTGCAGCATCCAGATATTATGGCAGAGGCTAGCTCTCAGACCATCAGAGCCATTCATAGGCTGAGTAGCCTAATGATATCTCAGGCTAGGTCAGTCCTGCCTCCTCGTGTTGATGATGTTGGTGCCAGTTCATCATCGGCTAGCTCATCACACGTTTGTGTGCCTCACACTTGCATTACATGAAAGAATATTTGCCTGGGTCCTATAGGTGATCTTCCTGAGTATCATTTTGTATTAGATGAGGATACACCATACACACGTGCAGAGGCTACAGACCCTGATGTGAGAGAGGAGGGGAATGCAGAGGCATGGACTCCTTTGGTGTCGGTACATGTATACATTTTTTTTTATGACATATGTGATTTAAAGTTAATTTTTATAATAGAGTAATTTTAATTTTTAAGCCATACTGACTTTTACATGTATGTGATCTTCATTCATGTTTAGTTGATGACCGAGGAGGAGCTCAGAAAGATAGATGATGCTACACTCTCAGCCATTTCATTTGGCCTTGAGACATCTATGGTACATTATGTTGTGTTCACATTTCTTTTTTCTATTTGATATTGTAGCATATATGGTTGCTAATCTTTCTTTTATCTTGCAGATACCACCTGCCCCTGGGGGATAAAGTGCAGGGGGTGAGCCAGCATGTATTGACAAAGGAAAGGTAATTAGATGTTTTCTAATTGATTAAATATTGATGCATTCTTGTAAAATGTTTGTGGTAATCTCATTTAATTACATTATTTATTGTATATAGGGTGTGGCTACTGGTGATGAGCCTGTACAGATTTAGCGTCCTAGATCATCAGGGATTTTCATTCTCATAGAGAGCCCCATTGTATGTATAAGTATCATTTATTTTTTATTTTTTTAATTGATGCAGAGGAAAGTATGATTGTTTTTCTATACAATTTCTGTGATTTTTTCTGTACCAATAATGATTCATGTATTGCATATGTTCATTACAACTTAAACAGGCTTATATGCACCTTTCCAACCGACCAAGTTGGTTAAAAAGGTTTATTTAATCAAACAAATACCAAATTACTACTTTCCCTCCAAAAATAATATGACCATTTAAATGTGAAATTCAAATTTCAAACTATAGTTTTTTATGCATTCCCTAACTTTCTAAACTATTCCATTGACTCAAAATTGGTCATATGGATTTATTAAATGCAACTAAGTAAATTTCCAAAAAATTGAAGTTTTTATTGTTTTTTCTCCAAACCACCGTACACTCTAATCTCCCCCTTTCAACTGAGATCACATATGACATATATAAAGGTCTACATGACTGTTGGAGCAACCATATAGGCATTCCCAACCATAAAACAAACAAACAACCACTTTTTGCTAATACTGTTTAGACTCTAAATACCCTATTCTAAGGCCTTTTGGTCCCATGGAGTCACTTGGTTTATAACCACACCAAAATTCTTGTGGGCCTTACATGTGCCTTTATTAAAAAACATATACCAACTTGTAAAATATGGACCAAACCTTTATTCCAACTTCCTAATCTACTTGAATCCTCGCTTTCATGGAGTGGCAAGGTGTCCGGCAACAGAGATACTTGTTCCCCCCTGCCACATAGGTTAGGTGCCCTGCACCACCTTTCCTATCTCTCATTCTGAACACTAGTCAACCAAGTGAGTGATGTTCCTCTCAGTCTTGTTGTTGCTACTTTTACCTTCTTATCTGCCTCTATGTCTTCAAGATCAAAGTAGTTCTCAAGGGACTCTATCCACCCTAGCACTTCTTCACTATCCATTTTACCCTGGTATATTGGAAAATCAATATGGTTCTTCCCACCATTACCTTGTACTGCCTTAATGATTCTCATAAATCTCCTTTCTTCAGGATCATCTATTGTCTCATGCTCTTGCCTTGCATTACCAACCTCTTCTTCTTCATGGTTCTTTCCATGATTTCTTCCTCTAACCTCTTCTCCTCTAGGTTCTTGCATTTCCTTTTCTAAGGATTCTATCCTTGCAATAAGCTTCAGCCTCTCTCTTCTCATCTGTCTTTCTTCCCTCACTCTAGATGCTTCAAGTTCTCTCCTCTCTCTTTTCTCTTTTTCCAACTCTTCTCTCAATTCTTCAAGTTCTCTAGCCATTTGATTTTTAGGAGGCATTTTCACAACAAGTTTTCTTCCTTCCCAAGGGCCAACTCACTGATTCTCTTTCTTTCCTCACCAAGAAATCTCTAGACACCACTTATGTACCTTTCAATTCTAGGACACACAAGGAGGAATTAGACACACCAAGGCTTCAACAAAGGGACCAGCACACTAAGGATTTTCAAGATTATAGGTCTTGGTCACACTCCTAAACACCCAAACTTCGAAACCCTCCTTAAAATAGCTTAAAAACCAGGGCCTGCTTGTTCAAACCCCAAAACTCAATTCTAAAACATTTTGACTTGTCTAATGACAAGATATGATCATGGCAACCTACATGAACCTATCAAATGACTCATCTACCATATGAAATCCTTAAATCCTATCTCATGCCCAATTACAACTTTCTTCCACATATGAGTCCAACATTATAACTTTGTATGCTTCCATGAGCCATAATTGGTGCAAGGATTGCCCAATTGACTTCAAGAGATGTTCCATGACCTCTGTAATGCCTTGGATCTTCAATGTTCCCCTGATGAGCATGGGGTGCTCCTGCATCACTTATCTTCATAAATAAATTCAAAACTAATTTCCATGATATTAGCAACTACTATTTTGTATCTCATAGGAGACTCCTAGTGCACATGAGGTTCGATGGGACAGTTATGTAGATTTGATGATGCAGCCACTCACTCTTGAGGAGGAGCCTACAATAGTAAGTTGTAGTTTGAATTCATGATTAAATATGTTATAAATTTAGTATGCTATGAATTATAATGTTATAGTTTAAATTGTAGATTCATCTGACAAATGTATTTGAACATATAGAACCCACAATCATAGAGGTACCAACATTTCCGAGGGCATATGAGAGGACTCCTGACCGATGCAGGAGGTCGACGAGAGAGGTATTTATTATGAAATTTTGATAGTGTTAATCTCCAATACGGAAAAGATCATTATGCATTTGAGTAATTCAATGTTAGATACATAGAATCATATAAATTTAGTAGTCTAACTTTTGGTTTTCCTTTTTTGTTTATGTAGGAGGCATCCGATCCACCTAGTGCAGCGAAGAGGCTGCATTTTGATCATCCACCAGCACCCTAGGATAGTATAGTTTTCGTAGGATGCATCATGAGACATTTTGAGATGGCATATGCCACATTGTATATAGAAACATTGATATTATACACATTCTGATGGCAGGATCAGCCACATTTTGTATATGGATCTATGTATTTTGATACATATATATATTTGAGTACTTTGTCTATGGATACATGATCTTTGATATATATTTGTGTAAAATTTTGTCTACGGATACATGTATTTTGATATATATTTTTGTCATTTACGTGCACAATGATATACATATTAATTTAGTATCTAGTATTGTTCAATTTATCGTGGATCATGTGTCATGCCCTAAATTTTACTAGTAAAAACACAACAATTTTTTATTTTTTTTGTAGCTTATGAAGTCGCATAAGAAATTACATCTTGTAAAACAAGGTTATCATTGAATAGGAGTTCAAGACTCATGTGAATAGTGTGAAGATGCTAACATTTTAGTCACAGGTGGTTTTCAAATAGATTGGATGATAGTCTAGTTCAAGTTAGCGTCACGAGTCAAACGAGCAAGTTCAAGATACAACACTATAAATTAGTGAGGTAATTCATATCCTAACAAGCCTTTGATACTAATATTCTATTAGGGTCTGTTGGTTTTATCATATGGACTGGGTCATGATTCTAGCATGTAAGGGAAGGGGATCCAAATTATTTATTATCCTCATTACCAATGTACACACATTCATTAATCATTACAATATATATTAATGTGACAATTACTATATTACTATATCCTCATTATCTATCAACATTGCTTCCTCACCAAACTGGCACTCACTATAGTTTTCTAAACACAAAAATTACTATTTCAATACATAAATTAAACTGACTCTAACAAAAGACAATTACTAACTATCTAGCTCATCAACTACTAACTAATCTAGCTACATTGCCATGCTTTTACATTTACTATTTTAATTACTATAATTACTATACTATTACATTTACTTTTTACATTAAATTACATCTAACTATTCACCATAAGCTCACTTTCTCACTATCAATATTATTATTATCAAAGCATGTTAAGATTCAAAGTAGTTCCATAGTACGAATTAGTAAGCACATAAAATGAGGAACTCTTAGTAAGTCTAAGGGCCAATTCAAAGTACTTAACTCAATAATAATTCACGATCTATATTTAAACACATCCTACTACACCATCGTATTGAGTGTGTCAATTTAAATTTGTTAGATGAATTGTTTATGCAAGGATTAGGTGCAAGCGTATAAATAAGGTTTGTATATAACATACCTTGTCATTTTGACATATATGTATCAATGTATCAATGTGCTTTATTGACTAGATAAAACTAGATTTAAGTTATTATTTTAATCCACCATCCATCCTTATCCTTGATTCTCCAATCCCATCATCCCGACAACTTACTTCATATTAAAACCCTATTATATGTACATCCAATCAATCTTGGCTTTTATTTAATTTTTGAGTTAAATATTTAAATTTGTCATATTCTCTAACATGCACACTAATATGCCTTTATTTATTTAATTACTAATTTATTATTTGAGTGTTGGATGTGACTTAGAGCTCACAAGATTGTAATGTGTACCATTCTATCACTTAGAAAATATATTAGTCTAGGACACTCATTAGTCTCTATATGCTATTATTATTTTTATTTTTATTGGATAGCAGTCTAGAATATAGGAATATTATTTAATATTTTATTTCTCTGTATTAAGGAAGGGATTTATTTTCCTTTACCATACATTTTCTAGAGAGGAAAATGCATGCCTACAGCAATGTATCTCATAGATTTTATTATGTCTTTTCTTACAACAAACTTCATTTTGTTATACCATAAAATTAATTTGATGATTTTCTTGCTTAGAATTGCATTAAGCTTGGTAATTAAAATCAATGTTATCCATGCATGTGATATGAACATAAAAATTTCCTTCCAAATTATTGAGTGCACAACAAGATTGTAAGCAATCTACTAAGTTTTAAATTTATACAATCAATGGTATCACATAACATCTATGTATTGTTATTATCAACTAGTCATTTACAATACCACAAGGAGAAAACTTTCTTTCACATTTTCAAATGATAACAATGATGTCAAAGAAAATCTATGACTCGTACCAATGCTTTCATAACAATATAAACTCCAAATGAAACATGCATATACAACCTTATCAATTATTTCTTCTACACGTACATTAGGTAACAATGATACAATCTCCTTCCATCACAATGGGGCAACGTAAGGGACTTTTCAAAATCATAAGGAACATGGACATTGAAAGATATGGACAATGAGTAGCATGAACATTGTCCAACATGATCATTGAAAACATGAACAAGCTAGTGAATCCTCCTTCACAAATGAGGGCACAATGTCAAGTTTTCTCATCCAACATCAATCTACAAGATGATAATTCCAAGCCATTTCCATTGCTCCCTTGGACACAAATCTGCATATGCAACACAACAAAATAACAAGGACCATGGGTTCTTTCCACCCAACCATAGGCCTCAAAGAGACCACCCCCGCACTAGGGAACAAGGCTCAAACTGGGATACACATACAATCTTTCAATGCATAAACATTACATTTCAAACTTGAACAATTTCCCCCCAAGACTATTTCACAATGGCTTCACAGATGGAACCATAAACATAGGGTGAAGGTGTGTTCTAAAATGGAGACTTGCCATACCAAACCATATTTGCAATAAACAATTTTCATGCCCTCTCGAGGCTGTCATAATTCACCAAATTTCATGCCCTCTCAGGGCTATCATAAATGAACCATTTAATGCCCTCTCAGGGCCTCCACATTTCCTCCTCCAAACCCACTACCATCAACTGTAACTCCTCAAACTTCCTTTCTACACCATACTTTCCTTATCACCCCTAGCAAGATATGAAATGTTATGGCATACAATGGAGCCATACTCCAAGGTTCTCAATACATTTTTTGAACCCAACTTAAGCCCTTCACCTTGGACTTCTCTTCCCTTCCCACAAGGGTGAGTGTAAGTCCCACACCCATAACAATACTCAAGCACAAAACAAGAAAACAAAACCAAGTAGAAATAAAACAAGAAATTTTCAAGAGCACATCACATTTTCACAACACAATATCAACACCCATAATACAACAAGGAAATAGACAAAATCCAAACCTCATACTCACAATACTCCACACAATACAACAAGATGCACAATGGTGTCGCACTAATCTACATGGAATGAACACCATTCAAGCACTCACATGAATGCTACTCCACAATGCAATGCAATGCATACTCCATTGATAAACTCCACACTTGCATATTTTCTTAAACATGCTAAAAGAAAGAAAAGGAAAAGAAGCAAGTTTGAGATACCAACCTTGGTCCAAGCTAGGGTAAGGATAGTTGTAGTAGAGCTCCCCTAATCTCCCTCCAAAACCTACGTGTCTCTAAAATTAGAGAGTGGGCAAACACCCCACTAGTTTGGCCAAGACCCTCTAATAAAGCCTTCCCACTAACTTATTTTAGCAAAAACACTAAGCCACTCCATCCTTACAAACTTGTCTCCTCTAACGGTTCATTGATAGCTCTCACAAGCTCTGAGTTATGACCCTCGAAGGACCGACCTCAAAATGCACTTAGAGCACCTTGAAGACTCCTCGATACGGGGTGGCTGCAAATGATGGATGGTCTTCATGGCCAGAACAAGGGTGTGACTAGGGTTCACCCGTCCATCTAGAGCTAATGGCACTGACGATTTGATGCCAAGATCAGCGATTTCAAAGTTATGTTGTGGTGCACCTATGAACTGAGGCACACTGCAAGTTTTGGCATCGAGCGAGATCGCTGTGCTGAATCCAAACGGAATGTGATCTCTCAAAAATGAGATAGGTTATTTTATGCCTCAACATCACCGTCCTGTAGCATTTGACAGTTCATCGATAGCCCTCAGGAGCTCTAAGTTATGACCCTCGAAAGATCGACCTCAAAATGCACTTAGAGCACTTTGGAGACTCCTCAGTACAGGGTGGCCGCAAATGATGGATGGTCTTCATAGCTAGAACAAGGGTGTGACTAGGGTTCACCTGCCCATCCAAAGCTAATTGCATTGAGGATTTGATGCCAAGATCAGCGGTTTCAAAGTTACGCTATGGTGCACGTATGAACTGAGGCACACTGCAAGTTTTGGCATCGAGTGAGATCGTTGTGCTGAATCCAAATGGAATGTGATCTCTTGAAAATGAGATAGGTTATTTTAGGCCTTAGAATCACCATCTTGTAGCATTTGATAGTTCATTGATAGCCCTCATGAGCTCTGAGTTATGACCCTCGAAAGATCGACCTCAAAATGCACTTAGAGCACCTTGGAGACTCCTCAGTACGGGGTGGCCGCAAATGATGGATGATCTTCATGGCCAGAACAAGGGTGTGACTAGGGTTCACCCGCCCATCTGGAGCTAGTGGAACTGATGATTCGATGCCAAGATCAACGGTTTCAAAGTTACGTTGTGGTGCACCTATGAACTGAGCCACACTACGAGTTTTGGCATCGAGCAAGATCGTTGTGCTGAATCCAAACGGAATGTGATCTCTCAAAAATGAGATAAGTTATTTTAGGCCTCAGAATCACCGTCCTATAGCATTTGACAGTTCATTGATAGCCCTCACAAGCTCTGAGTTATGACACTTGAAAGATCGACCTCAAAATGCACTTAGAGCACCTTGGAGACTCCTCAGTACGGGGTGGCTGCAAATGATGGATGGTCTTTGTGGCCAAAACAAGGTTGTGACTAGGGTTCACCTGCCCATCCAGAGCTAATGGCACTGACGATTCAATGCCAAGATCAGCGATTTCAAGTTACGTTGTGGTGCACCTATGAACTGAGGCACACTATGAGTTTTGGCATCGAGCGAGATCGCTGTACTGAATCCAAAAAAAATGTGATCTCTCAAAAATGAGATAGGTTATTTTAGGCCTTAGCATCACTATCCTATAGCATTTTATAGTTCATCGATATCCCTCACGAGCTCTGAGTTATGACCCTCGAAAGATCGACCTCCAAATGCACTTAGAGCACCTTGGAGACTCCTCGGTACGGGGTGGCCGCAAATGATGGATGGTCTTTGTGGCTAGAACAAGGGTGTGAATAGGGTTTACCCACCCATCTGGAGCTAATGGCACTAACGATTCGATGCCAAGATCAACAGTTTCAAAGTTATGTTGTGGTGCACCTATGAACTGAGGCACACTGCGAGTTTTGGCATCGAGCGAGATCGTTGTGCTGAATCCAAATGGAATGTGATCTCTCAAAAATGAGATAGGTTATTTTAGGCCTCAGGATCACCGTTCTGTAGCATTTGATAGTTCATCGATAGCCCTCATGAGCTCTGAGCTATGACCCTCGAAAGATCAACCTCAAAATGCACTTAGAGCACCTTGGAGACTCCTCGGTATAGGGTGGCCACAAATGATGGATGGTCTTCATGGCCAAAACAAGGGTATGAATAGGGTTCACCCGCCCATCCAGAGCTAATGGAACTGATGATTCGATGCCAAGATCAATAGTTTCAAAGTTACGCTGTGGTGCACCTATGAATTGAGGAACACTGCGAGTTTTGGCATCAATCGAGATCGTTGTGCTGAATCCAAACAGAATGTGATCTCTTGAAAATGAGATAGGTTATTTTAGGCCTCAGTATCACCATCCTGTAGCATTTAACAGTTCATCGATAGCCCTCACGAGCTCTGAGTTATGACCCTCGAAGGATCGACCTCAAAATGCACTTAGAGCACCTTGGAGACTCCTCGGTACAAGGTGGCCACAGACGATTGATGGTCTACGTGGTTGGAACAAGGGTGTCACTATGGTTCACCCACCCACTCGGAGCTAATGGTACTGACTTGTAGCCGTTAGGAGTTAGATTTTGAAAAGTTGTCAAGAAAGGTTGACCCCTTTGACTTGTATCATGAAAGGTTGCTTTGTGCCTTGCTTGATTGTTTGAAGACTACTCCATGTGTCACTATCTTTCTTGGAAAAAAAAATTCTTTTGAACATCAAGCTTGCAATATTATCAATTATTGTCAAACTTTTTGAACCAAGTCAAAATGTCAAATGCAAATATTTGTTTGCATTTTTTGCTAAGGGGAGTTTCATAAATTGACTTTGATTTTCTATGTCTCTAGTGCCTGAACATGCTTAAAATGGCTCTTTGGTCTTAGAGCTATTGGTATTTTCTAACTTCATGGTCTATGATATGCATACTAAGAATTTATTTCACTAAATGGTTTCCTTGATCTATTGACTAAACTTAAATTTGTTCACTTGTCATCTCTCTTTCTATATGTTCAATATAAAGAGCTAGAAGAGACAAATAATCTTTCTTACCTTCATCTCTCTAAGAACATGATAGAAATCAATTCTAAATTTGAGAAAAGGTTAGAGGAGAATATTGCATTCTTAAATTAATCTCCCTTAAGACCTTTACATACACACGGGGTATTCTTAAATTAATCTCCATGGCAGAAAATTTCATAAAACTAAAGATTCCATAGTGTTGAAACATAAAATCCAAGATCTCATTTATGATGGGATTGTTGATACCTCTAATGACTCATCCACTCATAGCCTTCATATCCAACTTCATATCATGTCATTATGCATGTGCTATCTTGCTTATTGGCTTTAATTGCTTATCCTACATGCTATCTTCTTTCATGGATTTCATGGCTTGTCCCAAATGTGCTTCATACAATTTTTCAATATGAAAGTCTTTCAAAACATTATACAATATTATGAATCTTTATGCTTTCAAATGCTATGATTGGTTGCAAAATGGAAGAAATCAAGTATTCTAATTGTTCATCCATACTTTCTAGATTTTTCTTATTTGATTAGTTTGATAAAAATAGTTTTAATAATCATAATGTCAGCTTTATGTCAAATAAGGAAAAAACCAAATTTGTAATAAAATATTTGCATGCAATTATCTTTCATATAGTTATAAATTCTCTTAAAATTGTCGTTATAGCCTTGTATCACATGCAAATATGATTTGGAAGAACTTGTTCAATATCTTCCTCTTATAATTCCTTACAAAGAACCTACCAAAATGGTTTTTGTATTTTGGTAGGTTCTTTGTGTAACCACCCCCCTCCAACTCTTCATGATGTACCTACATTCCAATATCATACAAAATTTAGTAACTTATTGTATTAAACAAGATAATCATCAATTCATTAAATCATTATTAAGAAAATAACATAAGAAGTATATATACCTAGTCGAGTATTCCAATAGGGTCCTCTCTCTGTTTTAGGGTCTCCAACAAGGCTTCATGATCAGCATTAGCAATAGTAAAAAGTTCTTTTACTTTTGGTCTTCCTTGATGCTTCAATAACTTTACATTTGTTGCTATAATGAGATGCGAATATATGAGAATTAATTTGTGCTTCTGATAGTCTTCGAATGCAGGAATTTTGTTCCTTCTAAGCATGTATGTCCGCAACCATGTTCCAACAACAACCACTGAACCAGTAGGATACGTGAATCCATCATCATCTATGATCGGTTGTGAAAGTTTTTGTTTGCCTCTTACACAACGTGCTAACCAATAATCAGATTTCTCATCATTCCCCTGTGGTGCAACCAATGCAAAGACATGTCCTGGCTGAAGTAGATCTGATAGATGGTTATGCTCAAGTGAACTTTCCATGTCATCATTTTTGATACAGGGTATGATAGACAATGGAGTAAGATAATGTGGAGCCCATGTGTCCACCCACTCACTTGACTCACAGTGATCCCAATCATAGTGAAAATAAGTACGACAAAAACAAGCTAGTTGTCGTGTCCAAATGGTCCATGTACTAGAATTAGAGTTTCGAAATGAATGCAATTTTGATGAGTCTCTCACTGCAACACAATCTGATCTATCACCTATGGACCCTTCCTCAACCAACCAAAAGAACCTGCGTACCACTGAATTAAGAGTCCCCCCCTGTGATAATGCTAAACTACACCAATCAACAATGCTACGAGCATCAAGAAGCTCTGTTGTTGAAATCTTCAGTTGCTCCTTAACTAGAGCTCTCTTCACACATGCCCCTGCTCCATCATGTTCCCCTTTTCCATGGACGAACTTAAAAAAACTCCAAATATGAGGCAACCCTCTCTCTACATGCATCCTACACAACCAATAAAAGATGTGAGCATTCTTGAATTGACCTATACAGTTATCTGACCAAACGATATGTCTATCCATAGCAATTGCATGCTCATGTAAGAAATCAAAAAAATTCTTGAAACAATGTTGCACAAACTCGTGAGAGTGAGATCTATCATCACTCATATAAAAATGATACTCTCTAATAATCTTTTGATTATCTTCCGCACTATCAGGGGCATGTCTATATGTTATGTGAACAAAAATTGCAATCTGAATAGAGTTATAATACTGAGATTGTGTCTCATTTTGAGGTTGCAATGTGTAGTTCTCAGCAAAATCAACAACTGATATAATAGTGCCAATAAGAACAGTCTCCTTACATGTTCTAAATATTTGATCCAACCACTGAGACCTGTGACTATGTCTTGCATAGTTGTAAAAAATATTTGCCTTGAAATCTGAAATAAAATTAGCCACATTGATATCTTTTCCAACCAATTCACATCTAGAGCTCTCACTCCCACTCTTCAATGTGTATTTCACCATTTCATAAACCCTTTTTTTCACTATTGTCTTTACAAGATCTTGTTCACAACCCTCATGGAAACATGTGTCAAACTTGGATAAGCCAGCACATTCTAAACACTTCTCATTTAAGCAAGCATTTTTATAAAAGGAACGACCATCAACTCTATGACATAAGAGTTGATCTAACAAGTCTCTTGATGATTTTGGAAGCCCACTAGCCCCACAATCCTCCAACATTTCTTTACTATGCAAAGTAAAACAGATGGAGCGTAATAGTTCATGGTGCATAGAAAACTCAACATGATATTTGCAACAACATGTATTTCAAATTTTGAGTGGCACACAATGAAATGGCTTCAAAGATTCAAAAGCCCTTTGTTATATATGAACACTTGGATGACTCTCTCTAAATTGTTTGAACAACATAGTTTAACTTACCTCCAAATAGTGTTTAGGATGTGGCGTGCGGTCTCTGATGCCAATTCTCAACTTTAAGATATCTTTAGCATTGGGTGATACTTGTGAGTTAGAGTGCCAAAATTGTATAATTTCTTCCTTCACATCGTCGGATAGCTTCTTATCAAAATGTGGAAGTCTCCCACCAAATGCTCATGTTTCATTTTGAAGAGGATCATCAATTTTCTCTCGTCGACTAACTGCTCTTCTCAAAGTAGTACGATTTAGATTCAAATCAATACAAGTTTGTCTCATATATCTACCCTTTCTCAAATGATGACTTACCAAAGAGGTTGTAATAACCCTTCAAGCAGCTCTATTATCCTTCTCTCTGCTATTTTTTCCAACGCTATTAAGAGCACTGAAAAGATTCTTCACAATAATGGCATTTCTTTCCAACTTTTTATTGACACGAATTTTCAATTTGGAAAGCATAGGTCTCATCTTTTGCATCTTTAATAAGTGCATGAAAAGATGACATTTCTCTACCACTGTCTTGTTGCCGAAAAACATCCGATATAGTCTTGAAGCCTATAACCGAATGGTTCTTTCTAATTTTTTTTCCTTCCAAACTAGTCATAATCATTTCATCAATTTCAATTATTCATTTTGGTGTTTTAGAACCTTCATGTTGATTATAATTAGGAGATATGTAAGGTTCTTGTGCATTTTCATCTTCAACATGGTCAATTATGCAATTTGGATTATGACCTGGTGGCATTTCTTCTTTAAAATTTTCAATCTCTACATTTTCAATTTCCGCATTATCATTTTCAATAGGTACATTTTCATTCTCCAGTTGCACATTTTCATTATCTGACTCTATGATTTCACCTTCTATTAATTCATCGTCAACTTGATTGATATTTAGCATACCTTGTCTTTTTTTTCGGTGTTTCATTTTGTCCCTTTCCCTATAGGCCACAATATCTTCATTGGATATCTTCCTTTTACATTTATCCTTTCGATGACTGCTGCTCCCCATTCAAATGACCAATTCAAACACCTAAGGTTATATTTTAAATTTTTTTTTCGATTGGTTGGGCCCCAAAATGCGACTTTTTACAAATCCTGTGAAAAAAGAGGTAAAAAAGTAATGTTGTCAAGTCTGTAGGGACAGTCAAATATTAGAAAATGATGCCAGTAAAATCGAATATCCGATTTCAAATTGGATATCCGATCTAGGATCGAATATCTGATATGAAATCGGATATCCAATATAGGAAAAGGACTTTTCGGGGGAAAACTTGCTAAGGTTTTCCTCCTTTGCCACAATAATATTAATATTATGAAAATATTTGGAGGCAAACGACTTTAATTTATAACTAAATTAATAGTATATTAGTATTAGTATAAAGTATCAATAATATTAATATATAATAGTATTAATATACCTATAGTATCAATATTATTATTATACCTATAATAGTATTAATATTATTAATATAGATATAATAGTGTAAATATATAGTGTTTATTTATATTAAGCTACAATATATAGTATTAATATATATTATTATTATAGCTATAATAGTATTATTATTATTACTATAGATATAATAATATTAATATTTAGTGTTTATTTATATTATAATTATTATCCTAAAATAGTATAGATAGTATATCCTAAAATATTACATTATATATCCTAAAATATTACGTTATTATATAGATATATTAATAACATACATATTAATATAATAATATTTATAATATATATTATATTTAATAAAAATATTACATTGTTATATATATATATTATATTATTATACATATTAATATAATAATATTTATAATATATATTATATTTAATAAAAATATTACATTGTTATATATATATTATATTATTATACATATTAATAAAATAATATATAATACAAAGAGGGTCATCGTTTAATGGGTCAAAGAGGGTCATAGGTCACCCTATGACCCCATTTGATCCATATGAACAATTCGACTATGTCCCTAGGGGTCCTAGGACCCCTAGAGACATATGTTGTCATTTAATGGGTCAAAGGGGGTCATAGGTCACCCTATGACCCCCTTTGACCCATATGAATGATTCGAATATGTCCCTAGGGGTCCTAGGACCCCTAGGGACATATGTCATCGTTTAATGGGTCAAAGAGGGTCATAGGTCATAGGTCACTCTATGACCCCCTTTGACCCATATTACCCATTCGAATATGTCCCTAGGGGTCCTATGACCCCTAGGGACATATGTCGTCGTTTAATGGGTTAAAGAGGGTCATATGTCACCCTGTGACCCCCTTTGACCCATATGAACGATTTGACTGTCCCTAGGGGTCTTAGGACCCCTAGGGACATATGTTGCCATTTAATGGGTCAAAGGGGGTCATAGGTCACCCTATGACCTCCTTTGACCCATATTACCCATTCCAATATGTCCCTAGGGGTCTTAGGACCCCTAGGGACATATGTCATCATTTAATGCGTCAAAGAGGGTCATAGGTCACCCTATGACACCTTTTGACCCATATTACCCATTCGAATATGTCCCTAGGGATCTTAGGACCCCTAGAGACATATATCGTCGTTTAATGGGTCAAAGAGGGTCATAGCTCACCCTATGACCCCCTTGTGACCTATGACCCCCTTTGACCCATAATACCCATTCGAATATGTCCCTAGGGGTCCTAAGACCCTTAGAGACATATATCGTCATTTAATGGGTCAAAGAGGGTCATAGGTCACCCTATGATGCCCTTTGACCCATATGAACGATTCGAATATGTCCCTAGGGGTCCTAAGACCCCTAGGGACATATGTCATCATTTAATGGGTCAAAGAGGATCATAGGTTACCCTATGACCCCATTTGACCCATATTAACCATTCAAATATGTCCCTAGCGGTCCTAAGACCCCTAGGGACATATGTCGTCGTTGAATGGGTCAAAGGGGGTCATAGGTCACCATATGACCCCCTTTGACCCATATGAACGATTCAAATATGTCCTTAGGGGTCCTAGGACCCCTAGGGACATATTTGAATCGTTCATATGGGTCAAAGGGGGTCATAAGTCACCCTATTACCTCCTTTGACCCATATGAACGATTCGACTATGTCCCTAGGGGTCCTAGGACCCCTAGGGACATATGTCGTCGTTTAATAGATTAAAGAGGGTCATAGGGTGACCTATGACCCCCTTTGACCCATAATACCCATTCAAATATGTCCCTAGGGGTCCTAGGACCCCTAGAGACATATATCCTTGTTTAATGGGTCAAAGAGGGTCAAAGGGTGACCAATGACCCCCTTTGACCCATATGAACAAATTGAATATGTCTCTAAGGGTCCTAGGACCCCTAGGGACATATGTTGTTATTTAATGGGTCAAAGAGGGTCATAGGTTACCCTATGACCCCATTTGACCCATACTACCCATTCGAATATGTCCCTAGGGGTCTTAGGACCCCTAAGGACATATGTCGTTTAATGGGTCAAAGGGGGTCATAGGTCACCCTATGACCCCCTTTAATCCATATGAACGATTCAAATATGTCCCTAGGGGTCCTAGGACCCCTAGGGACATATGTCATTATTTAATGTGTCAAAGGGAGTCATAGGTCACCCTATGACACGCTTTGACCCATATGAACGATTCAAATATGTCCCTAGAGGTCCTATGACCCCTAGGGACATATGTTGTCATTTAGTGGGTCAAAGAGGGTCATAGGTCACCCTATGACCCCCTTTGACCCATATTATTCATTTGAATATGTCCCTAGGGGTCTGAGGACCCCTAAGGACATATGTCACCGTTTAATGGGTCAAAGAGGGTCATAGGTCACCCTATGACCCCCTGTGACCCATATTATCCATTCGAATATGTCCCTAGGGGTCCTACGACCCCTAGAGACATATATCATCATTTAATAGGTCAAAGAGGGTCATAGCTCACCCTATGACCCCCTTTGACCCATATTACCCATTCGAATATGTCTTTAGGGGTCTTAGGACCCCTAGAGACATATATCGTCGTTTAATGGGTCAAAGAGGGTCATAGGTCACCCTATGAACCTCGTTGATCCATATGAATGATTTGACTATGTCCCTAGGGGTCGTAAGACCCGTAAGGACATATGTCATCATTTAATGGGTCAAAGGGGGTCATAGGTCACCCTATGACCCACTTTGACCCATATGAACGATTTGAATATGTCCGTAGGGGTCCTTTGACCCATATGAATGATTCAAATATGTCCCTAGGGGTCCTAGGACCCCTAGGGACATATGTCATTGTTTAATGGGTCAAAGAGGGTCATAGGTCACCTTATGACCCCCTTTGACCCATATTACCCATTCAAATATGTCTCTAGGGGTCCTAGGACCCCTAATAACATATTTCATTGTTTAATGAGTCAAAGGGGGTCATAGGTCACCTTATGACCCCCTTTGACCCATATGAACGATTCGACTATGTCCCTAGGGGTCCTAGGACCCCTAGGGACATATGTCATCATTTAATGGATCAAAGGGGGTCATAGGTCACCCTATAACCCCCTTTGACCCATATGAACGATTCGACTATGTCTCTAGGGGTCCTAGGACCCTTAGGGACATATGTCATCGTTTAATGGATCAAAGGGGTCATAGGTCACCCTATAACCTCCTTTGACCTATATGAACAATTCGACTATGTCCCTAGGGGTCTTAGGACCCCTAGGGACATATGTCATCATTTAATGGGTCAAAGAGGGTCATAGGTCACCCTATGATCGCCTTTGACCCATAATACTCATTCGAATATGTCCATAGGGGTCATAGGACCTCTAGAGACATATATCGTCATTTAATGAGTCAAAGAGGGTCATAGTGTCATTTAATGAGTCAAAGAGGGTCATAGGTCACCCTATGACCCCCTTTGACCCATATGAATGATTCAAATATGTCCCTAGGGGTCCTAGGACCCTTAGGGACATATGTCATCGTTTAATGGGTGACCCATATTACCCATTCAAATATGTCCCTAGGAGACCTAGGACACCTAGGGACATATGTCGTCGTTTAATGGGTCAAAGGGGGTCATAGGTCACCCTATGACCCCCTTTGACCCATATGAATGATTCGAATATGTAGGACCCCTAGGGACATATGTCGTCATTTCATGGGTCAAAGAGGGTCATAGGTCACCCTATGACCCTCTTTGACCCATATGAATGATTCAAATATGTTCCTAGTTCCTAGGACCCCTAGGGACATATGTCATTGTTTAATGGGTCAAAGAGGGTCATAGGTCACGTTATGACCCTCTTTGACCCATATTACCCATTCGAATATGTCCCTTGGGGTCCTAGGACCCCTAGGGACATATATCGTCGTTTAATGGGTCAAAGAGGGTCATAGGTCACCCTATGACCCCCTGCGACCCATATGAATGATTTGACTATGTCGCTAGGGGTCTTAGGACCCCTAGGGACATATGTTATCATTTAATAGGTCAAAGGGGGTGATAGGTCTTCCTATGACCCCCTTTGACCCATATGAACGATTCGAATATGTCCCTAGGTGTCCTAGGACCCCTAGGGACATATGTCATCGTTCAATGGGTCAAAGAGGGTCATAGGTCACCCTATGACCCCCTTTGACCCATATTACCCATTCGAATATGTCCCTAGGGGTCCTAGGACCCCTAGAGACATATATCATTGTTTAATGTGTCAAAGAGGGTCATAGGTCACCCTATGACCCCCTTTGACCCATATAAATGATTCGACTATGTCCCTAGGGGTCGTAGGACCCGTAGGAACATATGTCATCATTTGATTGGTCAAAGGGGGTTATAGGTCACCCTGTGACCCCCTTTGACCCATATGAATTATTCGAATATGTCCCTAGGGGTCCTAGGACCCCTAGCGATGTATGTCGTCATTTAATGAGTCAAAGAGGGTCGTAGGTTACCCTAT
This sequence comes from Cupressus sempervirens, assembly GCA_028749045.1. Taxonomy (NCBI): domain Eukaryota; kingdom Viridiplantae; phylum Streptophyta; class Pinopsida; order Cupressales; family Cupressaceae; genus Cupressus; species Cupressus sempervirens. The sequence goes on from CM053783.1 coordinate 247,880,510, forward strand.
GACCCCCTTTGACCCATATGAACGATTTGAATATTTCCCTAAGGGTCCTAGGAACCCTAGGGTCATATGTCATCGTTTAATGGGTCAAAGAGGGTCATAGGTCACCCTATGACCCATTTTGACCCATAGTACCCATTCAAATATGTGCCTAGGGGTCCTAGGACCCCTAGAGACATATATCATCGTTTAATGGGGTCAAAGAGGGTCATAGGTCACCCTATGACCCCCTTTGACCTATATGAACGATTTGACTATGTTCCTAGGGGTCTTAGGACCCCTAGGGACATATGTCATCATTTAGTGTTTCAAAGGGGGTCATAGGTCACCCTATGACCCCCTTTGACCCATATGAACTATTCGAATATGTCCCTAGAGGTCCTAGGACCCCTAGGGACATATGTCATCATTTAATGGGTCAAAGAGCGTCATAGGTCACCCTATGACCCCTTTTGACCCATATTACCCATTTGAATATGTCCCTAGGGGTCCTAGGACCCCTCGAGACATATATCATCGTTTAATGGGTCAAAGAGGGTCATAGGTCACCCTATGACCCCCTTTGACTCTTATATATTAATAATATATATATATATATATATTACATTATTATATTTAATGAAAATATTACATTATTATATAGATATATTAATAACATACATATTAATATAATAATATTAATAATATATATTATATTTAATAAATATATTACGTTGTTATATTTATTAAATTATTATACATATTAATATAATAATATATAATACATATTACATTTAATAAAAATATTATGTTATTGTATATATTAATAACATACATATTAATATAATAATATATAATACGTATTATATATATATATATATATAAATTATGTTATTATATTTAGTAAAAATAATAATAATATAAATTATATTTATAGACTGTAATAAGATTAACATAAGATATTATTATATATTATTAGATTATATCTTGTATGTTTACATTACGTTATTATATGTATATATAATATATTAAAATATGCCTTTACATATTAATATAAGTGAAATAATTTAAAAATAAAAAACTAGAACGTTTAAATCGAATTTCCCTCCAAAATTTAAAATTTTTTGAAATTTGACTACCGAGCCATATCGGATATCCGATTTCAAATTGGATATCTGATTTGAAATTGGAGATCCGATTTGGAATTAGATATTCGATCAATCTTGGTATTTACCAAGCCTGCCCGGTCAACCCCAAAGATGTGTTTATAGAGTTTTAGTGATACTCAAACTTTGGGTAGCTGTCTGACAATGTTATTTTGATCAAAATTGAATCAAACAAAATGAGTTTTTTAATATTGCTCTCTAGATTCCATCAATATAATTTCTGTCAAATTTTGAGGTCGATAAGTATTTATTAGTTAATTATCAATGAAGGTTATTGTAAAGTGCTGATTGACATACTGAATGAAAAATAGCTATAACTTTCAAACGGTATAACATTTTTTAAATCTAAAAGTTGTGTCACATTCTGTACTTCACCTAGTATAATAAAAAAAAAAGTTAAATTAAATTTGGTCAAATTTTCTATTAGCTAGGGTGGTCAGACACGAGACTTTTTTTAATCCGAAAAAGTTTTTCTAGAAAATTCATATTTAATTATTTATTTGGAATAAAAATATCAAAAAATATGTGTCACATTCGGGCATGAGTCTAGTTTTCATATCTATAATTATATTAAAAAAATATTATGATTTGATTTTGATTAAGGTGGTCAGACATACACCTACTTTTTGTTTTTGCCTTGAAATTTTCTTAGTACTGCATTAAAATTCAAAATTTTGACCAATCAATTATTTTTTTTCTCTAATAAGGCCTAGTAGTTTAGAAACTACATTCAATTTTCTACAAATTATTTTCTTACAACTTTTTGATATAAAGTCCATAACCACTTTAAAATTATGTGTCAAGTTGACATAAACCTGATTTGCTGATTTTTCACTGCCACTTAAAGCCATAGTTTGGTACACCATGATCCTGCACATACCCGCATGATGGTGAAATAAGCTCCCAATGAGATAAACACCACTCCAAAGATCATATTTTAGGCAAGGTTCAACAAGCTTACCACCCTGCAAGAAACTAGGTTTAATAAATCTAGAAACCATCAACTCCAAATGAAATGGAGACTGCAACAGATCAAGGGCATTTGACAAGAAAATCAACAAAATTTGAGAGGGATAAATTAATATTTTCCCACAGAAAGAGAATATCATGTCCAATAATTCTCTTAATTCCTCTTCAAATATGTGGACTCTCATAGTAAAAGATAGTTGCCAACATATCATCTTTAATACAACCCAGAAAAGACAATTCCCATTCTTCAGTTTCCAAGAATACTTTGTAATTTCTTGGATAATAATCCATATGTAATGCTAAGCAAGTTGATCAAATGTTGACTGGGTAGCTAACTCCTACCAAGGAACTAGGACAGTTTGACATAGTGCTACCATTGATAACAAAAAATAGCTACCGCAAAATGCAGAGACCAAATCTCAAGCCTAGAAATCCTAGAAAGCCAAAATGACTCTTGCTCTTGATGCAATAAAAGCTAAAGCAATCAATGATGACCTTTATAAAAAAATATATGAAATCCATCACATAATATGTAAAAATCAGAACACGCCTATGAAGTACTTAAACCCAAGAGGGAATTAAAGATATTAAAATTTCACACAAACTACTTCATAAATAATTGGTTGACACCTCTTAAGAAAAGAGAAAAAAAGTATGGGAAATATTGAGACCAACCACCAAATTTAGATGATAAACGTTGCTGTAGCATAATGCCAAATAAAAGGCAAGCCAAACACCATCTTTCAAAAAGTAAACACAAACCTAGAGTACAACACAATAACCAAAAGTCCACCTTAGGAATCACCACATAACCATCTCATGATGTAGTCATGTCAAGTACAAATGATAGAGCCACATAATAATTCATAATAGCTCCTCAAACCTCAAGTCCCATCCACGAATCATCTCAACCTCCCCCCTAGCTATCAACTGCTAACTATATATTACCATGGTTAATACAAACATTATACCTAACTACTTAAAACCATATCTACTAATAATTTAGATATGCATAAATAGGTCATACATAATGGCATTAAAAATGCTAACATAAACTTAGCAGCTCACACCTAGCAGAAAAAATAAGACTCACGTTGAATGATTGAAACAATGTAAGGGAACTTTTCTAGCAAAGTATTTGAAGAGAAAGAATCAAGAATATTCCTATCAAAACTAGAAGAGCAAGAATCAAGAATATTCCTATCAAAACTAACATTAGGTAAACAATGTGGCAATGCATTTCCTTCCCTATATGCATGTGATAAAATGTATTGATCTAGATAATCAATGAGATCCCAAATTCATTGAAAGACATACCCAAGATGCCAATTATTGGTCTTCATGTGAATGAAGGCATTAATAACAACAAAAGAATCATCCTCTATATTTAAACAAGAAAAAGACATTTTCTTTGCCAAAATCAGACCTTCTAACAAAGTAGTTGATTTTTCCATGTTATTAGTGCCATAACTAATAGGTTTTGCATAAAAAGCTAGCACCTCTCCATGATGATTTCTCAAAGAAATCCCAATACCTAATTCACTAGGATTCCCACTTGATGACCCATCAAAATTTAGGTTGACAAAGGATGAATCAGAAGGTTTCCATTTAATTAACTCTCTAAAAATTAGAATAGATCCAACTTGTGGAAACACAGGAGAGGATGGATGTGATATAAGCTTTGAAGATTGAACTATTAAACTATCCCAAGATGAAAATATGTCATTCCTATTAAAATGGCTAGAAACATAATTATTCACTAGTTCAAAGATAAGCCACTCAATTATGGCAATCAAAAGGCTCACATTAGCCACCTCTTTTCTAAAGATTCTCTTATTCTATTCCCAACAAATAGACCATATAATTGATGATGGAACAATAATCCATACACAAGAAAATATTTAGTAAATAGAACCAACCAAGACTAAAACAACTCCCATAAGGATTTGGGAAAAGGGAAAGAGATAGATAGTTTCCCCAAGACATAGTGTGAGCATTGTATAGAGAATTAAAAATGCACAAATAGATGATCAACTGATTCATCATGAAGTCCACACAAAACACATTTAAATGGGTCAACTATATGAAATTTTCCTAGTTTATCACTAGTAAGAATTCTACCTTGGATGGCCAACCAAGAAAAAATTGTAGCTTTTGGAAGAACACATTTATCCCAACAAAAGATAAAGTCTTGATGAGCAACATGCTGCTCTAACATACCCAAGAGGGCCTCATATCTAGATTTAACAGAATATGAACCACTTTTGGAAGGACACCACATAATTCTATCACAATCTCCAGACAAAAAAAACCAATTTGTTTGCCAGGATATCAACTAGGTTCCTAGCCAACTTTCTTCCAATAGGAAGAGAAAAAGGATCTTTCCAACATACCTTGTGGGACACAATGTCAACATAATCCATATAATCCACTAAAAGATCCCCCCAGACTAGAGACAAAACCTCCATAACATCCTTGAAAGAGAGAATGTGACACCTTGGAGGACATCCATTCCAAGAGTCCTTCCAAAAGAATACATTAAAGCCAGAGTGAACCCACTAAGACAAAAAATTGGTGACTACTTCTCTAGATGACATCATAAAGTTCCAAGTAGGAAAACTAGATAGGGGATTTGAAATAGTAAAGATTCTATGAGGACAAGATGAATCTAAATATTTGGCTTGCATAATTTGGCACCATAATGATTGGGATTTGGAATACATATTCCAAACTAGTTTCCCCCCAAATCGTTTATTCCTCATAGAAAGATTATGTACACCAACTGTTCCAGAAAATTTACTTGAGTATAGTTTCTGTAAGGATACTAAAGGAATCTTTCTAGCATTAGTCATGTTAGATGACCAAAGGAAATTGTGAATGATTTTTTCAATCTGAGCAATAACAGATGATGGAGCTTGGAGAACTAAAATATAATAATTAGGGATAGCTAGAAGAACTATTTTGATTAATAAAATTCTACCAAAGAGAGAAAGCCATCTTGCCTTCCAGGTCGAGATCCTACCCTTTAATCTATTAATCACATTATCCTAGAATAAAGGTTTCACTAAACCCATGAAGAATAGAATCCCTAGATAAATTGATGGAAAATCATCTACCAAAAAGTGAAGAATGTTAATTATTCTTTTCTTAGCTGAATCAAGTTTAAAGAGCATAAAAGCTTTAGACTTATTCAGATTAGTGACTTTTCCAGACCCATTAGTGTATGTATCTAGAATCTACTTAATACACCTGGGCTCACTAATAGAGGATCTAACAAAAAGAAACATATCATCAGCAAAAAAATTATGTGACAGAGACATCTAAATTCAGTATAGTTATACCTTTCCAATTGGCTAATAAATTCTAAGTATAGATCTACTGAGAGTTTCAACCATAATAATAAATAAGAAAGGAGAAAGTGGGTCCCCGTGTCAAACTCCTTGAGTAGCTTGGAAATGGGGAGAAGAAATGCCATTGATCATGACTGCAAAAGAGGCCCTAGAAAGGAACTTCTTAATCCATTTACACCATGGAGCCAAAAAACCAAACTTGGAGAGGACTACAAAGAGAAAAGCCCAATCCACTTTATCATAGGCTTTCATCATATCTAACTTAGCAACAAAAAATGACATCTGATAAGTTTCAATAGTATGTAGAACTTCTAGAACAACAAGAGCCCCATCAGATTTATCCTTGCCTAGAACAAAACCTTCTTGCTATGGGGAGACTAATATAGGAATTAAATATTCGAGCCTAAGATATATAACTTTATTTATGATCTTCTAAACGGAATTGCATAATGAAATGGGCCTAAAATCTACAAACATTTGAGGGGATTTCAACTTAGGAATCAAAGAGAGATTCATTTTGTTAAAGCTTTTAATAATGTATCACCCTCTTACGAGATTCCTCTATAGCCATTAGAAGATCAAAACTAACCACATCCCAACACTTTTGGTAAAAAAGAATGATAAATCCATTAGGACCAGGGGCTTTCTTAAGAGCCATAGAGAAAACAACAGAGTGGATCTCTTCAACACTAAAAGGCTTCATAAGATTGTCATTGTCTAAATTAGTAACTAAAGATGAGATGGAATACAATAACAAATTCCTATCACCCTTGTTATCTCTTAGGGTCTCACTAGGAGCAAGTAAATTTTTGAAGAATTCAACATCCTCATTACATATGTCTTGTTTCAATACCAAAGTATCCCCTATTGAAACACTTTTAATGGCCAAGATAAACAAAGAATCTTTCCTAATTTTACCAAAAGCATGAAAAAACTTTGTGTTCCTATCTCCCTCTTTTAACCATAATTCACGAGTTTTCTGCCTCCAATAAATCTCTTCCCTCGCACATAATGTTTCCCAATATCATTGGAAGGATTTTTGGTTTTCTACTACCTCTGCATCTATCCCAAAATTCATAACATGATCTAAAATTATCTTAAGGTCATTCTCAACCTGAGTCTTTTTATGAAACACATTTTTAAATACTTCTTTATTCTATATACTAATTTTGGATTTCATGAAAGAAGGCTTATTAGAAAATTGGAACATTTTGGTACCTTTACAAAAGGGAGCACTAATCCACCATTGGTGAAGCAACTAGAGAAAATGGGGATGAGTGAACCACATGCTTTCAAACTTAAAGGAATAACCATGCTTTGACAAATCTAATTTATTCAACTCAAGAGAGATAGGAAAATGATTAGATTCTGAAGAAGACATAATTTGAGCAGAAAGATAAAAAATCAAAAGTTTCATACCTTGAGAAATAAGAAATCTATCCAATCTAGAGGAGATAGGAGTAACCGATCTATGATTAGACCAAGTAAAACTTCCATTCAAAAAAGGGACATCACATAATGCATTATCCTAAATAAAAAAATTAAACTCCTCTATGACCCTCTGAGCAGTAACATTACCCCCAATTTTTTCACTGGATGATGAAATGGCATTAAAATTGCCTCTGATAACAATTGGGAAGTCATCAATTTTACTAATTTATTAGTGATTGATTCCCATAAAATGAGTTTATCCTAGGCTGAAGAAGGCCCACAAACATTAAAAACAAAAAACTTAACATCAAACCATTTGAATTCAATAAGTTATCGATTAGATTTTGACACTAGAATAACCTTTGAAATACACTTACTTTTCCACAAAATAATAAGACCTCTAGAAGCACTAGAAGAAGGAACACAACCTGACTTCCAAGAAGGTCAATAGCTAGAAAATTTTACAAAAGACTCCTGAGAAAGTTTAGACTCTTGAAGAAGAATGATGTCAACCTAAGAGGATAAGATAAAATTTCTAATCCTACTACTCTTGTCAGGGTAACTTAAACCCGTAACATTCCAAGACATAATCCTTATAATGAAGTAAGAGAGCAAGTCACACTCCTGGTTCGAATAATAGGCAAAAAAGTCTCCAAAAGAGTCAATTGAATACCAACTTCAATTTCTTCCTTAACCTTACAAGCAAGAGGCTTACAACCCCTTCTCTTGGGTTTTTCTTTTAATGGCTGACACAAGAGACACTGGGACAAAGAGCTCTCTAATTACGAAATGAATAATTCATGCAAAAAATTAAAGAAATTGGCAACAGATAGACACTTTTGCTCAAAATCTCCATTCACAACCAAACCTTCTTCCAAAAAAATATCATCACAATCCTGAGTCACAACCAAGATAACAACACTACCAGACTACAAATGAGTATCTTGGTTGACCAATAGAGAAAAAAGAGAGGATGAAATAGGGACAAAGGACTAGCTACAAATTATCAAATTCTAAATGATACCCTACTCTTCTAGAAGAGGAAAAGCCTGACTCACCAAGGAGCAATGAACCCAATTAGAGGAAGAGATAAGAAAAGGGAAATAGTGGAAGCTAAAGATTCACCAAAAGACAGACCAAGGTCACTAGAAAAAGAAAAAGAGCAAGAAAGTGCAGACTTGCCATCCATACCCAAAAAAGATAATGAGACAAGTGAAGAATGCAGAGGTGAGAAAAGAAATATAATCTTCTGAAATGCCGATGAAACTTGTACCTCAAATCTCTAGCCCAAATCAAGCCAAGGAGAAGAAAAATCAAACTCTTCCACCAAGCCAACATCACAGAAAGAACCATGATTATCAAGAACCAACTGCAAAGGATATGATTTAGAAGTTAACTAATGAAAAGAAAAAAAACACAACTTAGGATTAGAATTAAAATATTTCCATATCTCATGCGACACCGAGAGAAAATTCTGGCACTAATGTAAAAAATAACCCAATAAATTGGCATTCTTGGCAATAGTAGCTGCCTCCAAATACTAAATCTTTTGTACCCATGTACCAAATTTCGAACAAATTGAAATCTATGAAGGAAAATGCTCCCTCTTCTACATAAGAATACATATGCTAACAGCCAGATGCAACTGAACAAACCAAACCAAGTCATGCTTAACAAAAATGCTTAACTTATTAGCAATAATCTCAACCAAAGAAGGATCTTTGTATTCCAACAAAAGATTCAAAAGTGCAATTCACTGGGGATAAAATCGTGGTAGATCTTCAAAAAATCAAAATGGGGCACCTAGCCCATAGTAGTAATACCAATCCCTTTATAGAACCAACCCTTAAACTTATGCACATCTACTTTATGATCATGGGAATAAAAAATTACAACAAAGGCTAGAGAATCCTTATCAAACAAAAATAACTCTACTAGGGCCACCCAATAATAGCTAGCCCAAGAAAGAAAAGTCTCAATCTCCATCGAAGATTGGAGCATACCAATAAGCATCGACGAATACAACAGCTCCACCCTTGAGCTGATCAGAGCAAAAGGAAAAATGACTCGAGGCTTGAATGGCTGATGAGATGGGCTACCCTAAATCAGGACATGTAAATCTTGAACCTAGGAAGGAAACAAAGGGGAATTAGAGCACAAACTCCTAACCTTTGGAGTGAAGAGAGCTTGACAAGGCTGAGAAGGGGGTTTATGAACCTAGGTCCTATTTGGAGAAGACACAAACCAAGGAATTGGACTACCCAACGACATGGAAATAGGTGACGCATGCTGCAAATCTTGGCAAATGTTAAAAGGGGGTGGACAAATAAAAGGCTTCTTACTCTTGAAATTTTGAACAACAAACTGACGATGCTTACCATGATGAGAAGGATAAGGGGCAAGAACACCAACAAAAGACTTACCAAGATGCACACTAGAAGAAGGGTGAGGACCCATAATGCCTCTAAACATAGAAGCCCTAGGTGGAAAAGCAAGCCAAACCCTCACTTGAATCGCTTGGACTTGTACCACAAAAAACTTCCCTGACTTAACACTATCCCTCTAGACTCCTTGCTGAAGAACCCATTGTGGCAAACAACCATAAGATTTCAAAAATGCCAAGTCTTCCTCCTCAATAGGGAAACCACCCCAACACAAATTATCAGAATGTGATTCCACCTTCACCTTTGAAGAAACCATGTGTAAACCATGTTCCTCCTGAGCAACCAACCCAATATTCTTTCATTGAGCAACCAACCCACATAGACCCTAACAGGAATCACTTGCATATTCATCCAGCTCATCAATCACAATCATCATCCTTATATAAAGTGAAATATTAAGAAAGGAGTAAAGATAATTTAATAAATTAAATTAAAATTTATATATATATATATATATATATATATATATATATATTAATAAGTAAAAATAATAATAAAATTTAAGATACTTGATTTACTTATAAAGTCCTTATTATAAACATCAAAATTGTATTTATTTTTTAATCAAAATTTTAAAACTAAAATACATATTGTTTAAAATTTCTTTGACAACTATTTTAATTATTTTACATCAATTACTAATTTATTTTAAAGTTAGTCCCAAGATAAAATATTCATATTTCTAGAATTATCAAAACCATTTCTTTAAATCACTTTAAAAACCTAATCAAACATTTTTTTTATTTTTTAAATGAAGAAAAAATATTCTAAAGAATGAAAAGAAAAGTGAGAAACTATTGACTCTATGGTACCAAAGTTTCCAATAGTCTTGGATAAGGTGTTATCTATGGAATTATGAATTTACATTAAATATAGTTTGAGCAAAGTGTAAGATGGAAAAATCTAAAGAATAGCCTTTAATAGTCATCCACACTTTTGTAATGCTCCAAAACCTATATTTGTAAAATTAGTCTATATTTCTTCAAGTCACTAGAAACTCAATTTATTCCTCTAGTCAAGTAGTAAAAATATAAGGATAGAAAAATACATCAACATATTTAATACCTTTGGTAGGTTTTCATCTTTAAAAACAAATTGAATTTTGTCTACCAAATTAGTATAATCAAATTAAAGGAAAACTAATTATATAATGATAAAATATTTAAAATAGATATAGAAATCATAAGTTGCATAAATTCTATGATATGATTGATATAATTGAAATATTGAATTAGTATCTACCTTTTATAAGAACTACTATAATTTCTTATTCCGTTGATAAGTATGAGACATTTTCCACAGATATTGTCATAGGATTCAATTGAGTAGTTATTGAGTCAAATTCATTGAGCCATACTTCATAAGTAGTGGTTGACACAAACCCATCTCTCCTAAGAATGAATGGAACACTTGACACTCATTGGATCTAGGTGATGCTCACAGAGGTGAAAGAATTGGACTTCCCATAAGGTCACCTATCCCATTACTACTCCAACTTGAATGCATTTAACTAAAAAGTTTCCTTCATGGTGAAACCTACTCTACTTGTAACTCCATTATGCAAACCATTCACTAAGTATTGTGCCTTGTGAACCAGTGGTTCATCTTACTTCCTTCTTTTCATCTTATGAACTAGTGCTTCAATTTCTTCACTTCTTATTATATTTATAATTTGTTCTTCATCATGTCAAAAACACCAAGGGATCTCATGCAATCCAACACCTCAATTTCATCCACGGGCACTACAAAATCCCCAACGATGATTACTTGTACACTCTCTCTTTGTTCATTCTTGAGCCCATCAGATTTGCAGATGAGTAATTAATCACCAAGATCACTTTTTTATTAGCTCTTTCATATTTTTTTTGGAAGATTAGATAAGGATTTCAAGTAGCTATTTGTGAAATTATAGGCACAGATACAGAAAGTGGAGTGAAGGGGAGAAAAGGGCACAATTTTTTGTGTGGCATACTTGAAAATTAGAAATACAGAAGAATATTTTCCATTCATTGTATTCACATAAAACTGTACAGGCACATATAGTTGTGTGCCAAATGCATAGAGCTACAAGAAAGGAAATAGCTACAGGAAAGCTATAGGAAAGGAAATAATAGTTTAGGAAAGAAAGCTCTTTCAATATTAGAAACAATCTAATATTGCAATAGTCCCCCTCAAGTTGGTGCATAGATATCCCATATGCCCAACTTGCCCAAAAAATTTGAGAACACTCAACTTGAAACCACTTTGGTAAGAATATAGGCTAGCTAATCTTCTGATTGAATCTTAGAAAGCTCTACAATCTTCTCATCCAACTTCTCCTTAATAAAGAATCTATCTACCTCCACATGCTTTGTACGATCATGTTGAATTGGATTATGAGCAATATCATAGGCTGCTTTATTGTCACAATATAGTTGAATTGGTCGCCTAGGCAGACAACCCAAATCTCTCAGGAGAAGTTGTAGCCACAAAACTTCACATATTCCAAGTGCCATACCTCAAAATTCTACCTCCATACTTGATGGTGCAACAACATTCTATTTTTTTCTTCTCCATGTAACAAGATTAACTCCTACAAAGGTGAAATAGCTTGAAGTAGAAAACCTATCATCTACTGCTCCAGGCCAGTCAACATCAATATATGCATCCACACTTTGATAATCCTCATTTTTAGTGAATAAAATTCCTTTTCTAGGAGCAGACTTCAAATACCTCAAAATTTGTGTAACTGCATTCATATGTTGCTCTCCAAGATTATGCATAAACTGGCTAACAATACTTAATGCATAGGCAAGGTCTGGCCTTGTGTGTGCTAAGTACATCAATCTTCCTACGAGTCTCTAGTATCTTCCTTTATCAACTAGTACCTGATTAGTCTCAATACATAACTTCAATCCTTCTTCCATGGGTGTATCAGTGGGTTGACATGCTGACATACTAGTTTCCTATAACAAGTCTAAGGCATACTTTCTTTGAGACAAAAAGATCCTGTTATCAGATCGAGACACTTTGATCCCAAGGAGATATTTCAAGGGACCAAGATCTTTCATTTTGAATTCTTTGAACAAGTAATCCTTGAGAGCCCTCCTTTCTTTAGGATAATTTCTTGTAACTATCATGTCATCCACATACACAATAAGTGCAGTGGTCTTACCCTACTGATTCTTTATGAATAAACTATGGTCTAAATTGATTTGATGGTAACCAAAGGCTTTCATTGACTTTGTGAATCTTCCAAACCATGCCCTTGGAAATTGTTTCAACCCATATAGTGACTTCTTTAAGCTGCACACCTTCAGACTATGCCTTTCTGGTATCATGCAGCCGGGTGGGAGTTCCATGTAGACTTCTTTGGACAACTCTCCATGTAGAAAGGCATTCTTCACATCAAACTATTGTAATGGCCAACCCAAGTTATTAGCAAGAGACAAAAGGACTCGTACTTTATTAATTTTAGCTACAAGTGCAAATATCTCTGTATAATCGATCCCATAGGTTTGGGTGTACTATTTTGCCACCAATCTCACCTTAAAGCATTCAATTGTACCATCTACTTTGTACTTAACAGTATAAACCCATTGACATCCAACTAGTTTTTTTCCTGGTGGATGGTCAACAAGTTCCCAGGTATTATTTTTTTGTAATGATTTCATCTTCTTATTCATAGAAACTTTCCACCTTGGATCAGCTAAGGCTTCTTGCACATTGTTAGGAATAGATACAATAGATAATTGATTTACAAATGATTGATTTGATTGTGAGAAACAATGGTTAGACACATAATGACTCATAGGATATTTAACTTTACTAGAAAGTTCAAGTTCATATGTGGATTTAATAATACCTCTGGTGAGACATTGAGGTAGTAGTTTTCTAGATGGTTTAGGAACATCCTTGGTAAGTGATTAGTGTGGTGTGAGGGACTTAGATAGAGGTGGACCCACAACTTCAGTTTCTGGGTGTTCATCACTGCTTTGATCCAAAGTTTCACCTACTTCTTGATTAATAGTTTCAGAGAGTTCCCCTTCTTTAGAGATGTCCAAGCTACCCACATCTTTAGGAATGTGAACATCCACATCTTTAGAGGTGTTATCCACATCTTCAGAGATGTTCAAGCTACCTACATCTTCAGAGATGTGAGCATCCACATCTTCAGAGATGTGACCATCATAGTCTAAAGTCTAAATTTCCTTTTGGTACTCCCCCTAAAGTTTAGACTTAGAGGAAAAATATATCAAGTCTTCATGAAAAACTACATCTGATGTAATAAACATTCATTGAGTTGGAGGATGATAGCATTGGTACCCCTTTTGATAAGTAGCATATCCTAGAAAGACACATTGCAGTGCTCAAGGAGATAACGTGTTGCGCTGATGCTTATGGAGGTGTATGAGAGCTACACAACCAAAGACATGAGGAGGTAAATTTGGGACATTAGGAGCAACAAACCCCTCAACAAGAGCCTGGGATGGTGTTTGGAAATCAATAGTGTTGGAGGGTACTCTGTTGATTAGATATGCTATAGAGGTAAGTGTTTGACCCCAATAGGATAATGACATATGGGATTCTATTAGAGAAGCATGAACAACCTCCAAAAAGTGATGATTTTCCTCTTGGCTACCCCATTCTGTTTAGGTGTATTGGAACAAGTAGTTTGATGAATAGTTCCATGTGCTTCTAGATATTGCTGAAGTTTAGAACTCAAATATTTGGTCACTACGAAGAACTTGAACTTGTGGATTGTACTGAGTAGGAATCATGTTATAAATTTTTTGAAATAATAAGTTCATGTCACTTTTAGACTTCATTAAGCATACCCAAGTCATCCTAGTACAATCATCAATAAAAGTAACAAACCAACATGATCCACCCAAGGTAGTGACTTTGGATGGACCCCAAACATTAGAATGTATGATCATAATGGTACTGGACTTTTATTCAAAGTTAATGGAAAAGAAGTACGATAAATTTTTGCAAGTTCACAAACTTCACACTAGAAGCTAGAAACATCAAATTTTGCAAATAAACTAGGAAATAATTTCTTTAAGTAACCAAAGGAAGCATGTCCCAAACATCAATGCCATAACTAGATTTTAGATTTCTGCTTGTCCCCCTTAGAGCCATCCATTTCTAGAGCTTGACGTAGCTTGTCCAAACTCTTTGACACCAAGTCCAAGTAATAAAAATTTCCTCACCTAACACCACAACCAATAATTTGCCTCATTTGGATATACTTAAATACATAGAAATTAGGCCAAAAAATTACAACACAGAGTAAATTAGTGGTGACTTGGGAAATTGACAATAGATTGTAATCCAAAGATGGAACCACTTAAATAGAATCTAGATTCAAAGTATCAGTGAGAGGTAAGGATCCTTCTCCAATAACTAGGGCTAGAGAGCCATTGTCAATGGAAACAAATTTTTGTGAGGATAGTTTAAGGGATGAGACCTATCTAGAATCAAATTTCATATGATCTATAGCACCAAAATCAATTATCCATGCACTATTAGAAACAAGTGTAGACATATTTAAAGACTCACCACCATTACCTTTTGCTACTGCTAATGCTGAGATTTGTCCAACAACATTATCCTCTGTCTTTATTTCAACAAATGCTACACTGGAAGTCTTCTTGGGATTCTCCTTCCATGAATTGTGGCTATGATCCCACCATTCTGGATACCCAACAAATTCAATGTAGTGACTTTTGGTATGACCAATTTGGTTGCAATGGGTGCATTTGTAGGTGGATTTATCAGCACCATTAGTGATCTTAGGCAGATTTTGAGAAGGCCCATTTTGATTAGATTAGTTTTGAGTCACCATGGCTGAAGCTTTATTCTTTTCTAATTCTCCAATCATTTTTGTACGTCGAACAGATTCACAGTGGACCAATGCATAACATGCTTCTAATTTAGGAATAGGATCTGTTCTCAAAATTTTTCCATGAACTAGTTTGAAGTCAACCATCTAATCCAGCAAGAAAAATATGCACCCTTTGTCGCTGAACTAATTTTTGGTAATATTCAACGTCGTTCTCACATTCCATGATCACTTCATCTGTTAGAATTCTTTAGAATAACTGAGAGGGGAGGTGAATCAATTATCCAAGGTCTAATAATGTCCAATCCAAAAACTTTTAGTCAAATCCTTAATGACATATAATTGAAATTATCATGCATTCAATTAAACATTAAACAATCATGAAAAGTAATCATGCATCACCATGACATAACACAAAAGATTTTGATGACCCAGAAACCCTCTAGGAATAAGAAGGTAAAACTAGGGTGGGAATGATACCCACAAAATAACTACGCAATTGATTTCAACCACTTCTGATGGTCAGCCCTGTTAAAGGCCTGCCTTGTTAAAGGCTACAACACATTGTTAAATGTGACCCTGTTAAAGGATTTTTACACCCTATTAGGAGTGTGCCCTATTAGAGGACTTAAGAACATTCAACTTAGAATGCTATGCTGTTAAAGGATTTACATAGAGCTATTAGGCCCACCCAAGTCCATGGGATTTATAGTCACCTTCTCAAAAGAATCTTTTATCCCTCTCTAAGGATCTCTTATCCTTCTCCTAAGGACCTCTTATCCTTCTCTTGAGAATCTCCTATCCTTCTCCTAGGGATCTTCTATCCTTTTCCTGAGGCTTATCCACCTAGCTATTAAGCTAACCCAGCAATGTAGGATTTCAATATCTAATACAATGGTAAAAGAGTGTTAGAAAGGTTTTGACCTGATAAAGATTGCAACTTTAACCTTGTAGATTTCAGATCACTCTTCAATTCTTTTCTTTTCTTGGCTTTTCTTCCTTGCAGTGTTGATAGCTTGTTCACCCTTCAAGATATGTCTCCTTGAGTTCTTCCACTCATTATTCCAATGCATTCTATGGTCACTTGATCAACTCAGAGTCTTGATGTTTTTTTCTTACTCCTCACTGTGTCCTCTTCTTGACACTTCACACTAGCCTTCTCTTGGCTTCTTCACATGACTAAACTTATGACCAACTCCCTCTCACATGCTCATGATCTCTAACCTGTAACTCCTTATAAAGAAGTTCTATTCTTCATTTTCTGCTCAAATCTTAATTTGATCTGAGAAAATGATATTATTTTCCCTCCAAATTGCTTCTTTTAGAAACTTCATGATAAGTCCATTAGCATTCACCTTGAATTGGTTTGCATGGTTCACATAAAATTTTGTGACATCTACTCATCATCCTTATCATCCAACTAATTCAAAAAATTCAATGTAACAAACTTATCATTATTGATCTGGCAAATCTTTGACTTAACAAATGATGCAACAACTTGGCATCATTGGTTTACTGATGATTGGCACCTTCTGTGTTACTTGGCTCCTACTATATTTACTGATGCTCGACACCTTAAGAAACTTGCTTGGCATCCATTACCCTTTTTTGATACTCGACACCTGAAAGATTTTGTGTTACTTGACACCTGAATAATCACTCGGCTCACACTAAAGTTGAACTTGCTCGGCTTCAACTAAGAATTTGCTCGGCACTAACTAGCTAGTTTGACTCTCTCAAATGAACTTAATTAGGCTTTACAAATGACTTAGTTAAATCTTACATCTTTGATGTGTCTTAGTGTGTCCATCCTCTTAGAGTATGTCATCAATACATTATTTCATCAATGGCTTAGCTGATCTTTATACTTCATTACAACATCATAACTTCAACCTTTCTCTAGGTGCTCTAGTTACATCTTATTGATTACCTTCTCCTTGTCAATCAACCAATTGATAATATTTGGATCACTTAAGCAATTGTTATTCCTACAAGTAGCAAGTTTGACATCAGTGACAAAACAATGATTGAAAACATTCTTTACTAGTTCCATTCTTCATTCATGATCTTTTCAATCATTTCCAACATTATCATGATGATCCAACTCACCAAAAATCTTAGCTAATTCTCCATAATACAAAAAGAGTGCTCTACCATTCTCTTTGGTAGAGAAAGCCCTCTGATTCAAGACAAACACCTATAATTCATCTACTCCATCATAAAAAGCCTTAGAAAGAGCTTTCCAAATATCTCAAGTAGTGCGTAAACAAATGTATTGCTTCATAATTTATGGGGACATAGATATCAACAACCATCTTTTGACCTTTTGATTATTTGCATACCACTTGTCATATCCATCATCCTTCTCAGTAGGTGGCTATGAGTTTCCATGAATGAAAGAGAGTTTCTCCTTCTAAACAATATGCATCTCCATGATATGAGACCAAAAATCATAGTTTGCTTCATCAAGTGGCATCCTTGCCTTGAATGATGAACCTTTGGATTGAATAATAATGGGAGTATATTTGCTCTCAAATACTTTTGAATCTAAATCAACCATAGTTCAATGAAGGGATACAAATAATTAAAGCTTCAAAGCTCCAATACCAACTTGAAAATAAAAAATACAGAAGAATATTTTCCATTCATTGTATTCACATAAAATTGTATAGGTACATATAGTTGTGTGCCAAATTCATAAAGCTACAAGAAAGGAAATAACTACAGGAAAGCTATAGGAAAGGAAAGAATAGGTTAGGAAAGAAAGCTCTTTCAATATTAGAAAAAATCTAATATTGCAATAGTGAAGGGGAGAAAAGGGCACAGTTTTGTGTGTGGCATGACATTGGAGTTCTCATGGGCATAAAAAACATTCCACAGAGTTTGGAAGAGATGGGGTCAATTTAAGAGGCATTATGAATCCTTGAACATGGTGTATTCAGATTCCAATAGAGTGATTGGGGATGCCACGTTGGATCTACTATTGTCCAACATGGCATTAGGTAGATTGTGTTTGCTCTGTTTGATGAGAGGCTATTGGCTACCATGGGATATCCACGCCAACCATTGTGGCTTGTCTGGACTGTGGAGAATGTTGTGAGATTTTGCGGTGGCACTTTTGTTGGCTAGTTTTTGCCAGCAAGGTTGATGAGTTGGTTGAAGGAGAGGATTCCATTGGAGGAAGAGGGAGAAGAAGAGAAGGTGTACAAATTGAGATATGAGGTGTACAAGCCATGGAGTTATCCAAATGGGTACAAGGTGAGCAATGTGGGAGATGCAACGATTGGTTGCATGGGCAAGTTTGCTGAGGGTCCCTTTCTTTCAACTTCATAGACAACAAGTTGTTATACAAACTAAAACTAAAACATATATTAGAAATCTTAATCAAGATCTTTAGCTATGATTATGTTCACTAAGTATCGAGTATTGGGTATATAAGTATGCATCCCTAAAATGTAAGTCCATGCAACCTATATTTTTCTCATAAATTATTGCACAAGTTGCAAACATTGAAATCTAGATATATGTTTTGTACACTCTAGGGAAGTTTAAAGATGTATGAAAACAAGTTGTATTCCTTATTGTATTTGTAGTATGCAATATACTATTGCATTCTATTCTACTTATCTAGTGATTAATCTTTTTTCTTTCAACCAATTAGATTTAACTATATTTGTTTTGAATTTTTATTTTTATTTTTTCTAATGTACATGTGAGATTTTTAATTTCTAAAATAAATAAAATTATTTTCTTTCAATTTGATTGGCTCATAAAGTTGGGGTGTTATAGGGGTGAATTTCAAGGAAGCATACCCTTATAGGCAAGCAACATTCTTGGAAACACAAATATATGAAAATCTGAAATAGATAAAACATGTTAATTTTATTTGTATAATAAAATTGATTTTGATTTAATCTACTCTTGTGATTTGACTTAATGTAGACTCCTCTTACATTTTTATTATAAATTGAAATCATAACTTAGAAAGAACAAAAATATAATTAGGAGTACAAATGGCCTTTTTATATATAATGTCATTAAGACTTTGGAAATTTGAAAGGTTTAAAAGTTTTTAAATAATTATTGATTAATTATAATTTTCATAATAATAAAGTATAACTTCAACAAATATATCTTATCATCAACTCTACTTCTGATTGGTTCATTCAATGTATATAACTATTATGTAAAAATAATTATTTGATTAAACTATGTTTTAAAGATATTTACATTTATAAAAAATCAACTTCAAATATATATTCAAGATTTTGACATTAAATTAAAAAATTAATCTAAAATAGCTCTTTACTATATTCATGTATAAGTGACTACCACAAGCAATCAGAATGCACTAAGAAAATTCTTGAAAAAATAATAAATTTTCAAACTTCTAAAAATTGACTAAACGTGTCTTATCTCAACAACATACATATTGTGATATTGCTATCAAGATTAAAAAAGCTTGCAAATGGGGTTGCAAGCTTTGGGTTTAACCATGGAGGAAACTTCGTAGATAAGCGTGCTTAGGCTAGAGTAGTATTGGGATGAATGACCTCCCAGGAAGTCCCAATGCTTCACCCTTGTGATCATCACCTAGATCCAATGAGTGCTAAGTGTTCCAATTATTCTAATGAGAGATGGATTCATGTTGAATCACTACTCATGAAAAATGGATCAATGAGTTTGACTAAAAAATCACACAGTTAAATCTTGATAGCAATATTACAATTTGACTTGTTGTGGAAATTATCTCCTGCTTATCAACATACATACTTTTGATGCCTAGATTTTCTGCTTATAGTAATAATTGCATTAGATTAGTTCTATTGCATTTTCTTAGTTTAAGGGCTTAAATAGTCATTTATTTTATCTTTATTTGCCTACTTTTCAAAAGTATCATCAAATTCAATATTTTGTTTCTGTTTTAAAAAAATAAATACAATCAATATTATTTATAAGAAGTATTATTTAAAAAGTGAACCTTATTTTAATATAATGCTAAAAATAAATATAAAAAATTACTATCCATAGATCTAGAGAAGTGAACTTACCTTTATATATTCTTACACAAATTTTTGATTTCAAATGATCAAAATCATCCTCTAAAATCTAGTACCTATTGAAATTTCTCAAATTTTATATTACATTTATTAATTTTAAATTTAGATAATTCTAAATACGTGTCAAAAGTTGTACAACAAATAGGTAACTTATAATTTTATTTATTAACACAAAAGTTTATCAATTTCTTTTATATATGTTTAGGCTTATAGTGGAGTTGCATTAATTGATTTAGCTAAACTTTAGAATTTTCAAAACATCATGTAATCTATTCCTAATTATACCAACATGAGTATCAAAATTAATCATAAATATGTAAAATTAATCAAACTAAAAAAAACCTCATTCTTTTATCTTTCTTCTCTATTATCCTATATTGCTCTCTATTAAAAATTATTAATAATCTAATTTGTTCACACAAGATTATATTTTAAATCTCCACTTTTAACTATTGTTTTTCTTTTCCTATTTATTTGAAAAATAATTACTTTGGATCTCCCATTAGCCCGTGTTGTGATTTCTATTTATTTGACTTTTGATTTTAAAAATTGATTTAGGTTTTAGTTTTTAAATTATTTAAATTAATTTTTTATATTAGTATTTTTATAAAATATCATTTTAAGTTTCTATAATTTATTTAGTCAATAGAATATTTGTTAGAGACATCATTATTTTTCTTTTCTTTTTTGTATTTCTCTTATTAAATTTTCATAATAATTTTTTTAATGAATTTTTTTTTAAATGATTATTTTTCATATTTGATGAATTAAATTTAAATAAATAATAATTATTAATCTATTTAAAATATTTTACTAAATATTATGTTATTTACATTCAAAAATATTAATAAGCTAATTTGTTAACATAAGATTATATTTTGAAAAATAATTTTATTGTCGAGCACCTATCGGCTCATCGTTGCAAGCACAAAAGTAGGCAATTGCTAGTGTTAAAGTTTCATTTAGAATATTATGAAAAATATTGATCAAATTCTAATAAATATTATCATTACTACCAAACAAATTTTCTCTCTTATTAATTATTGAGATTAATGTATTATTCTAATAAAACTATCTAAATTTACAACAAATACAAGCCACTATGTGAAACTTGTTAGTACTTGTCGGTAGGCTAAGTACTATTGTATCATTTAATAAATTGTTTTTTAATATAAAGTAGCCAAAACTAGGGGGTTGACTCTTTACAACAGTGGTGAAATAACCAACAAACAACCACATAGACCCTTAACAATTCACATCAAAAACATAGGTATCATTTAATGAATTGTTATTCTTAAGTAGTTATTAAAATAAAAACTTTCCAACCAATGTAGTGCCTACCCCTAGTTCACATTTTTTTATCGTTGTTGAACTCTTTTAGAACTAGTTTTATATTGTTGGTTAGCAGCATTATTTTGAGATTATCAGATATTGTGCTATGGATTCAGTTTATTATGTGATGAGATTACTTAGACTCTACATTTCATGTATATATGATGATTATTTTTAGTGTTCACAATTATTGATGATGATTATTACATCGCTTTCAATTATTAATGATGATTAGTAAGATGATTTATTATTATATGTGCTTTCTTATAGATACTTACCCCATACAAGCATGTGTATGGTGTGCGTGTTTGTCTTACATATTTTCTTTTGTATGGCATGTCTGATCTGGTTAAGGAAGGGAGTCATAGTCACCTGCTAGTCAGAATCTACACGATGCACCACTTCCTACCATTGTCTATTTAGTTTAGTATATATTATGTTTGTACATCCATGTTTTTTATGCAGGTTGCAGGTACTGAGTATCAACTTCCTTGAATTGCTAGGATGAGCGTATCCTATCACATTATCTCAATGATAAGAGAGGGGAGATAAATTCTCAAGTTGAAATCCCAACCCTTTGAGCCATTTGTCCTAATTGAAAAATTAGGATAGGTATCTGAGTTGAATACACACCGAATGTGTCAGATTACATATTTCATAATTTTTAACCCTTTAGATTTATTTTGTATGATTTGTTCTATGATGGGTTTTCATATTTTATCTTGGAGGTCTATGGTGAATTTTTCATTAATTAAGTCTTAATAAATAGATTTAATTAATAAATTATTTATTTGAGAAAATTAATAAAATATCATGATCTTTGATATTTTGATTGTAATTAATTAAATGTGAATTATTGGAGAAAAGGAATTAAATAAAAGAAAACTAGAAATTAAAATTAATAATAATTATAAAATAAAAATAAAGTAATAAATAAAATAATAATAATAAAATTTATAAAAATTAAAATGAAAGTTATAAAATTTAAATAGAGATTATTTAAAAAGTAAATTGGAGTTATAAGCTTGCATGGGAACTAATATGTGTCAACAACACGAGGGTTAGTGCATCAATTAAGCACAAGGTGTCTACAACTCTATGACTCATCAAAAAAGTTGGAAAAGACCTATGCTTAGTTGGTGACACCTTTTAGCGATTTCAAGAAGCAATCCAAAGGTTTCTTAAGAGCTCTTTATATTCAGGCATTCATAGAAGCTTAGAGAGGGGGTGGAGAGCAATTGGAGGATTGGAGGACTCAAGAACTCTGAAGAAGGGAGCTTGCTCTACGGGTTTTCTGAGGAAGAGCGAATTAGCATCAGAATCTGGGTAGATTCTTGTGATTTTTCTTATGCTATTTTCGCATCATGCATTCTTGTCTTCTTCGTGTCTTCCATATGTCTTCTAAAGAATTTCATATTTTTATTGTATGCATTTTTAATTTGGGCAATTAAATTTATTTGAGAATCTTATATGCATGAATTTAAAAAAAAAAGAAAACGGGTTTGGGTTCGAATTAGAATCAAATTGAAATAGATTTGAAAATAGTTTCAAGATTTATGGCCAAATTCATTAGTGAAATTATTGGATAAATTTAGAGAACAATTACCTTTTTAAGAGAAAATTTTTAATTCATCACAAACTGCCCTGTCGCTGCCTCTTGAATTGACCCGAACTCAGTTATTCATAACTTTTTATCGTGATCGAATTTATTCGATCGCTCTGGTCAGACTTAGTGCAACTTGGCCCTCTCCAACATATTTCAATTTTAGCTCGATCCAACAGTTCATTAGGGAGATATGACCGTCGTACTGAGACTATTTTATTCAAGAACATATATTTCTCCATTTCCCATACCCAAGAGTTCTTTATGCTTAAATTTCACAAAAATAATATATATCAAAGCATAGAATGAATTAAGATATTATTGCAATCTTCTCTTATTAGAATCTTATTAATATGCATTAGTTTTATATGGTTTATTATCTAATCTAATTAAATCAAATTTAATTAAGATTAATTAATAGTAGAAAAAGTGTAATTAATAATTAGTCAATCTAAGTAAATAGATTTTTAAATGAGAGAAAATTAAAAGAAAAGATATTTTTAATATAGTTTATATAGTGGACTTTTTGTAATGTATATTAAATACTATTTAATATATATTAAATAATTTAGAGATGGTAATTTTATATTACTTTTTTTAAATGAAGAGACTTTAATGATAATGGATTAAGATTTAATTGACATAAAATCACTATTATAACATTGTTATAATTTGAATTACTATGGTATTATTAATACGTTATATATTATTAACTAAATTATTGATATACCTTAATGGTATTAAGAGTTAACTAATGAAGCTTATGTAAAGTTCTCTAAATCGATTAATAATAGTTTTGACGAGTTTATTATTTATTAATGTTTGTTGGGACTAACAAACTATTAATAAATAATAGTGTAAATAGTTTAAATAGTTATCAATTAATACGATCAGAGTTAATTTAGAGGAGATTAGTTAATAATTGAATTATTGTAAAAGATATTAATCAAATTGAATTGGTTAATAATTTGGAGTATTAATTAATTGAATTATCGTACATAAGAGAAACTTATTTAAGATAATAATACTTGGTATTGGGGATTTATTATAACTTGTTATTATTAAAATAAAATGATAACATTGCTGAAAGAATGATGAATGTGGTCATTATAGATTTATTAATAAGATTTCTAATATAGCTTGTTATTAAATATTAACAAGTTATTATTATTAAATTATGAATATGAATATTTGTGTACTAAATTATAGATGACTTTTAACTTACAAAATTATAGTTAGTTATTAGTCAACTGATATTAATTGGAATGTTTCTTTGGATATGTAATTATTAATTAAATTAATTAGAGTTAATTAGATTTAATTAATAATCAAGTTATGTAATAGTGTTTTAATTGATATGCTAATATAGATTCCTCTAGCAAAGTTGTGAAGTATTTACATCGAAGTTGATAAGTCATACTATCATGACTTGAAAAACGACCTTAGATGTTTTAATGGTGAGACTTAGTATTATTGAATTGGAAACTATTAGATGTTAATAGGTCATGGATGGTGTACCTATGTTAATTGTTTGATTTAATTGATCATTTTAATAAAGTTATAATTCTTCTTAGTTTGATAATTGGTTCTTTTATAAATGAATAATGATCCTTGATTTATGAAGGAGAGTTAATCAATTAAAATATGGATCTTAGATAAATAAAGAAAGTAATTTAATTAAAGGTCAGTGATGATTAGTTTAATGAGTAAATAATTATCCTTAAGTTATTCTTAGAATAATGCTATCGAAGAACAAATGGGTTGACTTGTAGGGCAAATGATAACTTTATACACTTGAAAGTATACTTACAAACAAAAAATTGAAAACCCTTACACATTATTCAACTATGTGAATTTAGTAAATCAAAACATGTGTTTGCATCGTGTATTCTATATGCTTCTTGTTTTGAATTTTGGGTTGACTAGTGTTGAGCAGTCTTAGGATGTTACCAAAGGCTCGGGGGTTATGAGATATGATGGCATATTGATCTTATTTGGTCTCGATCTTTATAAGCTAACCATGGTAATGTGATCATATGCTCTATGAAATGTTTGTATTTACTGATTGTTATTGTTCATCAGTCTTCATGTGTGAAGCTGAGAGGTATGTGTATGAGACACTTGAGCTAATCATTTTTGAGTCATTGATTAGTTATCCTTCGATTATTTTCTAATCGCCATGATGGGACTGAAATATGAATTTATTTTTTGATGATGTGATGTTGTGACATGTTTGACTCAACCATTTTGGAGTCTTCGATTAGTATGATTTTGAGATATTCTTGGTTGCTTGTTGAGAATCATTTATCTTGAGATATATTTTGGTTATTGAGAACCAATTGATACTAATGATTATCATTGATGCTTTCAGTTGCCAATAGAAAACTGTTGTGGTCATGATTTTCTATGGATGCTTTTTTAGATGCTCATGGAGATTTGATGATTCTTATCTTAGAGATTTGATGATTCTTATTATGGATATTTGATACTTTTATGCATATTTTATGATTTTATTATAGATTTTTTTTATGATTGTGAGATTTATGATTCCATGAGCTTATGGTAGGTAATCTACTTGTAGTGTCGGAAAGTGGCTTGCAATGGGGGTCGGGGCCCTAAGTGGCTGCTAGGGTAACTCATTGTAAGTTTGGTTAAGAAGTGATAACATTTACACACTAAATGGAGATTAAATGAACTTAAAAAGATAATTGTTGATGTTCTCACTCATGCCTTGAGTGCTTGTACAAGCTAGGATGGGAGTAGTGAGAATGCATGGTTGCGATCGTACATTCCATAGTATGCCTCATTAGTATGAGAGGATACTAGTGGCCGCATGAGATCAGTATAGACCCGTGGAGTTTAGCTAACTACCAGGGTAACTTGTACGTGATAAATGCGATGACACTTTTCCGCTTGCAGAGTAGGTTTTCTATATGTCATTGTGTGCCTTTGAGAATTAGATGTCGATTTTGTGTGTGTTGGAACTTTTGAGTTAGTATACTTTTAGGATTCCTGAACTTTTTATACTATGTGTACTGATATCCGATTTGGGACTTGAGATTATCTCCTCAGCACAGTGGGAGTGGACCACTTAGGTTCTACGCGGTTGGGTGGTAGTGTATTTTTACTCTTATCATTTGAGATCTGTCCAAGACACCGTGCCTAGAGTATCCTTGGTTGGTATTTATTCTTCATTATGTTCTTGGAGCATTATAATAGATAATATACCTTATGATGAATGTATTTTCTGGTATGTTTCTTATATTGATGATTTGCTTTACTTTGCATATGTTAGTTGATGATTTATTATGCTTTACTTTGCATGTTAGTAGGATGTTTTAGGAGTGACATTCCTACTATGTTAATACCGATGATCTCTTCAGTGCTTTGGAATGTTATGCACGGAAGGATGGCTAGGATCCATGATGGTCTAATGATGCTATTTACGGTTGGGAGGAACTGTGCACTTAGGTATTTATGTTTGTGATATATGATTATCTTTTGTGATGGATGTTTATATCTTTTGTGATGATGTATCATGTATGATATGTGGTTTCATTTATGTTATTGCATCATGGATTAATATTAGATGATGATGATGTACTTTATTTACTTGGATGTTTATTCTTTTAAGCTTTTCATACCTTGTGATATGTACAGTGGATGATTGAGCTAAATTAAAATATAATTACAAAAAGACACTTCTATATTGTTTAAGTACATTGGATGTATCATTGTTATTTCATAAGGATAGGATGTTAGATGAATAGTTAATTTAGATGTGATACAACGTTAAGGGATCTTTAAAGAATGTAGCATGTTATGTATATAAGTTATATTTATTTTCATTTGAATTGTTGCTATTACTTTTGCAAATGTTATGAATGGTTTTATCTTTCATGTTTAAAAATAAAATTGTTTGGCAAACTTAGTAAAATTCTTTGGATCCCTTAGCGGGGCATTACATTTGGTATCAGAGCCCGAGTTTCAACATTGGGAGCTCTAGGTATATTGGAATGCTACTAGTTATTAACTAGTTGAAAAAAAAAATGAAAACTTAAAACTATCATATGTATCTTTTTCAAACTGAAAACTTGAAACTAGGTGAACTAAAACAAAACTTAAAACTGTTACTTGCATATTTTTTTTATATTTCACCACTTAGCTTTCAAAACTAAAAATTTTATTGAAAATCTAAACGAAGACAAAACTAAAAATTGAAACTCATTCTAGCTGCAAAACATATATCTTTTATCTATGTTGTAAGGTAGTAAACCTCTGTTTATCTTTGCAATCATTAACTTGCTCTTGTTTAGAATGAATTAAGGGATCTATTTTAGTAGTTGTTAAAAGAATGAATGTTGGATCGATATGATTTTTAGTTTACCATTAAACCAAAATCATATTGCTCTAAGGGTGTTGTAATATCCTCAATGGAAACATGTTTTCCTACAAAGAGAAAGGGTTCAATGGGACCCACATAGTGAGTATCTTAATTTTTCATTCTTGTAGGCTTCTAAGAGTAAGCCCAATCCCAAGGGAGGTGGATGTAGTGCCTGCCCCTGGTTCACATTTTGTTATCATTGCTGAACTCTTTTAGAATTAGTTTTATGTTGTTGGTTAGCAACATTCTTTTGAGATTATCAGATATTGTGCTATGGATTCAGTTTATTATGTGATGAGATTACTTAGACTCTACATTTCATGTATGTATGATGATTATTTTTAGTGTTCACAATTATTGATGATGATTATTACATTTCTTTCAATAATTAATGATGATTAGTAAGATAATTTATTATCATATGTGCTTTCTTATGAATACTTACCCCATACTTGCATGTGTATGGTGTGCCTATTTGCCTTGCGTGTTTTCTTTTGTATGGCATGTCTGATGTGGTTAAGGAAGGGAGTCGTAGTCACCTGCTAGTCAGGATCTACACAATGCACCACTTCCTACCATTATCTGTTTAGTTTAGTATATATTGTGTTTGTATATGCATGATTTTTATGTAGGTTGCACGTACCGGGTATCGACTTCCCTGAATTGCCAGGATGAGCGTACCCTATCACATTATCTCAATGATAAGAGAGGGGGGATAAATTCTCAAGTCCAAATCCCAACCCTTTGAGTCATTTGTCCTAATTGAAAAATTAGGACAAGTATTTGAGTTGAATACCCACTAAATGTGTCGAATGATATATTTCGTGATTTTTAACCCTTTAAATTTATTTTGTATGATTTATTCTATGATGGATTTTCATATTTTATCTTGAAGGTCTATGGTGAATTTTCCATTAATTAAGTCTTAATAAATAGATTTAATTAATAAATTATTTATTTAAAAAAATTAATAAAATATCATGATTTTTGATATTTTGATTGTAATTAATTAAATGTGAATTATTGGGAAAAATGAATTAAATAAAAGAAAATTAGAAATTAAAATTAATAATAATTATAAAATAATAATAAAGTAATAAATAAAATAATAATAATAAAAGTTATAAAAATTAAAATGAAAGTTATAAAATTTAAATAGAGATTATTTAAAAAGTAAATTGGAGCTATAAGCTTGCATGGGAACTAACATGTGTCAACAACACGAGGGTTAGTGCATCAATTAAGCACAAGGTGTCTACAACTCTATGACTCATCAAAAAAATTGGAAAAGACCCATGCTTAGTTGGTAACACCTTTCAGCGGTTTCAAGAAACAATCCAAAAGTTTCTTGAGAGCTCTTTATATTCAAGCATTCATAGAAGCTTAGAGAGGGGGTGGAGAGCAATTAGAGGATTGGAGGACTCAAGAACTCTGAAGAAGGGAGCTTGCTCTGCGGGTTTTCTGAGGAAGAGCGAATTAGCATCAGAATCTGGGTAGATTCTTGTAATTTTTCTTATGTTATTTTTGCATCATGCATTCCTGTCTTCTTTGTGTCTTCCATATGTCTTCTGAGGAATTTCATATTTTTATTGTATGCATTTTCAATTTGGGCAATTAAATTTATTTGAGAATCTTATATGCATGGATTTAAAAAAAAAGAAAACGGATTTGGGTTCGAATTAGAATCAAATTGAAATAGATTTGAAAATAGTTTCAAGATTTATGACCAAATTCATTAGTGAAATTATTGGATAAATTTAGAGAACAATTACCTTTTTAAGAGAAAATTTTTAATTCATCACAAACTGCTCTGTCGCTGCCCCTTGGATCGACCCAAACTCAATTATTCATAACTTTTTATCGTAATCGAATTTATTCGATCTCTCTAGTAAGATTTGGCGCAACTTGGCCCTCTCCAACATATTTCAATTTTAGCTCGATCCAATGGTTCATTAGGGAGATATGACCGTCGTACTAAGACTGTTTTATTAAAGAACAGATATTTCTCCATTTTCCATAACCAAGAGTTCTTTATGCTTAAACTTTACAAAAATAATATATATCAAAGCATGGAATGAATTAAGATATTATTGCAATCTTCTCTTATTAGAATCTTATTAATATGCATTAGTTTTATATGGTTTATTATCTAATCTAATTAAATTTAATTTAATTAAGTTTAATTAATAGTAGAAGAAGTGTAATTAATTATTAGTCAATCTAAGTAAATAGATTTTTAAATGAGAGAAAATTAAAAGAAAAGATATTTTTAATATAGTTTATATAGTGGATTTTTTGTAATGTATATTAAATACTATTTAATATATATTAAATAATTATAGATGTTAATTTTATATTACATTTTTTAAATGAAAAGACTTTAATGATAATGGATTAAGATTTAATTGACATGAAGTCACTATTATACCATTGTTATAATTTGAATTACTATGGTATTATTAATATGTTATATATTATTAACTAAATTATTGATATACCTTAATGGTATTAAGAGTTAACTAATGAAGCTTATGTAAAGTTCTCTAAATCGATTAATAATAGTTTTGATGAGTTTATTATTTATTAGTGTTTGTTGGGACTAACAAACTATTAATAAATAATAGTGTAAATAGTTTAAATAGTTATTAATTAATACGATCAGTGTTAATCTAGAAGAGATTAGTTAATGATTAAAGTACTGTAAAAGATATTAATCAAATTGAATTGGTTAATAATTTGGAGTATTAATTAATTGAATTATCGTACATAAGAGAAACTTATTTGAGATAATAATACTTGGTATTGGAGATTTATTATAACTTGTTATTATTAAAATAAAATGGGAACATTGTTGAAAGAATGACGAATGTGGTCATTATAGATTTATTAATAAGATTTCCAATATAGCTTGTTATTAAATATTAACAAGTTATTATTATTGAACTATGAATATGAATATGTGTGTACTAAATTATAGATGACTTTTAACTTACAAAATTATAGTTAGTTGTTAGTCAACTGATATTAATTGGAATGTTGTCTTGGATATGTAATTATTAATTAAATTAATTAGAGTTAATTAGATTTAATTAATAATCAAGTTATGTAATAGTGTTTTAATTGATATGCTAATATCGATTCCTCTAGCAAAGTTGTGAAGTATTTACATCGAGGTTGATAAGTCGTACTCTCATGACTTGAATAACGACCTTAGATGTTTTAATGGTGAGACTTAGTATTATTGAATTGGAAACTATTAGATGTTAATAGGTCATGGATGGTGTACCTATGTTAATTGTTTGATTTAATTGATCATTTTAATAAAGTTATAATTCTTCTTAGTTTGATAATTGGTTCTTTTATAAATGAATAACGATCCTTGATTTATGAAGAAGAGTTAATCAATTAGAATATGAATCTTAGTTAAATAAAGAAAGCAATTTAATTAAAAGTCAGTGATCATTAGTTTAATGAGTAAATAATTATCCTTAAGTTATTCTTAGAATAATGGTATTAGGGAACAAATGGGTTGACTTGTAGGTCAAATGATAACTTTATACACTTGAAAGTATACTTGCAAACAGAAAACTAAAAACCCCTACACATTATTCAACTATGTGAATTTAGTAAACCATAACATATGTTTGCATTGTGTATTCTATATGCTTCTTGTTTTGGGTTTTGGGTTGACTAGTGTTGAGCAGTCTTAAGATGTTACCAGAGGCTCGGGGGTTATGAGATATGATGGCATGCTGATCTTATTTGGTCTCGATCTTTATAAGCCCAGCCATGGTAATGTGATCGTATGCTCTATGAAATGTTTGTATTTACTGATTGTTATTGTTCATCAATCTTCATGTGTGAAGCTGAGAGGTATGTGTATGAGACACTTGAGCTAATCATTTTTGAGTCATTGATCAGTTATCCTTGGATTATTTTCTAGTTGCCATGATGGGACTAAAATATGGATTTATTTCTTGATGATGTCATGTTGTGACATGTTTGACTCAACCATTTTGGAGTCTTCGATTAGTATGATTTTGAGATATTCTTGGTTGCTTGTTGAGAACCATTTATCTTGAGATATATTTTGATTATTGAGAACTAATTGATACTTATGATTATCAGTGATGCCTTCAATTGCCAATAGAGAACTGTTGTGGTCATGATTTTCTATGGATGCTTTTTCAGATGCTTATGGAGATTTGATGATTCTTATTTTGGAGATTTGATGATTCTTATTATGGATATTTGATGCTTTTATGCATATTTGATGATTTTATTATGAATTATTTTTTATGATTGTGAGATTTATGATTCCATGAGCTTAGGGTAGGTAATCTACTTGTAGTGTCAGGAAGTAGCTTGCAATGGGGGTCGGGGCCCTAAGTGGCTGCCAGGATAACTCATTGTAAGTTTGGTTAATAAGAGATAATATTTACACACTAAATGTGGATTAAATGAACTTAAAAATATAATTGTTGATGTTCTCGCCCATGCCTTGAGTGCTTGTACAGGTTAGGATGGGAATAGTGAGAACACATGGTTGCGACTGTGCATTTCATAGTATGCCTCGTCAGTATGAGAGGATACTAGTGGCCGCATGAGATCAGTATGGACCCGTAGAGTTTAGCTAACTACCAAGGTAACTTGTACGTGATAAATGCGATGACACTTTTTCACTTGCAGAGTAGGTTTCCTACATGTCATTGTGTGCCTCTGGAAATTAGATGTCGATTTTGTGTGTGTTGGAACCTTTGAGTTAGTATACTTTTAGGATTCCTGAACTTTTTATGTTATTTGTATTGATATCTGGTTTGGGACTTGAGATTATCTCCTCAGCACGGTGGGAGTGGACCACTTAGGTTCCACGTGGTCGGGTGGTAGTGTATTTTCACTCTTATCATTTGAGATCCATCCAAGACACCGTGGCTAGAGTATCCTTGGTTGTTATTTATTCTTCATTATGTTCTTGGAGCATTATGATAGATAATATACCTTATGATGGATGTATTTACTGGTATGTTTCTTATATTGATGATTTGCTTTACTTTGCATATGTTAGTTGATGATTTATTATGCTTTACTTTGCATGTTAGTAGGATGTTTTAGGAGTGACATTCCTACTATGTTAATACCGATGATCTCTTTGGTGCTTTGGAATGTTACGCACGGAGGGATGGCTAGGATCCACGATGGTCTAATGATGTTATTTACGGTTGGGAGGAACCGTGCACTTAGTTATTTATGTTTGTGATATATGATTATCTTTTGTGATGGATGTTTATATCTTTTGTGATGATGTATCATGTATGATATGTGGTTTCATTTATGTTATTGCATCGTGGATTAATATTAGATGATGATGATGTACTTTATTTACTTGGATTTTTATTCTTTTAAGCTTTTCATACCCTGTGATATGTACAGTGGATGATTGAGCTAAACTAAAATATAATTACAAAAGGACACTTGTATATTGTTTAAGTACATTGGATGTATCATTGGTATTTCATAAGGATAGGATGTTAGATGAATAGTTAATTTAGATGTGATACAACGTTAAGGGATCTTTAAAGAATGTAGACTGTTATGTATATATGTTATGTTTATTTTCATTTGAATTGTTGCTATTGCTTCCGCAAATGTTATGAATGGTTTTATCTTTCATGTTTAAAAAAAAAATTGTTTGGCAAACTTAGTAAAATTCTTTGGATCCCTTGGTGGGGCATTACAACCAATCTCTACCAATGACCTTCTTTTTATCTGCAAATTTTTATTTTTTTTATAGTTTACATGCATACTTTTGAGGCTAATGAATTGTGAAAAATATTTATTGATAATGTGATTGGTTATGAAAGTTTGAGTCTTATATGCATAATTTTTGAAAAAGAAAAAACTAACAATTTTACTACCACATTTTAAACTATGGTTATTTTAAATAATTTTTTTATTTGATTGTATATTTAGATGTAAGAATATTAGATTTATTATTATTATATATTTCAAATATTTATTATATTATGTTTATGTATTTTCTAAAAGTTTTCTATTATTTTGAAAATGCATTTTTAGTTATTTTATATTTTATTTTAATTATACATTTTATTAATTTATTTCCTTATTTATTATAAATGATTGATATTATATATTATTTTAATTAGATATGATTTGTAATTATACAATTTAATAATATACAATTTTAATAATAAAATAATAAATAGAAAATTAGAAAAATAATATTAGAGATAAGAAAAGATAATTAAAGAATATTAGAATAGGTCCATCTTTTTTATTTTTAATGCAATATATATTTTTAAAATTAAATAAACTATAAAACTTATATTTAAGTTTAATAGAAGTATAACTTAATTGAAAAATTATGTTTTTATTTTATATTTATTATTTTATTACAAGTAATTAACTGCTAGGTGGAATTTTTTTTTCATTTTTATTAATTGATTTGATCGATTAATTTATTTGATAGGCTATTTGTGGGAACTTTGTTCACATAAATTAAATTTTTGATACAAAAGCTATCAAGTAGTCAAAAAAGTTGTCACTTTGGCCAAAATAGTATAAATCATTCCAATTTCCTTTTAATTATTTACCTAATTATTTATAGTCAGCTTTTATCTCACTCCACTTTTAACTTTTGTTTTGATATTTATTAGTTATTATCTCCACTTTTAACTATTGTTTTTCTTTTTCTATTTATTCAAAAAAATAATTACTTGTGATCTCTACATTAACTCATGTTGTGATGTCTATTTATTTGACTTTTCATTTTTAAAATAGATTTAGATTTTAGTTTTTAAATTATTCTAAATTATTTTTTAATATTAGTTTAGTTTTTCTTTAAATATTGTTTTTTAATTTCTATAATTTATTTAGTCAATAGAATATTTGTTAGATGCTTTGCTATTTTTTCTTTTTCTTTTTTGTATTTTTCATAATAGATTTTTTATTGATTTTTTAAAAATGGTTTTTATTTATTTATTTAATAAATTGAGTTTAAATAAATAATATTTATTAATCTATTTACAAGATGATTGATATGGATAATAAAATGACTTATTGCTTGTGATGGCATTTTGGTTTATGAGGAGCTGAGCTAGGGTGTCTGTGCCC
This sequence comes from Cupressus sempervirens, assembly GCA_028749045.1. Taxonomy (NCBI): domain Eukaryota; kingdom Viridiplantae; phylum Streptophyta; class Pinopsida; order Cupressales; family Cupressaceae; genus Cupressus; species Cupressus sempervirens. The sequence goes on from CM053783.1 coordinate 247,915,183, forward strand.
TAGCTTGTGAATGTGATCCTTGGTTGTGCGAAGGTAAGGGTGGGCGTCTATTTTGATCTGCAGGGAGGGCAATTTTTGTTGCGGTTGTTTCTTTAATCTCTGATCTAGTCATGTTTTTTGTTTAACCTACGTGTGTAGCTTTCTCTTGATTGGGGGTGCCTGGGGTATGATCTGTGTAGCACTAGTCTATCTTGGGCCTTTGAATGGCTATGTCTCAAGGCAAGCCATCTAGGGCAGCATTTGACATGGACTTTCAGGTTGCCATTGGTTTAAAATCACCAAGTAAAGGAGCAAGGGTTTTTGACAACACCCTCTGCACTCCAAGCTTAGGGTCTACAAAATCAAATCTGTCTGGTGGATCTTGGATCTCAAAGATTAACAGTTGCCTTGAGCACTGCAAAGAGAGACCTATACTAGTAATTCCGATTGAGATTATTGCTGAGGATATTGAATATTATTCAAAGCATTCTTTGTATTGAAAATTTTTGGGACTAAGAGTGTCTCTACAATTTTTGGAATCATGGGCTTGAAGGACTTGGGAACTTAAGGGCGAAATGGAGGTCATTCTACTTGCAAATAATTTTTTCATGGTCACATTTATCTACCTGGCTAATCGCAATAGGGTTTTTGAGGGGGGGGCCCTATTTTTACAATCAAGTTGGATTTCTTGTCAAGCCATGGCATGCAAGCTTTAATCCTGCTGAGGAGCTTCCAAATCACATATTGGTGTGGGTTTGGTTGCCTAGATTTCCAATTGAATGTTGCCATGACGATGTTTTGCACATGCTTGCTTCAATTCTTGGGAAGCTGGTAGGGTCTTGAACACAAACCCTAGGTAAGAAAGTAATGAGCTTTTCTCAAATTTGTGTGGAAATTAATTTGAGTAGACCTCTACCAGATGCTTTGGATATGTATGCGGGTTCCCATTCTTGGGTGCAACAATTGGACTACGAGAACCTCCCTTTCTAATGTCACCTCTATCATGAATATGGTCACCTACTACGTAGATGCCTGAAGGCTAAGCCTATGGAAACTTAGCCTCCACCTCCTCCTCATAACACCCCTAGTGCTGATAAGGGGAAGATACCTATTCTAGTGAGGGGATGGATGTAGAGGGTTATGTTCCTATTAAGGCCTATAAAAAAATTAGTGTTCATAAGAGGACTTTAATGGAGAGACAAGACAAGGATACTTTTAATAGATTTGAGGTCCTAGATGATTTGGGTCAGCAAAAAGTCAATCCAGGGTTGATAAGAAGTCAATCCAAGGTTAATAAGTGGGGATCTAGGTGTGGTGGGTTTTGGCCTGGAGGATCACACTTCCATTACCCCTTCTACTCCACAAGAGGAATCTTCTATGCTTGTGGTCATAGAGGGGCAGATTGCTGCCCAAGTGATGTTGAGTCCAAATATTGAGTTGGGGTAGGGGGATGGAGGCACTTCTTTTCCTACATGGATTGTTGTTTAAGATGTAGCTAAGAATGGAAAGCCTTCTCCTCAATTGGGCATTTTGCAAAAGGATGGTGAGAAGGGGCTTTAAGAGAAAAGTGGTAAACTTGGTAAGAAGAAAGATTTGGAGAAGATTAAGATGATATAGGAGAATTTGGTGGAGGGTCTGTTAAGACCTTGGATTCTCAGTTTTTGACTCTGTCAAAATGATCATTATCTCATGGGATGTAAGGGGCTTGAATAGTGGCCCTAAACAAAAACTTGTTCATGAGTTGGTAAGAAGTCATTCTCCTGATGTTCTTTTTCTTTAGGAGACCAAGTTATTTTTTGAATGCATGATGGGCATAGCACCTAAGCTATGGAGAATGATCAATGCTAGTGTATTGGGGCTAAGGGATCTTTGGGGGGTGTGTCTTGTCTCTAGAACCCTCAGAAGATACAATGTCCTCTCTTTCCATGCCTTCTTAGTGTTCCAAGTTGGGGGGTGTTATCCTTTAAGTCCTCTCTTTCCATGCCTTCTTAGTGTTCCAAGTTGGGAGAGTCTATTCTTTTCTCTAATGTCTATGCTCCTATTTAGTTCCAAGGTAAACTTCTTGTTTGGACTAATATTTGCTTTGTTCGTAGCTTATTTTCCTATCTGTGATGGATCATTGCTGGAAACTTTAATGCTATTACTAACTTACCTAAGAAATGGGGTGGTAATGCAAGTCTTGAGCCTTTTGTGTTGTTGTTTTGGGATAATATTTCAGCTCTCAATCTAGTGGATATCAAACCTAGAAATGATCAATTTACTTGGAATAACAGAAGGGTGGGAGATAGTTGCATTGCCAAATGATTTGATGGTTTCTTGGTCTCCTAATTTTGGGTTGGGGGATTGTGGTCCTCTAGTTCTAAGATATTAGACTGGAGAGGATTAGATCACTAGCCTATAAAGCTAGGTATTTCTTCTACCCAAATGCCTTAGAAGCCACCCTTGAAATTCGAGCTTATGTGGCTATGGGATCTAGACCTTTATGAATGTGTTGCTGAATGGTGGATGAATGGTAGGCCTACTTATGGTATTGCAATGTATAATTTTGCTAAGCTGCTCTGATATGTGAAGTATTAGCTTAAGTAGTGGAACCAACAATGCTTTGGAAACATTTTACATGCGAAGCATGCTACACAAGCTAAATTTAATGGTATTACTAGGTTGATAGGGAGGATAGGATGTCTAAGAATTCATTGCAGGATAAGGTTAGGGCATTAAAAGTTCTAGAGGAGTGGAAGTTGAGGGAGAAAATCTGCTAGAAATAAAAAGCCCAAATTGAATGGCTTCAGGAGGGAGACAAGAATATTGCCTTCTTCAATTCAATGAAGGTCAGATGACATGGTAATTCTATATTGGCTTTCATAACTGATAGGGGAGAGGTTCTTTCTTTGACTCAAGATATTTCAAATGAAGCTATATAGTATTTTGCTTTTTTATTTAGGGAGGACTCATAGGGGGGCTTAGTTGATGAGGCTCAAGTCCTCTCTTGTATTCCTTCCTTGGTCGCTTGGGAGATGAAGGAGCATCTTATGAGTGTTATCTCATTGGAGGAGTTGGAAAAGACTTTTTTCCAGATGAAGAAGGGTAAATCTCTTGGTGATCTAGATGGTTTCCTGATTAAGTTCTTCCAAGAATTTTTGGAGATTATCAATTTGGATTTATTGGTAGTCATTCAAGAGTCTCAAAAGAATAAGAAAATTCTTCAGGCCTTGAATTCTACCTTCCTTGCTCTCATCCCCAAAGGTGAGGGGTTTGATCGATTGAGTCAATTTCGCCCCATTTCTCTTTGCAATGTTATTTATAAAATTATCTCTAAGTTGATTGCTGATAGGTTAAAAAAGTGGCTTACATGGCTGATTTCTAAGTAATAGAGTGGTTTTGTGGTGGGCCACCAGATTTTTGATGGGGTGGTTATTGCTACTGAGACTATTCATTCTATTTCCAAATTCAAGGATAAGGCTATGTTCATCAAGCTAGACATGTCTAAGGCTTATGAAAATTTGATGGTTCTTACTCCAAAAGGTTCTAGGAGCCTTTGATTTTGAGGAGGAGTGGATTCATTGGGTTATGAGCTGTGTGACTTCAGTTTCTCTCTTTGTTTTGATTAATGGGGAACACTCTGAACTCTTTGATGCTTCTTGGGGTTTACAACAAGGTGATCCCCTCTCTCCTTACTTGTTTCCTCTTTTGGTGGAAGGTTTGGGTCATTTGATAAAAATTTACGTGGAGGAGGGATCCATTCAAGGATGGAAATGGGGAGGTGGCCTACTTGTGCAATCTCACTTACAGTTTGTGGATGACATTGCTTTGATGGGCATGGAAACCATTAGGGAGGCTTCAAACATGCACAAGTTGCTAGATGTTTATCTTGCTGCATCAGGCCAATTAATTAATGAGGGTAAGTCTTCCATCTTTTTCTTTAATACTCTGCACTCCATTCAGAGGAGAGTTGCTCATATTCTCAGATTTCAAATTGGGGACCTCCTGTTGACCTACCTTGGGATTCCCATTTTAGTGAGTAGGTTGTCTAGGGATATTTGGTAGGCCATTTTGGAAATTTTTTGTGTTAAGGTCACTCACTGGACCCTTCATTGGCTATCTTTTTTAGGTTAAGTGTAGTTGCTCAAATCTATGGTTCAGGCTCTCCCTCTTTATAGGAGTATGATTCAAGTGGCACCAATAGGTTTTGTTAAGGATCTAGATACCGTAGTAAGACAATTTTTATGGGTTGCTAGTTTATTATCTTCCAAGTGGAGCCTTGTTAGATGGGATGTTGTATGTAGTCCTAAACAGTTTGGTGGCCTTGGGCTAATGTAGTCATTGCTATGTGGTATAGCTCTGGCTACTAAATTGTATTGGTGTTGGTTTGTGGAACAAGACTAGGTGTGGGCTAGAATTTTGACTCAAAAGTACTTCCCAAGAATTCTTCCAAGTGATATCCCTTGTTATAGCCTGACAAGGAAGGGTTCTGTGATTTGGAATACACTCAAGAAAGGGGCTGCACTCATTAAGGGGGGTGTCATGTCCCTTTACTAATTTTTTTATGATATTTCCAGCCTCAAATCAGAACTTTAAAATCAAACAACCAATATTACAAAGATCTGCCAATTTTCCAATAAAACCCAAATCGGGTATGTCCAAATTAGTGCCAAAAACTTCACAACTTCACAAATTATTAATAAATCTGAAAATGGACATTTTTACAAAAATTTCAGCAGCATAACAGCCTACAAAATGAAATTTCCAGATTTGTATAGCCCTTACACAACAGATCACAAATGTAGGGCAAAACTATGCTCAATCGGGCTCCCGAAGTTAACACAAAAATGCCCGAAAACACCACAAACACTCATAAATTATCTCAAAAGTTTAATCACGACCCAATACATATATTCAACTCTATTTTAACATCATAAAGTCTGAAATACAACAGCAAACCAAACTGATATGAAACACTCAACTGAAAACCCAAATTCAAACCAAAAACAACCTCGAAAACACCCAAATCGGCACTATTCAGCACAAGGGCAAACTCTGTATGAGCATGCACATGGAATGGCTTCAAACTCCCATCTTTAGCCTTCCTGGAAACCTACAAACTCCCATTCTTGGGTCTCCTTCTCCACAGGTTTGGCAGCCTCTGAAGAACAACAAGAAAATTAGCAAGAATCAAGATGTAGAATGAGCCCAAAATGCCTCCAAACCCCTTTTAAAGAGGGCATAACCCTAACTCACGTCCAAGAGGGGTTAATAAAATATAATTTAATAATAATTTTTATTTATTAGTCCATTGGTTTCCAAAGATTAACCTTTTTTTTCGAAATTTCACCTTTTTGGAGCCTGCCTGCCTTAACAAAGTTTTTTTTTTTTTTAATTATTTGAATAGGGGACATGACAAGTCCTCCCCTCCCAAATATTGCTTGTCCTCAAGCAATGAAGGTTGGAATTCTCAAGAATATGTTCTCCTTCCCAAGTTGCATCCTCTAGTGGTAATCCTTTCCATTTGACCAAATGCTCTGTGATGCTCCTATTTCTCAACCTTTTCTCTCTTGTATCCAAAATCTCTTCTGGTATCAAAACTAATTTCCCTTCATCATCAAGAGGTGGTAATTCTGTAGATACTATGGTTTGTTGGCCTAGAACCTTCTTTAAGCAAGATACATGAAAAATATTATGTATTTTGCTGTTTGGTGGGAGCTCTAATTCATAAGCTACCTCTCCTACCTTCTTGATGATTTTATAAGGCCCATAGAACCTTGGCTTGAGTTTCTCTGCCCCACTTCTCTTCAAGGTGCTTTGCTTATATGGCTGCAACCTAAAAAATACCAAATCTCCCACCTCAAAAGATCTTTCAATCCTTTTCCTGTCAGCATATATCTTTTGTTGGTTTTGTGCATGTTGTAGATTATCCTTGAGGGACCTTATTATGTCTTGGCTTTGCTTGATGAAATCACTTGCTGCGGGTACTCTGCTATCGAAAAGTATTAGATCAACAAAGGAAAGGGCATCGTAACCATAAAGAGCATGAAAAGGAGGCATACCAATAGACATGTGATGAGATGTATTGTAACAATACTCCCCTAGGTGTAACCATTTCACCCAAGCATGTTGTTGATTTGAAACATAGTTCCTCAAATATCCTTCTATCCATTTATTAACTATCTCTGTTTGTCCATCTGTTTAAGGGTGATAGCTAGTACTGGGAGTGAGTTCAGTTCCTGCCAAATGAAAGAGCTCCTTCCAAAAAGAGCTGAGGAATCTACTGTCCCGGTCACTAACAATGTTTCTAGGCAAACCATGTAATCTAAAAATTTCCTTGAAGAACAATTCGGCCACTTGTGATGCCTTGAAATCAGATGTGATAGGAAAGAAATGTGCATACTTAGTTAGTCTATCTACCACCACATATATGCAATCCTTACCTTGAACCTTGGGCAACCCAGTGATGAAATCCATGGAAATACTTTCCCATTTTTGTTCAGGAATAGGAAGTGGCTGCAACAACCCTGCAGGAAAATTTTGCTCACTCTTGCTTTGTTGGCATACCATACATTCCTTAATGTGTTTAAGGACATCCTCCTTCATAACCTTCCATGAAAACCGCTCTCGAATTTGCCTGTATGTCTTGAAGTATCCCTGGTGACCAGCCAAAGGTGTGTCATGAAAGACCCTCAATATCCTCTCCTTAGTTTTTGACCCTGGCACTAAGAAGATCCTGTTCTTGTAATAAATCAATTCATCAACAACCTTGTACCTATTATCATCCACTAATTTATCCAAAATCTTGGTGGCAAATGAATCTTTAGCATACTCTAAAATTATGGAGACTTTCCAATCAGCAGAGATAGATGATAAGGAACACAAAGTGGGCTTTCTTGAGAGAGCATCAACAACCACATTATTCTTTCCTTTCATGTATTCAATATCAAAATCATAAGCTTGCAATTTGCTTACCCATTTTTGTTGACGATCATTCAAATCCCTTTGGTTCAAGAAGAACCTAAGGCTATTATGGTCTGTCTTTACAATGAATCTCCCACATACCAAATATTGTCTAAACTTATGAAGTGCATGCATGATTGCCAACATTTCCTTATCATAGATGGAGTACCCTTTCTCTGATTGATTTAATTTTTGACTCTCAAATGCTATTGGATGTCCCCTTTGAGTTAGGACAGCCCCTATACCTTCTCCCGAAGCATCACATTCAACAACAAAAGGTAAAGAGAAATCTGGAATTGCAAGCACAGGGCATGAACTCATTACCTCCTTAAGCTTATCAAATGTTTTTTGTGCCTCTTCTGTCCAAGCAAAAGCTCCTTTCTTTGTCAAATCAGTCAAGGGGGCAGCAAGCTGAGAAAATCCCTTGGCAAATCTCCTATAGTAGCTACACAACCCGAAGAAACCTCTCAACTGTGTAAGATTAGTGGGTGGAGGCCAATCCAAAATTGCCTGGATTTTTTGTTGATCAACCTGTACTCCTTTAGAGCTTATAATATGTCCCAAATATAGGATCTCTGTCAAACCAAACTCACATTTAGATAGCTTAGCATAGAAGGATTGCTGCTCCAAGATTCCCAAAACAGTGTCTATGTGCTTTAGATGCTCTTCCCATGTTTTACTGTATATCAAGATATCATCAAAAAATACCAAAACAAATTTTCGAAGATGCTGACTGAATACCTTATTCATACAAGATTGGAATGTTGCTAGTGCATTAGTGAGTCCAAATGGCATAACAAGAAATTCAAAGTGCCCATAGTGACATCTGAAAGCAGTCTTTTTCACATCTTCACTCCTCATTCGGATTTGATGGTAGCCTGATCTTAAGTCAATTTTTGAGAAGTATACAGCACCATGTAACTCATCAATGAGTTCATCTATGTGTGGTATGGGATATCTATTTTTTATGGTCTTCTTGTTTAGAGCCCTGTAGTCTATACACATTCTCATTGTACCATCCTTTTTCTTGACAAGTACCACAGATGATGCAAATGGACTAGAGCTAGGCCTTATGAATCCCATGTCCAGGAGTTCTTTAATAGTTTTTTCAATTTCTTCCTTATAACCTCTTGGATGGCGGTATGGGGTTGTTATAACTGGTTTGGCACCCTGTTCTAACTCTATAACATGCTCAAAACCTCTATCTGGTGGTAATCCTAGAGGCAAGTCATTGAAAACTATACTATGCTTATCAAGAATATTTTGAATTTCAAAATGGAAATTACCTTGATTCTTGGGAGAGCTTGTTGGTTGGATTATGACTCCTGCTGCCCATGTTACTTGTCCTCTTCGAAAAGTCCTCTCCATCCTCTTTGCAGAGACCGCCTTAGGTGCTCCATTCGATAACCCTCTCAATATGACTTCTTTCCCATTGGAATGAAATTTAAACTCCATAGTTTGATGGTTCATGTAATAGCCTCCGATAGAGTGCAACCATTGAACACCCAATACAAGATCTGTCTCCCCAATACCAACCACATAGAAGTCATCACATAACTCATAATCTCCTAAGGTCATCTTGAGTTGTTTCACCACCCGTGTGCAAGGCATAGTGAATCCATCAGCTACAGTAACATTGAATCCCTCAAAATCTTCTGCTTTAAGCCCTCTTTTCATGACAAATCCCTCATCAATAAAATTGTGAGTTGCCCCACTATCAAGAAGAACAGTCAACCTTTGCCCTGCTAGTACCCCTCGAATTCGGAAGGGATGGTATCTTGGGACTCTTGATAATGCTGCTAAAGTGCCATCCTTGCTGATTTCTTTTACTTTCTCTTCTTCTACCTCCTCCTTAGTATCATGAAATTCCTCATGCTCATCTGAATCAGATTCTGAAGCAACTTCAATATAGTGCACTTGACCTTTCCCCAAACATCTGTGTCCTGGAACCCATGGTTCTCTACAAGTAAAACAAAGCTTTTTCCTTCGTAATTCACTCCTAGTCTCTTCATCTACCTTCTTTTTTGCCACATTTGTCACATCTTTTGGTGGTAGTGTTGGGAAAGTCTTTTTCTGAAAATTTCCCTTATGTTGCCAAAGATTTGGGGGTTTTTGATTAGTGATTGATTTCATAGGCACACAAGTTTCAAGTTGCAAGCTTCTTTTGATAGCTTCCTGTAAGGTTGAGGGTGAGAAAGCCTTAACCAAACCCTTAACAGAATCTTCTAAACCATCAAGAAAAAGATAAACAATCCTCTTTTCACTCATATCAGGTACCATAACAGCCACTTTTTGAAATTCTTCTATATACTCATTAACTGATTTGGTTTGCTTCAACTTTGACAATTCTTTAAAGTACTCTTCATCATCCTTGAGGTCAAATCTATCTATCACCCTTTGACTGAAATCTTCAAATGTAGTTACCTGATCATGACCTTGAGTAGTCATTCCATGATACCACCAATCATAGGCTGCATCTTCCAAGTGTAGACTTGCAAATTGAATAACATCACTCTCTTTCATGGGGTTAAGTGTGAAGAAAGTTTTTAATTTTTGTAGCCATGCTCTAGCTAAAATTTTATTTGTTCCATCAAAAGTAGGCACTGTAAACTTGCTTATTTTATTTTTGAGCTCTCTTCCACTTGTGTCATGCTCCCTCCTATTCTCTTTCTTGGGCATCAAAGCGTTCATCATATCCACATATTCTCTAAAAGGAACTGAACTATGAAAGTCATCATCTAAGCCATTGTAAGTAGCTCTTAATGTAATCAAATTACCTGTAACCTCTTCCACTGGATTAATGGCTAGATTTGGTACTGGTGGCTCATCTGCAGGCAAGAAAATAGATTTGGTTGATTTAGATGGTGTGGATCTCCCATTTCTCGGCTCCTCTGAAGTGCTCCCTTTCTCATTAATAGATGCAATTCCTTGTAATTTTTCTGTCAATATTCACAAAGCCTCTCTAGTTTCCGCCAAACCATCCACTGTTTACTTCTGAGTATTTTGGATGTCTTAGAAGAATTTCTTTGCCATCTCATCTGGATCAGCCATACCTTTTTCTTCCTTAGATTTTGTACTTTTTCTTTCAACTGGGGGTTTGATCAAAATTTCTTTATTCTTTTCTCGCTGCAAATATCTTTTTTCTCTTTCACTTAGTTGCATGCAATCATAAAATATGACATGCAAGATCTGGGTAGTTATCAAAACTTGACATGCAAGATTTGGGTAGTTGTTAAAACTGACATGCAACTTCTACAAACCCTCAGGCTGGCAAGATCACGGCTCTGATACCACTGTCATGTCCCTTTACTGATTTTTTTATGATATTTACAGCCTCAAATCAGAACTTTAAAATCAAACAACCAATATTACAAAGATCTGCCAATTTTCCAATAAAACCCAAATCGGGTATGTCCAAATTAGTGCCAAAAACTTCACAACTTCACAAATTATTAATAAATCTGAAAATGGACATTTTTACAGAAATTTCAGTAGCATAACAGCCTACAAAATGACATTTCCAGATTTGTATAGCCCTTACACAACAGATCACAAATGTAGGGCAAAACTATGCTCAATCGGGCTCCCGAAGTTAACACAAAAATGCCCGAAAACACCACAAACACTCATAAATTATCTCAGAAGTTTAATGACGACCCAATACATATATTCAGCTCTATTTTAACATCATAAAGTCTAAAATACAACAGCAAACCAAACTGATATGAAACACTCAACTGAAAACCCAAATTCAAACTAAAAACAACCCCGAAAATACCCAAATCGGCACTATTCAGCACAAGGGCAAACTCTGTATGAGCATGCACATGGAATGGCTTCAAACTCCCATCCTTAGCCTTCCTGGAAACCTGCAAACTCCCATTCTTAGGTCTCCTTCTCCACAGGTTTGGCAGCCTCTGAAGAACAACAAGAAAATTAGCAAGAATCAAGATGTAGAATGAGCCCAAAATGCCTCCAAACCCCTTTTAAAGAGGGCATAACCCTAACTCACGTCCAAGAGGGGTTAATAAAATATAATTTAATAATAATTTTTATTTATTAGTCCATTGGTTCCCAAAGATTAACCCTTTTTTCCAAAATTTCACCTTTTTGGAGCCTGCCTGCCTTAACAAAGTTTATTTTTTTTTTAATTATTTGAATAGGGGACATGACAGGGGGCTTATTCTAGATTTGCAAGAATGGGGTAGAGGCACATTTTTGGTATGACACTTGGGATGGTCACTCTCCCATTGTTACTTAGTATCCTTATTTTCTTACTTTGTGCCAAATATTCTATGAAGCAAGATGGTCAAGGGTGTGAAAATTTAAGTCTCTTTCCTTTCAAGGGCAATTAGTGGAGAGGAGATGGAAGAACTAAGAGGAATGGCCTATTGTTGATTTGGTGGAGGAGTGCATTGAGCTTCATTACATTATTTCTTTTCAATGCTATAGCATCCTCAAGGATGGGTATGCGCTAGCTTGGTCTCCCAACCCCAAGGGTGCTTACACTATTTATTTTGGGTATCAAGTGTTGCTCTCCAAGTAGATTGTGGGGGAGGAGGTTTCATGGTGGAAGAAAGTTTGGAATAAGTTTTCTTGGCTGAAGTGTAATTGCTTTATTTGGACTTTGGCTTGGAATAGGTGTTTGACTTGGGATAATATCTAGAAGAGGGGTTTTTCTAGTCCATCTAGGTGTATTCTCTACGGATGTGGGGAGGAGGATTCTTCTCACTTGTTCTTTCATTTTTCCTTCACCTTATAGCTCTAGCATTTCTAGTGGGGTCTTTGGAAACACTCATGCTTTCATACCTCCTCCCTGGTTGAGTTTTGGACTAGTCTGGGGAGACCCCCCTCCTCAACCTATTTCTTGTAGGATGTGTGGTATGTTGGTCCCATCTTTCTGCTATGGAAAGTTTGGTTGGAAAGGAATTGAAGAATCTTTCATGATGAAAAGCTGGAGATTCAAGAAGTTTGGTTTAGAATTTTGGGAATGATCCAGGATACTATTGAAACTAAAGGTGAGATTCTGTTATTGTTAGAGAAAGGCAATGTTGAGATGGTGGATTGGTTAGGAATTCATGGGCTATTGTTGGTGTCTACTTATGTTAGGAGAGGTAGGAGTGTGAGACAAAGAGTTTAGTGAGAGGGGAGTTGGTTGCCCCCTTCTATTGGCTTTTTGAAAATCAATATGGATGGCTCTTCTAGGGAAAATCCTAGACCCACTGGGATCAATGGGGTTGGTAGGGATTCTTCTGGATCAACGATTTTTATTTTCTTTGCTTATGAAGGGATACAAACTATCAATAGGATGGAAGGATTGGCTATCCTCTATGCCTTGAAGTGGGTGTATGCTTTAGGATGGCATAAGGTTATTTGTGAGTTAGATTCTTAGGTCTTGGTCAATTTACTTCTTGAGAGGAAGACTTTTGGTGTTAGCTGGCAGTTGGCTAGGATGGTGCAATTGATATTACAGGTTAGGTCTTTGATGGAGTCAGTGTCATATGTCAATATTCCAAGGGTTGGGAATAGGGCAAATGATTGTTTGGCCAAGTGGGCATTAGAGAGTATAAATGGTGAGAAGATTTATAGGTGGGAGTAGGTTTCCAATTAATTAGTTCAGGATTTGGAGAGGATTCTTGCAGAGGATGTGAATGGTATTGGGGAAGGGTGATCTATTTCTTGGCTTTTCTTGTGGTTCTTTTGGTCCCTAGGGTTTTGGACCTCTGCTATTTTGTAATGTTCTATTTTGATTTTCAATAAAGTTTTAACCCCTCTTTTTCAACAAAAAAAAAAAAAAATGTTTAAAAGATTTTAGTAATTATTATGTTATTTAAATTGAAAATTATTAATAATCTAATTTGTTCACATAAGATTATATTTTAAATCTCCACTTTTAATTGTTGTTTTTCTTTTCCTATTTATTTAAAATAATAATTACTTGTGATTTTCATATTAGTTTATGTTGTGATCTCTATTTATTTAACTTTTGATTTTTTAAATTGATTTAGTTTTTAATATTTAAATTATTATTTTTATATTAGTTTAGTTTTTTCTTTAAATATTATTTTTTTGTTTCTATAATTTATTTAGTCAATAGAATATTTGTTAGGGATATCGTTTATTTTTTATATTACCTTTTTCGATCTCTCTTATTAATTTTTCATAATATATTTTTTTGATAGTTTTTTAAATGATTTTTTTAATATTTGATAAATTGAATTTTAATAAATAATATTTATTAATCTACCTAAATTATTTTAGTAAATATTCTATTATTTAAATTAAAAATAATTGATAATCTAATTTGTTCACATAAGATAATATTTTAAATAATAATTTTATTATGGAACACCTATTAGCTTATCGTTGTAATCAAAAAAGCGTGTAACTCCTAGTTATTAGAATTTCACATAAATTTATATTGCTCATTTCTTTATTAGCTAAATATTATGCAAAACTCCAAAGTAATTGATTTAATATTCAAATGCAAACTCCGAATTGGGCAATATTTCAAGCTTTGCAAGTACCATCTCATCTATGTAAAAGCCGATTCATTTATTGGCAATGTAAATTTATTCTCAAGATTCAATAAACATTTAAATTGCCTAGTTCAACTATAAAGAGTATAGCATTATTTAACTTCTTTCCTCACATACTAAGATTGAAAGAACAAATGGTGAAGGGAGATGCATTTGTGTATGTGTTCTTCTTATTCGTTGTGGCCTTTTCAGCTTTTGCCTCTCCTAAAATATTTATACATTCTTTTTTTTCCCTCTTCAATCAATATTTATTTTCCAAATACTTCGTAATATGCATAATTTATTAATTTGAATTTATTTAGGATAGTTACATAGAGTCCATGATATATGACTACGAGGGGCATTGCAGCTATTATAGTGGTACATATAGAGGAAATTGCAATCCATTTTTGAAAGGATGTAATGAAACTTGCACAAAATATGATAATGCTGATTTTGGGAGTTGCCCAATGCATAACATTTTTTTATATTATTATTATTTTTGTGAATATTTGTAAAATTGTTGTTAATTATTTTTCTTTTGAATATTTCAAATTTGGTAAAAATGTTTGAATGTAATCAATAAGGCCTCTTTGTTTGTTGGAATTGAATTCAAATTGGTAGTAACAAATTCTAAAAAAAATGATCTTCAGTTTGGATGTATTAAATCAGAATTGGAATATGAGTTTCTTTAATTCTTATTTTGGTCTTGAAATGAGGATTTGTTAATTCCATTTCAAGAGATGGAATTGAAATTGAAATTAGAATTAAATCAATTTTTATTTTTATTTTTCCCATTCAACAGAAAATTTAACCAAGAAAGACATCAACATTATATGCCACCGATTGTCTTCTATGAATATGAGTGATGAGCATCATAATTAATATGCAACAAATGAGAAGTTAAATGGGCAACATTGTCATAGTATTATAATTAAGTATAAATGCAAAGCAAAGATGAGATAATAAATGAATGATTATAAGGAAGCTATAGGAGTATCTTGAAATATTATTATGTTAATTAAATAAATAAAATATTATATTACCATATTGTTTGCTTGGTTCTTTAATAACTAAGCTAATAAGGGATGGTCTTTTTGTGATTAATGGAGGGTAAGGAGAGATAACATTCATGAGAATAAATATAAGTATGTAAGATACATCAATAAGAAATGTGTATGGAGAAGGAATAAGGGAGAGATGAGAGATAAAAAGAAATATCATTTTGCATACAAATAAATTTAAGAAAAAAATTCTATGTAATTGTCAAAAGACAATAATGTAGGCAAAGACGAGGAGGAAATATATGAAAAGTGTTTCTAATTTATATTAAAGATTATGTGCAACTCATGCTTAAAGATTACATGATTAAGAATATAGGTGGCATGTAAGAGAAGATTTTGAAGGAAGGTAATGCAATATTTGTGATCGTCTTGTCAAAGAAGATTATGAAAAATTGTTATGAAACTTGTGAGAAGTGTTGAAGGTAGAGTACATCATATTCAAATAGATCTTAGATTATCTATCATATATTGAAGAAGCAACATTGAAGGTGGAAGCATAGTTTGGAAGTTAGTGCTTCCTAATGGAAGGGTTGGTGTCTCTTGCTAAGTTGGTGCTAAGATGTGGTATTTGGTGTCTCTAATAGGTTGGTTCCAAAAAATTTAGAAATAGGAATGTGTCTACATCATGATGGTGTGCAAGAAGCGGGGTATAAGTGGACACTTTTTTCTAAAATCAGGTAAACCTAATCTTGGAATACCCATTTGAGGATCATTCACTCAAAATGAGAAAATGTGTAAAACACAAAAAATGTAGTACTCTAAATCTATTTTCCAAAACACTAAGGATTTTTTTTAAATGGATAAGATTAAGAGGATCAAAACACACGTGCACAAAAAAATTGTTCCTATTTTTTGTTGAAAAAAATAACATAGATGTTTATGTGTGCTCAACAAAACATATAGTTTTATTTAGTATTTTGAAAAACCCTTTTGGTAGGATGATAGGTAAGAGTGAGATCTATAAGTTGTGTATTTTTTTATAATTTTCTGATGGGTAGTTCTTTTCTATGATTTATTAAAGTGACTCCATCTTAAAATTCTAGTACCTCTTCATGTGTTGGGCATAACTTGCACCAAAATAATTTAAAATCAACACTTTTTTAATAAAAGTTTATAGAATCAGGTATAGAACAATAATATATAAATTTTTTTCTATTTGGTTAAGTAGATCACAAGTTATTAAAAAGATGGTAGACATGTGTCTAAGAGGACTATCAAGACACTGATATAGAAAAATTAACTTCACAACGCTAATATTTTCTAAAAATTAAAAATATGGTTAGAAAGGTAAGAAAGTGTGTGAGATTATGATGATAATTTAAGAGATACTTACTTCACCATTTGAAAACCTAATGAAGTCAAAGATAACAATTTATCTTAGAAGATGAAAAAATGTCTAAAACAATGAAAAATGTAGGGAAAACATCAACCCCAGTCTTTGGGTACTTTAAAAGGCCTATTACCAAGCCTAAACGTGATCATATTTTTTTGTTATCAAAACATGATCATGTAATGCTTTGTATGACTAAACTATCATACTAGACATAACATGATCATGTTATGTCTAGTATGACTATGCTAGCAATAATGTCATCATGTTGTGTCTGTGTAAAAGTATAGTCAATTGTTCAAAGGCCTAATAAGCCTAATGAGGCCCAATTAATGAAGAAGCTACCCAAAAATGAATTGATTTCATCAAATAAATGATTGGATCAACCAGGGAACTATAAAAAATTCTAAATCATGAGTTTCATGCTTTGAATGAGCCATGCATGGGACACATTAGAACCGTCACTTTTTTCAATTGCTTCGTTGTCTAGTTCAAAATATTATGAGAGAAATTAGAAAAAACTGTGTAAGGAAAATATGTGTATTACCAAAGACTAGCCATATCCCACCACAAAAAGAGTATGGTGTAGGGAAGATGCACAGTGGGTTTTATCCAAAGATTCAAGTGTCAATTCTATCAAGAAAATCTTAGCTTCTAGAACTCAAACTGTGAATCTCGGAATCATTCAGCTTGTTGTTCATCAAAATGGTGACCCTTACAAGGTAGACCTAATTGCAATGCAAAAACACAATGTAAGGTTGGGATATAGGAGAGAGATAATTGTGGTTGAACTAGAAGATAAATCATCTTCTAAAGAAATGACAAAGACTTTCTTTGAAGGTTGCAACATATGTCAATTCATTTCAGTCAACTTTCTCTTTGATTTTTATCATGTAGGAAAATTTAGTTATGGGTTTTTGTGTGTATGTCAAGAAAAGGAGGAAGAAGGGTCTAAAATTGAGCCAAGGGTGGATTTCCATGACAAATAAGGAAATATACAACAATATTCTTCTCAAATGGCTAGATAAATTATTAGAGCTCTTGCTGAGATGAAATAAAAATTGATGCTCAATATTGATAGCCAATTTAGTGTAGATCTTGAAATAATGAAACATGTTGATTAGTGCTCTGGTGGATATAATTGTGGAGGTTCTCATCTCTCTCTCTCTCTCTCTCTCTCTCTCTCTCTCAATTAAAAACAAGAGAGATAAAATTTTCCATGACATTCTAGTAGTTGGAGGTGTCATATTCATCATAGGTTTTCCATGATAGTTTAGTAGTTGAGGAGCTATCTTCATCACAAGTTTCTATGATAGTATAGTAGTTGGAGGTTTCATCTTCATCACAAGTTTTCCATAATATTCTAGTAGTTGTAGGTTTCATCTTCATCATAATTTTTCCATGATAGTATAGTAGTTGGAGGTGCCATCTTCGTCACAATTTTTTCATGATAGTCTAGTAGTTGCATGTGCCATCTTAATAACAAGTTTTCCATAACAGATTAGTAGTTGGAGGTGTCATATTCATCACAAGTTTTCCATGATAGACTAGTAGTTAGAGGTGTCATCTTCATCACTAGTTTACATTGATATTCTAGTAGTTACAAGTGTCATCTTCATCACAAGTTTTCCATGATAGTCTAGTAGTTGCAAGTATCATCTTCATCACAATTTTTCCATGAAAATCTAGTAGTTACAAGTGCCATCTTCATCACAAGTTTTCCATGATAGTCCAATAGATATGGGTGCCATCTTCATCTCAAGTTTTTCATGACATACTAGTAGTTGGAGATGTCATATTCATCACAAGTTTTCCATGGCATTCTAGTAGTTGTAGGTGTCATCTTCATCACAAGTTTTCCATGATAGTCTAGTACTTGTAGGTACCATCTTCATCACAAGTTTTCTATGACACTCTAGTAGTTAGTGATGCCATCTTCATCACAATTTTTCCTTGATATTCTATTAGTTACAGGTGACATCTTCATCACAACCTCTCTCTCTCTCTCTCTCTCTCTCTCTCTCTCTCTCTCTCTCTCTCTCTCTCTCCCTCCCTCCCTCCCTCTCCTTGTACCCCTAACCTCCATTTTCTCTCTCTCCTCCTTACCCCTATCATTCATCTCTCTCTAGATATAAAGTTATTGTACATCCAATGGGTGTATCTCCTCCATTGATAACTATAAGTATTCTAGAGACTTATTGGCTCTAATATGTTGAAAGGGGTCATGAGGGGTCCTAGTGTATCTTAAGGGAAATTAGTACCCCTTAAGATCTCATAAGATCCCTCAAAATGTTGTTTCTAAGTACATGTGCACTAAAGACCTTTCTTCACTACTTGAGCTACTAGTAGATGATGAGTATTCATCATCATCATGATGTAACATAGGCTCACATGCATATCACGTTTTAAGTGCAACCAAGGTGAATGTTAACTAGGTCTTTCTAGTCTCAAAAATCTCAGGAATCATTAGAGCCTACCAATATGCCACCACCACTAGATTTGGAGGGCATGGAAATGCAACCATCATTATCCTATGTGGTACACTTAATTTCATATGTTGCAATCATTTTGTTACTTGTATACATAACCTTGTTTCCATCATAACAATGCACCTTCTTTTTCAAGGTAAATGTAGAGCTTATCATTGAAATTCAAAATTTTGTTTTCATGCAGGTACTATAAAAGGAAAAGGAAGTCAAGTTTAGAGAAATATTCAGAGTTGACGACATCGATTGAGGTGAGATATCTAAGATTATTGTAGATCCAATTGGTGTATGTCCTCCATTGACAAATATAAGTGCATCTAGAGACTTGTTGGCTCTAATGTATCAAAAGGGGTCTTAGTATGTTGATAGAGACATTAGAACCCCTTAAGATCCTATAAGATCCCTTAAAAATTTAATTTTTAGTACATGTGTATTGAAGACCTTCTATCACTACTTGAGCTACTAGTAGATGGTAATTATTCATCATCATCTAACATAGGCTTACATGCATATTTTACTTCTTTCCTTTGTTGCTTTCCTTTTCCTAGCTCTTCAGGTTCTTATTTGTAACCTCTTTTGTGGGTCCAAAAAACTCTTCCCACTCTTTCCCATTAACTAGGTGGGCTTTGTCTCTTAATCCTATGTAATTCATTAATAGTTTCATTCTTAACATAATTCATAACCTGATTCTCCATAGCCAGTTTTCTTCTTGATCGTTGCAATATTTTCTCCTCAACTGAATATTTTGTAATTAGTTAATATACAATCAAAATTTTCTCTTGTCCAATCCTTTAGGCATTTAATTGAGCTTGTAGATCCACAAAAGGGTTGAAATCTAGATCTAGCAGAAGAATGGTATTAGATCCACTTAGGGAACACTTGATGGCTATAATGTGTCAAAAGGGTCCATAAAGGGTCCTAGAACTTCTCAAAAGGGACATTAGCTAACCCCTTATCATCCCATATGACCACTTGGGATACATTAAAACCATCAAGTGTTACATAAGGGGGCTTACAACCCCTTAGGGAACACTTGATAGATCTAATACTATTCTTCCACCAGATCTAGATTTCAACCATTTTGTGCATCTGCATCCTCAATTGTGATATTAAACGATTGGCCAAGAAAAAATTGTGACTGTATATCAGCTGATTACAAAATGTTTAGTTGAGGAGGAAATATTGTAGCAATCAAGAAGAAAACTAGCTATGGAGAATTTGGTTATGAATTTTGTTAATAATTAAACTATAATTACTTAGGATTAAGAGATAAAGCCCACCTAGTTAATGGAAAATAGTGGGAACAACTTCTTCAACCCATGATAGAAGTTACAGATAAGGATGTGAAGAGTTAGAAAGGGGAAAGAAACAAAGGAAATAAGTAAGATATGCATGTGAGCCTATGTCAAATGATGATGATGATGAATACTCACCATCTATTAGTAGATCAAGTAGTGAAAGAAGGTCTTTAGTGCACATTCACTCAAAATAAAATTATATATAGAGAAGTGATAAGTGTTGTGGAATTATCTATAGAGCAATGTGAACTCTCTCTCTCTCTCTCTCTCTCTCTCTCTCTCTCTCTCTCTCTCTCTCTCTCTCTCTCTCTCTCTCTCTCCTTTAACCACCACCTATCCACCCTCTCTCTCTATATCTCACTCACATATATCTTGGTTCTTTATAACCTTGATGGGGTTATGGAGAACAAGAAGCAATACTTTTAGATCTTAATAATACAATTGTGTTTGGTTAAGCATAACATGATCCTATTATTTCCAACTTCAATTTTTTTAATGTTTTTTTCTTGGCTCATTAATGAGCCAAGGCCCATTTTGAAATTTGATGAAAATTACACATAACATAATCACATTATGTGTACTTTTGACATTTTTTTCATGGTGTCCACTTTTTTGCACAAGATCTTGGTGTATATGCCCATGAGTTAGTTTTTTCTCAATGATTTTCATTAGGAAGAGGATAATGAGATACCATGCAAGGGATTATTTTATCTTGCCTAGAAAGGGGATGATGCTAGATGTTAATAAACATTTACACATTTTTGGTACACACATATGAATGCAAGTTTTTATTAAAGGATTATTTTTTATGTTCTCTACAGTAAATTAACACCCCCCCTCCATGAAAGACTCCAAAGACATTTTTGCTAACTTAGGAGTCTATAAGGTGGTTTGTTCTTGTCACACTCCCTATATTGGTAAAAGTAGCCACTCTTTTCACACTATAAATAAAGAGAATAGTGGTGACATTAGGAATGATAGGATCCACAAGTTTTCCTTAGTTAAGTATTGTTTCTCAACCAAATATCATATTTCATTTTGAAAACACACAAATCCTTGCTAATCAGGATAACTATTTTAAAAGGAAGTAGTGCAAATTAACAACCATCATATCAACCTCAATCAAGATGATGGTTGGATCTTGATCCCCTCATGGACACTTTTTTTTCCTTTCTTGATAGTAGTCATCTTATGTGAAGTTGATCCTTTTCCCTCTTTTGCTTCATGCTTGGTCATTCTAGCCCCCACCCCCCTTCCCTTCACTTCTTCATTTTTTTGTATGTCTTGGTTTCTCTCCTCTTCCCCCTCCTCAACCTTCCTTCTCCCTATCACTCTATGTCATTAGTGTGGGTGTTATTCACGTTCATGTTATTTAGTGTCTTTCATGAGTCTTCCTTTGTTATTTTTTCTTCGGGAGTCTTCTTCCTTTTTTCCTACATTTTCTTCATGCTAATTATTTTTTATATGTATGTAAGTATTGTTAGAAAATAGGCTAAGAGATGAGTATGAAAATATATTGAGGTTATCATTTATGGAAATATATATCATATGTTTAGTGAGAAGATTCTAAAGTTATGTTTTGGAGGAGATAATGCAAAAAATTGTCTATGTTACAAAGGATAATTGTCAACAGAGACACCTTTTTGGTTTTCAAAGTTCATAGAGAGAGAATTGGCATGGGCAAACATTAGGAAAGATAGAATAGGGTATGATGATCCTACATCTCAGAGTGCAAGCCATTATGAGCTGTACAAACATAGATATAAGTGATTTATCAGTTATGGTCATGTACATGCAGAATAGAGAAGAAGAAAATAAATGGTTATTTGTGTTAAGGAATTATTTTGGTTTACCAAAATAATTGCTTAACTAATTAGGGATGACATGCTAGATGTTAACCCTAACTTAGCAAAAGTCAATTTTGTGTTTTGGGACACGTGTGAAGACTAGAATGTTGAAAGAACAAATCAGAATGGTATAAAGGAAATATTTTTTTATGCAAAGTTGTGTGATGTCTTGGGATATTGAAATCTACTTTAAATATGATGTGAACTTTATGCTAGAGTGAAGAAAGGATAGTATATGTGAAGTTGTGTATAGAGAGCTACAAAGAAAAAATTAGATATTGAAGATATAAATAGCATTAAAAGGTTTTTGTATCTATACCTTTTATGTATAAAATATATAATTGTAATTGCCTATTTTATAAGTCGGCTCATCTTGCATACTTTTTTATACCAACTCCTAACAGGGTTGAGGATTCTAGCATGGAGAGAGAGACAATATTGATGTAATAGACTCCTAATAGGGCCAATATCTTTCACAAGATACTTTTTAAATTAGTGGATCATTTTGTGGGTACCATCCTTGACAAGGTTTTCCATTGGCTAGGGTTTCCTAAGTTAAAAAATAATGGTGTTATGAGCTGCATTGTTTTATTGCTATGTTTACTTTTTAGTTTATTCATATGTACATGTTTTAAGGTTTTTAAAGATATCCATAGTTGGGTAAGACTTTGTGGAATACTGATTCACCTCCAGCCCACTCACCCCCCCACCCCCCCCAAATTCTTTCCTATTTCTAACTGCTTGAGTAAGATCAATGTGGATATGGATCAGTTACAAAAGAATCTGGAAGAAGTTATTGAAGAACTTGATGCAATCACAAAAGAAAGAGGCATTTTGAAGAACAAATACAAAGAGGAAAAAACTTATATTCAAAAGTTGAAATATGAGAATAAATCTACTAATTCCAAGAAGAATGAGTCAAATGATCAAATCAAGGATAGTGATGCAATTTCTAACCTAATTAAGGAGAATGGGATCCTAAAGCATGAACTTGAAATTACCAATCTTAAGATGTGTTTGATGGAGGATGAAAAGAAAAGTCAATTAGATTGGAGAACTAAGAATGCATATCTAAAATACAAACTTACCAAGGTGTCACTTAAATTTGAGACTACCAAGTTGTGATATAAAAAACTTGAGAAGTACAATAAAATTGTGAAAGGAGAGCTTACATAGACAAAGAAAAATCTTGATACATTGTATTCCAACACTAAAAATCTTTATGAGAAGATCATGGCACAAATACCTACTTATGATAAGAATGGTATTAGACATGATGAAGAAGAATGATCTAAGAGATTTAAAGCTATTGAGGAACCCAATCTTGTGATCCAATAGCTTGAACAACAAAAATAAGATGTGGAAAAAGTACCAAACAATATGAAAAACCTCAAGTAAAGATAATATTCACTAGAAGATTCTTTGTGTGCAATATGATTGGTCCCATGAAGAAGGATTTACAAGTAAGTATACTAACCTTATTTTTGGTTATTATTATAATTTTTATGACCATGCAAATAAATCTAATGAATGTAGCAAGCCTAGATTCAATAATAATATGTATCAATGTACTAACCCTATAGGTAACTGTTAGAAAGGTTAATTTTTCCTTGGATATATTTTAATTGGGATATTCCAAGGGTCCCTACATGTAGTTTGTCCACTTGTACACATGTGGAGGACATGTCATTGTTTGTCCTTTATTCCACATGTGAGGACAACTCTTGTTTATTTCTTTATTTAGTTTATCCTCCTTAAGAGGATTGTGACACTTTGCACACACCTATTATGAATGTGGCATTCATAGAAATGGGAGTTACAAATGCAACTCCTCTCTCATCTCTATATAAGAGATGCTCCTCCTTCTTTCTTCACACTACAACACCACTCTAAGCACTTGATGTTATTGTATTGAGCTACTTTTGCTCCAACACACTCTCTCTCTCTCTTCTCTAGGCATTTGCCTTCATTCATAATACTCACAAGGGGTTTTATTTGCTTTCCCATTATAAATCCTTGTCTCCATTGTTGAACCATCTTGGTGTATGATCTTGGAGTTGCTTATCTTATGGTAACATTGTTTCACACTTAACTTACTTGGATTGTTTCTCGTTCCTTGCTCAACATTATCATTTCTTACAGTAACAAACTTATTGGTGTAACCAATGTCATAATAAATGGAGTCATGTTATATAAGTGCAACAACTTTGAACATATTTCAAGAGATTTCATATTATAGATCATTCAACTAGGACCTAGGAATGGAAACAATGTAATAGCATGTCAAATTTGAGGCAAAAGGATATGAGTGTGGAAGAGTATATTGAGGAATTCTATAGATTAGAAATTAGATCATGACATGTTGATGATAAGGTATAGAAAGTAGCTAGATATTTGAATAGTTTGAGAATTACAATTCAAGATGAAATCAATTTTCTGAAATTGGATAGTGTGGAAGAAGCATATCAATATGCCTTGAAAGTTGAGGAGATCTTGATAAAGATTCATGAAAAAAGACAAAGAGATAGGGGAGGAATATTTCAAAGAGGTAGAGTTATATCTTATGGAGAAAATAATAGACTAAGAATATTGTACAAGAGCAAGAAAAAACCAAGTAGAAAAGAAATGAGAAAGGTAAGGCAGAGTAGAAAGGTGGTAGCTCTTATTGAGGAAGAGGTGGTTCTTACCAATGTAGAAATGGAAGAAGAGGACTTCTTGGAACCTATTTCAAATGCGGTGAAGGACATAGATCATTTGAATGTAAGAAAATTGAAAGTGGTAGCATAAATACTTTAGTTCATGGAGAATTTGTGAGTCTACCAAATGGACCTAAAGAATGGTAAAAATATGATGGTAAGGAGAACTTTGTGTAATGAGAGAATTGATGAAGAATCCCTCCTGAGGAGAATTATTTTCAAGACCATGTGCAAGATTGTAGGAAAATATTGTAATGTTATCATTGATAGTGGTACTTCAAAAAATTTGGCATCAAGGGACTTGATTAATAAGTTGTAGTTGCAAATAATGAAACACGTTAAACCCTATCAAGCTGCTTGGATCATAGATGAGCATAAACTATTGGTAAGTGAACAATGCCTTGTGAAATTTAAGATTGGGAATTACTATGATGAAGTTTTTTTGATATAATGCCTATGGATCATTGTCATATACTTTTGGGTAGACCTTGGAAGTATAATAGACAAGCATTGCATGATCATTGATGGAATCAATATACTATTTGGGAAAATGGAAAAAGACAAGTCCTATTACCTTTGATAGTGGAACTAGATAAAAGTTATTTTCAAATAGTACATGTTTACATGGTTTATGGAAATCAATTTGTGAAAGATATGAGGAAAGAGAAGGTTTGTTTTTTTGTGATTCCTAGTGCATTAGGTAATGATAGTATTGCTTGAGTTCTAGAAGAAGTTGAAAGGTTGCTCATTGAGTATTAGAGATTATTTCAAAGAATGCACCTGATGATTTTCCATCGATAAGGAGTATAAGTCATTGTATGGATCTAATTCCTAGAGATAGTTTTTCAAATAAAGCACCTTATAGATTGACCCCTACCGAGAATGAATAACATAACAAGAAATTAAAAGGGTTGTTACAGAAAGATTTGATTAGAGAAATTTTGAGTCCATGAGTTGTAACTAGTGTATTGGAACCTAAGAATTATGGTCATGAGTGGATAATGTTTACTAACTCCAGCGCTATTAATAAGATAATAGTAAAGTATAGATTGATGGATGATATAATGGATTGTTTGAGTGGAGCAAAATATTTTACCAAAATTGATTTGAAGAGTGGGTATCATCATATCGAAATCAATGAAGGTGATAAGTGGAAGATTGCTTTCAAGATGAAATAAGGTTTGTATGTGTAATATTCCTCCTTTTCTATAATTGTATACTTATTTGTTAATGTTCTATATGACTCTCCTACAGACGTGTTAGCCCTTATTTGATATTTGAAATGTAATACTTTGATATGTTGACTAATTTATTATGTTAGGCTATAACTGTAATCACCCAAAAATGAATATCTAGACTATTAGCCCCCTTCTCAGCATTTTTGCTAAATTATTAAATCATTTTCCTAGATCAAATCTTTAAAAAATCAATTTATTTGATTTTATCCCATAGTTTGACCACTTTATTGTAAAGTTCATATTTAATTAAAAGGAAAATATCCCCCCTTTAATTAAATAAAAATACCCCTTTCACTTCTTATCCTAAGTTACACACAAAGCATTTTCCCCAATTTAGAAATAAAAGAAATGACTTTTTGTCTCACATGGAGATGAAATAGTCAACTCTTTCTTATTGGTGGAAATGATCTTGCACATAGATCATGAAAAATTAAACTCCCCACCCTTTATTAGATATTCTTGTCTCATGATTTCTACTATCTGTACCTCTTTAAACTAGAGAGCTCTCTTCACATCTAGAATGAATCATCTTTGCATTAGTGTTATGCTGCAAGTTTTTCTATAGATACCCTTGGATCTTATGGAGGATTTGTGGCTTGGCATCCATTCTTGCATCACATTCTATCTTAGCTTCATATAGCATTAGCATGGTTTTCTTTGTGCATTAGAATAACACACTTAGGCTGATTAGAGGAATTGTAATACTTTCATAGTGTTAGCTTACTTTGCATTTTCTTTGCATTTCTATAGCTTTAGTTGCATTTTCATAGCATTTCATGGTATTTCTTGAACACTAACATCCTTTCTCTTATCTTTGAACCTCCCATTTCATGGTGTACTTGTAAGGAGTTGCATCTCTTAGGCTTAGCTAATATCCCTTTATTCATACTTTGCATTCCTTTGCACTCCATGACTAGGAAGCTCTAGGTTTCCATTTGGGACTCTCAATCCATGACATCTCTTGAATAGAAGGACCTAGAGAAGTGCACATTTTGGTGTGTACATGTTTGGTACCCACCATGGGACAAAATAGTTTTGTTTTTCCCCTCTTTGTGCATTTTTGTCACTTCTGCATTTTTTATTTTTGGCATTTTTTTCTTTTTATTGAAAAAGTTATCATGCATTACTCTTCCAGTATCATATGATACTTTTTTCTATACTGGTGTGACACTTTATGAGTTAAAAGTATCCTACATAGTGTAAGATTTTGCCACACGACAGTTAAGATTTATATCCTCTTCCTTAATACAAAGTATCACATGGGATTGAAATATCACCTAGCCATACATCAAAGTATCGCATGATATTTGTGCAGTAAAAGGTATCATTTGGTTTTGGGCAAAGGATTGTTTCCATTTTTTATTGGCATTTTGAGTGTTTGCAACATCTCTTTTCAAGTTTTATACATTATTTTTTGTCTGACCAGTGCCTTTCAGGTTTATTACATATTTTTGCTAACCCTTGTTTATGTGCTAACTCGTTGGCTTTGTAGGGTTGCCTAGGTTTCTTGCAAAATTATTTATTAAAAGAATGCATGGAAAATAAAAATTACTAAAGGGGCTACTAAAATTTTGTAGGGTTTTCTAAGAAAAGAGAAAACAAAAAATCTAAGTGTGCTTTCTTTTATTTCATTTCCATGTGCAACATGAACTAGTTGTTATTCTTTTCATATGCACATAAAACTTGCAAGTAGGTCTCTTTGTTGGTAGGAGAGTATTCTCTTCACAAATTGAGGTGAATAAGAAATATTGAACCTTCATTGAGTCTCAAAAGTGAGTGTCATGTTCCACTCTTTAGTGGTCTTAATTAACTTTTCTTGGTGTGTTTGGGGGAAGCACTTGGAATAGGAGAGTATGCTCATCACCCTTTGGGTGAATCAAACATCTTGACCTCTAGGTGTGGATCTATCTTTTTCCTATCTCCTATTGAGATATTACCTTTAGAGATCCTGCTATTGGTAGAAAGATACCAATAGGAATGACCCAAAGTGGGAACAAACACAACCCAAGTAACCTGACCCACTATAATAAAAAACCTCTTAACAAAGGCCAAAGCCTTGGTGACATAGAACTTATTATTGTTTAGTAAAATTACTTGTGGGATTGGGACCATGAGGAAAATACTAAGCAAGAATGCTTAAGGTACTCTTTTGCCACTAGGTTCATTACCTAGCACAAGGTAGGGTGTCCTATTTATAGGTACAAGAGGAGTGTTGTGAATGGGAACCTTTCTAAATACCTTAGGATTAGAAGATACCCTTGTTATCCTCTCAAAATCTTGGTGCAAGGATCGATCCTAGTGGACTACCTAGATCACCCCAAGATTTTACATTCACCATTTGTGTCCCTTTGGTTTTCCCAATGGCAGATCCATGGCAAAGCCAACATCTATTGTGCAAAACCACTTTGTGTGAAGCGAGGGGGCATCAAGCATGGGCCAAGTTATTGAGTAATGAGTTGTGAATTTTATGTAGTTTTTTTTGGAATGTGTTTTTGAATGTGATAGACCCATGGAAATATTTTTGATATACATACAACATTAGTGTTCATAGTATTTTATTTTTTATATCACAAGTTCTTGTCTTGGAAAGGTTGCTTTATCCCTTGTTCAACTATTATAGAGTTTACTAGCCCTTTATCATATGTCTATCTAGAGAAATATTGTGTGATACTTTGCATGTACAAAAGTATTAGATTACTACACAAACTCTAATGAATGTGTATGTTAGGTTATGTCATACTCTCTACCAAGAAGTATCATCTTCTTAGAACGTATCACATGACTGTTGTAGAAAATATCATATGATAATATTTGTTGAGCTTTTATCACTTGTGTTGTGAAATATTGTCTGGCTCTTTTTTCTTTCAAAATTGAGTCTAGATTGCATTTTAGTTGAATTAGGGATGCTTTGCCTTGTCTTACCATAGTTTGGTCTAAAATCTTCATGTCTAGTATGGTCTAAAGTTGAAAAGATGGGTTTAGTCTCTTGTATATAAGCTTGACATCTCTTTTTGTTCAGTAGTCAAATATTTGGCTACCTTATTCCTTGGCTACTTGCTATCAATATTTTTTCTCAATTCTAGGCTATAATCATTAGTGCTATAAATTCTTGAGCACTCTTGATAAGCCACTTTCTTTATTCTATCTTTTGACAAATGATCATTGTGATTTTACAAGTTTTAATTCTGAAAGGCTCTATTTAGCCTTGTTATGCTAAAAACCCATCCTTACATGTCAGTTGTGACTAGGCCCCAAGTCAGTCAAGGAAGTCATCCCTCATTTACTTTTGTGCAATTGATTGCTCCAACTAGACATCCTCATAAGAAAACCTATAAGGAAGAACCTGCCCTTGATAGGTAGGAAACAGATAACACTACAACTTGGTATAATCCACTATATCGCTTTGACAATATTTTTGATACCCCCTTTAACACCCCTAGCGCTGCAAACATCATTTTACTCACCATGAATCCTAAAGAGAGGAATCATTGCCTAGAGGATCTTTTTGCACATAGAGAAGTGGTTTCCCTTGAATTAATAGTTTTTGAATAACCTAGTGATAATAACACATACACCTTGGGGCAGCTAATTCCCATGTCTAATGCACTTATTTAGACCCCAGGGCCAACTATAAGGCTATTTACTCTACTTCTTCTCTTTGGGCTTTGGAAGACCTAGGTGGGTGGACCTCAGATTCTTTATATGGTATCGGTGTAAAAGCATATAATTGAATCAATAAAATAGATAAAAACCCCTAAATCTTCTATGTTGATGCAAACATTCATGGGCTTGAAATAGCTAATAATGGGACACATTAATTTGATAAACCAAGTAAGGGAAACTTCTTTTTAGCTCTTAAACATAAAGGGAAAAGATATTCAATTAAATATTTGGATATTAGCATAACCTAGGTATGCAACAACAAGAACATGTAACCTCCAAGATGATTAGTCCATTATCAATTGGGTGTAAACTAAGTCAAAAATTACACATGGAAACCTAAAATATACTTGAATACCCAGATATCAAATCTATCTATCTACTTTGCAAATAGAAATCTATCTTCAAATGAAACTCATACTTATCACATCCTCCTATGATCCCTATAATTTTGTCAATGCATATCAAGAAAATTACTTAGGTTCTTGACCCAAAAAAAAGATACACAAAGGCATACAACTTAATAAAACAAGCTACAACTAGACGTTATGCACTTTATACATAGTCAACAGGAAGCTACAAACCCACACAAAGGAGACAAATTTTATAATAAACCTTTCAATGAAGCTCTATATTCATTTTCTTGAAATCAATACATCATGTATCTGAAAAACTCAAATAAAAATACAATGAATGACTATATAACTAATGCTTAGAAGAAACAATGCTACTACTATTGATAATAGAGAAATATGATCTCACAATAACTAGACCATGAGAACTAGAACCAACCTTGTGGTTTCAAAATTGTAGAAAATGGAACCAGGACCCATTACAATGAAAGAGGAAGAGAGATATCTAGAGAAGAGAAGCTCCAATTAAAATTTGATATTTCCAAGTGTACAACTAAAAATATTCATCCTGATATTGTAGAAATTGTCTCTTCCCTCATCTTCTGTAAAACAAATCTAATAATTGTGTTGTTGCAGAATCCCTAAAATATCTTCTTAAAATAATTAGAAGACCCCTTTCTAAAGGAAAATAAGATACACCTCATAAATTATAGGAGCTTTCAATCTAATTTTGTTTGTCATCATCTACCCTTATAGTGGAACTCAACTACCTCTACCGACAAAACTTTCATTCTTGTAACTACTCTAAAAAAATTCCAAGTCTTCCTTTATGGTTGTTAGTGCATCTAATCTTATCTAAAAGTAATCTAAATCTGATTGTATTTCATCTAAAACAATAAATCTTCATAAAAATTGAGAATTCCTTAAAATCATAAAATTACCTGTAACTTCTTCCATTGAAGACTTGTGTAAAATTTGACTGGAAAAATGGAAAACTTGGCTTCTCTCTATTTTGGTGGTATATTATAGTGTATATTTCAAATAAAAATAATGTCTTTGGTGTAAATCTAAAAAACCAACCACAGGCCATGAATTGAGCAATTAAATATCAAAAATATCTAAAAACTCATATAGTGTGAATTATAGAAATATAATCAGTTTTATCTCAAACTTTCAACTTTGAATGTGAGTGCTCAACTTGGGAATCATTTTCTTTTTAATATTTTAGAATTTTCACTTTACCCTTCAATTCCACCTAGATTCCATGTGGCACATTTTCATTTTTCATCTCACTTGGGTGGGCCTCACATTTCCTTATGCAACATTTAAACAACACTAGCTTCACGATCTTACTCTTATGACCATATGATTGAGTGTATTGTTATAGCTCTTTTTTTTTTTCCATCTTATGATCTCACGATGGGTGTGAGATTGTAACTCTCCAAATTTGGTGTCTCAAATTCATGATGAATCATAGTTTTCTATCTCTCGTAACATCTTATCTCCTCATCCTTCACATCCTAACCACATGACTTCATAGCATTGTAACCTTACCATATTTTTCCTTACTTTCTCACAATATATTGTAACATCATAAGTTCATTTCTCTCCTTTCATGATATCATGAACTCATCCAAAAATTGCCACATATCACCTTGGATCTTGTGTGCTTGGTCAAAATAAATCCTTGGTCACCTCCACTCGTCCTATCTATGAGCCCCACAACACAATTGTCTCTTGTCTCCAAGGTGTGTCTTTAAGACACTTAATGGTTGTGTTTAGGTTTTAAATCTATGAAAAGTTCCTCTATCCAATTGATATGGGATTAAATGAAAAGCTCCCTCCCAATTTACACAATGGTGAACAAATCCATTTCATGGTATGAGAAAGCATATGCATCTTCAAAAGACAAACTTACATGCACCACACTTTGTGTGGGTTTATAATGAAGCAACTTCCTTAGAGGAAAACATTTTATGGATGAATCACTATCAACTATAACTGCCTAAGACCCTGAGCATTTGAATCAAAATCTTTATGCCCAAACAAAAATGCCTTCCATCTCATTTAATGCAAAAGGGTGGTTCAATTGATGTAGAAGGCCATCTCAATGATGCATCTTACTTTGATTGCTCCCTAATCCTCTACACAACATATTGACTATGGCTTGCACATTTGGTGGATTTCCTAGAGCTAAGTTTTCATTTTTGAGGCTTTCATTATGAACTCATTGCATAGAAATTTTGATAAGTCTTACTAAGCCTTCATTTGAGTGTGCTAGTTTTGAAACCAAATTTGGCTTGCCTCAGTTTGAGAGCCAATTAAAAGCTGAGCCCTAGTCATAGTTTATCATTTGAGTGAGGACACTCCTTGAACAAAGCTTCCATCTCTTGGATTTGTCGAGATGTAAGTTGGTGATAGTATTTCCTCCTTGGCTACTGATCTACAACATCCTAACCTTCACTGGACCCTCCATCCAAGTTTTAGCTTCTAGACTTGCCATCATTCTCCTCCTCTCTACTCTTCAACTACATGCTCTCTACACTTTGGCTCTATTCCCTTAGATGGCTTGGTAGATGCACAGATGCTTGCAAATTTCTTCCTACATACATATGCTTATTTTGTATAAAAGCTAAAGTGCATAAAGATAGTCCATTTATTTCCATTCAGAAGTCTTAGCAAATTAGAATGCTTCATTCACCATACTCATTTGTTCCATCTATCATTTTAAAGAAAAAAATCTCGAGTCTCTCATTTGCACTACTCTCCTAATGAGGTTTTTCTTTTTAGTACATCGAGGACCATAAAGTAAAATTTTCTTTGTAGGTTTGACACCAATAGCTTTAAAAATTTGTGGGTATCGAAGGGGCAATTCAACTAATTCTCTAATTTGTGTCATTTTCTTTCTTCAACCACCAACATCATTGTAACTAACTTCATTCAATTGATCTTTATCTTCATGATGAATGGGCTTTCCTTTCACAAAAATTAAGTATCTGGAGAGACAACACAATATTAACTAGGATCTATTTTAGTGACTCTAAAATCCATACTTTACATTCCTCCTCAATGTATATGCCCACAAATACATGATGAAGGGTGCTCCCCTTAAAATCATAAACTCATAATAGAAAACAAAGGAACAACAAAAATTGCGAGAAAAAAATATGGACTTCTTATCTGCGTCACAGATTGTCATGTCCCCTTTTCAAATAATTAAAAAATAATAATCTTTGCTAAGGCAGGCAAGCCCAAGAAAGTGAAGTTTCGGAAAAAGGGGGTTAATCTTTGGAAACCGTTGGACTAATAAATAAAAATTATTATTAAAATATGTTTCATTAACCTCTCTTGGACATGAGTTACGGTTATGCCCTCTTTTAAGGGGTTTGGAGGCATTTTGGGGCAGATTGGAGAACTTGATTTTTGCTCATTCTTTGTTATTCTTCAGAGGCTGCCAAACCTGTGGAGAAGGAGACCCAAGAACAGGAGTTTGCAGGTTTCCAAGGAGACCCAAGAACGGGAGTTTTCAGGTTTCTAGGAAGGCTAAGGATGGGAGTTTGAAGCCATTCCATTTGCATGCTCATACAGAGTTTGCCTTTGTGCTGAACAGTGCAGATTTGTGGGTTTTCAGGTGTGTTTTTGTATGAGTTTGGTGTTTTCAGCTGAGTATTTCATATCATTTCAGATTTCTATTTTATTTCAGACTTTAAGGTGTTAAAATAGAGCTGAATATATGTATTGGGATGTGATTAAACTTCTGAGATAGATTATTAATGTTTTTGTGGTGTTTCCGAGCATTTTTGTGTTAATTTTGGGAGCCCGATGAGCATAGTTTTTTGTCCTACATTTGAGAATTGTTGTGTAAAGGCTATATGGATCTATAAATTTCATTTTGTAGGCTGTTATGCTACTGAAATTTCTGTAAAAATGTCTACTTTCAGATTTATTAATAATAGGTGAAGTTGTGAAGCTTTTGGCACAATTTCTGGCATACCCGATTTGGGGTTTCTTGAGAAATTTGGTGGATCTTTGTGATATTAGTTGTTTGATCTTGAAAATCTGATTAGAGGTTGGAAATATCATACAAAATCAGAAAAGGGACATTTCAGTGGTATCAGAGCCATGATCTTGCCAGCTTGAGGGTTTGTAGAAGCTTGCATTTCAGTTTTGACAACTACCTAGATCTTGCATTTCAGCTTTGAGAACTACCCAAATCTTGCATGTCATAATTTATGGTTTCATGTTGCTTCTAATCAGCTGCATGTCAAAATTTATGGTTGTATGCTACTTCTAATCATTTGCATGTTAGTTCTTGGTGAATTTGGTGGTTGTAGAAGTTTGCATGTCAGTTTTGACAACTACCCAGATCTTGCATGTCATAATTTGGTGGTTGCATGTTACTTCTAATCAGTTTCATGTCAAAATCTATGGTTGCATGCTACTTCTAACCATTTTCATGTTAGTTCTTGGTGAATTTGGTGGTTGTAGAATTTTGCATGTTAATTTTGACAACTACCCAGATCTTCCATGTCAGTTTTGACAACTACCCAGATCTTGCATGTCATAATTTGGTGGTTGCATGTTGCTTCTAATTAGTTGCACGTCAAAATCTATGGTTGCATGCTACTTCTAATCATTTGCATGTTAGTTCTTGGTGTTTGAAGAAGTTATATCCTATTGGGGTTACACTCTACTTTATCCATAATGGACAGGTATAGTACAGAGTCTCAGAGGACACGATCTTGGACAATTGATATCCAGAGTCAAAACAGTAGAAAGGATGGTTATTTAGACATTCGAGATAAACTTATGAAAATAATCCATGACATGTCTGAATAGTTGATTGAGCACCACCGTATAATGAATGACATGTTGTCCGACCCAGCTAAGGTGGATAAGTTGACTGGATTTCTATTTGGCAGATTTTCTCACAGGGCAGATAACACAATTACCAAGAACTTGCATGAGGAGTTTGAGAAACTAGCTAATAGCCAGGTAGAGGTCTCAGATTCTACTCTACCATAAGAGGTGGTGGGAAAGGATATTACATAGATTGATAGTAATGGTCAACTTGATACTCAAATTGAGACAATTTTTTACAAGTCATCAAAGGGTGATGCCACAGGTATTCAGGATGGTATAGTTACAACAGGCAGTGACTACAGTGTAGCGGGTTCAGATGATGATTATGAGGATGTTGTTGTGCAGGATGGTGAGATACCTGGTAGAGATGAGCAGACATTGAGCATTCATGATTTTGCTGAGAAAGAGTACCAGGCACAGTTAGATGCTTCATCACATGAGGTTGAGGCTGGTAGTACTTCACATGATTTGTCCAGCCAGCTGAAGGTGAACAAAGATAGTATTGTGACTTCATTATCTCATCATGACAGGTATGTGGAGTTAGTTGGTATTGCTCATATTACTTAGGTGAGGAGTTTTCTTGAGTTACCAGTTGATTCTAGTTTATGGATATGGACTCGAGATTGCTATATTGGTGTTTGGGATTAAGTTGACTGGAGATCTTTAACACTTTTTGGTAGCAGTTTTTGTTTGGGTTCTATCATGGATTTGATTAGCAGATTATACAGTGTTGTCTTTTCTTGTGCCAGTATCTTATCTGATGTTGGTATTAGTTTTTATACACCGATGTTGGGCTTTGTTCATATATCCAGTCGACCATACTTGCTAGAATGTGTTGATGATATTTCATATTTGGCAGTGTGTATAGATGAGTCCTAGGATCATATTGGCATTGATGACATCCAGGAGGATGCAGTGGGCAGTTTTGAAGGCTTAGTTTCCTTGGGTATAGAGGAGTTGGACAACAATGCTAATGTTTTTGATACTTTGTATGTTGATATGAACTTTAGATTTGATTCACAGGATATGGATTGTACTCTAGAGACTAGTGACTTTGATTATACTCCTTTAGATAGTGCATCAGAGGAGGTTTGTAGGAGACAATCAAGCCAGTGCCATCATGTGTCTAATCAGTTGAGAGTTAGTGGTCGAGACATTGCTATCACTTGCTAACATTTTGATGCTGCTCGTCAGTTGTTAGCAGTTTATGGATGGGGTTCTCCTACTAGTGATGAGTAGGAAGGAAGTTATCTTTCCTTGACAGAGATCCACTCTTTATGGGAGGCTATTCAGATTTTGAGATAGAATTATATGCAGTTGGTAGCCGATAGAGATTATCTTATGGAGTGGGGTAGTACAGCGTATGATGCATTGTTGGCCAAGGAAGATGAGGTGAGTGAGCTTACTGAGCAGCTTGAGGTGACTTCTGAGATTGTTGAGAGTACACAGTTGGCTTTCAAGGAGTCACAGTTTCATTTGGATAAGGTGACCATGGAGTT
This sequence comes from Cupressus sempervirens, assembly GCA_028749045.1. NCBI lineage: Eukaryota > Viridiplantae > Streptophyta > Pinopsida > Cupressales > Cupressaceae > Cupressus > Cupressus sempervirens. The sequence goes on from CM053783.1 coordinate 247,950,956, forward strand.
AGAGTGACTACAGTCTTTACCTGATTCTATACAGTCACAAGCTATGGTGTTTGTGATCCGAGGATGTCCATGGCCGAGATTGTCAGAGACAGTGGAGATGAGGATGCATCCATCCTTGATACTAATATTGGCATATCAGGTTCATTCCCACTAGAGTTAGGTTCAGTTGAGTTGGGTGTTGTAGCAGATTGTTGTATGCTTGACATGGTGGTGGCCTCTAGTATTGATGGTACGGAGACTAGAGATGTATCAAAGATCATGTGTGATGTTGGTGAGTCCGCAATTGGCATGGTTCCTGCTAGTAATACTACTCCCTTGGTGATATCTTCGGAGGTAGTAGTCAGTTCCAACATGGTTAATGATCAATTGCAGTTAGTTTCATCTAGATTACAGTCTGAGCCACTAATTGAGATTGGCAAATTCTATCGGCATTACACTGTGAGTTTGATGCCTCAGGATGAGAGTTGTGATGGGCATGACATGGTGATAGGTTTTGCAGTTGATAGCTTGATAATATGTGACTTAGAGCAGGAGTTTGGGAGTGATTCTTCAGTGGGTGTTGTTATTGATTCTACTCCTTTGGCTATGACATCTCCTGACTTAGCTAGTGACCAGCCACAGTGGGTTGTATCACTTGTTCATGGTGAGCTGTTGACTGAGGTTGGTTTTTTTAATCAACATTATATTGCAGGGTATGTACATCAGTTAATATTTGATCCTTGTTTTGAGGAGTTGATGGCTGGCAAATTTGGTTTGGATTCCATTTCTTACTCTTTATCTTGTAATGTCTTTTCACCATCAGTAGTGTATGGGAGTTATGGTTATGAGATAGTGGCCGGTGATTTGCAGAGTTGTGTTGACTGTAGGAGTTGTACAGTGTGTGGAATCTCCATACTTGGTACAACTTCATTCGAGAGCGTTCACCATTGTTGCAGAGTTGGATTGTACATTCCGTATAGGCCAGTGGGATGCGTTGATGGTATTTACTATGTTGGTAGTTTGATTTGTCCACTTTACTTAGGTTCTGATGTTCTAAGAGTTTGTGTCTCATGGGTTTTTGACTATGGTAGTGGTGATTTTGGAGTTTGGTTGAGCTATAATTGTCAGTTTGATCATGGATTCCTCTTGGTCATATTGCAGAGGATATTGCAGGAGCCTGTGTTAATTAGTAGTAGTATAGTTCATGACTACATTTGGGATCCAGGTGGATTGATTGGTTTATTGTTCAGCCATTGCTTGAGGACAAGCAATGTTTGGGAGGGGAGGACTTGTCATGTCCCCTTTTCAAATAATTAAAAAATAATAATCTTTGCTAAGGCAGGCAAGCCCAAGAAAGTGAAGTTTCAGAAAAAGGGGGTTAATCTTTAGAAATCGTTGGACTAATAAATAAAAATTATTATTAAAATATGTTTCATTAACCTCTCTTGGACGTGATTTACGGTTATGCCCTCTTTTAAGGGGTTTGGAGGCATTTTGGGGCAGATTAGAGAACTTGATTTTTGCTCATTCTTTGTTATTCTTCAGAGGCTGCCAAACCTGTGGAGAAGGAGACCCAAGAACGGGAGTTTGCAAGTTTCCAGGGAGACCCAAGAATGGGAGTTTGCAGGTTTCTAGGAAGGCTAAGGATGGGAGTTTGAAGCCATTCCATGTGCATGCTCATGCAAAGTTTTCCTTTGTGCTGAACAGTGCAGATTTGTGGGTTTTCGGGTGTGTTTTTGTATGAGTTTAGTGTTTTCAGCTGAGTATTTCATATCAGTTTGGGTTGCTGCTGTATTTTAGACTTTAAGGTGTTAAAATAGAGCTGAATATATGTATTGGGATGTGATTAAACTTTTGAGATAGATTATTAATGTTTTTGTAGTGTTTTCGGGCATTTTTGTGTTAATTTCAGGAGCCCGATGAGCATAGTTTTTTGTCCTACATTTGAGAATTGTTGTGTAAAGGCTATACGGATCTGAAAATTTCATTTTTTAGGCTGTTATGCTGCTGAAATTTCTGTAAAAATGTCTACTTTCAGATTTATTAATAATAGGTGAAGCTGTGAAGCTTTTGGCACAATTTCTGGCATACCCGATTTGCGGTTTCTTGAGAAATTTGGTGGATCTTTGTGATATTAGTTGTTTGATCTTGAAAATATGATTAGAGGTTGGAAATATCATACAAAATCAGAAAAGGGACATTTCATAGATGCGGTTACAAAATTCAAAAGTACAATATGCTAACCCACATGGGTGCCTTCATTACAATAATTTACAAGAAAAGTTACAAACTATCATCCAAAGTTGTCCTAGACAATGTTTGGGCCTTTCTTAAATAGGCAATTTTATGCCACCTAGGAAGGTTCTAGACTTTGAAACTTAATACCTAGGGCTGGCAGACCCTAACAATACATATATAGTTGACCAAATACATCTTAGAATAAAAACTAGCTTCCTTTAAACAACATACTCTCTTGGATCATGAAATCCAACCACTTTGTCCTATCAAGTGTAACAAATTCTATGTAAGCCTTCAACACTTCACCAAAATCAGGAACATCTGGGTACAAAGTATTGAGTTCCCTGAACCCAACCACCTCTATCTGCATTTTTGTCAGCAAAATTTGTCTCCTACTAAGAGCATCTACAACTCTGTTAAAATTCCCACTCCTATGTTTCAAAAAAAATGTATAACTCTACAAAAACTCAATCCACTTCAAATGCTTAGATTTAACTTTCATTGACTATTCAAATATTGCAAAGCTTGATGATTAGTATACAAAAAAAACTCCTTAGGAAGAAGATGGTGTCTCCACTTCTTCAATGCTTGAACTATAGCATGAAATTCTTGATCATAAACAAAATATTTTCTTTTTGCATCATTCAACTTCTCACTAAAATGAGCAATAGGTCTACCTTCTTGGCTGATAACAATTCCTATTGCAATACCACTAAGATCACAATCTACTTGAAACACCTTGTTAAAATTAGGAAGTGCTAAAATAGGCTACTTAGTAACTTTATGTTTCAAAAAATTAAAAATCTTATCTATTCCTATAGTCCACTTAAATTCTTTCCTATCCCCTCTTATTGTTTCAGCCAAGAGTCCACAAATAATACTAAAACCTCTTATGAACTTTCTATAAAAAATAGTCAGTCCATGAAAAGATGTTACCTCTGTCACACTCCTTAGAGTAGATCATTCAAGGATAACCTTCACTTTCTCTAGGTCCATTTTCAGACCTTTTTTTGAAAATAAAAATCCCAAGTACACCAACTCCTTTACAAAACTGTACTTCTTCAAGTTTATCAGCAAATTTTCTTCCCTCAACTTATCAAACACCTCACAAATATGGATCAAATGCTCCTCCAATGTCTTACTAAAGATCAAAATATCATCTAGGTAAACAATGATAAATCTACCCAAAAGCTCCTTCAGTACCTTATTCATGAGCTTCATGAAAGTGCTCCGTGCATTGGTTAGTCCAAAAGGCATGACTAACCACTCGTACAGTCCTTCTTTTGTCTTGAAAGTAGTCTTCCATTCATCTCCTTCTCTGATATGAATCTGGTGGTATCCACTCTTTAGATCTATCTTTGTGAAATACTCAACTCCACTCAAATAGTCCTTAATATCATCCACCCTTGGTAATGGAAATCTATATTTGATTGTGATCTTGTTGATAGCCCATTCTCCATTCTTCTTTGGTGCTAATATGGTTGGTAAAGAAAATGGACTCAGACTCTCTTGAATCAACCCCTTCTACAATAACTCATGATCTTGTCTATTCAATTCTTCACTTTCTATTGGTGTCATTTTGTGCACTAACTTGTTTGGCAAATTGGCTTCTAGAATCAAATCAATCTAATGGTTGATCTTCCTCATTAGGGGCAATCCATCAAGTACATTATCTAGTACAATATCAAAAAACTTTCTTAACATATCTGCAACTTCTATAGGTACCACATTTGCTTCTTCTTTACTATCTTTTGAAATTATAGAAAAACACACGTGCTCATGCTTCATACCTTTGAGAAACTCTTTTCCATAAACAAAACATATTTTGGTAGCACTGCATACATTTTCTTCTTTCTCCTTCAATAGCTTCAACTTATGTTTCACTTCACAGTCCATAATATCATCCATCCTTGGCAATGGAAATCTATACTTGATTGTGATCTTGTTGATAGCCCAATAATTTGTGCACATCATCCATTCTCCATTCTTCTTTGGTGCTAATATGTCTGGTAAAGCACATGGAATCAGACTCTCTCAAATCAACCCCTTCTGCAATAACTCATAAACTTGTCTATTCAACTCTTCACTTTCTGTTGGTGTGATTCTGTGTGCTACCTTGTTTGAAAAATTGGTTGTTGGAACCAAATCCATCTGATGACTAATATTCTTCATTGGGGTCCATCCATCAAATATGTTATTTAATAAAATATCAAAAAACTATCTTAACATATCTACAACTTCTGTAGGTACCTCCTCTACTTCTTCTTTACCATCTTTTGGAATTATAGCCAAACACATGTGCTCATGCTTCATACCTTTGAGAAACTCTTTTCTATCAACACAACATATTTTGGTAGCACTATATACCTTTTCTTCTTTCTCCTTCAACAACTTCAGCTTATGTTTCACTTCATTGTATACAACATGCATGTCAAATTGCCATAGCCTACCTAGCAACATATGACATATGTCAACAAATATGATATCACACAATATCTCATCCTAGTAGCTTTCAATCTTGAACTTTACTAAGCACTATTCATTGATCATGACCTTGTGGTCATCTTGCACCCAAGCAATATGGTATGGACATGGGTGTTTCTATCCCTTCAACTTTAGCTTCATAACCATCATTTCTGACACTATATTGTTAGTACTTCCACCATTAATGATCACATCACAATACTTATCTTTACATCTACACCTTATGCAAAACAAGCTCCTTCTTTGATTAGGTTCATTCTCACCACTCAACATAAATCTTCTATTAACTAGGACTTGTCCTCTTCTAGCATCCTTAGAATGTGATGATCTGGCATCTTCATCAACATGTGCAACTTTGACCTAGCCTTTTGTTCTTCAATCTATCCTTCCTTGGTGCTAAGAACATTCAAATGCTCTATGCCCTTCTTCTCTAGAGTGAAAACATTTCCCACAAAAGCCTTTTCCTCTAGATTGTTTTCCTCTACCTCTTCCTCTCTAATCTCTATTTTTTTTATCATAGAATCAATTGGAATTATTTTTCCTCTAGTTTGATTGCTACTTCCAACCCCATCCTTGTTCTTTTGATCATCATTATGACCTCCATAGGATTGTTTGCTAGATCTTCCACCACAACCTCTTCCACTATTCTTGTTATCAAAACTCTTTCTTAGTTTCTCCTCAACCCTTAGGGAAAACTGGTATGCCTCTTCAATACTAGTCACTCAAATAAAACTCATCTCATCCTGAATGCTTGGTCATAACCCATTAAGATAATGGGTGACTTTCTCCTTATCAACTTCTACATGGTCAGTTCTAATGAGAACTCGATAGAAATCTTTAGTATACTCTTGAATAGATTTTCTTGCTTGCATCAACCCTTGCATTTTCTTTAATCGATCAAGCTCATAATCTACAAGAATGAACTGTCACTTCATTTTAGCTACTATTCAATCCCATCTAGTGATTTTTTCCATTTCTCTTTTATTTCAATCCAACTAGATCTCCTACCACCAAATCTTTGCATGACCCTTCAGTTCGGCCGTCACAAACTTGACCTTATCCAGATCTTCAATATCTTCATATTCAAAGTACTCTTCTAATTCATTGATCCAGTCAATCAATTTATTTGGGTTGAGATTTCCCAAAAATGTGGGAACATCAAACTTAGGTCTTTTGCAAATACTAGAAATGACCCTAAAAAGCTTCACCTCCTCTAGGCTAAGAATATCCTCTACTACATCTAGGTTCATGTTTCCTTCTTCTTCTCTTTCATCCTCACTTTCATCATCTCCTCTAGTAAGATTCATTTCTCTATGAATCTATTCTTGCATCTCCTACATTTTCCTTTGGAGGTTTCTAAAATCCTTAGGCATAACACCTTTAACTCTTCCACCATACTCTCTTCATCGAGGCATTTTCATGCTTCTACTAAAACCCTAGTGCAAACTACCACACAATCGGTGATTTTTCTACATACTCAGCCCAAACCATGGTCCTAGTTTGAATTGCCTCATAGTTGACAATCTATCTACACACTTAAGAACTCTAACTCTGATACCACTTGATGAAAGGTGATCCCCTTAAAACCATAAACTCATGACATAAAACAAAGAAACGTGAGAAAATACGAGAACAAAATATAGACTTCTTATTTGTACCAAAAATGGGGAATTATAGAATTCACAAGTACAATATGCTAACCCACATGGGCACCTTCATTACAATAATTTGCAAGACAAGCTGCAAACTATCACCCAGACTTGTCCTAAATAATGTTTGGGCCTTTCTTAAATAGGCAATTTGATGCCATTTGGGAATGTTCTAGACATTGGAACTTAATACCTAGGGCTAATAGACCCTAAAAAAACATATACAGTTGGCCAAACATATCTTTGACAATTATTGTGGTTATTTTGGGTAGCCCAACTTTGAAAGGCCATAACTCATGAACTATTGCTTCGATTGGCTATTATAACCACTTTTTAGAAATCCCAACTTCTAATATATAGGTTCAAAATGGTGCAAGTGCCCTTCCATCAAGTTTTCATACCTCATCCAGGCACTCTAAGGCCTCCAATGGTGAGCCTATGGATTTGTTTGCAAATATTTCCACCAAAAATTTGCAATAACTTCTCTGATACTTAAGTTGAAGCAATGAGATTTTATGGTAGGCTTATAATTCTAAAATGAACCTTCATAATGATAACATTGCGAGCTTGTATGACAAACTTACTAAAACTAACAAGTTTCCATAAATAGTAACCACCCTGTCTACTGGTCCTTATTAAAATAGAAAAGAATAAAAATAATTTTTTTTTGGGTGATGCAAGATTGCTCTTACACCCAAGATACTCCTGCATCAATAAATTTGTTCAAAGTAATGACCCTCAAATTCAATGGTTGCATAAGGATTCAAATCATCTCTCTACTACTTTCTGGATTTAGTTTCATCATTATTTTAGAAGTAAGCCACCACTGGAAACACATCTACAAGTCACTATTTCTAAATCTTTTACAATTAGATTAATCTTTAAAGAAAATTGCTATATTGATTATAATCTTTTATACTAATGCAAATTAAGGTTATCATATCATTTTCAACCTTGGGCTTTATAGCATTTTCTACCACAACATCTTGTCGCTTTTATGAAATTAGTTGGGCCCCAGAGTGGGTTTGGCTAAAAAAAATCAAACTAAAACACCTAACATATCAAAATGATCCAATGAACACCTAGTACTGATTGGAATTAGATTTGACCTTTGATTTATCATTTAAAACTTATTTGCAAACTGTCACTTTTTTGCTTGGGAGCCTCTGAAACTGGCTTTAAAAACTGGCTAAAATAGATAACTGGGCTCTAAAAACTAACATTTTGATTCTTTATTCCACATTCTAGCACCCTATCAGATCTCATCTCATGGCTATCACTCAATCCAAATATTTTGACTATCAAAGTTGCTTTGTTAAAACTGCTTGCAAACATGTCAGAAAATGGGAAAGTGCATTCAGTTTTGGCTTTAAAAATAGGTTAGACAGATACTTAGAAGCACAAAAATAGGGGCATTAGTTTACTATCATGAGAGGAATCTAATTTTTTGTTTTGGTCTCCTGATGAATAATAGGATGAGTTTGGAAAGCGTTCAAAGTGGGGTACTTGGATTTGTAGAACTGGAAACATCAACGGGGTTAGTTTTTGCAAATTGAATGGACCTTGAAAGGTGTGTAGATGAATTTGTCAAGACTTAAAAATTGGCATGCTTGAAGTATTTTCAAAGTAGAGAGTAGTGGTACAATCCATTAGCCTCATCTATCATAGATTCAGAGTTATGACACCTTGAATACGAGTACTGATCAATCTACATTTCTTGACACTAGAAAACCTTCCACAAATCGCATTTGGAATTGCATTTGCAAACTAGTCAAATGGATTTGTCATAAACTCAAATATAGAGAATAGTAAGTTTTTAACCTCTAGAATGAAATGAAAAATGATTTTTCTTAGTGTGGTCAAGTAGGTCAAAGTTACAACTAGTCAAATAGGGCCTCTCGAAATTCTAAGAAATATGCATTAGCATGACAACTCATAAATAGCCAACTTCAAGGGATCCAAAACTTGGTCAAAACATATTAAAATGACTTAAAAACTATAACATAGGTTCACTGATATTTATTCTAAATACTTATAAAGTGGTGAGTCATGAAACATAATCAGGTACAAGATATTCAAATGCAAACTAGGCTTCTTGTCATTGTTTGACACTTTAGGCAAAAATGTATATTTGAACATTGCTCAAAATGAAACTTCATGGAATGACTTGGAATGACAATTTATCATTAGGTAATACATGGATATGATGAATTTAAGGTGTTAAAAACATAAAATGCTTCATAGACCTTAAAATGAAAGTTGGGAACACATGCATTAAAAGTACTTATAGGGCTCAAAATATTGGAATGGTACTCAAAATGGAAACACAATTTTGAGTCCCATCAAGAAGAACAAGCTCATTTAGATAAAGAGAGACTAGAAGTATCTAGGTGCAAAGCCACTAGAGAGATATATCATACACATGCTGAAACTAGTGCACACATCTATGATTTTTAAAACCAACATGCTCATGGCAACTATAGAAACCCATTTTGTGGCAACAATGGGAACAACACACCACCTAGATTTCCAAGGACACACACGATGACATGTCCTTTTCCACCTAGACCCTCACAATCACATCATGAGAGTGAGTTAGATAATGAAGTTACTAGTGAGGACCTTATGAGGTTCCAACGAGATGAAATCCTTCAACAACTCATGCTAAAGGCCTTAGAGAAAAATAGGGACCAATACTTTCAATACATGACCTCCAGGGGATGGAAACTCCCTCATGACTATGATGTTTAAAATATTATACAAAAAGGAGAACCAACTACAGTGAAGATCTTGAGAAAAGAGATGCAAGAGTTAAGAAGTCAATTTTCATAATTAAAAATGGTGAAAGAGCAACCTAAGACATCTTTTGTGGAATCTATATGTGCTCTCCCATTTGATAGGAATCTCTACATGGTACCATTTCCAAGGGATATTAAAGTTCTCAAGTACAATAAATACCATGGGAATGGTGATCCACATGACCATGGACATCACTTATACACTCTTAGCATGGACTTTACACATGAGGATACATATCTCATGAGATTGATTCTTAGAAGCTTAAGAGGACAAGCCATGGAGTGGTTTGCTTAATTGTCACCAACCCCCCCCCCCCCCAAGACATTTGAAAAATTTGCAAACTAATTTATCCAACAATACTCCTAAAATATACAACACCCTATTACCATTTACTACATATCTACAACATTGGAGATCATTGCACTCTAGGTATCATTGACAAATTCTTGAAATTGATAAAATTGACATCTTTGTCAATATGTGCATGCCTAAGTTATACTAAAATCTTATGAAACAACTATTCACCTCATTCAATGACATGGTTGAAATTACTTATCACATTGAGGATGTTGTTGTCAAAAAGGGTGATATTATTCTCAATAAATATAAAAATGGTAATGGTAATGGGAAAGAAAAAGGTAATGATGGAGTTGTAGATGCTCCTAAGACTAAGGAATCAACTTTTAATTTATCCAACATCAAATATACTAAAAAAAAACAAGAGACTAAAAAACTAAAATCTTTTGACAAACCTAAGAGGTCCTCTAAACCAAGACATGCTTACACATTGATAGTTGGCTCATATGAAGTGGTCTTGAAAACTCTACTTGCCAACAAGCTCATTACGTTGCTTGACAATTCTTGTCACTGTGACCCACCCATCAAACTTGATTGATGGAGAGATGATCAATATTGTAATTATCATAGGAATAAGGGTCATAATATACAGAATTTCTTCAAACTTAAGTATACCATCCAAGATCTCATTGATCAAGGAAAATTCATCACAGATGTCTTACTCAAAAACTTTGATCCCAAGGCTTTCAATTAGCAACCATTACTCAAATATGAGAAAGGAGAAACATACAAAGCCAAAAAAAAGGGTAATTACACCAAGGTTAGCTATGTCTATACCAAGATAGATAATGTGATAAACATGATTGAGCCAATAAGTGAAAGCATCTACATGATGGGCCCTTAATTCTATGAGGAACCCAATTATGATATCGATGATGAGAAGCCAAAGGTAAGAACACATAATTCTCATCAAAACTATAGAGACGTTTGGCCCAAGGTGTCCCTTAGGGTGGTGGATTCCTCCTCTTCACATGGTGAGATCTTAAACACAGTCACTAGGTGTATGTCTAATATTTTTCTCAAACTAGAAAATGATCCCAAGAATGGATCATCTTCTAAATAGGTGGCTCCACCTACTAGGGGAGAGGACCCAGTACTTGAACACCCTAACCTTGTGCTTATCAAAACCCTAGGTAAAAATTTCAAATCACTTCCAAATTTTTACAGTAGCTTACTTGGTGAGTCACCTACTTATAACTAAGGTTTCAAGTCCATGTCACCTATTATGATGCCACATCAGCATGCTTTTTGCCAAGTTGTCCAAAACAGCCCAAAAAAAAAGTGAGACCAATGGTAGTGCATAAAAGGTATCCATAGTTGAACAACTGATGTGGCATCACATAATTGGTTAATTTTTATAACTAAGGGTACATTTTATTCAATTTTGGGTAGCTAGCATTGTACTAACAACTATAAAGTCACAAGTATTAGTACAACATTGTCAAAAAAATTGGACATTAAGTCAATAATTATAGGTATCAAGTGAACAACTCTATTCACAACTATTGGAACATGTTCAAGTACTAGATTCTCTCCCCTATATCTAGTTATGACCTCGTAAGTCAATTGTAATGGACTTTGCAAAAATCTCCATTTTTGAGTTGCTCAAGTTGTCTCCTTTGCACAAGGATATCCTAAAGAAAGCTTTTGTGCAATGCTAATGTTTCCATAGATATTGATGTTGAATTATTCCAAGCTATGGTTAACTATATCTCTTCCCCTCATTGTCTTACATTTTTTGAAGAAGATAATAAATCTCTTAGTCATCCCCACAATCTTGCTCTTCATATTGAAGTCCAGATCTACTACACCCAAGTCCAAAGAGTCTAATAGACAATGACGCTGGGTTAAGTCTTTTTTCCTTTAGTGTAATACAATAATTGGGAATGTTAGAATTTTTAATTGACCCTAGAAATAAGATCACTATCAAAGCATATGACAAGGTTGAATGGTCTTCCAAACATCTAATTGTCCTTCCTATCTATATGGGTCCTATTGAGAAGGATGTGATTTTTCAAGTGCTATATATATCCCATTTGGATACAATATTTTATTGGGTCGACCATGAATTCATGAAATATAATCTGTACCATCCACATATTACCAATATATCAAATTCTCATTTAATGGTGTAGAAATAATAATCCCAAGAGACAATTCTATGTCCATCAACATGCTTACGATAGTAAAGACACTAGTGCTACAAAATTGACCCTCTAATGACATTGGACCACCTCTTATAGAATGCAAAAAGAAATTAAAAATAATGAGTATTGGGATGGGGGAGTACACTTTAGTCTCCATTGTAGTGCTACCAATTTATGCGCGGTCCTATGGGAAACCCTCCAAGAAAATGAAGCCTTTGGCTTTTGCTATGACTATTTTTGGCACCTTTCTTCAATCCTCAATTCCTTTAGAAGCTGAAAAAGAAGATCAAGTTATTAGAGATTGGATCTATAAAGAGGAAGAGGATAATAGTGAGGTCATTTTAACTATACCCATTTCTCCTAAGAGATATGGAAAGGGCTATAAATTTTTTACAAAAATGGGTTATCAAGGTCAAGGACCTTTGAATGATAACAAAAATGTTCTTTCTGAACCCCTAAGTCACACCAAGGGATGAAAAAGAAAAGAAACCATAGGCTTAGGGTACAGTGTCAAAAATGGCTTAACATAATTTAATAGAGAAGTTCCTACTAATAGTGAGTCTGAAGATGACACTCAACATAGTGCAACCACTTTGACACATGAAGAGGACTTCACCCCTTCTACATCCCTTTGTTAGGGAGAAGATATGCTAGTTTATGATAATATTTCTGAAGCATCCACACCTAAATAACTAGAATTTGATGAGTTGGGTGTTGAAAATCCTAATATATAGATAATTAGAAGAAACATAGCTCAATTGGTAGCTTGCGATCAAAGTATTGGTTCTTAGGAATATGAGTGGGAGTCCCTTTCTTATGCTTCTTGTGAAGTGGGTGTGGATGTGATAAATTCCTATGTTACCCAACTGAACGTAGTTGATGAGTCTTGTATAGGGTTGGATGAGTTGGATTCACAACTTTCCTTAGTAGACCACATTAATTCCTCTAGGTCTCATTCTATTTGAAATCCTTTGAAGCCTTCTCTATAGGCTCAGCTTCTCTTGTCAATAGAGTTGACCCCTCTTGTATCAACACCTTGATGTTTCCACCTCACTTTCTCTCATGCACCTGGATGTCATAGATTGGTCTATTCAAAATCAAAGACTAGAGCTACCCTCATTTCAAAATGACTATGAGATTTCATATTCTCTAAATGCCATTGAACCTATGGTCTCTTCCACCAAAGAACTAGTAGTCAATATGACTAAAATAGACATCTAATAATTAGTCACAAATTAAAGAAAAAAATAAAAAATAATCATCTAGATGGAAAAAACTGCCTTGTGGTGGTGTCTAAACCAAAAAAAAGAAGTAAGAAATAAGACATATTTGAAGGTGAAAAAATCTTTGAGGCACCTAAGGCTAAAGTATTGGGTAGTATTCCAAGCTATTTCCAAGATATATCATTAATTTTTATAGATCTAACACACCCAATCAACTTGGGTATAGGAGAATCTCCCAAGATCATACATGTAGCTCAAGATTTATAACTAGAGGAAAAAGAGTAATTTACACAATTCTTCAAGGAGAAAAAGATAAATTTTGCATGGGCTTATCTTGACATGCATATTTTAGATATGAAGCTTGTTACACACCACCTTTGCATAGCTCCTAGCATCAAGCCCATTAAAAAGAAATTGAGAAAGATGCATCTAGATGTGGCCTTCCTTGTGAAAAATGAGTTAGAAAAATTCTTGAGTGCCAAATTCATTAGAGCTATTGATTATGCCAAATGTTTCTCAAATATTGTCTCTATTTCCAAACATGAGAAATTCATTCGTGTCTGCATTGATTTTAGAGACTTAAACAACCATGCCCAAAGGATGATTTTCTATTACCAAACATAGACATGATAGTAGACACGATTGTAGGCCATGAAATATATTCCCTTGTGGATGGCTTTTCAAGCTATAGTCAAATAAAAATATCTCCCAAGGATTAGGAGAACATGACTTTTACATGTGTATGGGTAATCTTTTGCTAGAACACCATGCCTTTGATCTCAAAATAGTAGGAGCTACATACCAAATAGATATGACCACAAATGTTCATGATATAATGCATAAAAATATGGAGGATTATATTGACTACATGGAATAGTTTTAACTTAGGTTTAATCCTAAAAAATGTGCTTTTGGTGTCACCTGTGGAAAGCTATTAGGGTACATCATCTCAACTAAGAGCATAGAGGTTGAGCTAAGAAAAGTGCAAGTTGTCATGGAGATACCACCTCCCAAGAATATCAGTCAACTAAGGAGTTTTCAAGGATGCCTTTAGTCTATTTAGAGTTTCATCTCTCAATTAGTTGATAGATCACAACCATTTAACAAAAATCTACACAAAGGATCACCATTCATATGGAATGAAGAATGTGAGAAAAATTTGGTTCAAATCAAAGTGTATTTATCAAAGACACCTATTCTAATGCCTCCAATTCAAGGGAAACTATTAATTCTCTACATATCAGCTACTACAAATTCCCTAGGAGCTCTTTTAGCACAATATGATGAGAATGGGAAAGAAAGAGCCATATATAACATCAGCCACACATTTCTTTCTTATAAGCTTAACTATAAAAACATGAAGAAAATTTTTCTAGATCTAGTGTTTGTGTCACAAAAACTTCTCCACTACATGCTCACTCATACCACACATCTAGTTACTAAAATATACCCTTTGAAATATCTCTTGAGTAAGGCTACACTAACAAGTAGATTATTATAATGGATGATGATTATTTTTGAGTTTGAAATTTAATATTTTGAATGTAAGGCCATTAAAGTACATGCAATTACTTATCAAATGGCCAAGTTTCCCATCACAGATAGTATTGCTATGCAGATTGAATTTCTAGAGGCTTCTATCATATATCTTATAGACAAAACCTAGATGTTCTTTGATGTGTTATATATTCAAAATTGTGTTGGTGTTGGAATTATATTTGTCACACCTCATGGCTACACCATCTCAAAATCTTACAAACTAATGTTTCAATGCACAAATAATATAGCTGAGTATGAAGCCTTTCTTAATGGAATCAGACTAGCTCCAGAATGGAGGATCACAAAGCTACATATCTATAGAGATTCTCAACATGTCATTAATCAAGTGAAAATTGAATACCAAACCAAGGATGAAAATTTAGTACCTTGTACAATTTAGTACAAGAATGACATGTTAGGATGACATAGTTAAATCCTGAGAGCAGTATCACAACTTGACTTGCTGTGGAAATTATCTCCTACTTATCAAGTAAGTACCTTACAAGAAACCAAATGGAATCTTGAGGAATTGCTCCACATTTTTTATTTTACAAAAAATTCCTAGAGTAGAGAATAAGGTTGTTGATGCTATGGAAACTTTGGCATCTATCCTACAACTACAAGAACATGAATATAGATTAGAGTTCCTAGTGGAAAAACTGTGTCATCCCGCTTATGACTTCCCTAATGACCAAGTAATTTTTACTATTTTTGGTCATGATTCCTCATTCTATTCTAACATTTTCTCCTACTTGTGTGACCAAATTATTCTTGAAAAACTTACACATAATGAAAATGCCAGCTTATCAGTAATGCCTCCCATTTCACTCTTGTCTCTAGCCACCTATATAGAAAGATCTTAGATGCAACACTCCTTAGGTGTCTCGAGATAGATGAGTCTAAAAAGACATTAGTCATAGTCAATGATGACATTTGTGGGTCAAATTCTAATGGCCTTACACTTTCTCAGAAATTCGTTAAGGTGGCTTACTATTGGCCAACTATGCATGTTGATGTTGTCAAGTATGCTAAATCATGTAAGAAGAGTCAAGTAAATGGAAAATTGATTGAAGATCATGGGCATGAACTCATCTCTTCTATCACACACTCGCATTTCCAATAATGAGCCTTTGACTCAGTTCATAAGATTCATCCAAGTTCCTCTAGCGGACATAAGTTTATAATCACAAAAAATGAGTATGTTACAAAATGGGTTGAGGTTGTTCCACTATCTACTAAAATAGGAAAACATACTACCCTATTCATTCTTAATCACAACATTTTTTGGTATGGTATTCCTTCTTCTATAGTCATTAACAATGGGACAGTTTAAAAATAAGGACCTAAAAAAACTTTGCAAAAAGTTTAAAATCAATCAACATTGGTCTTCAATATACTCTTCCCAAGGGAATGGCCAAGTTGAGGCCTCAAAAAAAATACTATTGAAAATTTTGCATAGAACAACTTACAAGTCAGGAAGAGATCAACTAATAAAAATTAATCCAACAATTTGGGCTTATAGAACCACCATATGCACTCCTAGTGGGGCTATGCCCTCTGCATTGGTTTGTGGTTCTGAGGTTGTCCTACCTTTAGAAGTTGTTATTCCTTCTCTATGAGTCTGTTTGCATGGATTGATCACCAATGAAGACCCTAGGGCTATGAGGATTCATGAAATTGAAACTCTAGATGAACATCAAAAGGCCGCCTTTGACAAAATGCAAAATTATTAGAAAAGGAATTCTATTAGCTATAATAAGGAATTCCATCCTCATGAATTTTGAGTGTTGAGCTTGTTCTTTGAGAAAACCCAAAGAATCAATAGAATAGAGAGCATAAGGGTAAGTTTGAGCCTAACTGGTTGGGTCCCTAGAATGTCACTATTGCATTCGGATCTGGTGCCTATCATCTTACTAGACCTGAGGGAGAGAAATTCCCTGAGCCTATCAATATCTTACATTTGAAGAAATTATATTCCTAAAGCTCTAATGGCTTACCTATTTGTATACATTCTTTGATCCTGAAAAAATCCAAAAAAATCATATATAATGTTGAAAAAATCCAAAAAAAAATTCTTGAAAAAATGATCATCTTAGTGAAAACCTAGGAATAGGTGCTTTGATGTATCACCAAAAAAAAACAAAAATATAAAAAAATTACAAAAATTTCTTAAAAAATGCCAAGTGGTGAAACCCTGGAAATAAGCATTACTTGAGACCATCACACCTATGTCTATCAATTTCTCTTTGTGCTCATTTTCTTTATTCTTGTCTTGCCTCACCTAGCTTGGAACCCACTCTCGCATCTAGGTCTAGGGGGTACAAACTTGTGTGTTGGTATTTGTTTGGAAACTTTCCTAAATAGTTGACATTACCCTTGATATCAAGCATTTCTCAACACTTTTTGGATACCTTAAATACAGTTTAGGATGCTATGATATTTCTCATTGCCATATTTCAGTCCTAAAAAGATAGTCATGCGACTTACACACATGCACTTAAACATCAAACCTGCTGAGACTTGATTAACTTTATTTTAGTTGTGTGTTGTCTTTGATGATTTCTTTCTTGATTAACTAATAGTCTTTTGAGGATGTCATTGACTAGAAGACTAGGGTCATGGGGCATGTTTTACTTGTGGGTATACTCTGTTCATCTAAAAGTGTTATCATGGCACTTATGCCTTGATATAGGGTGTAATATTGTTATACTAAACCTAGGTAACCTTATTACTTTAGTAATCTTGACCTAGATGAATTTGATTCCTAGGTTGGGTTCCCACATCTTATTCAATATAGATCATATTCATATCCTCATAGTTATACAAGTGATGATTGTATGATCTTTTGATGTCCCTAAAATAATGCTTGATAATGAAAATTAGAGTCTAAATTATGTGTCACTTTCAAGTACACCTTTTGCATATTAGTTTTCATCCAAGGTTCATTTTATCTTAGATTTTTTGTCATCTTTCATGTTGAGAGAGATCTCTCTTCATCTTTCATGGACATGTCATCTAACTACATTCACCTTCTCTCACTTCTTCTTGATCATGTCCTTCACTTTTTTTTCGGTCATTTTGACTTCACACTTTTATTCCTATCATCATGAGGGGTTAATCTCATCCTCATATATAATCTATCCAAGTCCCATAGTTTCAAATCACAAGTCTAGATCATAAACATCAGAGTGTACATAAACATAAAATGTGAGCATACATAAGAACATGACATGGAATCTTAAAGACAAGTATTGAAACATCCATAGAACATCCATAACATGACCAATAAAAGAAAAATTACATAGAGCCATGATTTGAACTTAGTATCTCATATATGTCATAATGAATCAAGTATGTGTACAATATGATATCCAAAGTTTGGATAGTTGTCTCAAAAATATACATCACAAGTGCCACAAGGGCATAAAAACCTAGATCTAACCCTATACCTGTGACTAGATGCCTCCCTTGTGAGTGGGAGGAGGTTGTGGTGGTGGCACCTGAGTCTTGTCTAGCAATTGTACCACCATCCTTGATCTCTTGGCTCTCTCTAAATAGTTAGCTAGTCCCTATCCTAGAGGCACTATGCCTTTATATGTTGTGTAGTAATATGTGGCCTATGCATCATGATGCTTAGAATCTCACTTGGCTACATCTCTCTCTCACCTTAGCTCCTTGCTCCATATCTGCTCATCTATGACCTACTAATCTTGGACCACTATGATGATCTATGTTTTCTAAAGCTCTCCATCCAAAGTCCAAATTTTTTGATCTCTCAGATTATCCCCTCCTTTGACTAGGGTAGGTGGTGTCTTCCTCTCTTCTTTCCTCGACTATTGCCTCTCCACTCAAGGTCATCACACCAATCTTTCTAGTCTCTTCTCCTCCTCCTCTTTCCTCACCTACTCCATCTCCAGTCAACTCCATTCTCACATCCTACTACTTGATGGACTTCCTAAGATTCTATCCCTCTCCCTCCTTTGCACACCCACCTATTCAGCCCCCCTAAGTAATACATTTGGCACCATGAACCTCAAGAATGGATATCTTTGTCTCTCTTGTGCATAAGCTAGATGTACCCTTACATCTAGAACCCCTGGGAGGTATTCCCACCTCTCCCACTTTAGCATTGTTGTCTTCCCCATACCTACTCTATAGTCTAACATAGAAAGCCATCCAAGCCTCTCTACAGCCCTAAACTTGGCATCCATGATAGTCTCTATTGATACCACCTACCACTTCCTAAAGTGCCTCCACATTCATATGATGACAAATCTCTCCACTATCTCTGAGTGTTAACCTAATAGTGACTTGTTGTAGAACATGTACCCTAACTCATTAGTGGCCTCTCAACAAGCCTCACATAATCTACATATGGCCTTCACTTAAAGGCTGAGAGTCCATCAAAGAGTTTTGGATAATATGTAACATCCCTACCATGAGGCTAAAATATGAAGCTCAAATATGTGTAAATGTAGTGATACCCACTCTTTCTAAGTTGTACTCTAGGTTAGATCATTGTAATGTGATCCCAAGCCCATATCTATTCCAAAACTACTCCACATACCCATGTGTGTCCATCCTTGTGGACTATCTTGTGTAACTCATGGTACATGTTAGCTAGGATCACTAGACCCCATGCCATCTTCCTCCAGTGCCCCACCAAATCCATCACCAATCACCCCCAACCCAATGGCAAGCTCATCTAGCTCCTATCTATGACCAAGGCTTGTGCTACCAGGGAACATACTATGAAAATTTTTGGATGTTGATCCCTATACTCCTCCACTAACCTCTTCTAGCTCAAATACATGTCAAGGATAGTGGCATCATCAAATAGTACCTACACCATAGCCCTCCACTCTATCAAGGTCTGATCATAGTATACATGTGGCACACAAAACTCACATTTGAACATGTGATAGTAACCAAGTTGTAGCAAAATGGAATATCTAAAAACATGCTCATCACACTCATCAAGTCTCTATGACAAGGTACTCAAAATATACAATACACATCCTCCAAAGTGATCATCACCTCCTTGGTAAGTAGATGGAAGGTGTTATGCTCATTGTGACACCTCTTTATGAGCAGTATAAGGAGACTATGGTTCACCTAGATATGGGGTATTTGTAGCAACCACCCAAAACCCATAGTCACCAATGCTCTCCTTTACTCATTGCACCAACCTCTGCCCGACCAACTTGGGGGCCCTAATGATCAAACCTAGAAACACCATTTTCACAAACAAAACCATGTGAGAACATGTTACTACCTATTAGATTATATCAAAAAAAATTATAAATGCTCATACTCTACTATGAAAGTGTGAAAATTGAACTAAATGACCCAAAACATCTTTAAAATGATCAAAATTTCAATGTGTGATACTTCTTGCTAATAGCTAGTGATAATTTGTGTTTTTTTATATCGTGTGATACTTTTTAAAGTACATGTGTGATGCTTTTTAGTTTTGCAGTACTTCGCACCATACCATGTGACTAATGGGTACAAATCACATGATAGAAGTCCCTACACTCGTGAGATACTTTATTGTATCACATGATATTTCATATAATTGTCGTGTAATACTTCAAAAGTATCACATGCTATTTAATGGAAAACCTTTGAAAAACCTACAAAAATGGCTAAAAAATTCATTAAAATGACCTAAAAATTTCAAAAAAGTAAAAACTCCCTAGGGAGCCATATCAATAGGCTAAAATATGCAACTAGTTGTACTCAAAATGATGTCTCTCAGTCAAAATCCCTACCTATGTCATCATTATCTCTCTTAAAAGGCTCAAAGCTCTCACAATCACTAGCAGACAAATGAATTTAAAATGACACTTGGACCCCTTATATAGTCTTTCAACCCAATTTTGACTTAATTTTTGAAGTCCTCAAAATTGTGCAAAAGTTTCACTCTTGGCTAATATTTATGTCTTGGATCTATTTTTAGAATCAAAATCAAAATTCGATTTCATCTTGATGGTCAAAATTTTATTTTAAAATTTCCTCCTTATTTTATGCAATTAGCTAAAATTTTGAGGCTTAATCAAATTTTGTTGGGTCATTCTATCACTTCTCAATGGTCACTTTTGGGTTCTAATTACTTAGCTATCATCATGGACCTTGCTTTATCTCGATGTGATCATATTTTTCTCAATTTTGCATCCCCTTTACCTCATTTCAATTTCAATCCTGAGGGAGCAGGAATATTCTACCAGCAAAGTGCTTCTCTACTATGGTTATCTATCTTTGAGGAGCATATGCTTGACCTTTCCATTTTCTCTTTATCTATATTATTTTCTTAATGTTAGTACTCTTCTTGAGTTTTGATATCATCTCTTTGTCATAGTGTCTAGTACTATTGTTATCAAGTTGTGGATTTAGGATTTGTTATGCCACTCCATTTCATTCTTTGGAATCAAATCTTTCTATCCATTGTTTCCTACTTGGCTTCTTCATTCTTTGACGTAATGTGTTCCTAGATCAATCACACATTATTCAAAAAGGGGAAAATGTAATCACCCAAAAATGGTCATCTAGACTATTAACTCCCTTCTCTGCATTTTTTGCTAAATTATTAAATTATTTTCCTAAATCAAATATTTAAAAAATCATTTTCTTTTTATCCTATAGTATGACCACTTTATCCTAAAGTTCATATTTAATTGAAAGAAACATGTCCCCCCTTTAATTATATAAAAATACCCCTTTTAGCTCTTATCCTAAGTTGCACACATAAAGTATTTTTCCAAATTTAGAAATAAAATAAAAGTTTTTTTTTTGTTTCACATGGAGATGCAAAAGTCAACTCTTTCTTATTGGTGGAAATGATCTTGCACATGGATCATGCAAAATTAAACTCCCTACCCTTGATTAGATCTTATTGTCTCATGATCTCTAGCATTCATACTTCTTTAAAATGGAGAGCTCTCTCCTCATCTAGAATGAATCATCTTTGCATTAGTGTTATGCTACAAGTTTTTCTATAGCTAACCTTGGATCTTGTGGAAGATTTGTGGCTTGGAATCCATTCTTTCATAAAATTCTAGCTTAGTTTCATATAGCATTAGCATATTCTTCTATGTGAATTAGAATAACAAACTTAGGCTAATTAGAGGAATTGTAATATTCTCATATTGCTAGCTTAGTCTGCATTTTGTTTCCATTTCCATAGCTTCAATTGCATTTGCATAGCATTCCATGGTAGTTCTTGGACACTAGAATCCTTTCTTTTTCCCTTGAACCTCTCATTTCATGGTATACTTTCAAGGGGCTGCATCTCTTAGGCTCAACTGAGATACCTTTAGTCATATTTTTCAATCCTTTGCACTCCATGACTAGGGAGCTCTAAGTCACCATTTGGGACTCTCAATCCATGAGATCTCTCAAATAAAAGGACCTAAAGAAGTACATTGATTGGGAGCTTCTTCACTTTATAACTTTCTTGCTCTACCAAGGCCTCCAAGCCTACTTATGGTTACTCTTCCAAACCCCAACATAGAGGACTCCTTCCCAATCCCCTTTCTTTAAGAAATCCTCCCAACAATTCAAGTTTCCATCCTCTACCTTCAGTTCACCAATAATGTACTTGTTGAACTAGTGTACCAAAACTCCACTAAATGCACCTAAAGGGAGAAAATCAAGTTTAGGCCATCTTTTCATGGTTCTGACCACATTTCATGGCATTTTGCATCATTTTGGTAAGCCTACCATACCCATAACTCTAAATTGACCTGTTTACCCTTGTATCCCTAAGAGCCCCTATTAGCCCTCCTAAAAACAAGAAACTAGCTATAAATACCAAAAAATATTAACAAGGAGACTTGATTTCTTTAGGAATTTTCTTCCTAATGACCTAGGTTTGAATATTTTTTAGGTCTTAGGTCTCTGTGGCAACCATACAGTACGACTCTAGAAAACTCTTGTTATAAGGGTTTCAAGGGTAATGAAAATGAAACTTCAACTAATGGATCCAAAATCCACATCCAACCTCCTCCAAATTATTAACCCTTAGTATCATAATCCTTCATTTCCTAAACAATATTGGCATGTTCCAATCCTCAGTTTTCACCAAAAATCCATTACAAGCTTTCATTGCACCTTGCCAAGCCTTTCTTGCTTGCCTAGGGCTCTCTTATAAAACTAGTTACTTGACTTCCAAAAATCCCAAAATAATTATTTAAATAGTTTTTAGGGGTTATTTCTTGATTTCCAAAATCCATGGCGTTTTGACCAAGGAAGTTCAAGCCATAGCCATTTGAGTGTTGGTAATAAAAAACTATATAGTAGGAACACAATATTTAACTATTTTTTAGAACCCTAAAAAATGAATGCTTGAGACCAAAAAAAATGTGCACAAAAAAAAAACATGGAACCAAGAAACTATTCCATTCAAAATAGGAAGCTATTCAATCCAACTTACTTCAATCCTTCAAATCAAGCTTTCTATCAAACAAAACTCTCCTTCAGAATGTGTTGTTCATACAATTGAGTGTCCAACCCTTGGAAATGAGTTGGAAATTTTTTAAGTAGGTTCCCTCCTCCATCTTTTCCTTTGGTTTAATCCATAACTACCAATGTAGTTCATTCTTTAAAACTGTGCAAAGTTGCTATGCAATTTTACAAAAATTGCAAAGTTGTCAATGAGAAACTCTTTGACAACTTTTGCTAGTTTGCAAGTTAAGCCTTGAAATTTGATCAGTTTATTTTCAAACCTCATAGTATGAACCCAAAAAACCTAAGGACCACTTTTGAACACATCTTTCCCTTTTTAGGAATTTTTCCATATTTTCCCTTATTGATCAATTTCTAAGCAATTTTTGCCTATCAAGACCTAATTTTTAGGTGTGTCCAACCATTTCACTTGGTATTATTTATAGACTTTGTTCCTTGTACTCTTCTTCACCCTAGAATTCATTATGCTATCCACCTATGGTTGCTTCATATCAAGTACCTGCATATCTAAGATATCCCTAATTATCTCTTCCTAATACTCTACTTCATCCACCTTAGGACCCTAATAAGGTATTAGGTCTTTGACATTAAAGATGGGAGAGATTTCCATGTCCTTGGGTAATTCTACTTTGTAGGCATTGGGTCAATACTTCTCAAGAACCTTGCATGGCCCAATCCTCTTCATCTACAACTTACTAGGGATGCCCTTTTGTAGCCTATATTTGTTCAAATAAATCATCATGAAGTCTCCCTCTTGAAATTGTATCTCTTTTCTCCCCTCATCCTTCTTCTCCTTCAATTTTTGATTTTTCTTTATGAGGGTATGTTGAACCTAATCATACACTTCTTTCATGGACTTAAAAAAGTCATCATTATTCTCACTAATGTTTTCATGAGCTAGTAGGTCCCTTAACTCCATTATTCACCTTGGATGAGTTTCATATACTACTTGAAAAGGGCTTAAACCTATTTTTCTATTCTTACTATCATTTTAGGAAAATTATGCCTAGGGGATGACTTGTTCTGAACTTTTCTCATATTCCTTAGCAAGAAACCTTAAAGTATTTCCTAGGACCTTTTTGATGACCTTTGTTTTCCCATCTATTTGGTGATGGTATGTAGAACTATGAGCTAGGGTTGTTCCCAATATTTTCCATAGGGTCTTCCAAAAGTGCCCCATAAATTTGACATCTCTTTCAGCCACTATTAAAATGTCTCAGATCTGATAATGGTGGTGAGTATTGCAGTCATGAATTTGAAGATTATTGCTCCACTAATGGTATTCGTAGACAAAAAACTGTTCCAAGGACTCCATAGGAAAATGGAGTAGCTGAACGCATGAACAGGACTATAATGGAGCGCGCAAGGAGCATGAGGTTGCATGCTGGGTTTCCCTTACACATGTGGGCAGAGGCTGTCAATACTGTAGTATATTTGATTAATAGAGGTCCCTCTACTCCTTTGGGCTGTGGTATTCTAGAGGAAGCATGAACTGGTAAGAAGGTGAGTTATTCTTTTCTCAAGACCTTCGGTTGTGAAGCTTTTGCTCATATAGACTCTGAAAATAGAACCAAGCTAGAAGTGAAATCAAAGAAATGTGTCTTTGTTGGATATGGCATTAATGAATTTGGCTATAGGCTTTGGGATTTTGAAAATCATAAAATTATAAGAAGCCGAGATGTCATATTCAATGAAAAAGTGTTGTACAAAGATTTGTTGCAGCAACATGAGAAGAAAGAAGATGATTATGTAGTGCTGGATGATACTCCAAAAGCTAATGTTCCAGCCATTCCTCATGATGTGCAACAACCGCAACAACAAATACCACATACACCAATGAATGTTAGATGGTCAACAAGGCCAATTAGACCTCCACAAAGGTTTTCTCCCTCTTTGTATTCTATTTTACTTACTGATGCTGGTGAACCTAAAAGTTATGATGAAGCTGTGCAGGTGGATACTAAGATTCAATGGGAGTCTGCAATGAAAGATGAAATGGACTCTTTGCTGAAAAATAAGACATGGGATTTGTGCAAGTTGCCTGCAAGTAAAAAGGCTTTACAGAATAAATGGGTTTACAGGTTCAAAGAAGAGGAAGGAGGTAAGAAAAGATTTAAGGCCAGGTTAGTTGTAAAAGGATTTGCACAGAAAAAGGGAATTGATTTTGTTGAGATAATGGGTGTTGCACACATTGCATAATATTTTTATTTGATTATTTTATTTTTTATTATGTAATGTTGTACCTAAATGGATGTGCAACATGTAAAGATTCCCATGGAATATTCTTGATGAGTTGTATTGTAACATTGTGAAAATATTTTATGTAATTATTTAATATTGGGGAAAAGAATTAAATGCCCAATATTAAATGTGGGGTCAGTGGGTTAGGTAGCACATGGTTTTAGCACATGGTTTATGTAATACCACTTGGTGGTTTTGTGGGACATCCTTAGAAGGATAATTATTTGTTCACAGATAGTCAGAGTGCCATTCATCTTGCTAAGAATTCAGCTCTACATTCTAAGACCAAACACATACAGTTGCGGTACCATTTCATTCGGTCAGTTTTGGAGGATGGACAGTTAAAGCTGGAGAAGATACATACCAATGAAAATCCAGCAGATATGTTGACAAAGGTTGTCACAAGGGAGAAGCTGAACTCCTCTTCAGCTTCAATTGGTCTTTTAGACTAAATGTGAATAAAAGAACAGCAGAGTCCAGGGTGGTTTGATCCAGTGGGAGCCCCATGCGGTAGTTGTATTGCTACAGGATCAGTCTCCAAGTGGGAGATTGTTGTTTAGTGTGGAGCCTGATCAGTCCCCAAGTGGGAGATTGTTAGATTGTGGTGACTGATCAGGAAAGTACTGTACATACTTCATACATATTATGGCCAACATATGGCCGACATGTTATAACCCTAAAGCGGTTTAATACTTGTATAAAAAGGGCTTAGGGTTGGGTATTTTTTGATGTGTGTGGTGATACGAAATTGGTTCTTGCGGCAGTATTGAGCTGTAAGGGATTACAGATTGTAATCAGGTTGTAATCACTGGATTGTAATAAGATCGGACTTGCTGTTTGGTGGACGTAGCCCAGGGATTGGGTGAACCACGTTAAATCTTGGTGCCTTGTGTTCATTTCTGTGTGTTCTATTATTTTTTGTTATTGGTTATATTTGCATGTAGTTTTTTTTATTTCTGTCCGTGGTTTATCCTAACACAAATCTCACTAAACCTTCTCACAAAATTCCTATAGAATTGTGCTAGGCCATGGAAACTTCTTACCTCAGTAGCAGATCTAGGAGTAGGCCAACTCAAGATTGCCTCCACCATGTCCTTGTGCATTTTGAGGTTCCATTGGGATAGTACAAAACCAAATTACACTAGCTCCTCATTCATGAACTCACTTTTCTCAAGGTTCACTATCAACTTTTCCTCTTAAATTTTCTTCAACACCATTTCTAGGTGCTTCATATGCTCCTCCTTTTTCTTGCTAAATATGAGGATGCCATCTAGATACACAACCACAAACACTTCTATACAGTCTTTCAAAACCCATTCATGACTCTCATGAAGGTACTTAGTGCATTGGTAAGACCAAATAGAATTACCAACCACTCATAGAGACCCTCAGTAGTCTTAAATGTATACTTTCACTCATAGCCCTCCTTCATCCTAATCTAATAATAGCTACTCTTAAGATCAATTTTTGAAAAGTACTTAGCCCCACCTAGACAGTTCATTAGATCCTCTATCCCAAGAATAGGAAATCTATATCTAATTATGATTTTATTGATTTCCCTATAATCAATGTACATTCTCCACTTACCTCCCTTTTTAGGTGCTAGGACTACTGGTACTATACATGGACTCATGCTCTTCCTAATCATCCCTTGATTAAGCAACTCTTGGACTTTCCTTGCAATTTCCTTATTATACTCTAGAGTCATCTTGTATGCATCTTTTTTTGGTAGTGATGCACCTAGTATGAGGTCAATTTGATGACTTATGGCTCTCTTTGGAGGTAATTTTGGTGGTGCTCCATCACAAATTATATCCTTGAACTGATCCAAAAGGTATTTTACCTCTACAGGTATAAGTGTTTGTGAAGATGGTTTCTCCTCCTTGGGCTTCACCATGATGGCATACACTACTCCTTCACCTTCCTTAAATTCTTTGAGGAACTATTTCCCACTCATCATCAATGTCTTAGTATTAGCCTTCTCCACCTTATCTTCTTCCACTATGGACTGTATTTTATAGGTGATCCCATCCTTCTTGAAAGAATACCTTCTTTCCTTCCCATGATGACTACCTCCCTATCATATTGCCAAGGCCTTCCTAATTGTAGATGGAAAGAATCCATGGGAAGCACATCACATAGGATATTATATCAATCCTTACCAATAGTGATGTATGTCCATACTTGGTCATTCACTAGAACATTCTACCCTTATTCAACCAAGTCACCCTATAAGGACACACATGGAGAATCTTTGTCAAGCCAAGATTTTGTATTGCTTCCTTAGACAAGACATTGTCAATAGAGCTTGAGCCTATGATCACTTTTCATACCTTACCTAGTATCTTTCAAGTAGTTCTAATAGTGCTCTCCTCTACTTGGATTCCTCTTTTACTAGCTGCTTAACCAATACTCTCCTCAGCATGAGATTTTCTTCCTTCTCTATGTCAAGTTCTACTTCTACTTTTTTATTATCTTCATCTTGGATATAGGCGATCTTCTTCTCTCCATAGGATGATGATTCCTTATCTAGAAATCTATAGGTAGGGTGCCCCAACTTTCCATAGTTGTAACACTTCATATTGTTGAAGTGTGAGCCTTTGCTGCTATTCCCATATCTACATCTGCCACCATTGTTGGACCCTCTTCTTCTACTAGAGCCTCCCCTTTGATTGGTCTCACTGGTCTACTTATTCCATTTGGAATCCCCATAGCCTCTCTACTCATTGGTCCTTCCGCTACTACCTCCTCTAGAGCCACCTTTGAAGTCTTTACCTCTACCTCTGCTCTTGGAACTTGAGTCCCCTCTCTTCCTAAACTTATCTTCCACTTTCCTAGCC
This sequence comes from Cupressus sempervirens, assembly GCA_028749045.1. NCBI lineage: Eukaryota > Viridiplantae > Streptophyta > Pinopsida > Cupressales > Cupressaceae > Cupressus > Cupressus sempervirens. The sequence goes on from CM053783.1 coordinate 247,978,918, forward strand.
ATTTGAAAATAGCTTTGTAATGTGGTAAGTCTAAACAAGATCAACTCATCTTGAATATACCACTTAAGGCCATTTAGATACCTAGCCACCTTGATGCTCTCTACCTCCTGTACCCTTGACCTTAGAGCCAATTTTTGAAACTCCTTAGTGTAGGCAGCCACATCAAGATCATTCTTCTTGAGATTCTTGCTCTGCTTGTGAATATGAATCTCATAGTCTTCTAGAAAATAGGTCTCCTATATCTTTGTTACCATAGCCTTCTAATTTGATTTTTGTTTCTTCCCTTCAATTTCTCTTTCCTCTTGCACAAACTTCCACCAAGTCAATGCTTGACCTTTCAATTTGGATGTTGCAAATCTCACCTTTTGGGCCTCTATTGTCCATTCACACTCAAAGTAATTTTTAATACTCTAATCCATTCTAGGACCACCTCTACATCCATTTTTCCATGGAATAATGATGCATTTTCAAGATTCTTTCCTCAAAATTCTTTTAGGCTTTGAGGAATGGTTTTTGTTCAACAAGTGGAGGATCTGGTTTAGGTATTTCATCCTCAAAACTCATCTTCTCTTTACCCTTGCTGAAGTCTTCATCTTCCTTAGCTTGGGCTACATCTTCCATATCATTTAACTTATCTTTCATCTCCTCTATGGCCTCATCTAGAAGCCTAGTCTTCTCTTCCATGATATTCTTTTTCTCGTCTACCTCCTTTGCCAACTCAACATTGGTAACCATCCTTGAAGATCCACTTGACTCAGTGGAATACAACATACAACCACAGGCCACAATCTTATGGCTCTAATACCACTTTGATGGGGAGCTTCTTCACTTTAGAGATTTATTTCTCTACCAAGGATAATTCTAGCCTAGTTAGGGTTACTATTCCAAACCCAAACCTAGAGGACTCCTTCCCAATCCCCTTTCACTATTAAACTCTCTCAACAATTCAACTTTCCATCCTCTATCTTCAATTCACCAGCAATGCACTTTTTGACCCAGTGTGCCAAAACTCCACCAAATGCACCTAAAGGGCCAAAATAGAGTTTAGGCCATATTTTCATGGTTATTACCACATTTCATGGTGTTATGCATCATTTTGTAAGCCTACCATACCCACAACTCTAAATTTCCCTATTTACCCTTGTAGCCCTAAAAGCTCCTTTTAGCTCTTATAAAACCAAGGAACTAACTATAACTCCCAAAAAATATTAACAAGACCACTTGGTTTCTTTAGGAATTTTCTTCCTAATTACCTAGGTTTGAATATTTTCTAGGTCTCAGGTCTTTATGGTGCCTATACAGTATGACTCTAGAAAACCCTTGTTTTAAGGTTTTTAAGGGCAGTGACAATGAAATTTCCACCAATGGCTCCAAAATCCACATCTAGCCTCCTCCTACGAGTTATGTACCCTTAGTATCCTAACCCTTTATTTCCTAAACAATATTGGCACATGGAAATCCTCTATCTTCACCAAAACTCCACTACAAGCTTTCATTGCACCTTGTCAAACCTTTCATGCTTGCCTAGGGATTGTCTGTAAAACTAGTTACTTGACTTCCAAAAACCCCAAAATAATTATTTACATAGTTTATAGGGGCTTTTTCTTGATTTCCAAAATTCATGGTGTTTTGACCAAGGAAGTTCAAGCCATATCCATTTGAGTGTTGATAATACAAAATTGGATAGCAGGAACACTTAACTAATTTTTAGAACCCTACAAAATGAATGCTTGAGACCAAAAAAAGTATACACAGAATCAAAACATGGAACCAAGAAACTATATCTTTAAAAATAATAAGCTATTCAATCCAACTTCTTTGTTCAATCCTTCAAATCATGCTTTCTATCAAACAAAACTCTCCTTCAGAATGTGTTGTTCCTACAATTGAGTGTCTAACCCTTGGAAATGAGTTGGAAAGTGTTTAAGTAGGTTCCCTCTTCCATATTTTCCTTTGGTTTGAACCATAACCACCCATTAGTTCATTCTTCAAAACTGTGCAAAAAGTTGCTATGCAATTTTGCAAAAATTGCAAAGTTGTCAATGAGCAACTTTTTGACAACTTTTGCAATTTTGTAGGTTAAGCCTTAAAATTTGACCAGTTTATTTTCAAACCTAATTGTATGAATAAAAAACACCTAAGGGCCACTTTTGAACACATATTTCCCCTTTTTAGGTATTTTTTCATATTTTCCCATAATGAGCAATTCCTAAGCAATTTTTGTCTATTAGGACCTAACTGTCAAAACTTGACTCACACTCTCCACTTACCTAACCACACCTTCCTAAACCTATCTTAAGTCCTTGTTCATTCAATGGTTGTTTAGGCCATTTATAAACCAAAAATTAGTTATGGCTTTACCTTACCCTACGTGCTCCTGCACCATGCACATTTTCATGTGTACAGTATCAATTCCCTACTTGCAGCAATGATGCTTTAATTGCTCTTAGTTAGTAAATAAAATTACTTTTATGATGATGCCATATGGTGTGTTTTAGAAATATTTTTATCATGTCCTCATGATGATGAGATATTTATGTTAGAATATGATGTTATCTATATATAGGTTTTACTATTATGCTTACCCCATACTTGCACATGTATGGTATGTGTGTTTGTTTTATATTTATGTTTGACATGTCTGATATGGTCGAGGGAGGGAGTCATAGTTACCTACTAGTCAAGATCTACATGATGTACCACTCCCTACCAATTTTTAGCTTCTGTGTGTGTGTGTGCGCATGCGCGGGCACGAGTGCGTGCACGTGCGCACATGTACATGTTCACCTTTTATTCAAATTTGCAAGTATCATGCATCGACTTCCCTAAATTGGCATAATAAGTGTACCTTTTCACAATAACTCAATTGTAATAATGAGAAGATAATGATCAGGTACAATCTCAACCATAGCTTAATACATTTCTTGCAATTCATTATCTACCTTAGTAATTGATTATGTACCCTTTTTAAACCCATGAGTTTATCTTTACCTATGTTGTTTAATTTTGAGTTTTGGTAATGGTACTTTTATGTGGATTTGGCTATGTGATTTATTTGGTAAATGATTTGATTATAATATTTGGGTTAATCAAATAATATTGAGAATGATTAAAATATTATTTGATTAAAAAGAAAATTATGAGAATATTCAATTAATTAAAAACTAATTAAATATGTGATTTAATTTAAAAGACTTAAATTGGAAGTCTAATTTAAAAAATTGATTAAAGAGAAATAAAAATATGATGATATTTAATTAATTAGAATTAATTAAATATATTTTTCAATTTCAAAGATTTAATTTAAAAATCTAAATTGGAAAAGTTGGATTAAAAAAAGAATTAGAATACTAAAAGATTCAAGATTTAATATTTTTTTATTATAAAAATTTAATTATTAATAATTGAATTAGAGTTGTATTTAAATAATAAGGTACACTTTAAATAGTGCTTACACTAATTAATATAATGGAGGAAATAAAAATAAAACAATATTGTAATTAAAAAGTTCTTTAAATGTGCATGAAAGCATTAAGTAATTAAAATATTAATATTATTTAATAAAGTTAGTGGCTTTTAGTAATTGGGGATTAGAAACCCTAGTTAGGGTTAGGGTTCTTTATTAGAGGGTTTGTAGTCCATCTGAGAGACACACAAGTTTTGAGGAGCAAATTTGAAATTGGATTAAAATAATTGTTGAAAGTTTTGGAGGGTTTAGATTTGCATGTGTTCACATATTGTATTAGATTTTAGTTGTGGTTTTGAGGTAGGGTTTGAAAACCCGTTGTAGAGATTTATTGAAAGATCTATCTATTTTGTGTCTTTCAGGGTACTTGCATAATGCTTATTAATTTATTGTATTAATTTTAGGATAAAGAATTGTGTTGTAGATTTTGAAAAGGAAAACTTATTAATCAATAAAACTTGATTGGGAATAACTATAAAAAAAAATTAGAAAATTATTATGATTGTATTATTTTAAAACTCATTTCTAATGTAGAGAAAATTCAATAATGGAAAATTGGAAGAAAACAATAAATTAAACAAGTAGGGTTTCAATTTTAAATGTCTTTAGAACCATGTGATTATTATGAATTTTCTAAATAAAGATAAATATTCTTCTTATATCTAAAATAATTTGGTGGCAAAATTTATTGGAAAAGCAAAGGATTAATTGAGAGGAAGACATGTTGTAATTAAACTTATGCATGCATGTGAAAACAAATATGCTAAAGATGGAAAACTAAGTATATTACGAATGCATAGTTTGAGAGATCAAAGACATGCAAAAATAGTAATTATATGTTTATTTTTATACTATAAAAATATAATATAATTTAGAAAATTTATTAAATAAAGACTACTTATTTTCTTATAAATGGGTTTTTAATATTAATTCTTATTAAAACTCTTAGTTGGTTATAACTTATTATATATTTATTAATGCAAGTGGAGTTAAAAATTAATAAATATATAATTGTGATTTAGTTTATTTTAGAGAATTTATAGTGGAATTCACTATATAATCATCTAGTTGTGAATATTTAATATTATGAGAGAAATTGAATTGAAATGGGGGTTGAAAATGGAGACCTTGGCAATCAAGGATTTGGAAGGAGATTTGGCTACATAGATCAGCACGGTGACAAAAGAACATACCTAAGCAGGTTGCAAGTGCCTTGGGGGAACCCCTTTCTTCAATCTTAGAGAAGGTTTCTTGATAAATAATTTGATCAAAACAACGCCTGAAACAAACCTAATGGAAGAGTCACAGGGTTGTTTCAAAGGCCCATATGGGGATCTTTTGGTACTAGCTATAGATTACTAGGAAGGGTGAGCAAAAATGTTCCAAAAGAAAGAGCTCTAGGTTGGATAGGATTTGGTGGGTATGGAAGCGAAGGAAACCATGGCTGAAATGGTGGGACACATAGTCATTACATCTACCCAATGCCCAACAACTTTAAACTCAAAAATATTGAACAAAAGTTCTAGAAAAAGGAGCATACAGAGATCACATACAGAGAGGAGAGGGATGCACTTGTGGAAAAGGTAGGTAACGAGTCAAATTTTAAAAAATTGAAAGAGGCACTACTTTATTTATTAATAACCATGCATGGGAGAACTCAGTGAGTAGATGAAGAAATCAAGCTTTCTTTATGAAATGGTTGGGGGCATGGTTAGCTGTAACAAAAATTTAGGCATGGATTAATCAAAACTAGGGAGAGAATATGATCTTGAAACTGCTCTCAAGTCAATTCTTGATGGTCATAAGCCCCTAAAAATTAAAAAAGGAAGACATTTTAAGGGAGGTCCTTACATGATAGATGGTAGTGGTGTGTACATCTACAATTGGTGCCCTAATTTCAACCTTGATTTAGAGGAGGTTAAGGGTGTGATGGTATGGATAAACCTATAAAAATTTCCATAGGAGTTTAAGGATGAGGAAACCGTAAAGAAAATAGGGGATTTCTTTGGATCATATCAATTGTATCAGGAGATGGTGGATTCGAATCATTTTTATCAGTATACAAGATTTCTGATAAGAATGCAGGACAGTTATATGATTCTAGATTTTGTAATGTTGCACACATTTCAAGGGGAATGTGGGCTTAAATTGGAAGTGGATTGTGCTGATATCAAAATTAGCAAAGGTAACCATAGCCAAAAAGGTAAAGGTATTGATGGAAACTTTTATTTGGATATCATCAATAATATTGAGGAACAAAGGGCAATTATTCCTCATTGGTCTGTCTCCTTTGAAGAGGAAATGATTTCAAATCGATGCAACTTAGGAAATAGTGCATGAAGTGATTAGAACTAGTAATAGTCCACATTAGGATTTGATAATGGCTATAGCTAATTCCTAGGGATCAACTCAAGTGGTCAAGGAGACACCCTGCAGTCTTGGGAGGACCAAAGGATTGAAAGCATTTTCTTCAACTATAAATTTGAATTTTAACTAGTCTTCCTTTATTACTTTGCAAGAAGTGGAATACATACTCCCCAACCTAGAAGTTATTGAAGAGGATAGAGGATAGAAAACAAATTTTAAATTAGGAATGAATATAGCGATGTGCAATGTGTCTAAGCCAAAAGGCAATAGGGAGGAATATGCAGATAGATTTAAAGATATACAAATCTCACCTATTAGAAATTTGGAAATGGCATAGCAAGAAGCTATAGATAGTGGGGGAGATAGCTTACTTTTAGAGTCAAACTATTATAGTTATGATGAGGAGCATGATCAATGTGGATGTGGAAAGGAGGATCAAGTAGATATAGATAAAAAATAGAACTATTTCTCAAACACTCTCCCAAATTCAGAAACCAAATTGTAAGGAGAAGAAGAAGAGAGGCCCTAAATTTGCTAAAGTTAAATTAGCCTTAGCTGGTAATGTAGTAGACAAGTAAAAATTGTTGAGATTAGGAAGAAGATATATCTCTTCCTTGAAGCAATGAAGACCCTTTTGTTGAATATTAGAGGCTACAATGCCTCTGACAAAAGGTGTTTGATCAAATGATGTCTTGATCAAACCCAACCAAACTTGATTTTTCTTTAAGAGACAAAGTTAAGTGGGGACAACATTCATTTCTTTGCTAAAAAATTTAGGATGTGGGAAATTTTATTTGTTGATGCGGAGGGTGCCTCTAGAGGCCTTTCTATCTTTTGAAAGGAAGCCTTTGTAAGTGTGCAATTGATAGATTCAGACACAAACTGGCATTTGATTAAATTACATTCCTTTTAGTTGAGGCTAGAATTCTTTACTTTCAATGTGTATGGACCTTGCTATCAAATTTTAAAATCTCAAGTATGGGAAACTCTTACTAATAAATGTAATAATGCAAATTTTGTTTATTTTAGGTGGTGACTTCAATGCTATTTTATCCCCAGCTAAAAAATTAGAAGGTAAAGGATGCCTCAGACAAAGTCACTTGAAATTTATAGAATTTATATCTACAAATGGTTTGCAAGATGTGGATTTAAATAATGGGAAATTCACATGGACAAACCATCATAAAGGTTTTAAAAATATAGAAGAAAGGATAGATAGATTTCCCCGGGGGGGGGGGGTGTGTCATGATGTGATACAAGATGGTATGCCAAGTAGAGGTAATGCCTTTAAAAGGTTCAAATCATTTGCCCATATTTCTTTAGGTTTGGGATGACTCTTCTCCTAAGAGGGTTTCCTTCAGGTTTGGAAAAATGTGGGTAAGAGAAGAGGAATTTGTAGATTTAATTCAAAACTATTGGAATACAACACCAAAACAATTAGGGAACTTATCATTTATTTTATTCAAGAAACTTCAATTTTTGAAGGATCAATTAAAAATTTGGAATAGAGTAGTTTTCACAAATATTTTTTATGAAAAGGTGAAATTGGAAAATGAGTTCATAGAGTTTAATGAGACAACAATGATGGGGTAAATGGATGAATCCCCTTATAATAAAGAGGTGATCTTGATAAATAATTATAAAGAGTTTCTACATAGAGAGGAATCCTTTTGGTGATAGAAATATCAAGAGCTCTAGCTTAGAGAGGTTGACAAAAACCCAAAGTTTTTTCATAGTTTAGTTAAAGGTAGAAGAGAATTCAATAAGATTTTTACTATCAATGATAGTTGGGGTAGATTGCTAGAGGAGAAAGATGATATTAATAAGGAAGCTATAAGTTTCTTATTAGAGATATTTGCTAAAACAAACTTAGGAGCAAATTGAAATGAAGGATTTGTTGGATGGAATCCCCAAACTAATAAGTGAGGAACAAAATGCTATGTTAATTGTTAGAATTTTTAATCTTTCCTTGGTTGTATTTATTAAATGGGATAAACCAAGGTATCCCTTATGTTGTTTGTCCTCTAGTCCACATGTGAGGACAAGTCTTTTTTGTAATTCCTTTATTAAGAAAAATAGTTTATTCCTCCTTACGAGAATTATGACACTTTTTATGCACACAATTATGAATGTGTCAATCATTCACATGGGAGTTACAAATAGCTCCTCTTCTCATCTCAAAATATGTGCCTCCATTCTTGTGTTGATCTTGGAAAACTCTTTAAAGTATGGTAATTATGTTCATCACAAACTCTCTTAGATTAATTTATAATTCTTTAATTTTAGTTCATTTTGATTTTATTATTTCTAACATGGTATCAGAGGGGTTTTCTTTGCTTTCCCCTTATAAATCTTTGTCTCCATTGTTGAACCATCTTGGTGTATGCTCTTGGATTTTTCTTATCTCATGGTAACATTGTTTCACACTTAACTTACTTGGATTGCTTTCTTTTACTTGCTCTATCTTATCATTTATTACATTAATGAAACCTATTTTGGAGGAGGAGGTTAAAAATGTTGTTTTTAGTATGGGTAGTGATAAATCTCCAGGGTCAGATGGGTTCCTAGCACTATTTTTTCAAAAATCATGGGTGGTGGAAGAATCTCAGAGAGGAGGCCATATCTTAAAATATTTTAATAACACTCTTTTAACTTTGATTCTAAAAAAGGATTCCAAGGATTTGTTTAAGGATTTCAGATCAATTTCCCTCTGCAATACAACATCTAAAGTCATAGCAAAGGTGATTACAAATAGATTGAAAAAAGTTCTGCCAACTATTACTTCAAGGGAGGAAAGCAAGTTTTCTCCAGGCAAATCTATCTATGAAGGGATTATTGTGGTGCATGAAGCAATTCCCTCTCTAAAATTGGCTAGATATGTGGGAATGATGATCAAATTGGACATCATGAAAGCATATGACAATGTAGATAGAGCCTTCCTTCTTCAACTTCTTAATTGGTTTGGGTTTTCTCCTATTTGGTATAATTGGATTTTTAGTTGTATTTCTACACCAAGGCTATCTACATTGATCAATGGTATTCCAAAAGTTTTTTCTAAGACTAACTGGTATTAGAAAAGTGGACCCTCTCTCCTCTTTCCTTTTTATTATTATGGCAGAGGTATTGGGCCAATCTATCAAAAGTGCAAATCTGAATAGAGTGTGGAAGGGTTTAAAGATAGCCAGGGGCCTTGACCCAATTATGCATTTGTAATTTGTCAATGATAGTTTTTGCATGGGGGAAGCTTCTATTCTAGAAGCAAGATGTATTAAATTATTTTTGGAGAAGTATAGTAAGGCATTAGGATAGTTCATTAATTAGACTAAATCTGAAATATTTTTCTTAAATACCCCTATCCCCACCCAAGAATATATTAATAGAATTTTGGGTATGAAGTAGGGTTCATTTAAAAATAAGTATCCTAGAATTAATCTTTTCAATGGATCTAATAGAGCTAATATATGGAAAGATTTGATAGATGCATGTGTTAAAAGATTGGATAGTTGGAATGGGAAATGGTTAACATATGTTGGAAAAATCTTATTGTTACAATCAGTTATCTCAACAATTCTAGTCTTTCCAATAAGTTGCCTAAAGATCCCCCTAAAAGTGTTGAGATATATGGAAAAAAGGATGAAGAATGTTTTTTGGAATGAGGCTCAAGAGGAGGAGAGGATTCTACTTATAGCTTAGGATAGGATTTGTAACCCAAAGAAGCAAGGGGGAGTGGGCCTCAAAAAATAGCACTTGGTAAACAAAGCACTTGGAGCTAAATTGGTCTGGGATATGTATACTAACTCTTCTCAATTGTCAGTGTAGATTCTACAAAGTAAGTATCTTGATTCTAGGAAGGCATCAAGAATTATTATGGTTAGAAATCTACTAAAAGGCTCTGTTGTCTAGAATTTCATTCTAGATTGCAGACAGGTTATTACAGATCACTTATCCTGGCAAATAGGGGATGGTAAAATGGCCTCCTTTTAGGATGACTTTTGGAATGGAGCACTAGATCTCACAGAGTTAGATGAGATTTTAGGAGTGAAAGATATTTTTTTAAGAGCTTGAGGGGGTAAAGTTGTTGACTGTATGGAAAGAAAGGAACCTCTTGTAGGTTCTTACTGGGGTTTCAAAGACTAGACTCCCTTGGGACTAACAACAGATCATAATAGATTGATGCAGAGGATCTTCAATGATAGATGTGTGATTTATAGAGAGAAAGATTATATGATAATTTGGTATGTATAAAAAAGTGGGGTTTACATAGCAACAATGGGATATTAGATACTAAGTAAAGAAGAATGTATAGAAGAATTACCTTCAAAATTATGTTAGGATAAAGACTTTCTGCAGAAGGAAGGGGCCTTCACTTAGTTAGCAATTCAAGGAAGGATTTTAACTTGTGAAAGAAGAAATAATTATGGATTCATTGGACCAACTCAATGTATCTTAGGTTAGAAGGTAGAGGAAAATAAAAATCATTTATTAGTCCACTGTGAATTTGTAGAGGCATGCTAGCAAAAATTAAGACAACATCCAAATTGGTCTAGCCCACTACCAAATAAGCTATGGTATTTCTTCCAAGGATGGCCAAAAGACTTCAAAAATTATATATTTTAAAAGGATTGGATTATAAGCCCATCAATAGTTATATGGGAGGTGTGGAAGGAGAGAAACAAATGGATTTTTCAAGATAAAATGGAATTGGTGGATAGAGTTTGGAATCCAATTCATAGATCAATAGGTGAAACTTTGCAAGTTATCACTTCTAGGGGGTAGGGTAATAGGATTTTTTCTTCTTGGGATTGCTTGATTTATAGATATTGGATAGAGATTGTCGAACAAGCAGTGTTGGCTCCTAGTTAGGCTCGGGTGGAGATTGAGCGTGACGGCTAGGTGACAAATGAAAAACAATTTTGGGGGTCTTTGGAATGGAGGTGATGTAAGGTGGAAGATTTTGGTGTTTTGACATTGTCCAACAAAAGCATGAAGAAAGGAAGAAGCCACGAATAGCAAAGCGACAAAGCTTGATTTTGTGAAAACATAAAAAGCTCATAAGGTTTTTAGTTATGTATCATTGTATAATATATAGACATTTAAAGCTTTTTATAGTTAATATGTAGTATAAAGTATTAGTTTATAAGTATGATAAGAAAGTATGGGAGAGAAAAGATTGCAGGGAGGTGGGGAGGTAGAGAGGCAAGGGTAGATGTTATTTGGAATTGAACTTGATGTAATTCTTTTTTAAATTAATACCAAAACCTATTACCGATAAACAAAAATTATGAGAGAAATTGTATATAACTTACTTAAAATTATAATTTCAAGTTTGAGTTATCTCTAGTTGCATTATAAATTAAAATAAAAGTAAATATTAATATTGGACTTAAATAGAAGTGAAATTAATATTTTAGAAATAAAATTGATATTAATATTTAATCTAATAATATACATTTATCATATTAATTAAATCATTTATGATTTAAGATTATTTAAATCAATAACATGATAATGTTGCATGATATTTTATATGCACAAAGAGATTTAACAATTAAATAATTATTGATTTAAATGAGCATATTAGCATTGTTGGATACAATTGGCTAATTGTGTGTAGTCTTTGATGTTACACAAATGTCATAATCTTTATCAATCAGTATATGCCAAGCTCACTCAGGCAGTGAAGACCATTTTTAGTGTCTACCAAGTGTTCCTGTGTTTGCCTAGTTTAGAAGGTAGTGTCTATCAAGTTCACTCAGGCATCGAAGGAAAACTCGCAAAAAGCCAGTGTTAACCGAGCTCACCTAGATGCCAAAAGATTTGCTTATTTTGTTGTATCGAGTTTAATTGATCTATCTATTGATTCCAGATAACTAAGGTGATAAATATTGATTATTGTAAGTTGTATTGGAGCCAACTTGACAAAGTGAAAGTTATAAGTATAAGGTTAAGTTGTGATTTGAAAGTGTACAAGCAAGTGTGAAAGTGGAAGTGCAAGAGAATGTGCAAATTATGTTGATGTGATTGAAGATCTATTAATGAGAAAAGGAAGAGAATTTGAATGATAAGTTGAATATCCTTATAGTACATCAAATCCATATTCAATCATGAAGGATCAAGTACAAGCTAGAACAGACATAGATCTGAAATTAGCAAATCAGTTGCATTCAAATCAGGTCATCTCATTGTTACTCTCTAACCATTGTAGCAGTGATCTAAATCTCTTAACAGAGTTGGCTTAATAGCTATTTGTAAATCCTCTAAGAAGGTGGAAATTTCATTAATTTGTTCTCAAAACCTCTAACCAAGTCACTCCTAATAGGGTGATTAAATCCTTTAAGAGGGTCACACCTAACAGTGTGTTTGTAACCTTTAACAGGGTTAGCTCCTAATAGAGCTCACTTCAGAAGAGTGAAAATTAGTAACTAATTGCTATTGGTGATTTTTCCCAAATTGGGTTTCCACATTAAATTCTAGTGTTAAAAGTGTTCATTCTATTTTCTTTATGTGTTTGCAACTAAGTTAAAGAAATGGTAATCATAGAACAATAGAACAAGAATGGTATCTACATCACTCAATCTAAGTATATCAAGGAAATATTGAAGAAATTTGGAATGGAAGATTCAAGACTAGTTGGAAAACCTATGTCTACTAGACATAAGCTTTCCAAAAATTATGATTCCAAAGAAGTAGATAAGACTACTTAGAGATCAATGATTGGAAAATTGTAGTATGTAGTTCACAGAAGGCCTGTTATTGCTCTAGCAAGTGGAATAGTGGCAAGATTCTCAACAAATCCCAAAGAAAATCACATGATGGAAATCAAGAGAATCATGAGGTATCTAAAAGGTACTGAAGACTATGGTTTATGGTATAAACTTGGAGGTAATTTGGACTTGAAAGAATTTACTAAATGTTGATTGGGCAGGAAGTCTTGATGATAGAAAAAGCACTAGTGGTGGAGCATTCTTTCTTGGTAAAAGATTAGTATCTTGGACAAGCAAGAAGAAAATTTGTACTTCTCAATCCATAGTAGAGGTAGAATATGTAGTAGCAGTAGTCAATTTCTCTAACATTGTTTGGTTCAAACAACTATTGGAAGGAATGAAGGTAGAAATCAAAGATCTAGTTGTCATATACCATGATAACACTAGTGCAATCAACATATCAAAGAATCCAATGATGCATTCCAAAACAAAGAACATTGCTATTAAGTATCACTTCTTAAGATAATAGGAAAAATATAAAGAAGTTGGATTGGAATATGTGAATACAAAGGAATAGATTGCAGACATATTCACCAAGCCATTACCTAAGGATGTATTTCTATATCTATAAGGTAAGCTAGGGGTCATTCCCCTATTTGAAATTCACTAAATGAAGTTTAGTGAATGCATCAACCAAAAACTATTGAAGATCAATTAGTTGGTATAGAATTGGCAAGGGCATATTGAAAATGAATTAGTACTTAAGGTACATTAGAATTTATAGAGTTATTGTCTTTTGCATGTGTTATTAAAAAGGGAGAAGTTTATTATCATATCTTTGAGAAAATTTGGAACTACAATAAAGTTAGAAACTAGAGAGGGAGAAGTTTTCTGTAGATGAAGTGTTTTGAAAGGGGGAGGATGTTCTAAATCAACTTGGTAACAGCCATTGCATACATAATTTAGTTAAAGGAAGAGCTCATACTGATAGAGGAAGTTTTTCTAATCCAAAATTCATTGTGCTATGACATGTTGTGTTGCCATCAATGCAAAAGAGGGAGATTGTTGGATACAATTGGTTAATTGTGTGTTGTCTTTGATGTTAAACAAATGTCATAACCTTTATTAGTCAGTATATGCTGAGCTCACTCGAGCAATGAAGGCCATTCTCAATGTCTACTGAGTGTTCTTATGTTTGCCTAGCTCAGAAGGTAGTGTCTACCGAGTTCACTCGAGTGTTGAATAAAAAGTTGTAGAAAGCCAGTGTTAGCTGAGCTTGCCTAGTTGCCAAAGGATTTTCCTATTCTATTGTATTGAGTTCGATTGATCTATCTATTGATTCCAATCAACTAAGGTGATAAATATTGATTATTGTAAGTTGTATTTGAGTTGACTTGACAAAGTGAAAGGTATAAGTATAAGGTCAAGTTGTGAGCAAGAGAATGTGTGAATTATGATGATGTGATTGAAGATCTATTAATGAGCAGAGGAAGTGAATTTTAAGGATATGCCTAATATCCTTATGGTGCAACAAAGCCATATTCGATTAGGAAGGATCAAGTACAAGTTAGAATAGAGATCTAAAATCAAAAAATTAGTTACATTCAAATTAGGTCATCTCATTGTTACTCTCTAACCACTATAGCAGTGATCTAAATATCTTAATAGAGTTGGCTTAACAACTATTTGTAAATCCTCTAACAAGGTGGCAATTCTATTGAATTGTTCTCAAGACCTCTGACTAGGTCACTCCTAATAGGGTGATTAAATCCTTTAATAGGGTCACACCTAACAGTATGTTTTGTAACATTTAATAGGGCTGGCTCCTAATAGAGCTCACTTCAAAAGAGTGAAAATTAGTAACTAGTTGGTATTGGTGGTTTTCCCAAATTGGGTTTCCATGTTAAATCCTGGTGTCAAAAATGTTCATGCTATTTTCTTTATGTGTTTGCAACAAAGTTAAAGAAATGGTAATCACAAACAACATCTAATAGTTTATATGTTAATCTTTTATCGAGCTAATCCAATTACTACTGAGTTATAGCATTATGTGTGTTTACCTAGCTTCAATAGTATTTAGTTATTTGTTTTCATTTTTTACTAACATCAAAAGGGATCTAGAATTTATTTTTGTAGTAACTGATTCACCCCTCCCCTCTCAGTTACTCTTCTTATATTTCCAACAAGCATAACAATTTATATTAACATATATATTCTTACTTTATTTTTAAACACATCTTTATGGCCCAAACTAAATAATAGAAAATTATGGAATCAAATCATATGGCTGAAAATTGTGTTTTATTATATTCTATTTATAGAATTGTGGTGTTTATTTTTGGTATGGTTTTTCTTTGTGGGGTTTTTAGTTGGCCAAATTAAGATGTGCACCAGAGGTGTCTTTGAGTTTTCTTTTATGATATTACTTGACTGTAAGTCATGATGCAAGTTATGATTTGAATTGAGATTTATGTTATGAGTTTTTTTTATGAACATTTATGAGAACTTGGGTTTTGAGAACCAATGTTATTTATGTGTTTCTTGTTAAGGAATTGAATTTGATTAGTATTACTTTTGTGGCATGAGACACAATTGTGGTTTGTATGTTTTGGGAAGGTATTCTAGGTGCATGTCTTTGGGAGTGGCTTATAATAGGGGTTTGGGACCTGAAGTGGTCAGTACCAAGGAAACCTATAGCAAGTTATGTAATAAGTGATAATATAGTAACTAATATTCAAGGAAATACACAAAAAATAAGTTAGAGATATTGCCTTTCTCATGCCTTGAACGCTTGTATAGGCTAAGGATGGGAATGGGATGATACCTAGTGAAAGATATGATTGGTTTGTCTCATCCTCATGAGAGGGTATTTTGGTTCCAGATGTGTCACACTGAGGGTCTGGAGTTAAGAGTAAATAGTCCAAGGTAACTCAATGCTTGAGAGTCTAGGATCTAATGAGAAACTAGTACAAGGTAACTTAGCTAGTTTGATGATGTGATGACACTCCCTAGTATGTAGCTTGAGTCTCGTCCATAGATTTTGTTTTACCTCTAGAGGTGTAGTTATTGGTGGTGTACTCACTGCTACATTTTGGCCTAAATTATGATGCTAGTCCATCATAATTATGATGGCCACCCATCATCTGAGTGACAATAGCACAAATTAGCTCCCATCAGATGGGCATCAAAATTTTACTATCATAAATTGTGAAGGTAAGGGAATCTATTGCAGTTACGATGGATAAAGGTGTTGTAACTTGGAACATGCAAGGATAAGAGTTCATCTTATTTCCCTCCCACTTGTGATAGTAGACTATCACAATTGTGATGGTATAAGCTTCTAGTCAATCATTGGACTAATGGCTAGCTAGCAGAGTTGTTTCTCGCAATTGTGATGGTTGTGCAATAGGCATGCTATGGGAATGATGGTTATCTATCGACATAGTCCATAACATTTTTTATGAGGATCTAACAAAAATGTTGTTGGTGTGACTACTATCCATCAGCTTATTGAATTTTTTAAAAAATAGTAGCAAATGAATCCTAGCTGCATGAGTTAAGATCCCTTTTTAAATGTGGTTGGGCAAGGCTTGGAAAATTCAAACTAATAGGCTTGCACTATTTTAGTTCTATTATTTTCTTAAACCATCACATCAAACCTTAACCATGGCTAGTTATGAGTAAACTCTCTTTTCTTTCCATGAGAAAAAATTTGATGATTTCTCGATAATGTAATCTTACTGACGCAACCCAACGTGATCAACATCTATATCTAAAATGTTGATGCAAAAATATGGCACAATCAAATCTAGAATATGCATCTCTCTGATACAAGATTAATTTTATTATCATTAGTTAGTTGTCATGCAACCATAGGTTAGTACTGAGCTTTACTTGGTTTCATGTATAGTTTAATATTCTCTATTAATCAAGGCCAATCACGTGAAGGTGGAAGTCCATTTGGCCCCATGCCCCCAACATCTAAATTCTCCATTAACATCTAAAATATTTTTAAAAGGATCAATCTTTAAACTACAAAACAAGGTTTCAGACCTACAAAAGTGACATAATTTTCCCATCTTTTGGTGCATGTCATTTTTCTATTGCATCTAAAATAAAATTATGTCACTCTAAATTGAGAATGCACATGCATTGCATTATATATGGATGGACAATAGAAGGATTTGAAAAAAGTCACCACGTTTACATTATTTAATAGTTCTATGCAAAACCCTAACAAAAATGCAAACTTGTTGCGGTTTTTAAAGCTCCACTTGATGTCTTATGCATATGAATTGAGATTTCATATTGAACTATAGCATCTATCTACATTTCCTAAAACAAATAGATTCACATAGTTAGTTTTCATACAATCATAGGTTAGTGTTGAGCTTCATTTGGTTTCGAGAATTGTTTACTATTCTTGACTAAGCATGACCAACCACGTGAAGATGGAAGCTAATTTTGTCCCATCCTAACCCCCCCCCCCCTCCCCCCCGCCCTCCAACATCTAAATTCTTCATTACCATCTAAAATCATATAGAAAGGATCAATCTTTAAAGTACTAGGAATGTCCTCCTCTCCTCCTACTAATCTGAAGGGAATTCCATCTTCATTGCTCATAGGCAATTCATCACAATACTTTATCAAATCCTATACATCTAACATGGGTACATCCACGAATTTTCTCATTCCCTCCTGCATAAAATGAATCTAGTATTACAAAATGCCACCTAAGAAATAATAGTTGAAGTGAAATAAACACATGAAAAATGAGAGAGAGAAAGAGTAATATAATTACCAATAGGTCTTCTCATCGCATCTATTGGTGTTTTAAAACTACTAAGCAACAAAATGCTTAATACCAAAATGATATCACTCACACAACCTAAGGATTAGACAATTTCTATTAACAATTATATGTGCAAACCATTTGGACCCAACTTCAACAAAACCAAGGGTGATTTTCTAATCTTTAGGCTCTACAAAACCAAGGTGGGTGTACCCAGGGATGATTCAAGACTAGAAAAAACTATATGAGAATTATTTTAGTTTCATTTTGATTCTCATCTCAAATTCTCAAATACATGCATAATTCTTGACAATTTGATAAACACATCCTATATAACAGATCTGGCCAAAATTCTTCTATAGATCTGCTCGTGTTCTCACCAATAGTAGCTAAATGAAGCTAAAAAATTCCATGCAAACAAGTACTGACCAACTTTGAAGATCTTTAGGAAATAAAAGTAAAATTGATTATAATTCTACATTTGAAAACCATTTATGACTTATTTCTCTTCTAGCTAAATCAATTTGACCAGTGCCTAATCCATTAGGGTTCAGAGTCTACTACAAATCCATATATCTAATTTGTTTCCTTACAACAAATATTCTCAACAATTCTTAATAGAATTCATCATTCAAAAAATCCTTCCTACTATTGTAGCAACCTTATCAAATTCACCAAAGCTTTTACTTAATCCATTGAACTAATAACAGTGGTGAACAAATATACAACCTAACTGGGTTGCATTCAATTGCACAAGCCTTTACTCATACAATATCAAGATAACCAAGTAACCAAAAGGAGACAAATTTTAGAAAGAACTGATATGGGGATAGCTCATAATTCGTATTCATTTTCTTTGAAAATTGATACATTTGCAATAAACTCAGAATGACCTTAGGAAAAACACAGAGATCATTCTATATTAATGTATTCTTAGGAACTAACAGAGATAATACATCATAAAACTTGCTCAAACATTGGATCAAAAAACAAACTAAGTATATCACCTAGATGTAGACACCTAAATTTGATTACATTGCTTCGGTAATCCTATTTAGTTATCTCTAAAGGCATCATTAATTAAATTTCTATTTAATTAATCCTTTGCCATCCCCTAGCTGATTAATTTAATTAATTATCTATAGTCCTAATTGATAAATCAAATAACCTATTATTTATCAATTAAATCCTATTCTTCTATCTAATTCCAAAATCCCCATTTATTAAATAAACCTATTTGATAAATAAAACCCTCAAATCTAAAAACCCCTAACTTATTCCTAAACCCTCTTTTTAGCCTAATCCACCACATCCACCCATACTAACTAAGCTTAGTCACTAACTCACCCACCGTCATGAATGCCATCCACTTGCAAATCTCTAACATCCCTAATCTAATCCTAAACCCAAGCCTAATCCACCCCCTAATGTTGTCACATTCCCTAAGCAAGCTTAAGACTTTCCTAAGCCAAGGAAAGTCAACAATCTCAACTCCCTCCAAAATATCCCAACCACTAAGCTTTGAATGCTCTTACAAAAGCTATAAAGACTTACAAGCTCTTATAAGCTCTTACAAGCCATAATGAAGGGTCTTTATGAAGATATTATCCTTTGAGCCTGCTTTGTTGACTCATCCTTCCCATTTCTTCCATCCACTCACCTTGTGACATGTGTCACTCCCTGATTGGTGCTAAACAAGCACAATCCATGTGCTCCATTTTGAGTGCATCCTAGCTCTCCTTAAGCTTTCATCTTTTCTTCCACCTTAGCCCTCCATCCCTCAAGCCCTTAGCCTATAAATTGAATCCCCTCCCAAGCCTTTTCAACCACAATCCATCAAGTAAAGTTATAATGCCAGTTTGAAGCCAAATCCATACTTTTGCATGCATCCACACCAAAAATCTCAAAAATCTCCATTGAAGCTAGTTTGAAGCTTGAGCATACAT
Organism: Cupressus sempervirens; assembly: GCA_028749045.1. Classification (NCBI taxonomy): domain Eukaryota; kingdom Viridiplantae; phylum Streptophyta; class Pinopsida; order Cupressales; family Cupressaceae; genus Cupressus; species Cupressus sempervirens. The sequence continues at coordinate 247,998,193 of CM053783.1, forward strand.
CCCAAACTAATCCATTAGACTCATCCCTAAATCAAGTGACTATCCTCATTGGGAGAGCCATTCCATCGCTCATATTCTCATTTGAGGGTTTCACTTTGTCTCTCATATATGTTATGTCTTTTATCTTAGTTAATGCTTTTGTTTTCTTGATAGATTAGTATTACTTGCTAACATATTTCTCATATACATTTTAATCCTCTCATCCATCTCTCCATCCTAGATTGCTTTTATAGTGCTCAGCTCATCCATCCTCCCCCCAATCCTAGAAAGTCTTAAGCTTGTTTCCTCTTGTGCCCTTGATTTCCCTTTATCATCCTCCCGTAATGAGAGTTTGAGCTAATTCAGCCCCTTCTCTTTGCCAACTTATGTCGTAGCTCATCTCAATTTCTTGTACTTTTCAAGAAGTTGTCGAGCCTCATTTCTCTCCCTGCCACCTTTTTGAGGGGGCATCATCTAAGTCTAGTCTCTCCTCTTCTTATCCGAGACTAGGGCAACCTTGTTGCTAAAACATCTTCCTCATGTCGTCTTCATTTGAACTTCTTTGAAATAGTGTTGTCTCAACACTATGTCAAAGAGCGGTAAAATGTATACACCTAAATTTGATTACATTGCTTCGGTAATCCTATTTAGTTATCTCTAAAGGCATCATTAATTAAATTCCTATTTAATTAATCCTTTGCCATCCCCTAGCTGATTAATTTAATTAATTATCTATAGTCCTAATTGATAGATCAAATAACCTATTATTTATCAATTAAATCCTATTCTTCTATCTAATTCCAAAATCCCCATTTATTAAATAAACCTATTTGATAAATAAAACCCTCAAATCTAAAAACCCCTAACTTATTCCTAAACCCTCTTTTTAGCCTAATCCACCCCATCCACCCATACTAACTAAGCTTAGTCACTAACTCACCCACCCTCATGAATGCCATCCACTTGCAAATCTCTAACATCCCTAATCTAATCCTAAACCCAAGCCTAATCCACCCCCTAATGTTGTCACATTCCCTAAGAAAGCTTAGGACTTTCCTAAGCCAAGGAAAGTCAACAATCTCAACTCCCTCCAAAATATCCCAACCACTAAGCTTTGAATGCTCTTACAAAAGCCATAAAGACTCTTACAAGATCTTACAAGCTCTTACAAGCCATAATGAAGGGTCTTTATGAAGATATTATCCTTTGAGCCTCCTTTGTTGATTCATCCTTCCCCTTTCCTCCATCCACTCACCTTGTGACATGTGTCACTCTCTGATTGGTGCTAAACAAGCACAATCCATGTGCTCCTTTTTGAGTGCATCCTAGCCCTCCTTAAGCTTTCATCTTTCCTTCCATCTTAGCCCTCTATCCCTCAAGCCCTTAGCCTATAAATTGAATCCCCTCCCAAGCCTTTTCAACCACAATCCATCAAGTAAAGTTATAATGCCATTTTGAAGCCAAATCCATACTTTTGCATGCATCCACACCAAAAATCTCAAAAATCTCCATTGAAGCTAGTTTGAAGCTTGAGCATACATCCCAAACTAATCCATTAGACTCATCCCTAAATCAAGTGACTATCCTCATTGGGAGAGCCATTCCATGGCTCATATTCTCATTTGAGGGTTTCACTTTGTCTCTCATAAATGTTATATCTTTTATGCTAGTTAATGCTTTTTTTTTCTTGATAGATTAGTATTACTTGCTAACGTATTTCTCATATACACTAGAAACAATAGAAATCATACCCTTTCTCTAGCCTTGAAATCTCACTTATATAGTGTGAGATGCAACAAGCTTTAGGCTAAGAGAAATTGACAAGTGTCTTTTACAAGAGATATTTACATACACTATCACAAAATGACAAAAATGTGAGTAACAACATTTGTAGCCATGCTACATGTTGAGTGAGGTTTATTTTTTTTCTATTGTGCCAAGATTTCTTTGTTTATGTACATACATACATATATAGATACACACATATGTGTGTATGTATGTATATATACATATACATACATATATAAATACATACATATATATGTATGTATGTATGTATGTAAATACATACATGCATATATATACATACATATATACATACATACATACATACATATATACATACATACATATACACATACATACATACATACATACATACATTTGTATCCTTTGCATGGTTTACAGGTACTGTCATTGTGGTAGAGGCTTTTGCAAGGGAATGAGCTTCATGATTATGGAATTTACACAAAATAAATGGGGAATGATTAATGTTATGTCTTCTTTTCTTTTTTGTTTATTTTACACAATCCTCCATATGGCCTATAGTAATATATGTATTGCCTCTGCATTTGCTTTGCCATTGCAACAACAATAGTATATACTTGGGATCCTCATAGGGAGGATGTGCCAATACATGCATGATTACATCCTTGGTTTCCATTTTTGGGCTAGTGTATGGAGCCTTTATAGCAAACCATTTATTACAAATTGGGGAATGTGATTCATGCTTGGCATTCAAGTGATGCATTAGCATATGCAATTTAATCACCTTGGAAAACTATATTTGATCCTACTAGCTAGGAATAGTTGATTTTTCATTTTATTATACCTAATCTAATGAAATTACTATAGGAATTTGTAATCAACCTAGCTAAAAAAAAAAAATACCAATTTAACTAGGTTATGGGTTGTATATATATGTACATACATACATACATATATACATATATACATAAATACATACATACATACATATACACAAATAATAGTAATATATGTATTGCATTTGCATTTGCCTTGCCATTTTTATAATAATGTTTCAAGGTTAGAAACCACTTCAACATCCTTTGCATGGTTTAGAGGTAATTTCATTGTGGCAAAGGCTTCTTCAAGTGAATGAGTATTGTGGTTATGGAATTTACATAGAAGTATAACTTGCTTCTTCAAGTCCTTACACTCAACTCTTCACTGAAGTTATTCTTCCAATAGTGAGAATAGCTACTACAAATTCTTGGGAGCCATGGGGCCCTAAATCTATGCTATATTTTCTGGAGACATGGGAGGAGTTTCTATAATATTCTAGATCATATAGTGATGACCAAATTAACAATAGTAGATACTTGGGATCCTCACAAGGAGAGTGTGCCATTACATGCATGGTTACATTCTTGGCTTCCATTGTTGGGCCAATGTATGGAGCCTTTATATCAAACCATTTATTATAAATTGGGCAATGTGCTTCATGCTTGGCATTCAAGTGATGCATCTTCATATATAATTTTATCACCTTGGAAAATTGCATTTGATCCTGCTAGCTGGTAATAACTAATTGTTCATTTTATTGTACCCAATTTGATGATAGTTCTATAGAAATTTCTAATCAACCTAGCTAATCATCACATAGCCCCATTTAACTAAGTTATGGCTTTCATATATGTATCTACATATATATCTATATGTGTGTGTGTGTGTGTGTGTGTGTGCGCGCACGCGCATACATACATACATACACATACATACATACATACATACATACATACATACATACATACATACATATATATATGTTGAAATAATGGGTGTTGCACACATTGCATAATATTGTTATTTTATTATTTTATTTTTATTATGTAATGTTGTGCCTAGATGGACGTGCAACATGTAAAGATTCCCATAGAATATTCTTGATGAGTCGTATTGTAACAATGTGATAATATTTCATGTAATTATTTAATATTGGGGAAAAGAATTAAATGCCCAATATTAAATGTGGGGTCAGTGGGTTAGGTAGCACATGGTTTTAGCACATGGTTTATGTAATACCACTTGGTGGTTTTGTGGGACTTGCTACTATATAAGTAGCCACAAGGGTAGTTGTTGTAGAGAGGAGAAAGAGTGACAAGGAGAAGACAAAAGGCAAGAGTCGAGCAGGACAAGGCTTGACAGGTTAGCCAAGGGAGCATTTGTGAAGGTTGGAAGCATGGTATGGGATGTGTGGATTCATGCTTGTTCACATAGTTTGCTCAGTTGTGGCTATGGCCATGAAGGCTTCCATGGTTGTATGGCAATGGTTATTTTTCTGAATAATACATGATGATGGATGCTTTTGGAGGCTGGGTTTTTCCCTCAATGAGGGTTTCCCAGGGTATATCTTGTGTCACATTTTGTGGGTATGTTGTCTATTCTCTTGCATGTGGATTTTAATTTCGTGTTTATTTTAGATCTATTATGGGTTATGTGGAAACGGTTATATTCTTTATTGCCAAGTTTCCTTACAAGTGGTATCAGAGCTATGGTTTTATTATTATAACCCTAGATTGAATCCATGGGAATGCATGAGAGGATAAAAGAAAGGGCAAGATATATGAATGATTTGTTGCAGATCTGAGGGTTTTGGATTTGCTGTTATGATGGGATGTTAAAAGATTTGGGCATGGAAAATTGTTGGATAAAAAGGTTTTTCGGATGTCTTCATTTAAATGAGAGTTTTGGGGGGTAGCTTGTAGAAATGACCTCCTGGGCAAAAACAGACCTCACCATTGGATCCGGGTCGACATTTCCATAAATTTTGATATATAATATGCCCTAGTTTGGCCATGTTCAGAGGAAATGAAAGAGTTTTTTGGTTTCAGCCCATGATGGCCGTCAAATTTAATCCCGTCAGAATTTTCGTCACTGAAAAAATAAAAAATGAAAAATCGTACTGAAAATGGTAAAAAGACTGTCTTAGTAAAATGGCCATAACTTTCTCTCAGAATATCAGATTTCAGAGTTCTTACAGGCGTTGGAAAGCTAATTCAGAGCACTACAAAATTTTGTAGGTTTGGTTCTATGATTTTGATATTTTGTTAGGTTTTCAGAGCCCTAAAGTCAGATGTTATTTATTTTGAGCATGGATTAGGGCATAACTTGGGCATACAGAGTCGGATTTTGGACTTCGAGTAGTCAACGGAAAGCTCTTGGAGAGCTCTACACAATGGTTCAGATTTGGTGCAAGTTTGACATGATTTATTTGTTGATATATTTATCTGAACTGTTTATGGTATATTTTGACTATGGTAACATTGTGAGTTTATGACATTGGAGATTTAAGTTTTGATGTCATTGTATACTCAGTTCATATTTTAGATTGGTCTCATGATGATATATTTATCAATTTTTGGTTTGGATATGCATGATGACTTGTTGGGTCTACAAGTTGTGCAGTGTTGTAAGCGGTCTATACTTACAGGTTGCATTTATAGCTTGGTTATGGGTTGTCTTTGCCCATTGATCTTTCATTATTGATGCATATTCAGATTGGTGGCTTGGATTTGGGTTGTCTATGCCCTAAGTCACATGATTTACTGATTTCTTCATGTAGAAGGGATGAGATGTTGTTATCAGGTACAGTCATGGTGGAGGATTGTGGTTGACTATTTTAATCTGACAAGTTGGACATTTTGAGAACCAGATGCTTGGTTCATGGATGTGATCATGGTGTCATGGATTTTGGCATGACATGATTGGATATACAGGTACATCCTTGATGTTCATTAGCTTCGATTTCTGATTTAGTTATGGTGGTATATCTTCTTGGTTGAGGATCATGGTTATTTGATTTCTTTTGAGGAGCTCATGATGTGCACTTTGAGTTCTTTGATGGTTTGATGCCTTGGTTGATTCTCATGGTTAGAGGATGGTTCTTCATCATGATGTCATGGATAGCTTGGATACACGGTTTAGTGGGAGCTTGTGACAGTGATGGGGTGACAGTGCAGGATTAGTTCCTGGTTTGATTTGGATCTTCATATAGGAGATGGATTTTATGATGCCATTGGTGACTTGGTACCATGGTTGAGTGGGAGTTGTTGGCATTGATATATTTATTGAGTGTTTGTAGATGTTGGAGGTTTGTCTTAGATCTTGTTGCTGCAGAAGTGTCTTTGACATTTGCATGGTGCACTTGTTATCTTCATGGTGTTTGAAGATGGTTAGATCTTGAGGACTCATGGAGTTCTTGGTTATCTTCATGGTGTATGGAGATGGTTCTTCATGGTATGTGGAGATGGTTTTCTTCATGGTGTGTGGAGATGGTTGCATCTTGAGGACTCACAGGGTTCTTGGAAAAGGTGTGGTTTATGCTTTTATTTGGCATGTTATCCTTGGTATGAGGATGGTTTCATTATTACGTCATGGTATACTCTTGATACGCGTTTAGAGTTGTGACATGTTATAGTATGTTCATGTGGAGCATGTTATCTCTTTAGTTGAGATGGTAAGATCATGTTGTCATGTTTATGTTCCTGAGGCCATGGTTGGAACTTTGACATTGATCTTGGTTTAGTTTCTTGGTATTGAGTACACTGATCATAAGCTAGATACTTCATGATATTGCTATGTTACATTTGGAGTTGGCATGGATTGATTGGTTACAGGTGCTCATGGATACTTAGAGACGGTGGTGACGCTGATTTCTCTTGGATTAGAGAAGTATTTGTTGGGACAGTTGATGGTTTCAGTAGGAAGTCCGAGGGGCAGTCACCTGATATGGACTTGAGAGGAGATTTTTCTTAGATGAGTCTTGGTTGGAGACTTGGGTATCTTGATGAGCATTCTCATTCCCCACTCTTGGTCTACTCTGCGGTTTGCTACTTGAGAGGTATAGCCCATTGTTTCTCTCAGTTGCATTATATTTATGCTTGTCTTTCATGGATATGGATCTTGAGCTATGGTACATGAGTTAGTTCTGGAGGGTTCATTTGAGAGATGGTTTAGCATTGATTATCTCCATGTGCATATGTTCTTATGCTGGTTGAGTTTGGGAGATGGTTTTATATTGGGCATATTCTTTGGATTAGGAATGGTTATTCCTTGGTTTAGGAATGGTTTTATTGAGTTTGATCTTCTTGTGAGAGGCTTACATCCATGATGAGTTATATGGTATGGTTTGGGTGTTGTTGAGGCTTCTTGTTGGGGTTTTATGGAGGAGATCATACTTGCACAGTTTACATCTAGAGGTGTGTGTAGAAGGACATGATACAGGTTATGATTTGCATGGTTTCTTCAATCTTGGTTATCTTCCTGGATGTTCAGTTTTGTTTACATTGGATTTGAGATTGGTTGGAGATTGTGATCACTAGTTTGTGTTCATGTATGTCATGTGAGAGATGACATGATTATTCCTTTATCTCTTTCCTCTGTTGGTTGTCGTGAACTTGGGAGAGCATTGGAGAGTTGTTCTTGCAGAATATCAGTTTATGTATTGTGGATGTCCTTGATACTACATGGATTCACTTCTTTGAGATGTGTTGAGTGGATTGGTTATAGATTTGACATTATCTTTTGCAGTGGGAGCTTCTTGGTATATATGTGGTAGGTATTGCTCTTGAGGCTTGTGATTGCAGGTTATAGATTGGATATGTCGGTGATATGAGATTCACTTGTTATACCTTTGAGGTATGAATAGTTGGATGGGTTTGGCACTTTGCTGTGGGTGCTATTTCAGCTATGGATATTTTGACAACTACGGATACATGTGATTACCTTTGGATCAGGTTTTTTGTGCTTGGAATTTTAGTTGGTACAGGATTTTATGATCTTCTAATGTGACAGGTTGGGTGGCTTTCTCTTTGGATGGCTTCTATGTATGTCCAGTGGGAGTGGTATAATAGGAGGTGAGATCATTCATGTTCGAGATGCTGGATACTTTGATTTTGTTGCGGGTACCAGGATGGAGCACTTGGTGTATTTTGATCCATGATGGTGGATGTGCTCGGAGGGATTGTTCCCTTGTTCATTTATGTGGCTACGGATTGACCCTATGCAATGTATACAACAAGTGGGAGATTGTTGAAATAATGGGTGTTGCACACATTGCATAATATTGTTATTTTATTATTTTATTTTTATTATGTAATGGTGTGCCTAGATGGACGTGCAACATGTAAAGATTCCCATAGAATATTCTTGATGAGTCATATTGTAACAATGTGATAATATTTCATGTAATTATTTAATATTGGGGAAAAGAATTAAATGCCCAATATTAAATGTGGGGTCAGTGGGTTAGGTAGCACATGGTTTTAGCACATGGTTTATGTAATACCACTTGGTGGTTTTGTGGGACTTGCTACTATATAAGCAGCCACAAGGGTAGTTGTTGTAGAGAGGAGAAAGAGTGACAAGGAGAAGACAAAAGGCAAGAGTCGAGCGGGACAAGGCTTGACAAGTTAGCCAAGGGAGCATTTGTGAAGGTTGGAAGCATGGCATGGGATGTGTGGATTCATGCTTGTTCACATAGTTTGCTCGGTTGTGGCTATGGCCATGAAGGCTTCCATGGTTGTATGGCAATGGTTATTTTGCTGAATAATACATGATGATGGATGCTTTTGGAGGCTGGGTTTTTCCCTCAATGAGGGTTTCCCAGGGTATATCTTGTGTCACATTTTGTGGGTATGTTGTCTATTCTCTTGCATGTGGATTTTAATTCTGTGTTTATTTTAGATCTATTATGGGTTATGTGGAAACGGTTATATTCTTTATTGCCAAGTTTCCTTACAATATATATATATATATGCAAATGTAATAAATATATTACTATTATTTATGTATATGTATTTATGTATGATATATATACATAAATAATAATAATATATTTATTACATTTGCATTTGCTTTGTCATTGCTTATAAGAGTGTTTCAAGGTTGGAAAACAATTCAACATCCTTTGCATGGTTTAGAGATAATGTCACTATGGAAAAGGCTTCCACAAGGGAATGAGCCTTGTGATTATGGCATTTACACAGAAGCAAAACTTGCTTCTTCAACTCCTTACACTCAACTCTTCATTGAAGTTATTCTTCCAGCAGTGAGAATAGCTACTACAAATTCTTGGGAGCCAAGGGACCTTGAACCTATGCTACATTTTTTGGAGACATGGGAGGAGATTTCATAACCTTTTAGACCATATAGTGATGCCCAAATTAATAGAAACAGTAGATACTTGGGATCGTTATAGGGAGAGCATGCCAATACATGCATGGTTACATCCTTGGCTTCCATTGTTGGGCCAACATATGAAGCCTTTCTATTAAACCATTTTTTATAAATTGGGGAGTGTGATTCATGCTTGGCATTCAAGTGATGCATCTACATATGCAATTTTATCACCTTGAAAAATTGTATTTAATCTTGCTAGCTAGGAACAACTAATATTTCATTTTATTGTACCTAATCTAATGATGGTTCTAGAGGAATTTTTAATCAACCTATCTAATCAACAACTAGACCCATTTAACTAGGTTATGACTTGTATATATATAATTATACATATATACATACATATATATATATAGATATACATATATATGTATATATATATATATGTATACATACATACATATATATATATATATATGTATGTATACATATATATACATATATATATATATGTATGTATGTATGTATACACACACACACACACACACACACACACACACACATATGTAGACACACGCACACACATACACATAAATAATAGTAATATATGTATTGCATCTGCATTTACTTTGTCATTGCTTATAAGAGTGTTTCAAGGTTGGGAACCAATTCAACATCCTTTGCATGGTTTAAAGGTAATGTCATTGTGGTAGAGGCTTCTACAAGGGAATGAACCTCGTGAGTTACCATATAATGTCTTAAAATAAATAAGTGCTACCTAAATATGTCCAAGGCATCTGAACACTAGAGGCATACTCTGCCTACCATGTTGCCTACATACTCATATCGACAAGATCAAGACCCTTGAACTAATCACTCAAATGAATATGTTGTTCTGGTTTCTAATTGTTTTGATGTAGTTTTATTCCTATAACCACTGGTGAGCTTTACTCAACTAATATAGTTCTTTGCCATCATACACCCACTCGGGTGAATTAGGTGGTTTTCTATAATTAAAATATTGTAATACCCTATGCAACTTTTGTGTTGTAGTTTATAATAAATGTAAGATTAACATATATACATCCTAACACACTCCTTATATAGTTATGTTTAAAATCTTGTGACAATAATCAATGGATCTAAATACACTAATCAAGTTAATGTGGAAACTCATATTTTAGCCTTCTATTTTCAAAAGCCAGGTAGACTAGGTTGCATTTGCTGAAATATCTTAACTTAAACCACAAGTACAGATTCTTCATTCTATAAGGGGACCCTTTATTCAAATGTAAAATTAGTTGAGTGTATAAATTCAATGAAGAGTTGAGTGTAAGGAGTTACTACCCTAAACCTATGCTTCATAACATTTTAGATCATATAGTGATTCCCAAATTAACAGTAGCAGTAGATACTTGGAATCCTTGTAGGCAAAGCATGCCAATACATGCATGGTTACATCCTTGGCTTCCATTGTTGGGATGCACACATGATGGTCTTCAGGTTTATGGCTTTGGAACTCTTGGTATCTAACTAGATTCTATAAAACAACAAGTTCTTGCATAATCTGGATATAGATGGGTGATTACATCATTCAAGTAGCTAGTAGAGATGCATTGTAATTGAACTAGAGGAAATCATTGATAAATAAAATATATAATGGAGAGGAAACTTGAAAACTTGAATGTTGAAATGCTGAAATGAAAGCTATTGAGGATCAAACACCTATGCCAAAGTTACAACATAATGTGAAGTTGATTTTAGATATTTAAAAAAAAAACATGACCTAAATCATTCCCCATTTGTTTTGATTGTGGAGAGCTATGCACAAAAGAGGGTAGAGAGCTTTAAACAAGGTTGGAGAGATCTAAATGTTTGTGGAGAGAACTGAGCTCAAAATTTTGGTGGAGATTTTATTGGCATACCCTTGTGATCACTGCATTTCATTTTCATACCGTTATGATCTCTACATTCCATTGTCATGCCCTTGGTAGAGATTAGTGGAGATCTACGATTTTGTTGTCATGCCCTTGTGATTGCTACATTTTATTGTCATGCCCTTGTGATCCATGCATTTTTTTGTCACGCCCTTGTGATCTTATGTCCTTTCCCTATGATTTTGTTGTCGTGTCATGCCCTTGTGATCAATGTTCCCTTTGCACTACAACATTTGGGGTCAAATTGTGATGTGGTGATTTTCATGTTTTTTTTTTTGCAATTTTTGGTATAATTTGGGCCCAAATATAGTAGTTCTTGCTCTACAATTTTCTTCAAGGGGAGAAGAGGTACCTATGTAAATGTTCTTTTCTTTTCCTTCTTGTAAATGTACATGTATCTCTTTATATTTCCCCCAACAGGTGAGTAGAGAAGCTTCTCTTTATGGATATGTCTATGTATATATGAATAGATATATACACATATGTGTGTATGTATGTATGTATGTATATATATAAATATGTTGATGTAGAAGCATCCAAGGATCCATTGCTATCCTACATATTTGTCGAGTTTCTTAGTTATTGCCAAGTTGCAATGTCTTGCATTATCAATTTCTCTATGTTTGTTGAGTTTGTAGTTTCTACCAAGTTATCCTTCATTTACCGAGTCAGAGTCATTTTTGAGTTCCTTTGGTTGTTAAGTGTTGTTGAGTTCATTTGGTTGGTAAGTGTTTCCAAGTTCACTTAGTTTTAGCATTTGTTTGGTCCTTTGTGTGTCGAGTTGTCTATGTGTAGTTTCTTGTTGGAGCCGACCTTTGCATTTGATTTTGTGATATCTATTTGCTGAGAGTTGAATTGTGGCTTGTTTTTTCATTTAATGTAAGGGTTTAATTAGTTAGTATTTACAACAGGTCAACTTATGGTCATGCATGTATTTAAAGGGGTCTTAGGTAGAGTCTTAGAGTACGATGTTAAGAGGTAGCGTAGGAGCAAAAGAAAAGATAAAATTTGAAGTTTGATCATTTTGTATCAAATCTAAATTCTACTATTGTTTGTAACCCAAAAGGCCTTATAGTTGGGCATGTATTTGATGATTTGATGAATCTATAAAATCATTTTCTCCTTTATCTCTTGTGTTTTGTTGTTATATGTTTTGGTTGCACTGTATTTACTCTTGTAGGTGGCTTAAGTAGTTGGGTCTACCTTTGGCCCTAGTTATTTCATTCATCCTTATGGAGATTGGATCATGTATAACCCTAAGTTAATTTGGGCTGTAGGGTTGCAAATCTATAGATTTGACCTATACCTTGCAGAGGGTTGTGATCTTGTAGGAACTTGATTGTAAAGATGGGTTGAGGTAGAGAAAATGCTGACAATATCATATTGGATACTTTGAGACAAATTTTAGCCATATTATATGTTGTAGAGACAACCTAGAGAAGAGGATTGCATCTTATGTGATGATGATGAAGCAACAACACCAAACCCTAATCTAGAACCTAAAGAAGATCAAGATGAGGCAATGTTTTTGAGAGTTGTGTGTCAGCATCTTAAATTGTGTGCAAGGAAATCATGACTGAAATGGTTATGTTAGACTCCTATGATGTGTAAGAGCTATCTTTGGAATATTTAATTATGTGTAAGGAGATTATGACTAAAATAGTTATGACAGATTCCTATGACATGAAAGAGCTATCTTTGGAAGATTTAATTGTGTGTATGGAGATCATGACTAAAATGGTTATGATAGATTCCTATAATGTGTAAGAACTATCTTAGGAAAATGCCCTAAAAATGGAAAGCACATTATATAAGCATTCTTAGGGCTGTAGATAGTGGAGAGTGTGAGTAGTGTATTGTTGGGTGCTACTGGATAAGTCTTCTGTGTGCTAAAAGAGCTTGCATTGTAAGTGTGTTGTAACTTTTGAGTTGAAGATAATACATTGTACAAGTTTTGGAGGGGCAGGGTTGTTTTACCAAAAAGGTTTTTCCCCACCAACATATCTTTGTGTTTATGTGTTATTATTTCTCTATCTATTTTCTATATTTATGGTTTATTGCAATATTGTTGTTTTATTGAAAATGAATATGAAATTGTAAGGATTGAAAATAATTTGCACAATCCTTTCCTTATGAGATTAGTGTAGGAAGTTGTTTCCACACCTTAGTTTCCTTACAAGTGGTATCAGAGCTTGATCAACTTTTGATTCTAGTTGTTGGGTAGGTTTTTTGAACTAATCTCAAGTTGAGTAGGAGTTTTGTGTAGATTATTCTAAATCTTATTTGCATATTGAGATTGCTAGTTCATCATACAAAAAAATGGAGGTGGAGAAATTTAATGGCAATAATTTTGAGTTGTGATGGAAGACTTTCTTGAAGATCATGATCGATGGGAGGTGACTTCACTTGATGTGAGACCTACAACAATATTTCAAGTAGATTGGGATCTCAAGGATCAAAAAAGTTAAGGGTCTCATTATACTTTGTCTAGTTGATTCAATTCTCCTATATGTTCTTGATGAGAAGACCACAAACAATTTGTGGACATGGCTTGGGTCTATATATTAGGACAAATCTCTGGTGAACAAGTTATTCCTAAGGAAGAAGTTGTATTCTCTAAAAATGGAGGAAGGAGGATCTAGTATAGATCATCTAAATGCTTTTAATTTACTAATTAATCAGTTGACATCATCTAGTGTCAAGATAGAGGAATGTATGACCCTATTATATCCCTTGCCAGATTCATGGGACCATCTTATGATGGCTTTTGGAAGTACTTTAGTCACTTTCAAAATGGATGATGTGGTGTCTTCACTATTATTTGAGGAGATGAGGAGAAAGTTGACAAATTTAGCTAAGGAAGCTCTTGTTGTTTGTAGTAGATCCAATGACAGATATAAGAAAAATGATAACAAGTCTGGAAAGGGTAGATCCAAATCTCATGGGAAATCAAAAACTCCTAGAAAGTCCAAGGCAAAATTTTGGAACCATTATAAGACTGGGCACTTCCATAAATACTATAAAGAGACAAAGAAGAAGAAGAAGAAGGCCTAGGATTCAAGTTCAAACAAATCTCAAGAAGATGGCAATGCTTTGATTATAGCCTTGGCAGTGCATGCATCTAATGTCTATGGTTGATAGACTCAGGTGCTTATATCCACATGACCTCTCATCGAAGATGGTTCTAAAAGTATGAATTTTTTGATAGTGGAAAGGTGTACTTGGGTGATGATTATCACCTAAAGATAGTTGGATGAGGACAGGTCACTATCAAATTCCCTGACGGATGAGCAAAGGGGATCAACGGGGTAATGCACATCCCTAGTTTGGCATGAAACCTATTATCTATAAGTATGTTGAATAATGTAGGTGTGCAAGTTGTTTTTTCTAAATATGGATGTAAAATGATGAGAGGAGCTATGGTGCTTGCTAAGGGTACTATGAGAGGTAATTTGTTTTACCTTGATGCATGCATTTCTCAATGCAATAGTTCTTTTGTTTCAAAGAAGAGAGTGGCTATCATTTCATCCGCACCATCTAAACAAGCAGTAAAGAAGATTGTGGTTATTGGTTTTGATGGCAGTGCAACATGTGTACCTAAGGGTACAAACACATTGGAAGGAAAGATTCCTATAGAAAAGAAAATGTTGTGGCATATGAGATTTGGCCACATTGGTGAGAAGGGTCTCAGAACCATAAGGAACAAGAACATCATTGAGGGTTTAAATGATTGTAATATTGAGTTTTAATTTTTTGAACATTGTGTCTATGGTAAACAAAATTTTGCTCAATTTTACTCTAGTTCTCACAAATCTTTTGATATTTTGGATCTTATTCAATGTATTTGGTCCTGTAAAAGTTCCTTCAATCTCCAAGTCTATATATATTTTGTATCTTTCATAGATGATGATAGTAGAAGGACGTGTATTTATTTCCTGAAAAGTAAAACACAAATATTTAGTCAGTTTAAGAAATTTAAATCCCTTGTAGAGAATGAGACTACTAAGAAGATTAAGTGTGTGAGAACTGACAATGGTGGTGGGTTTTTCTTAGTAGAGTTTGAATAGTTCTATAAAGAACAAGGTATCAAGAGGCATAAGAAAAATCCTTATACCCCACAAAAAAATGGAGTTGTAGAATGAATGAATAGGACACTGTTGGAGAAGGCTAGGAGTATCCTTAGTGGAGCTGGTCTTAAACAGAAGTTCCAAGATGAAGCTATGGCCACTACTTGCTATCTGGTTAATAGATATCCTACATTAGCTCTTGTTGGTAAGACACCCATGGAGGTGTGGTATGGTAAGAATACTTTAACTAGACATCTTCATTTTTTTCGTTGTGAAGCTTATACACATGTTCCAAAGGAGAAAAGATCTAAGTTAGAAAAAAAAGTTGTTAAATATTTTTCATTGGATACAATGTTGGTATGAAAGGATACAAGCTTTGGGACCCTATGAATAGTAAGGTTTTGTATAGAAGAAATTTTATTTTTGGAGAACTAACATCTTCTCCTATTTTTCTACAACTAGATGAAAAAGAAAAGAAGGAAGATATTGTTCAATTTCCTCCTACCCTTGAGAAGACTGAACAAAAAGACTATGTTGGGTCTAATGATGAGGAGAGATCTAGTAGCTTTGATAGTTCAAAAGAAGAGGATAAACAACCTCAACCTCATCCCTTGAGGAGATCCATGAGAGTAACAAAGAAGCCAAAAAGGTTTGGTTATTCTATGTTAGATTCTAGTTGTGTCTTTTCTTTGATTACTAACACTAATGTGCCTAGATCTATGAACAAGGCTTTGGATATGGAAGATTTAGGTTCTTGGATTAAGGCCATGGATGATAAGATGGCTCCATTGGATATAAAAAAAACTTGGGACCTTGTACCTTTTCTTAAAGGATGAAAACCTATTGGTAGCAAATGGGTGTTCAAGAAGAAATTCTATGTAGATGATAGTATTGAAAGGTTCAAAGCTAGATTGGTTGTGAAGGGGTATTCACAGGTAGAGGGAATAGATTATGGTGAAATATTCTCTCCTATTGCAAAGTTGAAATCCATTAGATTTTTGTTATCTCTTGTTGCGTCATATGATTTAGAGATAGAAAAAATGGATGTAAAGTCAACTTTCCTTCATGGTGATTCTGAGGAAGAGATTTATACATCACAACTTGAGCACTACATTGTTAATGGTAAAGAATATTTGGTTTACAAATTAAAGAAGTCATTGTATGGTTTGAAACAATCTACTAGGATGTGGTACCTTAATTTTGATGCCTTTGTGTTGTCAATTGGATTTGTAAGATCAAAATCAAATAATTGTGTTTATTTCAAATTTGAAAATGGTTGCCTTCTTATTGTTGCATTATATGCTGATGATATGTTGCTATTTGGAAAGTGTAAGGATATGATTTTTGATTTTAAATCTTAGTTGTCAACACAATTTGAGATGAAAGATCTTGGTGTAGCAAGGTACATATTGGGTATGGAAATTAGTAGAGATAGATCAGTTGAGTCAGAGTAAGTATGTGAAGTGTATGTTGGAAAGGTTCAACATGGTAGATTGTAGACCATTGTGTGTTCCTATTTCTATGGGAACAAAATTATCTATAGATGATTGTCCAAAATATCTTAGTGAGGTGTAGGACATGAGTAGAGTACCTTATGCTAGTGCAGTTGCCAGTCTTATGTATGCTATGGTTTGTACTAGACCAGACATTTCCCAAGTAGCAGGAGTTCTAACCAAATTTATGGCTAATCCTGGATGGGTACATTAAATTACTCCATTTTTTATCATGCTAACTCTTCTAGAGCTTCACATTCAATTTGTATTTATGGGTTTGTCGAATCAAATTGGGAAAGTGATATTGACAGTAGGAGATCCATTAGTGCTTATGTGCTCACTATGTTTGGTGGTGCCATCAGTTGGATGAGTAAGTGAAAACTTGTGGTTGTTTTATCCACTTCAAAAGCTAAGTACATAGCTACTACTCATGCTTATAAGGAATCCATTTGGCTTAGGAGATTATGTTCTAATATTGGCATTGATGTAGGACAAATTATTATTTGTTGCAATAGTCCAAGTGCTATTTTCCTTATAAAGAATCCAACTTTCCATGCCAGAATGAAGCACATTAATGTGCAGTTTCACATTGTGAGAGATATGGTAGAAGATGGAAAGGTAAATTTGTAGAAGGTAGATACTATAAAGAATGTTGCAGATCCATTGATGAAACTAGTGGGCATAGAGAAGTTCAGATGGTGTTCAAAGTCTATGGGCCTTTTAGCCTATAGCAGTTAGTTCCTATTATGTTCCTGTTGCTCTTACAAGGTGTTTGACAAGTGGGAGAATGTTAGGAATAAGGTTTCTCAACCTTGGATAATTCCTATTCTTATTATTTGTTACTTAAATGTTTTTTACAAATAATGTAATAAAGTGTGAGTTTACATGTCTAGTTAGCATGTCGACATGTCACTCCTTTTGCATGTATTGGCATCTTGAATTACGTGTAAGGAAATCATGACTGAAATAGTTATGATGGATTCCTATGATGCTAATATTTATCTTTAGAATATTTAATAGTGTGTAAGGAGATCATGCCTAAAATGGTTATGATGGATTCCTATGATGCATAAGAGCTATCTTTGGAAGATTTAATTCTATGTAAGGAGGTCATGACTAAAATGGTTATGACAGATTCCTATGACGTGTAAGAGCTATCTTTATATAAGGATTCTTAGGGTTGTAGATAGTGGAGAGTATGAGTAGTGTATTGTTGGTTGCTACTAGATAAGTCTTTCGTGTCCTAAAAGAGCTTGCACTGTAAGTGTGTTGTAACTTTTGAGTTGAAGATAATACATTGTGCAAGTTTGGAGGGGTGGAGTTGTTTTAACAAAAGGTTTTTCCCCACCAGCATATCTTTTTGTTTATGTGTTATTATTTCTTTGTCTATTTTTTGTATTTATGGTTGATTGCAATATTGTTGTTTTACTAAAAGTGAATCTAAAATTGTAAGGATTTAAAAGAATTTGCACAATACTTTCGTTAAGAGATTAGTGTAGAAAATTGTTTCCACACCTAAGTTTCCTTACAAGATTATTGTCTATAGAAAATTCAAAACCTATTGTAGAATTTGTTCCTTATGATGGAAAATTTGTTACCAATGGTGTGTTGGATTGGATCTCTGAAATGGACAAGTTCTTTGAGTATGAAAACACTCCTGATAATAGGATGATGAAAATTATAGTTACAAGGTTGAAAGCACATGTCTTACTATGGTGGGAGTATTTACAAACTAATAGACAAAGGAGAGGAAAGGATAAGATTAGGACTTGGCCAAAGATGCTAAACAAGGTAAAGAACAAATTCCTTCATGTTGATTACCAAGTTAGCTTTTTAAGAAAGATGCAAAATTTGAGACAAAGAGACATAACTATGAAGAATTATACTAAGAAATTCTATAGATTGGAACACTTATGTGGATGATGATGTTGAGAAAATTTCAAGGTACACAAATGGATTAAGATCTAGGATTCAAGATGAGATAAGTTTTGTGTAATTGTAAAGTGTGGAGGAAGCATATCAATATGCCTTGAAAGCGAAGGAGATCTTGACAAAGAGCATGAACAAAGACAAAGAGTTAGAGGTGGTAGATTCCAAAAAGGTAGAGATAGATCTTATGGAGAAAGTGGTAGATCTGAAAATTATGTGCAAGATAAGGGAAAATTTAAATGGAAGAATGGTGATAAAGGAAAGATCAAGTGGAAAGGTGGTGATTCTTACTGACGAGGTACTAGTGGAAAGGTGGTTTTGATGGTAATTATTTTTGATGTGATAAAGAAGGGCATAGATCTTTTTAATTTAGATCATTTGAAAGTGGGAAAGGTAATAGAAATGATATGGTTCAAGGAGGTACTAAGGGTTCAACAAGTGGACCCAAGGTTGGAGAAAATCTAATGGTGAGAAGAACCTTATGTAATAAGGGAAGTGATGAGGAACCTATCCTAAGGAGAAGTCTTTTCAAGACAAAATGTAAGATGGCTAGAAAATGTTGCAAGGTGATCATTGACAGTGGAAGTTCTAAAAATTTGACATCCAAAGAATTGGTTACACAGTTATAGTTGCAAAGATTGGAGCATCCTAAACCTTCTCATGTTTCATGGATCAAAAATGAGTATAAGATATTGGTAAGTGAAAAATGCATTGTGAAATTCAAGATTGGACATTACTTTGATGAAGTTCTATGGGATATTATGCTTATGGATTGTTGTCATATTCGATTGGGTAGACCTTTGCAATATGATAGGTATGTTATACATGATGGAAGATTGAATCAATATTCTCTTTGGGTGAATGGGAAAAATAAAATATTATTTCCTTTGATTGAAAGTTAAGATGAGATTAATTGTACCACTATAAAAAGTTTCATGGTTAATGGAAAGCAATTTGAAAAGGAAATGAAGAAGAATCAAGTCACTTTTGTCATAATTCCTAGGAGACTGATTTGTGCCAATGGAAGATGAGTATCATAAACTACTTTTAACTGAGAGCCAGTTAGTAGTGACCAAGTGACAAAAGGTAGTGGTAACCAAGTGACAACAAAAATTGGTAGTATTGATTGAGTGCCAGAGGAAATTACAAATTTTTTGAATGGGTATAAAGATATTGTTGCAAAGGATATACCTAATGGTTTACCTCCAATGAGAAGTATAATTCATTGCATGAATCCAATTCCTAGAGCTAGTTTTCCAAATAAAGCACCATATAGATTAACACCTACTAAAAATGAAGAGCTTAACAAACAAGTGCATGAGTTGTTGAAGAAAGTTCTGATTAGATAAAGTTTGAGTCCATGTGATGTATCTATTGTATTAGCACCTAAGAAGAATGGAGAATGGAGAATGTGTATTGATTCCAGAGCTATTAAGAAGATCAAAGTGAAATATAGGTTTCCTATGCTGAGGATGGATGATGTAATGGATTGTTTGAGTGGAACAAAGTGTTTTACCAAGATTGATTTGAAGAGTAGCTATCATCATATAAAAATCAGAGAAGGTGATGAATGGAAGACTACTTTCAAGACAAAAGATGGTTTGTATGAATGGTTGGTAATGCCTTTTGGTTTGACTAATGCACCTAGTACTTTCATGAGGTTGATGAATAAAGTTCTAAAGAGATTCTTGGGTAAGTTTTTGATTTTTTATTTGGGTGATATTCTGAAGAAGTTTTCTTTTATGCAAGAGGAGATTATGTATTTAGGATTTGTGATTTCTACTAATGGTCTAAAGATGGACCCTGAGAAGGTTAAGGAAATTTTGGAATGACCTACACCTAAGAATGTGGGTGAGGTAAGATCATTTCATGGTTTGGCTAGTTTTTATAGGAAGTTTATCAGGAATTTTAGTTCTATTTTTAATTTTATGACTAAGACAATGAGAGGAGATAAAAAGGAATTTAAGTGGATATGTGGAGCTGAAAAAAATTTTGAGACTTTGAAACAAAAGGTTTTTGAGTTACTTGTATTGGATTTTCGTAATTTCAGTAAGGTATTTCAAGTTGAATGTGATGTAGTGGTAGTGCAATAGGAGTTGTATTAAGTCTAGAAGGTAAACCTATTGCTTTCTTTAGTGAGAAAGCAAATGATGCCAAAAGGAATCTTATGTGTATGATCAAGAGTTTTATGCTATTGTTCAAGAATTGAAGAAGTGGAGACATTATTCAATTTCCAAGGATTTTGTGTTGTATATTGATCATAAAGCCTTACAATACTTGGGAGGTCAACATAAGTTGATTTAGAGACATACGAAGTGGGTTGAGTACTTGTAGAGTTTCACATTTGTGATTAAGCATAAGAATGGAGTCACTAACCAATTTGTTAATGCATTGAGTAGAAGATATTCTTTGTTGACAGAGATGAAGGTTTAAATTCTTGGCTTTGATGAGATGAAGGATTTGTATGATATTTATCTTGGTTTTTCTGAGATGTGGAGAGAATGTAGAGCACCTAGTTTGACAGAACAAAAAAGTAAGTCGAATGAATATTTTATTCAAGAAGGTATGTTGTTTAAGGGTTTAATTGTGTATTCCTAAGAGTTCTATGAGATTGAATTTGATTAAAGAAAATCATATTGATAGATTGGTTGTACATTTTGGAATTGATAAGACATTAGGTTCTTTGAAGGATAAGTATTATTGTCCTCAAATGTATAAGGATGTTCAAAAGTTTGTGAAGAGTTTTGGAGTTTGTCAAGTTGCAAAAGGAGTAAGTCAAAATATTGGTTTGTATAAACCTATTTCTATTCTTGAGAAACCTTGGAGTGACATCAGTATGGATTTTGTTCTTGGATTTCCTAAGACAATGAAGGGGTATGATTCTATATTTATTATTGTGGATAGATTTTCTAAGATGGATCGTTTAAAACCTTGTAAGAAGACATAAAATGTCAAACATATTGCTGATATATTATTCAAAAAGATTGTTATATTGCATGGATCACCTAGAAGTGTTATTTCTAGAATAGATAGAAAGTTTGTTCTTTACTTTTGGAAGACTTTGTGGAAGAATATGGGTACTAAGTTGAAGCTTAGTTCTACATTCCATCCACGGACAAATGGATAGATAGAAGTTGTGAATAAAATCTTGGATAATTTGTTGAGACGTCTAGTTGGAGATAAGTCAAGTAATTGGGAGTTGGTATTTGTAAGAATTTTCCTAAGGAAAAAATTCACCTAGGAACTAAGAACTCAAACACAAGCACACAATAGACCAAAGAGAGAAAGTATGATCAGAATGACAATGCATTCAATATGCCATTATTCATGCAATGTAAAACTACACTAAGATTGCTTGTATATAAAGGCCTCTGAGATACATCTAGAATGCCTCATAATTAGCATCATGATGTGTCATACAACCAAGCACATGTCCACCAAATATGGGTTATCCTCCATTAAGCATAGAAGTAAGTGCAGTGATGAGAGGATAAGCCTACAAGGGTGTGACATGAAAAATAGTGTTGTAGACACCATGTGCTAAAGTAGAGTTGCGTACTCCTATATTGTCTACATGACAACTCAAAAAGGTGCACAAACTCTTAAGTGTCTCACAAATAATCATAATAAAATAATGCAAAATAATTAACTAATGCATAAACCTAAGTAAACTTAAGTAAGTGTAATAAGTAAATACTTATTTACACCAATACTATTAGCACAAGCTAAATTTGTATATAATAGTTCTATGAATAGGAGTATAGGAAAAACACCTTTTGTGATTGTTATTGGAATGTAGCCTAAAGGAATGTCTGATTTAAGAGATGTTGTTGCTGAAGAGGATAGAAATATTGCAAGAGAAGAGTTTTCTGATTTTATGAAGTCTTTGCATGAGGAAGTAAACTTAAGATTGGAACAAATTAATTTGAAGTATAAAGAGAATGCTGATGAATCTAGAAGACATCATATTTTTGAGGTTGGTGATGAGGTGATGATTCATTTAAAGAAAGATAGATTTCTTGTTGGAACATACACTAAGCTGAAAATGAAGAAGTTTGGCCCTTGTAAGATCTTGAGAAAGTTTGATATTGGTAATGCTTATGAAGTTGAGTTACCTAATGACATGGATATTCTCCTATATTTAGTGTTGTAAATTTTTATAAATGTCATGAGTCAGAAGATGAAGTTGTTGTATCAGATAATTATCCTAAGAAGCAGATTATAGAGGTTGAACAGATCCTGGATCAAAATTTTGGTAAGAGCACAAGAGGAAAATATTATTATGAGTATTTGATAATGTGGAAGAACATACTAGTTGAAGATGCTACATGGATTTCCCAATTTGAGTTGGATTTAGCTCAAGTTGTGACATCTAAATTATTTAGGAGAATCATTTCTTTCAACCCCAGTTATCTAATGTAGGAGCATCCTGGGTTGCATTTCTATCATGCATGTTTGTTGAGTTTCCTAGTTGATGTTGAGTTGTAATGTCTTTCATTTTCAAGTTCTATATTCTTGCCAAGTTTGTAGTTATTGTTGAGTTATCCTTTGGTTTTTGAGTTAGAGTCATTGTTGAGTTCCTTTGGTTACTAAGCATTACTGAGTTCCTTTGGTTGCGAGGTGTTTCTGAGATTCTTTCATTTTTTATTGTTTCCAAGTTCCTTTGGTTGTCAAGTTCACCTAGTTGCAACATTTGTTTGGTCCTTCATGTGTCAAGTTTTTTGTGTGTGGTTTCTTGCTAGAGCAGACCTTTGTATTTAATTTTGTGATAAGTATTTGTTAAGAGCTAACTTATGATTTATTTTGGAAATTAATTTTAGAGTTTAATTAGTTGGTATTTGCAACAGGCTAACTTGTGGCCATGCATGTATTTAAAGGGGTCTTAGGTAGAGTCTTAGAGTATGATGTTAGGAGGAGGTAGCATAAAACGAGTAGAAGATAAGCTTAAATGCAAAGTTTGATTATTGTGTATCGAATCTAAATTGTAGTGTTGATCGTAAACTAGAAGGCATTACATCTAAGCATGTATTTGATGATTTTATGAATCTATAAAAGTATTTTCTGATCTATCTCTCATGTTTTGTTGTTCTATTTTTTGGTTCTATTGTGTTTACTCTTGCAAGTGGCTTGAGTAGTTGGGTGTGAAAGGAGTTGAAGCACATGCACAATGGTAATTGAAGGGACAAATTCATGAAGATTTAACAGCCTACTCAACTTATTTTATTGTATATTTCAAGCAAACTTTTGAACCCCAAATGCAGCATGGTAATGAAATCACAAACAATAAATCTTGACCAGGCTTGCTATGTAATTTTTTCCTTAATTTAAATCATCAATGCATATGAGAATCCATCTCAAAAAGGTAATGATTTCCTTTGCAATATTTAACTTAAGTTGAAGATCTTCTTCAATTTTGTGCCAAATATGAGTATTTTAGAGTTTTGTTGAAATAAACAATTTGTAGAAAGAATGTTAGTTTTTAATCATGCTTCTTTGAGAGACAAAAACTTCATTCGCATAATGATAATGAATAATTTTTAAAGCATACTACGATTAATTTTTCTTTTGTAGTTTATTCCATGTATCTAGCTTTGTCTCTTTGTCCCTTTTCATTTACTTTTGATTGAAATATGAATGTGCCATTTTTTCCCAAATTCAATTTCCTAACATTGTGTAAAAATCAACATTATTTCCCTTTTTTTTTCCTAGATTTGTAAATCAACATTTTTTATCAATGTAAAAGTAATATCCTAAGATTACTTTATTCATTTATGTATATAAATATGTGTGTGTGTGTGCGTGTGTGTGCATGTGTGTGTATGTATCATATTTAAATAATGTGAACATGAACAAATTTCTACATACCTAGTTTGGAATGAATAGTTTTGATTGAATGAAAGGATAATTACTTGTGTGAATTCAAGACATGAATGATTAATTTAATTTAGCATAAGTACTATGCAAGTCTATATGTATGCATGCCAAGTAGTTGACATAGTGAACTGATATACATACATACATGCACATATGCATACAATCATCATAATCAATTATCCTTGAATATGACCAAAGCTATTATATATGAACAAGAGATACATGTTTAGAAGGGAAAAAAAAACATTTACCTAGGTACCTCTTCTCCCCTTGAATAAAATCACAAAGCAAGGGCACGACATGGCAACAAAGTCCTAATTTCTACTGATCTCCACCAACATTCAAAGCTCTTTACCCTCTCTCACATGCAACTCTCCGCAATAAATCAAAACAAATGAGGAATGATTAATCTCATATTTTCTTTTCTTTTTTGTTTATAATCCATAATCCAAATGATCTCTCTATATACATGTATACATAAATATATAACATCATCAAAGAAGTAATGCTTGACCTTAATTTCAATTACAATGACAATGGGGTTGGTGAAAAATGTGCATTGATCCATGTGAGAATTAGCTAAGAAATCAAGAGCTTACTTGGGCCCTACTATAATTATTTTGAAATTAAATTTATCATACATATATATACATATATACATATATAAACATACATGCATATATAAATGCATACAAATATAGATACATACATGAAAACAACAATGCTGAAATGAAAGCTATTGATGATCAAAAACCTATGCCAAAGCTACAACACAATGTGAAGTTGATATTAGATAAGGTAGAGGTAGATATTTAGAAGTTTGATAATCAAAATTTATGGCATGAGAGTGAAGGATAAGGAGTGGCTTTAGAAAGAACCTACATGGCAAAAAAATAGCTAGAAACAACTCCTTATACTCAACTCTTTGCTAAAGTTATTCTTCAATTCCTTGCATATTCAATTTTATCACCTTGGAAAATTGTATTTGATCTTGCTATTTAGGAATAAATGATTATCCATTTTATTGTACCTAATCTAATGATAGTTCTATAGGAATTTGTAATCAACCCAACTAATTGGCAACTAGATCCATTTCACTAGGTTATGGCTAGCTTCTTTCTAAAAATATCTACTATGATATGTTTTTGTAAAAAAATTTGCAAACTCTGCCCATTTTTCCTAGTCTATATTACTTTTGTGGAGGATCTTGAGGTAAGTCACTTAGCATAAGTTGAGTAAGTTTTATTGTTTTATTATTTGGAATGTAGAATATGCATGTAGTTGGATCAATTTTTTTGTTGTGATAAGATGTAATAAGCACCTTAAAAAGCATCTCTAAATATGAATGTTTAGTGTTGAAAATATAAGAGGAGTAACTAATAGAAGAGGATTGAATTGGTTACCACTAAAATAAATCCCAAATCCCTTATATGTCAATGAAAAACATAAACTCTATTGAAATTGTTGTTACTCGATTAACACAGGCACTAAGTTAACATTAACAATATGTTGTAACTCGACAAGCACTATAATATCAAATTTTACTCAAAAAATATTGAACATGAAAAACTTAAGATATTAACTGTGATTAACCTTAATTAACTTCATTGCATACACAAAAGAGATAGCATGAACACAAGTGACACCAAGATTTAACATGGAAACCCAATTTGGGAAAAAATACCAATTGCAACTAGTTACTATTTTTCACTCTTATCAAGTGAGCTCTATTAGGAGGCAACCCTATTCAATGTTGCAAAACACATTGCTAGGTGTGACCCTATTAGAGGATTTAATGATCCTGTCAGGAGTGGCCTTATTAGAGGTATTTAGACACTTCAATCTAGAAATGCCACCTTGTTCAAGGATTTGGCAAATAGTTGTTAAGCCAACTCTATTAAGAGATTTGATACACTACTACAATGGTTAGAGAGTAACAATGATATGACTTGATTACTGATGCAACTTTATTTTTGATTTCAAATCTCAATTTTAGCTCAAATACTTGATCCTTCCTGATCAAATTAATCTTTTATGGTCAACAAGGATATTCTACTTATCCTTTGAATTTGCTTCCTCGAAGAATCTTCTTATTTTCTACACATTCTCTCTCTCACATTCAATCCTTAACTTGAACTTATAATTATATCATATTCATTTTCAAGTCAACTTGAATACAACTTAGAATAATTAATATTCATCTCCTTAGTTGGCTAGAGCCAACAAATAAAACCATTAAAGTTAATATGCCAAAATAAGAAAATCCTTTGTTAGCCAACCCTACTCGGTAGACACTAACACTAGAATGATTTTCCTATGTTAACCAAGTGAACTTGGTTAATACTGCATCTTCACAAACTTCCTTTGGTAACCAAGTGAGTTTGGTTAACACTGGTTCCACCCAAATTTCCTTTGTTAACTGAGTGAGCTTGGTTAACACTCAACTTCTATGAACTTCTCTTTGACACCTAAGTGAACTCAATAGACAATGTCTTCTAAACTTGGAAAACACTAGAATGCTTGAAAGACATAGGATATTTTTCTTCATTGCCTAAGTGACCTTGGCATACACTGACCGATACAAATATGACATTTTTTGTAACATGAAGGACAATATACAATTGATCAACAATCTCCCTCTTTGGCATTGATGGCAATACAACATGTCATAATACAATGAAATTTTGGTGCAAA
Source organism: Cupressus sempervirens (assembly GCA_028749045.1). Taxonomy (NCBI): domain Eukaryota; kingdom Viridiplantae; phylum Streptophyta; class Pinopsida; order Cupressales; family Cupressaceae; genus Cupressus; species Cupressus sempervirens. Next base: position 248,025,088 of record CM053783.1, read on the forward strand.
ATAAAGTAAGCATAATATTCTTAGTTTCATTCTAATTCTCATCCATGAGAACTCCCTCTATTAGTGAACTCCCTCTAACTTTAGTTTCTCCCTTTGTTAGCAAACTCTTCTATCTTCAAAATCTTCTTCTAATAGCAAACTCTCCCTCTTTGATATCAAACCAAGTTCTTCCTCTTCAAAAAAAATTTCCATGATATGACACACACTCTCCCTCTTTGACATTGTATGCCAAAAACAATATTTATTAAATATTAATGTACCTGATGTACATATTCATATGCAATCTACCCTTTCTTTACTACATCAACTTGACTAGTCTTCAACATGATCGGGATGATGCATCACTAAACTTAATTTAGTGAGGCTTTAGATAGGGGAATAACCCCTAATTTACCTCTTAGATATAAAAATGCATCCTTAGATAATGGCTTTGTGAATATGTCTACAATTTTTTCTTTAGTATTCACCTATTCCAATCTTACCTCTTTGTCTTGCACCAATTCTCTAAAAAATGATATTTTATTGCAACGTGCTTGGTCTTGGTATGCATCATAGGTCTCTTTGATATATTGATTGCACTTGTGTTATCACAGAAGATAACCACTAGATCCTTGATTTCTACCTTCATACCTACAAATAGTTGTTTGAACCATACAACATTGTGACAATTAACTACCGCTACAACATACCTTGCCTCTATTGTAGACTAAGAAATATAATTTTTATTCTTACTTGTCCAAGACACTAGTCTCTTACCAAGAAAGAACACTCCACCACTAGTGTTGTTCCTAACATCAACACTTCTTACCCAATCTGCACTAGTAAAGGCTTTCAAATCCAAATTGCCTCCTTTCTTGTACCATAATACATAGTTTTTAGTACCCTTTAGATACCTCATGATTCTCTTTATTTCCATCATATGATTTTCTTTAGGATTAGCTAAAAATCTTGTGACCATACCAACTACAAGAGCAATATTGGCCTAGTATGTACAAAAAACTAAGTTTTCCAATCATTGATTTGTATGTGATTTGATCTACCTCCTTGGAATCATCATTTCTGGTAAACAATGTATCATCCACAAATATTTTTACTAACACAATCTTCTTGTTTGGTCTTTCTTTGATTTATAGGCTTCTTTTATCATTTATCCTTTGAAAACCAATCTTTATCTAGTAATTATGAAGTCTTTCATACCAAGCTCTAGGATCTTGCTTGAGACCATACAATGCTTTGTGCAATTTAAAAATCATATCCTTTTTTCTAGGATCTACAAAACCTTTAGGTTGTTCTATGTAAACTTCTTCTTCTAGAATTCCATTCAGGAATGTAGATTTCACATCCAGCTGATACACTTTAAATCTTTTATATGTAGCATAAGAAAGTAAGGTCCTAACACCTTCTAATCTTGCAATAGGAGGAAATTTTTTTGCCATAGTCAATACCTTCCTCTTAAGAATAACCTTTGCATATTAACCTTGGTTTTTTTCTTGAAACTTCTCCATCTTCATTTAGCTTATTTCTGAAAACCCACTTTGTGCCAATTACACTCTTATCCTTGGGTCTAGGAATTAGAGTCCAAGTCTTATTCATTTCTATATGTTCTATCTCTTCATTCATTGCTTCAATCCAACTTTCATTATCTAAAGCATCTTTAACTATTCTAGGTTCAAATTTAGTAAGCAAACATGTACCTTTCAATTTGTTCCTTATCATTGTACCATTTGACTTGTCTCCAATGATTTGCTCAAGTACATGATGCCTTCTAATATATCTTGCTAATACAAATACTTTGGATTAACAATTTTTTCCACTTGCCTCACCATGACCTCATGTATCATGCTTGAGTCCCACTATCTATGACCTTGGTCCTTTAGACTCAAACTCAAGTTCCACTAGCTACAACTTGATAGCCTTTGATTGCAACTTGGGTCCTTCATACTCTGGCTTGAGTTGCACTGGCTACAATTTGAGTGATTCTGGAGATTTTAGGGACTCAGAAGGTGAAGTCTATTGATTTCCAATTGGATTAGGCAATGTATTAGGTTCAAAGTAAATAAACTTTATGCTATCTTTAGGTTCTTTTCTACTCTCTTCTTCACTCTTTTATGCAAATCATCAATCTTCACTTGTGCACTTTCTAAAATCTTATGAGTACTTAGATTGAAAAATTTGTATGCTTTACTTTTATTGGAGTATCCTAAGAATATGCCTTCATCAATTTTGACATCAAATTTACCTTTCTTAGTTTCCTTCAAAATATAACTTTTGCTACCAAATACCTTACATTTACTTACATTGGGTTTATAGCCATACCATAGTTCATAAGGAGTTTGATTTGAGGCTTTCTTCAACTATACTATGTTCAAGGTATGAACTATTGTACTAATTGCTTCCTTCTGGTATTTGATTGCAACATTCTTTTCTATCATCCAGGTTCTTGCACAATCCATGATCAATATGTTCCTTCTTTCAGCTATACCATTTTGATGAGGTGTACTAGGGGTTGATACTGGTGTTTTGATTCCTCTTTTAGTGTAGAATTCATTAAATTCATTAGAAATGAATTCACCTCCTCTATTTGATCTCAAACATTTCAGCTTCTTTTATGTTTCCTTCTCAACTCTAGCGAGATACCTCTTAAACTTTTGAAAAGCTTCAAACTTAGATACATTACTATCATCATCCTAGAATAATCATCAAAAAATAGTTCTTCTTTAGAATCATAGTTCTTGCTCTTGAAGCTTGTTTTTCCCATCTTACCAATTTGACACTTTTTGCAAAGACCCATATTAGGTTTCCTCAGACTAGGAATACCTCTTACTCTTTTGTTTTTTCTTATATCAATCACATTATCAAAGTTCACATGACATAACCTTTTTATGCCATAACCATCTTTCTTCTACATGATCAATGAAACATGAACTTTCACTAAGATCTAGGTAGAATAAGAAACCTTTTGTCTAGTTACCAGACCCAACTAGATTTCCTTTTCCATATATCAACTTGGCCTACCCATTCATGAATTCGACCTTGAATCAAATTTTATTCAAGTGTACCATACTTAGTAGATTATGTTTCAATCCTTTAACCCAATAAGAATTATCATATCTGAGTTCATTGGTTAGAGAAATACAACATTTTCATTTTATGCAACATGGTTCATATCTTACACTTCCACCATCATAGTGTTCCATACATTCAAACATTGTTTTATCACTAGTCATATGATGAGAACAACCACTATCAATAATCCATGTATCATTTTTCCTAACATGAGAAATAAGTGCCATTTTATCTTCTTCATCATTAGATTCATCTTTTACAGCAATATAGACCATCTCATCATCATCACTTCTATCTAAATCTTTAGCTGTGAAATGAGACTTCTTACATTTGTCCTTGTAGTCCTTGGAGTTCTTGAAATCCTTCTTGACTTTGTACTATTTGTTCTTATCTTCTCTATTTGGACACCTTGTAGCAATGTGACCAACTTCTTCACAAGAAAAATAGATTAGAGGAATTTTACCTTTATACTTTCCTTTGCCTTTGGGATATCTTCTTACAAGTAGTGCTTCAATGGATTCAAGATCATTATTAAAATTTTCTTCCTCTTTACTTTTAGATTTTTTTCCTTTAGAATTTGTAGCTTTCTTCTTGAGTGACAACTTGGCTTCAAATGCATACTCGAGATTGCTAATTATCTTGCTCAAATATTGTAAACCTTCCCACTAGAGCATCCAAGGTTATGTTATTATTTGAATCACATCTCATCTCTTGAATAGCTAACACTTTGATTTCATAGATAGGAAGAAGAGTTCTAAGTACCTTGCTTACCAATATTACATCTTTAATTTTCCCTCTAGAGGCTTTGATTGCACCGACACTAGCTTTGATTATGTCAACATATTTTGCAATGTTTTCATCCTCTCTCATCTTCATCAAATCAAACTAACCTCTCATTTTTTTGGCTTGGCTCTTCTCACATTATCATTGTCTCTATAGATATCCTTTAGCTTTATCCACATCTCATGAGTAGTAGTACACCCTTTGACCTCATCAAATTTAGCATAGCTAAGAGATGATTTAATGCCAATCATCATACTGTTATGATTCTTCCTTTCTGCAATCTCCTCCATAGTCATTTTTCCAGTAGGAGCTTTGTACTGAGCATTCAAATATTTCAAACTTGAATCACTAATAGTCAACAAATGTAGCTTCATAAGCTCCTTCAATGACTCAAAATAACACATTATGATCTTTAGCCTAGGTCCTTGAAACCTTCTCTACAAGCACCAAAAGCTCTTATACCAATTGTTGGAAATATAAGAGGAGTAACTAAGAGGGGAGGGGTGAATTAGTTACCACTAAAATAAATCCCATATCCCTTAGATGTCAAAAAAAACATGAACTCTACTAAAACTAGTGTTACTCAGTTAACACATAGGCACTTGGTTAACACTAACAATATGTTGTAACTTGGCAAGCACTATAATATCAATTATTACTCAAAAAATAATAACATGAAAGTCTTAAGATATTAACCATATTTAACCTTAATTAACCTAGTTTCATACACATAAAATAAATATCATGAACACAAATGCCACCAAGATTTAATGTGGAAACCCAATTTGGGAAGGAAACACCAATTGCAACTAGTTATTATTTTTCACTCTTCTAAAGTGAGCCCTGTTAGGAGTAAACCTTGTTAAAGGTTACAAAACACACTATTAGGTGTGACCCTATTAGAGGATTTAATCACTCTATTAGGAGGTTCCTTGTTAGAGGTCTTTAGACACTTCAATCTAGACATGCCACCTTGTTCAAGGATTTGGAAAATAGTTGTTAAGCCAACTCTATTAAGAGATTTGATTTACTACTACAATAGTTAGAGAGCAACAATGATATAAATTGATTTCTAATGCAACTATATTGCTAATTTTAGATCTCAATTCTGGCACAAATACTTGATCCTTCCTGATCAGATTAATCTTTTCCACCCAACAAGGATATTATGCTTATCCTTCTAATTCACTTCCTTTAAGCATCTTCTTATTTTCCACACATTCTCTCTCAAATTCAATCCTCAACCTGATCTTATACTTATATCATATTCATTATCAAGAAAACTTGAATACAACTTAGAATAATTAATATTCATCTCCTTAGTTGGCTAGAACCAAAAAATAAATCCATTAAACTCACTATGCCAAAACAAGAAAATCCTTTGTTAGCTGACCCTTCTCGGTAGACACTAACACTAGAATGTTTTTCCTATGTTAACCAAGTGAACTTAGTTAATACTACATCTTCATAAACTTCCTTTGGTAACTGAGTGATCTTGGCTAACATTGGTTCCATCCAAATCTCCTTTGTTAATCGAGTGAGCTCAATTAACACTCAACTTCTGTGAACTTCTCTTTGATGCTCGAATGAACTTGGTAGACACTATATTCTAAACTTGGCAAACACTAGAATGCTCAGAAGACAAAGAAACTATCTTCATTTCCCAAGTGAACTCGACATACATTGACTAGTAAAGGATATGACATTTTGTGTAACATCATAGACAATATACAATTGATCAACAATTTAGAAGGAAATATAAAGAGATGCCTATTTAGAAGGAAAAGAAACAAACATTTACATAACCCTTAAAGAAAATCACAGAGCTAGGGCTTGACATGGCAACAAAATTATAGAACAACGGCATGGTAATGAAATCATAGACATGGGTCACAACAATGAAATGTAGATATCACAAGGGCACAAAAATAAAATGCAGAGATCATAGCAACAAAATGCACCGATCACAAGAGCATGACAATTTTTAGAGTTCTCCACCCTCATTTGGAGCTCTCCACCCTCTTTCACATGTAGCTCTCCACAATCAAAACAAATGGGGAATGATTTATCTTGTAATTTATTTTTATTTTGTTTATACTCACATGGATGTTACAATTATGATGCCAATGTTAGTATTGCAATGGCATCAGGGACAACTACAAAAAAAAAATGAAAATCACTTCAAATTACACCATTGTCACAAATTGCCATCACAATTTGACCCCAAATATTTTAATGATTTATTTTTGGTGATTTACTTTTATTAATGATGATTGTAGTCTATTGATTATTGTTCTTTGACATGTGGCTTCTAGCTTAAGGTTGATATCTTTCAATGATGTTATCTTGATTTTGATACTTTATTGTATTTGGTTACTGGATTTTGGCTTGGTATGTGAATGTTGGTATTGAAACGAGTATCTTCTTACCAATTGGGTCCCCCTCAGATTTAAAATTTTGGATGCTCATGGATCAATTTATATCATTATCATTTTTATTCTTATCTCAAAGACTTCTATTTAGTTGATGTATATATGATATCGTGTATCTTGTATTTTGATGTACTTATATCTAGTTTTCACATACCTTGTGACATGTGCAATGGATGTTATTCATTGCATGTATTTTCATTATATTAGTTTCACTTAGGAATTTTCTTATGAGATAATATATTTTTTATTTCCTAATGATAATGAACATGTACTGAAGACTTAAACTAATTATTATAAACTTCTTAAGCATGACTCAATGTGAAGGAACCCTTGAGGAATGGAAAGTTATATTGCAAATGCTTATGTGTGCTTGATGTGAATGTGTATAACACTTCCACATTATTATCTTATGTTCTTTAAAATTAAAATAATAATAGTTCTGTAAACATTGAATCATGTTAGGCTATTTATCTTTGGTTTTTGAGCAGGGCATTATAGTATGAATGGTTGGTTATGTCTTTTGGTTTGACTAATGCACCAAGTACTTTTATGAGGTTGATGAATAAGTCTTGAAGAAATTCTTGGGTAAGTTTTTTATTGTCTATTTGGGTGATATTATGTTATTAAATAAGACTAAAGAACATATTAATCATACTAGGAATGTGCAACAAAGATTGAAAGATAGGAAGTTGTTGATTAACTTGAAGAAGTGTTTATTCATGAAAGAGGAGATTGTATATTTGGGATTTTTGATTTCAGCTGATGGTTTGAGGATGGATCCTAAAAAGGTTAAAGTAGTTCTAGAATGACTTGCACTTGAGAATGTGAGTGAGGTAAGACCATTTCATGTTTTAGCTAGTCTCTGCAGAGAGTTCATCAAGAATTTCAGTTTGGATTGCAATGCTATGATTGAGAAAATGAGAGGAGATAAAAAGGATTTCAAGTGGACACATGGTGTTGATAGGATTTTTGAGACTTTGAAATAAAGGTTTGTTAAATTGCCAATGTTGGCTTTACCTGATTTCAATAAAGTATTTCAAGTGGAATGTGATGCAAGTAGTAGTGCATTTGGAGTTGTGTTTAGTCACGGTAATAAACATGTTTCTTTCTTTAGTGAAAAATTCAATGGTAATAAAAGAAAGTATTTTGTGTATGATCAAGAATTTTATGCTATGGTTCAAGCTTTGAAGAAGTGGAGACATTATCTAATTCCTAAGGAGTTTATATTGTAACCTAATCATAAGGCTCAACAATATTTGGGAAGTCATCATAAGTTAAATACAAGGCATGTGTAGTGGGTTGAGTATTTACATAATTTCACATTTGTGATCAACCATAAGAGTGGAGTATCTAACAAAGTTGCAGATGCATTGAACAAAAAGGGTCTTTTTTAACTAGGATGAAGGTTTAAGTTTTCGGATTTGATGAGATGAAGGATTTGTATGAGATTGGCCCTAATTTTTCTGAGGTGTGGAGAGAGTGCAAAGAATTGAATCTATTAAACTAACTGAGTAAGTATGAAAATTATTTAATTTAGGAAGATATGTTGTTCAAGGGAGTTTATTTTTTTATATTGAGAGGATCTATGAGAGTTAATTTGATTACAATAAACATAGTGGTGGATTGGCTAGACATTTTAATATTGATGAGACTTTGAATTTTCTTAAGGAGAAGTATTATTAGCCATAATTATATAAGAATTTTAAGAAGTTTGTAAGAATTTGTGGAGTTTTTCAAGTTGCAAAAGGAGCAAGTCAAAATATTGGATTGTATACACCTATTTCCACACCTAAGAAGCCTTAGAATGATATCAGTATGAATTTTGTTCTTGGGTTACCAAGGATTGCAAGAGGGGATGATTCTATATTTCTTGTCATTGATAGATTTTCTAATATGGCACATTTCATACCATGTAACAAGACATCTGATGTAGTGCATGTTGTTGAGATTTTCTTCAAAGAGGTTTTTAGATTACATGGATTACCAAGGAGTATAGTATCTAATAGAGAGAGTAATTTTGTTGGTTATTTCTGGAAGATTTTATGGAGGAAGTTGGACACAAAGAATTTTAGTTCTACATTTCATTCACATACTGATAGACAAATAGAGGTGAACAAAAGCTTGGGTAACTTGTTGAGATGCTTAGTTGGGGATAAACTGAGTAACTAGGATTTGGTTTTAGCACAAACAGAGTTTTCCTATAGTAATTTTGTGAACAAGAGTACTGGAAAGAGACCCTTTGAAATTGTTACCAGAATATAGCCTAGAAGTATATCATATTTGAGGGATATTGTTGGTGAAGAGAAGAGAAGTGTTGAAGGTGATGAATTTTCTAAGTTTATGAAGTCTTTGCATGAGGAAGTGAAACATATATTGGAACAGAGTAATCAAAAATAAAAGGAGAATGTAGATAAGACAAGAAGACATGTGATTTTTGAAGTTGGTGATGAGATTATGATTCATTTGAAGAAGTGTAGATTTCATGTTAGCACATATAGTAAGTTGAAGATGAAGAAATTTGGTCATTGCAGAATCTTGAGGAAATTTGATAGTTGTAATGCTTATGAAGTTGAGTTACGACATGGATATATCTCCTCTATTCAATGTTTCTAATTTGTACAAGTATCATGATCCTAGTGATGAGTCGACAATACCGGGTGAGTATCCTAAGAAGTAGACTAGTGAGATAGAACATACTTTGGATTAGGGAGTTGGTAAGAGCATAGGGGAAAGGATTACTTTAAGTATTTGGTAAAATGGAAGAATAGGAAAGCTAAAGATGTTGTGTAGATTTTACAATCTCAATTGGATTCATCTTGGGTTGTGACACACTCATGATTCATGAGAATCATTTAATTTTAACCTCAGTTGTCTGATGCAAGAGAATCCCGGGTTGCATTATTTATCTATTTCATAGAAGTGTGCTTAGTTATACTTGTGGACCTTCTTGGTGACTTCATTATCAATTGGTTTAGTTGAGATGATCCTACTTTCACTCATTAAGTGGCTTAGTATTTTCTTTTACCAAGTGATTTTGTTCATGTGTTCATCGAGTGCCTTAGTGACTCTTTATTGGTGTTGTTTAGTGATGTCTTGTTCTTCATTCATTGAGTTATCTATTTGGTTCTTATTTGAAAATCCAATTTTGTGTTTAATTTGATGTCATATTTTAATGTATTGGATCAATCATTGGGATGTGCATGTAGTATTTTTTGGTTATACTTCTCCATATGATGATCTAGAATCTTTTGTATGTCATTTTGGCAAGTATAAATATAGGATCTTGGTCTAGGTTTAGTGAGAGAATTAAGTACAAATGAGAACTAGGAGTTAGAATCTATGAAAGGAGATCATAGATCTTGTATGATAGAGGTTATTATCCTATGTATTTGAATATGTGTATGGTTCACAACTCATAAGGCCTCACAGTTGAGCATGTATGATAAAAAGTTGATGAATTAATGAAAATTATTAGTTTTCTCTTCTTCTTATTGTTGTCTCTCATGAATTGTTTATATTATGTTAACTCTACAAGGTTGGTTGATCATTAGGCATGTAATTGGCCCTAGTTATCATCTTCTCCTTGTGTCACCAATGCCCCTCACAATTCACTTGTCAATTCATATGTCACCTTGGTTATCTAGGAAAATCATAGAGGCATTGGCCTACAACCATAGGGACCCCTCCCTAAAGATGAAAATTGAGGCAATTTCAAATGGTAAGGTTACTAGGAGCCATACCCCCATTTAATATACACTTAGCCTAAATTGTTTCATGCAGAGAGTGGGAAATATTCCGCTAGAGTTGCATGAATTTAGTCTGTAAATTTTGAAAGATTCACTTGTTCCTCTCCAACAAAATATGCCAAATAATAAATGACAAACCATCAACCCACATGGCCTAGACAAGAAATTACTTTGTGGGGGCATTTCCCAAGTGATCCTAGAAAGAAAACATGGAGGAAGCATGCTAACAAGGGAAACCCTAAGCATTCCACTAAAGGTTCCAAATATGGGTAGAATAAGACCAATGGAAGAAAATAGGGGAGACAAAATCCTCTCCATTATTGCACTACCTATAGAATGAGGGGCCCTAAAATCCACATTTACAAAGATTATCCCACATAAGACACTAGTTAGAGCCACAAAGCACATCACTAAATTACATTTGGACTAGGAAGATTTATTGCAAACTAGTCTTCATCAAGGCAATATGACATCTCCAAACCATTATCTAGTAAGCTCGATATACCCAATAGAAACAAAGTATTTACCAGATAGAGTACTACCCTAAGACAATACATCTAGATCAATCAATGAGAAATGCTCCCTAGATTCAAAAATCCTAGAGAGCTCCTAGAGGTCCTTCTTTGAACCCCACTAGTGACTAATCTATAGAGCTCTTCCATATATAGCCAATAGCATGGCCTAAGTGATAAGGGGTCTTATAATGAACCACCTTATCACATCAAACAGCAAGAAAAGATTCATAGAGAGTCTAAATATGAGGGTACATAGACAAGATAGGGGGGTTTCCATCCCAAGCATCAGACCAAAACAAGGCCTCGAAAGCTTCTTTACATATCCAAAAAAGGCCCCTCTTACTAACTAAGCACCATTCTTGAGAGTCTACCACACCATGAGCCATGACCTTCCAAATGAAGTGAGGAAATAAATCTTAGATCAACACTCCTAAAATACTTGTGAGTGACTATATAGACCCAAAGTTAATTATATCCATAGTACCATCACTAATAAAGTTTAGCAGCCAAAGCAAGGATAATTAAGATAGCAAAGAAAAAACCAAGAGAACCCTCCTTCTTAGGCCTAAAAATAGTCTCCCAACTGATTAGAATCTATTTAGAATCATGCAAATTAGCACTTCAAAGAAATTGTTGAGAAAGAGAAAAAAAACTCCTTGAGAAAGTACATAGGAGTAGCCTAAACCATGCTCCTATAAATAGGGAGAGACTAAATAGCATATTGAAGAAGGGTAATCTAAGAAGTAGTAGAAAGTCATCTATAAGTCCAATTATTTACCTTCTCTCAAAGCTTGTAAAGAAAATTTTGATCGAAGAATTGTAGCTACCTAAAAACAACAATAGGAATGTTGACATATGCGAAAGGGAGTTACCCAATTTGAAACTGCAAGATATTAGCAATCTTCCTTTGAATAGGTTCAGTAGTGTTAAAAAAAATATTGAGGATTTATGTTCATTAATTTTTTTGGCTTGATGCCACCAAATAAATGTCAAGAGTATGTCAAATAGACTCATCTTCCTAGACCAAGGAAATACTCAAAAGAATAATGTCATCAACAAATTAAAGGTGAGAAAGAAAGGGTAACCCATTATCCCAATGCCAACCAAGAATAGAACTTTGAGAAACCTAATACTTGGTGAATTTACCCAAGTTCTCAACCATAATAATAAAGAGATAAGGGGAGAGAGGATCACCTTGATGTAGAACCCTAAAGGCACCAAATTATTGGGGAGATTGGTCATTCAGAAGAACAAGGAATGATGTAGTAGTAACACAACTCATAATCCAACTTATCCACTCTAGGCTAAAGCCAAAGGTAAGAATAATATTCCATAGGAAACTCCATTTAACTCTATCATATGCCCTGGCCATATCTAACTTAGATGACTCCCTTAAACTAGCCATAGAGTGAATAGCTTCTATAGAAATACACACCCCATCTAAAAATTGTCTTTATATAAAAGAAATTTCCTTGTTCTTCTTAGATAATTGTGGGGAGCCAAATTTAAAGCCTCGTAGCAATAAACTTATTAATAACTTTGTAGACCACATCACACAAAGCAATAGGCCTAAAAAAAATCTAGTTGATTAGCCCCATCTTTTCTTGGAAAAAGAGCCAAGAAGGTAGAATTCAAGCCTCGAAGCATTTTCTTGCTAGAATAAGATTCCCTAACAACCTCCAACAAATCCTAATTAATAATATATCAAAATTATTGGAATAATTCAACTAGAAATCCATCAAAGTCAGGAGCTTTTCCTTTATGCATGATGTAGACACCCAAAAATTGCCAAAGGCTAAAACCATGCAATTCTGATCAATCAATGTAAATTAAAGAGAAAATCAAAAGAAACACAACAAAATTTCAATTCAAAAATCAAATTAGTTCATTAATCACCTATCAAATTTACAAGACCCAAATCAATTTTTAAAAGAGGCAAAAAATAATTCAAATTCAAAAAATGAAATTCAAAAAAGGAAGAGGAAAAAGACAAAAGTGTTGAAAATAAATAAAACATTTATTAAATGAACAAAATTATTTACCCTCAAAAAATGGAAAATCCCCCTTTTTCATTTTAAAATAATTTAAAATATCCTCAATTATCCTCAAAACCAAGTCTATTGGACTCTTCCTCTTGGTCTCTTATGAGATATTTTAAGTTTCACTTTCGCTTATCAGTCAAAGGTGAAAATCTTGATTCTTACCCTAACCCTTTTCGAAATCCTATAAATAGGAGGTAAATCTAAGAGGCAGGGGACCCAAGTTTTAAGCATTTTCACTATAGGCACATTTTGATTCATCATTGTAGCATGAGCATTTTAGCAAGTTCATAGAATTTTAGTATTGATTTTATGTCATTTAACATCATTCATTGCATGCTAGCTTGTTGCATATCCATTTTCATAGCATATAATTTGTATTATAGTCATAGATCTTGCATGCATTCTTATAGATCTACACTTTTAGCATACTCCCATTCTAGAACTGTCACTAAGATGCTAGTCTGAGAGTTATTTTAGAAATTGTAGTTAGGGAAACATGAGACACTCATAGAGATTACATTTTGATGATGATATCTTGGGTCTAGATTACTTCATCATTAGTCTATATGTATTCTACACTAAATTTTCATGAATACACATTAACATCGTGTACAAAATGGTGCCCTTTGTGGGATTGAACTAAAGGCCTCTCTATTTTCAAGTTTTTCTATCTAATCTTTCATTTCTAGTATAGATTTGTGTTTCTTTCTATTCTCATGTATAGATTTGATCGAATACAGGTTCTATAGCATTCAAGCGGCCTCATATCAGCAAGAACAACATTCCAAAGTCTTAACTGAGCATACAAGGGTTGGATCTGGATCTTTCGATGCTTCTGAGATCTGTTTCAACACTTTTGAAAGATATTCTAATGCTTATGAACTCTAGTTTAACACATTTAATCTTTCTATGACGCATATACATAGTCCCTTCCAAGTTAATGAAAAAGCTCTTAGATTGTAGATAACATGCAATAGGAATGAAGACCCTCATAAATGCGCCTAGCCTTCACTAGATCCAAATCAAGTAAGTGGACCTCGACTCTCATTGATTAAAAGTGAAGCATTTCTAAGTTCCAAACATAGCTTAATAGAAGCATTCAATCTCACTGATCTGACACAAAAGTAGGCCTATGCTCTCAACTCCTTCGAGTTGATCAGAATGCCAGACCTTTTGTAAAGATTGATCACAATTGAACAAGGAAAGAATCCACGCATAGCCTAACTAAGAGCCCCTCTATATTCAATAGTATAAGGCATGGTAATCAAACTTCATGTCTGTTGTATTTGGGAAGTCAAAATAGTAGGGATAAGCTCTCACTCTCCTCAAGTGATCAGACTCCTAGACCTGTCATGATTTCCATTTCTTACTTTGCACTAGGTAGGGTTATCTTTCCATAGAAGGGCTACCTCTTGAGTCACCTTAGTAGGGCTAGTGAGAGGGATTGCCTCCCAATATTGCATTCCCAATTGAATGCAAGCCACCTATGTTCAGAACATAGCCTTCCTTTAGTAGTCCCACAAGGGATTGCACCATACCTCCCTAGCATTGGTGGGAAGCTCTCTATCACAAGAGAGGTAAATTCGAACACAGTTGGAATACTAAGACCCAGTAGTCACTGGCTTTAGATAACCTTGATAGGAAGCCTTTTTTTTCATTTTCTAGGTGTGTGCAATTTTTCATTTTGTTTTGATCTTACTACTATTGTGCTTGGAAGTGCTTTAAAATTTAATAATGAACATCACAATGGATCATAAACCTTCTAGAAAGATAAACTTCAAACCAGTATCAAGAAACCATGTCGAAGATGAAAACATTGCTAAATAATCTTGAAAGTAGCACATATACTGCATAAAATAGCACTTTTGAACATTCCTATAACGCTTTTGATCTCTGTTATAACACATATTACTATTAAACAATGCATATGAGCCTTAGAACAATGCATGTGCCTAGTAGAATGATGCATCTAAATCTTTAAAAAGTGCATATAACATTTATAATAGTGCATATGAGCATTAAAATAGTGCATATGATCAATCAAATAGCACATTTGAAAATTCCAGTGATGCATCTAATCAAAAGCATAAAATAGAGGCCATTTGCATGCATAATAATCGTGCACAAACAATTAATTTGGATACCCTTTTCCTTGCTTCTATTTTATAAAGTCTAAGAAATTTTGTATCTGATTGAAGACATCCTTCCAAAACAAGCAGAGCTACAAACATCATTATCAACCCAATAGTTATCATTGGTTCATTTTTCACATCAAGTCAGAAACATTTGGAGACACACATCAATCCCTTACCTGACTTCGTGAAAGTGAAACTCATCTTATCAACATCATAAACATCTTGTCCATCTAGCTTGTTACCATAGACAAATCATAGTCAATTGGAAACCTTGCCTTTTCAAAAAATTCCTGAGAACTAAAGGAATCCAACTCACGTTTTATGTCACTACATAAAATTGGTACAACTACAAGACCAAAGTGATCACCTATACGAGTGAGTGCTAGAATAACCAATAGAACTATCAAACACAAAAAACCTCTAAGTCTCTTCGAGCCTACTACAACAATAGATTGCCAATAGAATGCAGCTATTCACAAGCCACCCTTGTTCAATCAAAACTCAAAATCCATGGCCACAATGGGTTCATCTAATGTATGGGATGAAAGAAGTATCAAAATCAAGATCAAAGATTTCCAGCAAAATCTCAAGCTTCTCAACATCATGGACAAGATACTCGAAAAACATAAGGAACATTATATACTAGTGTTAGCACAACAAGGTACAAAATTACCATTGAATTTTGATGTGACCAACTTGAAATGAGATAAAGAAGAGTCACTCCTAGATGTTGTCACACAAAATTTATAAGACCTACAAGTGGAAATGGAAAGAATGAAGAGAGGAAAAACACAATCCATAGAATTCAATCTTAAGAAGGCGTGTCCTCTCCCCTTTGACAAGAACATTACCTTCACACCTTTCCCACAAAATGTACAAATACCAAAATATGATAAATATTTTTGCACATACGATATGCAAGATCACCTCAGACAATTCTATACCTTGAGTATGGAATTTTTCCATGACACAATGTACCTAATGTGACTTTTTCCTGGAAGCCTTGAAGGGAAAGCCATGTAGTGGTTCTCCAAGCTACCCTCTAATATCAAAACCTTTGACCAACTAGCTTTTGTGTTCATCTCCCAATATTCCTAAAATATCGAAAGGGAAGTTATAATGATCGACCTATGCAACATGAAACAACTCCCTGGCAAGTCACTCAAAACTTTCTTACAATGGTGGAGACACAAATTTGCTAAGTATCATAGAGACATACACAATAAAGAGAAGACTAACATCTTCATTAATAGTCTCTCCAAACCAATAAATTACTAGCTCCAAATCCAAGGGTGCAAAGATTTCAAAACCACCATAAAAGAGGCTACTAAGGTAGAAGAGACCTTACAAAATAATGACATCATTAAACTATCAAAAGATGGTAAGGGCTTTTCAAATAACTCCACGCAGACTCACATTTCCTCTAATTGGGCTGCTAATAAACAAAAGTCATGGTGGCAAAACAACAAGAAGAACACTATCAATGATGGGAAGGTTGAAGCCAACCATCTCAAACCTCAAATCCAATCCCATCTAAACCTATCATATCCTATTATCAACAACACTAGCCCAAATGCACCCCAACAAGACAATACCCACCCATTCTATCAATGCATTGTAGAAACTCCCTTAATGACCAATCAGCAAGTTGCTTACAATCAAGCTCCCCCTCCTTGCAAATACCAATCTTTTGGTATACCCAAGGTATATACTCCTATCGGAGTGTCTTACAAGAGTGCATTGCAAATCCTCTTAGTAGATGGGCTCATTGTACTTCCTGAGGCTAAACCCTATGAACTCCAAGTCAAACTAAAATGGTGGAATGACAAGCACATTTGTGCCTACCATCGAAACAGGGGGCATTTAGCAAACAATTATTTTTCCCTTAAGGGGGCAATCCAGAAAATTGATGAATGATGGGGTCATCAAAGTAAATGACCCTAGCAATAATGAAGATCAAACGGCCTTCAAGAACCCTTTCATGAGTCATGAAAAACATGAATCTTCCAGAGCCAATTAGAATGCATCCCCTCACACTAAGGTTAATTATGCACATCATTATGACAACACCATTAACATGATTTCTATTTTTGATGACACTGTAAATGTCATCATAGTTAAGGATAAAAACAAAAAACAATCCTCAAACACCATTACGCAAGGCCAAGCCTCTAAAGTTATCCTTCTAGCACCTGTGACAAATCTTGACCCTACAATTGCAAGCTCCTCCTTGCCCAAGTACAACCTAGTCAACCAATTACTTAAAACTCCAACCCATATCTCTATTTTTGAACTATTATAGATTTCCCTGGAGCATAAAGAAATACTCACCAAAGTGTTAGTACCAAATGATCTAGATGTGAGTACAGTCCAAAACATGGTCAGCAACCTCATCACCCCTCACTGCATATCATTTTAAGCCCAAGATGACATGTCCATCATCCAACCCCAAAACTCTCCTTTGCATATTGAAGTCTTTATCCATAAAAATAGAGTTAAGTGAGAATTAGTTAATAGTGGAGCAAGCCTTAATATTTTCACACTTAATTTAGTAAAAGCCATAGGGTATTTAGAGGATATTTTTAACCCAAGAAAGAAAATTACCATCAAAGCTTACGATGATGAGGACAGATCCTCTAAAGGCATGGCTATTTTGCCAATCAGAGTAGGACTAGTTATGAAAGATATTGTTTGTTAGGTCTTAGATCTATAATTAACTTATAACATTCTATTGGGAAGACCATGGATTCATGACATCCAGGTCATTCCATCCACTTATCACCAGTGTCTTAAATTTCCTTACATGGGTCAAGAAGTGACCATACCCAGAGACTAGCATTTTGCATAGTATTGTAATTCCCTAGTTCCTCACAATAAGGAAGAAACTAATACACAAATAGATGACATCAGCCAGTCCACAACCATAGAGACTTCATGCTCTACCAATCGAAATGACAACAACTCATCAACATCAACTAAGGGTAAAGAGAAAGTGGGTTGTTTGGATCCTTTTGTTCCTTCACCATCATCGTCCAAAGACCATAAGTGGTCACACTATGAAAAAATGGATAGATTAATGAAAGAATTTGATAGAAAGTGTAAATTGCATCGCAAAGGGGTGGGCGAGTACTTAGTTTTCTTATTTGATCCCCCATTTTCTCCAAGATCTAATGGAAAATTGTCATCC
The DNA here is from genome assembly GCA_028749045.1 of Cupressus sempervirens. Lineage (NCBI taxonomy): Eukaryota > Viridiplantae > Streptophyta > Pinopsida > Cupressales > Cupressaceae > Cupressus > Cupressus sempervirens. The sequence continues at coordinate 248,042,994 of CM053783.1, forward strand.
ACCAAGCCTTATCATGTACATTTTATTAAAGCAAGCAACATGCCTCCAAACACAGTGGCAAAAATAAATCAAAAAAACATTGATATCTATCCCTACCTAGATGGAAAAGGTTTTGACCTAATGAAAAAGATGAGATACACAAGAGATGGTCCTTTAGGAAAAGGGACAGGCATCATTGAACCTCTAATGGCACATCTCAAGTCCAAAAAGTCTAAAATGGAGGTAAGATATGATGAACAAGATAGGACACAAGCCTTTTCTGATACTTGTCCTAAGCATAGTGATTCCTCCCCTTCCACCCTAGTGTAGGTACTTAAATAGAAGAATGGTTATAGCTAGAAAACAACTAACATTATAAATGTGAACCTATACCTCTCAAGTTCATATCCCACAAAAGAACCATCTATAAAAACCTCTAATAACAAAGGCAATGATGATTCCACCAAATGGGAATTTGAGTCATTATCCAAGGAGTCTCTTCATGATAAAGAATGTGATGTAGTTCACATACCCACATTGATAGTTTGGCTACACAAGGAACAACTCATAGTCCAAGACCCACTTTTCCGAGAATCAAGACACAACAGAGTAGCTTAGAAGATGATGAACATGTTGAAGGATTTCAATTTCAAACCCTATTCCCTAACTTATTTCCAATAGAGATTGAGGATGACTACTATGAGCCTCTCGCAAGCTCTACTTTTCCTGACACTCTAGAAGAAGCTCATGTCATAGATCTAATAGATACAACATATGAGCCATCCAATAAAATCATGTTTTTAAACCCTGTCAAACCTATTCCATGTTATAAATCATTACCTCTAGTCCATCCTAAACTCATTAACTGGGATATAACTGAACCTCACCACAATCCTCATTTTGACACTGACCATGAAGTCTTCCTCTTGTTAGGAAAAAACCATGGACAGAAATAAAAACTACATGCAAATATAACCAATAACAAAAAATAATAGAACACATAGAAATAAACACAAGGCACCAAGATTTAACGTGGTTCACCCAATCCCTGGGCTACGTCCACCAAACAGCAAGTCCGATCTTATTACAATCCAGTGATTACAACCTGATTACAATCTGTAATCCCTTACAGCTCAATACCGTCGCAAGAACCAATTTCGTATCACCACATATGAAAAATACCCAACCCTAAGCCCTTTTTATACAAGTATTAAACCACTTTAGGGTTATAACATGTCGGCCATATGTCGGCCATAATATGTCGGCTACCATGTCGGCTACTTTCAAAAAAAAAAAATTTCGGGCCGATGCCCCGAACCCCACTTTTTATGAAGTATGTACAGTACTTTCCTGATCAGTCACCACAATCTAACAATCTCCCACTTGGGGACTGATCAGGCTCCACACTAAACAACAATCTCCCACTTGGAGACTGATCTTGTAGCAATACAACTACCACATGGGGCTCCTACTGGATCAAACCACCCTGGACTCTGCTGTTCTTTTATTCACATTTAGTCTAAAAGACCAACTGAAGCAGAAGAGGAGTTCAGCTTCTCCCTTGTGACAACCTTTGTCAACATATCTGCTGGATTTTCATTGGTATGTATCTTCTCTAGCTTTAACTGTCCATCCTCCAAAACTGACCGAATGAAATGGTACCGCAACTGTATGTGTTTGGTCTTAGAATGCAGAGCTGAATTCTTAGCAAGATGAATGGCACTCTGACTATCTGTGAACAAATAATTATCCTTTTGAGGATGTCCCAATTCTTCCAAGAAGAACTGAAGCCATATCATCTCTTTGGCTACCTCTGTAGCAGCAACATACTCTGCCTCTGTAGTGGAGAGAGCATTAATCTTCTGTAGTCGAGAAACCCAGCTCACGGCTGCCCCACCAACAGTAAAGACATAACCTGTAGTACTCCGCCTGGTATCAATATCCCCAACCAAATCTGAGTCAACATAGCCTTGTAAATCATTATTAGAGCCCCCAAAGTGTAAAAACTTATTGGATGTTCCTCTCAAATATCTGAGAATCCACTTGACAGCATTCCAATGCTCAAAACCTGGATGACTCATATACCTGCTAACGACTCCCACTGCATGTGCAATATCTGGCCTAGTGCATACCATAGCATACATCAAAATTCCTACAGCTGAAGCATAGGGTACCTTGGACATCTTATCCTCCTCTTCCTGTGTCTTGGGACACATCTCATTAGTCAATTTCAAATGACCAGGTAAAGGTGTGCTGACAGCTTTAGCATTCTCCATAGAGAAACGTTGCAACACCTTCTCAACATAATCAGCTTGAGATAGCGTCAATATTCTGTTCTTCCTATCTCTGCAAATCTTCATACCAAGGATTTGTTTTGCTGCCCCCAAATCCTTCATAGCAAATGCATGTGCTAACTGGCATTTTAGCCCCTTAATATGATGGATGTTAGACCTAGCTATAAGCATATCATCAACATATAGACATAAAATAATGTAGCTATCATCATCCAACCTCTTAAAATAAACACAGTAATCTGAATGACACCTGTTATATCCATGCTCATGCATAAAACTGTCAAATTTCAGATACCATTGCCGAGGTGCTTGCTTCAGGCCATATAAACTTTTCTTCAATTTGCAGACTAAGTTCTCCTTACCTTTGACCTCAAAACCTTGTGGCTGAGCCATATATATTTCTTCATCCAAATCACCATGAAGAAAGGTTGTTTTAACATCCATCTGCTCTAAATGCAAATCTTCAGTAGCCACAAGACTTAAAACAGTACGAATAGAAGTCATTTTAACAACAGGAGAAAATATCTCATCAAAATCAATTCCCTTTTTCTGTTCAAATCCTTTTACAACTAACCTGGCCTTAAATCTTTTCTTACCTCCTTCCTCTTCTTTCAACCTGTAAACCCATTTATTCTGTAAAGCCTTTTTACCTGCAGGCAACTTGCACAAATCCCATGTCTTATTTTTCAGCAAAGAGTCCATTTCATCTTTCATTGCAGACTCCCACTAAATCTAGTATCCACCTGCACAGCTTCATCATAACTTTCAGGTTCACCAGCATCAGTAAGTAAAATAGAATACAAAGAGGGAGAAAACCTTTGTGGAGGTCTAATTGGCCTTGTTGACCATCTAACATTCACTGGTGTGTGTGGTATTTGTTGTTGCAGTTGTTGCACATCATGAGGAATGGCTGGAACATCAGCTTTTGGAGTATCATCTAGCACTACATAATCATCTTCTTTCTTCTCATGTTGCTGCAACAGATCTTTGTACAACACTTTTTCATTGAATATGACATCCCGACTTCTTATAATTTTATGATTTTCAAAATCCCAAAGCCTATAGCCAAATTCATTAATGCCATATCCAACAAAGACACATTTCTTTGATTTAGCTTCTAGCTTGGTTCTATTTTCAGAGTCTATATGAGCAAAAGCTTCACAACCGAAGGTCTTGAGAAAAGAATAACTCACCTTCTTACCAGTCCATGCTTCCTCTGGAATACCACAGCCCAAAGGAGTAGAGGGACCTCTATTAATCAAATATACTACAGTATTGACAGCCTCCGCCCACATGTGTAAGGGCAACCCAGCATGCAACCTCATGCTCCTTGCGCACTCCATTATAGTCCTATTCATGCGTTCAGCCACTCCATTTTCCTGTGGAGTCCTTGGAACAGTTTTTTGTCTATGAATACCATTAGTGGAGCAATAATCTTCAAATTCATGACTGCAATACTCACCACCATTATCAGATCTGAGACATTTTAATTTCTTACCAGTCTCATTTTCAACCAAGCATTTCCATTTCTTAAAAGTTTGAAATATATCAGATTTCTGTCTAAGGAAATAAACCCATACTTTTCTATTTGCATCATCAATAAATGTAACATAATAATGAGAGCCACCAAGGGAAGATACCTGAGCCGGTCCCCATACATCTGTATGCACAAGCTCTAATTTCTCCTTTTTGTTTTCCTTCCCTATCTTTACAAAACTCACTCTCTTTTGTTTTCCATACACACAACTTTCACAGAAATCCATATTCACACATTTTAGACATGGTAAAGCTTTCCTTGAATGAATTACTTTCATACCTTTCTCACTCATGTGCCCAAGTCTATTGTGCCACAGCGCTGTATCAGAATCTACAGCAGCTATTTGTTCTCCCTGCTCAACTGCAGTAATTGTTCCTGAATATTCATTTTTCTCTGAAACAATCAAAGTAGAAGGAACAATATGACCTATACAAAGATATAAGGTGCCTACTTTCACACCTCTTGCTACTACAAGGGAACCTTTTGAAACCTTCCAATTTTTATCATTAAAAGTAACTACACAACCCTCATCACTGAGTTGCCCTGCTGAAATTAAATTTCTACTTAGTTTTGGAACATGTCTTACCTCATGTAGTAGCCAATGATTCCCATTCTGCAACTTAATCTTAATTTTTCCCTTTCCAACAATCTGACAGGGTTCATTATCCCCCAAATAAACAAGCCCAAAATCCCCTTGGACATAATCAATGAAATAACCTCTATGAGGTGTAGCATGAAAAGAAGCACCAGAATCTAAAACCCATGAATCATCAACACTCTCTAAAGACAGAAGCAAAGCATCCTCTTCGGATTTATTACTTACCACATTTGCCTCTTTGTCTCCATCTGATTTATCTCCTTTATTTTTCTTTCGAGTCCAGCAATCTTTCTTTTTGTGCCCTGGTTTCCCACAGTACCAGCAATCATTTGGTCCTCTCGATTGAGACCTCCTCCCCTTTGACTTTCCTCTTGATTTCCCATGATATCCAGAGTTACTTCCTCTTTCAGTCGTTCTGCCCCTGCTTTGTGCATTTAAAGCACTTCCTGATGTAGATCCACCTGAGGATTTTCTACGAGTTTCCTCACTTAAAATAACACCAATCACATCATCATATTTTAGGGTACTAGATCCAGGAATAGAATTACTCACCGCCATTACCAAGCCATTCCAGCTTTCAGGCAAAGAACACAAAATCAAGAGAGCCCTAATTTCTTCATCAAAATTGATACCCACAGAAGATAATTGACTAGTAATAGTATTAAACTCATTTAAATGATCTGCAACAGATCCACCTTCTGCCATTTTCATATTAAATAAATGCTTCATGAGAAATACCTTATTTGAAGCGGAGGGCTTTTCATACAATGTCGTGTAATATTAAATGCCACCAATGGTGCCAAGCATAACCGAATGCTTCCAAGTGCCTTTCTGTCCAAAAGATCCCATTCAGCCTCTGACATAGTTCCCTGATTCTTGGCTTTTCCTTCCAACGGCTTCCATAAATCCTTCTGATATAAATAGTCTTCCATTTGCATCTTCCATAACTGGAAGTTCTGCCCATTAAACCTGTCAACCCTCAACTTACCCTCATCTGCCATCGCTCCCACTCAACTGTGAGACTCCCACTTAACCGTGAGACTTTCTTGCAGAGGATAACTGAAAGACAACCTTGCTCTGATACCACTTGTTAGGAAAAAACCATGGACAGAAATAAAAACTACATGCAAATATAACCAATAATAGAAAATAATAGAACACACAGAAATAAACACAAGGCACCAAGATTTAACGTGGTTCACCCAATCCCTGGGCTACGTCCAGCAAATAGCAAGTCCGATCTTATTACAATCCAGTGATTACAACCTGATTACAATCTGTAATCCCTTACAGCTCAATACCGCCGCAAGAACCAATTTCGTATCACCACATATGAAAAATACCCAACCCTAAGCCCTTTTTATACAAGTATTAAACTGCTTTAGGGTTATAACATGTCGGCCATATGTCGGCTACCATGTCGGCTACTTCCAAAAAAATTTTTTTTACCCCACTATTTATGAAGTATGTACAGTACTTTCCTGATCAGTCACCACAATCTAACACCTCTACCTTAACATGGTTGAACCATCTCATCGACAAAGAACAAAAGGAAGGCATATAGTTGAGTCTAGTATCAATTACCTCAATCACATTAGAATAGGTCAAGCATCCCACAACCTTAAGGATCACTAACAAGTTGTGGTTAACCTTGAGAAAAAAATGGAAAAAAACAAAAGTGACACATCACAAGGTGAAAGCCCAATTGTGGCACCCACGGATGGGGTGATTGATACTTTACCCGAACACTCTAAGGAAATATCTTCTATTTTGATTGAACCAACAAAACCAGTCAACATAAGCACAGAGCAAGAACCAAGGATCATTTATTTAGCATAGTCCTTAAGCACAAAGGAAAGATAGGCATTCATTCACTTCTTTGAAGAAAGACAGATAAACTTTGCATGGTCTTATAGAGATATGCCCCACTTAGACCAAAATTTAAACCTCCATCATCTCAATATTTCTCTAGAAGCCAAGCCAGTAAAATAAAATTTTAGAAAGATGCATCCAATCCCTTGCGTATGCATGATGGATATCCAAGATTGTTCCCATATCAAAGAAGAATGGCAACATATGCATCTGCATCAATTTTCAAGATCTGAACAAACCATGTCCCAAAGATTATTTCCCCCTTCCTAACATTGACACCATTGTCAATCTAACAATGGGTAATTCCATGTTTTCACTCATAGATAGGTTTTTAGGGTATAATCAGATCATGATAGCATCGAAAGATCAAGAGAAAATAACTTTTACTTGTGTATGGGGCACGTTTTTCTGGAACATGGTGCCCTTTGGGTTAAAGAATGTTGGAGCTACCTATCAATGGGCCATGACCACTATCTTGCACGATATGATACATATCATCATGGAAGGCTATGTGGATGAAATTCTTGCCAAACCCCATAGTCGAGAAGAACATCTCCCCATACTATCCAAAATATTCACCCACCTAGAAGCATTCAAAGTCAGGCTCAATCCCAAGAAATGTGCTTTTGGCATCAAATTAGGCAACCTCTTAGGTAACATTGTCTCAGCAAAAGGGATAGAAGTTGACCCCAAAAAGGTACAAGCCATAATCAGTATGCCACCTCCAAAGGACCTAAGTTGGTTATGCTCTCTTCAAGGTAGGCTTTAATCAATTCGTTGATTCATTTCTCAGTTGGTGGAAAAGTGTATACCTTTCACTCACTTACTACAAAAATATATAAATTTTAAGTGGGATGACCAATGCTAGAAAGCTTTTGACTTAATTAAAACCTACTTGATGAATCGTCCCATGTTGGTACCTCCTATACCACACAAGCCTTTTTTATTTCACATTTTTGTAATGAATAAATCAATCAAAGCCCTCCTGGCACAAGAAAATGACCAAGGAAAATAATAGGCTATCTATTACATTAGTGACACCTTGGTCAATTATGAGCTCAACTACTCTTTTATTGAAAAAGCTTGCCTAGCTGTAGTTTTTCTTCCCAAAAGCTACTTCACTACCTTTTAATGCAAAAAGTCAAGCTCATATCCAAAATCAATCCCCTCAAATATCTTCTTAGAAAAACAACATTAACTTGTCAATTAGCTAAATGGAGTATGTTGATAGGAAGGTCATCAAAGAATAGGCCATTGTCAATCAATTGGTAGATGTGCCTATAGAGAGTTCAAATCCTATCCTAGTAGATTTTCAAAATATGCACATTCTTTAGACAGAGCCCGTAATGTGGAAATTCTATTTTGATGGTTCCTACACACACCATGGATTAGGCACCGGTATTTTGTTCATCACACCACTAGGTGTTACCATCCCTAAGTCTTACAAACTGATTTTCCCCTACACCAACAACATGACCAAATGTGAAGCTTTGTTCTTGGGTCTCAAGCTAGCTTTAGAATGGAAAGTGATAGCACTAAAGGTTTATGGAGACTCCTAGTTGATCATCAATCAAGTCACTGACACTTATCAAACCAAAGATGAAAAATTATTACCTTATAAACATATGGTCAATACACTCAAGGCATGTTTTGTTCACATTACTTTTGAGAAAATTCCCAAAGAGAAGAACAGAGCAGAAAATGCTATGGCCACCTTGGCTTCCTTACTCCAGCTCCCAAGGTAGCACGAATAGTATTTGTTCTTAGTAGAAGAGGAGGTTCAACCCACATTTATTCAACCTGATTCCCTTATCATTTTCCACTTAGACACTCCTGATTCCCTCTTGTATAGCCCCATCATCAATTACCTCTATGATAATGTCATTTCATCTAACCTCTCACATAACCAAAAATGAAATTTCATTCAAAAAACCTCACATTACACCCTAGTGGCTAATATGTTGTATAGAAAAGGTCTTGATGGTAATTTATTTAGGTATCTCAAAAAGGACAAGTCTAGAGTCACTCTGTAGGAAGTCCATGCAGGGGTTTACAGGTCACTCTAGTGGGTTCACACTAGCAAAGAAAATTCTTAGGATGGGCTATTTTTGGCCAACCATGGAAAAGGATTATGTCAACTAGTTCAAAACTTGCAAAAAATGTCAAATCCATGGTAACCTTGTTCATGAACTAGCCCAAGAGCTCAACCTTTTGGCCACACCATGGCCTTTTTATCAATGAGGCTTTGACTTGATTGGAGCCATCCATGCACCCCCCTCCAGTAGCCATAAATGGATTATCATCATCACCGAATACTACACCAAGTGGGTCAAAGCGGTGCCACTTGCCAAATCTACAAGAAAACAAATGTCTTCTTTTATTTTCAAGCATATCATTTTTTAGTTTCGCATACCTCATGCCATTCTCATGGAAAATGCCCTATAATTTGAAAATGAAATAATTGATGAATTATGTGAAAAAAATCACATTATACACCACTCCTCATCAATTTATTATCCCCAAGGCAATGGCCAAGAAGAGGCCATGAATAGAACCATTACCAACATCCTCCAAAGAACTGTTAATGATATTAGTAGAGATTGGCATTTATAGTTGAACCCCACCCTTTGGGCCTACAAGATGAGTGTTAGGACACCTATAGGTGTGACACCCTTCTCCTTGGTTTATGGCTGTGAAGTTATTCCCCCTTTAGAGGTTTATATCCCATGCTTGAGAGTTACTCTTCAAGACATCCTATCCAATGAGGATTACAGAGAGACCCATCTAGAATAGCTAGAATTGTTAGAAGAGTATCAGCATGCAACACATGACCATCTTAAAGTGTATCAGAATAGGCTATCTAGACATTACAACAAAACGGTTAAACCTAGCATTTTTTAGATTGGTAACCTAGCACTTAGAGAAAACCCTAAGAACCAAGTGGCTAGGGAAAATAAAGGAAAGTGGGAGGCCAATTGGATTGGTCCTTACCTTATCATAAAATCCTTTGGACTCTACTTATAGACTTTTAGATTGTGATGGTACAGAACTAGTAGAACCCATCAATAGCATCCATCTCTAACAATTTTAAGTCTAAAAGCTTTAGAAAACACATCAAAAATACCAAAAATATCAAAAAATCTCAAAAATGCCAAAAAAGTAAAATCAGTACAAAAGAAGTGAGAATGCCACCTTTGGTTTCAAAAAAGGTGAGAGACAGCACCTTTGGACTTCCCTAAATAGCACAAGTCCTTCACTATTGAAAAATAGTCAAGATAACCCTCAAGCAACCTCTTCTAGACAATTTTTTCTTGTTTCAAACACCACCGAGTTAATTTCAAAAATACCCAATTGAGAAACACATTTGGGTTATAGTTCTGGGGTCTTTTGTCATCAAATGTGGTTCACAGTAGTAGAAATAGCCAGTATGACAGTAGCACTAGAGCAAGGCAAACATAGCCCTAATAACAATAAATATAACAATAACAAGAGAAAATCAAAGCCCTTTTCCCTTCTTGAATGTACACTCATAGCTCTTTATGTTAATGGAATAGCCCATATCCATACCACAAAGCAAAGACTGAAATAGAACTAGAAGTGGGAGTAGTAGGAATCGAGAAACATTTGTGGGTTACAATTTTGAGGTTCTTTGGCATCAAATGCAGTTCATAGCAGGATAAATAGATAGTATGATAGCAACAAAGGAGAGCACAATAAATTCAACAAAATAGGGAGTTTGATTATGTATTAAGATACCATAGACATGAATTGTAGAAAAATCAATGCACATCTTAGCTATCCACCTTGACCAATGATCACTAATGCTTGTTTTAGTCCTTGTTTGACTCATTTTATGTCCCAAACTCCTTTCATTACAACCCCTGCATCCCAAACATAGCCATCTATGCTCATGTTCCTACCTTTTGGCCCATTTTAGTCTCTTGGCCTCTTTTGGTACCTCACATAGTCCTGGTCACACCCCGTATTCCAATAAATTTCACTTACATCCTCATTCCACTCCCAACAATCCCAAAATCATCCCTAAAATGTCAAAAAAAAATCAAAATATTGTAAAAAATAATTTTAAAAAATTCAAAAATCATGTAAAAATGTCAAAAAAATCCAAAAATAACCAAAAATCATCAAAAAAATTCAAATATTGCGAAAAATTACCAAAACTATTCAAAAATTGTTTAAAATCAGCAAAAGAAGTTCAACAATTGTCCAAATCTACCAAAATGTTTGAAATGGGGTCATAATTGCCAAACATAACTGTAAAAACTTGAGAAATCAACAACACCCCAAAATTCTTGTCAATTTTCGGCTACTTTAGCTCAAATGGGGTATATGACATATAACAAGTCTCAATGGTATTAAGAAGTTGTTGGAAATCTGATTTAAAAGCTCAGTGTTGAAGATCAAAGAGGGAGATTTTTGCAAAGAAGGAAGATTGTTGTTTTCAATCATTTTTTTGTTATTGATGTCAAACCTACTATTTGTAGGAATGACATTTACTTATAAGATCCAAGTACTATCACTGAGTTGATGGATGAAGAGGATTTGATCAACAAGATGTAACAAGAGCACCTAAGAGAAAGGTTGAGTTATGATGTTTTAATGAAGAGTAAGGATCAATTTAGATAATGGTTAAATGATGTATTGATAACATACTCAAAGATACATAGGTTGGTCACACTTAGAAACATTGGAGGAAGAAGTCATAACAAGGTAAATAGAAAAACTTAAACTAAGATTATTAGTGGGTGCCGAGCAAGTTAGTTGAAACCAAGAAAATTCTCAATAGGAGTAGAGTAACAAGAAATTCTAGTGTATGTTGAGTGATCTTTAGGTGTTGAGTGAAGATTAGGTGCCAAGCATTAGAAAATTGTAGTTGGTGTCAAGTAATCTTCGGGTGCCAAGCATGAGTAAAAACATAGTTGACGATGAGTAACACATTATGTGCTGAGCTACTGCATTATTTTAAATGGAAAATATTTTCCAAATCTAAGCCAACAAAGATATTATAATAAATTTTTTGAATGAGTTGGAAGGTAAGGATGATGAACTAGTGGCACAGAATTCTATGTAAACCATTTTTGAGCGAATTCTAAAGGATTATTCAAGAAGTTTCTAGAGGAAACAAAATATGGGTTAGACGCAATGAATCCTACCTAATCCATACAAATAGAAATTAAAGAATGAAAGAATCAAGAGAGAAAATGAACTCCAAGACTTCTATTTAAGGAGTCATAGACCAAGAAGAAAAGCTGTTGATATTGTTGCTACAAAAGTGCCAATCTATGAAGTGGTTAGAAGGGTGTCAAGGAGAAGACATTTAGGAGAAGGAAGAGCACAGAGACTCTACTTCTATAAGTGGTCATGAAGATATGATTGCACTAATACATTGAGCATGGAGACTCAAGGAGACTAAGCTTGAAAGGAGGGAAAGCTATCAGAGTTGCAGTGATTGAAGGCCAGGCAATGGTATAAGCTAAAAAAGTGATCTAAGATTTGGAAGTTAAGTTATATGTTGTAGTTAGGTCAAGATTTTCTAATACTCTCTACCAATTGTATTAGATTTGAGAATCCTATGGACTTAGGTTGGTTTAATAGCCATTTGTAAATCCTTTAACAAGCTAGCATTCCAAGTAAATGTTCTAAAGTCCTCTAACAAGGCACACTTCTAACAAGGTGGTTAAATACTGTATCAAGGTCACATTTAATAGTGTGTTGTAAGCCTTTAACAATGTAGGCCTTTTATAGGGCATCACTTTAGAAGAGTGAGAATTGAGAAGCATGTTACTGGTGGTTTTTCTCAAATTGGGATTCCACATAAATCACTGTGTTATGTGTTGATTTCTTCTGTGTTATGCTTGTATGTTGATTTACAATAACTTGCTGATTAGAAAAGTGAAGCTTGGATGAATGAATGGTTGAATGGACTCACTATACTCAGTGAAAATTTTGAATAGGACATTTGGACCTTGAATAAATGATTCACACCCTCCCCCCCCCCTCTTAATTATTCTAAATCATTTCTAACAATTGGTATCAGAGCCATCTACTGATTTAGTTTTAAGGTACTCGAAGTAGGAAGATCAAGATGTCCAAAAGAGAAGTTTCCAAACTCAACAAAGACAACTTTGTTGCATTGCAGAGTCTGATGAAATTTCAACTTGGATCAATAGGTGACTATGCACAAACCTCAATTGGAATAGAACATGTAAATCTAGCAAGACCTCTTATTGCAGATGATTTGAATTAAAAGAAGGAGCACAATCAAGCAATGCTAGAAATTGCCTCTACACTTAATTATGCAGAATATGATGACATCAAAGATTGTGACATTGCATTCAAAATGTAGAAAGCCTTATCAGATATTTATGGAGGAGACCATAATGTCCAAAGAGAAAAGAAAGAAATCCTAAGAGGAAAGTTTGATGACATGGAAATGGAGGAACAGGAAAGTTCTGCTCAATATGTTGCAAGACTGAAAGAAGTGGTAAGTGCAATAAGAAGCTTAGGTGGTAAATTGGAAGAAGAAATAGTCACCAAAAAATACTTAAGAACTTTTCTCCCCATCTATGAAAATTAGAGTTTCATCCATCCAAGAGCTAAGGTGTGTACAAGGAAACACACTAACCTTTGAAGGAATAGTGGGAAGACTTACTGCATTTGAACTGTCCAATTTTAATAACTACAAACCTGAGAACCTTGAATCTACTTTCAAGGCCAAGATGACAATAAAAGACACTAAGGAGGACATGTCAAGAAAAAAGAGAAGAAAAGGAAAACATGCATCTAGTGATAGTAGTGAAGATGAGGAAGATGTGGAACAGTTAGAAGCACTACTGGCTAGGAGATTCCATAGAGGTAAAGGTAAATTCAAAGGTAAGCTCCCTATCATATGTTTCAATTGCAATGAAGTAGGTCATATTGCTACAATATGTACACAAAAGAAGAACTACAAAGAAGGAAACAAATACAGGAACAAAATAGAAGATGATAGCAAAGATTACAAGGAGAAAGGAAAGAGATGCTACATTGTTGAAGAAGATTCTAATGAGAATGATGATGGAGTAGTATATGTGGCCATCAATGATAAATTAGATAAAGATGGATGAAGAAACAACATTGGTTACCTGTGTGAACAAGAATGACAAGTGGATCATAGATAGTGGATGCTCACATCACATGATAGGAGATAAAAGTTAGTTCATTACCTTTACTCAATATGATGGAAATAGTGTTAGATTTGGTAATAATGCTCCATGTCAAATCAAAGGAAAAGGCTCTATTAAACTCGTGAAGAAGATTTCATATGATAATGCATACTATGTTGAAGGATTGAATTACAACTTGTTGAGTGTATCACAACTAGGCAATGTAGGTTGCAAAGTAGAGTTTGGAAATAAGACTACTAAGATCTATGACACCGATGGAAATCTAATAGGAAAAGGTAAAAAAATGAGGAGTAATTTTTTTTACCTAGATATGGAAGATGCAACATGTCTTGTTGTTAGACTTGATGATGTGTGGTTGTGGCATAAAAGGTTGTGTCATGTTAACTTTGATAACCTGATTAGCATCAAAAAGAACAAGGTCAAAGGGTTGCCAAAATTAAAGAAACCTAAAAACACAATGTGCAAACATTGTCAACTAGGAAAGATGACTAAGTCTAGCTTCAAAAGAAAAACATACACTTCCAAGGAAGTGCTAGAGTTAGTCCATATAGACTTATGTGGTCCAATAGAAGTGTAAAGCTACCTATGAGACAAATGCATAATGCTATTTGTAGATGATTATTCTAGGATGATGACTGCTATGTTTTTAAAGCAAAAATATGATGTATTTCAAATGTTTAAGTGGTATCTAGCTAGAGTTGAGAAGGAAACAAGAGATAATCTGAAAAGATCAAACAGAGGAGGCGAGTTCACATCAAAAGAGTTTGAAATATTCTGCAATGAAAAAGGTAGTAAAAGAAAAACATCAGCACCAAGATCTCCACCACAGAATTGTATTATTGAAAGAAGGAATAGGTAAGTGATTAACTATGCTAGAACCTTGATGATGGGGAAAAATGTTATACTAAAGTACAACAGTCTACACACTGAATAGAGTTCAAGTCAAGAAAGGTACAAATGCAACATCTTTTGGATTATGGTATGATCACTCACCTAATATTAAACATTTCAAAGTACTTGTTTGTAAATGCTATATTCTTAAAGATACTAAAAGTGGCAAGTTTGATGCTAAAAGTGATGAAGGCATATTCCTTGGATACTCCACTAGAAGCAAAGCATATAAGTGTTTGAACACTAATACTAACAAGATTGTGGATAGTGCAAATGTAAATTTTGATGAGCATGTAGAAGTCAAAGTTGATGAAACTAAGCAATCAAAGGATTATAGATCCTTTATATACTTCTATGAAAGAATGACTATTGAAGTCAATGCTACAAATCAAGTTGCAAATCAGCAACAAATTTTAGTATCTACTGAGTCTCAGCTAGTGAATGTTGAGCTCCATTCAAAAGATGAGCTACAAAATGAAGAAAATTCTCATTCTAGTTATGAAAATTGTATACATGAGAGGAATGATGAAGTGCCAAATGAAGGAGAACAAAATGACTTTGAAGTTGAAGGATCAACCATGGAAAGAAGGATACAACCAAAGTTAGCCAAGTATGTGAGAAGACATCACCCTATAGAACAAATCATTGGTGACAAGGATGCCAAACCAATGATAAGGAATAGACTAAGAAATGAATCATGTTTGTTGAGCAAGGTTGAACCTAAAATAGTGAAAGATTCTCTACAAGATGATGACTAGTATAAAGCCATGGAAGAGGAGATAGATCAAATTAAAAAGAACAAAACTTGGACCATAGTTCCTAGACCAACTAATAAGGATGTGATTGGTACCAAATGGGTGTTTAGAAAAAAACTTGATGAGAATGGTGAAATAACAAGAAACAAAGCCAGACTAGTTTGCAAAGGCTATCCACAAGAAGAAGGACTAGATTATGGAGAAACATTTGCCCCTGTTGCAAGAATGAAAGGAGTAAGAATATTACTTACATATGCTGCAAACAAAGGTTTCAAAGTGTACCAAATGGATGTCAAGTCAGCTTTTCTGAATGGTATACTGGAAGAGAAAGTCTACATAGAAAAACCAAAGGGATTTGTAGATGAGAAGAACAAGGACATGGTCTGCAAACTACACAAGGCACTTTATGGATTGAAGCAAACACCTAGAGCATGGTGTGAGAGGATGCACAAATATATTGTGAAAATAAGATTTGAGAGAATAGATGACAATAACAATGTGTACATCAAAGCTAAAAAAGGTAAAGGCATTTTGATATTAGAAATCTTTATTGATGATATAATATTTGGAGGAAAAAGATATTCTATGCAAAGATTTTGCTAATCAAATGAAGAATGAATTTGAGATGTCAATGTTTGGAGAAATCAAATTCTTTGTTGGATTACAAGTACATCAATTGAAACATGGCATATTTGTGACCCAATCCAAATACATCAAGGAGATACTCAAAAAATATGGATTAGATGAGTCAAAACCAATTAGCACACCAATGGCAATAGGACATAAGTTATCCAAGAATGATGAATCGGTTCAAGTGAATCAGACATTGTATAGATCAATGATTGGAAAGCTACAATATGTTATACATAGTAGACTAGACATTGCATTAGTTGTTGGAATAGTAGCAAGATTTTTTGCAAATCTAAGATAAAATCACTTAATGGCAGTAAAGAGAATATTGAGGTACCTAAAAGGAACTGATGACTTTGGCTTGTACTACAAAAGGAGTGAAAAGTTTGAACTGAGAGCCTATATTGACATAGATTGGGGAGGTTATATTGATGATAGAAAAAGAACTAGTGGAGGAGAACTTTTCTTAGGAAAAAGGTTGATTACATGGACTAGAAAAAATCAAAGCTACACCTTACAGTCCACTACTGAAGTTGAATATGTTGTAGCCGCTATAAATTGCACCAATATTGTATGGATCAAACATTTATTGCAAGGTATGAAGAAAGAGGTAACTGAGCCTATGATGCTTTATTGTGATAATACAAGTGCTATCAACATATCAAAGAATCATGTAATGCATGCTAAAACCAAGCACATTGCAATCAAGTATCACTATGTAAGAGAATTGGTGGAAGACAAACAAGTGAAGATGGAATATGTTAGCTCAAAGGAATAGATTGCAGACATCTTCACAAAAGCACTACCTAAAGATGCTTTTGAGTATCTTAGAAGTAAGTTAGGGGTAATACCCCTAGCCAAGGCTAATTGAAGCAAAATCAAGATTTCCTTACATCAAATAAGCTGAATGTAGAAGATTTTACACATTGATGCAAAGGATATTTACTTTAGGATTCATACCTAAAGTAGTCAAAGTGTTGAAGTTTCAAAATAGTCACATGTAAGATGAGAGAGGGAGAAATAGAATAAATTTTTAAAAGCTACACCTACATATTAAAGATGCTAATATGTCTTTGGCATTATTTTCAAAGAGGGAGAAGATGTGAAAATTTGATCAATAGGAGAAGATGTGAGAAACTAATCAAAGAGGATGCTAATGATCTAGTAATCAAATGAAGATAGAGGGAGAAGTTGAAAGATATAATCAAGAGTTGATCAGGACTGTAGAAGATGAGCAATATAGAGGGAGAAAAATAAAGAACAAGCATACAACAACAAAGAAGGGAAAAGTAGAAATGAAGAAATCAAAATAGTAAAGGGAGATGTGAAGTTAAAATTTACTTTTTGGCATTTGACTTACTGTTCTAACCTAGTTAGCCTGTGGTTGAATATTTTAGTCTGATGGTTGATCAGTTTGGTTTGCCATCCATGCCAAAGAGGGAGATTGTTGGAAATCTAATTAAAAGGCTCATTGTTGAAGATTGAAGAGGGATATTGTTGCAAAGAAGGAAGATTGTTGTTTCCAATCATTTTTTTTTCATTGATGTCAAACCTACTATTTGTAGGAATGAAATTTACTTATACGATCCAAGTACTATCACTTAGTTGGTTGATGAAGAGGATCTGATCAGCAAGATGTAACAAGAGCACCTAAGGGAAAGGTTGAGTTATGATGTTGTAATGAAGAGCAAGGATCAGTTGAAACAATGGTTAAATGATGTATTGATAACATACTAAAAGATACATAGGTTGGTAACACTTAGAAACATTGGAGAAAGAAGTTGTAACAAGGTAAACTACAAAGCTTAAACTAAGATCATTAGTGGGTGCCGAGCAAGTGAGTTAAAGCTGAGAAAATTATCAATACAACTAAAGTAATAGGAAATTCTAGTGTGTATCAAGTGATCTTCAGGTGTCGAGTGAAGATCAGATGTTGAGCATCAAAAAATCATAGTTGGTGCCAAGTAATCCTCAAGTGCCAAGCATTAGGAAAAACATAGTTGACACCGAGTACCACAGTATGTGTCAAGCTGCTACATTATTTTAAATGACAAATATTTGCCAAATATGAGCTGATAAAGAGATTATCTTGAATTTTTTGAATGAGTTGGAAGATAAGCATGATGATTTGGTGGCACAGAATTCTACTTAAACCATTTTTGAGGAAATTCTAAAGGATTATTCAAGAAGTTTCTAGAGGAAAAAAAATATGGGTTAGATGCAATGAATCCTACCTAATCTATATGAATTTAAATTAAAGAATGGAAGAATCAAGCGGGAAAAGGAACTCCAAGACTTCTATTTAAGGATTCATAGTCCAAGAACCAAAATTGTTGCTATTGTTACTGCAAAAGTGCCAATTTGTGAAGTGGTTAGAAGGGTGTCAAGGAGAAGACATTTAGGAGAAGGAAGAGCACAAAGGCTCTACTTCTATAAGTGGTCATGAAAAGATGATTGCACTGGTACATTGAGCATGGAGACTCAAGGAAACTAAGCTTGAAAGGAGGGCAAGTTGTCAGAGTTGTAGTGATTAAAGGCTAGGCAATGGTATGAGCTGAAAAAGTGATCTAAGATCTGCAAGTTAAGTTGTATGTTGTAGTTAGGTCAAGATTTTCTAATACTCTCTAGCAATTGTATTAGATCTAAAAATTCTATGGACTTAGGTTGGTTTAATAGCCATTTGTAAATCCTTTAACAGGGTGGCATTCCAAGTGATTTTTCTAAAGTCCTCTAACAAGGCCCACTTCTAACAGGTGGTTAAATCCTCTAACAAGGTCACATTTAACAGTGTGTTGTAAGCCTTTCACAGGGCATCACTTCAGAAGAGTGAGAATGGAGTAGCATGTTATTGGTGGTTTTTCCCAAATTGGGTTTCCATAAATCATTGTGTTATGTTTTGATTTTTTATGTGTTATGCTTGCATATTGATTTACAGTAACTTGCTGATTAGAAAAGTTAAAGCTTGGATGAATGAATGGTTGAATGGGCTCACTATACTCAGTGAAAAGTTTGAATAGGATATTTCGACCTTGAATAACTTATTCACCCCCCCCCCCCCCCCCAGTTATTCTAAAGCATTTCTAAAAAAAGAAACATAGTAATGTCTTGAAATATTTCGTTGGACTTTGGAAAATCTAGCAGAACACGAATAGCAAAAGAGGTGTTGATGGAGCCCTCTTTCCCCCTCTTCTACGGAACAATAATTCCCAATTGACCATTAGTCTTATTTATGTTGCAGTGGCCACAATTGGTCTAGCCCCCTTCAAGATATATATCAATGTTATCCCGAAAGCCCAGATATCCATCGAACTCTTTCATCCTCACCCAACTAGGGGGCATAGAATAAGCAAGCATAAGCATATTAGTCTACCCCCCCTTAAGCACCTTTTTCAAGGCCCAAGTGTCCTTTTCAGACCCCCTAAAATGCCTTTTTCAAGGCCCAACTATCCTTTTTGGACCACTCAAGTGCCTTTTTCAAGGCCCAACTGTCCTTTTTGAACCCCTCTAGTGCCTTTTTCAAGGCCTAAGTGTCCTTTTTGGACCCCTCAAGCATGTTTTTCAAGGCCCAAGTGTCCTTTTTAGACTCCCTCCAATGCCTTTTTAGGCCCCTCTAACACCTTTTTCAAGGCCCAAGCATCCTTTTCTAACCCCTATAGCACCTTTTCAGGCCCAAAATGCCATTTTAGGCCCCTCTATTACCTTTTTCAAGGCCCAAGCATCCTTTTCAAACCCCTCTAGTGCCTTTTTCGGGCCCAAACACCTTTTTCAAGCCCAAATGCCTTTTAGGCTCCTCCAATGCCTTTTTAGGCCCAAAGCACCTTTTTCAAGGCCCCAATGTCCTTTTTAGGCCCCCAACACACCTTTTTCAAGTCAAAGTGCCTTTTCAAGGCCTTATTCACCTTCTTGAGAACCAAGTGTGCTCTTTTGGGCCCCAAACACCTTTTCATAGGCCTCAAGAATGTTTGTCTTGTCACACACCTAGAGAAATATCCCCACATTGACCTTATTATTGTCTGTAATGGTTCTTAACATACACACAAACATTCTTGCCTACCAATCATGGTTATCCTCACTCTACAGATTATATTTTTCCCACTTCTACAACAGTCAAAAAATTCCAATATTTATCACAAAAACACAAAAATATTCAAATATCTATCAAACATCCCAAAAACATTTACATATTTGACAAAAACACAAAAACATTCAAATATCTAACATTCAAATATTCAACAAAAATGCAAAAACATCCATATATACTCCATAAAATCCCAAAAACAAAATATGACCTAGCATTACAATCAACATCAGTTGTCCCTTTGATTACCACAACAACAAGCACAAACTTTTTATTCTCCTATGACAAAAATGACAACGTTACATTTAACTAGTGTCTAGTGGATTATTTATTCTAGCCTCCCTGAGGGAGGTGGCACAATAGGATGTCCAATCAATGGTGTCTCTTCTAGCCTAGCTCCAAACGAAGAAGCTCCTATTGTCCACCCCCTCCGTACCCACACTGTATCCATGGGAATTGGAAACCTCCCACCATGTAATTGTGTGTTTAATAGATGTGTAAATTCCCTATCCATGAATTGCGTCTCTTGCCAGTCCTCATTTGAGAATGCCTGATAATAATGTCTCATCCAATAAGTGACTTCCTAGTGTACCTTTACCATCTAGTTCATTTCCACGAACACATTCTCCACCAACTGTCTTACCCCCTGTGTAGTGATCACTCATTGGGCCACATCCCGCTCTTATTGCATCTAATCAATCATCATTTTCCAATGCTTCATGTCTACTTTTACCTCATCCAAATGCTGCTACAATTGCCTCACCTTGACTTCACTTAATGCTAACTACTCCTGGAACTTCAACGCCAAGGAGTTTGCCTTTGCAATCACTTCCCTAAAAGAATCAGACTACGACTACAATAACACCAGCTCATTCTAAGCACTCTCTAGACCCACCTATGCCATCTTTGGTGATTCCTACAATTGTTGAGCCATTGACCATTCAACCCACATACCCACATCATTTCCCTCTATCTGTAAATGCTCCACATGTAGCTCTGTCTTTAGCAATTGCACCCATGTCTGCAGTCATCTTGCCTCTATTTGCACCCCATCCTCCTATACCTTCTCCATTAATCCTAGCAAAAATGTGACTTCCTATTCTTCATTCTCTGCTCAAACTCTCTTTATAGCTAACAATCTTTGTAATCCTTCCATGTCCCATGATGATTGATCTCCATATCCTACCTTTCGCTATGGCTCTGCCACATTTATACCGCTCATTCCCCCTTCTATTAACCCTCATCCCAACACACCAAGGCTCATCAATTGACGTGTCCCACTCATTACTCCTAACACACTCTTCATCTTCTCAGGTGGACTATTCTCCACCTACATCATTGGCCCATCATCTAATACTACCTACAATGCATGTTGCACTGTTGTCCCTAATAACATCATTAAAGCCGATAAGGGCATCTCTTCTGCCTCCATCCCCACCTCTTTGGGTTGTGTTGGACCTTTTTCTAGTTGACTTTCCTCAACCAAACCTAAAATTAACACTTGGAGTTCTAACTGATCCACCCACTCCTTAGAGGTTTTTTGAACATGCTTCGCTCTTTACCCTTGCCTCATGCATCTTCCCTAGCTAGCATCACCCTCCTACTATGACTGATCTGGTGAATTGACATACTTTCACTTGCATGATTCCTATAACTTATCAATACATCCAATAATCACATTCTACTCTTCACTTTTCCTTGATTCATTCCCATATTATCTGCCTACTTATAGTTGTCACTTGCCCAAAACTTGTTTTGTACTAGTCTTCCATGTATCCATTCTCTGCATCCCACTACACTGGTACCTGGTACACTTGACCCTTGCCACTAACATTCAATCACCCAAATCCCTATCGATGCACATTGACCATCAAATTTTGGTGCTAAATCATTGCTGACACATCCCATGCCTTCTCATCTACCTAGTACAATAGTTGTTCCCTAGTAGAACTGAACAAACTTGACATTGTTACACATAATTAGAAGCATGCCTGGTCTGCAAATAATGGTTTTCTATGCTATCATGTGCTTTTAGTGCCTTGATGATGTGTTTGACTAGAGATACCAGGATGAATTCATGATATTTTTATTAGTTTTTAACTGTTTAACTCTAGTGATCCATTGGTTTTGCACATTATTGGTGTCCACTTATAAGTGCCTCCTCTATTATAGAATTCCATGTTTACCTCAACCAATTTTTTGTGCTATCTTAGGTGAGATCTTTTATCTCACATGTGATTGTTTGCATGCCTATTTTTATTATTCTATCACTATAGTTTCTGTTTCTTAGCGATTTTCATGTTTCCTTGTACATTGTTTGTCTTTGCGGATACTTCTTAGTGTGACATAGTATTCATATCACTATAGCTGAGCTAGTGGTGTTTGTACTTAGTCACTTTTTATCACACACTCTATGATGACAATTAGTTTTTATCTCTTTAAAAAAATTGATAGTTAGTTGCATTCATTTAGCTTGCATTATCATCTTGGTTTCCCTGAAAACAAATGGTTGGCACACAAATCAAGATGTAATTCACAAACATTATTTAGCAACTTCACAACTAGTTATCAAAAAATAGACAACAACATCAACATCAATATCAAGACGAGCTTCTAAGCACTCAACCCTCATTGACTTTATCTCTTCACCACATTCACACCAGCATTACACTTCATCAATTCACCATTTCATTCCACTCATTGCATTATGTGGCTTTCAAATCTTAGACAATTCTAGTCACTACCAAACTTCACCACCTCATCGGTTGCCTTGCATGGCCTTTGAATCTCAAACAATCTTGTTTAACCACCTTCCATTCCATTGGATTCATTGCATCATCTTTTCTCATCCTCAATCTCCTTCATTTTTCCATTTCATCCATTCATTTTATGGCTTTTGAATATCAAAAGATGACACTCCACCTCATAGCCTTTGAATCTCAAACAATTTCATTTCCTTCCATTTTTAACCTTCAATCACACTTTTATTTATCTTGTCCCACTTTATCACATTTTCATTTATTCTCATGTTACCATGTTCCATTCCATGACACTTTGCCACATGTTCATGCATTTATATTTTTTGTGTTTTTTACCCATTTCATCTCATTCCATGTTCATTATATCACATCACACCACATTACATTGGTTTCCATCTCATTGCCTCATTTCATTTCATCATATATCATTTTTTTTATTCAACATTTCATTCTATCTCATTACTTCATTTCATTTCATCACATCTCATTTTGTCCATTTAGATGTTCCATTCCATTTCATTATCTCTCATTTTATCACATATCATTTCATGTCATCCCATTGCATTACCTATCATATCATTTCATTAACCCATTTTGTTTCATTACATTATCACCTCTCATCTCATCTCATTACATTTCATTTCTTTACCTATCATATTATCACATTTTATTCCATTTAATTTCATTTCATTTCCTTACCTATCATGTTATCACATCTCATTTCATCTCCTCACATCTTATTACATTTCATTTCATTTCAATACCCATTTCATTTCATTTCCTTACCTATCATGTTATCACATCTCATTTAATTTAATTTCATTTTATTACTCATTTTGTTTCATTACATTACATATCATGTTATCACATCTCATTTCATCTCCTCACATCTCATTACATTTCATTTCATTTTATTACCCATTTCATTTCATTTCTTTACCCATCCTATTATCACATTTCATTTCATTTAAATACCCATTTCATTTCATTTCCTTACCTATCATGTTATCACATCTTATTTCATTTCATTACTCATTTAAATTTCATTACATTAAATATCATGTCATTACATCTCAATTCATCATCACATTACATATCATGTTATCACATTTCATTATATTTCATTTCATTTCATTTCATTATCCATTTCATTGCATTACATTACATATCATGTTATCACATCTCATTTTGTTTCATGTCATTACATTCATATTACCACATCACATTTTCATTACATCATCAGTAAGATACCATCTATTCTAAATCATGATCCATCTACATTAATCATTTACATATATATACACATTAGCATCCACTGCTACCATCATCATCAAATTAAATCATCACATGCATGCATAAGTCCATGATTTAACAAGTACACACATCTGAACATTCATAAGCTCAGATATCTCATAAAGAAAAAATAAAAATCAAACAATGTATCCAAAGGTCAAATTCACATGAATATTATATAAACTACAAGAACATTAAACGATCGCATAACATGAATGAAAATAAATCAAAGATCAACTAAGTACATCAAGATAAATGTCCAATCCACATCAAGAAAATAATCATACATCATGAGGAGTGAGACCACAATACATAACACACACTCATCCATGTGGAGGTGCCTGATGTAACAATCCCTACTCACTGGGGCCACCTATATCCTCTCGAGGTTCCTACCTTGTCATATATGTTGATGCTACAACCTATCCAATCAAAATAGTCTAACTCAATGATGCCCCATTTTTCCTCAGTGGTGGCAGTGGTGGTGGCCTTGGTGTCATCACAACTATGAATGTTTGTAAGGCACTCAACACCTCACCCATCTGAGCCTCTATGTCACACATCTGCACCTCCAAATCAATCAATCTCCATGACCTCCATGGTGGCAGTTGTGCCTATGGTAGTACCAGCTATTATACCAGTAATTATGCCTCTGATACCACCTATTGGTGTCCCTATGGTTGTGCACCTTGTGGATCTCTGATAGGACCCTGCACTTGTGGCCTCTATTGCTGGACAAGCTACACATCCTCTAGAAACCTAGCCCTCAACTGCTCTACTCCATCCCACTGACCAACCATCCCTCCTCTCACTCATGCACCACCCTAGTCATGGATACCTCTAACCCTCCCTACAGCCACTAGTCCTTGCATTGGGCCTCATGCCACTCCCCTTTGTAGTAGTACCATGGCTACTCGACCTTGCCTCCCCCATGCTTTGCCCACTCTGACTCTGGCTTGTCATCTCCCTCTACCTCTCCATGGACCACTCTCATCATCATCATCCTCTCCCCCACTTGATAGCTCATCAATCCCCAGAATTAGCTTGATCAGGCCTATGTATCTAGGGAAGGGGTGATCCTAAAACCACCATGCATAATCCCCCTCCATCCCTACATCTGCCACCCCATCTTGCAAGGCCCATAACTGTGGTGTATCTATCACCTGTAAAAAGGCATCTAGATAGGCCTCATACTCCAGAGTCAACCCCTACACTATTCTCTCTGACTGTACCTAGGCATAATGTGTAGTCCCCTATGGCATGCCCTACTGTCGACCAAACTGCCTCACCCCCTACCTGAAACAAAACTACTCTATCATAGCATCAATGCGACCAAGCAGATACCTTAGACTAAAAAAGTACACCATCTTATCATATCTATACCAAATTGGGGCATCAAAATTTTTGGAAACATCAAAAATGTCCTACCCAAGCTATAAAAAAAATTCAAAACATTAAGCCTACCAAAACCAGGGTATTCAAACAAAACTATTGCAACACCAAATCAACATCACAATCCAATCATCAAATCAATGACAATCAAAACATCAAGTCAATGATAATCAAACTATCAAATCAACAACAATCAAAACATCAAATTGTCAATGATTAGACATCAAATCATCAACAAATAGAAGTCCAAATCATCAAAATTTGACCTAAAATCATAAAATCAAGATAGTCTTTAAACTAATATGCTTCACATATTAGCTCAAAGAGGGGCATTTGTAGACACCCAAAAATTGGCAAAAATTGAAACCATGCAATTTTGATCAATCAGTGCAAATTAAAGAGAAAATTAGAAGAAACACAACAAACTTTCAAATAAAAAATCACATCAGGTCATTAATCACCTATCAAATTGACAAGACCTAATTCAATTTTTAAAAGAAGAGAAAAACAATTCAAATTCATAAAATGAAATTCAAAAAAGGAAGAGGAAAAAGAAAAAAGTGTTGAAAATAAATAAGACATTTATTAAATCAAAAAAATCATTTATCCTCACAAAATGAAAAATCTCCCTTCTTCATTTTAAAATAATTAAAAGTATCCTCAATTATCCTCAAAACCAAGTTTGTTGGACTCTTCCTCCTAGTCTCTTATGAGATATTTTGTATTTCAATTTCACTTTCACCTATTAGTCAAAGGTGAAAATCTTGATTCTTACCCTAACCCCTTCCAAATTCCTATAAATAGGAGGGAAATCTAAGAGGTAGGGAACCCAAATTTTAGGCATCTAAACTATAGGCACATTCTGATTCATCATTTTAGCATTAGCATTTTAGCAACTTCATAGAATTTTAGTATTGCTTTTATGTCATTTAATATCATTCATTGCATGTTAGCTTGTTGCATATCCATTATGATAGCATATAATCTATATTATAGTCATAGATCTTGCATGCATTCTTATAGATCTACACTTTTAGCATGCTCCCATTCTAGAACTATCTCTAAGATGCTGGTCTAAGAGCTATTTTGCTAGTTGTAGTTAGGTAAACATGAGATGCTCATAGAGATTACATTTTGATGATGATATCTTGGGTCTAGATTAGTCCATTGTCAATTTATTTTGCATTCTACACCAAAGTTCCATGAATATTTGTTCACGCCATGTACACATACCAAAGACCACCTCCTCCAACTTAGCCAAAGAGAGTGATTACATGAGATAATTATTCATTGCTTGGGTAATAAGGGAGAAAATACATGACAAAACAAAAATCTCTTCATTGATAGTTAGGGAGAGTCCTCACAAAACAGGGAGGAAAAGTACCGAGTAGCCTCCTAAAACAAAGCTAGGAAGGAAGATAGATGTCAAACTTATGAGTTAACTAAAGAAGAAATATAACTTTGATTTCAATGAGATTACATAATTTAATGAAAAAATGTAGTGTTTCTATCACCCTCCCAAAGCCAATCAACTGTTTCATTTTTCCTCCACTATATTTCCTCTCAAAGTTCCCATTCCTCCATATCTCTAGAGGCAAGGGATTCAACTTTTCCCAAAGCCATAGAGACACCAAGATCCCTAATCTACTTGGTAATTTTTGGAATTAAAGATAGAGTAATTGAGAGGGGGGTGAATCAATTACTAACAAAATTTATCTCAACAAATCCCTTAGATGTCTTAAAGATCTAGTTACTTCTTGTACTTAGTAAACAAGTGTTGTAACTTAGTAAATTAAACTATTACTTTCTTTTCAAGCATTCATGCATGTAACTGAAAATAAAGTGAGCACAAGAGACACCATATTTAATGTGAAAACCCAATATGGAAAAAACCACCAAGTAACTAGTCACCAATTTTTTACTCTTCTGAAGTGAGCTCTATTAGGAAAAAACCTTGTTAAAGGTTATAATACACACTATTAGGTGTGACCCTGTTAGAGGATTTAATCACCTTGTTAGGATTGGCCTTGCTAGAGGTCTTTAGAACAATTCAACTAAATTGTCACTTTGTTAGAGGATTTACAAAATGGCTATTAAACCAACTATCTTAAGAGATTTGAAATCACTACTACAATAGTTAGAAAGCAACAATGAATTGACCTAAACAAGATGCAGCTGAATTTGCTAGTTACAGGTCTCTGTTCAGCATCATTAGATCCTCCTTGATCAAATATGGCTTTGTTGCTCCTCAATGATCTCTGATCATCCTTCAAATTTTCTTCCACAATAATCAATCTTCATATTACATTAATTCCATATTCTTTATCCTCATACTTTTTAAAATTTGCAACTTGACTTCTTACTTATACCATTTAGATTGCCAAGTCATCCTATTTACATGTTACATTTATCAATAAACCATACATTAGTCAGTTACAGATATTACTCTGAACAAATAAATGTTATCTCATAAGACAATGAAATCCTGTACTGGCCAACCCTACTCAATAAATACTGCTCCTAAAAATTTCTTGAGTTAACCATCTTGACTCAGTTAACATTGAAATTTCCTTAAAATTCTTTGGTTTCCAAGTTTTCTCAATAAGAACTGAATCCCTCAATAAGAACTCCTTCTTCCAAATTATCTTAGATGACTGAGTGAGCTTGGTAAGAACTATTTCTTCCAAATTACCTTTGATGACTGAGTGAACTCGGTAAGAACTATTTCTTCCAAATTACCTTTGATAACCTAGTGAACTCAGTAAGAACTGTTTCTTCCAAATTACCTTTGATGATCGAGTGAACTTGGTAAGAACTGGTAACAACTGTTTCTGTCACATTTTCTTTGATTACTGAGTGAGCTCGATAAATATTGTCATTTGTCTAGCTGACCTTCTAAGCTCGGTAGACACTATCCTTTGCCTCGTTGACCTTCTAAGCTTGGTAGACACTATTTGATAACCGATATGACATTTGTGTAACATCAAAGACAACACACAATTGAAAATTTGTATTCAACAATCTCCCTCTTTGGCATTGATGGCAACATTACATGTCATAGCAGGATGAAATTTGAAAACAACTCTTTTAATGACAGAATACAAAACTCCCTCTTTCACAAACTCTTATTATTTTGCAAATTTCAAAAAGATATGATAGTATATTCTCCCTCTTTGACAACACATGCCAAAGATAACTCAAAACAACTGAATAACATTTTACCTGATGTACTGATTCATATGCAATATCTTCAATGGTTTGCTACATCAACTGATAGATTTTCAATTCTGTTTCTATTGATGCGTCACTAAAACTATATTTTTGTGAGCTTTAGATAGGGGAATGACCCCTAACTTACCTCTTAGATACAAGAATGCATCCTTAGGTAAAGGCTTTGTGAATATGTTAGCAATTTGTTCCTTTGTATGTACATATTCCAATCTCATTTCCCTTTCTTGCACCAATTTTCTAACAAAGTGATATTTTATGGCAATATGCTTGGTTTTTGAATGCATCACTGGATTCTTGGAGATGTTAATTGCACTTGTGTTATCAAAAAACATAACAACTGGTTCTTTGATTTCTTGCTTCATACCTTTCAATAATTGTTTAAGCCACACAATGTTTGAGCAATTTACTATTGCTGCAACATATTCAACTTTTGTTATGGATTGAGATGTACAATTTTGCTTTTTGCTTGTCCAAGAAACCAACCTTTTTCCACGAAAGAAAGCTCCTCCACTTGTGCTCTTTCTATCATCAATATTTTTTGCCCAATCTACATTAATGAACACATTTAAATCTAGTTTTCCTCCAAGTTTATACCATAATCCATAATCTTCGGTTCCTTTTAAGTATCTCATGATCCTTTTGATTGCCATTAATTGATTTTCTTTTGATTTTGTTGAGAATCTTGCTACAATCTCTACTGCTAGGGAAATGTCTAGTCTTGTGTGCACTACATATTGAAACTTTCCAATCATAGATCTATACAATGTCTAATCCACTTCCTTTGATTCATCATCCTTGGTGAGTTTTGATCCAGTACACATAGGAGTCCCAATTGGTTTGCAATCTTCCATACCAAACTTTTTTAGTATCTCCTTGATGTATTTAGATTGAGTGATGTAAATGCAATTCTTATTCTATTGAATTTGAAGTTCAACAAATAATTTGATCTCACCAAACATTTACATTTCAAATTCCTTGTTCATTTGTTTTAAAAATTATTTGCAAAGATCATCATTTCCTATGAACAAACTATCATCTACAAATATTTTTGCCAAAACAATCTTATTATCTGGTCCTTCTTTTATCTACAAACTGTTGTTGTCATTAGTTCTTTGAAAACCAATCTAAATAAGATATTTATGCAATCTTGCTTGTTTCAGACCATATAATGCTTTATGCAATTTGTAGACCATGTCTTTCTTGTTTGGATCAACAAAGCTTTCAGGCTGCTCAATGTAAACCTCTTCCTCCAATATGCCATTCAAAATTGTTGACTTGACATCCATCTGATAAACTTTGTATCCTTTTAATGTAGCATATGCAAGTAAGGTTCTAACACCTTCCAATCTTGCAACAGGAGCAAAAGTTTCTCCATAGTCTACACTTTTTTCTTGAGAGTATCCATTGCATGCTAGTCTAGCTTTTTTCCTTGATACCTTACTATCTTCATTTAGTTTGTTTCTAAATACCCACTTTGTTCCAATCACATTCTTGTCTTTGGGTCTAGCTACAAGAGTCCATGTTTTGTTTTTCTTTATCTATTCTATTTCTTCATTCATAGCTTCAATCCAACTCTCATTGTCTAGTGCATCTTTGACATTTCTAGGTTCAAAATCAGCAAGTAAACAAGTTTCTTTCAACTTACTTTTTGTCATTGTTCCTTCTGATTTATCACCAATGATCTAATCTGGTGCATGATGCTTTCTAACATACTTAGCTAACATGAGCTCCTTTCCTTTTGAATGACTTTCATTCTTATCCTTCCATGTCTCAACTTCTGGTTCTGATTATGGTTGCTCGAGTTCGGTAGATGCTAACTCGGTAGCTTCTATTTGCAACTCAAGTTCTTGCAGCTCAAGAGACATTAGCTAAGTTTGAACTTCTTGTGACTTGGTAATTGAAGACTCTAGAGTTGAAGATTCCTGAATAATAGGTATACTTGGCATTGTATCAGGTTAAATGTAAACAAATCTTCTATAGTCTTCAGGTTCCCTTTTTCTTTCTTCTTCTGTTCTTTCTGCAAACTCATCAATTTTCACATGTGCACTTTCTATAACTTTGTGAGTAGATAAGTTCAAACATCTATATTCTTTTCTTTTCCAAGAGTATCCCTAAAATATTCTTTCATCACTTTTTCCTTCATCACTTTTTACATCAAATTTACCTTTTCTACATTCTTTCAAAATATAACATTTTCTTCCAAATACTTTTAGATAACTGACATTGGGTTTGTAGCCATACCGCAACTCATAGGGTGTTTTGAATTAGTCCTTTTTCAGCTGTAATCATTTCAAGGTATGAACTACAGTGTTAATAGCTTCCTTCTAGTATTTGATAGCAATATCTTTCTTAATCATGAAGGTTCTTGCACAATCCATT
The DNA here is from genome assembly GCA_028749045.1 of Cupressus sempervirens. Lineage (NCBI taxonomy): Eukaryota > Viridiplantae > Streptophyta > Pinopsida > Cupressales > Cupressaceae > Cupressus > Cupressus sempervirens. The sequence goes on from CM053783.1 coordinate 248,073,866, forward strand.
ATAGATCTATTCCTTCTTTTTGCTATTCCATTTTGTTCTAGAGTTCTAGGTGTTGAAACCTGTCTTTTGATTCTCCTTTCAATGGAAAAGTTATTGAATTCATGTGAAATGAATTCACCACCTTTGTCAAACCTTAAGCATTTTAGTCTTTTGCTTATTTCCTTTTCTACTCTGGCCAAATACCATTTGAACTTTTCAAATGCTTCTGATTTCTCTCTAAGGTACATGACAGTCATCATTCTTGAATAATCATCAACAAATAGAACAAAAAATTTTCCACCAGTATAACTTTCAATGCCAATAGGTCCACACAAAACAATATGCACAATTTCTAGAACTTCTTCAATCTGATAGTTCTTGCTTTTAAAACTAGTCTTTTCCATCTTACCAATTTGACAATTCTTCCATAGACCAACTTTAGGTTTCGTTACATTGGGAATACCTCCTACTTTCTTGAATTTACTAATTTTTATTCAATTGTCAAAATTTACATGAAACAATCTCCTATGCCATAACCAGCTTTCTTCAATTTGAGCAATGAAACATGAACATTCACCAAGTTCAAGATAAAATAAGTTACCTTTTGTTTGAGTGCCTGATCCAATCAACTTTCCTTTGCCATCCAACAATCTTGTCTTTCCATGCATAAATTCTACTTTGAATCCATTATTGAGTAGCTGTGCCACACTCAACAAATTGTGCTTTAGTCCTTCTACCCAATATGCATTATCATATACAAGTTCCTTGGTTAGTGAGATACTTCCTTTTCCTCTTATACAACAAGGTTCATTGTTACCAAATCTTACACGGCCACCATCATAGTCTTCAAAATATTTAAACTTAGTTTTATCACCAGTCATGTGATGAGAACAACCACTATCTATGATCCATGTATCATTTCTACTCATATGAGAAATTAGTGTCATTTTCTCATCATTATTAGACTCATCTTTTACAGTAATGTAGACAATTTCATCTTCTTCTTCTTCATCAGAATCATTAGAATCTTTTGCCATAAAACATGTTTTCTTACCTTTATCCTTGAATGATTTAAAGTCTTTCTTGCCATTTTACTTGTGACCTTTCTTCTCATCTTTGTTTTGTTTATTTGGGCACCTAGCAGCAATATGTCCAATTTATTCACAAGAGAAACAAATTAGAGGAACCTTACCTTTGTATTTTCCTTTTCCTCTTGAATATTTTCTTGCTAGTCGAGCTTCAACAACTTCAACATCAATGGCTAAACTTTGGTCTAATTCTTCATCACTGTCTGATTGTGGATCCTTCATCTTTTTCCCTTTTTCTTTGAGTGAAATCTTGGCTTCAAATGCTAATTTGATGTTCTTTGCAGCTAGAACATAATTTTCATAGTTGTCTAGCTCAAATGCAATCAATCTTCCAACTATGGCCTCTAAATTTATTTTATGATTTACCTTACATCTCCTTTCTTGAATTGCAGAGACTCTGATTGCATAAATGGGAAGTAGAGTTCTAAAAACTTTACTTATAACTGTCTCCTCATTGATATCTCCTCCAGATGCTTTGATTGCACTAACACATGCTTTAAATTTTTCAAGACACTTTGCAGTATTTTCATCCTCTCCCATCCTCATTTGATCAAATTATCCTCTCAAAATTTTTGCTTTGGCTCTTCTCACATTGTCATCTCCTCCATAGATTTCTTTAAGCTTATTCCACATTTCAAAGGTAGTTTTGCAATCCTTGAAGTCATCAAATTCTTCATAACTCAGAGCAGATGTTATATATATCATCATGTTATTGTGAGTCTTCTTTTCAGCAATATCATTGATAGATAATGTACTAGAAGGTTCTTCATATTTCTCATCCAGGTACTTTAGCCTGTATCACCAATAGAAGCCAGATGAAGCCTCATCAATCCTTGCCATGCTAAGAAGTTATCCCTATTAAGTCTTGGAATTTCCCTTTGGTAAGACATCCTAATCTTTAGCTTAAATCCTTGAAATCTTTTCCTGTAATTACCAATAGCTCTGATACCAATTGTTGGAATTAAAGATAGAGTAACTGAGGAGGGGGTGAATCAGTTACTAACAAAAATTTATCTCAACAAATCCCTTAGATGTCTTAAAAATCTAGTTACTACTTGTACTCAATAAACAAATGTTGTAACTCGGTAAATTAAACTATTACTTTCTTTTCAAGCATTCATGCATGTATCTGAAAATAAATTGAACACAAGAGACACCAGGCTTAACATGGAAACCCAATATGGAAAAAGCCACCAAGTAACTAGTCACCAATTTCTCACTCTTCTGAAGTGAGCCCTGTTATGAGCCAACCCTATTAAAGGTTACAATACACACTATCAAGTGTGACCCTATTAGAGGATTTAATCACCTTATTAGGAGTGGCCTTGCTAGAGGTCTTTAGAATAATTCAACTGAACCTTCACCTTTTAGAAGATTTACAAAAAAGCTCTTAAACCAACTCTATTAAGAGATTTGAAATCACTGCTACAATGGTTAGAAAGCAACAATGAATTGACCTAAACAAGATACAACTGAATTTTTTGGTTACAGGTCTCTATTTAGCATCATTAGATCCTCTTTGATCAAATATAGCTCTATTGCTCCTCAATGATCTATGATCATCCTTCAAATCTACTTCCACAATAATCAGTCTTCATATTATATTAATTCCACATTCTTTCTCCTCATACTTTTTAAAATTTGCAACTTGACTTCTTACTTATACCATTTAGATTGTCAAGTCGGCCTATTTACATGTTACATTTACCAATAAATTGTACATCAATCAGCTACAGATATTACTCTGAACAAATAAATGTTATCTCATAAGACAATGTAATCCTTTATTAGCTAACCCTACTTGGTAAATACTGCTCTTGGAAATTTCCTAAGTTAACCATCTTAACTCGGTTAACATTGCAATATCCTTAAAATCCTTTGGCTATCAAGTTTGCTCAGTAACAACTGAATCCCTCAATAAGAACTACTTCTTCTAAATTACCTTAGATGACCGAGTGAGCTTGGTAAGAATTATTTCTTCCAAATTACCTTTGATGATCGAGTGAACTCGGTAAGAACTGTTTCTTCCAAATTACCTTTGATGACCAAGTGAACTCGATAAGAACTGTTTCTTCCAAATTACCTTTGATGACCTAGTGAACTCAGTAAGAACTATTTCTTGCAAATTACCTTTGATGATCGAGTTAACTCGGTAAGAACTATTTCTGTCACATTTTTTTTTATTATCGAGTCAGGTTGGTAAACAGAGTCATTTGTCTAGCTGACCTTCTGAGCTTGGTAGACACTATTATTTGCCTTGTTGACCTTCTAAGCTCAGTAGACACTATCTGATGATTGATATGACATTTGTGTGACATCAAAGACAATACACAATTGAACAATTGTATTCAATAATCTCCCTCTTTTGCATTGATGGCAACACAACATGTTATAGCAGGATGAAATTTGAAAACAACTCTTTTAATGATAGAATACAAAACTCCCTCTTTCATAATAATCACTCCCTCTTTTACAAACTCTTACTATTTTGCAACTTTCAAAAAGATATGACAATATATTCTCCCTCTTTGACAACACATGCCAAAGACAACTCAAAACAACTAAATAACATTGTACCTAATGTACTAATTCATATGCAATATCTTCAATGGTTCGCTGCATCAACTAATAGATTTTCAATTCTGTTCCTGTTGATGCATCACTAAAACTATATTTTAGTGAGCTTTAGATAGGGGAATGACCCCTAACTTACCTCTTAGATACAAGAATGCATCCTTAGGTAAGGGCTTTGTGAATATGTCAGCAATTTGTTCTTTTGTATGTATATATTCCAATCTTATTTCTTTTTCTTGCACTAATTCTCTAACAAAGTGATATTTTATGGCAATATGCTTGGTTTTTGAATGCATCACTGGATTCTTGGAGATGTTAATTGCACTTGTGTTATCTCAAAATATAACAACTAGTTCTTTGATTTCTTGCTTCATACCTTTCAATAATTGTTTGAACCACACAATGTTCAAGCAATTTACTACTACTGCAACATATTCAGCTTTTGTTTTAGATTGAGATGTAAAATTTTGCTTTTTGCTTGTCCAAGAAACCAACCTTTTTCTGAGAAAGAAAGCTCCTTCGCTTGTGCTCTTTCTTTCATCAATATTTCCTACCCAATCTACATCAGTGAACACCTTTAAATCTAGTTTTCCTCCAAGTTTATACCATAATCCATAGTCTTTAGTTCCTTTTAAGTATCTCATGATCCTTTTGATTGCCATTATGTGATTTTCTTTTCATTTAGTTGAGAATCTTGCTACAATCCCTACTACAAGGGCAATGTCTGGTCTTGTGTGCACTACATATTGCAACTTTCTAATCATAGATCTATACAATGTTTGATCTACTTCCTTTGATTCATCATCCTTGGTGAGTTTTAATCCAGTACACATAGGAGTCCCAATTGGTCTGCAATCTTCCATACCAAACTTTTTCACTATCTCCTTGATGTATTTAGATTGAGTGATGTAAATGCCATTCTTATTCTGTTGAATTTGAAGTCCAACAAAGAATTTTATTTCACCAAACATTGATATTTCAAATTCTTTGTTCATTTTTTTGCAAAGATCATCATTTCCTATGAACAAAGTATCATCTACAAATATTTCTGCTAAAACAATCTTATTATCTGGTCCTTCCTTTATGTACAAACTGTTTTATATCATTATTTCTTTGAAAACCAATCTAAATAAGATAGTTATGCAATCTTTCATACCATTCTCTAGGGGCTTGTTTCAGACCATATAATGCTTTATTCAATTTGCAGACCATGTCTTTCTTGTCTAGATCAACAAACCCTTTAGGCTACTCAATGTAAACCTCTTCCTCCAATATGCCATTAAGAAATGTTGACTTGACATCCATCTGATAAACTTTGTATCCTTTGAATGCAACATATGCAAGTAAGGTTCTAAAACCTTCCAATCTTGCAACAGGAGAAAAAGTTTCTCCATAGTCTACACCTTATTCTTGAGGGTATCCTTTGCATACTAGTCTAGCTTTTATCCTTGATACCTTACCATCTTCATTTAGTTTGTTTCTGAATACCCACTTTTCCAATCATGTTCTTGTCTTTGGGTCTAGGTACAAGAGTCCATGTTTTTTTTCTCTCTATCTATTCTATTACTTCGTTCATAGCTTCAATCCAACTCTCATTGTCTAGTCCATCTTTGACATTTCTAGGTTCAAAATTAGCAAGTAAACAAGTGCCTTTCAACTTAATTCTTGTTATTATTCCTTCTGATTTATCACCAATGATCTGATCTAGTGCATGATGCTTTCTGACATACTTAGCTGACACGGGCTCCTTGCCTTTTGAATGACTTGCATTGTTATCCTTTCGTGTCTCAACTTTTGGTTTTGATTCTAGTTGCTCGGGTTTGGTAGATGCTAACTCAATAGTTTCTATTTGCAACTCAGGTTCTTGTAGCTTGGGAGACATTAGCTCAATTTGAACTTCCTGTGACTCGGTAATTGAAGATTCTAGAGTTGAGGATTCCTTAATAATAGCTATGCTTAGCATTGTATCAGGTTCAATGTAAAAAAATCTTCTGTAGTCTTTAGGTTCCCTTTTTTTTTCTTCTTCTGTTATTTTTGCAAGCTCATCAACTTTCACATGTGCACTTTCTATAACTTTGTGGGTAGATAAGTTAAAATATCTATATTCTTTTCTTTTCCAAGAGTATCCCAAAAATATTCCTTCATCACTTTTTACATCAAATTTACCTTTTCTAGATTCTTTCAAAGTGTAACATTTTCTTTGAAATACTTTTAGATAACTTACATTGGGTTTGTAGCCATACCACAACTCATAAGGTGTTTTGAATAAGTCTTTTTTCAACTGTACTCAATTCAAGGTATGAACTGCAGTGCTGATTGTTTCCTTCTAGTATTTGATAGCAATGTCTTTCTCAATCATTAAAGTTCTTGCACAATCTATTATAGATTTATTTCTTCTTTTTGCTATTCCATTTTTTTCTTGAGTTCTAGGTGTTGAAACCTATCTTTTGATTCCCCTTTCAATGCAAAAGTTATTGAATTCATGTGAAATGAATTCACCACGTCTGTCAGACCATAAGAATTTTGGTTTTTTGCCTGTTTCCTTTTCTACTCTTGCCAAATACCATTTGAACTTTTCAAATGCTTTTGATTTCTCTCTAAGGTACATGACAGTCATCATTCTTGAATAATCATCAACAAATAGAATGAAGAATTTTTTACCATTATAACTTTCAATGCCAATAGGTTCACACAAATCAGTATGCACAATTTTTAGAACTTCTTCAGTCTAATATTTCTTGCTTTTAAAACTAGTCTTTCCCATCTTACCAATTTGACAATTCTTACATAGACCAACCTCAAGTTTCTTTACATTGGGAATACCTCTTACTTTCTTAAATTTACTAATTTTTATTAAATTGTCAAAGTTTATATGACACAACCTCCTATGCCATAACTAGCTTTCTTCAATTTGAGTAATGAAACATGAACATTCACCAAGTTCAAGATAAAATAAGTTACCTTTTGTTTGAGTGCCTATTCCAATCAGCTTTCCTTTGCCATCAAGCAATCTTTCTTTTTCATGCATAAATTCTACTTTGAATCCATTATTGAGTAGTTGTGCCACACTCAACAAATTATGCTTTAGTCCTTCTAACCAATATGCATTATCACATACAAGTTCCTTGGTTAGTGAGATTCTTCCTTTTTCTCTTATACAACAAGGTTCATTGTTACCAAATCTTACACTGCCACCATTATAGTTTTCAAAATATTCAAACTTAGTTTTATCACTAGTCATGTGATGAGAACAACCACTATCTATGATCTATGTATCGTTTCTACTCATATGAGAAATTAGTGCCATTTCCTCATCATTATCAGACTCATCTTTTACAACAATGTAGATAATTTCATCTTCTTCTTCTTCATCAAAATCATTAGAATCTTTTGTCATAAAACATGTTTTCTTACCTTTATCTCTGAATGATTTAAATTCTTTCTTTCCATTGTACTTGTGACCTTTCGTCTCATCTTTTTTTTGTCTATTTGGGCACCTAGCAGCAATATGTCCAATTTCTTCACAAGAGAAATAGATGAGAGGAACCTTACCTTTGTATTTCCCTTTGTCTCTTAAATATTTTTTTGCTAGTCGAGCTTCAACCACTTCAAGATCACTATTTGAACTTTGTTCTGATTCTTCATCACTGTCTGATTGTGGATCCTTCATCTTTTTCCCTTTTTCTTTGAGTGAAAGCTTGGCTTCAAATGCTGATTCAACATTCTTGGCAACTGGAACATAATTGTCATAGTTGTCTAGCTCAAATGCAGTCAATCTTCCAACTATGGCTTCTAAATTTATTTTATGATTTGCCTCACATCTCCTTTCTTGAATTGTAGAGACTTTGATTGCATAAATGGGAAGTAGAGTTCTAAGAACTTTACTTATAACTGTCTCCTCACTAATATCTCTTCTAGATGCTTTGATTGCACTAACACATGCTTTAACTCTTTCAACATACTTTGCAATATTTTCATCCTCTCTCATCCTCATTTGATCAAATTGTCCTCTCAAAATTTCTAGTTTGGCTCTTCTCACATTATCATCTCCTCCATAGATTTCTTTTAGCTTATTCCACATTTCAAAGGTAATTTTGCAATCTTTGATGTCATCAAATTTTTCATAACTTAGAGCAGATGCTATATCTATCATCATGTTATTGTGAGTCTTCTTTTTAGCAATATCATTGACAGATAATGTACCAGATGGTTCTTCATATTTCTCATCAAGGTACTTCAACTTTGTATCACCAATAGAAGCCAGATGAATCCTCATCAATCCTTGCCATGCTGAGAAGTTGTCCCTGTTAAGTCTTGGAATTTCTCTTTTGTAAGACATCCTAATCTTTAGCTTAGATCCTTGAAATCTTTTCCTGTAAGCACCAATAGCTCTGATACCAATTTTTGGAATTAAAGATAGAGTAACTGAGAGGGGGGCGAATTAGTTACTAACAAAAATTTATCTCAATAGATCCCTTTGATGTCTTAAAGATCTAGTTACTACTTGTACTCGGTAAACAAATGTTGTAACTTGGTAAATTAAACTATTAGGGTCAGTGCAAGAAGTTGGGTCTCACTTTTGGCCAAAAAGTGAAAGAGTTTTTCCTGTTTTTGAAATTTTTTGTCAATTGATGTCAAAATTTGAGGTATGTAGAGATTGAATATTAAAAAATTCTAGAAATAAAATTTTTAGTGTTTGGAATCTCGTTTTTGAATATGTAATTTATTTGTGCACACATATGATAGATTATTTTTTTGGTATGGATCTTTAGAAAAAACTTTTTCAAAATACCTTTTTCAGGACCATACCATGGTCGTGTACGGACACCATAATTTGACACAAATAAATGAATTTTTGCAAATCCTTTTAAAGAGAGTTACCTAATACACCTAAGATTGATAACAATATTTTTTATTGAATCATTTTTTTAATATTAATATTGATTGGCTATAAAGGTAAATTTTAAAACCTCTCGTGTACAAACCACATAATTTGATCAAAATCTCACTTTTTTAATTATTTTTTTTTTAACATCAAAAGAATTGTATATAGATTGATGACATATAAATTAATTTAAGAAAAATTATAAAATAAAAAAGTTATTAAAGTTTTAGTGAATGTCACTTTTTAATGTTCAGGAGATAGTTTTGATTAATAAATAATGAAAAAATAGAAAATAAACTAATAACACTATAAAATTTACATTTTTGTAATCAAAACAGTAAGACCGATAATGGGTTTTTATCTTGTCAAAAAATTCAATAGGAATGACTATAAAAAAATTACGACAATACCAGAAATTGTCGATTAAATGCCTTAGAAAAAAAAGGATCACAAAGGCATGGCTTGGTGGGACCAAGCCTATGCCATGTCTTTCCCTAAGGCAAAACCCCATGCAAAAGTTGGGAGCCATACCAAATTCTCGCTCATGTCTCACGAATCAGGCACCCAATTTGTAATTCAAAAATTGGGTGCCTGATTGCTTTGAACCGTTGTACCTAACTTTTTCAAAATTGAGTACCCAATTCTTTTAAAAATTGAGTACTTGATTTATAAACAGGTACCCAATTTTTAAAGAATTAGGTACTCAATTTTTAAGCAATTGGGTACCCATTTTTAATGTACCCGTTGGGCCCCAAAAGCTGCCCCACCAACCCAATTTCAATGATTGAAATGATTGAACAACAGTTTTGATCTGCAACACTGAATTTCATAACGCTTATTCTATTTTCTTGTCCTCTTATACAATTTGCAAGCTACTGATTCAAATTCAAAATTTGTGTAAACATGGGATCAAAACAAAGAAGAAAGAAGAAAGCAAGAGTTCTGACAGATGAAGAGATTGAAACAAATAAAGAGAATGAAGCACAACGTCAATGAGAGAGAAGACAGAGAATTAGAGACTTGAACAATATTTGAAAGGAGAAAGACATTGAGGATACCACAATGGATGAAGAGGTCAAAGAAGAGAACCCAATACAAGAAAATTTAGGTGCACATTCTAATCATGTGTTCAATACAGGTGTGTCTCCAAACCTTCAAATTTTTTCTCATGATAAAATTGGTGATTTTTTAGAAGTAGGTTACAATTTAAATGATTTAGATTTGCTTCATGAGAAGCAATTGTCAAACGATCATGCACAAAACACTCCAATTGAAATGCCTGCCCCGAAAGAATTACCAAGAAAATTTGAAAATGATATTCAAATCCCAAATAATAGTGAAAATAGTAAAGTGTCTGAAAATAAAAATTGCATGAATGTAGACATAGAAACACCAACTATTGAACAAGCATGTTAGGATGATAGTAAAGTGTCTGAACATAATTTTCATATTCCTAATGATGTGTTAGATAATCTTGAGGGATTGGTTTCATGGAGACAAATTAGGACACATGCTAATAGATTGTATAAGATTTTTTTTATAATAAAAAATTTGGGTTTCAATGTCAGCTAATGTTGTAACTAATTAAAATGTCTAAAATAAGAAAAGTAATGAGAGGGTTGGGAATGTATGCAAAACCCAAGAATAAAAATGAGTCTTTAAAACAAGTTGTATCCACTGTTCCTAATGCCTTTGATGTTATCAGAAAGAGAAGTTGGTCTAAAGATAAGAATGCAATAGGACGAGCAATAACAATAGCTTTAGCTAACAAATCAACATCTAACAAAAGACTAATTATCAATATAAGTGGATATCTTAATGTGAATCGTAAGACTTTAGAAAGAGCTATAAAGAGAAGGGTTAACTTTGAATGTGATCCAGCAAATATTTTATGAACTTCTAGTGGTAGACTCCCAAGATGTGATATGAAACTTACTAGTGAAATCAAAAGTTTGATTAAAAATTTTTGGCATGATAATACAAGAGTATCACCTAATTCAATAGATGTTCTTAAATTGAGAATTGGGTCAAAAATACATGATCCACATCCTAAACACCTTTTGGACATGACTCAAAGTAAATTGTTTAAAAAATTTGTAGATGGTAAGATATTAAATATTACCATTAGTCAAAGATCTTTTGAAAAGTGTAAACCATGGTATGTAAGGATTAACAAAAAAAGAATCACATGTTTTTGTAAAACTAATATTCAATTTCGTTACCATTATGATGTATTTCAATCTATACATAGTACCATGCATAGTAAAGAAATGTTGCAAGAATGTGGTATAAAAATACCACCTCAAACTATAAAAGATTTCATATCAGGTTTGTTTTGTAAGCCACCTAATGATCAATACTTTCTTTTCAATGCATGTCTTTCTAGTACATGTGATATGTGTGGCAATCTTTCTTTGTTAGATGAATGTTTGCATGAAAATAATTTGACTACTTTTGGACAACAATTAGTTGAGGTAAAAAGATTCAAAACTATTGAATATCCATTGAAGGATGGGAACATTGGAAGAAGGTGTGATCTAGTTACAGATAAAGTTAGTTGTCATGCATTTATGGATGAGTTTAAGAGTGTGATCATACCAAAATATGTTAAACACTCTCAATATTCTAGATGGCTTGATGGACAATTTTGCATATGTAAGAATACATTTTCAATTGGTACTATACTTTCAGTTGTTGATTTTGCAGAGAACTACACGCTTGCACCGCAAGAAGAGGTACAACCACAATATTACAATTCAGTGCAAGTAACAATTTATGTTCATATAGTTTATATGCATGCACTTGATAGTACAGAGGAGGATCAAAAAATAGTGAGAGAGTACCATTTTTATTTAAGTGATAATAAACTCCATTCATCTGAGTTTGTCCAATATTGTTTCAAGGTCTTATATGATAATTTAAAAGAGAGACAAATTCAAATGACACAACATTGGATACGGTCAAATAATTGTACAAGACAATTCAAGAATGCTAGAATGTTCTATTGGTTGAGTGGGACACATAAGAAAACTAACATCCAACATGTGTGGAGTTTTTTTGAGGCTGGACATGGTAAAGGAGAACATGATGGTGCTGGTACATGTGTGAAGAGAGCCCTTAGTAGAGAGCAATTAAAATTTGAGGAAAAAGCTAAATTCAAAAATGCACATGAGATTGTCGAATGGTGTAAAAAATATTTATACATGGGATCAAGTCAAAACTCTACAATCAAATGTTTCTTCTACCTAGTTGAAGAAAATAATATCCCTTCAAGATATGATTGTGATACAATTAGTGGGTCAGCTAAATGGCATTCATTTAGGAGTTCAGATTCTAACACTTGGATTATATGGACTAGGGAGCTTGCTTTTTTTTGTCACTTTTGTCTTGCAGGTGAATGGGAAGAATGTTAGAATACAGAATGGCTTGAAGATTGGCAACAAAGATCATTAGCACCTACTGACATGCATTTTGAAGATGATATAGTAAATGAAGGCCAGAATGTTACATTTGCATCAGAAGACTATAATCGTATTTCAGACCTCATAGAACCTAGTATGCACAATTTAATTAGATTTTTTTGCGATCTCATGCTTCAATTTATATAATTTTCATATGTACACTCATGTGATTAAAGTGTTCCTATACTTTATCTTATCTTGTAGGACATGTTTATGTTGTTATTGCACCTAGTGATAATGATGAACAGACTAAGTATTGGCTAGCTAGATGTGTGGAACCTAAGAAAAAATTAACATGTCATCAAGTAGACGATAATGGTTTTGAGTATCCAATCGGGTCTGTTGTTGTAGCTAGCACCTGGCTATGTAGATACCTAACAAGAAGAAATGGTTTGCCAACATTTGAAGACTACCAAACCAAAAAGAAGATTTTACACTTTTCTCATTTGGTTTTTGCAACAAATATCAAATTAGAAAGATACAAAGGGAGACCCGCCAATAAGGTATTATGGAAAATTTCAATGGACAAGCACGAGACAATCATAGATGCATTGCAAAAGAGAGAGGATGTACATGGTATAGTGGGATGACTACATTTAAATCAAACACATGTAATTTTTTATTATTATTGTATTGTTTTTATATATATTTACTTATATAGTTTAATTACATGTATGTTTATGTTGTCAATACCAATTTAGAGAACTTATATACCTCTTATTCAGGTCTCAATTACAATTTATGCAAATTTAAATGTTAAAGTGGATCGAACATCAACATCTTGTGCAATTTCACATAGTAAGTACATACAAATTACACATATATTTACATAGTTTAGATACCTTGAATATTAATTTATGTGTTTATTAACATGTTTGTTTTTGTTTTACATTTTTATTTTACAGGACCTCATTTGAAGAGATGTGTTCAACCAATTTTATGTTTCAAATGAGTTCACTAAACTATAAATATATCATTGACATTGTCTTACATATATTGTGAAATATGTTGTACAAACTAATTCAAAAATGAGAGTTTACTTCTATTTGAAAGTTAAAGGTATGTGCACTTGATAAATTATAAATTAATTGTCAATTTAAGTAATGACCTCCTATTTTGTTCCATTACTTTTACATTCGAGCATGTTTAAATTAATGTTTGTTTGAAGTTTCAAATTACTATTGATTGTAATATTAAAAACAAGTCACTTGTACTCAATTTAAAGATCATTACTCATTGTATTGATTATATGCTAGATCATTACTCATTGTATTCATTGTATTGATTATATCTTACATTACCAAACAACACATTAAGATCACTTATGATACATTTTTAGGTATGTTATACATACATGTGTGTCTTAAGGGGACATGGGAGTCCTAATAGGTCAATATGTCTGTTATAGGTTATGATAGGTATTCATATGTTTACTACCACATAATAGGTCTTATTAGGTGATAATGAGTCTTACATTACCAAACAACACATTAAGATCACTTATGATACATTCTTAGGTATGTTATCAATACATTTTTTAATCTGGTAGGTCAATTTTATTTGTATGAATCTCAATGCATAAATTTGATGTGATATTTATCCAATAATGCTCTATAGCTAGTTAAAATTATTGTTCATTTTGCATATATACTTACAAAATGTGTCATATGTTCATGAATAAAATATGTTAGAATAAATAAAATGGTTTGAATATACTTAAAACATGGTGAAACATAGTAATATATGTACTACATACACAAGCATGATAAGAAGTCATAAAAAAATAGTACATGGTCTAACATACATCATAATATGATCTATGAAGTGAAAAAATACATGGTCTAACATACAATTTTAACTATCCTAACACAAAGTGTATACATCATAAATAATATACATCATAAAAACACAATCTATAGGTGCCAAAAAGACCTAATCTATCTGATCGAATATCATCTTCGCTCCATGCGAAGAGGACTCAAATGGATCATCATGTGTAATATGAGTCATCTTGTCATGTCAGACACCCTATGAGGTAGATGTATCACCCTATGTAACATGAGGCATGTCTCATCATGTACATGCTTAATTGAAATGGGTCTCAAAATCTAGCTTGCAAATAAATTAAATATTCACTACATAATAAAATAAATTATACCACATGAGATGGGTGTCCCTCAGTAATGGGAGGAGGCGCACTATCAAAACTACCAAATGCAGCAGTGGTGACGTCCTGTAATTTACAATACATACATTTTTTTAATTTGATTTTAGAGCATAATGAACTATACATTATGTACACAAATCACAATACTGACCTCAAATGATGATGTAAGTACCTCCATCTGGCTAAGTCCTGTGCTCTTAACAACACTCGTGGTTATGTAGTCCTAAAATTATGGATACATAAATATTTAGTCAAAATTAAATATACATGAATAATTACAAAGTACATAATTTGTACACTACATTTTTTATATACTGTAAATTTAACATGTATATATAATGTATATATCATACCTGAGTGGTAGCCAATGTCATAGATGTGTCTACAAGTATGCTAGCACAATAATCATAAGATGGAGTCAAAAATAGACTATACCGAGGCCTGTATGGATGAGTATGATATGGCTCCTATTTGTAAAATCAAAACACATAAAATATATATACATGTGAGTCAAAATTGTTCAGATTATAAGTTAATAATAATGTACATACATAAAAATAATACAAATTATTTGTCTTTAGTCAAAAGTTCATACCGCATGTATTTGAGGTTGTGCCTCAGTAGTAACTAGAGTAGGACTTGTACTAACAGCAATATGTGTAGACGCAGACAATCCCTACAAAATCAAATAAAAAGAACATATGAGCACATGTTATTAAATTTGAATTTGAATGTGCATTTTTACAGTGTAATTCAAAGTGCATATCGTATAAGGGATGCCAACATTTGTAGATCTCAGAAAAAGACTATACGGCCTCCTAGGAGGAACAATATCATCCATCCTCTATTATTTGAAAAGTACAAATTAATATAGTTAATACAATTACACATGTATGTAGAAAGTAAATAATTATGTGCACTTTATATTTATATTGAAATTAAAATTTTACCTGCTGCTCTTGACTCTCTCTAGGCTCTCCTTGTTGCATGAGTTTAAGAAATGATGACACATCTATCTTGTCACTACCATCACCACAGGCATTGTATACATCATCATCAAAATCTACACCGTCAGCATAATGGCCATCGTGTGGTGCACTAGGATCACTCTCGGGGCCTGTGCATATGCCTCCACAGCTAGTACAAACATGTCCAAGTGGAGGAGCATGTACTACCAGCATCCATTGCTGTACTAAATTGCTCGAAAGGGCACTCAAATGGGTAAAATCAGATGAAACTGCATGATGATGGTGAGGAGCAGGCACAATAGGTGTAGGAAGAGGTACAAGGGGCTGAGCTCGCCTATGGTTTCTCATTCTATCACTCAACTTTTCCCCAGGCCTATCCTGAGGCATCCCTCTACCAACCCCCTGAAATGCTTTCATATCAAAATAGTTGGGTTTCAAACCCAGCTCAAACTCAGTCCATAAATTCCTAAGGAAGTACATGAGCACCTCATGGCTAGCGTGTGGTGGATGGTCAAATACCATCCACCACCACTCCCAAAAATGTGCTACTATGCATGGATGTGTACAACACCTAATGGAAATGTGAGGCTTCTTATCACTAATTGGTTCACCCGTCTTAGGATTTACAAAATAATGTTGAAAATTACCTTTACCTATATGTAGATTATAAACCTCTCTATATGATAAGTCAGTAGAGTAGAAGGCACACATGCTTTCCCTCCATGATCTAAATGAATCAATGTCTAAATCAAAATGGTGGATGGAGTCAACCATGCCTTGCATGCTATCTGCAAGACGTAGTAGGTGAGGGGGGGTTCCTCTCACATCGAATAGCCTCTATATCACTCATCAAGTCATTGAGGTTACGCCTCACAGTCTCGTAGAGCTCATTTGCGGTGGGTGGTGGAGGTGTGGGTGGAGGTGGAGGTGGAGGTGGAGATGGAGGGAGTGGAGGTGGGGGTATGGGAAGGGGAGGGGGTGGTGGTGGGTCCATCAAATATAATTTGCATATATATTTAAACAACATAAAACATAAAACATGACAAAATTACTATTTAATAAAATTTAAATCTAAAATTTATCAACTAGATCTAGATATAAATGCCCATATCTTTATTAAAATCATATCAATTAAATAAATAAAGTTAAACACTCAAGTCAAATTAAACATTAAATACTGAACTTTTAAGTCTAATCATAAAATAATAGTCCAAAAAAATATATCTAGGTTAGTTCAAGGTTTCTTTTCTTAAAATAGGAGCCACCAAGATAATATTGCTTTCATGTACACTTATTTTGTAACATTGGGGGATTGTATGAACTCATTATAGATTATACATGTTCATCTCAGGATGAAACAAAGTTAAGATTATGACAAGGTTATGGTTTACAATTTTGTTATGTTAACAGTTTTCATGATGGCTAAGCTTAAGATTATTATAATGATTGTGATCCTTTAATGTTAGAGAACTTACCTATGATTATAGTTTTAGTTAAAATTATATTTAGGTTTCGGATATTTATTATAGTCCTATTGTTTATAGGATATATAATAGATGGTGTTAAGATGGTAGTTAAGGTTACAATTATCTAATGAAAGCTTAGAGATAGAATTATGATTTGATTAAAAAATATTTATGATTGTAGTTTGAATCCTAACTATTATCCACTTTTTAATGCAAACTATAAGTGTAGATCATGTTAGGTAATGAACTAATACATGTGAACCCTATCGCTAACCATATAATAATCCTAATTCTAATCATAATCCATAATTCATTACCTTATGAAGCTTTGGCTATCCATTTTATTGCCAGAGTAATCCCTTGGCTATCCACAAAATGTTACTAATAGATTTATATTGAAGACCAAATTGATTTTAAAAAAATGTCCAGGAAGAAGAGAAACTTACACCCAATATTGAAGGAGAGAATCTTTTACCATACTTGAATTCTACCAACCAAAATGAGATAATTAGAGTTCCAGCTGTTGATTTTTCCAAATAATTTCTTGTTGATATAAAGACACATTTCATTTATATGTTAGGGTTTACTACAAATGGAATCCCTAGGTACCTAACCACTTAATTATGAAATCTCCATCCAATACCATATTTACTGCACAAGGTAGGGGTCTCAATATTTAGCCCCAATAAGATAGATGTAGAGACATAAATCTTACTACCTAATACAAAGAAAAGAGGTCCAATTTGATCATTAAATGACTCGTGTTGCACTCTTCTAGCTTAAAAAGAATACAAATATATTATCAACTAACTATGTACGTTAGATACTTATTAATTATTTGGAGAGTAGATCCTCTAACTTTTAGAGACAACTGGTTATCTCTAAGGAGATAATGTAATGAGTCAATGCTCAACAATAAAAAAATAAAGAGGATGCAAGAGGAGACCCTTTCATAATTGATCTAGAGAGTCCTAAAAATTATGATCTAACCCCATTAATTTCTTTACTAAAACCCTGACACCAATCATAAGAGAGGACACCATTTGAAATTTAATATTGGATGGAGAGCTTGCAAAATCATCATAGTGAAACTCCATTCCACCCTTTTGTAGACATTTTCATAATCAATTACTTGAGCATGCCTACACTCTATCCTAGAAATGTTTCTCAATCCAAAGTCTTCCAATAGGTTATCAAGTTCTCCAATATGCATAAATATCCTTAACAAAACACTTTTGTGTAGGGTTAATGATCTTGGGTAGGATATCTTCTACTCTAGAGGCTAAGACCTTGGCAATAATTTTTTGTATGATATGGATTTAGGAGTGTCCTATCTCTAATTTTTAATGAGATTCTTAGCTCCCCTTGGGGATCAATCGATTACTTGACCTAGGGATTTTATGAGCCCTCTATTGATCACTTGATCAATTTTATGAGCCCTACATTGATTACTTGACGTAGGGATTTCTCATTACTAATTTTTTGGATGGAGGAGTTGATTTATGATAGAAATGGGTTTATCACTTGGAATAATGCATCTTCATTCTAGGAATGATCATTCTCATTTTATCCCTATCTTCTAAATCATTTTGAACTATCATCGTCTTCTAACCAAAAAAATTGATAGTAAAATTAGGAAAAAGATCTTACTATATATATCACCAGGGGGTGGGTATTTCTTTTTATAGAATAAGGCAATATTTTGTTATGTGGCCTTCCATTCTGCAAAGGTAATAAACATTTAGGCTACCCATACAAAAAAATAGGAAACAAATAGGGGAATCTCAAGTCTCCAAAAAAAACTTTTAGGCACTTCCAACCCAAGATAAATAGAAATTAGTCTACCCTAACATAATTATCTAGTTAGGGATTGGGGTGTTAGAGTGCTTCAATACCCTCCTAATTAGATATTACATGATGAATACTCACTTAGGATATAAAGGTTTAGGCATCCAGTGGAAAGACAAGTTATTCACTTCTTTAGATATATTCTTAGGCATCCAAGGGTCTAGTTTGGGCTCCTACTCGCACTGATGTGGACACCTCCACCTCTTGATGGTCAGAGAGGGTTACTTAATTAGATGCCTGATTCATTCAAGTCTCTTCTAATTTTTTTATGATGTGTCATTTTGAGACCTTGATATCAATGTTTAATTAGTTTTAGGATTAGGGTTCAATTTGGTTTGTACTATTTGAATAGGTTTACATGCTTAGGTTTCAATTAGGACAAGAGTTAATAAATTGACTTAAGTTTTAAAGTGCTAAATTTAGTTTTAGATATAGAATTATAGTTAGATCTTTTAGATTAAAAACCAACATTAATTCAAAAAAGTTAGATTTGAATTTTTTTTTAAAGTGTTCAATATATTATTGAGTTCTAGTTTAGGGTGATTTGGTTTAGTCTTAAAGTCAACATTTAACTTGGTTCAATCTTCTAGGGTAATGGTTCAATTTGGTTAATGGTTGAGGAAATGATTTTTAAGGTTAAATTGAAGGTTTCTATTGTTAAGTTGGGATATATAATTAGGTTTATGATCATGGTTTAATTCAATTTGGTTTATAAGTATAATATTAATTAATTAAGGGCCAGGGTTACCTTTCAATCTTAGGGTTTGACATTTATAAAATTTGTTAGGATAAACCATAGACAAAAATAAAAACTACATGCAAATATAACCAATAACAGAAAATAATAGAACACACAGAAATTAACACAAGGCACCAAGATTTAATGTGGTTCACCCAATCCCTGGGCTACGTCCACCAAACAGCAAGTCCGATCTTATTACAATCCAGTGATTACAACCTGATTACAATCTGTAATCCCTTACAGCTCAATACCGCCGCAAGAACCAATTTCGTATCATCACATATCAAAAATACCCAACCCTAAGTCCTTTTTATACAAGTATTAAACTACTTTAGGGTTATAACATGTCGGCCATATGTCGGCCATAATATGTCGGCTACCATGTCGGCTACTTCCCAAAAAAAAAATTTCGAGGTGATGCCCCGAACCCCACTATTTATGAAGTATGTACAGTACTTTCCTGATCAGTCACCACAATCTAACAATCTCCCACTTGGGGACTGATCAAGTTCCACACTAAACAACAATCTCCCACTTGGAGACTGATCCTGTAGCAATACAACTACTGCATGGGGCTCCCACTGGATCAAACCACCTTGGACTCTGCTATTCTTTTATTCACATTTAGTCTAAAAGACCAACTGAAGTTGAAGAGGAGTTTAGCTTCTCCCTTGTTACAACCTTTGTCAACATATCTGCTGGATTTTCATTGGTATGTATCTTTTCCAGCTTTAACTGTCCATCCTCCAAAACTGACTGAATGAAATGGTACCGCAACTGTATGTGTTTGGTCTTAGAATGCAGAGCTGAATTCTTAGCAAGATTAATGGCACTCTGACTATCTGTGAACAAATAATTATCCTTCTGAGGATGTCCCAATTCTTCTAAGAAGAACTGAAGCCATATCATCTCTTTGGCTGTCTCTGTAGCAGTAACATACTCTGCCTCTATAGTGGAGAGAGCATTAATCTTTTGTAGCCTAGAAACCTAGCTCACGGCTGCCCCACCAACAGTAAAGACATAACCTGTAGTACTTCACCTAGTATCAATATCCCCAGCCAAATCTGAGTCAACATAGCCCTGTAAATCAGTAGTAGAGCACCCAAAGTGTAAACACTTATTGGATGTTCCTCTCAAATATCTGAGAATCCACTTGACAGCATTCCAATGCTCAAATCCTGGATGACTCATATACCTGCTAACGACTCCCACTGCATGTGCAATATCTGGCCTAGTGCATACCATAGCATACATCAAACTTCCTACAGCTGAAGCATAGGGTACCTTGGACATCTTATCCTCCTCTTCCTGTGTCTTGGGACACATCTCCTTAGTCAATTTCAAATGACCAGGTAAAGGTGTGCTGACAGCTTTAGCATTCTCCATAGAGAAACATTGCAACACCTTCTCAACATAATCAGCTTGAGATAGCATCAAGGTTCTATTCTTCCTATCTCTGCAAATCTTCATACCAAGGATTTTTTTTTCTGCCCCAAAATCCTTCATAGAAAATGCATGTGCTAATTGGCATTTCAGCCCCTTAATATGATCCATGTTAGACCCAGCTATAAGCATATCATCAACATATAAACATAAAATAATGTAGCTATCATCATCCAACCTCTTAAAATAAACACAGTAATCTGAATGACACCTATTATATCCATGCTCATGCATAAAACTGTCAAATTTCAAATACCATTGCCCAGGTGCTTGCTTCAAGCCATATAAACTTTTCTTCAATTTGTACACTAAGTTCTCCTTACCTTTGACCTCAAAACCCTGTGGCTGAGCCATATATATTTCTTCATCCAAATCACCATGAAGAAAGGCTATTTTAACATCCATCTGCTCTAAATGCAAATCTTCAGTAGCCATAAGACTTAAAATAGTACGAATAGAAGTCATTTTAACAACAGGAGAAAATATCTCATCAAAATCAATTCCCTTTTTCTGTGCAAATCCTTTTACAACTAACCTGGCCTTAAATCTTTTCTTACCTCCTTCCTCTTCTTTCAACCTGTAAACCCATTTATTCTGTAAAGCCTTTTTACCTGCAGGCAACTTGCACAAATCCCATGTCTTATTTTTTAGCAAAGAGTCCATTTCATCTCTCATTGCAGACTCCCACTAAATCTTAGTATCCACCTGCACAGTTTCATCATAACTTTCAGGTTCACCAGCATCAGTAAGTAAAATAGAATACAAAGAGGGAGAAAACCTTTGTGGAGGTCTAATTGGCCTTGTTGACCGTCTAACATTCACTGGTGTGTGTGGTATTTGTTGTTGCAGTTGTTGCACATCATGAAGAATGGCTGGAACATCAGCTTTTGGAGTATCATCTAGCACTACATAATCATCTTCTTTCTTCTCATGTTGCTACAACAGATCTTTGTACAACACTTTTTCATTGAATATGACATCCCGACTTCTTATAATTTTATGATTTTCAAAATCCCAAAGCCTATAGCCAAATTCATTAATGCCATATCCAACAAAGACACATTTCTTTGATTTAGCTTCTAGCTTGGTTCTATTTTTAGAGTCTATATGAGAAAAAGCTTCACAACCGAAGGTCTTGAGAAAAGAATAACTCACCTTCTTACCAGTCCATGCTTCCTCTGGAATACCACAGCCCAAAGGAGTAGAGGGACCTCTATTAATTAAATATACTACAGTATTGATAGCCTCCGCCCACATGTGTAAGGGCAACCCAGCATGCAACCTTATGCTCCTTGCGCGCTCCATTATAGTCATGTTCATGCGTTTAGCCACTCCATTTTCCTGTGGAGTCCTTGGAACAGTTTTTTGTCTATGAATACCATTAGTGGAGCAATAATCTTCAAATTCATGACTGCAATACTCACCACCATTATCAGATCTAAGACATTTTAATTTCTTACCAGTCTCATTTTCAACCAAGCATTTCCATTTCTTAAAAGTTTGAAATACATCAGATTTTTGTCTAAGGAAATAAACCCATACTTTTCTAGTTGCGTCATCAATAAATGTAACATAATAATGAGAGCCACCAAGGGAAGATACCTGAGCTGGTCCCCATACATCTGTATGCACAAGCTCTAATTTCTCCTTTTTGTTTTCCTTCCCTGTCTTTACAAAACTCACTCTCTTTTGTTTTCTATACACACAACTTTCACAGAAATCCATATTCACACATTTTAGACCTGGTAAAGCTTTCCTTGAATGAAGTACTTTCATACCTTTCTCACTCATGTGCCCAATTCTATTGTGCCATAGCGCTGTATCAGAATCTACAGCAGCTATTTGTTCTCCCTGCTCAACTGCAGTAATTGTTCCTGAATATTCTTTTTTCTCTGAAACAATCAAAGTAGAAGGAACAATATGACCTGTACAAAGATATAAGGTGCCTACTTTCACACCTTTTGCTACTACAAGGGAACCTTTTGAAACCTTCCAATTTTTATCATTAAAAGTAACTACACAACCCTCATCACCGAGTTTCCCTGCTGAAATTAAATTCCTACTCAACTTTAGAACATGTCTTACCTCATGTAGTAGCCAATGATTCCCATTCTGCAACTTAATCTTAATTTTTCCCTTTCCAACAATCTGACAGGGTTCATTATCCCCCAAATAAATAAGCCCAAAATCCCCTTGGACATAATCAATGAAATAACCTCTATGAGGTGTAGCATGAAAAGAACCACCAGAATCTAAAACCCATGAATCATCAACACTCTCTAAAGACAGAAGCAAAGCATCCTCTTCGGATTTGTTACTTACCACATTTGCCTCTTTGTCTCCATCTGATTTATCTCCTTCATTTTTCTTTCGAGTCCAGCAATCTTTCTTTTTGTGCCCTAGTTTCCCACAGTACCAACAATCATTTGGTTCTCTCGATTGAGACCTCCTCCCCTTTGACTTTCCTCTTGATTTCCCACGATTTCTAGAGTTACTTCCTCTTTTAGTCGTTCTGCCCCTGCTTTGTGCATTTAAAGCACTTCCTAATGTAGATCCACCTGAGGATTTTCTACGAGTTTCCTCACTTAAAATAACACCGATCACATCATCATATTTTAGGGTACTAGATCCAGGAACAGAATTACTCATCGCCATTACCAAGCCATTCCAACTTTTAGGCAAAGAACACAAAATCAAGAGAGCCCTAATTTCTTCATCAAAATTGATACCCACAGAAGATAATTGACTAGTAATAGTATTAAACTCATTTAAACGATCTACAACAGATCCACCTTCTGCCATTTTCATATTAAATAAACGCTTCATGAGAAATACCTTATTTGAAGCGGAGGGCTTTTATATAGTGTTGCTAGGGTTTTCATCAAATCTTCTGTCGTCTTTGCTTTTGTAATATTAAATGCCACCAATGGTGCCAAGCATAACCGAATGCTTCCGAGTGCCTTTCTATCCAAAAGATCCCATTCAGCCTCTGACATAGTTCCTTGATTCTTGGCTTTTCCTTCCAACGGCTTCCATAAATCCTTCTGATATAAATAGTCTTCCATTTGCATCTTCCATAACTGGAAGTTCTGCCCATTAAACCTGTCAACCCTCAACTTACCCTCATCTGCCATCGCTCCCACTCAACTGTGAGACTCCCACTTAACTATGAGACTTTCCTGCAGAGGATAACTGAAAGACAACCTTTCTCTGATACCACTTGTTAGGATAAACCACAGACAGAAATAAAAACTACATGCAAATATAACCAATAACAGAAAATAATAGAACACACAGAAATGAACACAAGGCACCAAGATTTAACGTGGTTCACCCAATCCTTGGGCTACGTCCACCAAACGGCAAGTCCGATCTTATTACAATCCAGTGATTACAACCTGATTACAATCTGTAATCCCTTACAGCTCAATACTGCCGCAAAAACCAATTCCGTATCAACACATATCAAAAATACCCAACCCTAAGCCCTTTTTATACAAGTATTAAATCGCTTTAGGGTTATAACATGTATTTATGAAGTACTTTCCTGATCAGCCACCACAATCTAACAAAATTAGTACTCAAGGTAAGA
Organism: Cupressus sempervirens; assembly: GCA_028749045.1. NCBI lineage: Eukaryota > Viridiplantae > Streptophyta > Pinopsida > Cupressales > Cupressaceae > Cupressus > Cupressus sempervirens. The sequence continues at coordinate 248,098,079 of CM053783.1, forward strand.
TAGGAAAGTTATTTAATTATTTATATATTACCTAGTGTAGGTTTTAGCAAATTAAGATTAAGGTTAAGATGATAGTAAGGGTTATGATTAGAGTTAAATTCAATACAAATTGACATTATAGTTAATCCTAAATGAGGTCCAGCCAAGGGATCCAAAGAACTAATCAAAAGTTTTACTAAGCAAGCAATAACATACATACAATAATTTACATTTATAAAAAAACATAAGAGATTGCATTCCTTAATGAGCACATTTACATTTCATTTTTAAATAATTATAAACTACTAAAAGTAAAATAAATAGCACATCCACATGAAAGAATATTAACTACTTTAGTTCAATCCATTTAAATAATGTATATACATTTGTTCCAAATGCCACTTGGCAAATTAATTCAGAATGCACAATCATCCACTGTACATGTCACAGGGTATGAAAGGCTAAAAGAATATACATTTATAAAATAGTCTACATCATCCATTTTCGATTCATGAAACAAAGCACAATACAATTTAACTAAAATAATTTTAAATACTATAAGCTTTTTGTTTGGATCCCTTGGCGGGTTGTTATGTGATTAAGTACTTTATATATGTTTAGGGTTTTATTTATATGGTTAGGTCAAGATTATAGTTTAAACAATGAATTTAGGTCGAGGTTATAGTTAAAACAAGGTCGAGGTTATATGGTTTTAGGTCGAGGTTATATTTATTTGTAAAATTACATGTTTAAACAATGAATTTACATCTAATCTAATCATTCAACATTGTAATAAATACATAAATTAAATACATTTCAAAACATCTAAAATAATAATTTTTTAAATAAACATTTACGAAACTATATTTTAATTAAGACATATAAGTTCATTAACAATGTAAATTTACGAGTTTACGTACATATTAAAAGTGAAAAAACAATAAATTGGCATACATATTAAATTGAAAATTGAAAAAAAAAAGTAAAATAGTATAAAACATATTAAAATACCTAGTGTATCAAAAACTAGTAGCAAGGGGGTAGTTGGTAGGGCTGAAAATTAGGCTCCCATATGCATCTCTAATTGGGTTCCCATTTTTTAGGTCATGAAAATGACCTCAAAAATGCCAAAAAAGCGGTTAAATAAACTTTTACAAATTGGGTACCCGATTTGTAAGAAATTGGGTACCCCATTTGTAAGAAATTGGGTACCCCATTTGTAAGCAATCGAGTACCCGATTTGTAAAAAGGCAGGCACCCGATATTTGTGCAGCTCAGGCACTCGATCCAGTTTTTAATATCAAGTACCTAATTTTTAAAATTTGGCTCGAGTGCCTGAAGCTTAATTTTAGAAATGGGTACCCGATTTTTAAAAAATTGGGTACCCATTTTAGAGAAGTACAATTTTGTGGATCTGACTTCCACGAAATTGTGACTCAACTTCTTACGGTCATCCATTACTTTCTTTTCAAGAATTCATGCATGTAACTGAAAATAAAGTGAACACAAGAGACACCAAATTTAACATGGAAACCCAATATGGGAAAAACCACCAAGTAACTAGTGATGAATTTTTCACTCTTCTAAAGTGAGCCCCGTTAGGAGCCAACCCTGTTAAAGGTTACAATACACACTATTAGGTGTGACCCTATTAAAGGATTTAATCACCCTGTTAGGAGTGGCCTTGCTAGAGGTCTTTAGAACAATTCAATTGAACTTTCACCTTGTTAGAGGATTTACAAAATGGTTGTTAAACCAACTTTGTTAAGAGATTTGAAATCACTGCTACAATGGTTAGAAAGAAACAATGAATTGACTTGAACAAGATGTAACTGAATTTGCTGGTTACAGGTCTCTGTTCAACATCATTAGATCCTCCTTGATCAAATATGGCTCTGTTGCTCCTCAATGATCTCTGATCATCCTTCAAATCTACTTCCACAATAATCAGTCTTCATATTACATTAATTCCACATTCTTTCTCCTCATAATTTTTAAAATTCGCAACTTGACTTCTTACTTATACCATTGAGATTATCAATTTGGCCTATTTACATGTTACATTTATCAATAAACCATGCATCAATCAACTATAGATATTATTCTAAAAAAATAAATGTTATCTCATAAGACAATGAAATCCTTTACTGGTCGACCCTGCTCGATAAATATTGCTCTTGGAAATTTCCTGAGTTAACCATCTTGACTCGATTAACATTACAATATCCTTAAAATCCTTTGGCTGTCGAGTTTTCTTGGTAAGAACTACTTCTTCCAAATTACCTTAGATGATCGAGTGAGCTCAGTAAGAACTATTTCTTCCAAATTACCTTTGATAATCGACTGAACTCGGTAAGAACTATTTCTTCCAAATTACCTTTGATGATCGAGTGAACTCGGTAAGAACTATTTCTTCCAAATTACCTTTGATGAACAAGTGAACTCGGTAAGAATTGTTTCTTCCAAATTACCTTTGATGATCGAGTGAACTCGGTAAGAACTATTTTTGTCACATTTTCTTTGATTATCGAGTGAGCTCGATAAACATTGTCATTTGTCTAGCTTACCTTCTAAGCTTGGTAGATACTATCCTTTGCCTCATTGACCTTTTGGGCTCAGTAGACACTATCCGATGATTGATATGACATTTATGTGACATCAAAGATAACACACAGTTGAACAATTGTATTCAATAGGTAATGACATCAAGACACTCTTGAATGCTCTTCTTTATGGTATGAAGGTTCTCAAAACATTCTATGTTTCATTTTTTGAGTTGTCTTTTAACATATATTTGAAGCTTTTTAGAGAAAGAAAGCATAGTTGTACCATAGGCAAGGGCACCATCTCTCCACCAACAAGCCATAAGATCATGAAAGGAGGAGTCTTGAAGTCACATCAACTAAAACTTTAGTGAAGGATTGCAAAATAATCACTCCAATATCATAAAGTTTGATTGTATAATGACCAAAACCCCTTCAATCCAAAATTTTTGAAGAGAGGGTGAGGGAGCTACTAACCTAGAAGTAGAAAACTAAGAATCTATCCAAACATTCAAAGATAATTTCAGCCCCAAACCTTCTATTATTCTAGATAAAGAACCTCATTAGCTATCTTGATATTAGAAAGACGTAACATATCACTATTTTGATGAAGAAGATCAAAGAAAGGCCCCAACTGACCTAATTACTTAGAGCTGAATTGAAATCTCATGCTAAAATCTAAGAAAGGAAAGGATGAAAACTTAAATCATAACAAATGTGTGACCAAAGTCCCACCTTTCCCACAAAATTGAGAGGTGTATACATATTAGTAATTAGAATTACCATACTAGAATCCAAAGAAGAGGCCACTATAGAAAGCATTGAGTGAGAAGATACCCAACCAAGGGGAAAACATTCTATGGATCCCAAAACATTACCAAAACACCAATACTCCCCATAGTCCCAATGCACTGGCATTGTCCATGACACAAAATACTAGAGGCATGCCAATAGACTCCACTGAAATATTAGTCTCCTTGATACAAAAGATATCTAGAGAATGATTAATTACCAACTTGTGAATATTCTTTTGTTTAGGGATGTTATTCAACCCCTTAACATTCTATGAGAGAATAATCATCACTGAGTAGAGTGGAGGAAATTAGCATTCAAGGGTTTCACAACCCCAAACTTTACCAATACATCTCCTACAATTTTGATCTTCTTTTGGTCCTTTTTATGCCCACTCTTAGAAGGAGGAGTAAAATAAAGCCTCTAAAAGGCCTTTGTAACAAACCTAAAGGTAGAGACCTCTTACCCTTACTAGATACCAACACATCTTTAACCAAGTCTTCCAAAACTATGTCATCATCTTGAGCCACAATAGGAGTTGCTAAATCTCCAGACTCGGGAGTAATAGGAACCTCACTTTGTTGATGAACCACTATCTAGGAAGCCACACAAGATTCATGAAGTAGATCTCCCCAATTTGAGCCAATCAAATTAGAAGAGATGTTAGGAGGAATACGCTCCTCTAAGGCCATGCTATCAAGCACCTCAAATTGATTAAAACAAGAATCAAATTGCCAATATTTAAAGGGTCTCTTTTGTCCATGTCCCTTAGCATGTGGGAAAATAAAAATAAAGCCATCCTTAGCCACTTGGGCTTATTCTTTTCCTGCATTACCCATTTGAATATTCCCCTCAATTGTATTATCCATTTGTTCTTTTTCCTTTTCCTGCATTATTTATCTAGCCACCACTATTGCCAAAAAGAAAACCATCAACCTCCTTACAAGCTGAATCCTAAAGGAACTAACATTTCAAATGACCATAATCATGACATATCTAACACTAGAATGAGAGGAATTCATAATCCAATTGTTGCACCTAGGTAGAGGACCTAAGACAATTTTTCAAAGAATCTAGTAATGGTTTCCTCAAATCAATTTCACTACATATTTGGGCAAAAGAAATAACATTTTTATCTAGGGATTCAAGTGCAATCATAGCTACCTTTCCAAGAAAAGTTGCAAAATGATAAAAAATGCATTCTTCCCAAAATTCAAGAAGACATGGCAATGAACCCAAACTAACACTCTTGAGGGGAGATCAGCCATAGAATTAAATCTTGAATGCCAAGGTTTAATGAATAACTCCACATGGTTTTATAAAATAAGGGCCCCTTTAAAAACATGATCATGATCAAATGTGCAAGAAAACACTACAAAGAAATAGTTATTCTTAGCCAACATGATCTCTACACCTTTGTCCACCTACCACGAATGACAAAGCCATGCCTTAAGAGCCAATAAGGATATCTAAACTTCAAGAGTTTCACATATCAAAGCATGCTTAGTCCAATACTCAATGTCCTTCATCACTTTGTTTAGAGGAATAAATAAGAATGGGTGATCCTGACTTTGTGTAATACATCCACTAACTTGTTTTAGCTTGGAACTCTCCCCCACATAAAATGATTTAGGTTTTCTCCCATCCACTTTAGGAAAATATCCATCTCCTATAACCAATGCGGAAGAAACCCTAGGCCTTATTAGAGTAATAAAGTTTTTTCTTATTAATTAAATCATATTGATTTTATTATTTACTTATTATCTCTAGTTTACCAAGCTAAACTTTGGGCATATAATAACTAATTGTTATCATGCAACCTAGGTTAGATTCTTGTTATGGTTTTGATCTCCTTTTTATAAGGATTGATCTCTTTATAATTTATTCATTCACTTTTGATAATAGCAATCTCTATTTTTCTCATCAAGAATGTCTCATCTTTGAATCTGGGAATTCTAGCCTCCATAGCTTTTGCTTCTCTCTTTCTATGATAAGTGTTTACATGCAAGTGATTCTTTAGAGTTGTGGGGTTGATCTTTTATAAACTGCAACATGGTATCAGTGCTCTAGATCTTCATGCCCATGTTCTATTTATGAGAGGCTTAGCTTGGCTTTCAAATTTGGGTTTTTTCTTTCAAAGGGTTTCATTTTTCATTATTTTTTTATTGGATCTGGGGGTTACCTTTTTCGGTGCACTTTGAGCCCAAATAGACCCCATTGTTGAGCTTAAAGCACCCAAAAACCCCTATTTTCATATAAAAATTGTCCAATTTGGACATAGTTTGAATATGAGACCAAAAAATATTGCTCCCAAATTGGGCACATTTTTTGAGGTAGTGATTTTTTAATTTTTTTGACACATAAAATCAAGATTTTTTTACATAAACATTGAGATTTTGGGCACACAAATCAAGATTTTTTGGTGCACATCTATTGACATAAAGGTCAATTTGTCTATCAGTGACTCAACACTTAGTCAATTGGTTACATTACTACCAAGCTCTATAGTTTCTACCAAGATTATCATTCAATTTGTAGTGTTAATCAAGTGATTCAATTGTTCTCGAGCCAAGTAGTTAGAATACAATGTCTACCGAGCACTTGAGTCAATTTGCAGTGTTTTCTAAGCTACACAGTGTTTACCGAGCTTCAGAGATAAAGTTTAGTGCAAACCCAACATACAAGAGGCTACTGAGCTAGTCACTGGAAGTGAAGAAGATTGTAGTATTAACTAAGCTCTATAGTGTTGACTAACTCATGCAGTGTCAACCAAGTGATCCAATTGCTACCAAGTTTCTCAGAAGTTTATCGAGTCACACAATGCTAACTAAATTCAAGCTACTTGGAAGTGATTAGTATGGACTAAGCTTCAAGTTCAACTAAGTACCAAAGATTTCTAAGTGTTTATAGTATTTTTTGTGTATCAAAACAACACTAATTTTTTCTTTAGAACCCAAGTTACAATAGTTGGGCCGACATTGTTAATTATGATGAAATTGGAATTGTAGCTTACTATAGTAAGTTATGATTTGGTTTGGTATATATGTAATGTATTGTATCATATCCAAAGATTAGTATGTGAAGAGAGTATGATGAGTAGAAGTGTGAATTAAAGAAGGCTACAAGAAATATAAGGGACAACAGAGTTTTATCTATCACAGTTAGGTGAACATTGCAATACAAGGAATCTCAACTAGAAAATCAGAGTTGTAGATTAGAGATCAGCCATTGGTTCATCCTAACAGGTGCATTAGTCAAATCTTTTAATAGGGTAGACTTAACAATCTTTGCTAAAATCTCTTAACCAAGTGCATACTTCATTGTATGTTTGTAAATCATTTAACAAGAAGGATCTCACAATCATTATTTCTCCTAACAGGGAAGATCACCATAAGTGATCAATTATAAACCTTAACAAGTTAACTTTATACTTCAATACTAAAGCTTGTGGGTATCATCCCCACCCCAGTTTTACTTTCTAATTGGAAGGTTTTTGGGTCACCATTTCTTGTGTCAAAGTGCTATGGATGTTTATTTATTTTCATTCTTTCATGTATGCAATTAGATCAAAATATTATATGAAGGATTAATTGGTGAAGTTTGATAAACTTTTTATTGGTTCCTAATTCACCCCTCCCCTCTCAATAACCTTTCCTACCTTATATTTCCAATAGCATCTTGAGATTTTTGGTATGCATCATGAGATTTTTTAGCACACAAATCAAGATTTTTTGGTGTAAAATTAAGATTTTTTTGCATGCAAATCAAGGAAATTTGGTATGGAAATTAAAATGGTTTGGCATGAATCTTGTGGTTATTTCTAACACTGGTGGTCATACTTCTTTAGGTTTTCTAGCATAGATCCCAATGCTGTGATTTTTTTGCCCTTCCAGCAGCTTTTTTTGACCTACATTTGGTTTTTTGTCGTAACTTGCTCATTTGAACTCTATTTTTTGCAAGCAAGATATCATCGGAAAGCTAGATCTGAGCCTGTCATGATGGTGTAGGTTATTTGGATTTTTTATGTTATTTAATTACCATTTTATTTATTCAAAGTCAAAGGTTCTATTTTTCATTCTAGGAGACATATCTTGAGATGTTCTATTTTCCAAATTTTGCTCCAAGTACATCCCATTCAGTTTTTTGTTATTTTGCATTATAGTGGATATCTTGGGTTTTTTAGGTCTAGAGATCAATTTTGTTACTTCAACTAATTTTTAATTGGTTGTACTATCCCTTGTATCAACCTTATGTCTCTTTTTGATCTTTGTTGACATTATTTTGTAGTATTTTTGCAAACACACTAAGATAAAGTGCCACTCTATTGCATTTCAAGATCTTCCACATCTTTGTATTTTTTTGTACTCACGCTACATTATAAAATGTCTTTGAGGGGTTTCATGTTGGAAATATTCATCATCTTCCTTTTTCAAATGAGTATTCCTTCCACAACATTAGCCTCATGATGTGTTGATGACACATGCCATTATAGGTGTTTGTACTTCTTCTATACTCTCGATGTTCCTGGTTCTTCTTTCTATAGAAGATATTGCATTTAGTTTAACTGTTCATGTCTTATCCTCAACATTATAGGGGGTTATGTTGGTTTTTTTTCTCTCTTGTTTCGATTGAGTGAGCTATGTATTTAGTATTTGATCTTATGTACTAAGTGATTGCAGTAGCTGGATACCTATGCATTTTGGTGAGATGGATCATTTACCATATAGATATTCTTTCATTCCTATTTTTTGAGGCCATGAAGATACCTTCTATCTTTGATTAATTAGCTCTTCAGACTTAGCCTTCTCTACCTAGTCATGTTCTATACAATGGAGGTTCTTTAGATCAACATTTTGGCAGTGTTTGCAGCTTCATGCTTTAGTGGTGATCTTCATGATGGTCTTTTGTTCCTATCTTCTAGGACATTCCTTAATTTGGAGGCTTCTTCAATCTTTCATTAGTTCTTTTCAAAATTAATTCTATCTCTTTTTGGAGTAGGGTTTTTCCCATGTGGTTTTCTCTATTTCTTCTTTTTTCAGAGATATGGTTGTGCTTGGGTACCTCATCAGGCCTTGTTGCTAGGACCCAAATTTATTTTTAGTAGTAGCTTCTAAGTTTTTAGCTACTGCTTAAGTTTATCTTAAGTGGGGGTGTTAGAGTAATAAAAATTTTTCTTATTAATTAAATCATATTGATTTAATTATTTAGTCACTTATTATCTCTAGTTTACTTAAGCTAAACATTGGGCATATATTAATTAATTCTTTTATTAACTATTATCATGCAACCTAGGTTAGATTCATGTTAGGGTTTTGATCTCCTTTTAGAAGGATTTATCTCTTTGTAATTTTTATTAATTCACTTTTGATAATAGCAATCTCTTTTTTGCTCAGTAAGAATGTCTCATCTATAGATCTGGGAATGCCAGCCTCCATAGCTTTTGCTTCTCTCTTTCTCTAACAGGTGTTTACATGTAGGTGATTCTTGGGAGTTGTGGGGTTGATCTTTCATCAACTTTAATGGGCCCTACCATGCAAATAGTGAAAATCTCAATCCAACAATGGCTACAAATGCTCACCAATAATTTGAATCCCTCACTAACTCCACCTAGTAGAGATTCAATCCAACCAAAATGGAACATCAAATAGATTCAACACTCAAAGATGAATAGCAAAAATAGGGCTAGGGATCAAGCCCTAGCCCTTCACACATATGTAGCTTCTCTACATCATTTTTAAAGATTCAAAGGGAACCTAGTAAGTATTGCATGTTGATCCCACTATTGTTCTCTTATATAAAATAATCAACTAACACTTCTTAATTAAAATTATAATTCTCGTAATAATATATTGATCAAATAAGTATTATTATTTAATAAGACAAGCTAAAATTATAATTTTCTTAATAATATCTTAGTTAAATAAGTATTCTACCTAAAATTCTAAACATTAGACAATGACAAAAATAACTTGAAAAATAAACAATGTAAAAAATCAATAATTCTAAATGACAATTAGAGATATTCATGTAAGATAAATCTTATACTATTGTTATTTGACAATTGCATGTCCAATCATTATTTCAAATTATATTTAAAAAAATTTAAAATAATTTAAAGTGCATATTTGAAACAATTATTTCAATTATCACCATCCATTAACCATGTCTTATCTTTTTTTCTTCATTTCCACTTCCTCTTCTCATTTTAGTAGAGATAGATTCCCCTTTCATATTTTTTAGCAACCTCCTTTAACATTAAACTATTTTTTTATGAATAGTCCCTTTTCTATTTATTTTATAATATTAAAGTTACATATTCACAAAAGAAGGACAGAGAGATACAACTCACCCTATGAGATTTCACATAGCAAAGTTGAAAAGATAACAGCTATTCATCAAAAATATATATAAACTGCCCTTAGGCAGCTAAAGTAGTGCCAGTTGAGGGAGGTGGATCATGACAATCATCAAAACCCCATACATCAATAGGGTTAATCAATGGCCTAGAAGGAGCTCATTCATCCAACGTCTTTTTTATTTCTTTTCTTCTCCCTTCACCCTAGAAGGCGAGATTGCCAAATCCATGCACATTAAGTTATTACTATAAATAATTTTCTTCTGAAGATTTTTAAATTTGATGAATTTTTTACAATAATTTTACTAAATAAATTTATTTAGACACTATAAATTGCAATATTAAATAATTGTACAAGTTTTTAAAAAATCATAGATTGAAATTTTTTTTTAAATATAGAACAAATCAATAATTTTTATTTAATCTTTTTTTGTAAAAATTTAAAATTTATGTATCTATCAATGCAAATTGTGCAATAGTCTAATTGAATCAGTTTATTTCTTTTTTTCCTTCTTTTTGATCGGGAAGAGGCTGAAGCCAATGTTAATTATTGTTTGTTGTGATTGTTTATTATTATTATTATTAGTTAAGCTCACATAGATTCAAACCCAAGACCTTCTAGATAAGAGGCATACAATTTATTGTTGTGTTGTAGGCTCTTGCCTAATAATAAAAGAAATTTGTTTCTTAGTTTAATTAGCTAATTAATATTGTATATTTCTAGTTAACTATCTATTAGAAATACCTTATTTATATAAGATCAAATTATGTACTTGATTTGTTAGTTATAAGTTATTTAATCAAAAAATTATTTTAAATGTTGTATTCATCTATTTCTTTCTAGTTTCTAAGTAGTCATTATGGTAAAAAGTACCAAAACTTAATATTTTTATGTTGTGAGTATAGTCAATACCATAAAAAATAAACATATGAAATATAAATTTGACTGTGTCTATATATTAATTTTAATTCTTTAAGTATCGTTAGGCCTATCAAAAAATAAGAATTCCATCTAGGTAATTTACTAGCATTTATAGACAAAGCCCACTTAAAATGCACTCATCAAATTGAATCCAAAAAAGAGTCATATGTAGATTTAGTTGTGCTCAAGGAATATAGAAAAAATCATGAACTCTATCAAACTCAACATATTCAATTTTACAATTTTTCTAAGATCTCAAAATGCAACTAAAGAACTACATCCAATGAGTAATCGATTCATGTGTAGTTTCTTTGACTTTGAATAACTTTTAAAATCAACATTTCTATAGAAAAAATAGAATAATACACCAAAATTGTCCATATAAATGAATTACAATGAGCTTCATTTATTAGATGGGAGGTACTTGTAGCAAAGCAATTCAAGAGATACGTTAACAAGAGAGAGAAAAGTATAGAAGCATATGAAATAACCTACTAAACAAGCTATTCAAGATAGAATTTCTATTTTCTAATAAATCTTTTTATTCATTAATTGAAGCTTTAAGATAATAATATTAGCTAAAAAATATTTTGGGCTAATTATATGTCTTTAACCTCCTTAACCACCCTCCAGAAGTGTCTTCACTTCCCATGTGGTTGGGCTAAGAAATTGTTTAAATCTTTTTCAACAAACTAATTTCACTAATATCCTATAACCAGGGCATTCCATGTAGTTTTCTTTGAGGTAGAATGTCAAGTGTCTACATTTTGCATATTGTGCAATAACAATATTCTATAAATAATTATTTGAGTCATTATATTAGAAATCAGGTGTCTTGTCTATGCTTCTACATTATGTGTACATGTTTGAAGCATCTAGAAAATGCCCTTCTTTTATAATGCAGTGGAAGTTCATGACCCATTCAAAATCTCCCATTTTGATATAGGAAGGGAGGATCCTACCTAGGATTATGACCAATGGTTTTACACCTTCCAATTACCTTAGAAAGTTTTTGAATCCTTGTAACAAATACTACACCCTATCAAACATTCCTCATGTCTTGCTTATACTTCCACATTTTACTTGTGTTTATGCCAATACATTTCTAGTAGAAATGATGGACATACATGCTCTATATTTGAAAACTCCTATTTTGATATAGGTGCTACAAATGAAAATTGTTGGTTTAGAAGCCTTTTTGTTTGAGTTGGAGATCTGTTGAGTGAGAGAAAAAGCTAGAAACAAAGTTTTAAAATATTCAACTTTGGGTAGGATCAAGGCAAATGGAAATGGTGATTTGAAATGGATAACAAGATGAGGTTGGAGGGGTCCACACTTTCCACCTACAGTTAGCATTTAGTGTGTGATGGTTAAGCTACGTAGGGGAAAAAAGAAGAAGAGAAAAAGGTCAACTTTGACTATTTAACACTTTTAGCTTATGATTCGGTTAAATAAGTGTGTAAATTTTAAGCCAACTATACTAATTCTTCTCTCATCTTTAAAAAAATATACTTTTCAATCATAGGTGAGAAAAGATTGATCACCTAGAGTCAATATGTCTTTGTTACATCAGGATCTACAACAAACTTTGAACATTTGATGATACAATTAACTTGGTCTTCATAGAATTCCTTATAGTTGCTCAAATTTTTGGTCAAATAACAGGTATGAGAAGTGTATAAAAAAGTACTAAAAACTCTCTAGAATGAAAATATTGCCTTAGAATGAATTGCCCTCCCTTTAGTCACAAATATTTTTCAATTACCATCTCCATATTTGGGCATTCTCTAAAGATATTTGTTTGAAAGGGACATTGTATTGTTTACTTACTACCCACAATTTTGATAGCTTAAACATTACACACCAAAGTTTGATGTCTATACTAAAAGTATTGAATAGTCAAAATTGATTTACTTGTTCCAAGCTAAAAAATTTCTCAACTAAATTCTTAGGTTGATTCAATTGAATACGATGATGGTCACCCATATCTTTATTGACAATCATCTCACTCGCTGATATTAATTTCTCACAATGACCTTCCTACTTTTAAGACAGATGAAACTTATACTTTGGTCCAAATAACAAGTAAGAAGATAAATATAAGGGTGGTAGGGTACACATAAAAACTACTTATTTATGGGGCAATTATACAAACCATCTCACCTTAAATTATTATCTTCAAACCATTTTTTGGTAGCTGAAAATAATTTTTTGAGAGTTATTTTCCGACATGAAATAATTTCTGGTTGCTCAAAGAAGAAGTCTATAGGTTAAAAATTACTCTTCAAAAAAATATTGATCTAAAAGAGGAATATATATGATTTCCTATAAAGTACTGGATTTTTCTAGCTAAAATATAAAATAAAAGGTCTGGTGAATGACACTCACAAAAATGACCCTAGCAAATAAATAATATGCAACCAAAGGAATGAAATTAGACAACTTGAACTAACAAAAATGCTCAAAATGCTTAGTGTTTTTGTTAATGAAGATTTATGCAACAAAAGATATCACCATTGGGAGGCTATCACCAATCTCTAATAAGATAAAGCATGTAGAAAATATTAAGGCGCTTGTATTAAGAGGTCATCATTAAACATCACACAGTAAGGAAGAAATTAAGCTTGAAAAAATAAGTCAACTTTGACTATTTAACACTTTCACACTAGGAATTTAGTCTGAGTGTGTGATGTTTAAGTTGTTTGTGCAAGAAAAAAGAAAATCTTTGGTAATGAATATATATCCTCCTTGCTAACCCAATCCTTGTCAAACTGAAAAAATAGATATATAAAGATGGAAGGGTCAATCGAAAAACTTAGAGCATTTTCTTTTTAATCAGGATGAAAATCATTGATCATAATACCCAACACATATGTCTTTGAGTCAAATATAGTAATTGTAGTAGCTAAATGTGAACTAAAATATTATATATTAAGATTTAGTTTTTAGGCTAAAAGTGTTAAATGGTCAAAGTTGACTTATTTTTTAAAGTTTTTTTTTTTTTCTTTAATGTGTGATGTTAAAGGATGGCTTAAGTAAAAGAGTGTAATGTACTAACAAATACCTCTAAGATAAAGTAAAAAATATCATCCAAAATAAGTAGTCGCTAAAAAAGACTAAGGTCAGATAGCAAAGAGCTTGCTCTATTTGCAACAATTGAGAATTTGAAATTAAGATGAAATATTAAATTTAATGAAAATTTAAACTTCAAAATTTATTCTCAACAAGAGTTAGTGAAAGGTCTTAATGAGAAGAGCTACAGATCAAATGTCTTTGATGTCATGTTGGAGCGATCTTCCTAAACCAAGATTATGAGAACAATAACTTCTAGAGAGAAGTTTATCAAGAAATGAAATATGTTTTGAGATGATTAAGCAATGTACGTGAGCTTTGTTTATATAAACAAGAGCACCAATAAGATGGGAGGGTAGGTAATACTATCCAGCTATAAATATTAAAAGCAAGGTAACTAATATTAAATGCTAGATGCAAATTATTTTACTAATAATTTTCTAAATCATAAGAGGGACTTGAGCATGAGTAAATAATATTTATTCATATTTTATTTTTTCATTAAAGGAAAATTAATCTTTTAAAATAAGATAGATGAAATCTGATTTTCTTCATATTCTTGTCACAATCCCACGACAACAATCCCCTAAAAAAACTCTCATTATTTATAATAAAAATTATTTTTAGTGTTTCTCCAACAATGTGACAACCATTATGACAGAGTGTGAAGAGCTTGGATCATCAATACAAATTCTTTTTAGAAGAGTAAGGAAACATTTATTAATAGTGTAAGACCCCTCCTCACATGCACTTATTAAATATGACTTTTAGTGTTAAATCATATAGGATATTTGAGTGGATATATGAGCATGGTAAGGTGATGGTATAGGAAATTGCTATGGTTCTTGCTAGGAATCATGTAGAGGACATTATGATAAATTATAGCTATCTTATGTATAATCATTTGATGATTGTTATGATAATAAAATTTAATACTTACCCTCTTATGAATCATTAGAAATTCAAAGACAATGATTATTAACTCACTAGAAATGCCATAAGGTAACTTAATTTTTAATACTAAAAGTACATTATGATGTGTTAAGGTTGTTAGGGTATTATGTACAAGAGGTTATACTTCTATATTGGGATGAGTTAATTGGTTGTTCATAATTGTGATGTAAATCATAAATATTTCAAGTGTTGTCTAAGATACACCCGCATACCTAGGTGTTAGAAGATTAATGGACTTGGATGACTATGATGATAGACACAAGTTAAAGTTTTATGGTTTAGGTGTTTTAATGGAAATTGATATTAGTTGATACATTCATGTTTTGATACCCAATGATTCGAGACTTGTTACATTATTTGACTATTTAAACATTGATTTATACTAATGATGATATGTGGTGTTTTACCTTATGATGATTATGCTATTTATGATACCTTGATGAGTATGTTATACACATTCAGATAGTTCATTTAGATAATAGTAAATTGATCAAAGTTAGATTCAGAATGATTTGATGAGCTATGTTTAAAAAGTTTAATACTAAGATTGAGGAATTATATCATGGTGTTAAATTACACGATTTTTATATGAATGTTCAAAAGATAAGTGTATTGAAAGGAGATTATGGATGTTAAATGGTTAATCCAATTATGTAAGTTTGTTATATTTTATTGGAAGCAGAAATCAAAAAGATCATTGAAATGAGACTTAGAATGTTTGGTCAAATTTGATTATGCAAATTAAGTTGTGTGTTTGTGTGTGTGTGTGTGTGTTTGATTTTTATTGAACTAGTGATATTCAAATTGAGTGTATAGTAAATTTATAATGGAATTTATTGCAAAAATAATAACCAACCTTATGTATAAATTGTAAAGCCAAGGTTGAATATAATGAAGAGATTCAAACCTCATTGTCAAGTAATTTAATTTGTAATCGTAATATGAATGTATGTGTATTTACTAACATGTCAAATGTTTATGTAATGTGCTTTTCATAGTGTCTCTTGACACTTGTCATGTGTATGTGTAAAGGACATGTCAATTAGGGTTGGCCATGTAACCCATTAACCTAAGACTAACATAATTAGGAGCCTAATTAAATCCCCCTTGGTTAGAGATAACTTGTAAAGTCCAACAAAATAAGGTTTTTGAATTCAAATTTTCAAGTCTCCTTTAGGGGCCAAAAAGTGGTCCTAGGAGTAAAATTTAGTGGAATCTAAGTGCCAAAATGGTAGGGGCAAGGGTTGGGGACCTTTTTAACACTACTAGAACCCTCGAGTGGCTTAAGTAACCCTCTAAATATTCCACTTTCATTTGTTGCGAAAATTCAATGACCTTATGACCTTTCTCAAACCCACACTCTTGCCCAAGACTTGCATTTATGATAGGGGACATGTTGATGGCCAAAGGACTTAAGGTCAATTCTGAATTTATTGCTATTAGGTAGGTAGGGTTTAGAGGCCTTTTAGAGGCCTTTGGATAAGTTAGTGGATGTTCACCCAATATCTATCTTTAGAGAAATTAGGTTTTGGAATTGGAGCAACAAATGGAATAGGGCTCTTCTCAAACTTCATTTCCCATAACACATTGTGAAGGTTGGTGATCTACATTGCCATGGATGTGTGTTTCATGTGTTCAATAGCTTAGTATATGCTTGTAAATCTCTTGCATATGTGTACTTTATGTTTTGTGGTATTGTAGTATAGGAGATGGGATTTTGGTTTTGTTTCAATCTTGTTCTTGTTCATTTCTTTGATTTTTCTTGAGGGAATTGTGAAGGGAGCGATGGCATTACTCACGCTTGGATAGGGAAGAAGTGGTCATGTGTGGGGGAAGGGGTTAGTTGGACTCCATGGAAGTGTAGAGTCTCTTCTCATGAGAGAAGAGGGAAAAAAGGAAAGTATGGGCCCTTTCTTGCTAATGCATATTGATTTTGGTTGGGGGAGATAAGGAGAAATGAGTGTGGAAGTTGTATGTGAAATTTAGCCTTGGAAGACACATGTTTTTGTATGTTCTTCATTGGCATCTCCTACATGGAAGTTTCACCTTCACCCCTTTTCATGGGTTCAAGGTTTAACCCATTTTTGAATACATTGGATGGGTGTTTTATGTTGTGTCTATGTGATTTTTGGTTTGATTTGAATGTCACCTGGTTGAATATCATTCCTCCTAGCTCGATATCATTCCTCCTAGCTCGATAGGTGGCCTCCTTGAGTCCTAGGTTGGGAGGTGAGCTCTCCATGGTATGTCATTTTTATTTGTAGATTTATGATGGAATCAAAGAATGGAGAAAACTTTGGATTGATCATCTTGATGGTGTTCTTAGGTCATATGGTGTTCGAGACTTCTCTATTTGTCATACCCTTTCTTGTCGCATTATTGCACGCATGTTGTAAAGAAAAGAATGGTAGTTTCCTTTGTAATGTATGGAATGGATTTAGATTGTAATTACATGTTCATTAATAGAAAGTGGAAATTTAATCTCCTTGTAACTTTTATCAGTGATGGAAAAAAATAGATGAAAGGTTTGATTATCAAGTATTTTTATGGAATTGCATTATGAGATCAAGTTCTAGCTTAATTAGAAAGATAGCCCTTCGAATTACCTTAATTTGACAATGATACATTGTTCCATTATGTAGAAGACATCTTTTATAACATAATAAATAATCTTATTTTTCAATACACTTGCAAGTTCATAATAGTTGAAGGAAACCAATCTAAATCATTCTTCATCAATAACAAAAGAGAAATAGAAACATTTAAATATATTCATCTCCTAAGCTGTAAATTTAATTATACAGTCCCTTGAAAATTATAATTGTACATATTGAAAAATAAATAATCTAGTTAAATCTTATACTATTAATAATTGAAATTGTATATTATACTATTAATATTTGTAGAGATAATATTATCTCATTTTTTGAAATTTTTAATAAGACAAGTTAAAATTTATAATTTTCTTAATAATATCTTAATTAAATAAGTATTCTATCTAAAATTTTAACTATTAGACAATGGCAAAAAATCTTGAAAAATAAACAATGTAAAAAATCAATAATTCTAAATGAAAATTAGAGATAATCATGTAAGATAAATCTTGTACTATTGTTATTTGATAGTTGTATGTCTGCTCATTATTTCAAATTATATTTAAACAAATTTAGAATAATTTAAGGTACATATTTGAAACAACAATTTCAATTATCACCATCTATTAACCATATTTTATCTTTTTTTCTTCATTTCCTCTTCCTCTTTTCATTTTAGTAGAGATAGATTTCCCTTTCATATTTTGTAACAACCTTCTTTCACATTAAACTATTATTTTTTGATGAATAGTCATTTTCCTATTAATTGTAAATTTAAAGCTACATATTCAAAAAAAAGGACTGAGAGATACAACGATCACCCTACAAGAGTTCACATGGAAAAGTTGAAAAGCTAACAACTATTCATCAAAAATATATATATAAACAACCCGAGGCAGCTAAAGTAGTGCCAGCTAAGGGAGGTGGATCGTGACAATCATCAAAACCCCATACATTAGTGGGGTTGGTGGGTGGCCAAGAAGGAGACCACCCGTCATCAGCAGTATCTTTTCTTTTCTCTCCTTCTCCCTCTGCCTTGGGAGGTGAGATTGCCAAATCCAAGCACTTTAAGCTTCTTCTTCTTCTTTTTTGGTTGGTAATAAGTTTATTTTTTATTGATATAATAAGATTTACATTAAAAAATAAAGGTCCAAATTCATCTATCTTAAAGGACCATCATATCAACTACACATTAATTCCTCCTATACTACCAATACATAGGAGCCTCTTCACACTTTAAGCTATTATTATAGATTGCACACTAAAAATGATTATTTTGTAGCAATAAAATATAAGGAAAATAATTTTCTTCTCTAGATTTTTTAATTTGATGAATTTTATATATTAGTTTTAATAAATAAATTTATCTATACGTTATAAATCACAATATTAAATAATAATTATACAAGTTAAAATTGATTTGATAGGTTTTTAATATATTAAAAATATAGAACAAATCAATAATTGTTATTTAATCTTTCTTGTAAAAATTTAAAATTTATTTTATCTATCAATGAGTCTAACTGAACCATTTTATTTCTTTTTTTATCATAAGAGGTTGAGCCATTGTTAATTATTATTTGTTGTGATTATTTATTATTATTAAAATTAATTAAGTTGGGATAGATTCAAACTGAAGACCTCCCAAATAAGAGACTCACAATTTACCATTGTTTTGTAGGCTCTTACTTGCCTAATAATGAAAGAAACTTGTTTCTTATTTTAATTAGCTAATTAATATTGTATATTTCTAGTTATCTATCTATGAGAAATACCTTATCTATATAAGAGAAAATTATGTATTTGATTAGTTAATTATAAGTTTTTTAATCAAAAAAATATTTTAAACTTGTTATTCCTTTATTTCAAGGTGGTCATTATGGTAAAAAGTGCCAAACTTTAATATTTTTATGTTGTGAGTATACTCAATACCATCAAAATTATAAATATTAGATATAAATGTGATTGCGTCTGTATGTTAATTTGAGTTCTTTAAGTATCGTTAAGCCTATGGAAAAATAAGAATTCCATATAGGTAATTTACTAGCATTTATAGACAAAACCCACTTAAATTGCAGTCATCAAATTGAATCCAAAATAGAGTCATATCTAGATTTAGTTGTGCTCAAGGAATATAGAAAAAATTATCAACTATATCAAATTTAGCATGTTCATTATTGTTAGAAGTTGTAATCTTTCCTTGGTGTATTTATAAACCAAGGTTAGACCTCTTTTATTTATTATGATAATATATTAGGATATAAGCCAAGGTATCCTAATATATTTCTTTTTTGTCCTTTTTTCACTACATCTTATTTTGTCATCTAGTGGAATATGTGAGGACAAATATATATTGTAATTTCTAATTTTAGATTATTCCTCCTTAAGAGGAATCTCACACTTGGCCTCACACACATATGAATGGTGGCATTCATAGACATGGGAGTTACATTCTAACTCCTCTCTTTCATCTCTATTTAAGAGATGACCCTCTTCTCTCATTTCAAAACAATGAGGTTTCTTCCTCTTCTCAATTATTGTATGAGCATTGCTCTCTTGCTCTCTCTCTCTTTCTTCTTAGGCTTTTCATGCCTCATTCATAATGTCACAAGTGGTTTTCTTTGCTTTCCCCTTTCCAAATATCTTGTCTCATGGTGTTGGAGCTTGAAGCTTTCTCTCTCCTATTTTATGGTAATATATTTTCATGCATTTACTCACTTAGATTCTTTCCTAGTATTGCTTATTTACAGATTTCTTTTTCCATTTCTAACATGGTATCAGAGCAGTTTAATCTTTATTTTGAGTGTTTTCATGAATATGATTCGAAGGAGACTCTTGAGAGAGATTTCACTAATTTCTTTTTTAATCTTCTTAAGATGGAAGAAATTGAATTTTTTTTTTTTTTTGGATTTGGCTAGTTTACCACCAAACCCGTTTAACTTTTGTTTGCTCTAATTTGTGCAGGTTACTTCTTATTTTTTTATCTAACCCCCCTTTGGCAAGCTTTCCGCCAAAAGGTTTTCCTATCTAAATATCAAAAAAAAATTTCTCTCTTGTTTTGTCTAATCTATTTTGTTTATGGTTATAACATTTACTTAAGATGGCATTAATTTAAGCAAACTCTCTTGCCACTGCTTCCACTTTGCTGCTGGATAATTTCTATTTTGGGTTCAGCATGATTGAATTTCATTGAATCGTCTTTTAATTGTTTATCACTTTTTTCCTTGAACTCTGTTTCCTTATCCGCTATATTCCTGGGAGGTTCAAGCTCATCTGTGGTGTCAACAATCTGATCCTCTAGGTTAGAAGTTTTTTAACAACTTGCTCAAAGTACAAAAAAAACTCATTGCCATGATGACTAAGGAACCTCAATTTTAAATAACGTGCCCATTTGGGCTCTTTAAGATTTGTAACAATAACTCCAAATGCACTGAAAGTGTCATATAGCAGCTTTTCATCCACATCAGGATCAAGATTGCCAACAAACAAGTTTGCTCCAACATCCAAGGTCTTCTTATCTTGAGAGGCCTTATTAACTCGTATTGGCTTCCCATATAATTTGATCATGTTTAGAATCTTGATGGCATAATCTGCATCTTCCTCACTTCGGAACTCTACGAATCTGTAGCCCTGATGAAGTTCAGTAACTCGATCTTTTGGCACATAAACATTAATGACGGGTCCTGCTTGAACGAATAATTCCATAAAAATTCTTCTGTGACTTGGGCATCCAAATTTCCAACATAAGCAGTGGCATCCTGATTCCTTTCAGCTGTGTGTTGCCCGAGAAGATTGGCTCCAACACCTAGTGTTATTCTGCTGGTCATTTTGGTAGATTATAATATATTTATTGCTAAAAGCTGCCTAGAACCTCCCCCATCTGTTGGTCTGTGATGGCGGTGGGCGACTAGCATGACTGTACAATCACAGTTGTTCCATGCAATTTCATTGCTCCGACTACGAGCACATTATATTTTGCAAATGCCTAGCTCTCTTGTAGTCCACATTGCGCATACCCACTGCAAGTATCACTTTGCTATTGAATAGGAGTTTTTTTGTTTTTATCAACGATATATTATGTTTAGAAGTGCTTAATTTGGAGACTACCGAAGCTGCCAGAAGAAGGACGACTAAGCTCAAGAATTTGATTTAATGGGGGATGCTAAATTTAGGCAGCTTGTCTTTTCATGCAAGATTCTTTTTCTTTTTTAAGCTCTTGACAGAGGTATCATTTACTTTTATTATTGCCTCTTGTCAACCTATTTTTGGCAGGTAATCATTCATTGTCAAGCTTTATTCAAACTTTTTTTTAAAAAGTTTTTTAACTTTTTTTAGTATATTCTTATCTGCCAGATCTGACCTCTATCATTCATTACTAATTTTTTTTATATCTTTCTTAATGTTTTATTTCAAAAAAATTCTTTTTGAATCACTTCCAATCTTGAAGGCATAGTTTGAGAAAACTGGGGAGATCTTTTCTTGCCCCATGACTTTATGTTCTTATTACCTTGAGGTTATATTTTTTGAACCAAGGTAAATATTGTGATTTTTTATAAATTGTGACTTTCCAAAATATTAAGTATGGAAAGGTGATTATTTTCTTTAACCAATCTATTTTCGTATATTTATTTGAGTATATATGGGGGCCCACATATATGCCCAGATAAATATATAATTTATGATTATAATGATTTAGAAATTAGTATATACCTTTGCAAAATGAATTAAGTACTCATGTTTACCCTTAATGGAGTTTTATAGCTGATATCTATATTTAGTTGATCTTCCTTAAATCATTTTACTTAATTGGTTTATGAGTAATCTTACACTATTGCCTTCATTATTTAATGATTTGAGTTATTGATCTATCTGCACATAGTTGCACTTTTATGCTTTTATAGCATTGTTCTATGCCCATGTTGGCACTTTATGATCTACATGATTTATATGATATTTTTTTTGAGTTGCATAGGGAGCTTAATATTTTTTCAAGGTTAACTATGTAGGTCCCCTCAGTATAACTGATACATAGTTTCCTTATCTGGCCCATGGAGTATCCCTCCATCCTATATTGGTATGCACTCATTTTATATGGAGTTTCCCTCCATTTGATCCTATCTGTTCCATTTTGATAGGATAATATTTTTATGGAGTTTCCCTCCATGTTATTCCTCCATGAAGATGATGTTATTATTGGAGTTTTCCCTCCAAATTCAGATGATTTGATCCAATTTGAAGGCAATATGTTTTTATATCCTCATAATCCATTCTTTAGATTATCCTAACAAATCATGATAATTCTACTTTGATCAGCATGTCTCTCCTTTATGTTATTTTCATATATTAATGTGATAATTATCTGCATACATTATTGCTTAGATCATGAGTCATGCATGTTATGGAGGGACGCCCCCATTAACTTGCAGTGAGATGATTCATTAAGTGGATTGTCTATATCCACATGATTGATGCAAGATTGATGCAAGTATCATTAGTTGGCCTTTTCTGTGGTCATTTGTGCATTAGTATAATATACTTTTGATGAGAGCATTGATCAAGCTTTTTACTCAATTTGTCCTTGTTGACAATTTTTTGAGCATATACTTTATCTTGATATCATGTTATCTCCATTGTTTTGTGGTAACATGTTTTAATCATTGTTTCTCTATGAGAGTTTTATTATCCTTATTCAAAAGGATTTCAAATTTGCATATATGATGGCATTCTACTTGTGGATATTTGTCTTGTTGTTCTTTTTTCAGGTGATCCATCAAGGAACCTTCTCAATTTTTCACATATGAAGATGTGTCTATGCTTCCACTTGATCACATTGAAAGGACTCATGTACTTCTCTTGGATCTACAAATGTTCCATATGGCTTGAAGACAATCAAATTACTTCATATTGAAGATTAAGTTGCAGATTTTTGTAAATTATGGGTTTAATACCCTTTGATGTAATTACCCCAAGTAAAGATTAAAGGGGGGTGTTAGAAGTTGTAATCTTTCCTTGGTGTATTTATAAACCAAGGTTAGACCTCTTTTATTTATTATGATAATATATTAGGATATAAGCCAAGGTATCCTAATATATTTCTTTTTTTTCCTTTTTCCATTACATCTTATTTTGTCATCTAGTGGAATATGCGAGGACAAATATATATTGTAATTTCTAATTTTAGATTATTCCTCCTTAAGAGGAATCTCACACTTGGCCTCACACACATATGAATGGTGGCATTCATAGACATGGGAGTTATATTCTAACTCCTCTCTTTCATCTCTATTTAAGAGATGACCCTCTTCTCTCATTTCACAACAATGAGGTTTCTTCCTCTTCTCAATTATTGTATGAGCATTGCTCTCTTGCTCTCTCTCTCTTTCTTCTTAGGCTTTTCATGCCTCATTCATAATGTCACAAGGGGTTTTCTTTGCTTTCCCCTTTCCAAATATCTTGTCTCATGGTGTTGGAGCTTGAAGCTTTCTCTCTCCTATTTTATGGTAATATCTTTTCATGCATTTACTCACTTAGATTCTTTCCTGGTATTGCTTATTTACAGATTTCTTTTTCCATTTCTAACAATTATATATTCAAATTTTTTTTTTCTAAAATCTCAAAATGCAACTAAAGAACTACATCCAATGAGTAAGTGATTCACATAGTTTTTTTGACTTTGAATAACTTTTAAAATCAACATTTCTATAGAAAAAATAGAATAATACACCAAAATTGTCCATATAAATGAGCCACAATGAGCTTCATTTATTAGATGTGAGGTACTTGTAGCAAAGCAATTCAAGAGACATTTTAATAAGAGAGAGAAAAGTATAGAAGCATACGAAATAACCTACTAAACAAGCTATTCAGTATACAATTTTTATTTTCTAATAAATCTCTTTATTCTTTAATTCAATCTTTAAGATAATAATATTAGCTAAAAATTATTTTTGCCTAAGTATATCTCTTCAACCTCCTTAATCACCCTCTAGAAGTGTGTTCGCTTCCCATGTAGTTGGGCTAAGCAATTTTTAAATCCTTTTCAACAAACCAATTTCACTAATATCCTATAAATAGACATTCCACTTCTAGTGTTCTTTGAGGTAGAATGTCAAACAGTTCAGGTGCTTGGATTTTGCATATCATACAATAATGGTATTCTGTAAATAATTCTTTGAGTCAATATATTAGAAATCAGGTGTCTTGTCTATGCTTCTACATTATGTGTACATGTTTGTAGCATTTGGAAAAAGCCCTTCTTTTATAGTATGGTTGAAGTTCATGACCCATTCAAAACCTCCCATTTTGGTATTCGAATGGAGGATCCTACCTAGGATTGTGACCTATTGTTTTACACCTGTTAATTACCTGAGACTAAAGGTTTATGGATCCTTGAAACAAACACTATAGTAGACACTGCACCCTTTCAAACATTTATCATGCCTTGCCTATACTTCCACATGTTGCTCATGTGTATGCTAATACATTTGCAATAGAAATAGTGGTCATGCATGCTCTATCTTTGAACACTCCTATTTTAATACAAGTTTTACAAATGAAAATTGTTGGTTTAGAAACATTTTTGTTTGAGTTGAAAATTTGTCTGGTGAGAGAAAAAGCTAGAAACAAAGTTTTAAAATATTCAACTTTGGGTGGGATCAAGGCAAATGAAAACAATGATCTGAAATGGATAACAAGATGGGGTTAGAGGGGTCCATTCTTTCCACCTATGGTAAGCGCTTCGTTGTGATCATTTGTTGGATTGTGGCAACAATATAAAAAAAATTGGATTTCATCTATTTTATCTTTTAAAAAAATATTGTTCTTTATGTAAATAGCATCTCATTGTAGAGTTATAAATAGATGAAACTATTGTCTATAAATAACAATGGTTTTCTCAGATAGTATAAAAATATATTTATATGTTTTTCTTTACAGAAAATAATTTGTACTTGATAAAATGAGATAAATTATAATTTGCTTTATATTGTTGCCACAATCTAATGAACTAACTCTCATTGTCCATAATAAGAGTTATTTATAGTGATTCTCCAACATTGTGACAATCATTATGATAAGATGTGAAGGGTTTGGGTATCAATCTAATTTTGTTTTCAAGAGCGAGAAAACATTATCTAAATGACATTTGATTGTGGTGTTGTAAATAACCCAAAAAATTGTTCCTTTGAAAGATGAAATATGATTTTATTTATATTGTTTTCACAATCTAACAAGGAACTCTAACAATCGATAATAAAAATAATCATAGTATTCCTTCAACAATGTGAGAATCATTATTGTAGGATGTGGAAGGCTTGGATTGTCAATTCACTATTACTTAAAAGAGCGAGGAAGCATTATATAAATGACATCTAATTATGAATCAAAGATATCAAATTTCCACAATTCATCATAATTATTATCATAAGTTTCTGGAATTGATTGTGTATGTCTTTTTTGTTTTACATCTCTTGTTGTAGACACCTAAAAACCTTTAGAAAATAAAGTATTTTTATTTTCTGAAAAATTTCTGATGACATCATCATTAATTAATTAATTAATTATTTAATTAATTTATTTATTTTTATTCCATTAAATCCCTTTATCTTAATTAAAAATATTTAATTAAGGAATCCCTCCCAAAAATGTTTAAATCTTATTTAAACATTATTTCCTTATTTATTAATTATTTAATTAATAAATTGACCAAAAAACCAAAAATAAATTTAAAAATTTATTTTTTGCCCAAAACTTGGCCAATTTCCTTAAGACCACTAACATCTTCCAAAATCTTCTAATCCTTCTTTAATTTTGATTAAAGGCTAATCCCATCATTTCCTACCCCTAATCCCAACTCAAAATATTTAATTAAGATTAAATATTAATCCTCATGTTTATTAAAAAAGTTTTAATAAATATCTCCTTAACCCAAACCCTTGAAATAAATAAAACTTTATTTATTTCTTAAAAATCTAATTTATCCTCATCCTAAGAAGTTCTAGACTCTTCTAGAAAGTCTTCATCCTCATCCTAGGAAATTCTAGACTATTCTAGAAAGTCTTTATCCTCATCCAAAGTCTAGACTCTTCTAGAAGATGTCTTTAAACCTAATCCTAATCCCCTCCTAACCTTGTCACATTCCCTAAAAATGGGTTAAGACTTACTAACCCAAGCCAAAGTTAACAAATATCTCCTCCTTCACCCACCCTCATTAAATGTCATCCACTTGCCTATCCCTAAGCTAATCCTAAACCATCCTAATCCATCCTCTAATCATTTGCACAATCCTAAGCAAGCTTAAAACCTTCCTAATCAAGCCCAAGTCAAAATTCCTCTTATCTCCCTCAAAATATCCCAACCATAAAACTTTATGAAGCCCACTAGGCCATAAATGACTCTTCCAAGCCCTTTTATTGCTCTTACAAACCATTATGAGGGTCTTTATGAAGATTTTATCCCTTGAGCCTCCTTTGTTGACTCATCCTTCCCCTTTCCTCCATCCTCTCACCCTGTGACATGTGTCACTCCCTGATTGGCTGTAAGGAAGCACAATCCATGTGCTCTCCTCTCATGCAATCTGAGCCCTCCATGAGCTTTTTCCCATCCTTGCATCTTAGCCCTCAATCTTTCAAGCCTCTTGCCTATAAATTGGATCCTTCCCCTTTGCAAAACTACACAATCCATGAAGTAAAGTCATAATGCCATTTTAAGAAGCCATTTTACATCAAAACCATACACTCACACCCAAATTCCAACTCCATTTGAAGCCATTTTTGAAGCATAAGCTTGAGCATACATCCTATCTATTTAGACAAAGCCACTCAACAAGAGAGCTTCTTATTGAGAGAGTCCATTAATGGCTCATATTCTCAATTGAGAGCTCATCTTAGTCTATCTTGAAGTTTATGAATTTTGTTTACTTTGTAGAAGCTTTATTTAAATTTGGTTTCTATTAGCATACTAACATTGCTCATATACACTTGTTATCTATCATCTTGATGATAGACCAAAGAGTGTGATGTGAAAGATTGATGATAAAAAAAATTGTAATGTAGATGGTTGTCAAATTCAACCTAGAAAGATAAAAGTCAACATTAACACTCTCACACCATCCTACTCCACCCTTTATGTAATTGTAGAATACCTATTGACATTAATAATCTAGAAAGATAAAAGTTAATATTAACACTCTCACATCATTCCACTTCACCCTTTCTCACATTATAGAATGCATATCCACATTAATGATAAATTTAAATTAAGGAAACTATAACAAGTAAATGACAACTCTGTGTGTGTGTGTGTGTGTGTGTGTGTGTGTGTGTGTGTGTGTTATAAGAAAAGTAAATTTTTAAGATAAAATTAAATCAAATCTGATTTGCCTTTATATGTTGTCCAAATCTAACAATTAACTCATTGTGAAATGAAATCCAATTTGTCTTTCTATGTTGTTGCAATCTAACAACTAACTCATTGTGAAATGAAATATGATTTGTCTTTCTATAGTTTAATAAAAAAACATTTATTGTAACTATAATAATATGACAATGATTATGATAGGCTATTAGGCTTGAACCCTCAATCTAATGGACACGGCAACATCTATGCAGTCAAAAAAATACACCTGATGTGACAGTTTTTTGAATTTCTTAATTAATATAAAATTCAAACAACCATGGTTCTCTGATTTTTAAATTAATTAATTTAAAAGTCAAACAACCATGAATTTCTTAACTAATTTAAAAGTCGGACAACCGTGGTGGTTTTCTGACTTTTAAAACCCATGGTGGTTGTCTAACTTTTTGACTTTTAAAAACTATGGTGGTTGTCTAATTTATTGACTTTTAAAAACCATGGTGGTTGTCTAACTTTAACTTTTTGACTTTTAAAAACCATGCTAGTTGTCTAACTTAACTTTTTTACTTTAAAAACCATGGTGGTTGTCTAACTTGGTTTTTAAAAGTTGAAAAGTTAGACAACCACCATGGTTTTTAAAAGTCAGACAACCATGGTGGTTGTCTAACTTTTAAATTAATTAAGAAATTCATGGTTCTCATACTTTTAAATTAATTAATTTAAACATGTTAGAGAACCATGGTTGTTTGACTTTTAAATTAATTAAGAAGTTCAAAAAACTATCAGCATTTGTTCAACTATTTAGCCAAGGGCAAGGGATGCTAATAGGCCAACACTAAGGTAGATAATAAGAAATATTTAATACTTTAAATGATGGAATTCAGCATGGTCTATATGTGTCAATCTGAGAGCATAAGCTTGAGAAAGGCATTTGAGAAATATGTTGTCAAGGGATGGTAGTTGTGAGATGAGGGTTTATGAATGCATCTATAACACACACAAACAAACTCACACCAAATCGAAATGCTTCTACTACAGGAATTGTCACTTCTAGCAACAAAAACTTACTGAAGTACGACAAAAATATTCTATGATAAAATAACTACAACTATTAACAAATTATCACCGCATAATCTAATTCATATGAAATGTTGTTATACAATCAAATCCAGATATTAAACACATAAACTAATATACTATGATTAAATCCATACTATGTAATGCTAACATAATTAATATACAAATGAAAACTAATTTAAATGCACTCCAAACATAACTCATAGAAAATAATCACCAAGTAACTTTAGAGTGGGCCCTTCCTTCTCAACTACCTAGTGAAGAAAAATAATAGTCTTACACCTTCGTAATCATCCGAATATGGAACTTATATTTTAGAATAATAATAATAGTTTGTGTACAATGTTGTGTGTTATGCAGGAATGTACATATATATCCCCCTACTTCTATCTCCTACTACTTATATAAATGTAGCTTATAGCAATATAAACCAGAATAGGGATAATAAAACCAAATAGTAGCTAGCATACAAACTTATTTATAGGTTACAGGTAGTTGCAACATAAAATGACAATATGTTACTGCCACGTATGAAGTCATCCATCTTGTTTCAATCACCAAATAATAACAAATATGTACCTATTAACAAAGTTTAGTCTCAAGCCAAGAATAGGTAGTTATTTGTAGCGTTCCAGCAAAACAATATTTTGTATAGTTGTTGTTTCATGGTTTGAAATGGTTGCTACATAACCAAATATGAAAATAGATTTAAATTGATTGGACCAAATATAGGAAGAGATGATTGATGAGCTTCTTGTCCACATGAGATTACAACTACATCTTCAGCAGTAAAAAATAGGTTGATGTTTATTTCATTTGCTGCCACTTAACTCACCATGTTGTCTTCCCCACACATATGCACGTTTTGGATAATATTGGTACCCAATATCAATGAAACAAATGTGTATCTATGCTAATAAGAAATGATATTCAATCAACATTTTTTTTGAATTGAGTATCAAATAGTATCTATTCCTATCCAATAGGTGGCAAGAGGATATAGTCCAAACTGGCAAGCAATAGTAAGTTATAGTCTCAACTACCAGGCAACTAG
Organism: Cupressus sempervirens; assembly: GCA_028749045.1. Lineage (NCBI taxonomy): Eukaryota > Viridiplantae > Streptophyta > Pinopsida > Cupressales > Cupressaceae > Cupressus > Cupressus sempervirens. The sequence continues at coordinate 248,127,774 of CM053783.1, forward strand.
AAGTTGTAGTCTTGTCTAACAGGTGATATATGCTATGATAATAGAGATTAGTAAAACACAATCAATTATTTTACATATTATAATCCCAAAACAATATTAGATATTACATATTTATATTAAACCATATGCAACGTAAAATAGGAAAGTGTGATGAAAATGGAATGAAAATTGAATAGAGTAGTGAGCATGAAATTTTATGAAATGATTAAAATATGGCATAAAATGGGTCGTACTTGACTCTCATCATTCCCCCCAACTTAGCATATTGCATGTTCTCATGCAATTATTATGATCAAGAGGTCTTTGGTTTGAATTAAAAGCACTTGGATTTATGGGTTTAGACTTTGTCTCCACTCTAAACCATGATAACTCATAGATGAACAAAAATCCCTTTCTTTTCTTTTCATAACAAGCTTTGTTATTTTTCTTCCTCAATAAGGATATCTCTTTTAACTTTTCATAAATTATTTTTCTTTTCTCTTTTCTTTTTTGTTTCTTTTCATTTTTTATAGCATCATGGTTCAAAAGCTTTCATATAGGAGAATTTATCTCAATTTGCACAAGAGGAGTTTAAATGGGTGAAATAGGAGAGATGAGAGATTAAACAAAGATTATTACATGATGGATATAATGGATAATATGATGGGTTTAGTAAGGACGATGGATGGAAGATAATAGTGTGACATTCCTCCCCCCAACTTAAAGGTTGACTATCCATGGGAAACAAGGAGAGGCTAGGAAGGGGTTTTGCACAATGATCAATATAAGAAGTAATACAAATAAAGTTTAGAGACAAAATAAGGAAAAACAAAATTTATTGTTTTACCAACATGCATGGGTAGAGAGACCAAGGCTTGAACATAGAGTAACTCAGCAACCAAGACCACCAAAATGGATGAATCAACAATAAGGAATGAAGAGAGGCATCCAAAACTGCAATGCCATAGAAGACCACCATTTCACTAAAAGCATCGAAGAGAAGACCACTGGAAGGAACCATAAAACTAGGATAAAGAGGGAAATCTATGGGACCACCAGCGTCAATTGAAGCATTGTAGATCATACAATAGGAAGTAGCACATTCCATTGAAAACACCTCAACTGAATTGGCAACTTAGATTATGAGTGATCAAAGATTTGAGGATCACACTAAGCTACAAGAGTGAGTGACAGGAGGTGCCAAGAATGAAAAGAACCTCTTAAGCCGATGAGTGTTCCTAGAAAGAAGACTTAGTATAAAAACCAAGAACACCAATTATTGCATTTTTCAATTTTTGCCTTTTTTTTCAATTTTTTTTTTTCATTTTTTCACATTTTGATAATGACAAGTGACTGTTGGCAAGCCAATTTTCAATCACCCATCGCTTAATGGTGTTGTAAGAATAGTTTTCGCCACTAAGAATTTATTTTGCAATTAACATTCGTCGGAAACCAATTTTTAGATATTAACTGGCCAACAATGCCCGAATGTTTTCATTGTTGGATCTTTTATTGCTTTTTTTTTTTCTCTCTCTCTTTTGTTTTTTTCTTTTTGTTTTCTTTTTGTTTTTTTTTTTTTTTAATTTCAATTTTTCATTTACTACTATAGAATGACCAAAGAAATGAAATCTTGAGATCGATGGTGAAAAATGATACCATCCAAAGCTTTATTTTTTCCATGACCTCACAAAGGCACCATTGAAGCTTGATTGCATAAGGAACTTGAAATGATGACCAAGAATAATCTCCAAAAAGTTGGGAAGACTAAAACATTGCACTATCAACCTTGATCTACATATCTCATGCCACTGAATTTGAAAGCCACGTGAAGAGATTTAGAACATACTAGGACACTTGGATGAAATAAATACTCACAAGGATGATGATACTCATATGACATAGTGCTCTAATAGTGACAAAACTGGATTACCTAGCATGAAGTTATGCTACATATCCAATCCTTATAAAGAATGAGATTGATCCATAAACACACCTTTATTATCAAGGACAAGGTCATAGAGTGAAATACAATTGATAGTCTCTGATGTGTCCATATAACTTCAAAGAGGAGGAGACACAACTCAAGAAAGAAGTGTGATGATATGTAATGTCTTCAAATATTTTCTTGATGTGTAGCTCAAAAATGATCAGGAATCTCATAGACCAAGTTGCATTTTTTTCTCCATGTGATAAATCACCAAAGAAAATAAATCTCATTTCAAGGTAATGAGCACCCTATGCCAAAATTTGCATGTGATCTTGAATAGTGAAGCACAAGTGAATCAGATATGCACCAGATAGCTAGCAAGCCCACACAATGTCAACATAGTGTGTTATGTAATGCTTGTGTAGAGAAGAATCATCAACTGGTATTTTTTCTATGATCATCTCACCACAACAATAGACCTGTAACCATATTCTCAAAACCAAGCATATCAAGCATAGTAGAACAATTTTATCCTATTAATAACCCTATCATTAAGTGAGTAACATCACTATACAAATGATAGGTACAGTTATTAATATTAATAAATACTTGATAAAATTGAAAGAATGTGATTATAATGAATTATACCAATGTCAATCAATATAAGAATACATACCTTGAATCATTAGGGTGTCACATGTCGAGGTTTTCTAAAAAGACCAACAAAACAATCATTGAAGCTTGATTGGATATCATCTAAGAACCACAAGATTGGAGGGGTTCCCCCGAACTTAACTTCATGCTACAAGGCCATGAAATCATTAGGAATAACCAAAGAAATTAGGTAACTCGAATAGAGTAACACATCTTTAGAATTTTGTGAGCCTTATTGAATGATAGATAAATCAAATATTTCAATAATTCAATGGATGTATTCCCAAATTAACTATAGGTTCTCAAATCATATAGAATTTGAATCATCCAAGGAATCAAGAAATCAACATGTGTAATCAATGAATGATCAGTTGGATATACAAGAACCAAGAATGAAAAATATATAGATAGTAATACTTTGATCCTTGCTACATAGATGAATCATCCATAGTGTATTTTATCATCTTAGGACAATGAAAAGAATCAACAATGAGGAATAATGATCATCCAATTTTGACATTTTTGCCATTAATGCATAGAATCTAGTATAATTGTGCTTAATCAATTATTGGTCCCAAATCAACAAGTATGTGAGGAATGCACATTTTAACCATAGGCCTCCAAATATCAATACATGTATAAGTGAAAAAGTAGTAGAATATAGATCTTGGAGGATATGGTAGCATATTTGTGAAATATGGAATGCATATGGTTTGATATGACTTAGTGCATGATTAATATTACCACATATATTTATGAGTCCAATAATTAAAATTGGGGAAATTTTAAGTATGGGCTCATTTATGGGTATTTGGAATTCACTAAGTGGAAAAGAAGAAAAAAGCTGATTATAATTCAATAAATAATATTGTTCTTCTAATTTAATTAAACCAAAATCACATCCCTTATATACAACAATACATTCCAATGTTGAATTATCAATTTCAAGAAAATCATTAGATTGTATAGGGATCCTTGAAAGCTCGATATTATATATATATTTCCAACCACCTTATTATGAAGTGTTGGATGAGGCAATATAGTTGCCTTTGGTGGATAGGATGGAGTCCAATGTGACTGGGATAATGAATATGGTAAGAAGTGTGAAGGAGATAAAGTATATGGGAATAAGAAGGATGGGTGAAATGAAGATGGTAAGGATGGATATGGTGGAATATAAGAGGGATATACGGGTTGTTGTGAGCATGTATGATTACATTTGTTGTGCATGCTAGGTGCAGATGTACATTTTGAAGAAATATGTTGGCTTTGTAATGAATTAGAGTGACAATACATGTTACCAACATAATGCATACCTTGATCTTCTTGGGTTGGTGCTCGAGATTGTTCATCCATTATAAAGAATACTGGGTCACTTCCACCCTTATCATGGTAATGATTAGAAATAGATTGCACCTCAGTCACCACGTTCTCATGATTGTTCAAACATATACATCGGTCATCTTTCCTATAGCAATTAGAACAAGTGGTTAGATTTTCATCATCAAAATCACATTACTCTAAGAATTCGTCAATGGTATTTTCTTGGTCAAACATAAAGATACTATTTGTATATACCTATGATGATGGAAGATCAATATCTTTCAAGATGCATTCATTAGGTAGAGAGGGTATTAAAATTTCACCTTTGGTTAGCACAATTTCCTTGCCAATTTCTTCATTCGCTTTTAAATTTGAAAGCGGGGGTCTTGGGGCGGTAGACACCAATGGGGTCAAGGGGCAATGCAGAATTGATGTACTTGAACAACCTTAAGAATGCATTATTTTCAAAAAATTCTTCAAAAGTGTCTTTTCTTTACCAATAGCTCACAACAACTAATGCTAATATAAAATTAAATCTAGTTTCTAAAGAAACTAATGAATCTAATTTTTAAGCCTACTTGCAAACTCTAAAATAAAACTCTAAAGCAATGCATCTATATGATTTAACCAACACAAATTAAGATTAATTACTTATGCAAGGCTAGTAGTTGCAAAATCTTTCATCCTAACACATTGTTCCTAACTCAAATCATCAAACTAACATGCCTTTGACACCTTTCCCTGGAAACGATGCCAAAATGATAGGCCAACACTGGGGCAGATAATAAGAAATATTTAATACTTTAAATGATGAAATTCAGCTTGGTCTATATGTGTCAATCCTAGAGTGTAAGCTTGCAAAAGGCGTCCGAGCAATATGAGCTATCAAGGGATGGTAGTTGTGAGATGAATGCATCTATAACACACAAAAACAAACTCACACCAAATCAAAATGCTTCTGTGATAGAAACTGTCACTTCCAGTAGCAGAAACTTACTGAAGTATAACAGAAATATTCTATGATAAAATAACTACAATTCTTAACAAATTATCAACTCGTAATCTAATTCATATGAAATGTTATTATACAATCAAATACAGATATTAAACACATAAACTAATATACTATGATTAAATCCATACTATGTAACACTAACATAGTTAACATACAAATGAAAACTAATTTAAATGCACTTCAAACATAACTCACAAAAAATAATCATCGGGTAACTTCAGAGTGGGCCCTTCCTTCTCAGCTACATGGTGAAGAAAAATAATAGTATTACACCTTCATAATCATGCAAATATGGAAATTATATTTCAGAATAATAATAACAGTCTGTGTACAATGCTGTGTGTTCTACAGGAATGTACGTATATATTCCTATACTTCTATCTCCTACTGCTTATATAAATGTAGCTTATAGCAATATAAACTAGAATAGGGATAATAAGACCAAATAGTAGCTAGCATACAAGCTTATTTATAGGCTACAAGTAGTTGCATCATAAAATGACAATATGTTACTACCACATATGAAGTCATCCATCTTGTTTCAATCACCAAATAATAACAAATATGTACCTATTAACAAAGTTTGATCTCAAGCCAAGAATAGGCAGTTATTTGTAGCGTTCCAACAAAACAATATCTTATATAATTGTTGTTTCATGGTTTGAAATGGTTGCTACATAACCAAATATGAAAATAGATTTAAATTGATTGGGCCAAATATAGGAAGAGATGACTGATGAGCTTCTTGTCCACGTGAGCTTACAACTACATCTTCAGCAGTAAAAAAATAGGCTGATGTTTATTTCATTTGCTGGCGCTTAACTCACCATGTTGTCTTCCCCACACATATGCACGTTTTGGATAATATTGGTACCCAATATCAATGAAACTAATGTGTATATATGCTGATAAGAAATTATATTCAATCAACATTTTTTTGAATTGAGTATCAAAAAGTATCTGTTCCTATTCAACGGGAGGCAAGAAGTTACAATCCAAACTGGCAGGCGATAGTAAGTTGCAGTCCCAACTGACAGGCGATGGGAAATTGTAGTCTTGTCTAACAGGGGACAGGAAGATCTGCTATGCATATCAACATGCTATGATAATAGAGATTAGTAAAACACAATCAATGATTTTCTATATTATAATCCCAAAACAATATTAGATATTACGTATTTATATTAAACCATATGCAACGTAAAATAGGAAAGTGTGATGAAAATGGAATGGAAATAGAATAGAGCAATGAGCATGAAATTAATTAAAATATGACATAAAATGGGTCGTACTTGACTCTCATCAGATGTGGCTATCCTCCCTAGAAACTTTACAGTTGACCAATATTTTTCTGAAAATTTCAGCATTTGATCTTCATGATTTGCATAATTTGTAGTCGAAAATAACAAAAAAAGTTGGAAAAAAATTACTACATTTTCGTGTGAATCTGAAAAAAAAACAAAAAAATTTGACTTTGTTTTGTCTTTAGTACATTTTGTCTGGAGATTAGCCTGCCCCCAATCTAATGGTGAGGAATCTAGTTTGAAGATGCCGACGTTAAGGATCTCTCTTCTTCTTGAAATGATAAGGAATCTAACTGTAAGATGTATGGGTTTGGAGTCACCAATCCAACTCTTTCTTAGAAAGATAAGCAAGCATTATCTGAACGAGATCTGTTTGTGGGATTTTAAATAAGCCCAAAAAACTATTTATTGGGCTATAGAATTCTCAATCGCAGTGATTGTGCAAGTATTGCAAGCCTCTGGTCTATTGAATTCTCAATCTGTCAAACTCTACCTCCTGAAGAAAATGTCTAACATCCAATGTGTTGTATGCCTTATTCTGGTGCTCTGGAAAGCCTGCTGCCTCAATTTGAGGGCCAAGCGATTGCGTTACATTGCTTCCCTCTCTCCACAAGAGGGCACCCTGCTTCTGTACAAGCTCACCAATTATGTCGAATTCGGCTTTCTCTGCCACAAAGCTCTTGAATTTGCTCTGTTCCGAACCTTCGTCATTCCCTCCATTTCCAAATTGTTGCACTCTTCGCAACATTCTCAAACGCTACGACGACACCGACATTCTCACTCGGGAATTCGTTCTGAATCATATCGACAGCCGCAGGGGATCTCTCACCATGCCTCAATTTCATTCACGCCCAATACAACATCCCCAATCCTGATTTGCTCTATACACTCTCCCTCTTCGTACTCGAGCCCATCAGACTTGCCCAAAAGTAAGTCTTCTGAGCCCTTTTCTTCTTCTTTTCTTACGACTGATTTGGGTTTCTTCTATGGAGGACTAATTTGGGTTTTTGCTACGGGGGATTATTTCGCTTTTTGCTGTAGAGATCTAATTTGGGTTTCTATTGTAGAGAACTAATTTGGGTTTCTATTGTAGAGGACTAATTTGGGTGTTTGCTGTAGAGGACTAATTTTGGATTTTTGCTGTAAAGGACTAATTTAGGTTTCTATTGTAGAGAACTAATTTGGATTTTTATTGTAGAGAACTAATTTGATGTAGAGGATTTTGGGTTCCCGTTATAGAGGATTAATTTGGGGTTCTGGTGTAGAGGGCTGATTTGTGTTTGATTTCAGGTATGGATACAGGAATTGGACGGAAGGGGAGAAGCGAGCCCAATTTGTAGTGTGGCATGACATTGGAAAGCGCATGGGCATCAAGAACATACCAGAAAGTTTGGAGGAAATGGAGGGTTTTAGCAGGCAATATGAAGCATTGAACATGGAGTTTTCAGAATCGAACAGAGCAATTGGGGATGCGAAGCTTGATCTGCTATTATCAAAGGCGCCCGCGCTGTTTCGACCCTTTGCCAGAGGAGTTGCATATGCTCTGTGTGATGAGAGACTTGTGAAGGCAATGGGTTATCCTCCTCAGCCCTACTGGTTCGTGTGGAGCGTGGAGGGCATGATAAGGCTGTGCGGTGGTGTTTTCCTCCGAGGCCAATCGATTGGTCGACACAGAGGATTCCATTGCAAGAAACAGAGGAAGGGGAAGAGAAGGAAGTGTATAAACTGAGGTACGGTGAGTACAAACCGAGTATATATCCGAACGGATATAAAGATGTAAACATCAAGAAGATGAACGTACTAAAATTTGTGAAATGGTTGTTTCCTTTTATTATTGAAAAATATAGTATATATGAAACTAATCAAGCATGTAAAAGTAAATTTAGGCTATTTATCTTAACTAGTGAGGAATAGAATGATTCTAGTAAATTCACTTCTAACTCTAGAAAAAATTGTTTCTAAAAGTGGAGTGATGTCTAGAAACACTATCTAACAAATTTACTCTTTCAGGAACATGTTTTAATTAAGCAAGCATTCAAGGTAAGTTAATTAAAACACCATTAAGATTGAACAACAAGAAAAGGTATAATTTATCTATACTTAGAATACTTAATGTAATTAGAATTCTTGTAGTGTTGTCAAGATAAAGTCCATAATAATTTGTGCATTATGTACATTAGTTTGACTCATAACACCTATTAGAAAGATTGAAAAGAATTTGAGTTTGAATTTTGAAATTTTAAAGTTCAATGTTTAGCTCCATGATTATAGCAATAACTTTGGCCTATTTTTCTTACTGATTGTTTCAAGCTAGCAAATAAAAGATGAATAACGATGAGAATATAATAAGGTAACTTATAAACTTGTTAATTATAGAATATGCTATGATTAAATCAAGCCAAAACATGAGGGAAAATAACATTGTTGGCATCATGATTATTAATAATGTGTAGTTAAGTGCAGTTTGTTGAGACTAACATTTTTGGGCACATCTTGATTATACCTACTTCAGGAAAGTTTTGTGTTCACTAAATAATTATTATGGAATAAAATCAACATTCAAATATGTTTTGAGAAAATATATTTGCTTGAATTCATCTAAATGTAGTGTGCGTTGTTGATTTAAAACATTCATGTCATTTTAACACCATTTTGATTATTCTTTAATCAAAGAAGATCTAACATGTTTCATATATACTAAATAAATCTTTCTAAATGTTTACTTTAATTGATCATCAACTAAGTAGAATTATTCTACTTGGCACCCGCTCACAACCCACCACTATTTTGCACAACCTTTTTTGCAACATTGTGAAGAAACTCCATTTGTTTCCACGTTGTCAACTTCACATTTCAAAAATTGAAATCCCTCAATAGTAGACTGCAAAATCACAACAAAAGTGGCAAAAACACTGCCACTCTTGACAACTATTGTCATTTCAATGAAAGGATTCAAAAGGGTAAAAATATAGATCCGCTCAAATATAAGAAAAATGAAGGAAATTTGCATTTGCTAACAATGGTCTAATATTTTCTATCTATTCATAAAAGACCTTGCTAGATTTTTTAATTTATTTTCATGTGGATATGAGTATTGAAAGTTTTGGATGATGATGCATAATTAATATCAATGCCTTACATATAGAGTCAAGTATCAACAACATATTTAAATAATGACTTGTGTCTTGAATGAAAATGATTTAGTGTAAATGGTGTTGTAATGCAACATTGAGGTTATCAACTGAACCTTAGTTTACAATAATCAATTTTGTAATTACATTAGTCTATTATAATGAGATCTAGTATGTCATATATTAGACAAATTATTCTATATTAAAGATTGACTAACAAAAAGATATCATTCTTTACATGCTAATAACTTGAGTATAGTACAAGAACAAGAAATGCACCCGAAAGTATATTATTTTCAATAAGAAAAAAACAAAATAATAAAAATAATTGTTAGATTTCAAAATTGAAATATTAATCACTTCTCCCTTTTAATAGGAAAATAAACTCTCGTATTATTATGGATAATAGGAACTTGTCATATCCTTGTATATTTTATAATTTGTCAAAAGTTAACACTTCCCAAGCTGTAAATTTTTTTTTCTTAGATAGACATGGAGTTTGTTGAGGTTTTATTTTAGAGTTTCACACTACTTTGGGGCATAAGAAGTCTTTTGTACTAGCATTTTATTTCAGATTTGAAGGTTGGAAATATTTTCTTCTTGAGTTAGAAATTGTTTGTAGTTGGGCATAAAGATTAATGCTATATGTGGTCATTCTTTAGAGGCATGTATGAGAATATTGTTGTTAAGAGATTGCAAGTGCACAGTTGTACATTTAGATGTCTATTTCAAGTTTCAATGATTAAGGGATGAAGTTGTAAGGTTATAAAGTCACAAATTTTGTATGTGTAATAAGCTCTCCACCGCACATTATTTTTTTAAAATATGTATTCTCACATTTTCACATTGTATTGATCTGATTTTTAAGGTGGGGTATAATTTGTTTATTACTATAAATTTTGATTTTTTATAAAAATAGGGCTTTTATAATTACTCGTGTGTACTTTGTCTTTCTAATTGTAGAATATTTGCACAATTGTGTAATATAAATAGGCACATTAAATTTTTGTTTGAAGAAGTAAAATAATTCATACTCTTTTAAACAAGGAAATTCAATGTACTTTTGGACAAAGATTTTAGGTTTTATTTCTTAGTAGAGAAAGTAGTTTTTTCTTTAAAGATGAAAAAAATTGCAGCATCTTGAGTGCACTTTAACAATCGTCACATGGAAAACTAATGTCTACTCATACAAATATTTTAGGTTTGACTTTGTAGCAAAGAAAGTAGTTTGTTCTTATAAAAGATAGAGACATTAGGTTTTTCTTTAAAGAAGAAATTGATTACAATATTTAGAGTGGACTTTAACAACTAAATTCAAAGTTCATTATAACAACCACCACATTTAAGGAGAAAAGAAAAAAAAATGGATTTCTAATAGCAAGTATTTTCAATTTGTTCTTAGATGCTTATATGCATTGTAATTCATTTGGTTCCATACCAAATATATCGTAGTCTTAAGTTTGGTTTAAGATTTTATCATTGTTTGTTTTATTTTGATGTATTTATTATTTATTTATTTTATTGTCTCTAGCCTTAGAAGGGAACTAAATCACAAAACTTTCATCATTATTCATTGATCCTTTATCAACTTCCCTCAAAAAGTCAAAGCTTCCCAACTTACAAACTAATTAGTGTGAAAAAAAATAATCATATAAATGAATCAAACCAAACCATATTTTCTTTATACTCATCTCATTTTCCAATGCATATCAGTCTATTTGTAATTCATTTTAAGAAGGAAATGGGCATGTATGTAAAATTTGTACCAAAGCAATTCAGTTTCATTTGAAATAAAATTATTTCTTTATAAATTCATGATCTTTCTACGTATTGTAACAACCAAATTTGTAACCCTGCCTTAACTAGGTTAGTATTTGATTTTGCCAAAGATGTCAAATTTCTACAATCCATAATATATATTCCTATTTATTTGATTCTAGCAAAAACATACGTTTTCCAAGTTTTTGATTTATTATGAGTGGCTTTCTTTTCCATACGTTAATCTCCAAAATAAAAGTTAATATGAAAATAGGATCCAAGAAGGATATGCACAAATTTGAAACTAGAATATCTATCAACTGCATTTCAAAGGGGACACTTTAGGACAAGAACGAAAGCCAATTAAGTGGATAGTACTTTAGAGTTTTAGGTATTGTGTCGAGCGCTACATGTGTTTGATATTTGATATCAACATCCTCTAGATCCTCCAATCATTTTGTAGTTTCTTTCTCGAGTGTTTGTATTCCTTGTAGATGGAAGATCTAAATTTTGACAACAATACATGTACAAATATTTTTCTATACTATATTTTCATAAAAACGTTCTATTGATACCTATAAAGGAATGCAACAACTCAAATATGGACAAACTTAAAAGACATTAAAAGATATGAACACCTTGACACATCATGTCCTCTCTTCTTTTTTTTCCATTTCTTAATATTATCGTGGTCTAAGGATGTAATCTTCTTTACCCTTTCATCCTTCAAATGTATTTATATAGATAGCTAACATCAAATATACATAAGGTTCTTTGGAGATGGTTGAAACTTGAAAGACAACTTTATTTAGGCCTAACAAGAATTAAGCTCTTTTTCACAATTAGGCCATGGTTTTGTTGCAAGATGAAGTGATGGGCATGATAATGGACATCTAAATCTTCTTAACCAAATAATATTCTAAACTTGGTTGTGTATTCTAACATGCTTTGAGATATAACAAGTGGATGCTTTTATTGCATTGATCAAAATAAAGGTTCTAATTGTCTAAGAGCTTAGAATAATTCAAAATTTTAAGAGATGGTTAAAGTACCATTTACTTATCTCTTACACAAATTAAGATATCCAAAGCTTGACAATTTGATTTTTGGCCACACGAGATTTTAAGCTTAGTTATTATGTACTTTGAGGTTAGTTCCAAAATAGAATAAACTATATTTTGTACCATTATATTTGTTTGAGCAATTTTAGATTTTGGTAAACTCTTATTCCTTAATGCATAGGTATGCACTTCTATATGGGTGTATGCACCGAGTTGTGGTGCCAAAAAGATGACAAGGTTTTTTTTTTTTCTAATTTTCAATTGCGCGGACGCACTATAGCGCACACGCGCTATTCTGATATGAAAAAAGTTATATGATGAGCCACAGACCCATGGCCCATCATTTTCATTTTTCTTTTTGGCTCTCCAACAGTGCGTACGTGGGTTTGATAGCAAAAATTCACCACCATTTGCCAAAATGCCTCCTCACCGACAAAATCCAAGACAACGAGCACACCGATGACAACGAGGTAAGTGATATAAACTTAACTTTGCATTGTTTAATATGTTTTCCATATTGTTTTATTGGTTTTTGATATTCTTTTGTAGGGTTTTTACAAATTTCATTTAGATTTGTTTATTTAGTTGGATTTCAATTGATTTTTTATCAAGAAATGTCCATAATCAATCGAAAAATCCACAAAACCCTCAAGAACCTCAAAATCAAAACCCTCCACAAGAAGAACAACAAATTCCACAACCTGAACCAATTGCAAGACCTCCGCCAGGCACACAAGAAAATATAAGAAATGAAATATAGAGAGGCAAAACTAAATTAGAAAGACTCATTGCTCGGTTGAAAGAATCCGGACAAACCAATCCAATGAGGGCTCAATTGGCATCATCCCTCGAATCCATTAACACTCAGATAGCCTTAGTTAGCGGTCAGTTAGATATTTGGCGGGCTAAGAGGGATGAACAAAAAAGATTTTATGCAAATAAATTGTCATATGAAGATGTTAAAAAAATATATATATCAAAAGGTAGTATATGTGCATTATTTAGAAAACTCGATGAGCCAAATACTTTTAGAGAGGGTACTAAACAGTTCCCCATCCATTGGTGTATACACAATGCTATTAGAAATAATTTTTGGGATAGATGGTGGATGGTTTTTGATGCCCCTCCTTGCAACAAACGCGAGGTCCCCATGTATTTTTTGAAGAAATTATATTGTGAGTTTGTCCTTGGGGAGATCCCCAATTATTTTGATATGTTAGACTCCCAGGGTAGAGGTGGGGGGTCATCATTTGAGAGGCCAGGAGCACGTCATGACCCTAATGTAGTTAGGGCACCTGTGGTCCATCCACAGCACGAGCATGTGATTATTCCTTCAGTTGTGAAGGAACATGTAGAGGCCAGCACTCTAGGGACCATTAATTCTTTGATGCAGACCCTCATCCATTCCACGAGCCCATTAGTTGAGGGGGAGCCTTCTATGCGTCGTGGTCACATGTGCACTTCATGTGGATCCCTATGCACATTTGGCACTCATGCCAGAGATGCTGCGGATGATGGGCTTGTCACCAATGAGTTCCTGAATGAGACATTTGGCATTGACACACATGTAAATTACTAATTTGATCACATTTCATATGTATAGTGAATGATTAATTAATTAGCATTTATTGACATTGTTCAAAATTTAGGGTCAAAGTGTTGCTGGGCCTAGCAGCGATCCTCCAGGCCCATTTTTTGTCCCTTCGACGAGTCCTAAGGTATGTATCAATTTAATCATTTTAATTAATACATATATTTATTACGTAATCATATTAAGGATTGACAAAAAAAATTATGCATGTGCATTAGTTCTCCATAGGACCCTCAACCTTTACTACAGACACAGAGTAGAGATATCATACGAGCTTCGCACAGGTACAGCTGTTTCATGTTAATTTAATTCATTTGATTATATTTATTCCATGTTTCATGTTAGATATAACGTGTATTGTATGACATGCAGCTCATGATGTCGGACACACCTCCTCATCTGCAACAGTCTGTTGATAGTGGAGTGGCTGCAACTGTGGCTAGCTCACAACCACTGACAGAGGTATGAAAGAATTTTCTTCATTTTAGTTGTTGTTTATAATAGTTAATCTCAAAATTTCTAATTTTATTTATAAGTGATTATATTTATTGAATTGTTGCAGGGTCTTGTCACACCTGATCATCCACGAGCATTTGAGGTGGACTTACAGAGTGACTATTTGTTGGCAGTAAGAAAATAATTGATTTTGTGTGTACATATATTTGATTTCAACGTATAATAAATATTGATTCATATCTACTTTCTTTGTATCAGTTGGACCTGGAGAAGAGCCTCAATAAGAGGTCAAGTGAGTGTGTCAGGAGGGCCCCGTCATCTCCACTGTCTCCCTCCACACGATGGCAGAGGATGTCGAGAGACTTGTTTCCTTTTCCTCGTGGGAAGGAAAAGATGCAGTTGAGATATTCGATACATACATACATACATACATATATATATATATATATATATATATATATATATATATATATATATATATATATATATATATATATATATATATATATATATATATATATATATATATATATATAGAGAGAGAGAGAGAGAGAGAGAGAGAGAGAGAGAGAGAGAGAGAGAGACTTGTTTCCTTCCCCATGTATATATATAGGCATTAGAGAGACATATTTGACATACATTTGATGTACATATGACATTCTATATTTGATGTATGACATTATTGGTTAATATATGATATGTTTGTTCATATACGACATTATTGGTTATCATAATATATTATGTGTTTGTTAATGTATATTACATTATTGGTTATCATTTTATATTATATGTTTGTTCATGTATGACGTTAAATTAGATAAGTTCGTGTATGACATTAAATTAGATATGTGCATGTATGAAATTAAATTAAATTGCTAGAGAGTTGCCATTATGTCTACGAACTAGTAGATGTTATTTTTTGCTTTATTGGTATTTCTCAAAAAATGCAAAGAAGTTGTTTCTAGTGAATAGTTGTAAACAATTGTGATCATCAACTTCATGTACTCATGGCTTTGGCTACGAACACTTGTAACTTTGGCTATAAGCATCCATGGCTTTGGCTATGTGCACTAGTGGCTTTGGCTGTGAGCATTTATGGCTTTGGTTGTAGGCACAATATAGCCTTGGCTGTAGGTTGTCTTTCTTGTTGCATGTCAAAGTTACCTTCAAGAATATCATTAGTCTAAGATCATTACAATTAAAATACTATGACATAATACCTTGGAAATAATAGTCTTTAACCCATTACTTTATTTGTTAAAACATCATGTAGTATCTACTATAGTGCTTCTACTCAAATATGTTTTCAAAAATACTTAGTATGGCAAAGAAATGTCTATGGAAAGCTTGTCAAATAGGATATTGAAGAATTAAATGTGGAAATTCATTAGTACCCATCAATAAGAACACGAACATCTTTCTCAAGCAAGCCATATGACATTAGCTTAATTTATAAATTTCCTTTGCAAATAACCAGAAGATGCTATGAATCTTAATACAGAGTTAATCACAAACTCATTATTCCATCCAAGAAGCATATATCAACCTAAGCCAATTAATCAACAAGATAAAAATTAATTCAATTTCAACAAAATTTTGAGTATAACAAGCATCTTAGGGATTCTTACAAGAATTAACACGATGTTCACAAGAGCATTACAAGTTCTCGTAATGCTATTTCACATATTGTAATCATATTCAATTTTGAATGGCCATTTGTGTTACAAGCATAAAATTTCTTTAAGGTCTTTTAATTCTAGACATGAATTTTATTCTGAAGCTTTTCTATGACAACCCACTCAATGCATATATTGTTGTTCCACATTATGCTGATTTGACTTTCATTGGTTGATTTGGGTTTAGACCTGACATTATTCACTACCTTTTTTATATATTATTTTTTTGTAGTGAGGTTCTAGCCTGAATGAATGTATTAATCATCGAATTTGTGAACCTTGGTCGAGATCCTTAGAAATATATTTTCAAATTGGACCTCAAATAGTTTTCTCAGTCACCCCCTGTACACAGATACTAAAATTGTAGTTAATTACAAAATTAATACTGAATTAACACAAGTTTAATTGAGAAGTATTATGTACCTCAATAGGCTAGATTATTATTGACCAGGAAGCTTTATCTTATAGTAGTTGGTTTCCTAAATCTTTAGCGCAATGACACTCTTATGGAATGTGGAATTAGGAATGCTAGCTAACGAATGTTCTTTAAAAGGCAGAGGAAACTCAAGACTCACATGTTTCCAATCAATATAAATGTTTAAATCACTTCTCTAATTTTTTCTATTTATGATCTTCTTAAAACTTAACTTTCTAAATGCATTGATGGGGAAATAAAGATCTTCTAGGAACTAAAGGCTAATCATGTTTAATACTTACAATTCTTTGTTTTTATCTAATAATTTAAAAAAGATTGTACAAGTGTTTTCAAAGAGCAACACTTGTCACTAACATCATAAGAAGGAATATCCAAGGAGAATTACCACTGATCCCCCACCACCAAATTCAAGAGAAAACAAAAATCCACTACTAAAGAGATAGTAACAATGATCATCCCTAGTCTTTCCCTTATCACAAAATGATTACCATCAAAATTCACATTTCCAATTGTGTCATTTGCGTTGAAGTGATAGTAACATTTTCACTCTCTTACCTAATGTCTCCCATTTCTGAAACTCCTAGGGAAGGGCAAGGCCATCTTCTTAGTACTTCAAAATACAACGAGTTCCATTTTTTCCCATATTGATAATCGTTGACTTAAAGTATAGTCAAAGTATTGACGGCCCATAGGAACTCAACGTTTGAACATCCCATCTATAAATGACCTCATAAAGAAAGTTCAATAAACCCGCATGAAATAGTGAAACAAAAGTTGCATACTTGTGAAGATGATCAGACTGCAGGTGATCAATATGTCTCAAATCTATATTCAATTCTTTTACTATGCATATAAATGGTTTGTTATATAAAAGACTTATATCCACCAGATAAATAATCATTTTCTTACTATGCTATCCTTATCCTTGGCTAATCTCTGGTCTCTGCAACACGGTCTTGTAGGAATTGGAATCTCATCCATATCTCGCACGAGCTCCGAGATATGCCCCGTCAAAGATTGTAGCCCTGTGGGATTTAGTGACCCTTAGGGACATTCCGGTTCAGCGTGCCTAAGAATGTTCGAGCACTGAAGGGGACAAGATGAGGTTGGGGATAGGCTTTACCCGGCCACCCAGAGCTAATGGAGCAGACAGTTTGATCCCATGACGAAAGATGAGAGAGATTTGGCAGTTGGCAACTTTAATACTAGCCAACACTGCAAGTTTCAACATCACCTGAGATGGCGTTGTAGAATGAAAATGAAATGCGATCTCCAAAAAGTGAGAGAGGTTATTGTAGGTCTCTGCAACATGGTCCTGTAGGAACTAGAATCTCATCCATATCTCACACGAGCTCCGAGATATTCCTCGTCAAAGATTGCAGCCCTATGGTATTTAGTGACCCTTAGGGACATTTCGGTTCAACGTGCCTGAGAACGTTCGAGCACTGAAGGGGACAAGACGAGGTTGGGGATAGGGTTTACTCGGCCACCTAGAGCTAATGGAGTAGATAGTTTGATCCCACAATGAAAGATGAGAGAGATTTGGCAGTTGGCAACTTTGTACTGGCCAACACTGCAAGTTTTAACATCACCCGAGATGGCGTTGTAGAATGAAAATGAAATGCAATCTCCAAAAAGTGAGAGAGGTTATTGTAGGTCTCTACAACACAGTCTTGTAGGAACTGGAATCTCATCCATATCTCGCATGAGCTCTGAGATATTCCCCGCCAAAGATTGCAGCCTTGTGGCATTTAGTGACCCTTAGGGACATTCTGGTTCAGCGTGCCTGAGAATGTTCGAGCACTAAAGGGGACAAGATGAGGTTGGGGATAGGGTTTACCCGGCCACCCAGAGCTAATGGAACAGACATTTTGATCCCACAATGAAAGATGAGAGGATTTGGCAGTTGGCAACTTTGTACTGGCCAACATTGCAAGTTTCAACATCACCCGAGATGGCATTGTAGAATGAAAATGGAATGCGATCTCCAAAAATAAAGAAATTTTATTGTAGGTCTCTACAACACAGTCCTATAGGAACTAGAATCTCATCCATATCTCGCACGAGCTCTGAGATATACCTCGCCAAAGATTGCAGCCTTGTGGCATTTAGTGACCCTTAGGGACATTCCGATTTAGCGTGCCTGAGAATGTTCGAGCACTGAAGGGGACAAGACAAGGTTGGGGATAGGGTTTACCCAACCACCCAAAGCTAATGGAGTAGATAGTTTGATCCCACGATGAAAGATGAGAGAGATTTGGCAGTTGGCAACTTTGTACTGGCCAATACTGCAAGTTTCAACATCACCCGAGATGGCATTGTAGAATGAAAACAGAATGCGATCTCCAAAAAGAGAGAGAGGTTATTGTAGGTCTCTGCAACACGATCTTGTAGGAATTGGAATCTCATCCATATCTCGCACGAGCTTCGAGATATGCCCTGCCAAAGATTGCATCCCTGTGGCATTTAGTGACCCTTAGGAACATTCCAGTTCAGCGTGCTTAAGAATGTTTGAGCATTGAAGGGGACAAGACGAGGTTGGGGATAGGTTTTAATCGGCCACTTAGAGCTAATGGAGCAGACAGTTTGATCCCACGACAAAAGATGAGAGAGATTTGGCAGTTGGCAACTTTGTACTAGCCAACACTGCAAGTTTCAACATCACCTGAGATGGCGTTGTAGAATGAAAACAAAATGCGAAATCCAAAAAGTGAGAGAGGTTATTGTAGTTCTTTGCAACATGGTCCTATAGGAACTAGAATCTCATCCATATCTCGCACGAGCTCTGAGATATGCCCCGCCAAAGATTGCAGCCCTGTGGCATTTAGTGACCCTTAGGGACATTCTGGTTCAGCATGCCTGAGAACGTTCGAGCATTGAAGGGGACAAGAAGAGGTTGGGGATAGGGTTTAACTAGCCACTTGGAGCTAATGGAGTAGACAGTTTGATCCCACGATGAAAGATGAGAGAGATTTGGCAGTTGGCAACTTTGTACTGGCCAACACTACAAGTTTCAACATCACCCGAGATGGCGTTGTAGAATGAAAATGGAATGTGATCTCCAAAAAGTGAGAGAGGTTATTGTAGGTCTCTGCAACATGGTCCTGTAGGAACTAGAATCTCATCCATATCTCACATGAGCTGTGAGATATGCCCTGCCAAAGATTGCAGCCCTGTGGCATTTAGTGACCCTTAGGGACATTCTAGTTCAGCGTACCTGCGAACATTCGAGCACTGAAGGGGACAAGACGAGGTTGGGGATAGGGTTTACCCATCCACTTGAAGCTAATGGAGCAGACAGTTTGATCCCACGACGAAAGATGAGAGAGATTTGGCAGTTGGCAACTTTGTACTGGCCAACACTGCAAGTTTCAACATCACTCGAGATGGCATTGTAGAATGAAAACGGAATGCGATCTCCAAAAAGCGAGAGAGGTTATTGTAGGTCTCTGCAACACGGTCCTATAGGAACTAGAACCTCATCCATATCCTGCATGAGCTCCGAGATATGTTCCGCCAAAGATATTTGAATTCATAGTGTTTAATGAGAATATAGTTGAGGCTTGCTTTACTTTTCTATGTTAAGTTTGGATTTCAATTTTGGTTTCTCTACTTATCTATGTGAAATTTCCACTTTCATAAGTAATATGGATGCAATAATACTAAATTAAGTATAGGTCCATGGTTCTAGAAGCTTCACATAGCTTCTGTTCAACTATGGATCTTGTAAGCATTGTACCATGACTACTGGTGTTGTGAGAATATACAAAGCATATATATTGTTTGACCAAATGTCTTCAATGAACATGAACTATATTGAAGAAGAGAAGACATGTTGCAAAGTCTTTGAAAATTTTCTTCAAGAAATGTAGGGAGCCATGGGTGATTCATCCAAATTATTTGGTAAAATAAGAGGAGGAATGAATCAACCTTGATGATAGAGGTAAATGCTGAATAATATTTATTTAATCACATTGTTTGAAAAAACTTTAATGACCTTTAAATACAATTGAAAGAAATGGAATTGACCTCCCTTACTCATGTAGATGAATAAAATTGGAATTTAAAAAAGAGAGGGACATCCACCATAAAACCATGCAATCATGCATTTCTTGATGGGAGTATCATAAGTTCATTGTTAGATGGATATGCCAAATGTGGAAGAATTAAAAGGAAAATATGTTGATTGATTGAATACAAGCATCAAACCAATGTGATAACAAAAAATCAAAGTTGATTCCATAAGGTCTAACAATATCATATAATTCATTTATCAATAATTTGAAACATCATAGGCATATGTATAATAATGTCATACATGAAATATATGTAAAAAATGACATACATAGAAAAAATTACACAGAACATATGCCCAATAATGCCATATAGGTGTAAAATGTACATCATTAGATTTATACTCTTTCCAACTAGGGGAACAAAATATATCCTTAATTGTCTTTAATTGCCAACAAGTGGGAGATGACCAGTGTATATAACAAGGTCTTCCTAACATGCTCACTAGTCCATTAGTCTAGAATCTTCTGTAACTCGACATGTTACAATCAAAATTATATATGAATAAATAACTATTTTATATTATATATATATATATATATATATATATATATATATATATATATATATATATATATATATATATATATATATATATATATATATATATATATATATATATATATATATATATATATATATATATATATATATATATATATATATATATTTACACATAAAACTTAATATTTTCTTACAGCTAGCTGATAATTCCTCTATATATACACCTCAAGGATACACTAATGGTGAGGAATAATAAGACCCTACAAAAACTATCAAAGTTACCACTCGATTGTGCCTATGAATTTTATATTGAATTTTAGTACTAATGAAATTTTAATGTAAACTCTTTCATACCTTAGTCATTGGCTTAGAACTAGTGAGTGCAATAAGGACTCGTTGATCAATACAATGATGAAGATGTAAAGGTATCTCTGATGTCAATAGCTGAAAATGATAATACATGAGACTCAAATGTAGTTATGAAGAATACACATTTTCTTTTGTCTCCATATCAAATAAAATATTTTGGTACCTTTGTGAATGTAGTATGACATCCTTCATTTTATAGTGTTGATCCCAAAGCTACAACACTTATTATTTATTACACATGTATGTAAATCTATTAAGCATCAAATTCAACACCTTTGTCTGCAAAATAATGTACTATATGTTAGAGTAATAAATTCATTTCCTTGGTAATTAAATTATATTGATATAATTACTAAGTTACTTATTATATTGATATAGTTTACTTATAATTCCTTTCGATTTACAACTAATTGAAATGATTTCCCCAATTTTCCATCTAGTCACTAGAAAATTGGATTTGTTGTCTCTTTCTCTTAAAGAACTAGATCTACTAGTTCCTTTGGTCTAGAAGCCTTCCATTGAGATTGGGGTTTTGAAAGGTTCAAGGGTTGAGGAACTTTTTATAGAATATCTTGAAGAAGGAGAGGTCATGTATAATGGTTTTGAGGAAGGCTAGAGTTCCATCCAGATGGTGTTGCAAAATGGCCAAGCGGAGGAGGAGGTAGAAGAATAAATAGAATAAATGCATGAGAAGGAAGGTCATGGGGGCAATGGATTCAAACCCACAACCAAGCTTTTATACCATTATACAAATTACAAATTATAAGACTATGCCTTTCATGATAGTTGCATTTTCATATTGGTAAATGAAGAATGACTTTTGGAACAAACATAATAAATACTTCCAAATAAAAATGAAGCCAATGTATTGTATTATAAGCTCGAATGGTACAGACCAAGCCCAAACATTTATTAAGGTGTAGCATTTATAATTGTCAGGTTCATGTGAAGAAGTCATCGTTCATATTCTCATTGTTGTGTAATTTGATGATAAGAAGAATACAATGAAATAGAGGTTGATAGTGACTTAAAACTTTGCAAAATGCAATCAATGAGAATTTTACATTGAGGGGGGAGTAATAATCAATGTTTCATTCTCATTGTTTGACAAACTCTTATATAAAGAGGGAGTAGACAGATGATATGGTTTAGTCTTCTTCCGAGAATCTTAGTCATATTGGTTCAGAAGGATTCATGATACAACTACTATACTTAGCGTGACCAATTGATGCTAAAAACCTTAGTATTGATGCTACAAACCTTAGTATTGACATAATTTAACCTCTGCAATTCCAAGCATAAGATGATTATCATACAATGGTACTTGAACAAAGAACACTAATAAATATTGAGGATGTGAATTGATAATACCATTTCACAGATGATTTTGGCATCTCACCCTTTATCACTTGTGCGTCAACTTTATTAGCCCTCTTCTTTGGTGACCTACAAATGAAGAATTAGCACAATAACAAATCTAAGATAAGATTAAAAAAATGGGTCCTATTAAAGAATCTAATATAAATTCAAATAATGTATCTATATTCTAAACAAATCAAAACTAAATCTCATCACTTACACATCATAACAATATGGTCCACCTTAGTCATGTGATAGTCTTGGGGAAGAGGTTGTAACATTGTATTTGGATCCAATTGATCACTTTTTCTCTCTCTCCCAATTCAATCTAATGAGCCAATTAGATCTGCTCAACATTTTAATGTCTCAAGTATTGCCTCATGGTCTAACTCGCGAACTTTCTAAAGAATCTTATTGTGTAGTTTTCCACCATATTTTATCAAGTGGACATTTGATGTGACAACAAGGTTTGAATAATGAAGAATCTTCCTCTCTGTTTTCCAATCCTCGAATAACCACAAGTTAGGATTCTTCATAGGATATCGTCTAAGCCATGTGCTTGTTACAACCACCGCACCGACATGGTACTCTAAACCTTCACCATCTATAACTGAGTGATCTAATTTTTGTTTGGCTTCAACACAATGACACAAATAATAATCTGTCCCTTCTTCATTGTCTTCAGGTGCAATAATAGCAAAAACATGGCCTGCAGTGACAAATGTACAAAATGTGGTCATTAATTTAGAAAATAATTTGGTAAAAGTTATAAAGTTACATATTAAAATTAAAAAGATATATATATATATATATATATTACTAGGTTGCACTAAATTTCACAAGCAGTCAAAGTCAATAGATGAATCCATCTCTACCATTTCTAGTGCTTGTGGGGGACGATAAGTGTCAATTGGGTCCAAAAATCGTATATCCCATTTGTCCACCCATTCAGTTGACTCACAGTCATCCCAATTTTCCTCTGCACATGATGGACAATAGCATGCCATTTTTCGTGTGTGGATACTCCATGAACCTACATCAGAGCTTCTAAAAGAGTGTAATTCACTAGATCCTGTTAGTGTGCAACAATCTTGATATGGTGCAATGATAGTATTATCTATCAACCAAAAAAATCTACGAACTGTAGACTCACCTTCCTTACCTGGACCCATTGTAGCGTTACACCATTGGACGATGGATTTTGCATCTATCAATATTGCTCCATCTTTGTACTTTAGTTCTTCAGGAGCCAAGGCTCTTTTAATGCATGTGCCTGCACCATCGTGCTCTCCCTTACCATGACCAGCCTCTGTGAAATTCCACATATATTGAATTCTACACAACCTGTGCATCCTGCTCAACCAATAGAACATCTGTGCATTCTTGAATTGAGATGCACAATTGTCTGACCAAATAATGTGTTGACGATATGATATGCCCCTGTTAGCCAAATCTCCATAAAATAGTTGAAAACAACCATGTACAAACTTCGTAGAATGTGATCAATCATCGTTGATGTAAAAATGGTACTCCCTCAAAATCTTCCTGTCATCCTCTATACTTGTAGGTGAATGCATGAATGTTATGTGAACAAATATAAAAACCTGTTGAGATGTATAATACTTTTCTTGCACCTCATTTTGTGCTTGTAGTGTGTAGTTCTCTGCAAAATCTACAACCAAAACAATGGTATCCAATGGAAATGTATCCTTGCACAACTTGAATTGCAAATCCAACCATCGAGCTCTATGGGTATGCCTTGCATACTCGTACATAATCTTTTCACAAAAAATCTTCATGAACTCATACACTGGAATCTTTTCAATAACTAGATCACATCTTTTACCATGTTTCCCATCTTTTAGAGCATATGTCACTGTCTTGAATTTTCCGTAATCTACTATTTCATTTCCAATTGCATGTGTACTATCCATATGTTGACAAGTTGATAAAAGTTGCAAAGAACCACAAAATAAGCACGTACCATCCAAGCATGATGTCTTTTAAAATTGTTGGCCATCCCCTATTTCACATAAAATGTTGGATATGAATTCCCTTGAAGATCTTGGTGGCTCTTTTATTTCACAATCCTGCAAAACAAATTGAGAATGCAAAACTACGCATATGTGCCTAAAAACATCAAAATGGTTAGAAAATTCAATATGTATCCTACAACAACAAGTTGTGCGTGTGTGATTTATTTTCACATAAAAAGGTTTACCCATCTCAAAAAATCTTTGACATATTTGAATTTGAGGATACATACCAATAAATTTTGCAAAAAATTGTGTCTGAGTTGAGTCCAAAAAATGTTTTGCATGTGGCTCGCGATTTTGGCTACCAATCCTCCTTCTTACAACATCTCTTTGATTAGGAGAAACACGTGTTATTTTTCCAAAAATCTTCGATCAATGATTTCAAGGCTTCACTAATTTCTTTATCCTTTAGCAATAGTCTACTGCTAAATGTCCATAACTCATTTTTTGTTGGATCTTCTAATCTCTCATGCCTTAGCATGGCTCTCCTTAAGGTACCTCTACCAATTTTTAATGTTTTTCTTGTCTTTCTCATGAGTAGAGCTTTCTTCATTTGGCTACTTACTATTGTCGATGTGAGTACTCGTCTTGTGATATTACTATCTTTGGTGCGTGATTTAGAACCCACTTTGTCATAAGCACTCATTAGATTCTTTACAATATTTCTTTCATTTGAATCATCCATCGTTCTTAGCCCAAGAATCTTCATGATAGGCCTAAATTTCAAATTCCTCATCATTTCAACAAATAATTGGCATTGACCTGTAATATTTAATTCTTCAAAAAATAATCTCCACATATGATTAACTTTTTTTTGACAAGTATGCTTGCTAATCTTGTTAGGCATTGATTTCAAAATGTTAGTATCAATATCAATCAAATATTTTGGTTTTCTAAAATGAATTCTAGAAGGTGTTCTAATCTCTTCAATTCTCTCAACATTTTGAACATGAATATAAGGTTGATTGTATTGCGTACCTTGAACTGAAGATGATGTGCCTTGGCAATAAGATGTAAAAGATGGAATATCACCTACTTGATGTGTTGATGTTGTGCTTTCAACATGACATGATGGAGTGTGTATATCGTCAGATCTATAAATCAGTGTCTCTTCAACATGAGAGGATGATATGACTTCAACATTGGAAGATGGTGTAGTGGATGATATGACTCCAACATTCCAAGGTGATGTAGCAGACGATATGACTCCAACATTGGAGGATGGTGTAGCTTCACAATTCAATTGTCTTCTTGAGCATAATAATCTCATTCGTTCTCTTTGTCTTTCTAATTCTTCCTCCTTGTTTCTTTGTACTGGTGGTTCTTGGTCCTCTTCGAAAGTTAATTCTTCATCATTGCTTTGCAATTTTCTTTGTTCACGTAGTAATTTCATTTTATCTCTTTTAATTGTCAAATCTCTCTCCCTATCTGCATTTGTTTGAATCTTTGGTTTCTTCCTTGGCATGATGATGATTTCTACATGTCAAATTATTCAAACATCTGAATTACTTAAAATGTGTAAAGTACAAATTATTCAATTACATATAAAAATTATAATTATTTGAATGAATACACAATATATATCAAACGACTTGTCAAATTTCTAACCATTTCGAAATAACATTTCATTCAAATATACAATTTTTAATGAATTCACTATATATTACATAACATATCAAATTATAATCAAATTTGTATCTATATATCGACAAACAATATTTAAAATGGATTGCACTAACCTTTTCTATTAAAAGAATATTCAAAAATTCTTCAAATCACGTATCCAATGATTGAATTTGGTGTTTGCTAGCTTCCAAAACTGTTGAAATAGTGTTTGCTAGATGTTGAAACCCGTGTTTTCTGTCGAAATAACAGAGAGCATAACAGACCAAAAGTTAAAAATGGATGAAATGGGCCCCAAGGTTGGTTTTTGACCATTTTTTGGTGATTTGAGATAGTGCGTATGCACTATAGCGCGTACGCACTATAAAGCGCATATGCATTATAGTGCATACACACTATCTCAAAACACATCACTCCCCATCCTCCCTACTCTCTCTCCCATCCCCTCCCTCTCTCTCTTCCTACTCTCTCCCATCCTTTACTCTCTCTCACCCTCCCTCTCCCACCACCTACTCTCTCTACCACTCTCACCCCCTCTCCTCTCCTATCCCCGACTCTTTAGATCTCTCACGCACACTCTTATCCCCCCTATCTCTCTCCCTCTCCCTCTCCTACCACCTAATTTCTCTCCCCCATCCCCTACTCTCTCTCTTCTCTCCCATCCCCTACTTTGTCTCTCTTACACACATTCCCATTCCCCCTCTCTCTCCCTCTCCTGCCACCTACTTTCTCTCTCCCATCATCATACTCTCTCTACCACCCCCTACTCTCTCTCACCCTCACACTACTACTACCTACTATCTCTCTCTTTCAAGTTCTCTCTCTCCCTCTCTGCTCTCTCTCCCCCATCTTGTACAAGCTCTCTCTGCCTCTCCGACTCTCTCTCCCATCGCCTACTTTCTCTCCCCCATCCCCTGCTCTCTCTCTCATCTCCCATCCCCTACTCTCTCACACTCTCACACTCTCCCCCATCCCCTACTCTCTCTCTTCTCTCCCATCCCCTATTCTCTCACTCTCTCACTCTCTCTTATTCCCTACTCTATCTCTCTTACACATACACCCCTATCCCCCCCTCTCTCTTTCCCTCTCCCATCGCCTACTTTCTCTCCCCCATCGTCGTACTTTCTCTCTCTGCCACCCCCTACTCTCACACTCTCACACTCTGTCCCATCCCTTGCTCTGTCTCTCTTACACACACACTCTCATCCCCCCTCTCCTTTTTCCTCTCCCACCGCCTACTTTCTCTCCCCTATCGTCATACTCTCTCTCTGCCACCCCCTACTTTCTTAAAACGCATCACTCCCCATCCTCCCTACTCTCTCTCCCATCCCCTCCCTCTCTCTTCCTACTCTTTCCCATCCTTTACTCTCTCTCACTCTCCCTCTCCCACCACCTACTCTCTCTACCTCTCTCATCCCCTCTCCTCTCCCATCCCCGGCTCTTTAGATCTCTCACACACACTCTTATCCCCCCTATCTCTCTCCCTCTCCCACTGCCTACTTTCTCTCCCCCATCGTCGTACTCTCTCTACTACCCCCTACTCTCTCTCACACTCACACTACTACTACCTACTATCTCTCTCTCTCAAGTTCTCTTTCTCCCTCTCTACTCTCTCTCTCTCTCCCATCTTGTACAAGCTCTCTCTGCCTCTCCCACTCTCTCTCCCACTGCCTACTTTCTCTCCCCCATCCCTTGTTCTCTCTCGTCTCCCATCCCCTACTCTCTCACACTCTCACACTCTCCCCCATCCCCTACTCTCTCTCTTCTCTCCCATCCCCTACTCTCTCACACTCTCACTCTCTCCCATCCCCTACTCTATCTCTCTTACGCATACACCCCCATCCCCCCTCTCTCTTTCCCTCTCCCACCACCTACTTTCTCTCCCCCATCTTCATACTCTCTCTCTCATCCAACCCCTACTCTCACACTCTCACACTCTCTCCCATCCCTTGCTCTATCTCTCTTACACACACACACTCCCATCCCCCCTCTCTCTTTTCCTCTCCCATCACCTACTTTCTCTCCCCCATCATCGTACTCTCTCTCTGCCACTCCCTACTTTCACACTTTCACACTCTCTCCCATCCCCTACTCTCTCACTTTCATAAATACACACACTCTTATCCCCCCACTCTTCTTCTTCTCTCCCATCCCCTACTCTCTACATCTGTCACACACACTCCCATCCCCCCTATTTCTCTCCCTCTCCCTCTCCCTCTCCCACTCCCTCTCCTACTGCCTACTGTCTATCTCTCTCAAGTTCTCTCTCTCTCTCTCTCTCTCTCTCTCTCTCTCTCTCTCTCTCTCTCTCTCTCTCCCCCATCCCTTACTCTCACTCTCTCTCATCCCCTACTACTTTCTCTCAAACTCTCACACTCTCTCCCATCCTTTACTCTATCTCTCTTATAAATAAATACACATTCCCATTCCCCCTCTCTCTCTCTCACAATCCTTGTCCCACTGCCTACTCTCTCCCATCCCCTACTCTATCTCTCTTAAATTCTTCCATTCCACCTCTCTCTCCCTCCCACTCCCTCTCCCACCGCCTACTATCTCTCTCTCTCTCTCTCTCTCTCTCTCTCTCTCTCTCTCTCACTCTCTCCCTCTCTCTCTCATCCCTCTACCATTTCCTACTCTCTCTATCTCTCTCTCCCCTCTCTCATTCTTGACTCTCTCTCTTTGACACATACACACCCATCCCCCCTCTCTCCTCTTCCATCCCCTACTTTTTCTCTCACTTGCTCTCCCTCTCCCACTCCCTCTCCCACTGCCTACTCTCTCTCTCACTCTCACTCTTACTCTCTCCCTCTCCACTCTCTCTCTCTCTCTCTCTGCTACCCTCTAGTCTCTCTTAATTTTTCACACTCTCTCCTATCCCCTCCTCTCTCTCTCTCTCTCTCTCTTAGACACATTTCTATTCCCCTTGTCTCCCCCTCTCCCACTCCCTCTCCCATTGCCTACTCTCTCTTCCATCCCCTACTCTCTCTTGAGCTACTTTGTCTTCCCCCTCTCCCATTCCATACTCTCTCTCTTTCACACACATGCACTCCCATCCTCCTCTCTCTCAAGTTCTTCCTCTCCCACTCTGTCTCCCATCACCTACTCTCTCTCTCCTCCATCCCCTAATCTCTCTCTCCCAACTTGTACTCTCTCTCACACTTCCTCTCTCTCCCATCCCCTACTTTAAATCTCTTTCCCCCATCCCACACTCTCTCTTTTCCACCCATACTCTCTCTCTCATCCTATACTCTCTTTGCCACCCCTACTCTTTCTCACTTTCTCTCTCCCATCCTGTACTCTCTCCCCTCTCCTATCCCCTACTTTCTCTCTATCTCTTTCATGCACACACATAGCCATTCCCCTATCCCCCCCCACCTAGTTCTCTTTTGCAACTTACATCTTAATAGTGTGTGTGCATTATAGTGCTTGCGCCCTATAGCGCGCACGTGCTATTTAGAGCTGATGTTTAAATAGCGCATGCACGCTATAGCACGTACGCGCTATAGGGTGCACACACTATTTAAACCTTAATCAAACCCAAGCCTAAGGCTTGGTTTTTCCTTGGAGATCCAACCCAAAGGTTTGGATTTGATGAACAGGCTTGAGACGTGTTTTCCAGCAAACATACAAAAAATAATTGTTTTTTCTTCTGTGCTCCCCTTCAAGATTTCTCGTGGTTGGGTATCGAAAAGATCAGGTTACATAGCATTATAGGTCTCTATGTTAGCTATCTAACCATATAATTTATTTTTAATTTGAACTATTTCAAGCCTTTCATCTATAATTTCTTTTGAATGTATGTTCATTTTTTGTCAAAAACCACCACGTACTAATTGGGCTATAGATTTTAGCTCGTTCATTGAATTTTGTAACAACTTAGTTTTTTAGAAACTAGACTCCATTCTAGACACTTTGAAAAAAAAAAGTTTTGATTTTACATTAGTTTTCAATTATTTCTAGGGGTAGCACACAGATATTTCACGTTTTTGGGATGTGTCTAGTTAAAAAATTCGTTAAAAAAAAAATAGACATTATAAAATTACTCAAAAAATTTGGGATAAACTACATAGTGTTAAGTAACTTTTCACTAGAGCGATTAAAAAATTTCAAAAAAAAAGTTAAAATTTTAGGGGGGCCACACTTTGTACTATGCTATGTTTTTTTGGAATAAACGGTACCACTTTTTGTGGCCCCCTTTTTTGAGGACCTAAAACTAAACCATTTTGAAAAAAAATTAGTAGTTTAGAAACTAGATTCAAAGGACTACGACTTTTTTTTTTGTCATATTTGAAAATTTTGAGCATAACTATCTTCAAATTCTTGTTGAAGTTCAAAATTTGCAGATTTCAGGAAAAAGGTGTCCACTTATACCCCCCTTTTGGCACCACAACTTTGTGCACTTACCCATATATGATGTATTAACGCAAGCTTTCCCTAGTTTCCTCATGCCTGTCATATTTGAAATAGCTAAATTAAATTTCCTTTTTCATTCTTCTATGAAGATAAAACTTTTTCCTTGTCCACAACTCTTGTAAGTTTGTAATACCATTGGTAGTGATTAGCAAATAGTGATGATGTAGTTAATGTAACACTACTACTGTCAATAAAAAAAATAAAGAATCCAAAAACAAGTACAAAGTACGCAATTTTTTTTAAATTTAACTCCACTTAATACAAGTACAAGTACACAGATTGAACCATTCTCAATCTGAAAATCTCAAAATAAAAGTAAACATCATCCAAATATGATTCCATCAAGATTCTAAAACATATTGAGTTTAGTACAATCATGAAGTACAATCTCATCCTTAAATGCCTATGTCTAAAAATATGGACCCTACAAGTAAATGAATAATGATTCAAGAAGAACTTCAATAAGCATCTTTAGCTACTTGAAAACTCGAAGCACCTAGAAAACATACAATAACGAAACACAACACAGCAAGGGGGCTCAGTACACACTGATATAAGAGCGTAATCTATCTACATGCATGTTAATATAAACATATACATAAATATAATGCAAATATCTGATTACTTCAACATAGCGCAGTTTCATAAATAATAAGCAAGAAGTAAACATTTACTCATCATTGTAAAATTAAACTCACACTAAGAATAACCCATAAATGAATCATATATATACTGAGGTGTCATCGTTATGGCACTAAGATTCTGCATCCATGTATGGTATGCCCATAGTCAACACATAACGAAATTCTCTATTATACTTGTCAATGACAAAATAGAGATAAGCCTTGTTCTCCGTACTTAACCATATAGGTTTAAGTTATAGGTAAGGCCAATTATCTTTTATATGAAATTAACCCACCCAATTTATTTTAAAGTTATCAATAAATTAATTAATTGAATAGGATAAACCAAATTCAGCCACCTCGATATTCATTCATCACAACTATTCTTAAAATACACCTCAATCAAATATACAAAGAATGTACATGCAACAGATATAATATCAATATACAACATGATACTACATTCTTTAACCTGTTTGTAACACATCTTATTCTGCCAAGTTCAAAGATAAATATAGATAGTTTATTCATCAGAAATAAAACCTATAATATCAAGATCACGCAAATACAATTGAACTAGCCTCTGCTCAACAATACTCACAAAATCTTCATACTATACATCAATTTCTAGCTAACCAAACCATCTACATTTATCCTCGAATTGACCAAGTTATAGATTAAAATGCCTATGATATTCTTGTTTTAAAGGACAAACCATCAACACAAATCATAATCTGTCTCATGCTTGAAAAAACTTCATTACAATAATGAACTGAAACTCCTCTTTATAATAAAAGATTACTAATTCATAAAATTTAATTTTCTAACATCATATAAATGTTCATCAAAATGCTTCAAAACATATTCAACTAATTTATTTATATCTGGTAGACTTGTACATATCCAGACTTAGTAATGTTTTTCTATATAAGAGATCGTAATTAAAAATGCACACTTGCTATCCAACATCATTTTCATTCTATATATTAAGCAATCAACAGCTATGAAATTCTACTATTATAAATATCTTATACAATTGTAAATGAAATCAATTCACATGCAAAACTCATTAAACGACAGTTGTTATAACTGGATGTCTTTCTACTTTTAAAAACTTAATGAGAAATATGTTGTCGCAGTGTTATAAATAGACTAGAAATCCAATTTCCTTCTAACTATTCGACGAGATATCATTACCGGTGTTGAGAACAATAGTTTTACCAAGTTTTCCAAATATTCTAAACATCTATTGCCGATGACAAGTTATTCTATCATGAAAATTCTCCTTGGTATCAACTACCTATAGCACACGTTCATATTGCTGACAAATGCTATTGTTTCATCTAATAAAATTTTGAACTATCCATAAGACTAAATACCCAACCACGGTTTATGTAGATGTTCATTTAAGTTTAGATTCATACAACTTGCATAACACTAAGATTTTAAAATTTTGATGTTTAAAAGCATACACTGTGGGTTGGACTGAGTCTAATACCCATATTTATATATCTAAATAATTCATAAAACAAGCTCGGGATTTATACCCTCATTTCTTATTGTAAAATAGAGACACATCTTTTAAGTTTCATAAGGTTGGTTAAGTAAGGCGAATGCATAACATTTCATGAAATACTCATACCTTAACTACCTACAACTATATGATGAAATGCCTTTGTTATTACCATAACATCACCATCCAATTTCCAAATCTCATAAAAGCAGGATAACTAAAATCAACAGCATAAGAATTTCTAGATTGAAATTGAAACATAATGCCCATTAATGCAAAGTATCGGCTGCTCGATAGCTTTTATGATATTTTAACATTAAACCCAAAATTTGCTAATACAGCATGCAAAGTTTCCTTAGCGGTCACGCTATACCCACATCCATTTTTGGATGTACACAGAGTTCAATAACTTCGAACCTTGCATACACCCAACCATGGGTGTCGATATATACGAAACCATAACCAATCGTTTTAAACGATATATTTTTTTTTTGCAATTTCAAAAGAAATAACACACCACAAAACAAAGTATAGGGTTATAAGAAAGGCCCCCTACCTCCAAAATTTGAGAAGGTGAACAAACGCTCAACCCACTACTCTGAGATTTCGCTCACCTCCAAAGCCCTAAAAATTGAATCGATAGCCTTGAGAGCAACCTCAAAAGGAATAACTATAGCTGAGAGCAATACAAAAAACTGAGTCTCATAAAATAGAGCTCCATTCCAACCATGTTGCCTATTTAACAGCAACACCACATAGGTGGTTTACTTCACAAAGCAAGCAGCACAAATACCGGCCAAAACCCTGCAATTTTCAACACCAAGATGGAATGGCTAACTCATTCCTAAGTGCCATTACTTCCCACCTTCATGCATTAATTCAACTGCAGGATTGGGTACAATGACAACCCATATTCACCGCCACAAATTGGCTGTCGAAAATAATATCATATGACCCTTTCAAAATATAAGAAACCCCCCTAGGGTTTTATCACAATAAAATCCCTATATCCAATATAATAGAAAGGGGCAAAACAATAACTTCCATGTTATAGCTATGGTGATCAAACATAGCAACTTAATATAATGACTTCCCACTTTTAAATTTGTGTGAATTATTAAAAGATGTAAACTTATTATATATAAGTATTTACATGAACTAACATTCACTCTTAAATTTATAGATTTCACCAGTAAAATACATTATATATATATATATATATATATATATATATATATATATATATATATATATATATATATAGTTGAGAAAACATCAATATACATGAGAGTTTCCCAATCTGAGTAACACCAGAATGAATTTGCCATATTCATAACAATGTGTTTAATTTTTTAAAATTATGTAAAACATCCATGCTTATCTTAAAAGAATATAGTTAATTCTTAACATGAATCAAATTAGAAATGCAATGCCTAACATATTACTTCAATGCTAAAGTCATGCAATCTATTATTTAATTAAATTCACTACCATCCAACTCAAAATTAGTATTTGTTCTGAGTTCAAACATGTATTAAGAATCAACGTTATCAGTCAGTTCAAAACAGCTGAATCCTTATCACAATTAAACTGACATAAACAGATAATGATCACTATAACTGTATCAACACAGACCAAATTTAACTAATTAAATTTAATAAATAAATTAACAAAGCAAGTTTGATAATATCAAAGAAATGAACTTGAATCATAGCAACAACTGAGGCAAACAAAGAGAAACAAGAAAGAGTAAGGTCATGCATGACATCCTCCCCCACTAGTTTTTGACTTTCTCCTAGAAGTCAACAAATAAGTACGGATGAGCTTCTCTCATCATTTCAGTGTCTTCCTAGGTAGCAGATGTTTCATCATTGGGGTCCCATAAGACCTTTACCTGCTTTATTTCTCTTCCTCTTAAACTCAAGGTTCTACTTTGCATGATCTGTACTGGTTCCAGCATGATTTGACCATCCATAATCTGCAAATTTTTCTAGTCAAGCATGTGAGCAATATCAGGAATATACTTTTACAAAACTGATACATGAAATACATTATGAACGCGTGAAAGACTTGGTGGCAAGGCAAGTTTGTAGGAAATCGGTCCAATCCACTCCAGAATTTCAAACAGACCTACAAATCATGGTGCTAACTTGGATCCCTTTCCATATCGAATTGGACTCTTACGCGGCCTTACCTAGAGAAATACTTTATCACCAACCAAGAATTGACGGTCGATTCTATGCTTATCAACATATTTCTTTTGTCTATCTTGAGCAGTAATAAGATGCTCTCTGATCCTCTTAACCTGTTGCTCCAAATCTTGCAACATATCAGGTCCTAAAAGAGTCATGTCTTCCAAATTATCCCAACTGAGAGGTGTCCTACAAGGTCTACCATACAATGCTTGAAATGGTGCCATACCTATGGAACTGTGATACCATTATTGTACGTGAACTCTACCAAATGCAGGTACTCCTACCATTTATTTTGTCTGTCCATTACGTACATCCTAAGCATGTCTTCCAAAATTTGGTTGACATGTTCAGTTTGTTCGTCTGTTTCTAGGTGATAAGCTAAACAGAAATTCAGCTGAGTACCTAACTCTCGCTACATGGATCTCCAAAGAGATGAAGTAAACACTGGATCCCTATCAAAAATAATCTTTTTAGGAATTCCATGTAACTTAACTATTTTTTCCATAAAAACTTTGCCAATCGTTGTTGCATTATAGGATGATCTAAACAGAATAAAATGAGCAACCTTTGAAAATTGGTCTACTACCACCATAATAGCATTGTGCCTATGAGCTGTAATAGGTAATCCAGTTATAAAATCTATAGAAATGGTGTCCCATTTCCATTCTGGAATACTATGTGGCTACAACAAACCTGCAGGGTGCTGATGTTTAGCCTTAACTCACTGACATTCCAAGCATCGAGCCACAAAATTTGCTATGTCTCTCTTCATTCCAGGCCAATAATAATGCCACTTAAGGTCTGCATGTATTTTCTTGACACCTAGATGAGCCGAATAAGGTGCTTTGTGGGCCTCAAACAAAACTAGATTTTTCAAATCACCCAACTCAGGAATGTACACACTCCCTCTATACAACAACAAACCTTAAGAATTCACTAAATACCCCTCAAAACGCCCTTCTAAGATGGTGCTACTGTCAATAATAGCCTTAACATCCTAAAACCAATGATCTGTGAAAAGATTCTAAAGTATCTTATCCCTAAGATTCACTATTAAGATCAAAGAAGATAATTCATGTCGCCTTCTGCTAAGCGCATCAGCAACCACATTCTCCTTCCCTTGTACATACTTAATCTCAAAGTTGTATTCACACAAGAACTCCATCCATCTACGCTACCTAGCATTGAGGTCTAGTTGTGTGAAAAGATACTGAAGGCTACGATGATTAGAATGTAACTCAAATCGTTGACCCAAAAGAAAATGCCGCCACTTTGTCAAAGCATGCATAATCGTAGTAAGTTCGAGATCATGAGTAGGGTAATTCACCTCATGAATCTTTAGCTTTCTAGACTCATAAGCTATAACACATCCCTCTTGCATCAAAATTTCCCCAATGCCATCTACGGATGCATCAGTGCAAGCCACAAACTCCTTAGTTGAATCAGGGACTGCCAAAATTGGTGCACTAGTCAAACATTCCTTAAGTTTTTGAAATGCTACCTCGCACTCCTCTGTCCACAGAAATTTCTTCCCTTTTCTCTGAAGAGATGTGATAGGATGTGCTATTTTGGAGAAGTTTGACACAAATCTATGGTAATAGCTTGCTAAACCCATGAAACTTTGAACCTTGGACACATTCGTAGGTGCTGGCCAATCAACAATAGTCTGAATCTTGGATGGATATACAAAAATTCCATCACCTAAAATGATATGTCCTAAGTAGAAAATCTCTGATCTGAAGAATTCACACTTCTCAGGATTGGCATACAGTCTATTCCTACGAAGGCATTGCAAAACTTGCCCTAAATCCTGCTCATGCTCCTCAACAGAGTTAGAATACACTAATATGTCATCCAGAAATACCACTACGAACTTGTCAAGGTAAGTTCTAAACACACCATTCATTAGGCTCATGAAGACAAAAGGTGCATTTGTCAACCCAAAAGGTACTACTATGAATTTGTAGTGTCTGTACCTGGTGCAAAATGCTGTCATATAAATATCAACTTCTTGGATTATAAGTTGTTGATACCCAAATTTCAAATCAATCTTTGAAAAGACTCAGACACCCTTGACTTGGTCAAACAAATCATCAATTCTAGGCAAAGGATACCTATTCTTAATAGTGACCTTGTTCAACTGTCTATAGTCTATGCAAAGTCTTAAAGAACCATCTTTCTTCTTGACAAAGATTACCGAAGCACCCCAAGGTGATACACTAGGACGAATCAAACCTTTCTCCAAAAGCTCCTCCAACTGAAATTTAAGTTCAACCAGCTCTTGAGCTGTCATTCTGTAAGGAGTCTTGGAAATTGGTTTTGTTCCTAGCACTAAATCGATCCGAAAATCAATTTCTCTTCTCGGAGGTATTCCCAGAATCTCTTCAACAAATATATCCGAAAAAATCTGTAAGACTGGATGATCGTGAAAAGAACCTTTATCCATGGAATTATTTAAGTCATTTATCGATATGGCAAACAAATTGCAGCCTTTTCGAACACACCTTGCCAATTGCTTGGCAGAAATTGTCCGCAAAGAGATGGGTCTCTTGATTCCCACAATAACTCTAGCTAATCCAAGATCATCTACACAACTGATTGACTTATCCTTGCAATCCAAAATAGCTTGATGCTGTTCTAACCAATCCATACCCAAAACTATGTCATACGATCCTAAAGGTATAACCCTAAGGTTCGCTGAAGTAGTGAAAGTTTTCATATGAATCTTACAGTTAGGAGCAACAATATCAATGTTCACCTTGGATCCTGATGCTAACTCCACTTGCCATCTATCCCTTTACCTAACCATAGGAATACCACTATTTGCAACTAAAGCAAAAGAAATAAATGAGTCTATAGCTCCAGAGTCAAATAAGATAGATACTTTCATACCTTGAGTATTACCCTGAGCTTCAATAACTGTGTTCTAGTGTTCGACTTGCTTCTAATCTAGGGTTGCAAAAATATGGTGGTTCCTGGCAGAATCACCAATTGTTGCTTTAGACCTGGCTAGCTTAGGTCCAACCTTCGGCTTGTCCTAGTTAGGGCACTGAGATTGATAATGACCCAACTGACCACAATGAAAACACTCAACAAATTTCCTGAATCCCATGTTTTGACCTAAAGGCTTAGGGAATGGCTTATAACTTTGCACACTTTGAGGTGGTTGAGAGGGTTTAGGCTATTCTGAACCCTTGGAGTTCTTACAGAACTTTCTCTTCTTGAATTTCTCATTAGAAAATCCTAATTTTGAACTGCCTTGTGGAGGCTTTTGATTCCTTCTGACATCTAGAGTAGGTGGATTCATACTAGTTTTGTATGAAGCCCCATGATATCTAGACTTCATCTCAATCAGCTTTGCTCGTTCCGAAGCTTCCTGCATAGTCAAAGGTCGAAAAGTTCTCACTTCCTCCCCAATCTTGGGCATAAGTCCTCTGATGAAGTGTTGTATCATGGCCTTATCATTTTCAGCCCACCCAGAAAACTTCTTAAGCTCAAAGAACCTATGTTCATAAGCTTCTGTTGTAGAGCCAGACTGCATAATCTAAAAGAACTCCTCTGCATGGGCTTGACGCCAATATTCTGACATGAACTTCTCCTTGAATCGCTCTACAAAGAGCTTCCAAGTAAGTAGAGAGATATCAATGCCCAGCTTCTCCAACTCCTACTCCCACCACAAGGAACCAAATCCTCTCAAATGCATAACTATCCATCTTACCTTCATGTTACTCAAGTAACAGTGTAAGACAAAGCATCGCTCAATATTCAACAGCCAAGCTTCTGCCACTGTACCCTATTTCGTACCATAAAATAACAGTCCTTTCATCTTGGAAAGATCCTTGAGTTGAGCTCTTGCCACTAGGTCTTCCTCCACAGGAAGGTTAATACCTTGCACAAGAGGTCTTCTATCATTCACTCCCCCACCAGGAATCTAGTTATTAGCCTCAATATTATCGAGATGTTCTAGTATCCTCTGAAGTACCACAACTTGATCTACCTGATTATTTTGGTTGTTTCCAACCCCAACATTCTGATCAAACTAATCATTCCCAACAAAATTTTGGTGCCTAGGACCTCTACCATGACCCCTGCCCCTGCCTCAGCCTCTGCTAGCAAGGTTATCCTCAAGAATACCGCGTCCTCGAATTCCTCTAGTGATGGGAGGCATGATAGCAACCTACAAACAAAAAAACTATAAACACACTTCTATGACGGTTTAAACCCTATAACTCAATAGTCTTGGTTATTCTAACCATGCTCTGATACCAAATGTAACACTACTACTAACAATAACAAAAATAAAGAATCCAAATACAAGTACAAAGTATGCAATTTTTTTTTATTTAACTCCACTTAATACAAGTACAAGTACACAGATTGAACCATTCTCAATCTGAAAACCTCAAAATACAAGTAAACATCATCCAAATATGATTCCATAAAGATTCTAAAACATATTGCATTCAGTACAATCATGAAGTACAATCTCATCCTTAAATGCCTATGTCCAAAAATATGGACCCTACAAGCAAATGAATAATGATTCAAGAAGAACTTCAATAAGCATCTTTAGCTACTTGAAAACTCAAAGCACCTAGAAAACATACAATAACGAAACACAACACAGCAAGGGGGCTCAGTACACACTGATATAAGAGCGTAATCCATCTACATGCATGTTAGTATAAATATATACATAAATATAATGCAAATATCTGATTACTTCAACATAGCGTAGTTTCATAAATAATAAGCAAGAAGTAAACATTTACTCATCATTGCAAAATTAAACTCGCACTAAGAATAACCCGTAAATGAATCCTATATATACTGAGGTGTCATCGTTATGGCACTAAGATTCTACATCCATGTATGGTATGCCCATAGTCAACACATAACGAAATTCTCTATTATACTTGTCAATGACAAAATAGAGATAAGCCTTGTTCTCCGTACTTAACCATATAGGTTTAAGTTATAGGTAAGGCCAATTATCTTTTATATGAAATTAACCCACCCAATTTATTTTAAAGTTATCACTGAATTAATTAACTAAATAGGATAAACCAAATTCAGCCACCTCGATATACTTTCATCACAGCTATTCTTAAAATACACCTCAATCAAATATGCAAAGAATGTACATGCAACAGATATAATATCAATATACAACATGATACTACATTCTTTAACCTGTTTGTAACACATCTTATTCTTCCAAGTTCAAAGATAAATATAGATAGTTTATTCATTAGAAATAAAACCTATAATATCAAGATCACGCAAATACAATTGAACTAGCCTCCGCTCAACAATACTCACAGAATCTTCATACTATACATCAATTTCCAGCTAACCAAACCATCTACATTTATCCTCGAATTGACCAAGATATAGATTAAAATGCCTATGATATTCTTGTTTTAAAGGACAAACCATCAACACAAATCATAATTTGTCTCATGCTTGAAACAACTTCATTACAATAATGAACTGAAACTCCTCTTTATAATAAAAGATTACTAATTCATAAAATTTAATTTTCTAACATCATATAAATGTTCATCAGAATGCTTCAAAACATATTCAACTAATTTATTTATATCTGGCAGACTTCTACATAGCCAGACTTAGTAATGTTTTTCTATATAAGAGATCATAATTTAAAATGCACACTTGCTATCCAACATCATTTTCATTCTAGATATTAAGCAATCGACAGCTATGAAATTCTACTATTACAAATATCTTATACAATTGTAAATGAAATCAATTCACATGCAAAACTCATTAAACGACAGTTGTTATAACTGGATGCCTTTCTACTTTTAAAAACTTAATGAGAAATATGTTGTCACAATGTTATAAATCGACTAGAAATCCAATTTCCTTCTAACTATTCGACGAGATATCATTACCGGTGTTGAGAACAATAGTTTTACCAAGTTTTCCAAATATTCTAAACATCTATTGCCAATGTTCTATCATGACAATTCTCCTTGGTATCCACTGCCTAAAACACACATTCATATTGCTGACAAATGCTATTGTTTCATCTAATAAAATTTTGAACTATCCATAAGACTAAATACCCAACCACGGTTTATGTAGATGTTCATCTAAGTTTAGATTCATACAACTTGCATAACACTAAGATTTTAAAATTTTGATGTTTAAAAGCATACACGGGTAAGTGCACAAAGTTGTGGTGCCAAAAGGGGGGTATAAGTGGACACCTTTTTCCTGAAATCAGAAAATTCTTGACTTCAACAAGAATTTGAAGATAGTTATGCTCAAAATTTTAAGATATGACAAAAACAAAAGTTGTAGTCGTTTGAATCTAGTTTCTAAACTACTAATTTTTTTTCAAAATGGTTTAGTTTTAGGTCCTCAAAAAAGGGGGCCACAGAAAGTGGTACTGTTTATTCCAAAAAAACATAACATAGTACAAAGTGTGGCCCCCCTAAAATTTTAACTTTTTTTTTGAAATTCTTTAATCGGTCTAGTCAAAAGTTACCTAACACTATGTAGTTTATCCCAAATTTTTCGGATAATTTTATAATGTGTATTTTTTTTGTAATGAATTTTTAAATTAGACCCATCCCAAAAATGTGAAATATCTGTGTGCTCCCCCTAGAAATGATTGAAAACTAATCTAAAATCAAAACTTCTTTTTTTCAAAGTGTGTAGAATGGAGTCTAGTTTCTAAAAAACTAAGTTGTTACAAAATTCGATGAATGAGCTAAAATCTATAGCCCAATTAGTACATGGTGGTTTTTGACAAAAAATGAACATACATTCAAAATAAATAATAGATGAAAGACTTAAAATAGTTCAAATTAAAAATAAATTATATGGTTAGATAGCTAACACAGAGACCTATAATGTTATGTAACCTGATCTTATCGATACCCAACCATGAAAAATCTTGAAGGGGAGCACACAAGAAAAATCAATCATTTTTTGTATGTTTTTTGGAAAACATGTCTCAGACCTGTTTATAAACTCCAAACCTTTGGGTTGGATCTCCAAGGCAAAACCAAGCCTTAGGCTTGGTTTTAATGCAAAGCTTTGAATAGCGCATGCGCCCTATAGCACACATGCCCTATTAAAATGCTATTGAATTCGAGGTAGTGCGCACGTGCTATAGTGCGCATGCACTATTGAGACCTAAATTACAAACCAAAACCAAGAGAGAGCTGGGGGGGTGGGGCGAGGGAATGGCTATTTGTGTGTGAGAGAGAGATAGAGAGAAAGTAGGGGATGGGACAGGGGAGAGAGGAAGTGAGAAAGAGTAGGGGTGGCAGAGAGAGTATAGGATAGGAGATAGAGGAAATGTGAGAGAGTAGGGGTGGCAAAGAGAGTACAAGATGCAAGAGAGAGGAAGTGTGAGAGACAGAGTAGAGGTGGCAAAGAGAGAGTATGGGATGGGGGAGAGAAATTGAAAGTAGGGGATGGGAGAGAGAGGAAGTGTGAGAGAGAGTACAAGTTGGGAGAGAGAGATTGAGAGTAGGGGATGGGGGAGAGAGAGAGAGTAGGTGGTGGGAGACAGAGTGGGAGAGGAAGAGCGAGAGAGAGGAGGATGGGAGTGCATGTGTGTGAAAGAGAGAGAGTAGGGAATGGGAGAGGGGGAAGATAGAGTAGCTTGAGAGAGAGTAGGGGATGGAAGAGAGAGTAGGGGATGGAAAAGAGAGTAGGCGATGGGAGAGGGAGTGGGAGAGGGAGAGAGAGGGGGGGGGGATGGAAATGTGTGTAAGAGAGAAAGAGAGAGAGTGTGAAAATGTGAGAGAGGGTAGGGGGTAGCAGAGAGAGAGTAGAGAGGGAGAGAGTGAGAGAGAGAGAGTGAGAGTGAGAGAGAGTGAGAGTAGGCAGTGGGAGAGGGAGAGCGAGTGAGAGAAAAAGTAGAGGATGGGAGAGGAGAGAGGGGGGATGGGTGTGTGTGAAAGAGAGAGAGTAGGGAATGAGAGTGGGGAGAGAGAGATAGAGAGAGTAGGGGATGGGATAGAAAGAGAGTAGGCAATGGAAGAGGGAGTGGGAGAGGGAGAGAGAGGGTGGATGGAGGAGAAAGAGATTAGGCAATGGTAGAGGGAGTGGGAGAGGGAGAGAGAGGGGGGATGGAAGTGTGTGTAAGAGAGAAAGTAGGGGATGGGAGAGAGTGTGAGAGAGAGTAGGGGTGGCAAAGAGAGAGAGTGAGAGTAGGGGATGGGAGAGAGAGGGAGAGAGAGAGAGATAGTAGGTGATGGCAGAGGGAGTGGGAGGGAGAGGGAGAGGGGGAATGGAAGTGTGTAAGAGAGATAGAGTTGGGGATGGGAGAGAGTAGGCAATGGGAGAGGGAGTGAGAGAGAGAGGGGGGGAATGGGAATGTGTATAAGAGAGATAGAGTAGGGGATGGGAGAGAGTGTGAGAGTTTGAGAGAGAGTAGGGGGTGGTAGAGAGAGCTTGTACAGGATGGGGGTGAGAGAGAGAGAGAGAGAGTATGAGAGAGAGTAGGGGATGGAAGAGAGAGAGTGAGAGTAGGGGATGGGAGAGAGAAAGTAAAGAGGGAAAGAGAGTACTTGAGAGAGAGAGAGATAGTAGGTGGTGCAAGAGGGAGTGGGAGAGGGGGAGAGAGGGGGGATGGGAGTGTGTGTGACAAATCTAGAGAGTAGGGGATGGGAGAGGAGAGAGAGAGGGAGGGGGGATGGGAGTGTGTGTCTATGAAAGAGAGAGAGTAGGGGATGGGGGAGAGGGAGTGGGAGAGGGAGAGAGAGAGGGGGGGAATGGGAATGTGTGTAAGAGAGACAAAGTAGGGGATGGGAGAGAGTGTGAGAGTGTGAGAGAGAGTAGGTGGTGGTAGAGAGAGCTCGTATGGGATGGGAGAGAGAGAGTGAGATTAGGGGATGGGAGTGTGAGAGAGAGTAGGGGATGGGAGAGAGAGAGAGTGAGAGTAAGGGATGGGATGGGAGAGAGAGAGAGAGAGTAGAGAGGGAGAGAGAGAACTTGAGAGAGAGAGATCTAGTAGGCAGTAGGAGAGGGAGAGGGAGAGAGATAGGGGGGATGGGAGTGTGCGTGACAGATGTAGAGAGTAGGGGATGGGAGATAAGAGAGTGGGGGGATAAGAGTGTGTGTATCTATGAAAGAGAGAGAGTAGGGGATGGGAGAGAGTGTAAGAGTGTGAGAGAGAGAGTAGGGGGTGGCAGAGAGAGAGTACGAGATGGGAGAGACAGAGTGAAAGGATGGGATAGATAGAGTGAAAGGATGGGAGAGAGTGAGAGAGAGAGTAGGGGGTGGCAGAGAGAGAGAGAGAGTATGGGATGGGAGAGACAGAGTGAAAGGATGGGAGAGAGTGTGAGAGAGAGTAGGGGATGGGAGAGAGTGTGAGAGAGAGTTGGGAATGTGAGAGAGAGAGAGTAAGAGTAGGGGATGGGAGAGAGAGAGTAGAGAGGGAGAGACAGAACTTGAGAGAGAGAAATAGTAGGTGACCTGGGAGAGGGAGTGGGAGAGGAGGAGAGAGAGGGATGGGAGTGCGTGTGACAAATCTAGAGAGTAGGGGATGGGAGAGAAGAGAGAGGGGGGATGGGAGTTTGAGTGTGTGTCTGTGTCTGTGTCTATGAAAGAGAGAGAGTAGGGGATAGGAGAGAGTGTGAGAGTGTGAGAGAGAGTAGGGGGTG
This sequence comes from Cupressus sempervirens, assembly GCA_028749045.1. Lineage (NCBI taxonomy): Eukaryota > Viridiplantae > Streptophyta > Pinopsida > Cupressales > Cupressaceae > Cupressus > Cupressus sempervirens. Next base: position 248,172,444 of record CM053783.1, read on the forward strand.
GTAAAGAGAGAGTACGAGATGGGAGAGACAGAGTGAAAGGATGGGAGAGAGTATGAGAGAGAGTAGGGGATGGGAGAGAGTGTGAGAGAGAGTTGGGAATGGGAGAGAGAGAGAGAGTAAGAGTAGGGGATGGGAGAGAGAGAGTAGAGAGGGAGAGAGAGAACTTTAGAGAGAAATAGTAGGTGACCTGGGAGAGGGAGTGGGAGAGGAGGAGAGAGAGGGATGGGAGTGCGTGTGAAAAATCTAGAGAGTAGGGGATGGGAGAGAAGAGAGATGGGGGATGGGAGTGTGAGTGTTTGTGTGTGTCTGTGAAAGAGAGAGAGTAGGGGATAGGAGAGAGTGTGAGTGTGAGAGAGAGTAGGGGGTGGAAAAGAGAGAGTACAAGATGGGAGAGACAGAGTGAAAGGATGGGAGAGAGTGTGAGAGAGAGTTGGGAATGGGAGAGAGAGAGAGAGTAAGAGTAGGGGATGGGAGAGAGAGAGTAGAGAGGGATAGAGAGAACTTGAGAGAGAGAAATAGTAGGTGACCTGGGAGAGGGAGTGGGAGAGGAGGAGAGAGAGGGATGGGAGTGCGTGTGACAAATCTAGAGAGTAGGGGATGGGAGAGAAGAGAGAGGGGGGATGGGAGTGTGAGTATGTGTGTGTGTGTGTGTCTGTGAAAGAGAGATAGTAGGGGATAGGAGAGAGTGTGAGAGTGTGAGAGAGAGTAGGGGGTGGCAAAGAGAGAGTACGAGATGGGAGAGACAGAGTGAAAGGATGGGACAGAGTGTGAGAGAGAGTAGGAGGTGACAGAGAGAGAGAGAGTATGAGATGAGAGAGACAGAGTGAAAGGATGAGAGAGAGTGTCAGAGAGAGTAGGGGATGGGAGAGAGTGTGAGAGAGAGTTGGGGATTGGAGAGAGAGAGAGAGTAAGAGTAGGGGATGGGAGAGAGAGAGAGAGAGTAGAGAGGGAGAGAGAGAACTTGAGAGAGAGATATAGTAGGTGGTGGGAGAGGGAGTGGGAGAGGAGGAGAGAGAGGGATGGGAGTGCGTGTGAGCGATCTAGAGAGTAAGGGATGGGAGAGGGGAGATAGAGAGGGGGATGGGAGTGTGTATCTGCAAAAGAGAGAGTTTAGGGGATGGGAGAGGGGAGAGAGAGAGTAGCGGATGGGAGTGTGTGTAAGAGAGAGTAGGGGATGGGAGAGAGTGTGAGAGAGAGTAGGAGGTGGCAGAGAGAGAGAGAGTAAGAAGTGAGAGAGGGAGGATGGGAGTATGTGTGAGAGATCTAAAGAGTAAAGGATGGGAGAGGGGAGAGAGAGAGTGTAGGGTATGGGAGAGGGGAGAGAGAGTAGGAAGAGAGAGAGAGTAGGGAGGGTGGAGAGTGATGTGTTCTAATATAGTGCATACGCGCTATGTGAAATCACCTAAAAATGGTCAAAAAGCAACTTTGGGGCCCGTTTCTTTCATTCTCTGCTTTTGTTCTGTTCTACAATCTGTTATCCCGACAAAAATCGTGGGTTTCAACACAACAAACATTCTTTCAAAGTGGCAAACACTATTTCAAGCTAACAAACACTATTTCAAGGTGGCAAACACTTTTGGAAGCTAACAAACACCAAATTCAATCATTGGATACACGATTTGAAGACTTTTTGAATATTCCTTGTATAGAAAAGGTTAGTGCAATCTATTTTAAATATTGTTTGTTGATATATCGATACAAATTTGATTATAATTTGACATGTTTAATATATAGTGAATTCATTGAAATTTGTATGTTTCAATGAAATGTTATTTCGAAATGGTTAGAAATTTGACAAGTCATTTTATATATATATTGTGTATTCATTCAAATAATTATAATTTTTATATGTATTGAATAATTTATAATTTACACATTTTAAGTAATTCAAATGTTTGAATAATTTGACATGTAGAAATCATCATCATGCCAAGGAAGAAACCAAAAAATCAAACAAATGAAGATATGGAGAGAGATTTGGAAATTAAAAGAGATAAAATGAAATTACTACTTGAGCAAAAAAAATTGCAAAGCACTAATGAAGAATTGACTTTTGAAGAGGATCAAGAACCATTGGTACCAAGAAACAAAGAGGAAGAATTGGAAAGACAAAGAGAATGAATGAGACTGTTACGCTCAAGAAGACAATTGAATTGTGAAGCTACACCATCTTCTAATGTTGGAGTCATATCGTCCTCTACACCATCTTCCAATGTTGAAGTCATATCGTCCTCTCATGTTGAAGAGACACCAATTTGTAGATCCGACGATATACACACTCCATCATGTCATGTTGAAGGCACAACATCAACACATCAAGTAGGTGATATTCCATCTTTTGCATCTTATTGCCAAGGCACATCATCTTCGGTTCAAGGTATGCAATACACTCAACCTTATGTTGATTGTCAAAATGTTGAGAGAATTGAAGAGATTATAACACCTTCTAGAATTCGTTTTAGAAGACCAAAATATTTGATTGATATTGATAGTAACATTTTGAAATCAATGCCTGACAAGATTAGCAAGCGTACTTGTCAAAGAAAAGTTAATCATATGTGGATATTATTTTTTTATGAATTAAATATTATAGGTCAATGCCAATTATTTGTTGAAATGATGAGGAATTTAAAATTTAGGCCTATCATGAAGATTCTTGGGCTAAGAACGATGGATGATTCAAATGAAAAAAATATTGTAAAGAATCTAATGAATGCTTATGACAAAGTGGGTTCTAAATCATGCACCAAAGATAGTAATATCGCAAGACGAGTACTTACATCGACAATAGTAAGTAGCCAAATGCAGAAAGGTCGAATCATGAGAAAGGCAAGCAAAAAATTAAAAATTGGTAGAGGTACTCTAAGGAGAGCCATGCTAAGGCATGAGAGATTGGAAGATCCAACAAAAAATGAGTTATGGACATTTAGCGGTAGACTACCGCGAAAGGATAAAGAAATTAGTGAAGCCTTGAAATCATTGATCAAAGATTTTTGGAAAAACAACACACGTGTTTCCCCTAATCAAAGAGATGTTGTAAGAAGGAGGATTGGTAGCCAAAATCGTGAGCCACATGTAAAATATTTTTTTGGACACAACTCAGACACAATTTTTTGCAAAATTTATTGGTATGTATCCTCAAATTCGAATAAGTCAAATATTTTTTGAGATGGATAAACCTTTTTATGTGAAGATAAATCACACACACACAACTTGTTGTTGTAGGATACATATTGAATTTTCTAACCATTTTGATGTTTTTAGGCATATATGCATAATTTTGCATTCTCAGTTTGTTTTGCAGGATTGTGACATAAATGAGCCACCAAGATCTTCAAGGGAATTCATATCCAACATTTTATGTGAAATAAGTGACAGCCAACAATTTTACAAGACATCATGCTTGGATGGTACGTGCTTATTTTGTGATTCTTTGCAACTTTTATCAACTTGTCAACATATGGATAGTACACATGCAATTGGAAATGAAATAGTAGATTATGGAAAATTTAAGACAATGACATATGCTCTAAAAGATGGGAAACATGGTAAAAGATGTGATTTAGTCATTGAAAAGATTCCAGTGTATGAGTTCATGAAGATTTTTCCTGAAAACATTATTTACGAGTATGCAAGGCATACCCATAGAGCTCGATGGCTGGATTTGCAATTCAAGTTGTGCAAGGATACATTTCCATTGGATACCATTGTTTTGGTTGTAGATTTCACAGAGAACTACACACTACAACCACAAAATGAGGTGCAAGCAAAGTATTATACTTCTCAACAGGTTTCCATATTTGTTCACATAACATTCATGCATTCACCTACAAGTACAGAGGATGACAGGAAGATTTTGAGGGAGTACCATTTTTACATCAGCGATGATCGATCACATTCTACGAAGTTCGTACATGGTTGTTTTCAACTATTTTATGGAGATTTGGCTAACAGGGGCATCACATATCATCAGCACATTATTTGGTCAAACAATTGTGCATCTCAATTCAAGAATGCACGGATGTTCTATTGGTTGAGCAGGATGCACAAGTTGTGTAGAATTCAATACATGTAGAATTTCACAGAGGCTGGTCATGGAAAGGGAGAGCATGATGGTGCAGGCGCATGCATCAAAAGAACCTTAGCTCGTGAAGAACTAAAGTACAAAGATGGAGCAATATTGACAGATGCAAAATCCATCGTCCAGTGGTGTAACGCTACAATGGGTCCAAGTAAGGAAGGTGAGTCTACGGTTCGTAGAATTTTTTGGTTGATAGATAATACTAACATTGCATCATATCAGGATTGTTGCACACTAACAGGATCCAGTGAGTTGCACTCTTTTAGAAGTTCTGATGCAGTTTCATGGAGTATCCACACACGAAAAATGGCATGCTATTGTCCATCATGTGCAGAGGAAAATTGGGATGACTGTGAGTCGACTAAATGGGTGGACAAATGGGATATACGAGATTTGGACCCAATTGATACCTATCGTCCCCCACAAGCACTAGAAATGGTACAAATGAAATCATCTATTGACTTTGACCGCTTTTCTGATCTAGTGCAACTTGGTAATATATATATTTATATATCTTTGTAATTTCAATATGTAACTTTATAACTTTTACGCAAGTATTTTCTGAATTAATGACCGCATTTTGTACATTTGTCACTGTAGGCCATGTTTTTGCTATTATTGCACCTAAAGACAATGAAGAAGGGACAGATTATTATTTGTTTCCTTGTGTTCAAGCCAAACAAAAATTGGATCACTCGGTTATAGATGGTGAAGGTTTAGAGTACCATGTCGGTGCGGTGGTTGTAACCAACACATGGCTTAGACGATATTCTATGAAGAACCCTAACTTGTGGTTATTCGAGGATTGGCAAACAGAGAGGAAGATTCTTCATTATTCAAATCTTGTTGTCGCATCAAATGTCCACTTGATAAAATATGGTGGAAAACCACATAATAAGAATCTTTGGAGAGTTCGCGAGTCAGACCACGAGGCAATACTTGAGACATTAAAATTTTGAGCAGATCTAGTTGGCTCATTAGATTGAATACAGAGAGAGGGAGAGAGAGAAAGAGTGATCAACTAGATCCAAATACATTGTTGCAACCTCTTCCCCAAGACTGTCCACATGAATAAGGTGGACCGTATTGTTATAATGCGTAAGTGATGAGATTTAGTTTAAATCATAGATTTTATGTTTTGATTTGTTTAGAATCTAGATTTTATGTTTTGATGTCTCCAATTTTTTTAAAGCTAGAACAATATTTTTCATATTTTCTGATTGTGATGATATTTTTCTTTCATTGCATGTTCTGTTGGATGACAAGAGGGAGAGAAGAAAAATAAGTAGATTTCCAAACAGCCAACCACCCTTCTTCATGTAATTTATTCATAGTCATTTTGGGCCTGGGTATCAAAAAATTGTTAACTATTTATTTCATCGTGGTTGCCACCATTTTCAAAGCATTAGATGACGTCCTTGGGGTCAACATGTGGTGGGGATGGAATTAAAAGGGAAACATTTTCATCCCCACAAGTATTTGGTTACCCAAGGTTTGTGACAACCTCCTACAACCAATCTGGTTGTGAATCTTGCATTAGCAAGCTTAATCTAATATCAATGTTTGTTGTATGCTCAAGGTTTTATCTCCTATAATAGTCCACTGGCTGGTTCAGGTTTTCTGGTTGGGTATTTTTAGGTGCAATTGTACCTAGTCCCTTCATATTTTGTCCATAACTCCTCAACAAAGTGTTAATTGGTTCATCTAATAAGCCATTGATTTTTAGGAAGGATTAAATAGTGATTTCCTCCCCCTTGCTTTACAACTCATCAATATTTGCATCATCTACAGTAGTTGTTTCTTGCAACTCATCTCTTACACTTTCTCAATTTTGCCTCTTCTAGGCTTGTTCCAACTAGCCCTTGCCAGTCCTAAACTATTGGGTGATTAAAATACCCTTTTCCTCACTCTAAAATATACTCCAAAGCCAACTACACTTGTTTTGTAAAATATCACTCAAAACTGGCTATTTCAGTCTACCAACTAGGCCTAGTTTGAGGCCATTTACAAAGCAACTCACAATCCCTTGACTTTTGGAACTCCCATGAACCAAAAAAGTCTTAAGACACGACTCAAATGCAAGGATTCTTTTATTTTTTTGGTCTCATGATCAACTTTACAATGGTTTTTACAAAACCCTCCTTTCTAGCCCCTTTACCCTAGGGCTTTCTAGAACTCTTACTTTGCAACGTCTCTAGAACCCCAAAATGGTTCAACCACCTTCACTTTGGTTATATTAGATGACTTCAAACATAAAATGCAACTCTTGTTTGGAGAAAACACTAAATCCACCTTGGGAGAAATCACATACCCCTTTTTATGCACTCAAATTTTAGGGAAAACTATGCAAATAATTCTTAAATGGTTTCAACACTCAACTTTTCAGATGGAAATGGTTATTATAGACTCAAACCAACAAGAAAAATCCAAAACTTGAGGTTTCTCAACAATCAACAATCAAATTTCAAAACTATTACCAGCACTTACTACTAGGACAATTTCTAGTTTTAATGGTCAAACTCCCAAACCATACAAAGGAACCCCTGCTGTTTTTGCATTTTTAAACACTCTTTTTGGAGACCTACAATAACCTCTCTCACTTTTTGGAGATCACACTCCATTTTCATTTTACGATGCCATCTCGGGTGATGCTGAAACTTGCAATGTCGGCTAGTACAAAGTTGCCAACTGCCAAATCTCTCTCACCTTTCCTCGTGGGATCAAACTGTCTACTCCGTTAGCTCTGTGTGGTTGGGTAAATCCTATCCCCAACCTCATCCTATCCCCTTCAGTTCTCGAACATTCTCAGGCATGCCAATCTAGAATGTCCCCAAGGGTCACTAAATGCCATAGGGCTGCAATCTTTGACGGGGCATATCTCAGAGCTCGTGTGAGGTATGGATGCGATTCTAGTTCCTACAGGACCGTGTTGCGAAGACCTACAATAACCTCTCTCACTTTTTGGAGATCACACTCCATTTTTGTTTTACAACTCCATCTCGGGTGATGCTGAAACTTGTAGTGTGGGCCAGTTCAAAGTTGCCAACTGCCAAATGTCTCTCACCTTTCGTCGTGGGATCAAACTATCTGCTCCATTAGCTTCGAGTGGCTAGGTAAACCCTATCCCCAACCTCATCCTATCCCCTTCAGTGCTCGAACGTTCTCAGGCACGCCAATCCGAAATGTCCCCAAGGGTCACTAAATGCCATAGGGCTGCGATCTTTGACGGGGCATATCTTGGAGCTCGTGCAAGGTATGGATGGGATTCTAGTTCCTATAGGACCGTGTTGCAGAGACCTACAATAAACTCTCTCACTTTTTGGAGATCACATTCTGTTTTCATTTTACAACGCCATCTCGGGTGATGTGAAACTTGTAGTGTTGGCCAGTACAAAGTTGCCAACTGCCAAATCTCTCTCATCTTTCGTCGTGGGATCAAACTGTTTCCTCCATTAGCTCTGAGTGGCTGGGTAAACCTTATCCCCAACCTCTTCCTGTCCCCTTCAGTGCTCGAACGTTCTCAGGCACGCTGAACCAGAATGTCCCTAAGGGTCACTAAATGCCATAGGGCTGCGATCTTTGACGAGGCATATCTCGAAGCTCATACAAGGTATGGATGCAATTCCAGTTCCTACAAGACCATGTTGCAGGGACCTACAATAACCTCTCTCACTTTTTGGAGATCACACTCCATTTTTGTTTTACAACGCCATCTCGGGTGATGCTGAAACTTGCAGTGTGGGCCAGTACAAAGTTGCTAACTGCCAAATCTCTCTCACCTTTCGTCGTGGGATCGAACTGTCTGATCCATTAGCTCCGAGTATCCTGGTAAACCCTATCCCCAACCTCGTCCTATCCCCTTTAGTGCTCGAACGTTCTCAGGCACGCCAATCCGAAATGTCCCCAAGGGTCACTAAATGCCATAGGGCTACGATCTTTGACGGGGTATATCTCGGAGCTTGTGTGAGGTATGGATGCGATTCCAATTCCTACAGGACCGTGTTGTGGAGACCTACAATAACCTTTCTCTCTTTTTGGAGATCACATTCTATTTTCATTTTACAACACCATCTCGGGTGATGCTGAAACTTGTAGTGTTGGCCAGTACAAAGTTGCCAACTGCCAAATCTCTCTCATCTTTCATCATGGGATCAAACTATCTGCTCCATTAGCTCCGGGTGGCTGGGTAAAACCTATCCCCAACCTTGTCTTGTCCCCTTTAATTCTTGAATGTTCTCAGGCACGCCGAACCAGAATGTCCCTAAGGGTCACTAAATGCCACAGGGCTGTGATCTTTGACGAGGCATATCTCGAAGCTCGTGCAAGATATGGATGAGATTCCAATTCCTACAGGACTGTGTTGCAGAGACCTACAATAAGCTCTCTTGGTTTTTGGAGATCACATTCCGTTTTCATTCTACAATGCCATCTCGGGTGATGCTGAAACTTGTAGTGTTGGCCAGTACAAAGTTGCCAACTGCCAAATCTCTCTCATCTTTCGTCATGGGATCAAAATGTCTACTCCATTAGCTCCGGGTGGCTGGGTAAAACCTATCCCCAACCTTGTCTTGTTCTCTTCAATGCTTGAATGTTCTCAAGCACGCCGAACCAGAATGTCCCTAAGGGTCACTAAATGCCACAGGGCTGCAATCTTTGACGGGGCATATCTTGGAGCTCGTGCGAGGTATGGATGGGCTTCTAGTTCCTATAGGACCGTGTTGCAGAGAACTACAATAAACTCTCTCACTTTTTGGAGATCACATTCTGTTTTCATTTTACAATGCCATCTCGGGTGATGCTGAAACTTGTAGTGTTGGCCAGTACAAAGTTGCCAACTGCCAAATCTCTCTCATCTTTCGTCGTGGGATCAAACTGTCTCCTCCATTAGCTCCGAGTGGCCGAGTAAACCTTATCCCCAACCTCTTTCTATCCCCTTCAGTGCTTGAACATTCTCAGGCACGCTAAACCAGAATGTCCCTAAGGGTCACTAAATGCCACAGGGCTGCGATCTTTGACAGGGCATATCTTGAAGCTCGTGCAAGGTATGGATGCAATTCCAGTTCCTACAGGACCATGTTGTAGAGACCTACAATAACCTCTCTCACTTTTTGGAGATCACACTCCATTTTTGTTTTACAATGCCATCTCGGGTGATGCTGAAACTTGCAGTGTGGGCCAGTACAAAGTTGCCAACTGCCAAATCTCTCTCACCTTTCATCGTGGGATCGAACTGTCTAATCCGTTAGCTCCGAGTGGATGGGTAAACCCTATCCCCAACCTCATCCTATCCCCTTTAGTTCTCGAATGTTCTCAAGCACGCCAATCCAGAATGTCCCCAAGGGTCACTAAATGCCATAGGGCTGCGATCTTTGACGGGGCATATCTCGGAGCTTGTACAAGGTATGGATGCGATTCTAGTTCCTACAAGACCGTGTTGTGGAGACCTACAATAACCTCTCTCACTTTTTGGAGATCACATTCTATTTTCATTTTACAACACCATCTCGGGTGATGCTGAAACTTGTAGTGTTGGCTAGTACAAAGTTGCCAACTGCCAAATCTCTCTCATCTTTCATCGTGGGATCAAACTGTCTGCTCCATTAGCTCCGGGTGGCCGGGTAAACCCTATCCCCAACCTTGTCTTGTCCCCTTCAATGCTTGAATGTTCTCAGGCACGCCGAACTAGAATGTCCCTAAGGGTCACTAAATGCCACAGGGCTGCAATCTTTGACGGGGCATATCTCAAAGCTCGTGCAAGATACGGATGAGATTCCAATTCCTACAGGACTGTGTTGCAGAGACCTACAATAACCTCTCTCACTTTTTGGAGATCACATTCTGTTTTCATTCTACAATGCCATCTCAGGTGATGCTGAAACTTGTAGTGTTGGCCAGTACAAAGCTACTAACTGCCAAATCTCTCTCATCTTTCGTCATGGGATCAAACTGTCTGCTCCATTAGCTCTGGGTGGTCGGGTAAACCCTATCCCCAACCTCTTCTTGTCCCCTTCAGTGCTTGAACATTCTTAGGCACGCTAAACCAGAATGTCCCTAAGGGTCACTAAATGCCACAGGGCTGCGATCTTTGACGGGGCATATCTATGGGCTGTCAATACTTTGACTATACTTTAAGTCAATGATTATCAATATGTGAAAAAATGGAACTCGTTGTATTTTGAAGTACTAAGAAGATGCCCTTGCCCTTCCCCAAGAGTTTCATAAATGGGAGACATTAGGTAAGAGAGTGAAAATGTTACTATCACTTCAACGCACATGACGCAATTGGAAATACAAATTTTGATGGTAATCATTTTGTGATAAGGGAGAGACTAGGGATGATCATTATTACTATCTCTTTAGTAGTGGAATTTTGTTTTCTCTTGAATTTGGTGGTGGGGGATCAGTGGTAAGACTCCTTGGATATTCCTTCTTATGATGTTAGTGACAAGTGTTGCTCTTTGAAAATAGTTGTACAATCTTTTTTAAATTATTAGATAAAAACAGAGAATTGTAAGTATTAAACATGATTAGCCTTTAGTTCCTAGAAGATCTTTATTTCCCCATCAATGCATTTAGAAAGTTAAGTTTGAAGAAGATCATAAATAGAAAAAATTAGAGAAGTGATTTAAACATTTATATTGATTGGAAACATGTGAGTCTTGAGTTTCCTCTGCCTTTTAAAGAATTTTCCTTAGCTAGCATACCTAATTCCACATTCCATAAGACTGTCATTGCGCTAAAGATTTAGGAAACCAACTGCTCTAAGATAAAGCTTCCCGGTCAATAATAATCTAGCCTATTGAGGTACATAATACTTCTCAATTAAACTTGTGTTAATTCAGTATTAATTTTGTAATTAACTACAATTTCAGTATCTGTGTACAGGGGGTGACTGAGAAAACTATTTGAGGTCCAATTGGAAAATATATTTGTAAGGATCTCGACCAAGGTTCACAACTTCGATGATTAATACATTCATTCAGGCCAGAACCTCACTACAAAAAAATAATATATAAAAAAGGTAGTGAATAACGTCATGTCTAGACCCAAATCAACCAATGAAAGTCAAATTAGCATAATGTGGAACAACAATATATGCATTCAGTGGGTTGTCATAAAAAAGCTTCATAATAAAATTCATGTCTAGAATTAAAAGACCTTAAAGAACATTTATGCTTGTAACACAAATGGCCATTCAAAACTGAATATGATTACAATATGTGAAATAGCATTACAAGAACTTGTAATGCTCTTGTGAACATCATGTTAATTCTTGTAAGAATCCCTAAGATGCTTGTTATACTGAAAATTTTGTTGAAATTGAATTAATTTTTATCCTGTCGGTTAATTGGCTTAGGGTGATATATGCTTCTTGGATGGAATAATGAGTTCATGATTAACTCTGTATTAAGATTCATAGCATCTTCTAGTTATTTGCAAAGGAAATTTATAAATTACTTACTAATGTCATATGGCTTGCTTGAGAAAGATGTCTGTGTTCTTATTGATGGGTACTAATGACTATCCACATTTAGTTCTTTAATATCCTATTTGACAAGCTTTCCATAGACATTTCTTTGCTATACTAAGTATTTTTGAAAACATATTTGAGTAGGACTATAGTAGATACTACCAGAAATAGCTTCTTTGCAGTTTTTGAGAAATACTAATAAAGCAAAAAAGAACATCTACTAGTTGGTAGACATAATGGCAACTCTCTAGCAATTGAATTTAATTTCATACATGCACATATCTAACTTAATGTCATACATGAACATATCTAATTTAATGTCATACATGAACAAACATATAATATAAAATGATAACCAATAATGTCATATACATTAACAAACACATAACATATTATGATAACCAATAATGTCGTATATGAACAAACATATCATATATTAACCAATAATGTCATACATCAAATATAGAATGTCATATGTACATCAAATGTGTATCGAATATGTCTCTCAGATGCCTATATATATACATGGGGAAGGAAACAAGTCTCTATATATATGTATCAAATATCTTAACTACATCTTTTCCTTCCCATGAGGGGAAGGAAACAAGTCTCTCGACGTCCTCTGCCGTCGTGTGGAGGGACACAGTGGAGATGACAGGGCCTTCCTAACACGCTCACTTGACCTCTTGTTGAGGCTCTTCTCCAGGTCCAACTAATACAAAGAAAGTAGATATGAATCATTATTTATTATACGTTGAAATCAAATATATGTACTCACAAAATCAATTATTTTCTTACCGCCAACAAATAGTCACTCTGTAAGTCCACCTCAAATGCTCGTGGACGATCAGGCATGACAAAACCCTACAAAAATTCAATAAATATAATAACTTATAAATAACATTAGAAATTTTGAGATTAACTATTATAAACAACAACTAAAACAAAGAAAATTCTTTCATACCTCCGTCAGTGGCTGTGAGCTAGCCACAGCTGCAGCCACTCCACTATCAACAGACTGTCGCAAATGAGGAGGTGTGTCTGACATCATGAGCTACACGTCATACAATACACATTATATCTAACATGAAACATGGAAGAAATATAATCAAATGAATTAAATTAACATGAAACAAATGTACCTGTGTGAAGCTCGTATGATGTCTCTGCTTTGCATCTGTGGTAAAGGTTGAGGGTCCTGTGGAGAACTGATGCACATGCATATTTTTTTTGGTCAATCCTTAATATGATTACATAATAAATATATGTATTAATTAAAATGATTAAATTGATACATACCTTAGGACTCGTCGAAGGGACAAAAAATAGGCCTGGAGGATCACTGCTAGGCCCAGGAACACTTTGACCCTAAATTTTGAACAATGTCAATAAATCCTAATAATTAATCATTCACTATACGTATGAAATGTGATCAAATTAGTAATTTACCTATGTGTCAATGCCAAATGTCTCATTCAGGAACTGATCGGTGACAAGCCCATCATCTGCACCATCTCCGACATGAGTGCCAAATGTGCATAGGGATCCACATGAAGTGCACATGTGACCACGACGTATAGAAGGCTCCCCCTCAACTAATGGGCTCATGGAATGGATGAGGGTCTGTGTCAAAGCATTAATGGTCCCTAGAGTGCTGGCCTCTACATGTTCCTTCACAACTGAAGGAATAATCGCATGCTCACGTTGTGGATGGACCACGGGTGCCCTAACTACATTAGGGTCACGACGTGCTCTGGGCCTCTCAAATGATGACCCCCCACCTCTACCCTGGGAGTCTAACATATCAAAATAATTGGGGATCTCCCCAAGAACAAACTCACAATATAATTTCTTCAAAAAATACATGGGGACCTCATGATTGTTGCAAGGAGGGGCATCAAAAACTATCCACCATCTATCCCAAAAATTATTTCTAATAGCATCATGTATGCACCAATGGATGGGTAATCGTTTAGTACCCTCTCTAACAGTAATTTTCTCATCGGGTTTTCTAAATAATGCACATATACTACCTTTTGGTATTTCCTTTTTTTTAACATCTTCATATGACAATTTATTTGCATAAAATCTTTTTTGTTCATCCCTCTTAGCCCGCCAAATATCTAACTGACCACTAACTGAGGCTATCTGAGTGTTAATGGATTCGAGGGATGATGCCAATTGAGCCCTCATTGGATTGGTTTGTCCGAATTCTTTCAACCGAGCAATGATTCCTTCTAATTCAGTTTTGCCTCTCTCTATTTCATTCCTTAGATTTTCTTGTGTGCTTGGTGGAGGTCTTGCAATTGGTTCGAGTTGTGGAATTTGTTCTTCTTCTTGAGGAGGGTTTTGGTTTTGGGGTTCTTGAGGGTTTTGATGTTCTTGTGGATTTTTTGGTTGATTATGAACATTTCCTGATAAAAAATCAATTGAAATTCAAATAAATAAACAAATCTAAATGAAATTTGTAAAAACCCTACAAAAGAATATAAAAAACTTACAAAAAAATATGAAAAATATATCAAACAATGCAAAGTTAGGTTTATATCACTTACGGCGTCATCGTGGGTGTGCTTGTGGTCTTGGATTTTGTCGACGAGGAGGCATTTTGGCAAATGGTGGTGCAAATGTTGAGTCTTCAACTCGCGTATGCGCTGCTCACTGTAGGAGTAAAAGAAAATGGTAATGAAAATGATGGGCTGCGGGTTTGCAGCCCATCATACATACTTTTTATTTTTTAGAAAGCGCATACGCGCTGTTTAAAATAGGAAAAAAAATTTCGTTGTCACCTTTTTGGCACCACAACTCGGTGCATATGCCCACACTGTGGGTTGGATTGAGTCTAATACCCATATTTATATATCTAAATAATTCATAAAACAGGCTCGAGATTTATAGCCTCATTTCTTATTGCGAAACAGAGACACATCTTCTAAGTTTCATAAGGCTGTTTAAGTAAGGCGAATGCATAACATTCCATGAAATACTCATACCTCAACTCCCTACAACTATATGATGAAATGCCTTTGTTATTACCATAACATCACCGTCTAGTTTCCAAATCTCATAAAAGCAAGATAACTAAAATCAACAGCATAAGAATTTCCATGTTGGAATTGAAACATAATGCCCATTAACACAAAGTATCGGCTGCTCGATAGCCTTTATGATATTTTAACATTTGACCCAAAATTTACTAATACAGCATGCAAAGTTTCCTTAGCGGTCACGCTATACCCACATCCATTTTTGGATGTACACAGAGTTCAATAACTTCGAACCCTGCATACACCCAACCATGGGTGTCGATATATTGGGTGTCGATATATACGAAACCATAACCAATCCTTTTAAACGACATTTTTTTTTTTTTGCAATTTCAAAAGAAATAACACACCGCAAAATAGAGTATAGGGTTATGAGAAAGGCCCCCTACCTCCAAAATCTGAGAAGGTGAACAAATGCTCAACCCACTGCTCTGAGATTCCGCTCACCTCCAAATCCCTAAAAATTGAATTGATAGCCTTGAGAGAAACCTCAAAAGGAATAACTATAGCTAAGAGCAATACAACGAACTGAGTCTCATAAAACAGAGCTCCATTCCAACTGTGTTGCCTATTCAACAGCAACACCACACAGGTGGTTTACTTCACAAAGAAAGCAGCCCAAATACTGGCCAAAACCCTACAATTTTCAACACCAAGATGGAATGGCCAACTCATTCCTAAGTGCCATTACTTCCCACCTTCATGCATTAATTCAACTGCAGGACTGGGTACAATGACAACCCATATTCATCACCACAAATTCGCTGTCGAAAATAATATCATATGACCCTTTCAAAATATAAGAAACCCCCCAGGGTTTTATGACAATAAAATCCCTATATCCAATATAACAGAAAGGGGCAAAATAATAACTTCCATGTTATAGCTGCGGTGATCAAACATAGCAACTTAATATAATGACTTCTCACTTTTAAATTTGTGTGAATTATTAAAAGATGTAAACTTATTATATACAAGTATTTACATGAACTAACATTCACTCTTAAATTTATAGATTTCACTAGTAAAATACACACACACACACACACACACAGAGATATATATATATATATATATATATATATATATATATATATATATATATATATATATATATATATATATATATATATATATATATATATATATATATATATATATATATATATATATATAGGTGAGAAAACATCAATATACATGAGAGTTTCCCAATCTGAGTAACACCAGAATGAATTCGCCATATTCATAACAATGTGTTTAATTTTCTAAAATTCTGTAAAACATCCATGCTTATCTTAAAAGAGTATAGTTAATTCTTAACATGAATCAAATTAGAAATGCAATGCCTAACATATTACTTCAATGCTAAATTCA
This sequence comes from Cupressus sempervirens, assembly GCA_028749045.1. NCBI lineage: Eukaryota > Viridiplantae > Streptophyta > Pinopsida > Cupressales > Cupressaceae > Cupressus > Cupressus sempervirens. The sequence continues at coordinate 248,188,417 of CM053783.1, forward strand.
GGCAATCTATTATTTAATTAAATTCACTACCATCCAACTCAAAATTAGTATCTATTCTGAGTTCAACCATGTATTAAGAATCAACATTATTAGTTAGTTCGAAACAGCTGAATCCTTATCACAATTAAACTGACATAAACAGATAATGATCACTATAACTGTATCAACACAGACCAAATTTAACTAATTAAATTTAACAAATTAACAAACAAAGTTTGATAATATCAAAGCAATGAACTTGAATCACAGCAACAACTGAGGCAAACGAAGAGAATCAGGAAAGAGTAAGGTCAGGCATGATAGTTAACAAGATATTAAAAATATACTTTATAATAAAATGCATTTTACAACTTTTTAGTTTTATAATTGAACTCTCAAAAATTATTATGTATTCCATGGAGTTTAAATCAAAGAACACTGAAAGTATAATGCCAGTTATTCAAAATTAATGAGTGAAAAATAGCATTCAAAGTTTCAGTTGAACACTAAAATGCAAATACATAATTGAATTATGAAAATCATAATTATCAATGGTTGTATAAATACATATTAAAATGATTGTCAATGTCAAAACATGTTTATAGAGTTGTTGATTTTAAAACATTCTTATAAGAAATCTTGTTATGAAAATCATAATTATCAATGGTCATGTAAATGTAGATTAACATACTTTTTGATATCGAAACATGTTTACACAATTGTTGATATTGAAACATTTTTACAAGAAATCTCATGGATGTTGGAAGCCAAAATGTCATAAGTTCATTTCAAATTCTCATCAACAAAGTCACAAGAACACCAAGATTTCAATTTTTCATATAAAATGAATGAACCTATTGACTCATGGTTGCATGCAAAAAAACATGCAATTTTTAGTTTTAAATCTTTTCAACTATGTAATCTTCTAGATTTCATATCATATAACCTTAGTACTCCTCTTACTCTTTAAGGATCTTTGAGTAACTAGCATCCTATTGTTTTATTGATTAGATTTACCATTACTTAATTAATGTGTCAAATATTTTTTAGAACATCTCCATATCTCGTCTAGACCAATTTTTGTTATAAACGTTAGTTAATATCTATTTTATACCTATAAAAGAAGGATCAATCTTTTGACAATAAGGGGAAGAGTGTTAGTTATTGTCTACATTTTAATAATCATTACTCTATGCACATTTGATTTCTAAAAAAGATTTTGCATTTTAGCCAATAATAAATTTTAAAAGGGCTAATAAATATTTGCTCCTACAACAATACATCTTCAGAGTGAATGTGTAATTAGCTAATGAAAGTAGTTAGCTATTAGTACACATATATTTTCAATAGAAGGCAAGTTGCACAAAACTACCCACTTTACATCTTAAACAATACTTCAATGTTTACAATTACCACGATATGCAAGTGTCCCAAATTTTTAATTATATGATACTGAAGTATACATATTTGTAGTTAATGGTGCCCAATATGTCATTACATATATCCATATCAACTATAATCAATTACACTTTATCAACACTTGCTCTTGCATCTTTACTAATTAATTTTATCTATGATTGGTACTTACACATACATTAAATGGTGTAAGGCTCCCCAACAAACAAAGTAACAAATATTTGTCATATCATTTTAATTTTTTTTTAAAGAAGGTTTTAATTTATTGTTAAAAAAATAGAAGTTGAGTTTGATTTATTTCTTATTTGATATGTATCAACAATATTTTCCTAAATATGTAGTGCCTTCCCTCGTTCACATCTTTTCTAGACTTATTGTTGCTGTTATTATCAGACTATGTAGACTAGTTTTATGTTGATGGTTTAGTGGTGTTGTTTTGACACTATCAGATATTATGATAGGGATTCAGTTGATATATGATGAGATCATTTAGACTTTACATTTCATGTGTGTATGATGATCATTACATTGTTTTCAGTTATTACTGATGATTAGTTAGATGGTTTATTATCTTATGTGTTTTATTATGGATACTTACCCCATATTTGCATGTGTATGGTGTGCGTGTTTTCTTATTGTATGGCATTTTTGATGTGGTTAAGGAAGGGAGTCGTAGTCAACTGCTTAGTCGAGATCTACATGATGCACCACTTCCTGCCATTGTCTGTTTAGCTTAGCATTATATATTGTATGTACATGCATGATTTTTTTATAGGTTGCAGGTACCGGGTATCGACTTCCCTGAATTGCCAGGATGAGCGTACCCTATTATACTATCTCAATGATAAGAGAAAGGAGATAGATTCTCAAGTCCAAATCCCAAACCTAAAAACCATTTGTCCTAGTGAGTTAAGACAAGTATCAAAGTTGAATACCCACCGAATGTGTCAGATGACATATTTCATGATTTTTAACCCTTTAGATTTATTTTGTATGATTTGTTCTATGATGGGTTTTCATATTTTATCTTGGAGGTCTATGGTGAATTTTCCATTAATTAAGTCTTAATAAATAGATTTAATTATTTATTTGAGAAAATTAATAAAATATCATGATCTTTGATATTTTGATTGTAATTAATTAAATGTGAATTATTGGGGAAAAAGAATTAAATAAAAGAAAACTAGAAATTAAAATTAATAATAATTGTAAAATAATAATAAAGTAAATAATAATAATAATAATAAAAGTTATAAAAATTAAAATGAAAGTTATAAAATTTAAATAAAAATTATTTAAAAAGTAAATGAGAGTTATAAGCTTGCATGGGAATTAACATGTGTCAACAACACGGGGGTTAGTGCATCAATTAAGCATAAGGTGTCTACAACTCTATGACTCATCAAAAAGGTTGGAAAAGACCCATGCTTAGTTGGTGACACCTTTCAGCGGTTTCAAGAAGCAATCCAAAGGTTTCTTGAGAGCTCTTTATATTCAGGCATTAATAGAAGCTGAGGGAGAGGGTGGAGAGCAATTGGAGCATTGGAGGACTCAAGAACTCTAAAGAAGGGAGCTTGCTCTATGGGTTTTTCTGAGGAAGAGCGAATTAGCATCAGAATCCGGATAGATTCTTGTGATTTTTCTTATGCTATTTCCGCATCATGCATTCCTGTCTTCTTCGTGTCTTCCATATGTCTTCTAAGGAATTTCATATTTTTATTGTATGCATTTTCAATTTGGGCAATTAAATTTGGGAATTTTATATGCATGGATTTAAAAAAAGAGAAAACGGGGCTAGGGTTGAGATTCATAGCCAAACCCATTAAGTTAATTATTGGATATTTTGGAGATCAAAGATCTATGGAGGAATTCTAAAAAGTTGAAATTGAAATCATAAATTGTCAATTTGCTTATACATACATACATACATACATACATACATACATACATACATACATATATATATATATATATATATATATATATATATATATGCAATTATATATATATGTATGTATGTTCATATATTGTGATATTTTTAATTCTATATATATATATATATATATATATATATATATATATATATATATATATATATATATATATATATATATATATATATATATATATATATATATATATATATATATATATATACATACATACATATGTATATATAATATATATATTTGTTATAAAAAAATAGATTAGATACCGTGGGTGAAAACGTTTAAGAAACGTTAAAATCAAATCACAAGTCTGTATGAAAATCGCGTAAGCGATTGTTAAAAAATATATATATATAAAACGTTGGGTAGGTGGGTACTTCATACCCCACCCACCGCAGGCCTGCGTGATCACAGGGTACCTACGATCCGCAGTGTACCTGCGACGCGACACTTTAATCGCCGCGCAATTTTAAATCGCATTGTGATATATGTGTTGGTTTTAAATTATATTTGCAACGTTTCATATACGATTTGGATATGAATTTCAATTTCATTTTTTTATAAGTTGCAATGTTATTAATTATTAAATGTTATTATATATATATATTTATGTATGTATGGATATATATATATATATGTATATAAGTATATATGTATATATTATTAATTATAAATGATTATTATAAAGTTCTCAATTAATGGATCACTTTTCTAATGAGTAAAATATTGCTATTAAGCTTGTCAATTATGAAGAGATATTAATAATTAATTTAATTAAACTTAGTTTTTAATTAAGATTAATTATTAGAATATATAATCGAAGTTTTTGATTCATTGAGAATGTCAATCTTCAAACAATGTCATATAAATCAATTAGAAAATTGAGTCTGATGGAGAAACTTTTATCTATCAAACAAATACATGGGTTAAATAAAACGTAAAATTTCCCAACTTGATGTTAATTTGGGAATACGTAAACTGAGACTTTTAATTTGAAAACTTAGCAAAACCAAAACATGTGTTTACATTGTGTATTCTTTATGCTATTGTTTTGGGTTTTGGGTTGACTAGTGTTGGCCAATTATAGGACGTCTACCAGAGGCTTGGGGGTTTTGTGATTGTGATGTCATGATGACGTTTTAATCTTGATCTTTATAAACCCAACCATGGTTATGTGATGGAATGCTCTATGTATTGGATGTGATTACTGATTGTTATAGTTGAGATTCTTATTTATGAGACACTTGACTTAACCATTAGTTTTGGTCATCGATCAGTTATCCTTGGTTATTTTCTAGTCACCATGATGGGACTGAAATGTGGATTTATTCTTGATGATGTCATGTTGTGACATGTTTGACTCAACCATTTTTGGAGTCTTCGATCAGTGTGTTTGAGATATATTGTTGGTAATTGAGAACCATTGGATACTTTTGATTATCAGTGATGCTTTAGTTCCCAATAGAGAGCTGTTGTGGTCATGATTTTCTATGGATGTTTGCTCATGGAGATTTGATGCTTTTATGCATATTTGATGATTTTATTATGGATTATTTTGTGATTTTGAGATTTATGATTCCATGAGCATTAGGGTAGGATATCTGCATGTAGTGACGGGAAGTGGCTTGCAATGGGGGCCGGGACCCTAAGAGGCTGCCAGGGTAACTCATTATAAGTTGGATTGATAAGTGATAACATTCACACCTAATACTAACTGAATGAACCTAAAAAGATAAGTGTTTTGTTCTTGCCCATGCCTTGAGTGCTTGTATAGGCTAGGATGGGAGTAGTGAGAATGCATGGTTGCGACCTTGCATTCCATAGTATGCCTTATCAGTATGAGAGGATACTAGTGGCCGCATGAGATCAGTATGGACCCGTGGAGTTTAGCTAACTGCCAGGGTAACTTGTATGTGATAAATGCGATGACACTTTCCCTCTTGCATAGTAGGTTCCTACATGTCATTGTGTGCCTCTGGGAAGTAGATGTCAGTTTTGTGATTGGAACCTTTGAATTAGTATACTTTTAAGATTCCTGGACTATAGAGATTTGTGCTATGTGTTATGGATAGCCTGTTTGGGACTTGAGACTGTCTCCTCAGCACGGTGGGAGTGGACCACTTAGGTACCACGCGGTCGGGTGGTAGTGTATTTTCCACTCTTATCATTTTGATATTCATTGAGACATCGTGGCTGATGCATCCGTCATGATGGTGGATATGTATCCTTTTTCATTGATGATTTGCATATGTTAGATGATGTTATCTTATGCTTTTATTTGCATGTTAGATTACTTTCTACATATGGTGTTGTATATATTAGGAGTGACATTCCTATTATGTAATATCGATGATCTCTTCGGTGATTTGGAATGTTACGCACAGAAGGATGGCTAGGATCCACGATGGTCTAATGATGCTATTGATGGTTGGGAGGAACCGTGCACTTAGTTTATTTTGTTTGATCTTTATGATGGATGTATATGTATTCTATGATGATGTATCATGTGATTATCTCTACTTTGATGTATCATGGATTGGAATGGGATGATGTACCTTATTCTACATATGTATATTCTTTGAGCTTGTCATACCCTGTGACATGTACAGAGGATGATTGAGCATTTGGAAATGTAATGTTTAAACATTGGACTTATCATTATTATTTCATGTGGATGTTGTACTAGATGGATTCATGTATGTAATTCAATGTTAAGGGATCTTAAAGAATGTAATATGTTATGTATGTTATGTTTACTTTCAGATGGACATTGCTATTGTTTCCGTTATTATGAATAAATTATGTATGGTATTTACTTTCATAAAAAAAAAATGTTACCAAACTCAGTGAACCTCTAGGTTAATTCTTTGGATCCCTTGGCAAGGCGTTACATTTGGTATCAGAGCCCGAGTTTCTATATTGGGAGCTCTAGGTATTTTGGAACAACTAGAACTGTGAACTATTAAACTATGTATCTCTTCAACTTGAACTAGGATGGTGTCTGGGATCAGGTCTTCTGTTAGAGGTCATGGTAGAGGTCATGGTAGAGGTCGAGGAAGAGGTCGTGGTCATGGCAGAGCTGTCAGGACCCATGAGTCTGCCTATGAGGGATCGGCTCGTGTAGAGAGCAGAGAAGAGCACTTTAATAGGCAACAGGAAGAGAGCCGTAGAGAGGACCAAGCTGAGTCTGAAGAGGTTGGTTTGAGACAGATGATGCAAACTATTTTAGAATGTCTACCTCTTGTTCAAGAATAGCCTAAAGTGCATCAGACAGAACAAGAGCATAGACCCAGATCTAGAAGTCCTCGAAAGGATCGTCAGAGGTCCATTTTGTCCACTCAGATGAAGGATCTTTCAAGATCCAAGGTCAAGCCTTTCAATGGGAAGGGTTCTGGTTATGTGGCCGAACAGTGGCTTATCTCTCTCGACAGGATTTTTGCCATGCAGGAGTTCGATAGCAATGTTAAGGCAAGGTTTGCAATCACTAATCTAGAGAATTTTGGGGCCACTTGGTGGACGATAGAGGAGAAGAAGTTAGGAATCGATATGAGCAATGTTACATGGGAGTTATTCCTAGAGAGTTTCCATGAAGGATTCCTACTAGAGGAATGGAAACAACAAAGGGATGATGAATTTCATAATCTTAGACAATACACTTTTTCAGTGACCGAGTATGAGCATAAGTTTTATGAGCTTATGCCTTTTTCAGGGTTCAGTGAAAATTCAGCTCAGTTGACACAACACTTTATTAGGGGTTTGAATAACCATATAATTGGGGGTGTCAAGGTATTTGAGCCAAAAACTCTCAAGGATGCAGTACATCGAGCAATCCTTGTTGAGAAAAGTGTCAACCTTGGTCAAGGTGGTTTTGTAGGAGCACCAACAACATCAGGATCTAAAAGCAACTACAATTCAGGTTGTAACAAGAAGTTTTCCTTCTCTAAGGGGAAATAGTATCAGCAACAGAAGGGCTCAAATTCTCAAGCTCAAGGTGGTGGCAAAGGTTCTAACACCAAGAACAACTGCAATACTCAACGCAATAAACAGAATTAGACCAATCAGCCAGCTCAGAGTAGCCAGTCTTTTGTAAGCAAGAACAGTCGCCAACAATCTAATGTACCACCTATGGGAAGAGGATCTGGTAGGAATACAGAATGCTTTTCATGTGGTTAGATTGGACATTATGCAGCTCAGTGTCCATAGTGAGCACCTCAATTTTTAGGACCTAGGCCTATAGCTTCAGAACCCACAGTTGGTGATGCAGGGAGAGCTCATAGAGTTTTTGTAGCAGTTGATCAGCGTTAGGTAGATCATCAGGGAATAGTGGTTGAGACCATAGGTGCTATTTGAGGTATATCTCTTTCAGTATTGTTTGACTCAAGAGCTACAGATTCATTTATTTCACCATTTATAGTTTCTAAGTGTAAGCTGGATGTGGTGAAGCAAGATCATGGTTGGCAAGTGGAACTAGCCTCAGGGATTAAGGTCTCCACGGATTCTGTAGTTCATAAGTGTGGGCTTAGATTAGGAATCTTTGATACTATAGTGGATCTTCGAGTCATACCCCTTGGTTCCTATGATGTGGTTCTAGGCATGGACTGGCTTGGATCTCATAGAGCCAGTATAGATTGTAGGAAGAAGATTATTTTGTGCCAAGATGACCAAGGGAATGATGTGAAGATAGTTGGGATACCGAGGCCTATATCTCTGTGGATGATTTCTGCTATGCAATTGAAGCAAAGTTTTCGTAAGGGATGTCAGATATTTGCTATTATGGTAAATGATCTTGATGAGGAAGATCCTATGAGGAAGACTTTAGATCACCCGATTTTATATGAGTACGCAGATGTCTTTCCAAGTGAGATTCTAGGCATGCCTCCAAAGAGGGACATTGATTTTAGCATTGATCTAATTCCTGGAGCGGAGCCTATCTCTAAAGCTCCTTATCATATGACTACTCAGGAACTAAGTGAGCTACATCTTCAGCTAGAGGAACTTCTGGCCAAAGGGAGCACTTGACCTAGTGTATCACCATGGGGAGCTCCAGTGCTCTTTGTGAAGAAGAAAGACGGTTCTTTGCGCCTTTGTATTGACTATAGATAGTTGAACAAGGTGACTATTAAGAACAGGTATCCTTTGCCTAGGATTGATGATTTATTTGATCAGATCAAGGGAGCTACAGTATTCTCCAAGATTGACCTTAAGTCAGGATACCACCAGCTTCGTATTAAGGAAGCAGATATTCACAAGACCGCTTTTCGAACGCGCTATGGGCATTATGAGTTCACAGTGGTACCTTTTGGGTTGACTAATGCTCCATCAGTGTTCATGAGTTTGATGAATGGTGTTTTTCGATCATATCTTGACAGGTTTGATCTCATGTTTCTTGATGACATATTGATATTTTCTAAGACTCAGAAGGAGCATGAGGAACACTTGTGGTTGGTATTGCAGTGTTTGAGAGGCAATCAACTTTATGCCAATGCCGAGCAGGTAAGTGTGAATTCTTCAAATTAGAGATTCAGTATTTAGGGCATGTTATCTCAGGTGATGGTATTTCAGTGGATCCTGCAAAGATTCAGGCGATAATAGATTGGCCTACCCTAACCAATGTGTCAGAGATTCATAGTTTTATGGGTTTAGCTGGTTATTATCACAGATTTGTCCAGAACTTCTCTAGGATAGCACATCCTATCACTTCTCTTCAGAGGAAAGGTAAGAAGTTTGTGTGGACAGAGAAATGTGAGGAAGCATTTCAGAGGCTCAAGGAGCTTTTGACTAGTGCACCGATTTTAGCTGTACCTGATCCAGAAGGTGATTTCATGGTGTGTACAGATGCTTCTCTTGAAGGAATTGGAGCAGTGTTGATGCAGAATGGACGAGTGATTGCGTATGAATCACGCAAGCTCAAGGATCATGAGTTAAATTACCCTACACATGATCTTGAGTTAGCAGTAGTAGTTAATGCTTTGACAAGGTGGAGACATTTCTTGTTGGGGCACAGATTTGAGCTACATAGTGATCATCGTAGTCTTCAGTACATTTTTTACTCAGCCTAATTTGAATGCTCGCCAGAGACGATGGATGGAATTTTTATGCGAGTATGATTTTGAGGTTAAGTACATTTAGGGTAAGGAGAATGTGGTGGCAGATGCTTTGAGTTGCAGGAGACATGTGGTAACATCGATGACTCTTAGTGTGGATTTGAGGAGTCGGATTCTTCAGGCACTTCCTACGGATTCCTGGTATCAGGAATTGTGCAGAGAGATTGATTCAGGAAGATCTTTGGAAGGTAAGTTTGCAAGTTACGTTCAAGAGTCAGATGGTCTTTTGAGACATTTGGGGAGGATTTATGTGCCATTTTTAGATGAGCTTCGCACCTTGATACTGGCAGAAGCCCATCGTACACCTTACACAGCACATCCAGGTGTCAAGAAGATGCATGCTGATTTGAGACATTTGTTCTTTTGGTCCGGGATGAAGCGAGATATTGCTAATTTTGTGGCTAGGTGTCTTGAGTGTCAAAGAGTCAAGGCAGAATACCAGCACCCGGCAGGACTATTGTAGCCTAATCTCATTCCTTCTTGGAAATGGGATATCATCTCCATGGATTTTATAGTAGGATTACCTATGATAGTTCGACGTCATGATGCTATCATGGTTATCGTTGATCGGTTGACTAAGGTGGCACATTTTTCATCGATTAGGTCTTCCTACACAACAACTTCTGTAGCGAATGTCTTCATGCGTGACATTGTGAGATTACATGGTATTCCTAGAAAGATCATTTCTAATAGGGATCTTGTATTCACATCTGCATTTTGGACATCATTGCAGAATGAGCTTGGAGTGCAGCTAAACTTCAGTTCGGCATATCATCTAGAGACTAATGGTCAGATAGAGAGGGTGAACCAGGTTTTGGAGGATATGTTACGGATGTATGTGATGGATAGGCAGACACATTGGGAGGACTATCTCTACCTAGTGGAGTTTGCTTACAACAGTGGGTATCATAGTTCTATTGGCATGGCACCTTTTCAGGCCTTATATGGGCATACTTGCCGTACACCATTGAGTTGGGGCAGCCTCGAGGATCGCATTCTATTGGGTCCTGAGATGCTTCATGATATGGAGCAATAGGTAGTGCGTATCCGTGAGCATTTGACTATGGCACAGGATAGGCAAAAGAAGTATGCCAATGCTCATAGGATTGATAAGCAGATTGTTGTGGGTGATAAGGTTTTCTTGAGAGTGCGACCGTGAAAGACTTTTCTAAGCTAGCACCTCGCTTTGTGGACCATTCGAGATTTTGGAGAGGATTGGCCCGGTTGCTTACCATCTTGCTCTACTACCCAGCCTAGCTCACATTCATGATGTTTTTCATGTTTCAGTGCTTAGGCAATATATTCCTGATATTGTGCATGTTCTTGATTGGAATGCATTGCAGGTAGAGCATGGGTTGCTGGCTTTGGAGCCGGTTCGTATTCTGGAGCAGTGGGAGTTGACCCTCAGGGGTCGAACCATCGAGCAGGTAAGGGTCCAATGGGACCCTACTGATGATTCTTCAGCTACTTGAGAGGATGCAGCTAGATTGAGGGAGTTATATCCCTATTTGTTTGTAGGCTTCCAGGAGTAAGCCTAATTCAAGGGGGGGTGGATGTAGTGCCTACCCTCGTTCACATCTTTTCTAGACTTATTGTTGCTATTATTATCAGACTATGTAGACTAGTTTTATGTTGATGGTTTAGTGGTGTTGTTTTGACACTATCAGATATTATGATAGGGATTCAGTTGATATATGATGAGATCATTTAGACTTTACATTTAATGTGTGTATGATGATCATTACATTATTTTTAGTTATTACTGATGATTAGTTAGATGGTTTATTATCTTATGTGTTTTATTATGGATACTTACCCCATACTTGCATGTGTATGGTGTGCGTGTTTTCTTATTGTATGGCATTTTTGATGTGGTTAAGGAAGGGAGTCGTAGTCACCTGCTTAGTCGGGATCTATACGATGCACCACTTCTTGCCATTGTCTGTTTAGCTTAGCATTATATATTGTATGTACATGCATGGTTTTTCTGCAGGTTGCAGGTACCGGGTATCGACTTTCCTGAATTGCCAGGATGAGCGTACCCTATTATACTATCTCAATGATAAGAGAAGGGAGATAGATTCTCAAGTCCAAATCCCAAACCTAAAAACCATTTGTCCTAGTGAGTTAGGACAAGTATCAAATTTGAATACCCACCGAATGTGTCAGATGACATATTTCGTGATTTTTAACCCTTTAGATTTAATTTGTATGATTTGTTCTATGATGAGTTTTCATATTTTATCTTGGAGGTCTATGGTGAATTTTCCATTAATTAAGTCTTAATAAATAGATTTAATTATTTATTTGAGAAAATTAATAAAATATCATGATCTTTGATATTTTGATTGTAATTAATTAAATGTGAATTATTGGGGAAAAGGAATTAAATAAAAGAAAATTAGAAATTAAAATTAATAATAATTGTAAAATAATAATAAAGTAAAAAAAAATAATAATAATAAAAGTTATAAAAATTAAAATGAAAGTTATAAAATTTAAATAAAAATTATTTAAAAAGTAAATGGGAGTTATAAGCTTGCATGGGAATTAACATGTGTCAACAACACGGGGGTTAGTGCATCAATTAAGCACAAGGTGTCTACAACTCTATGACTCATCAAAAAGGTTGGAAAAGATCCATGCTTAGTTAGTGACACCTTTCAGCGGTTTCAAGAAGCAATCCAAAGGTTTTTTGAGAGCTCTTTATATTCAGGCATTCATAGAAGTTGAGGGAGAGGGTGGAGAGCAATTGGAGCATTGGAGGACTCAAGAACTCTGAAGAAGGGAGCTTGCTCTGCGGGTTTTTCTAAGGAAGAGCGAATTAGCATCAGAATTCGGGTAGATTCTTGTGATTTTTCTTATGCTATTTTCGCATCATGCATTCCTATTTTCTTCATGTCTTCCATATGTCTTCTAAGGAATTTCATATTTTTATTGTATGCATTTTCAATTTGGGCAATTAAATTTGAAAATTTTATATGCATGGATTTAAAAAAAGAGAAAACGGGGCTAGGGTTGAGATTCATAGCCAAACCCATTAAGTTAATTATTGAAAATTTTGGAGATCAAAGATCTATGGAGGAATTCTAAAAAATTGAAATTGAAATCATAAATTGTCAATTTGCTTATACATACATACATACATACATACATACATACATACATACATATATATATATATATATATATATATATATATATATATATATATATATATGCAATTATATATATATATGTATATATGTTCATATATTGTGATATTTTTAATTTTGTGTGTATATATATATATATTTGTTAAAAAAAAAATTGATTACATACCGTGGGCGAAAACGTTTAAGAAACATTAAAACCAAATCGCAAGTCTGTATGGAAATCGCGTAAGCGATTGTTAAAATATATATATATATATAAAACGTTGGGCAGGCGGGTACTTTGTACACCACCCACCGTAGGCCTGCATGATCGTAGGGTACCTGCGACTGCAGTATACCTGCGATCCACAATGTACCTGCAGTACGACACTTTAATCGCGACACGATTTTAAATCGCATTGTGATATATGTGTTGGTTTTAAGTTATATTTGCAATGATTATTTCATATACGATTTGGATATGAATTTTGATTTCATTTTTTTATAAGTTGCAATGTTATTAATTATTAAATTTTATTTTATATATATATATATATATATATTGTTGGAAATATTCAAGATATGACAAGTTACTGAGAGGGGAGGGGTGAATCAGTAACTTCTAAAACTTCAACAATAAAACTCCATACTGATATATTCATCATTCATCCAAGTAACCTACTGTAAGCATGAAAAAAAATCATTTGCAACACTTGAACATACAGATTTGGTGACCCAGAAACCTTCCAAATAGAAAGTAAAACTGGGGTGGGGATGAAACCCACAAGCTTCGTTACTGCAGTATGAAGTTGGCCGGTTAAGGCTTACAATGACCACTTCTGGTGATCTGCCCTGTTAGGAGCACAAAGGATTGCTAGATCCACCTTGTTAGAGGATTTCCAAACATACAATAAAGTATGCACTCTGTTAGGAGATTTACAAAAGACTGTTAAGTCTACCTTGTTAAAGGATTTACAAAAACTGATTCACCTGTTAGAATGAAACAGTGGATCTGATTACAACTGATTGCTGATAAGATCCGCTATGCTCTGATTCACCTTGATGTGATAGATAAAACTTTTCTGCTCCAAAATTCGACCTTGCTGAATATCTTCACAACTCAGCACACATACTTTCGCACGCATGTATTTCTTTCACACTTTCACAGTTTCATTAATTACAATTTCTATTGCCATTGCAATTGCTTTTCATCTCATTTCTTACTTCCTTTTTTACTAAATGATACAATACATTACATGTATATACCATCCAAATAAACAATGCATGCAAGGTAGGCCAAAACAACAAGTGCAAATCTCTATACAAAGTCGGCCCAAGGTAAAAACTCGGGTTCACTGAACTGACTCGGTGTCCTTCTGATACGCGGTGTCCACTACGTTACTCGGCATCGTCATGCACTCGGTAGAAGTGAAGGCACGGTTCATAATAAACACTTCGAGTAGTTCTGAACTCGGTAACCACTGGAGACTCGATAGAAGAGATGTCACTAGGTGAATACTTCTATCTGAACTGTAGCTCGGTGATCAAAGGAAACACTTGATAGAACCTTGTGACTCGGTGATAGTTAGTTTCCTTGATATCCGTCTGAGCTCGATAAAAAATTAATTTCTTTGATAACCTCAAGAGCTTGGTTATCATGAAGTTCTCGATTACATCTTAGTACATCTTCACTCGATCAAAACTAATTCCTTTCTTTACCTCGAACACTCGGTAAACACTGGCTACTTTGTTCACCTTGATCACTCGGTAAACACTGACTTCTTTGTTCACCTTGATTACTCGGTAAACACTGACTTCTTTGTTCACCTTGATTACTCAGTAAACACTGACTTCTTTGTTCACCTTGATTACTCGGTAAACACTAAGAACTAGGTGCTTCCGGTGAGAGCTCGGTAAGCATTCAGAATCCAATAAGTGTTGTAACTAATGACAAAAATGTATCATAATGCCAACAATCTCCCCCTTTGGCATTAGTGACAAAAACACTTATGAGACAAAGTTTATCTGACATGCTGATGACTAATTCTGAATATACATAGCTTCGTTATATACAACTCCCCCATAGAATAGCTTTGTTATATACAACTCCCCCATAGAATGTACATACATTATTTACATGAGCTGTATATCTCTTCCTTTGTACAATTTTTTTGAAAACACTTATTCACCCATAGTATACATATCCAACAATAATCTCCCCCTTTTTGACAATAATGCCAAAGAATAAAAGAATATATATACTTATATAGAAACATAAAAATGAGAGATGAACTCTGAATGTACCTGGAGAATAAGCTGGAGAGTCTTATCCCAATTCTCTTGCAAAATTTTGCAAGTGGAAAGAGCTACTTGAACTTTAGCCAAAAGTTCAATCACATGGTCTGCAATGGAGAAGTTATTATCATGGATTAATGTCTTTGAATGTGCAATGTGCTTCTGCATTGAATCCATGATGGGAAGGATCATGTTTTGGATATCTATCAATGTAGATCAGATCCTTGCCTCTTCCCTCAACAGCTCTACCTGCTTCTCTGACAAAAATTTGATTCTGAGGTGATGAGATGAGATTGAACTGGGGTCAAGCTTCAAGTTCTGTGTGCTCACCTTCAGATCTTCATCAATTTTATTTAGTTTCTCTCTTGTTCCCTTAGTGTACTCGGTAACATCACAAAGCTTAGCAAAAAGAGATGTTACATTATTAAAAGAATTTTCCATATCTGCCAAAACTGAGGTTAATGCAACCTGATTTATTGCAATGTTCTAGGCAATGTGCCCCAATACCTTATTATCAAATTTCTTTTCTGCGCGCTTAATTAGCTTTTCTTGTCCGGAGGCATCTTCATTGAATTTATTAACTGCCTCTTCCAATCGAATCAAAATGTGTTGAGAAGTATCAACATCAACACCTATAGCCTCAGTAATTATGTTCCGGGCTTCCTCAATTATCCTATATTCCTTATCCCTTTCCGATCTTAACTGCATCTGAGTAGCCTTTTTCTCAATAAGTTGACTAGCATACCTCATTTCTTCAATGGTAGCATTATCAAAGTCAATCTTTGGAATTACTATCTCTGTGTCCAAGTCAATGTCTTCAGGAATTTCCTTTCCAGTGATCATAAGTCTTAATGTTTGCTTTTGTTTGACTTCTGAGATGACTGGTTTGACCTTTGGAATAGACACAATAGTAGAGATAGAAGGACTAGCAGTAAAAACTGGGATGCTTGAGGCTTGAGTGCCAATAGGAGTATGTACAAGGTCAAAAATTTGAGTGCTGGCCAAAAATGGTGATACACTCAGTAATATAGTATCTAAGCTCACTGTGCCTAAAGTAGATGGTGACAAAATTGTAGAACAAATTGGAGTAGTCAAAATTTGAGAACTCATAGCAATACCAACTGATGATGATGGAGTCGAGGAGGCCAACTCGGTAGATGAAAAGGGGTGCAGCTCGGTAGACGAAGAGGGATGCAGCTCGGTAGATGAAGTGGTAGTCACTTCCACTGATGATACCTGGAGCTGAGATATGGCAGGTGTAGATGGTAAATCTGGTGTAGATGAACCTGCTGAAGCTGACTCCAACCTTGATGATGTCACAGGTTTAGCTGGGGAGTGAGGAAGGGATGCAATAACTACTGCTGCAATTTTTACTGTATCATCCTCCTTATCTTCCTCTTCAGCTTCTTCCTCTGTGTCTTCTTCCTCTTTCTCTTCCATCATTGCATGCAACTCTCCTGGTGTAACTGTGATGGATGGAGTGCTATCTGATTCATCACTGCTGCTGCTGTTGTCATCATCCTTTATTTCTACTGGGTCTACACTAGGCTTATGTAGATGATAGATGTTTTTCCACATGTTTGTAGCATCATTTACAACATGCTCTATATCTTTGATCAAAATCAAACAAGTGTGGAATCTGATCATCATTTTACCTGCATAGGTTTTCAATTCAGATTTTACCTCTGCTCCAGTGAGACTAGGCCGAAGATTCTTCAGGGATTGCTCATATATATCTTTTACCATCTTGGTGGCTAACTCCCATCTTGGTTGTACTCTCTCCAGTAGTTCTTTAGAGATATGAGGAGCAATCTGGTCCGGGGAGTATTTCCATTTTCCCATTTTGTTAAGTACCAGTTCCTCAATTTGCATTTTCTCTGCATCAGTCCTTGTCTCAAATCTTAATGCCTTGAAATTTGCGATGCCAACTCCTTCTTCCAATGATTTGAGCCTTTGCTCGAATGTAGGTGCAGGTTTGACCAATATAGGTTCCTGAATACCTTTTCTCGTCCTCCGAGTGAATACTGCAGTAGGCTGCTTCTTGGGCTTGGTAATGATTACCTTGCCTTTCTTCTTTGCCGGTTGCTCTTTTTCTGATTCTTTTTCTCCTTCTTCTTCTTCTTCACTTTCTTTATCTTCATCTTTTCCCTCGGTGACCATAAGAGGACTCATTTCAGTTTTCAGTTTGGCCACTTTCCTCTTACCTTTGCTGATGGCCTGTGGAATTTTGATTTCCAGTTCAATTCTGGCCTTTGCTTCATCATAAGTACCAAAAATTCATTGCCTTGGGTCTACTGGCTCATTTACCAGTGCTTCAATGATATCCCTTGTTTCATCAATATTTACCTCATATGGAAGAGGTTTCACCCATGCAACTCGGGGTCTAATTGCCTGTATGTATACTTTGTCATAGTCAACCATGAAACAAACATCATCCTTATACTCTTCAACAAGTTTTGGAGGTATTATGAATCTGTTGTTCATCCTTTCCTTGAAATCTTCAAAATAATTATCCATTACTTTGTCAAAATTCATACCCATTTCTACTATGAATTCATTTATTTGATACAAAATTGGAGTATCTTTCCTCCATACAACTGCACCCTTAGATGGAAAGAATTTCTGTACATAAAAAAATAAACAAACTAGCAAAGAACCAAATTTACAAGGGTTTGTCTTTGCAGTCCTTATGCTTTCCATGTTTTTATTGAATTGTTTTAATAGCACATCAGCTAGGTCAAACTCCATATTTTTCTTTACAATTTTATATGCCAAATCTACAGCCTCGCAAGGTACACTATTCAGCCTGCTGGAACTATATAGTTTGTATGCAATAACATAAATACCAAATTTCAGTTCTATATCTGAAATATTGTTGAGCTTTAAACCTTTGCCATCCCATTCAGCTTGGGTTTTCCTCTGTAACTCATCCCGTCCTAGGGTTTTGGTGGTTTTGGCTTTGCTGAGCATCGGGAGACTCGTGATTTTGTGAATCATCTTCTTGGTTATCAAAACTGGTTGTTCCAACCACAACTGACCATTATGCACTCGACTCAAGATATACCTCACCCATTTCACTTGGAAACTTCTTGGCAGATGCGGGATATGGGTTAAGCCTTTGGTTTCCAAATGTTTGAACTCAGGTTTTAGGGTTCCATCCACGCATAACTCAGCTAGGGTGCTATCCATATCTAGTGTCTCTATTTCTTGCACAGCACACTTGAAATGAGTACGAATATCATTGATTAGAAGTACCTTTGGAGGGATCTGTGATTGAGCTCCATGCGGGTCGAGTGATTTAGCGATGGCAGGAACAAGCTTGAACGTAGGTGCCTTCCATTCTGTTCCCTTCACAAGCATTTCAGATCCTTTCTTCGCCTTGCTGCTGCTGGTGCTTGTGGAAGCCATTGCTGCTCGGTGAGTGAAAAGATTTCGTAAGAATACTTCGCTGGAAAATCTCTTCAACTCACTCGAACTCGTTTGAAAGCCCTCTTTTTGTAAATCTTGAATTCGCGGTGAAAAATGAGGTTGAAATCTACTCTTTTGACAAAAAATTTGCCATTAATGTTCAGTATGGAGGTAGCTACGATTGACAGATTGTCATCCACTAGCTCGGCTTAAACTTCGCAACTCGGTAACCAAAAGAAAATAGGTTAAACTGCCCTTAACTCGGTAAGAGAAGAACCAACCATGCTCGGTAAGTGCAACTTGGTGAAAGAGGCCTTATTGCACCCGACTGAGCTCGGTAAGGTCATGTACCGACCATGATCCTGATGTATCTGAAATACTGATTTGATCATATTTTCATTCTAGGACTGCTTAGGATATTGCTTTGTAGATATAGTCCTGGTCTTATCCTGATGAGTCTTAATTGGAAATGGGAGAGTCACTCACTTCTTGAGTGACCATTCCATTACTTGAATTATCTGGCTCGGTAGACTTTGGAATCCATTGCTACTTCATTTGTTTTCGAATATTGTCCACTTTGATTTTCTTCTCATCCTCGACTTTCTTTATGTTCATGCAGTTTTTAGATATATGACCAAGTTCTGTACATGTATAACATCTTACAGTGGTATCCCTTTTTCTTAAGTGATGCCTTGCACAGTTTATGCCAGTATGACCATATTCTCCACAATAATGACATCTGCACCAAGTGTTGTAGTCCCAACCAAATATTGCTTTGACAAGTTGTTCAGCTAGATTAAATGATTTGGATTTGCATTGTGATGCCTTATGACCTTGCTTTTGGCATTTGTGACATTTACCTTCAAATTTCGATTTCTTTTTGCATTCATTGGCTTTGTGTCCATGCTGATTGCAATTGTAGCACTTTCCATTAAATTTGCCTTTTCCATTGCTCCAACATCCGTTAGATGTATGACCTAACTTACCACAGTGGCTGCAAGTAGGTTTTTGATTCTTTTGAGTACCCTGTTTGGAGGATTCACCTTCTTCCTTGTATCCAAGGCCTGCTTTACCATTTTGTTTATGAAAGTTTTCTTCATTTTGCAGATTCAATTGATCCATGTCCTTTTGAGATTTTACCATTCTCTCATTGACTTGTTTTTCAGAGATTAGATCACTTTGTAAGCTTGCATTGATTTGTCTTTCAGTAATTAAGTCATTTCTCAAATTCTCATTCTCAGATCTCAGATTCATAATTTCTTCATTTGCATTAGATAATTGAGTTACAAGATTTTCAAGCTGAGAGGATTGATTATTCCTTACCTCTAAGTCTTCGGCTGCCTTGTTCCTTTGCTCCAAGATTTCGCATAGCCTGATGGACTGGATTCCTTGTTCCCTTTTGAGCTTTCTTACTTCTTCCTGCAGAGATCCATTCTTTTCTAAAAGTTCTTTGATTGCTTTGTCAGCTTCATCTAAACTATTTGATGGTGAGAGATCTTCAATCTTTTCTTCAACATACTGATGGTCATTCATTTGCTTTGCAAGTTCTTTTCTTCTTTTCAAGGATTGTGAAAGATGCTCTTTTGCTTCATTGAGTTGAGCCATGGCCATTTTCAGATCTAGCTTTTCATTCTCAATAGTTTTGTCAAGTTTGAATATCTCCATTGTCTTTGATCTTTGCTCAAGCTGTGAAACTTTTATCTTGAGAACCTTAAAGCTCTGATACCAATTGTTGGAAATATTCAAGATATGACAAGTTACTAAGAGGGGAGGGGTGAATCAGTAACTTCTAAAACTTCAACAATAAAACTGCATACTGATATATTCATCATTCATCCAAGTAACCTACTGTAAGCATGAAACAAAATCATTTGCAACACTTGAACACACAGATTTGGTGACCCAGAAACCTTCCAAATAGAAAGTAAAACTGGGGTGGGGATGAAACCCACAAGCTTCGCTACTGCACTATGAAGTTGGCCGGTTAAGGCTTACAATGACCACTTCTGGTGATCTGCCCTGTTAGGAGCACAAAGGATTGCTAGATCCACCTTGTTAGAGGATTTCCAAACATACAATAAAGTATGCACTCTGTTAGGAGATTTACAAAAGACTGTTAAGTCTACCTTGTTAAAGGATTTACAAAAACTGATTCACCTGTTAGAATGAAACAGTGGATCTGATTACAACTGATTGCTGATAAGATCCGCTATGCTCTGATTCACCTTGATGTGATAGATAAAACTTTTCTGCTCCAAAATTCGACCTTGCTGAATATCTTCACAACTCAGCACACATACTTTCGCACGCATGTATTTCTTTCACACTTTCGCAGTTTTATTAATTACAATTTCTATTGCCATTGCAATTGCTTTTCATCTCATTTCTTACTTCCTTTTTTACTGAATGATACAATACATTACAGATATATACCATCCAAATAAACAATGCATGCAAGGTAGGCCAAAACAACAAGTGCAAATCTCTATACAAAGTCGGCCCAAGGTAAAAACTCGGGTTCACTGAACTGACTCGGTGTCCTTCTGATACGCGGCGTCCACTGCGTTACTTGGCATCGTCATGCACTCGGTAGAAGTGAAGGCACGGTTCATACTAAACACTTCGAGTAGTTCTGAACTCGATAACCACTGGAGACTCGGTAGAAGAGATGTCACTCGGTGAATACTTCTATCTGAACTGTAGCTCGGTGATCAAAGGAAACACTTGATAGAACCTTGTGACTCGGTGATAGTTAGTTTCCTTGATATCCGTCTGAGCTCGATAAAAAATTAATTTCCTTGATAACCTCAGGAGCTTGGTTATCACGAAGTTCTTGGTTACATCTTAGTACATCTTCACTCGGTCAAAACTGATTCCTTTCTTTACCTCGAACACTCGGTAAACACTGGTTGCTTTGTTCACCTTGATCACTCGGTAAACACTGACTTCTTTGTTCACCTTGATTACTCGGTAAACACTGACTTCTTTGTTCACCTTGATTACTCAGTAAACACTGACTTCTTTGTTCACCTTGATTACTCAGTAAACACTGAGAACTAGGTAAAGCTTGGCTTCCGGTGAGAGCTCGGTAAGCATTCAGAATCCAATAAGTGTTGTAACTAATGACAAAAATGTATCATAATGCCAACAATATTTATGTATATATGTGTATATATATGTGTGTGTGTGTGTGTATATATATATATATATATATATATATGTATATAAGTATATATGTATATATTATTAATTATAAATGATTATTATAAAGTTTTCAATTAATGTATCACTTTTTTAATGAGTAAAATATTGCTATTAAGCTTGTCAATTATGAAGAGATATTAACAATTAATTTAATTAAGCTTAGTTTTTAATTAAGATTAATTATTAGAATATATAATCGAAGTTTTTGATTCATTGAGAATGTCAATCTTCAAACAATGTCATATAAATCAATTAGAAAATTGAGTCTGATGGAGAAACTTTTATCTATCAAACGAATACATGGGTTAAATAAAACGTGAAATTTCTCCACTTGATGTTAATTTGGGAATACGTAAACTGAGACTTTTAATTTGAAAACTTAGCAAAACCAAAACATGTGTTTACATTGTGTATTCTTTATGCTATTGTTTTGAGTTTTGGGTTGACTAGTGTTGACCAGTTATAAGACGTCTACCAGAGGCTTGGGGGTTTTGTGATTGTGATGTCATGATGATGTTTTAATCTTGATCTTTATAAACCCAACCATGGTTATGTGATGGAATGCTCTATGTATTGGATGTGATTACTGATTGTTATAGTTGAGATTCTTATTTATGAGACACTTGACTTAACCATTATTTTTGGTCATCGATCAGTTATCCTTGGTTATTTTCTAGTCACCATGATGGGACTGAAATGTGGATTTATTCTTGATGATGTCATGTTGTGACATGTTTGACTCAACCATTTTTGGAGTCTTCGATCAGTGTGTTTGAGATATATTTTTGGTAATTGAGAACCATTGGATACTTTTGATTATCAGTGATGCTTCAGTTGCCAATAGAGAGCTGTTGTGGTCATGATTTTCTATGGATGTTTGCTCATGGAGATTTGATGCTTTTATGCATATTTGATGATTTTATTATGGATTATTTTGTGATTTTGAGATTTATGATTCCATGAGCATTAGGGTAGGATATCTACATGTAGTGACGGGAAGTGGCTTGCAATGGGGGCTGGGGCCCTAAGAGGCTGCCAGGGTAACTCATTGTAAGTTGGATTACTAAGTGATAACATTCACATCTAATACTAACTGAATGAACCTAAAAAGATAAGTGTTTTCTTCTCGCCCATGCCTTGAGTGCTTGTATAGGCTAGGATGGGAGTAGTGAGAATGCATGGTTGCAACCTTGCATTCCATAGTATGCTTTGTCAATATAAGAGGATACTAGTGGCCGCATGAGATCAGTATGGACCCGTGGAGTTTAGCTAATTGCCAGGGTAACTTGTACATGATAAATGCGATGACACTTTCCCGCTTGCATAGTAGGTTCCTACATGTCATTGTGTGCCTCTGGGAAGTAGATGTCAGTTTCGTGTTTGGAACCTTTGAGTTAGTATACTTTTAGGATTCCTGGACTATAGAGATTTGTGCTATGTGTTATGGATAGCCTGTTTGGGACTTGAGACTGTCTCCTCAGCACAGTGGGAGTGGACCACTTAGGTACCATGCGGTCGGGTGGTAGTGTATTTTTCACTCTTATCATTTTGAGATTCATTGAGACATCGTAGCTGATGCGTCCTTCATGATGGTGGATATGTATCCTTTTTCATTGATGATTTGCATATGTTAGATGATGTTATCTTATGCTTTTATTTGCATGTTAGATTACGTTCTACATATGGTGTTGTATATATTAGGAGTGACATTCCTATTATGTAATACCGATGATCTCTTCGGTGATTTGGAATGTTACGCATGGAGGGATGGCTAGGATCCACGATGGTCTAATGATGCTATTGACGGTTGGGAGGAACCGTGCACTTAGTTTATTTTGTTTGATCTTTATGATGGATGTATATGTCTTCTATGATGATGTATCATGTGATTATCTCTACTTTGATGTATCATGGATTGGAATGGGATGATGTACCTTATTCTACATATGTATATTCTTTGAGCTTGTCATACCCTGTGACATGTACAGAAGATGATTGAGCATTTGGAAATGTAATGTTTAAACATTGGACTTATCATTATTATTTCATGTGGATGTTGTACTAGATGGATTCATGTATGTAATTCAACGGTAAGGGATCTTAAAGAATGTAATCTGTTATGTAAGTTATGTTTACTTTCAGATGGACATTGCTATTGCTTCCCTTATTGTGAATAAATTATGTATGGTATTTACTTTCATAAAAAAAAAAAAATGTTACCAAACTCAGTGAAACTCTAAGTTAATTCTTTGGATCCCTTGGCGGGGCGTTACAAAATACAACTATACTAGTTGCTATTTAATAGAATCTATATATATATATATATCCAAGATAATGGTTAGGAGATTGATTTGATTGGTGAGAGTTTTGTCTTGTGACCTTAGGAGAACAGATCCAACTTTTTGTTGTGATCCACAAAGTCACATGTCCAACCTTTTGTTGTGAAACACAAGATCTCATATATATATATATATATTCTATTTTTCAATATATTCTGAATTAATAAATTTTCTATAACAAATATTATAAATTAGAATGAGTGGGCCGGATAAGAGCGACAGGATGTTCTTGAATTCCTAAATTCCTCTCCAAAGAAATTGCACTTCATTGTGTCTCAGATCTCTTCAAAATGCCAGAAATCGCAGCCGCAATCTCAGTTCTTACCCTCCTCATCCTGTCATGGAAGATGATTTGCCTTGTTCTCAGATCCAAACGATTCCAATACATTTCTTCCCTCGATCCGACCCGGGACTCTCTGCTTCTTTG
The DNA here is from genome assembly GCA_028749045.1 of Cupressus sempervirens. Lineage (NCBI taxonomy): Eukaryota > Viridiplantae > Streptophyta > Pinopsida > Cupressales > Cupressaceae > Cupressus > Cupressus sempervirens. Next base: position 248,212,672 of record CM053783.1, read on the forward strand.
CAAGATCACAAATTTCGTGGAATTTCCTCTCATCAACCACAAAGCTTACGAATTCGCGCTCTTCAAAACCTTGACCATTCCATCCATCTCCAAATTACTGTAGTCCACTCAACAATTCTCCCCCAAATCCATCACAAAACGCTACGACGACACTGTCATTCTGATTCAGGAATTTGCTCTGCATCACGTCGACAGCCCCAGGGGATCTCTCACAATTTGACGCCTCGACTACATTCACGCGCAATACAACATCTCAAGCGCCGATTTTTTATACACATTCTCTTTATTCATGCTCCAGCCGATCAGATTCTGCGACAAGTAAGCCTTATATAGGATTCATCTGTTTTTCTGTCAAATTTAGGGTTTGTTTGAACTGTGGTCAATTCAAATTTTCCATCAAAATCAGGGTTTGAACGAACTGTGTGAATTTGCAGGTAAGGTTTCAGGAAGTGGAGTGAAGGAGAGAAAAGAGCGCATTTTGTTATCTGGCATGACATTGGAGTGCGTATGGGCATTAAAGAAATTCCGAAGCGTTTGGAGGAAATGGATAACTTCAGCAGGCAATATGAAGCACAGAATATTAATTATTAATTGTAATTAGTAGTTTATTATAATGTGTTTTAGGCATCAAAGGAACTTTAATTGGTGGATTATTTGATACAAGAGTTTTCACAAGATAATAATTGAGTTAAGTGATAATTGCTCTTTTTTGTTGTTGTATGGAGGGTATCCTTGTGATCTAGCCTTGCGACTAGGAGCCTCTATTTTGGATACGAGCTCAAGCGAGATTAATTCCATCGTAGGTTAGATTATCCACCCACATCCACCCACAAGTAGTCTTACCACTTAAATCTAGGAATATGTTTGAAACCAAAATCACGAAGAACTTAAGAGGTACGAATTGTTTACTGATAATTGGTATTAGTAACAGCATTAATAGTCAATAAAAATAAGTATTTTAATCATATTTATTTATTCAACGTGTATAGTATGTTAATCATATTATAGTGCCCTATCATTGAAGAATAAATATAATTTTTTATAGGCAATTGATAATGAAATTAGGAAGTATTTGCAAATGTTTTATGAGCATAGTTTTTGAAAAAAGAATTTTTAGATTATTAAGTTTTGTTTTGTTTAACTATTTTTATTTTCTTCTATCATTGATTGAATTAGCTTATTTTGTTGTAGGATAAAGTGGCTAGATCCCAATATATTTTGTTTGGAATAATCTATTTTATTTAACATTGTTTTATTTTGACTAAACTTGATGTATTATAATATTGTTCAAAATATTAAATAATATGTAATAAAAATCTATATTATACAAATAATAAAATTTGTGGTGATATTATAAGAATTGTAATATCTATTTTTATCATTATATAATTTTATTGAATATATTTATATATTTGTAGTTTCATGCAAAAAACATATTAATATTAACAATTAATATTAGCAAGGTTATCATAATAAATGAAATTGAAAGGTTATAGGTGAAGTATCACCCAAATTCATGTAAATCAATCCTTTTTATTTTGTGAATCAATTTTTTATTAAATAACATGTACAAGATATTTATAGTTATTGTTAGATTGGTTGATATTATTTATTATTAGTTCTTGCCATGGCAAGAAACTTATGCATTCGTTAAAAACGAATGATCTTATTAGTTTGTCCAATTAAAGTCTTTTATTTATTTTTATCTATTTTGCACTATAGACATTTTTTTTTGACATTTTTGTACAAATTTAGTGAAATTTATTTTTATGCAATTTGGTTGGCCTATGTGTGCTACAGTCATGAGTTTGAAAGTTTTTTTTTAAAAAAATGCACACAAAATAATTTGATTTTTCTCTTTTTCCAAACTTTAGATATCAATACTAAGAATAATAATAATAATGAAACACATTCTCAAACATTTATAGATTGTGTTACAGTAGTATTCCATTTCTAAAAAATCAACACAAACAAACAAAACAAGACAACATGATAAACAATTATAAAGATGACATTTCTTGTCATTTATTATTGTTGTGGTTACAGTTGTATTCCATTTCTAAGAAATCAACACAAACAAACAAACCAAGACAACATGATAAGCAATTAGAGAGATGACATATCTTATTGTTTATTATTGTTGTGTTGCATAAGTTTGCTTGGAAAGGATGCTAGGGGATATTTTTCGTTATAGTTGTGGCTTATAAATTATTTTTAGGTCAACATTTGTCCTATGTGAGCATTGATTATGGAATCCTCTAGAATTGTTCTTTTGTTATTTATAGCATTAGTTGATTGTTTTTAATTCACATTTCTAAAGGCTTTCATCTCTTCTTATTGGAGTACAAGGTATGTCTAAGATTTTTCTATTATTTTTATTTGAGATTATATTGTGTTCTAGTTGTATAAAAGAATTGAGTTTTTTGTTTCAAAATTTGATATCCATTTTTCAAAATTTGAGATCTATGATCAATTGTGTAGAATCAAGTTTGTTGTAAAAAACCAGAGTTTTTTTTTTGTGAAGATCTATGTGTGTATTCTAGATTGCAATAATTTTGTGCATGGATAAAATGTAAAACAATATAATGTGCTTGATATATGGCTTTTGATTATTGTGGAAAACTATATTGGGAATTTGAGTATAGTTTGTGATTAGGAGTTTTGATGTTTAATTTTGAAGGCCCAAAGCAAGATCTTCTTGTCTTTCACCCATCTTTCCATCCTTCTGAAATTTGTAATTTTCCTTGATATTTGTAAGATGATTTGCAAAACTGAATTAATGGAAAACAGAATGCTTATATATTAATCAAAATTCACCTTCATCTAAAAATTTATGAAGCTGAGTGATGGAGTTCCTCTATTGAACCTCCAGCTTTAAATTTTTAATGTTTAGAGAGTTCAATGCATTTCACCTTGACAATTTAGAGCCATTTATAAAATGTATTCAATCAAGGAGCAGAAGGGGAAGTCATGAAGTCCATCATGGATTGGAATGATGTTCATTGTGTCTTGAAGTCTATTGTGCCCTACGATAGAAATGAAGTAGGAAAGAACCTGACAAAGAAAATCTAGGGTCTTGTTGATAAAAATAAAAGAGATATTCCCCTAGTATACAAACTGACCAAGCCTGAATGGGGTAATGAGGTCAATTTACTGATGTAATCATTCATTAAAAATACAAATTAGAGAATGTTTATTACAAGCTTTATTTTTAGATCCTTTGATCCATTTTTACACTTTGTCCATATCCACTTCATTTGAAGTCAAAGTTTGACTTTCATATCTTCTTAAGTTATTGGTGGACACTTGTATTGGTCTCAACTCTAAAAACTGCATCCCTACATTTTTAAAAGCATCACAAGATTTCTTTGCCATACTTATAGTATCCAATGAAAAATTACTTGTATCAAATTCATACTCCCCCTATACTGATTCTCGTTTATTGATTTCAAGTATAATGAGCAGGAAATAGATCATTCCATAGTCTTTCACTTAGACACATATGAATACCTCTTTATATATTGACAAATTGTTATTTTTGAATATATCTATTTTATTTTTAAAAAAATTATGATTATCTATTATATTTTAATAATAATATCAGTCAAATATTTTTAACAAATTCAAATTGCATATAGTATGATACTATTATAGACTATTCTATCTTATAATATAATATGTGCTCCATTAAATGATTCATAGGAATAAGGATAACTCATCACAATTAGTGTAGTTAAATCAATTGAATATGATTGGTCAAGAAATAAGCTATGACAATAGGAAATAATAATAATATGCTGACTTATGAATAGTTGGATTCCACATTCCACTACTTACGCATATACATTGTTGGACATGGCATAATATTTGTTCCATTAAATGATTCATAGGAATAAGGATGACTCATCATAATTAGTGTAGTTAAATCAATTGAATATGATTGGTCAAGAACCAAGCTATGACAATAGGAAACAATAATAATATGCTGACTTGCAAATAGTTGGATTCTACATTCCACTACTTACACATATACATTGTTAGACAAGGCATAATATTTGTTCCATTAAATGATTCGTAGGAATAAGGATGACCCATCACAATTAGTGTAGTTAAATCAATTGAATATGATTGGTCAAGAACCAAGCTATTACAATAGGAAATAATAATAATATTCTGACTTGCAAATAGTTGGACATTCCACTACTTAGTACAATAAATAGGATCAGAATCAATAGTTGTTAATACATAATATTATGAAGAGTATTATGCGTTAAGGTTGACCCATAATGAGGTTCGCTTCTAAAAGAGAGGTTTACGCAATTGAAAATTGTATAGGTTGCTTATTCACTCCTTCCCTGTTCAAGTTCCCCCTTCTTCCTCTGCCTCTCCAACATTTTCTTGTAAGTTCATAACTCCTTTTGCTTTTAAAATAAATGTCCTTATTGCTTTTTTTTTAAGGATGGATTGAGCAAATGTCCAAATCCTACTCTTGTTGTTGCTTGGCTTTTCAAAAATATGTTGATTTTTTATATCTCCCCTCTTTCTCATGATGGATTAGAGTTGATTGTTTGTTCTTTTCATCTTTTTAACAATATATTTCTAAGAATGTGTCAGTTGAGTAGTTCTCAAGTTTCAATACGAAGTGGGATTTGAACCTCAGTTTCTCTCTTTCAAAATCATCCCATTACCATTAAATGCTCAAGTTTGGTATTTTTTGTTATTAATTGTAAATCTACGAGAGTGCGTAGCAATTAGGGATAACTTAATATTTGAATTTTATCACTGGCTGTGCTTCTACAATTGCTGCTCATCTGAACTTTTTCAATTTATAAATATCTTGTTGGTAGATTAGAAACTCTTTAAATTTCACTAGCAACAAGTGCGATTTTTCACTTTTATATAAACATAGAAAGACCCACTTGTTAGGTAAGAGAGGCCTTGTCAAAGATTTTGTGTATATCAATTTTATTTTTCAAATTAAAGGTAATTCGAGCTTTCAATATTTGGATATATTAGGTTTTTATTGATATTGCAAATTTCATTTTTTTTTGACTACATAAATTAATCCCTTGTGCTTGGTATGTTGGCCATTTATATTTTTGTTAATTTTGATTTTTTTTTTGGTGGTTTAAGGCTTGGTGTCCGCTTGTGAAGTCTGTTTACTTTTGTCATTTCAAATCCTTCCATCGGTCTCCGCTTGTGAAGTCTGTTTATCTCCTACTTATCCTTCCATCCAACTTAATTGCCATTATTAATATGAAGTCAATTTATTATTGAAGAAGTTGTGTAACAATTTGTTGATCTATTGTGATCTAATATTTTTAACCCAAATTTTTCTACACTAGTAATCTTAACTATTAGTTGAAAAATATCTATAGCAAGGTGCCTTGAATGTCGACTCAAAAATTTTCTATGTAGTGAATTCCAAAAAATTTGTTTGAATATTATTATTGGACTATGGAAGCGTATGACTTGATTTGTGGAGAGATCAAGCAATGACCCTAAAAGGACAGATTATAAAATTGAATAAGGGTGGTTGCTTCTTCTTTTTTTTCTATGAAGTCTTACGACAATTATTTGGTTGATTCTCTTGCTCCAACAAGGCCAGTCCTCCTAGAGAGTCATTCTGCATTGCCTCAAAATATGGGGACTCAAACAAATCCATCTCAGAGTCAATCAACCGTTCCACACTTTGATATAATCTTGGTATTTCAAATTGAGTTCTGCGATCACACACCTCTTCAAAAACACCATCCAAATAGACATATGATTCGCCCAACTCTTCATGGGTTTCCTTCCTTTCAATTGAACTCAAGCTTATTATTTCTTCTGACCCACTACAAGAAAACCCACAACTATTCTCATTAAAACCCACAGAGAAGCATTGCGTGGTGGAGCTCTAAGGTTTCAATTCCAAAACTATCTCCAAATTTTCCACATACTCATGTAATGTTGCTTCAAACACTTTAGGGTTAAACCACTCTCTTTCCTTATCATTATTTTGAACATGAACTGCCTCAGGTTCTTTGTTAAAAACCTGAGCGCTGTTAGATTTCCATGGATCTAATTTGGATTGAGCAGAAACATTCACCTTGTCCGTAGAGTTCTCAGTGTTATGCTCCCATACAAGGAAATTGAGCTTGGCCTTTTTCCCTTTGATCTTTCAAGCCTCATGATCATAGGCAACTACAACATCTTTCACCGAGTTGTAAGTTCCAAGCCAAACTCTAATTCCCTTAATGGGGTTTTTGATCTTTGCAGCCCATTTTCCAAAAGGATGTTGCCTCATGCCTCTATACTCACGATGCACCTTCCTTTTCTTCTCCACTACTTTCTTCACCATGTGTTCCTCTTCAAATTTCTGGTGACTAACATATGAATCATTAAGCGGCTGATGAAAGGCTTTACGAAGATGGTACTCAGAAAATTTGTCAAAGTCTTTTCAAATATCCCTAGCAAAAGGTTTCTGGCCATTAGTTTGGCCGGCTATAAACTCTAATATTATGCTTCCTTGCACATTTTCTTTTGCAAACAATATCAACAAAACAAGCTATCGCTGGTTGATTCAAAAGAATATTTGCTAAAATTTAGCAAAAGGTGTGAATGGCTTTTAGGCAAAAGCACTGCAAAAGATAGGTATATGGGGTCAGTTTTTCGTTGATTGTGGGGTCGTTTCTTGTTTTGTTTTCTTTAACGAGTTGTATCATTGCACGCCAAATCAATAGTATATGGTCTATGTCAATTAGCATATTATTTAAACCAATAATCAAAGTTCTCTTAATATTAAAACATAACAACGGTGCAAAGCTTGAATGAGGTTTGACTAACTAACAAGCCTTTCAAATCAAGGTTAGTTGTTCATACCTTGAGTACTTACCGAGCCCTTTTTCCACTATTGTTTTTGAAGTCTTTGACTGGGAGTTGTGTGGGTGATTTAATCAACTTCATGTGCTATTAGAGATTTTGTGTAGCCTCTGTACTGCCTTGCAGAACTATTTTATCTACCACTATTTCATTAATTTACCTATAAAGTTTCCTCGCATGGAAAATAAATATAATAACTTTAAGTACTAAGCTAAATGTTAGATCTTTCAAACCATCATTTCTACCTAAATAATATTTTTTACACTTCCCTTTTCTTTCAAGGATGGCACATCTATTGTAATGGAGGATCATTATGCAATGGAAGTAGGTATGGACAGACGACATTGTAGTTCATTCAAATATAACCAAAATCATATTAATATGTCATGAATAACATCTTTAATGTCACAATAAATACATTTAAAAAATAACATCTTTAATGTCACTAGTAAATACATTTTTAAAAAGAGTTTGTTGCACTTTTGAAATGATTTAAAATTTTGTATTTTGGGCCACACATATATTTCACATGTCGTGGTGGAGATACAAATAGATCAATCGATAGGGGTAAATAGAAAAAACAATTTTATACACACACACACACACACACACACACACACACACACACATAAAACTAGATTTCATTATGATACCTATTTAAGATGTTTTAATAATGATTTTCACTAAAAAACAAAGAAAATTAAATTAAGTTTTCCTCTTCAAATATTATTTTTAGATTTTCACATCAATTCTTTTGAAATGTTACAATTAGTTTGTATGTTCCTAATTCATGTTTAGAAAAGTTACACAAAGATTCAACAAAATGAACCCCCTAGATCTAGTGTACATATCATAGCTACAATATTACCAATTTTGATATTGATTAACTTAAAATAGAGTCATCACGGATTTGACTTAGAAAGAAGTATTAATGTTGAAGAAGATGGGGGAATAGGAAGTGGGACCAATATATTCATAGGGTACAATTAAAATAAAGACATTGATCATAATCATATTTCATGTTATTGATAATATTTTCATTATATACTCATGCAAATTTTAATTCATAGCCCCATGTAAAGTGCATACTATTATGTACACCAATGTTAGCATGGGCCTTAGAGAAAATAATAATAGTGGTGTCTGAAGGAATTTCAATAATTCAGGTGGGTATAACTATAGAATCCAATATGTGTACAAAAAGATGATGTGATGGAAGTATAAGTTGTGTCACTTGGGACACTCACATTATCAAAGGTATTGAACGAGTTGATAGAAGCATAAGCATATGGGAGGGTGATGAAGATCACATGGCCTTGGTGTTGACATGTTATTTGATTGATATAGTAGGGTGGTATCTTTATGATTGAGATAGTTTATTGCATATTAAGTTTTCCACTTGAAATATTATTTTTAGATGTGCATATCATAGCTGCTATATTACCAATTTTGATATTGATTAACTTAAAATAGAGTCATCACAGATTTCACTTAGAAAGAAGTATTAATGTTGAAGAAGATGGAGGAATAAGGAGTGGGACTAGTATATTCATAGGGTACAATTGAAATAAAGACTTTGTTCATAAGCATATTTCATGTTACTGACAATATTTTCCTTAGAATCTCATGCAAATATTAATTCATTGCCCCATGTAAAGCGGTATCCATTTGACATTCAAGCATTTTTAGTAAAAATAATTTTTGCCGATCTATCAATAAAAAAACATTTCCCACTTAAGAAATTTCTTATTATATTTTCCATCATTAGAATATCTCATTGGTAAAAGACAATATTTGATTTATTTATTAATACAAACTTTCACCAAATTTCTTTAAAAAAATAGTAATAATGAAAATTTCAATGCTGACTTTTTTTTTTGAAAGTAAACCTAAAAGCCCATATTTTCATGTTAATGATAACATGTATTGTATCTTGAATTTTAATTTATTGCTATAATAAATAAAACATAGCAAAACAACACAAAACAAGAGAGTATTATTGTGCATCTTCTTGATTTTTCTTTTCAATCATGAAAACTTGTGCTATAGAAAATACTTGTGACATGTTTTTCAAAATCTTGAGCAATTACTTCCTCTACTAGGAGAATTATACTAATGACTAATATAACTAGCTTTAGAAATTTCAAAAACTATAGAATCTGACAATTGGAAAGTTGATAACAAACTTTACAACTTGAAAATTGATAAGCATGTATTCCAAAGGCCATAGTGGGACTGTCCCATTATAGGACCAATTGAATCAACTACAATGTGACATGTCTTCATATTTGACTATTCATGTGCCAAGCAATCTCTAAGGACATTGATAGGTGAAGACTTTCTGAAAAATGCTTCAGGAACAATCTTCTATGCTGATATTGCTTCACAATTTTTGTTAAATTGTATGGACTTGGTACAAGAAGCAATAGTCATTAAGAAACTAGAAAATGTTTATGTACAAGAGTACTTTGTGCCACCGACAGGATACCATGAAGCAATTTCTACATATCGAGGAACTCAACATGCATCTATTGTTGGTGGCCTCTTTTCCCATAAAGCACTTAAAGAGTGTGAGGTTGCATCATGTGTTTATAGTGTTGTGCATCTAGCTATTACTAATGAATGTGATCTTGTTCTAGTTCATGCATTAAATGCACATGCTACACACTTGGGTGAATGTATTGTGACAAGATAACAAATGTGTACAATGTATTCATGTCTTTATACACAGATCTGCCTAAGGCAACTAGTGTTCCATGTGAGTAGAAGCATCCAAGTGAGAAATAACTCCGAACTAAAGTAGATTTGTCTACTCCAACTACAGATTTGACTGCTCCAACTTTGTCAACTACAAACTCTTCATGAACTATTTGATTGTCTAGTAATACTACAAATTGACTTCTGCTCATAAATTGAAAGTACTAATGTCCTAGTTATCACATCATTCTTTTCCTATGGTTACATGTATCTATAAGTGTGAAAAATAGCATAGAGACTGTTTTCCTTTGTCTATCATTACATGTATCTACAAAGTATGGAGAATATTGTGGAGACTAGGTGCTCTATCTAGGAACTTTATTCTATCAATGAACAAGTATGTACAATTAATATGAGTATTGTATTGATATATGAATAAAAAAATTATGAAAGTAATGTCTCTTCTAGCTTTTCTATGAATCTAATTGGTTGTAAACTTAAAGTACTATAATTACTATAGAGAACTTTAGAACTTGAATACTAATTATACTATTAACATGCAATGAATAGTGGAATGCATTGATGCAAAATTAAACATTGTAATTGATAGTCATCCGTTGCACATTTATTGAATAGTATACTATTAACATGTAATAAATGGTGGAATGTATTGATGCATAATTAAACATTATAATTGATAGTCATTCATTGCACATTTATTAAATAGTATGTATGGAATCATTTATATTAATGATATTCGTATGATTATTTCCACAAAAAGTATGTTGACGAAAGAATGGCACTAGCTTGAAGATATATCTTAGAACTAACTGATGCTTAGTAAATTCTAAGAAATGTTTCTCATTGCAAATAGACTTTTCATCTCCATATCACACAAGTATGGATTTTCTTGATGCATTTGTTTCATTAGATCGCAATACAAATCACTTCTCTAAAAGTCCAGAATCTAGTATTCTTGAAAAAATTCTAGAACTTCAGGACGAATTGCAAAGAAAAATATTGGAAAGATATTTTATGATAAGCATGTTGTCATGTTCAATATGATGGATGGTGAGACATTCAACCAATACCAAACAATAATCAAATTCGTGTACTATCCCCATTCATGTCTAGTGCTGAATTGATTTACTTAAAACATTTGGTGTGGGAATATAGGGAAGCTCATATCATAGTTCATTATGAAGATATCATAAGACTTTTCCCTCCTGGAAATCACACTACAAAAGAATTGACAACCATTTTCAATCCAGCATGCAAGACATTATTCTGTGAACTATCACCATTTAGCATGATTGTTGAAATGAAACACTTTTATCCATAATAAACCTTGTGGTAACATATCCAACCTTTTCACTTGAATGGATTGTAAGACATGACAACACAAAGATTCTTGGGCAATGGTATGATAATGTCATGTCCAAACTATAGGGGCAAAACACATGTAAATTTTTTTTTTTTAAAGATTAAAAAAACCGCTAAGTTTGATATGTTTGTTTTCAAAAGTTAAAGTATAGGTATAATGTAAGACAGATACAAATTCTCCTAACATTGTCCTGACATTCCATTTAGTTTAAAATCTTCATCTAGGAATAATTCGTTAAATTAAACTTTCATTATTAAATCGATTAATTAAATTAAACAATCCAATTTTAATTAATTAAAATATCTAACACATTATTTCATTTATATACTTTTAAAAAATATTATACTTACAACACAATAGAATACCAATCCCACTAGTAAACATAATTTACAATCAACCAAAAATATTAATTAAACCCATAATTAAATTTTTCTAATAACTCATAATTAAATCTAACATAAACAAACATATTTTTAAATAACCATTATAATTCCTAAACATCAATTCCATATTAATTTTAAACCAATTCATTGTCTTTAAACTTACCACATAAATAATTTAAACAATAATTATATGAAACTTAAGTTAAACTAAATAAGAAATAATAAACTATCTCTAATAAAATTTAACATTATTTAGTTTAAATATATTAAAATCTAATTTTAACAAAGTACTAACTACCTCTAACTAATAATAAAATAAATTCTAATGATAAAATCTACTAACAATAAAACTAACTTTATTAAATCTAAAATAAATTCTAATATTTAAATATACTCATATTTAAAAAAAAAAAAAAAAAAAAAAATTAAAATTAGTTAAGAAATACACTAACTAAAATTTTAACAAAAAATAACTAATAATTAAAAACATACTAATCTCTAATCCACATACTACCTAACTAAATTCTAAAACTTTATTCAAAACTTACTAATCTAACATTAATTAAAAATCTAACATTTATTATAATAATTTAAAATTACTAAAATAAAATAACACTAAATTTAACTTATACCACAGACTAACTTACTTTAAAACTTTAATATATAACTTGCCCCACTTAATTCATTTTCAAAAAAATAAGTCAAACATGACATAGGGGCATGCGAGGCAATTTATTTCAGATTTTGAAGGCCTTTGAAAAAGAGGATAAGAATTTATGTCTAAAAATTTTATAGGTAAGAATAAAGATAGAGATAATACTTATGACATAAAGTTAAGTAGTTAGGATATTAGGATATTTAGGATATTTTGACTTTCTTTTGCTGTTTTAAAAAACAAAAATTATTTATTTAAATTAAAAATATCTATTTATGACCTAATAAGATATTTAAAAGGGATCTTTAAGATGCTCTCTTGAAAGAAAGATAATTAACTTTTTCCCATACAAATTCCAAAGGCATATTTGTTCTATAGGGTAAATTTTTTTTTTGCCAAGTTTAATTTTTTAATAAGTGTTAAATTTTTATTTTTTTCTTTTCTAAGTGTTAATTTTGAATGCAAGTGTTTTTTTTTGACAAGGGGGTATATATATTTTTTGTTTTTCTCAAGACCATATTTATCTAAGTATGGATTTTTGAATGAACAAGGGAGAATATATTATTTTATTTCTAAGTAATGGATCGTTCAAATTACATAACTGACCAAGGAAAATATATATCTTTCTTTCTAACATTAATTATAATCATCAAGTTTAAATATTTTGTTTCAAAAAATGATGTAGGATTACTTTACTTCCTAATAATTATGAAAGTAAATCGAAGTCCTTACCGTAATATTAAATTTTCTTTAACATATTTGGAACTTATAATTGCATAATTATATTTCATCATTTGATCCAATTAATATTAATCAAGTGAATAAAATTTCAAAGTATAAAATGCCACAGTAAGGTAAAACATCATTACATATAATTTCAAGTAACATATGCAAAAAACTAAAGTACTAGAAATATCATAACCACAAATGATATTCATTTTTTATCAATAAACATGGTTTAGTCATTTCTCACTTATTTTATTGAACCACCTAATTCAAAGGCTCCACCGAGAAAGAACCAGGAAGAAGACGTAACTTCATAGCCATTTCAACAAAGAGTTTAAATATAACATTTTTACTCAGGATTAATATCTCGAGGAGAATTCTCCCAACATATTTGGAATCCAATACATTTATGAATTTCTTCTTGGCTCTATAATAGAGAAACCATTAGGAAGTCCGCAACACATTAGAGTGATCATGGAGAAAATGAAAATTGACCAAGAGACAACCAATCTTAATATGAAGACAAATTCAAAACATTCACTCCCATCTAGGTTTGCACAATAGATTCTTCATTGAACTAGACTAGGGAGAAGGTGGATTTTTCCAATAGGAGATGTTAGCCACAACACCATAATAGGTGCCCTTTCAGGGCTATAATCACAAGAACTTCCATTCTTCTATTCCATAATTCTAAAACTCAAAACATGGTTGGTGCTGATGAGTAGGGGCCCATAACGCTCTACTCTCTCCCTCTCCTCATCCCAAGGAGAGACTCTATACTTTTGGAGTCCAACTAAAGACCTCCTCCCATACATGGCCACTTCTGCCCTATCTAAGGGTGAGTAATGTCAATACAACCCATATAATCCCTTCAAAAATCAAAGTAAAATTACAAAGGAAAAACATTTAAGAAAATCCATTTCATCCCTCCCAAACATATTCAACAACCACATGAACAATACATATGCAAACAAAATGATTTAAGCATGAAACACAACATGAACAATATAAGCTAAGGGATTCCTACCTTTAGAAAAAGGTTATGGCAACTGAACAATTTGAGATGAGCTTCCCTTCCTTCTCCTTCTCCTTCAATCCTAAATTTCTCTCTAAAACTACAAGTTGGGTGAACACCCTTCCTCTCTCAAATTTGCCTCTAAATAAGATACTAACTCAACCAACTCCGTAAAATGCAATAACTCCCCCACTTGCCTAAATGTTATCGAGTCTTCTAACTCAACTAGTCATAAGGCTAACCTCAAGGTGGAGCATAACTCATCCCATTCATGTAGAAACATTCAATTTTCATAATAAACCAAAAATAGGATATTTTGGTGACCATAAAAGTCAACAAAAGGGGCTAGAGGGTTGAAAAATGCCCCTAATCCATACCCATACCCCTTGGGTAATTAATTTTCATAATTTTTTTGCCTCTAGGACTAATTAGGGACCTATCAAAATACTCCATGGTTTGTAATGTTGATTGTAGTGTGTATGGTAGTCCTATTGTATGCATTTGGTATGTAACCAAGCAATGCACAATAATAGTATTGTCACTAGTTATGACAATAGTAATGACATTTAATATTTATTGATTGGTAGTGTTGTGATTGATCATAGTATGGAAATAATGTTTATAATGGTGATAAGCTACGAGTAACTATTGACAAAAGATGATTATGAAGAATATGACAATAGTCATTTTTTAGCTACTATTTTTTGGAATTGCATATCGTTTTCATTTCATTATAATTGAAATTATTGTTTGAGAGGATTGGTCATTTGTAATGTAATGTAAATATCTGTGTATTGAAACATGTCTTAACAAAAGTTTAATTGTGATATAGAAACAAAAAAAAAGAAATGGAGAAGACATATAGGGGTGTTGGCAAGAAAGCATCTGGTTGATTTTCAATAGAGATAACATTGCCCAAGCTATGAAGACAAAAATGAATAGAAACATTTGACACGACAGAGCAAGTAGCCTTTGCATATGACATAGCCAACATGTCAATGAGAGGCAGTAATGCATACACCAACTTTTGTCATGTCAACTATACACCTCATAATCAATATTGCAATGTGTAGAACACTCAGATCTCAACTATAATGTGATCAAACAAGAAGAAAACTAAATCCATGAAGTTTTTTGAATTGTAAGAACATACTGAAAAAGTTGAAGAAAGCAAATGACATATGTCATTTTGCAATGGATCTAAAATCTATCCAAAAGAAAATTCATATCGAGGTGTTTGGAAATGTTCAAGTGGTCATTATGTTGCACAAGTGTGGAATCCTATACAACAAAAGAAAAAATAGACTAGGAACATTTGATACCAAAGAGGAAGCTGCAATCACATATGATCTAGCTGTAATATCCTTCAAAGGATACAAAGCCATTAAAAATATTGTGCGTCCAGATACAAAGATACATGAAACAAAAAGCATCTCTCACTTAGAGAAAGATCAACTTGGATTGAGCCTTCAAGTTGAACGATGTCCAATAGAAACAAAAAGAAATGGTCCAATGTCAATAGTCTATACAAATGATTTTTTAGTCATACAGTACCTATCAGTTAGAGCCAACACTTTCTAACTATGATGCACATGAAACCTAACATCTTTGAAAGTTTTCATAGAAATCTAGTATAAGATCTTTCATGGAAAGAACATATCAATTCCATATATGCTTCTAGCATAGATAACATGTATTCTTCAGAAAGTGACACAAAAATTAACTATCCATTATTTGAATCAACTTATCCTAGTGCAGTTGGACTACCCAATTTTGAAACAAGTTATCATAATATAAATCCCTTAAATTTGATAAACTCATGCCTATTGCAACTACTGCAACAATATGTTTCCCCCATGCACCTGTCTCACGAAAAATGGAATTTTGCAATTCTCAACATGGATCTAATTATAGAAAAATATGCTAATAATGTTCTCAATGAAAATGTTCCTTCATTTGTAAACAATCTTGCTACCAATTCTAACAATATAGATATGCATGGTGTTAACCATGACACATTTGACTTCTCTAGTTTCCATGTGACATCAGAATATACAGGTCCTAAATGTCATGGTCTAAGTGATAATAATGTCATTAAGCTTTACCATTGAATTTATGATTCAAATGGTATAGACATAGAGCAATTTGAACATTATTTCTATTTCTTGATGACATAGTCAACATATCATATTCGATGTGGAGATGTGAAGAGAAGGTGAAAAATGCATAAAGATAACATGGAGACATGGTTAGAGAAAAGAATAGTAGCAATTTTTGTATTCGCTACTTGTGTTTTGTATTAGCATTTGTCTATTTTGAATATTTCATCGATGACTGCTTAATATTATGGTGGTGATATGAAGAGGAAAGTTGAAAAAAGTATAAAGATAACACAAAGACATGACCAAAAAACAAGAGGAGTATTAATTTTTGTATTCGCTACTTGTTTTTTCTATTAGCATTTTTTTTTGAATATTTCATTAATAAATTCTAATGATGCAACATGTTATGTGTTTTTTAGTCTAGTATCATAATATATCTTTTTCTAATATGCGATAGTAGAAGAGATAAGAAGTATAAGTTTTTGTACTACACACGTCTTCAAGTTAACATATATCACTGTGGAGTAGTGTATGCATTTATTCCTCTGTAAAAATATCAATGTAGAAGTACACTTTTCTTGTCATGACAACTATAGTCCAAATCTAAATTATTCTATGAAAGTGGAATTGTGCCATACTAGATACTTGTGAATAAATGGGACTAAATATTGCAATGTATACTATAGTTTCTTATGACAAGTGTAATTTTAAAGAATAAAAAAATCAAAGTAAATAATCCAAGATAGCTACAAATAGTATTTTGAAAAGATGCATCTTGTCATGCAGGAAAGAAATATCCACATATATAAAAGAAACATTGTGCAAGTATACAAGTGCAAAGAAAACCAAGGTGGTACTAATCCTTCCTGAAACATAAAATGATACAAAATGAAATAAAAATTATAGACCTAGAGCATTACAAGTCAATAGGTCAAGATAAAAATTTTAGTATTGACATTGTATTAGAGAATGAAGGACTATGTAGAGTATCAACATTCAAGTACAACATAGAAGATTGCTTATTTGACTCCTTAGAATTCCTACTAAATTATAGATATACATCACTTGAGCTAAGAAATGGGACCATTGATTACTTCTTACAATGCAAACAAGAAGGTAAATTAGAAGCATTGCATTCATATAGTACAGAACTTCATCCAAAAAATCTATACGAACTGCACCAAGTACATGATCTAGAAACATATTTGCATAGAATGCAACTTTCTACAAAACAAAACATACACAATGGAGAATTCGGACTATGGGGAGATATATTCTGCATTCATTGGTTATCCAAGTGGTTAAAATTACAAATATGAATTTGGTCAATGACAACAGGAAGAAAGTACCTGTACTTTAATGAATCAATACAAGAAGAGGCATACTCAATCCTATTGCTAGTCACTTTGAACCACTACTGAAATTACAGTTAGAAAAAGTCATTCATTGAGCACATATGTGATACAACAAACTAAAGAGATTTATAAAAAAGCATAATGTACAACACATTGTATAAGTTGCAAAAAAAAATAATATAGGACAAGACAATGTGCACATTAAAAATATCAAACTAGAAAACCCTAGTAGAAAGCATGTACTTCGAATTTGTCACCTCAAGAGATTTATTAGAGATTCGCCAAGTAATACTATAAAAAATATGACAAATGCACTTCAACTATGTCATCTTAAGAAATTTATTAGAGATACACAAAATAGTACAATGAATGATGCAAATTAGAGCAAGAATACTCAAAATAGGTCAACATGCACATCTAGAATCTAAAGAACAAAAAAAAGAGGTAGGACAATGTCATCTACTAAAAAAACAAAAACTAGATTATCATCAATAGAGATATTTGGAACAACAATCTAGGATACACCAAAATACACATGCTCAATTTGTCAACTATTGTGTTTCATGAAAGACATTAGACCAAGGTAAAGGTACAAATTTGTGTCACCTTTCAAGTTGACTTATCAGAATGGACAAATTTGAGTATTTCTAAGTAAAACTCAATTTTGTTCAAAAATGTGATATTGAAAAATTTATTGTAGCTAAGTTATATATGGTCTCACACTTTTCCAATTGGAAATGTGTATTAAATGCATGTTTTAAATACTAGTTAGTATCCAATTATTAAAGAAATATAATTATTTCAAAAAACTGATGTTTCAATAACTCTTACTATTTTTTTATGATTTTTTTTAATAACATATAAACACCATTTTATAGAGCTCAAAGTCAAGAATATTCACATATAGAATTCATAGTATTTTAATTAGATATTATATTTTATAATTAAAAAATTCTACAAGTACATATTTTAACACTCGAGAAGATGTTGATTTTGAGAAAGAATAAAATATTAAATCGAATCAATAAAAAATAAAAATTATATGACATTCTAGAGGAGAGAGTCCTCTTTTAGAATCTATAAGTTTTCTTTTGCTTGGAATAGAATTATTTTGAAAAATGTGGTGGGAGATGAAAACTATAGATTTGAATAAGTTTAAGTTTAAATTGTTATAAAAGAGAAAATATAGGTCTAAAGCCAATTTTTTTTTATTGTTCTAGCTACATATGTTATTTATAACATAATATGAGATCAAAGGGAAATAAATTTATTTCCATGTAGTTTTGTGGTGGGAACTAGACCCCTAATTTTTAACATTTTTCAACAACTAAAAAGTTATCATTAAAAAATAGAAAAATATATCATTTCTTATTCCAAATGTTTATAAAAAATTATAATCCTAAACTTCATCCAGTTCTACACATTTCATTAGTTTACTTCATTTTCAACTTCTAAATAATAATACCATTTTTATTTCATTGAAGGCAAACAATTATACTTTTGTTAGCCTTTTCCTTTCTAAAAGGGTAACACAGGTCTGTGCTTTTACCCACCAATGAAACAAAAGGAAAAGAACAACTATTATACTCTAACACAAATCAAATATGAAGCACCAAATAATTTCATTTTTCAAACATGCTTATTTTCATTGAAACAATTCAAACTCCCAACATATAGTACACCAAAAAATATTAGAATTAATGAACCAATACAAGATGTGCAAATCTTGTCACAACTGGAAGAATGACTAATATCAGTGAGAATTGCATTTGCTCAAATATGGGAATTGGGATACAAAAGATCACAAGTGGGACTGATAGGTTCTATTATCAATGTTTCTATGAACATGAACATCATACAAAATGCACTACCACAAACAACCAATAGCACAACAACTATTATTGTTGCTCTCAAAAGGAACTTGGAATACAAAAATGCATTTCAAATAGGAATGGTGTAGCTAAATGTATTGATGCAAGCGCTCTCAAAACTCACAAGTACACCACTATACATAATCGAAAATGTTAAAATAAGAGTTGATTGGAAATAAGCTCTTGAGATTAATGTTCATAATGATATGACATATGCAAGTTCTGAAAATGAAACATCCTCTTTAGTTAGTGAAAATGCAACACATTCAAGTGATGATGAAGAACATAATGATCCTTTAGAAACTTTGGTATATAGATTGACCAAATCTAGATCCATACATAAAATACAAGCCAAGATAATTGATGGTGCATCTTCACAAGACTTGTCATATATATAGCAACATTAGATAGAGAAAATAGCGAGAGGTGCTACTTGCAAACTTGAAAAAATTTAAAGGAGAAATCACAATAACTTTAAATGTGATAAGGAACCTCATACAAGAGTACAAAAACAAGATAGTTTTAGGAACATCCATTATAGTGTTAGGATTTCAAATAGGACACAAAACAACTTTTGACTACAAAGATTCAGATTGCATCTTGAAGCTCTAAGATTCAAGCACAATTGAAACTATACCGTGACTTTGCCAAGAGAACAAATTCATACCAAGCACCACAATCAAATAGATACTCACAAACACAAGTACCTATGCCATTGGCATAATAGGTGCACTAGTAGTTGCAGGATGACAGACATGTTTCCAATATGTTGTTGACATAAAAGATGAAAACAATGAGGATGAAAAAGTATAGGTAAAAAGTACACTAAACACCCATTATTTTTATGCAACATGTACATTAGTCATGTTTCTATTGAGTACAAAGTTCTAAAAGTAAAAAAATAAAAATCTCTTGTCAATGACTAGCTCTAAATTAACTTTGCATTCCAAGAAGAATCCATGCAAATAGCAATCCAATTACAAAGAGGTGAGACTCTTGCAATGTTGTTTAGAAACATTGTACGATAGAATGACATGGACAGAACATTTTGCACAGGGGTTGCTACATACATTTGTACACTAAAAGACAAGAGAACATTGGATGCCTTGAATGCATTGCTACAAACAACACTACAAGTAAGTAAACTCAGATAATTCAACACTTCAATTACTAATTAATTCATACAAAAGCTACATTAATATCAAAACATATCTTGTAGGTTGATGGGGTTCTCAAAGTAGCCAACTTATTCACAAATCCATTTCATGCATTTTATTCTCAATGCAACTTAAAATTTGAGGATTATGGAATGCTAGAAGACAAAACAACTCATTGCAATAGATGCAATCAAGAGGTTCCATATGTATATTCATTATACCTAAAGACTATCATCACAATTGAAAACAAACAAATCATCCAATGTTCACTAAACAAGTCCATTGTTGAACAACTACTGCCAAGCCTAAAAGACACAAAAGTTGAGGACTACACACAAGACAAATCAAAGTTCATCTTTATCTTCCGAGATTTCATCATGAAAGGTCAATTCACATTAAACTAGAATAATGCCATCAACCATGTTGTGACAAATGGAAATATAACAATTTCTTACAACAAAAGGTAAATATGACCAGTCAAAAATTAACATTTATTTAAAATATGAAAAGCAAGTTATTATGAGACATAATTGCAATATACTAACATGCACAAAATGGAATTTTTAAGTATCATGGATAGCTATAATGACATATCATGCTATAATTAATGGTAGTTAAAAAATACCAGTCAATATAAAGTAAGGTGTGTAATCAAATAATGTATATGCATGAGTTTCATATCCAAGTACACTCTCTGTGTCATATATGTATAATGAAATAATGTATATGCATTGATATGCAATTAGACATACTTTTTCTCTATCAAGTTGTATAACATGATTGAGTAAATTCTTTGCTAATGTAAACTATTATTGAAATACAATGAAAAATTGCACAACAAGCTTTATTCTATTGCATATCCAATGTATAAAACACTATCTAAATTGCTACTTGTCATATGCAAAAACTATACTTAGGTAGGAACTTTGACGCTTTGCATCCTTGTTTTATTTGATCTCCAAGAGTGAAATGTATAAGTTTGTAAAATCATTTATTGAGTTTTGTGTATAAAAAGTTAAAAGTCTGAAACTATTACTATAACTCAAATAAATGATTTTACAAACTTTTATACATTTCACTCTTGGAGATCAAATAAAATAATAAATAATGTCAACCAATCTAACAATAACTATAAATATCTTGTACAAGATATTTATAGTTATTGTTAGATTGGTTGACATTATTTATTATTTTATTTGATCTCTAAGAGTGAAATGTATAAAGTTTGTAAAATCATTTATTTGAGTTTTGTGTACAAAAAGCTAAAAGCTTGAAACTACTAATGTAGCAAAAAATAACCAATCAAATCTCAAATAAATAAATTCCTTTTCAATCATTAAAGAATGCACCATATATTAGAATTTTATAGATGGAAAAAGTAGTTGAAAAATAAACTGATATGATTGGACAACTAACTAGTAATTATTATTTCAACTATCACTTTAAGACAAGTACTTAGTCACTAGTCACTATTACAAAAATTAAAAAGGTGCATATCATGAATGCTGCCTATGGCAAGAACTAATAATACTAAACTTATTTTTCTTAAAACTGAATTTTTTTTTTTTTTAAATATTATTAAAGTTTTGAATGTTTGTGAATGAGGTGGGGAAAAAAGCTTTAGTGCTTATTTAATAAATTTTGTTTGGAAGTGCTTATTTAATAAAATTCATTTGAAAATACTTCATAAATTTTAATAATATTCTTTCAACATATTCATATCTTCTTGGCACAAATGCAAAGGGTTCATATAATTATCTCTAACAAGTGCCACATAGTGACTAAGTACTTGTCTTAAAGTAATAGTTGAAATAATAATTACTAGTATAGATATCTTAAATAAATCTATTTAAAGAAATACATATAGATACTTACTATAAAATGATTAAAATGTAATGTACTACAACTAAAATTATTTATATTTCCTTTATTTCCAATTTAATTCTTTTTACTAATTTAAGTTTTTAATTTTAATTTCGAAAAAAATTGATGTTTTATATCTCCAAAGATTATAATTTTAACAAAAAAATTATATGATGTTTATAATATTATATTTAAAAGTATATTCTATTTATAATAACATTTAAAATCTTGACGTGTAGATGGCTGTCAAATTTAACCTATAAAAATTAAACTAAACACACTCACACCATCCCACTTATAAATAACATAAAGTGCATGTATGCAAGTTACAACATCATGAATTTTTGAGATTTAATATTACCTAGTTATTTTTTTTGGATCGATAAGAGGTTGAAGCCAAGATTAATTATTATGTATTTCAATTAATTATATTATTTATTTATTTAATTCAAGTAGATTTGAACCCAACTCCTCCTAGATAAGAGGCTCACATTTTACCATTGTGTTATAGGCTCTTGCCTAATATTACCTAGTTATTAATATACAACTAATGGTAGTTTTTTGAAGCATGTACAACTATGTCTAAAATGAACACCAAAACTACTAAAAGGAAGTCATATTCCTATTACATTGAAATAATTAATGGTAATTTTTCAATATGAATTTATATTTTATAATATTTCTTTATAACAAATTGTATAATATATTTTTAAAAGATTTCGTAATGTATGATATGACTTAAATGAATAGCAAAAAGGATAAAAATGAAGTTCTATTCCTATTACTTTGACATCTAAGGAAAAATATATGCATATAACAAATCATTTAATATATATCATATATTAAAGCTAACATCCAAAAAAAATAGTCTATTGAAAAGTAGATTTATATAATAAATCATTCACTTTCTACAATCTACAATTATAATTATATTGTAATTTAATTTAACGCATGGAATATCAATAATAATATATTATATATCTTTAAAGTACAAAAATAATAGAATATACCATATATTAGTGCTAACATCCAAAATAAATAAATAAATAATATTAAAATACTACAAAATTTGTAATTATCACAATCTACAAAAAATAAGGATGAGAAAAATCAGTTCAAGAAAATATAAAGTTAAAACAAATGATGGTAAGTAGTAGGGTTAAAATGATATTTTATTGAAAATTTATATCTAACAAAAACTCTATGGAGCTTGAGTCCCTAAACCTTTTTGTGTAAAATGAAAGGCATATTTTTCTAATATTTACTATTGGTGTAAAAGTTTACTTTTATTAGTGAATTCCATTAAACCAATTCCAAATGAGGCATGGCATTCCATAATTGTAGTTGTCTTTGAAGATTTCATAGTGAAGGTTTGCATTTGAATATAAATTTAGACTAATTAAATTTAAAAAAATTACTTTTTACATATATGTAATTCAATAAACTACATTTATATTTCAATTTAAATAGATATATTCTTCAAATATAAATAACACATAACATTTGATTGGTTAAAAATTCTTTTATCAATAATATTGTTATCTATAGCTCAATCTTTGAAATTTTTAATTGTGAAAAATTATAATACAAACATATCTTTCTAAAAAATAAATATAAATTTTGAAAAAAATAATATACTTTTAATTATTTTTGAAACTAATGTTTACATATGTGCATTTGGCATGGATAAAATCAATCCAATTTTTATTCTCTAATACAAATTAGATACAAGGGTTTTCAATTGTCATCTGTAAATTATTTAAAATTTGCAATGCCACTAGATGCAAGAATTGACTGTTTAGAGCTGCGTCTAAGAAAATTCTGAGAGAAATGGTTGTATCCATGGAGGTTTTTAGATATGGGCAATATCTTGATAGATTCATGAGCCCTCATGAATATTTCAAACATGGGAATGAATTGCACAAGTCCTTGTCCAAGAAACCCTACTCTAAGATGTTGAGAACCCAATTCTATGATCAGTTCAACATAAACCCCAAACTTAGTGTCACAAGAGCTTTCAATGCTTTTTTCTCGTCTCACCACATCTACACTAAGGATAATTACATGAAAATTGTTTAGGAATTGTC
This sequence comes from Cupressus sempervirens, assembly GCA_028749045.1. Taxonomy (NCBI): domain Eukaryota; kingdom Viridiplantae; phylum Streptophyta; class Pinopsida; order Cupressales; family Cupressaceae; genus Cupressus; species Cupressus sempervirens. The sequence continues at coordinate 248,236,831 of CM053783.1, forward strand.
ACTTCTATTCCATTCCTAGAGTGAGGTTTCATGAACTTCTAGAATTTTCTTGTGGTCGACGAGTCTAGGAAATAGGGGAAATGATACTAGATTACCTTCGTCTTTGAAAATTTTGAAGAGAAAGCATTTTGAAGAAATGGAAAACAACATTTCAATCAATAGGGGAAGGCAATTTAGTTGTTCTTCAATAGAGAGTGCATTTTCTTCAACAATTTTCATTATAAGGGAACTTATGCAAATAAGGTGGATCCTTTTGCATGAGAATTTTATGCATACTATTTCTACATTGGCAAGTTATAGGAAAATGTATTTGATATTTTATTTTAATTTGTACATCACAATTTATCAATCTTATGCAAAGGTGAATAAAATTGAAGGTTTTTGAAAATGTGGAGAAAAAATGAAGTTTTGGACATGTTCTAAATAAACCAATCTATTCCCAATAATAAAAATTACTTGGAGAAGATAAAACAAAAGCAGGAAGCCATGGATTAGGAGTCAAACTACATTGAACTCATGGATTATAGAGCTCATTTTATTCTAAATACCCTACAATGGTTCAAGGCTATTGATCTCATATAATGTTTTCCCAAGTCATTAATTTGCACTGACCTTCCAAACAACACTAGAAGGTTGTAGAGGATTTGAGAAATATTTAGATTTCTTATATATTTTTTACAATGTTAGAATAACATTTGAGAGATGGGTTTTTTCACTAATTTTTGTGTCAAAAAATGAATTTTACCTCTAGATAAATTGTAACTAACCAATTAAAAATTAGAAATCATTGTCTGAAAATTAATTTAAAAAAACTAAATTTTAAACTTTACAAATTCACTAAGAGCTATTATAAAAACTAATTGTGACCACTGGTGAAAAAATTAGTTCTTTGCCTATCTATAGGTAGGGACTGCTAATTTATAATCAACATATAAGACTCCAATTCATTCAATGAATTAGAAGATAGAAAATTAATATATAAAAATTGTAAGGTTAAAAAATTGGCATGTAGCTTTTAAGAAATATAACATTCAACGTTATCAATTTTCCACAATCCATTAGAATTTTTCAAAACAACTTCTAATTTAGATTGTGTATGATTTGTATGAAATTAAAAAATATATATAATTTAAAAAAAAAAAATACACAATTTAAACTAGAAGTTGTTTTCAAAAATATATTATTTATATAAAAATATCAAATTAAATGAATTCTAATTGGTACAATGGCACAATAGTACTTAGCCTACATCAAGTACCAATTAGTCATTTTGTCAAGTTTATGCATTCTTGATTTTTCTTTGCCTTGTTTTGCTCAAACTCTTTTTTAAAAATTCCCCTTTTAGTAAAAAATTCTTATATGTATAAATATTGTCTTCATAATTAATCGTAGGTATAACATTATCATGCTTTTAGCACATTATTTTTTGGGCATAGACAATGTCTTAGAATTGATTGAATTTGTATTTATGAGACTCTCTATACATTCCCTCATAGCTATATGAAGTGCTTTTTATATGTTTCAACATTTAAGCCACTCTAAGATTTTTATTAGCTTAGATATTCCATTATACTCTTTTTTGTCACCTTTGATAATAATTAACATGATTCTAATATGACAATATAGTTTTTGTCGTGGAATATGTAACAAATCACAAAATGAATGACCATGAAATTCTGGTTCTTAAAGAGAATAATTAAACTAACTAGGATCTATCAAATAAAAAGGTGGAGAGTTTTGTTAAGCTCTCCTTGGTAGATCATATTTTATTAAATGCATATGTAGTAGTCGTTAAACAAGCTTTGTGGATGAAATTAGATGAATTGTATTTCATAAACTTTATTTGGAAATGTTCTACATAAATTTAACATTTCTTTCTAACATATTAAGATCTTTAAAAAGTGACACAAATGCTAAATGGTGTGTTTATTTGTCTCTAATTGACCATTTTTCCAAATTTATGCACTTTGTGTTCTATTGTCTTTTTCTTAACTTTTTTGCATCAAACTTCCATTGTTTATACTTCATCCAAGATTATTTGGAAATACTTTATACAAATTTATTTATTTTTAACATATTTAATTTATAGTAAAAATGGCACAAGTATTAAAGTGTGCTTATATTTGTCTCTAATTGACTACATGGTCAAGTTTATGAACAATGTGTGCCCTTGTCTTTTCCTTAACTTACTTGTAGCAAGACTTTACTCTTTAAACTTTTAATTCTACTTACCATTGTTTTTTATCTTACATTTTGACTTCTATAATTTGCCATTTTTAAAAGTTGGAATGTAAGGATAAAAAACTATGTACAATTTAAGTATACTTAAAGGAAGTATATCATTCCAACTTATGTTCTTACATTGACTCTTGATTTTAAAAAAAAAAGGCATTATCATCTAAGTATACTCAATGATGTAGAATTAAGTAAAGTTATATTTATGAGATTATGTATTGCACTCCAAGATTTGTGGAGTGCTTGCCAATATTTTTATTTTTAGAACATGGATCTCAATACAATTTGTACCACTTCAATTTTTGGATCAACTAGGATATTCTATTAGACTCCTTTTTTTTAACATGACCCTAGTAGTAATAATTAATATAATTTTAGTATCATTATATAATTTTATAGTGGTATATGAAATAAAATGTGATTCAAAGAAATGTAATTAAACCAATAAAGACACCCAAATCATAAATGCAAAGAAACAATCAAGATTGGACAAAAGAGAGAAAATAAATATGAAAGTGTGCAAACCTCATACATACCTTGATAACTTCCTTGATATGTAGATTTGTCCAATGATGGAGATATGTACACACAAAGGGCAAAGTGCTCCAAGTAAGCTCAAGCTTCAATGATGGTGAATGATGATTTTGACATTATAACAATAGGCTCAAAATATTTTAGAATAAAATTGGCATGATATTTGCATAAAGGTGGGTGATGAAATGAGGATTGAGTCTTTTATTTATAGAGTTGAAGGAAAATGACTTGATAGTGAAGATTGAAGGATAATAGAGGACCAAGATGCACTCAAAAGAGGGCACATGACTCAAACTTCTTTGAGCTCATAGTGTAGTAAGAAGTGTCATCATGGGAGAGCCTAAGAAGAGTTGAGGGGATGGAGTAAATTTTCCTTAAAGGTGTTTCTTATCTCACATCCCAAATAACAAGGTCAAGGGATGTGAGAGGATCTTGGGGATTGTGAAGAGTTGTTGGAGAATGTAAGAAGGGATTAAAATTTTCTTTTGGAAGAACAAATTTGTAAGAGCATTCAAGGGTGACATGGACTAGAGTTGACTTGGGTAGCTAATATTTTTGTTTAAGAATGTGTAAATAATTGGGAAGGAGTTTAGGCGAGGAGTAGATTAAATTAGTAGACATGTGAGAAGGTTAGAAGGATGTATTGTGGGTGGAGAGAGAAAGAGTAGGAGGTTTATAAAGTAAATGAAGGTATTTACTTATTTAAGTAAGAAATTAATATGTGAAAGTTGGTTTTTAGGAGCCATGTGCTCAAATAAGATCAAATAGATTTATTTAATCCCCAAGTTGAAGAATTTTGTGGTTTAATGAATTAGTTAAAACATAAGAGCATATTTGTTAATTTTTTTAAATTTTTTTATTGGTAAATGACCAGAGCCTAGATTAATTATTGGTACTTGTTGTAATTAATTATTTTTATGTGTTAAGAAAATTTGAACCCAAGACCTCCCACATGAGAGGCTCACAAGTTACCATTGTGTTGTAGGCTCTTGCCTCATATTTGTTAAAATTAATAGAAGGGGATTAATTAATTAAATGGTTAAATGTTATCATTTAATTATTTGGACTCAGACTAATTAATTAAATTAATTTGGCTAGAAAGGTAACATTGAATAAATAAATAATACATAATTATTTAATTTATAATGTGAATAAGGGGATTAAATTTGGTAATAAAATTTAGACATCCTTGCGATTACTAGTTTGTGTAGAATTCTAGTAGGAACATGTTCCCAAAAGGTGGGGAACCAAATTCAAATGCAATTTTGTGAGTTTAGAAGAAAAGGCTGGCAAAAATTAGAAGAAAGATTTGACTTTTGTGCAAATGCTAGTAGAGGGAAAAAAATGTAAGAATGCCACCACAAATGGAAATATCACATTTGTGATGAAAGAGGAAGAATCTTAGAAGGAAAATTAGTTAGGAGAAATCAAAATAAGGTACTTGTGACTGACATACTATGGGTTTTAGGTGCAATGATTAGTGCGCATATTGGTGTTTTTGAAGTTGATGAAAGATCAACCCCACAACTTCCAGGAATCACTTGTATGCAAACACTTATCATAGAAGAGAGAAGCAAAAGGCTATCGAGAGAGGAATTGCTAGATCCATAGATGAGACATTCTTGATGAGAAAAAAGATGCATTTCTATTATCAACAATGAATGAATCTCAATTCTCAATCCTCAATTGTAGTGCCTACCCCTAGGTTGCATTTTTGTTATCATTGTCGAACTCTTTCAGGGCTAGTTTTATGTTGATGGTTAGCAGCATTGTTTTGAAACTATCAGATATTGTGCTATGGATTCAGTTGATATGTGATACGAACACTTAATCTTTACATTTCATGTATATATTATGATTTTAGTTATTGATGATGATTAGTTAGATGGTTTATTATATGATACTTACCCCATACTTGCATGTGTATGGTGTGCATGCTTGTTTTCTTTCTGTAGGGCATTTCTGATGTGGTTAAGGAAGGGAGTCATAGTCACCTGCTAGTCGAGATCTACACGATGCACCACTTCTTGCTATTTCCTATTTAGCTTAGTATATATTGTGCTTGTACATGCATGGATTTTATGTAGGTTGCAGGTACCGAGTATCAACTTTCCTGAATTGCCAGGATGAGCGTACCCTATCGCATTATCTCAATGATAAGAGAGGGGAGATAAATTTTCAAGTCCAAATCCCAACTCTTTAAGCCATTTGTTCTAATTGGAAATTAGGACAAGTATCTAAGTTGAGTACCCTCCGAATATGTCGGATGACGTAATTCGTGATATTAACCCTTTTGGTTTGATTTTGTATGTGTTTTGCTATGATGGGTTTTCGTATTTTTACCTTGTGAGTCTTTGGAGTATTTTCTATTAATTAAGCCTAATTAAAAGATTTAACTAATGGTTTAATTTAATGGAAAATTAATATAGTATTTTAATATTTATTTTATTTAATTAATTGGGAAATTGATTAAATAAAATAATTAAATTTGAAGATAAAAGTTATAATTTTAAAGTTGGAATGTGGTAATATTTATTTAAGTTAATAAATATATTAAAAGATTCTAGATTTCATGTGATTAAAATATAAATATATTAAGATTAAATAAGTGGAATGATTAAAGTTAGTGCATGAGATTTAATAAATAAATAGATGAATAAAGTAAATATTATATTAATTATTGTGCATTATTTTAATATTTGCTCACATAGGAGTTTGCAAATTCTCGAGAGTTGTTATGTAGACAACATAGGAGTTTGCACTCTAAGAATGAACAAGTTGTCTCCACTTAGGAGTTAGGATATTATTTGAGCACATGGTGTTTACAACCTTATGACTCATCTAGAAGGTTGGAGTAGACTCATGCTTAGTTGTCATGCTTATCTTCTAGTTTTTTCTAGAGACATTCTAGATGCATCTTAGAGGCCTTTAAATAGAGGCTCTCCTAGCCTGTTTGGACAAGCTTAAAAGCTTACATGCATTTGAGAAGCTCATATGCTTCTACATGCTCATATGTTCCTACATGCTCCTATGCTTCTTCAATCACTTCTAGTCACTTGGAGGTTTCAGTTGGCTTGGATCTTGGAGGAATTGCGAATTGTTGGAGAAGGAAGGGATTTTTTTATGGACTTCTAAGGCATGGAAAATTAGCATCAATGTCCAGGTGCACTCGTGATTTTCGCTTATTCTATTTGCACTCTTTCTCTTCCTATCTTCATCGTGTCTGTTATATGTGTCTGAATATTCTCTGTGATTGAATTTGCAATTCTGAAATTAGAATCTAGATATGTATGTTAATTGGTTGAGAAGAAAACAATAGAAAACCCTAGTTTCAACTTAAGAAGAAATTAGTTATAAATCGGGTTTGGGTTTGAATTGTAACAGAATTGAGGAATTGATTAGACAAGTGTTTTTATTTTAATGAAGAATTCAAAGTTAAAAGTTTATAGGAAAACCTATTAGAGAGAGTAATAGGTAAATCTAAAGATTAATCATTATAAGAAGAATTCTTAATTTATAGAATTGAAAAGTCCTAATTTGTCTGAAAGTTATGCTCGCAAACATCATTGTAAATGTTTCTTTTGCTTATTAATTTATAAATTTTGCAAATATATATACATACATATACATATATATATATATATATATATATATATATATATATATATATATATATATATATATATATACATACATACATATATATATATATACATATATATATATACATAAATATATATATATATATATATACACAAATATACATATATACATATACATATATTTATATACACATATACATATATATACATATACATACATATATATGTATGTATGTATAATTGTGAAAATGCTGCTTAAATTCATTGAAAAGAATGTGAATCGCTTTTGAAAAGCATTTATTTAAAAATGCTTATATAAAAAAATTATCATATATATACAATTTGGAAGGGTGGGATATACCCCCACCCATTGTACCCTCTGTTCCGTGCAGGGTACTTGCGATGGGGTCATTGTTTTAAAAAAAATAGAATAAGCATATGCAGGAGGGGATTTACCCCATCCCCACCTTCCTTGTAAACTTCTGCCAGCGGTCGCCTGTACCCGCTGACATAGGTACTGTGACTGCCGTTACAAGCCCTGCGTTAGAGGGCAGGGCCGCACGGCTTTGTTGGTGCTGTGTAGTGAATTTAAATTCACTTAAAACTAAATGCTCTCCCAATTTTTTTGTAATTTGTTAAAGCTCGACATGTTAAAGTATTAAGTTTGTGATTTATAATATCTATTAATTGTAATTCAATTTTTATTAAAAAATTATTATATGTATATATATATATATATGTGTGTATACATACATACATACATACATACATACATATATACACACACATATATATATATATATAATATTGTAATTCGATTTTGTAAGTATAATAAAGTATTGAAAACTAATTATTATGAATATATATATATAAATAAATATATATATACATACATACATACATACGTACGTATGTATGTATGTATGTATGTATGTATGTATGTATGTATGTATGTATGTACATACATACATACATACATACATACATACATACATACATACATACATACATACATACATATATATATATATGTATAATATTAACAAAATTTTATTTAAGTAATGAATTAGTGTAATTAAGATTAATAAAAATGTTATAATTGAAATAGAGAAGCTGTCCAAATAATTTTAGAATTCTCACGAATGGAAAATTGAGAAAAATATATATATGATTTTAAAAGAACAATTTTTCCTAGAGATATTAATGTTTACTTGATATTCATTGAATGATTGAATGAACGATGAATCTGATTTAAATATTGATCATTATAATAATGAAATTATTAATGGGTTTATTATTTATTAATAATTGTTAAGGTTAGCAATTATTAATGAATGATAAGTATAGTTAGTATAACTATTAATTAATTCAATTAAATTCAAATTGAGATTAGTTAATAATTGAAGTATAGCAATAAGTTATAGATCAATTATAATAATTGGTTTAGACAATCTCAGGGGATATGAGACGAAAGGTTAAAGTAGTTATTAGATATTGAGAGATGCTTATCCTTATATCATTGGGAATATAAATGCATCAAAATATAAGTTATGGAACTATGGTTAATTATTAATTGAAGAGATATTCACTGAGTTGTTAATATAGTCATGTAAAATATTAGTTAATTTAATTAATTATAAATTAATTAAAGTCAATTAATAAATAAGTGAGACAATGTGTTTTAAATGAAATAATTATTGATAATATTGATGTTGGGTAGTTGTAAAGTATTTTCATCAAAGTTGATAAGTCTTATTCTAATGATTTGAATAATGACTTTAGTTATTTAATGGTTGTTAGTGATGATTTAATTATTATAACGATTACTATTAGAAGGCTTAAATTTTAGTAATATTTAATTAAATTTTAATTAAGTATTATTAGAATGTTAAAAGGTCATGGATTGTGTACCTATGCTAATTGATTGATTTAATTGATCATTTTAATTAAGTTATAATTTTTTTATTCGAAGACTGATAATTGGCTCTCTTATAATATAATGAATAATGATCCTTTGATTATGTTGAGAAGTTGTAGTAACATTAAAGAAGATTTAATCAATTAGAATATGGATCTTAGTTAAATAAAGAGAACAATTTAATTAAAGGTCAATGATGATCAGATTAATGAGTAAAGTATTTACCTTTAAGTTATTTTTAGAATATTATTTTTAAATAATGGTAAGAATAATGCTATTGAGGAAATAAATGGGTTGACTTGTAGGTCAAATGATAAATCCTATATACTTGAAGTATACTTGCAAATAGAAACTGAAACCTCAACACTAAATTTAACTATGTGATTTGAGTAAACCAAAACATGTGTCTGCATTATGTTTTCTCTATGTTTCTTGTTTTGGGTTTTGGGTTGACTAGTGTTGACTAGTCTTAGGTTATTACCAAAGGCTTGGAGGTTGTGAGATGTGATGGCATGATGATCTTATTTGGTCTTGATCTTTATAAACCCAACCATGGTTATGTGCTGGTATGCTCTATGAGATGTTTGTATTTACTGATTGTTATTGCTCATGAGTGGAGCTGAGATGTATTTATCTGAGACACTTAACTTAACCATTTTTGAGTCATCGATCAGTTATCCTTGGATTACTTTCCAATCACCATGATGGGACTGAAATGTTGATTTATTTTTGATGATGTCATGTTGTGACATGTTTTGACTCAACCATTTTGGAGTCTTTGATCAGTATGATTTGAGATATATTTTGGTTATTGAGAACCAATGGATATTTTTGATTATCAGTGATGCCTTCAGTTGCCAATAGAGAACTATTGTGGTCATGATTTTCTATGGATGCTTTTCAGATGCTCATGGAGATTTGATGCTTTTATTGTGGATATTTGATGATTCTTATTATGGATTATCTTTTGGTATTTCTTTCCAGTCGCTTGTATAGGACTAGGGTGATTTTATGATTCCATGAGCTTAGGGTAGGTTATCTACTTGTAATGTCGGGAAGTGGCTTGCAATGGGGGCCGGGGCCCTAAGTGGCTACCAGGGTAACTCATTGTAAGTTTTGTTAATAAGTGATAACATTTACACACTAAATGGGGATTAAATGAACCTAAAAAGATAATTGTTGATGTTCTCGCCCATGCCTCCAGTGCTTGTATAGATGAGGATGAGAGTAGAGAGAATGCATGGTTGTGACCTTGCATTCCATAGTATGCCTCATCAGTATGAGAGGATACTAGTGGTGAATGAGGATTAGTTGGGACCCGTGGAGTTTAGCTAACTTCTAGGGTAACTTCTACATGATATATGCAATGACACTTTCCCACTTGCATAGTAGGTTTCCTACATGTCATTGTTGTGCCTCTGGGAATTATATGTCAGTTTTGTGACTGGAACCTTTGAGTTAGTATACTTTTAGGATTCCTAGACTTAGAGAGTATCTTTGCTATGTGATTTGGATAGCTTGTTTGGGACTTGAGATTATCTCCTCAGCACGGTGGGAGTGGACCACTTAGGTTCCATGTAGTCAGGTGGTAGTGTTTTTTCCACTCTTATCATTTGAGATCCGTCCGAGACACCGTGGTTGGAGCATTCTTGGTTGGTATTTATCTTCATTATGTTCTTGGATCATTATGATAGATGATATACCTTATGATGGATGTATTTACTGGTATGTTTCTTATATTGATGATTTGCATATGTTAGGTGATGTTATTTTATGCTTTACTTTGCATGTTAGATTACTTTCTGCATATGATGTAGGATGTTTTAGGAGTGACATTCCTACTATGTTAATACCGATGATCTCTTCAGTGATTTGGAATGTTATGCACAGAGGGATGGCTAGGATCCATGATGGTCTAATGATGCTATTTACAATTGGGAGGAACCGTGCACTTAGTTATTTATGTTTGTGATATATGGTTATCTTTTATGATGGATGTTTATATCTTTTGTGATGATGTATGGATGATGATGTAGTTTATTTACACGGTTGTATATTCTTTTAAGCTTTTCATACCTTGTAACATGTACAGTGGATGATTGAGCTAAACTAAAATGTAATTACAAAAAGGACACTTGTATAATGTTTAAGAACATTGGATGTATCATTGCTAAGGATGTGATGTTAGATGAATAGTTAATTTAGATGTGATACAACGTTAAGGGATTCATGAAGAATGTAATCTGTTATGTATGTTATGTATACTTTCAATTGGATGTTACTATGCTTCCACGAATATTATGAATGGCATTAATTTCATGTTTAAAAAAAAAAAAATGCTACCAAAATTAGTGAAATTTTAGATTAATTCTTTGGATCCCTTGGCCGGGCATTACATCAATTCTCAATTAATGTTTACAATGAGAGATCATCCTTATAAAGGAGATCAAAACCCTAAAAAGATCTAACCTAGGTTGCATAATAATAATTAATAAAAGAATTAATTATTAGATGCCTAAAGTTTAGCTTAAGCAACTAGAGTTAGTTAGGAAATATCTAATAAATCTAACACACCCATCCCCCCTTAAGATAAACTTAGGAAGTAGCTAAAATCCTAAAAACTACTACTAAAAGAAGAATTGGGTCTTGACAAACAAGGCCTGATGAGGTACACAAGTACAACCAAATATTTGAAAAGAGGAGAAATAAAGAATACCACATGGGTAATGTTGGTTTTTGAAAATGCTAGAGGGTTTTCAATTATCCCAATGAGAATATGACATATCTAGGGGTAGCTAAATCCCATTTTCAACATACCATTTCAGACATCGGGCCAACTATAAGGAATGACCCTTCTTCTACTTTAGGCTATGCAAGACCTAGGTGGGTAGACCTCAGATTCAATTGATATTGTACTAGTGCAAAACATATCCCTAAATCTACTTATTACAGATGAAAACTGCTTATATCTCCTAATAACTCATGAAATGACACAGATCTATAGTAGCTAAATGTAAATCTATGAATCTCATAAGCTAAGTGAGGGCATTACATTTAATTCTTTCAACATTTGAGGGGAAAATATGTTTGATTAATAATGCTGATTTCAATAGAACCTCAAATATGTAGCAATAAGACCTAATGATCCTATAACTGATTAGTGCCTCTTCCATTGGGTAATTCACGAATCTCCTTCATGCATTTTGGATATCCTAGACACAATTCCTATGCCAAGACTCCAGATCTATCCATTTACCTTGTAAATTGGATATCCATGTTTGATTTAAACCTCATTCTTACCTGATATCCTCCTCAAAAAACCTACAACCCTATTGAATCTTTGAAGCATTTACATAACTCTTTGAGTTACAAGCAACAATGAAGCAACATACAGCCTTAAGGGGCTGCACTTATGATCTAGGCTCTTTATTCAAAGACCATAAAACATGATAGCTCAACTGAGAAAGGAGACAAGATTCAAACTAAAACTAAACATTTGTTGTTCCTTGTATTGATTTCCAAGAAATAATACATAAAAATGGATGAAATTAAATAAAAAAGAACCTAATAAACCAGGTTATACAATGAAAAAATTTTGTCATACAAGAGAGAAAATGGTGGGAATGAGAAACTGATGGGATGGGAAGGGGATATCACAGCCAAAGCAAAATATTCATGGTCTAGAACCAGCACATCCTAGATCTTTCATTCAGAGTTCATCAATTCTAGGGCCAGTTCTACTAAATGTCTTCATTTTAGAGAAAATTTTTCAAAATTCCAACACTTACAAAAGAGAAGAAGAAAGTATAAATATCAAGAGGGAAATTTCTGGATTCAACTTGCAATTGACATGTGTCCCCTTTGAATTCTTTCCTAAGAAGTTGAAAAAGCCCCTCTCTACCTTCTCTTTATAACTGCAATTCAAATCCCATCATTTTACCTCTCAAAGGCATCAAATATCTCAGAAATCTAAATGATGAAAGGATGCAACCAATTTCTGATGTTAAAATGAACACAAGGTAAAAGTAACAAATCAATTGAAAAGTAACTTCCAGAATGCAAGAAAATTGTTTAAAGATGATTTTCTTCACATTCAGATCCCAACAAGCCTTTAGAAATGTCCTCTAACCAATTATGATGCTCCATGATCAAATTTTCCTATTTTGCTGCCAATGCCCCAAAAATCACAAACTGACCTATAGACTGAATTGGTGAGCACTTGTACAAAAACTAACTTTAGATTTGAAAAATTTAGATCTTCTCAATTTCGGTGGTATATTGGAGTGCCCATTTTCAATAAAAATCATCTCAGTTATGCCCTTTTGAAGTTTAGGTCTCCATTCATGACTTCCATTTAAAATTGCAAAAAATTATTCATCTTATCATAGCTCAAACTATACAATAAATCAAACATTAAATAAAATGTTGACCTATAAGTGCATTTGATAAAAATCAAAATTTTAATGAAGTTTGAAATTCCTTCACAATCCCCATCTGGGTCAAACCTGGTTGATCGACCTTGATATGTGGTGAGTTATGATTGGTTCAATTTTTACCACATCATCTATCCACCTTACTGCCAGCTAGCTGGCCACATAGGCACTTGCTATGTTGCTATACTAACTTCCTTGCATCTTTTCTTTAGTGACATAGTTAGAACCACTTGATTCACAATGTGTCACAATCTCGTTCATCTAATTCCATGTCAACATCTTATCCACAATCTACTTGCCAAATGTCCTCCTTTGAATTGTTCTTAGGCTGCCACTTGTCATTCAGTAACTTGGTGACACTACCACATCATCTCCACACAGGATCCATCACTCTCCTGTTGGATTTTAGGGATTTTGGCAATTTTCTATGTCACTAACTGGAAAACCTTGGATTTTTCTGCTAGCGAGGAAGTGACTCGCGTGATTTTTGACTTTTCTAATCTCTTGCAAATTTTCGATGTCATCATACCTTGTTGTGCATGCCCATTCAAAATTTATGCCATAACTACATCCATCTGGCAAACCATGGGCCCACTTGCATACATTTTCCCTTTTGAAAAGGCGTGTCCCTTAAGACACAACTCATATTGCTTGTTTTAGTATTTAAACAAAGAAATATCTCCTTATGTTATTGATATGGGATAAATGTCTTTTCTCATGCCATTGCATCTTCTCCTTGTACAGGCAGGGTCATCTCTTCATGTCGTTGGTTCCTTCCTTTCAAAGCGTGAGCTCCCTTTAAAAATGTTGACTGACCCTTGGTTGTGTTTTTTCCTTTTGATTGCGAATGCTCCTCTGATTGTAATTTGCTTCTTTTTGGTAGGGTCTCTATTCTCCTACCTTTCCAACTATCTATAACTTCATACCTTTTAGGTGTTCAACTTGAAATCCATTTTGGTCCTTTATAAGAAATTTAACTAGTTCTATGAAAGCTTGCAAGCATTCTTTATAAATTTCTAGAACAATCATTGCCTTATACACTTGCATAAAACATGCATTGCCTACAATACCTTTAGTCGGCATTAGTGTTTCACTGCTCCCGTGCCCAACTTTGATTTTCATTGTTGTCAGTTCTCTAATTTTCCATAATATTTTGCACTGAACACTATCAGGACACCTTACAAATCTTATTATTTGCATTCTTTTCAGATGTGACATCTCAGGTAAGATTTCCAATGTTGCGCAACCTTCAATATCCAGCTTTACGAGAACTTCACGAATATTTGGCAACTCAACTAGCTTGATACATTCATAGAGGACTAGTTCAGTTAATGGGGAAAACAAAGCAGAGCTTAAAGGCAATGTGGAAAATTTATTATCTTCCAAATGAAGAATTTTCAAAGATGACAATTCTACAAAACTCTGCAGAATGAACTTTAAGTCACAATATCCTGCCTCAAATCTAAACAAAGATTGAAGTTTGGAAATAGTCCAAGGGAGTGTCATTAAGTTTTCACATCTGTTAAGTAAAAATTCCTCCAAAGATTCAAGGCCACAAATTTCATCCACAATAAGATATAAAAACTCATAGTTGTTCATGTTGAGGTAGTGCAAGTGTTTGAGATAACTGACCGATGGAGGTAAAGTAACAATCAGATAATACTCTAGATCTAATTTCTCCAACCGGGATAGGCTACCAAGAGAGAGAGGCAACTCATTTATGTTGAAGACATCTTTAAGTTCCAATATTTTGAGAAAACTAAGATCTTCGAGGTTGTCTAGAAGCTTGCTAAAATTTGAACATTAATAAATAATTTTTGCAAACATGATAGCTTTTTTATACTACTTGGAAGTTGCTCTAGGTTTCCACACCAAGAGAGATTCAAAGATTGGAGTTTTTGTAGGTAGCCGATGGAACAAGGTAAAGCCTTTAGAGAAGAGCATTCTGCCAAGCCTAATTGTTTTAGTTCCAAGAGGTTACCCAAATTTTTCATTTTTAAACAATTGATTCTCCAAACTGACTCCACTGACCTTCTCAGACTAACTGGAATCCAATTCGACTGCTAAATCATCATTTAAAACTCATTTTATCACTGTTATGTAAACTATCAATTTTGTGCCAGGAGGTCCATTTACTGGCCTTAAAAACTGACCTGAACAACTGATTAGGCTCTAAAAATTGGCATGATGATTCTCTATTCTGCACACTTCTACCCCGTAAAATCTTGTCTCATGAAAAATTTGGGTTCAAAAGATATTTGTTGTCAAAGTTACCTTCTCAGAATCACCTGCATGAGAACATGTTAGAAAGCAATAAACTGGGTTTGGAATTGGCCTTGAAAACTGGGCAAATGGACGCTTGGGAAGACAATAATTTAGATGATGATTCTCTATCATGAGGACATTATGAATCTATTATTTGGGCTCATGAAAAATCACATGGCGCAAATGGCGAACAGTCAAAGTAGGCTACTTGGATTTGCAAATTGGGAACAATGTCAAGATAACAATTTTTTCAAATGGAAATGACCTAGAAAAGTGTGCATCCAGATTCATCATGATGTCAAAGTTGGAACATATGAAGTTTTTGGCCCCTAGAACACAATGCAAAAAGAAATTCTTCATTTGGGTCAACTGGGTCAAAGATATCATTGGTCGAATAGGGCTTCCCAGAATTGTGAACAACTACACAAAAACACAAAACAGTAAATGACCAACTTTGAGGGGTTTGAAACCTAGTCAAATGGATTCAAAATGACTTGAAACCTAAAACATAGGTTCTCAGGTATGGACACTAGATATTCCCAAAGTGATGGGTCATGACACATTTTTGGGTGTGAGATATTGACTTACAAACATGGCCTCCTGTCACTGTTTGACACTTACGTGAAAATGCAGATTTGATAGTTGCTCAAAATAGGACTTCACAAAATGTCTCAAAACGTGAGTTTAACTTCATGAAACACATAAGCATACTGAATGAAAGGTGCTAGAAGCATTAAATTATGGGGCTCAAAGGTATAGCTAGGTACAAATGCATTTATGGGCAGTTAGAGGGCTTGAAATCTCAAAATTTTCAATATGCTACTCAAAATTAACCATGCAATTTTTAGTCCCAATTGTGGCTCTGTCTGGGTATGCATGGCCCTATTGGGCATGACAAGATTTCAAATCTCTGGGAGCAGTAGACCACACACCTGAACTTCAAAAACTTCTCTTGAATAACTTTATTGAAAGCAAAAATAACTACAACTACTATGTACAAGTGATGATCTCGGGCCACCGAACTTTCAAAAATTCTTACCTGTGTCATACACTTGATTTTCATCTGCACTTTGATGAGGTAAGATGAAAATATTTCTTCTATTAGTTTTACCAATCAGATCAACATCTTGAAAAAAACTACTTGGCAAAACAAAATAACTTCCTTCATTCTCATAATGCATACATATATTATAATTACCCTTTACTTCATGCTCATTATGAGAAAACAAATCAGCATGCTCATAATTACACAAATTGGACTGAGAATCAAAATCCAACAATGATTCATGCACACTGATCGAAAACACAAAGACTTCATATTCTACACCATTCACCAAGTTGCATGTATCAAAAACTTGCAACTCACCTTGTGTCTCTGACTGTGAAGAATATGTGAAATTTGATTGTTTCCTACTTGTAGTCATGTCATTCATTGAATCAGATTTATCCTTCACTAAGATCTCTTCACATTCTTCAAATAATTGATTAGTTACCAAGCATGAAAACTCATTCTGAAAGTGTTGATCTAAACTATGTTGATCACAATCATTTTCTTCATCTAATTGAATGTCAGAATAAAACTTGAACTTATCCTTACAAGACTTATTAGCATATAAAGAAAATCTTTAATTAGATTGACAACCTTCACTATTTTCCCTTTCATCACATGAAACATCAAAACAAATTTTTGCAAGATTAGCATGAAAATAATTTGAAACAGTATTAAACTTCCCTTCATTAACATTCCCCGCATCCAAAAAATTTTCATGTGCAAAGACATATGAGGTACTATCATCTACACCTCCAAAATCTGATAGGGATTGTTTAGATTCCACATCTCTATCTACATCAAACTTTGGGGAAGTAACTTGACTGAATGAAGAAACATTATGATAGAAAATATGAAGATCCTTAGAAACACTTGCTTGCTTTTCAAAATCACGAGCCAACAAAATAGAGATTTCATTAGAGCTCAAGAAGACTACCTCACAAATCTTCTCCTGGCTATGATTATCATCTAGATAACATGAAGAACTTACAATAGCAAGATCATTAGTATAACAATCTGGAAAATTAGAATTCTTACAAAAATCATTCTTATCATAGCAATCACTACCTTTACTGCTGTTACATAATTCCTCAACTTCATATTTACTGTAACCAAATTTATTTTCACTTTCATATCCAGCTTCCTTATGTTGATTGCAATTACCCGATTCACTTGCATTTGAATCCTTCTCTTCACACTCAAAAGACAAATCACCTTGTTATACAGATTCATTATATTCATTGCTACCTTGACTTTTAGCGTACTCATTATCATTAGAAGACATAACATGAAATCTATAATCATCATTTTCCATCTCTTCAATGAATCTTTCAATTTGTAAAATTCTTTGTAATCTTATCGGTGCTAGCTAATTGACTAAATCAAGCAGTAGAACATCAAGGAAAACACTATGCAAGGAAGATTCCTTAGGTCTACAATGAAAAGACATCTTGTCGATCACTGATTCAAACCTTAAGTACCATTGTTCAACTCTTCAACCTTGAATACTTCCTACCTTAATTTGTATAAGACTGACAATCCTTTCATAGATCAGTCTACTCAACATAGAAATGTTATTATTCATAGTTTCTAAACTCTCAGAATTTGGAAAACTAATCTTAGATCTAAGATCTGACTCCATTATAGAACAAAATTTCTACCTCTTCCTTCTAATGCTGAATATCATTGAATAGAGGCACTGATTCTAACATTTGACTTCCATGAAAAGAAAACATGAAAATCAAAATACCTCAAGTGTTGATGCTAAACTTTGATTTGCTGATTTGGCATAGGTGCAAGACTAAAATTCCTTCACACCACTTGTCAAAACATTGTAGAGTCGCCACCTCCTTTCAAGAGGATAAAGATATCACTACTGCAATTCACTTTTTACAATTCAATTTCTTATAACAATAGATTGCAAACAACACTTTAAAACTTATCAAGAATTTAAACTTCCTTTTCAAGAAACTACCAAAAGCTTTAGATCTGCCCATACAACTGAAAATCTTTCAAAATTTTGCAATGAAATCAACTTGGAACAAATTGGTACAGAGATTTGGGAGTCACCACTCACACTTCGTGAGAAATAAAACATAATTCATCATTTGACAAATCTGAACTAGACCTTCAATGTAGGAGAAACTTGTAGATCATTATCATTTTGAAAAGAAACTACACTTTATAAATCAATTCTTGACTCTGAACTTTCTCACAACACTTGCAAAAATTGAATTGATTGAAGATAGACCTATAATAGTCATAGAACATAATTTACATCCAATTTCACAATATATTGCTGTCCATGAATAAAGCTTAATTGGGGGACACACAACGTTCAACAAGGATATGAAAAGAATGCCTCACAACCTTGCTACTATAGCAAATCCTTCCTATTGTATTGAATCTTCTTTAAATTCTCAAGGTTTGTCTATTATTCAGATTCAATACAATTCTACAATAGAGTCGCCATTTTGTTGGTTTTTGAAAATGTTAGAGGGTTTTCAATTATCCCAATGAGAATATGGCACATCTAGGGGCAGCTAACTCCCATTTTCAACATGCCATTTCAGACACTGGGCCAACTATAAGGCATGATCCTTCTTCTACTTTAGGCTTTGCAAGACTTAGGTGGGTAGACCTCAGATTCAATTGATATCGTACCAGTGCAAAACATATCCTTGAATCTATTTACTGTAGATGAAAATTGCTTATATCTCCTAATAACTCATGAAATGACATAGATCTATAGTAGCTAAATGCAAATCTATGAATCTCATAAGTTGAGTGAGGGCATTACATTTAGGTTCTTCAACATGTGAGGGGAAAATACATTTGATTAATAATGTTGATTTCAACAAAACCTCAGATATGTAGCAATAAGACCTAATGATCCTATAACTGATTAGTGCCTTAACCATTGGGCAAATCCATGAATCACAAACATACATATGGATATCTGAGACATATGTGTATCTTCAGATATCTGATCTATCTATTTAACTTGTAAATAGACATCAATGCTCAATTTAAATCCAATTCTTACATGATATCCCCACCAGTAAACTTGCAACCCTGTTGATTCCCTGAAGTATTTACATAACCTCTTGGGTTAAAAGAAATAATGAAATAACATACAACCTTAAGGGACTACAACTACAACCTAAGCTCTATGTCAAAGATTGTAAAACATTGAAAATTAACTGATAAAGGAGACAAGATTCAAGCTGAAACTCAATCATCTGCTACTCTTTGCATTTATTTCCTTGAAATTAATATAGTCATATGCATGAAAATGAAAACATGGAAATACTTAACAGATCTGAACCATCTGTATTAACCTTCCTAATGCTATTCATTCAAGAGAAAATATGTTGAAGAAAAATAGTTTCACAGTAAAACACTAGAACCCTGCTGGTATTACCCAGAGCAAACTGCCAACCACCACAATGAAAGAAAGAAAGAAAGATATAGGAGAGAAAGAATTCCCAGATTTGATCTATGCATGACATGTGTCCACTTGAAATTCAATCTTCTATAACTAGATAACCTCTTTCTTCCTTTTCCCATTTTGATCTGATTTGGTTTCATCATTTTTCTATTACTGATTTGCAAATATCTTTGTTGAAATGATGAAAACTTGTTGAGTCATCAAAATAACTGAAAACTCCATGAAAAGCCAGTAAAATTGAGTTTTTACTGAGTGAATTTGATTAATTTTGACCCCAACTACATTCTTACCATGTTTTACTAATTCTCTAATTGGATTTTCAATTTTTACCAATTCTATTGAGAAGGCCCCAAATTTTACGTTTTTGGCTATAACTCAAACTAGTGAGCACTTGTGCAAAAATGAACTCCATAATCAAAAAGTTCATCTTCTCACAATTCTGACGATATATAATACTGCTATGTTCGCCTCTTAGAAACCCCCAGAAAATCAGTTTTAAAAAAATAGTCCCCCTTTGCTAAAAGGCTTAGGTCTGTAACTCCTAAAAATTAAAATTTTCAAAAATTAAAAAAACTCTAAAGTCAAAACTTTAGATAAAGACCCTATTGAATTTAAAAGATTGACAGGCATCCATTTTGCATAAAACAATTTAAAAATATTTTCTTGACATGTCTGAACTTTTCCTTGTACTTGGATATCGAGTCAAACCAAGTTAATCAGGCAATGCCATGTGTCATCTTCTAATTGGTTGGGTCCTACGACGTCATCCATCCATCTCACTTCTAGTTGGGTAGTCGCCATGTTGCTATGTTAACTTCCTTGCAACTTTTTCATTGCGACATGGGGACTAGCATTGGATCCGCCATGTATCACCATCTGGTGACCTCTGATCATGATCCGCCATGTCAACATTTTATGTACAGCCTGCTACCCACATGTTGCCACTTGTCACTAATTGATTCATTAATTGTAACTACACATGGGATTCACATTGCATTTTACATTAGAGTTTTCTTTTGGAGTTTTTCGACGACTCGCTATGTCGCTAGCTGGATTTTTGAGATTTTCTGGCTAGTAAAGTTGCAAGGCACCAGATTTTTTTAGTTTTTTGGCAACCTCAAATAGGCTAATGTCACTGGTTTTTGCATGTGCATGCACGTTCAAAATTTTATGCTTGATGTCCTCTAGCTGTTCGGGACCCTCCACCACACACTTCCCCTTTTAAAAAGGCATGTGCCTTAAGACATAAGTCAAATTGCTTGAAAAGGTATTTAAACAATAAAAAGTTCCATTTCCCAGCCAATGTGGGATAATTTGTTTAACCTTTTTTTCTCTTTTCCCTATCGTTTGTTGTTCCTTTGGGTTCTTCTTTGTTATCCTCCTTAGCAAGGCAGCTCTTTTCTTCATTCAGTAGCTTCCTCTTTATTATTTGACATAAAATATACAACATTCAACACTACATTTGTATTTTCCAGCAAACCCTTGCCCTTGTCTGCAATTAGATTGTTAGGTACAATTAGATCAAACCGATTATAATGGGCATAGCTCAAAAAATTTGATGATGAAGATTATCATTTTTGAACCCCTTGTCAAAATCCAAGGGCTCCACAAGCTTGAACGAATGACCTTTCAATGAAAAAGTCATTGAAGTTCTGCCACCATTTTTTGTATACAAAACTTGATTTCATCAAGCTCTTCATAAAATGACCAATCCACATGATCTGATCCCGAGAGCTCGACCTTTCTTTTCTCCAACTTATAGCACCTTTTAAGGCTATCGACCTTTTTCTTTGCATTGCTTCATTCGATAAACTAGAGAGCCAGAGATACAAGAGGAGACAACACACAAAAGGAAATAGAAAATTTTGTAACACGCTTAAACATAAATTTGCATCATATTGTAATCTTGAAATACTCAAATTCATATTCCCATTCTTAGATCTATTTCTAGTTTCTCCTTTCAGCGTGGGTTCCTTTAAATTGTGTCGAGGCTTCACTTTGACTACGTAGACTACTTCTCTATTCATAGGCATCTCTTGCTAACCATGAGCTTTCATACTTCCCTCTTCTTTCTACTATTTTGAGGATTCCATGTTGTAAGGGTTCCTTTTTAAAAAATGAGCTCATGAGGCTTCATTCATGATCTTAGTGAAAATCTAGCAGACAGGTAATGCTTCAAATCAGGAATAGCCTCTATCGCCTTCAACAGTTGTTCATCCAGTGCCTTTTGGTCATCCTTCCTATGTGGAGTTACATACTTAGTTGGTCTTCCTTTGACTTTCACTATGGCTTTGAACATGCTGTAGGCTTCTTTCCAATAAATGTGGGGTAGAGTGTAGGCTCTTCATGCCACGACTTTTTTCTCATTGGCATTGACTTTTTATTTATTGTGGGAGGCCCCTTCATTTCTATGAGTTCTTTTGTCATGAGTTTCTCTCCTCCTTCCAATGCATTGATTGCTCGTTTATGCATGGAGTCTATTTCAAAAATTGTGGTTCACTTTGCATGCGGCTTGATGCCTTCTTATTTGGTATGTGGTTGAATATATGTAGGTTTCTTCATGCTCAGTGTATAGCTTCTCTATTTTGCTTGGGGATTCCAGTTTGCACATGTGGCTTTCCTTCTTAGCTTCATGATCCTCTTCCAAAGAGAGGTTTTGAACTCACACCAAAAGCAACATAGATGCACTAGAACAAGTATTAAAAATGAATTCACCCATTTACATCTTCAAAATGTGACTTGTCTCCAACATCTATGATTCTAAGAATAATTTTGCAAAGTGAAACAGATATAGATATATGAAAAGCATAAAGCTCCACTCTATCCTGAATAAGCCCTCCACATAGTCTAGCATATTAATGTCTCGTACAATTGTAGCTTATTTCAAAATTGTCTGTAGGTGGCCTTTTAAATTGAAGCTTCATAACAGAAGGCAATGCATTACAAGATGCTAAATTTTTCACAACCACTTTTCCTCCTTTCCTTTTGTAGAAGTGCAGGGCTCGATTCTATTATGCCTTAGGATCATTTTCTCAGAATTCATTAATGAGCGATTTACTCTTCGTTTTATCACCAGCTAAAAAATATTTGTTTTCAGACAACTGACAATTGTAATTGATCCATTCATCACCTGATACTGATTTGATGAAAATTCAATCAATTTGCATCAATTTTTGACATTTTAAAAATTATTTCAATTCTTTTTGCAACAGTGAATTTGGTGCTAGGAGGTCCCTTGACTAGCCTTAAAAACTAACAAGAACACCTAATTGAGTGCTAAAAATTGGCACAGTGAATCTCTATTCCACATTCTTGCACCATTTCAAATCTCATCTCATGATGAATTCAAGGTCAAAAGATATTGACCGTCAAATTTGCCCTCTCAGAACTGCTTGCAAGAAAATAAGTCAGAAAACCCTATATTGGATTCAGAATTAGCTTCAA
Organism: Cupressus sempervirens; assembly: GCA_028749045.1. Lineage (NCBI taxonomy): Eukaryota > Viridiplantae > Streptophyta > Pinopsida > Cupressales > Cupressaceae > Cupressus > Cupressus sempervirens. Next base: position 248,259,761 of record CM053783.1, read on the forward strand.
AAATTGGGCAAATGGATACTTGGGAAAATGAAAATTGGGGCATTGGTTCACTGTCACAAGGAGAGTATGGATCTATGATATGGGCTCATGATGAATAACAAGATGCAAATGGCGAGTGATCAAAGTGGGCTACTCATAATTTTGTAGATTGAAAGCACTGGCATAAAACATTTTTTGTGAATGGAATTGACCTAGAAAAGTGTGCAAATGGATTCGTCAAGACTTGAAACTGGGCATACTTAAAATATTTTTAGAGGAAAAAATAGCAGTACAATCCATTTGATCTAGGAAGTCATGGATTAGGAGTTATAACATCACAAATAGGGGTACTAACAAATCTGCAAATGTTGACACCAGTAAAAAGATAGAAATTGCGCTTGAAATCACATTTGAAAACTGATCAAACAGATTTGTCATGAGTTGAAACTTGAAACATAACAAGTCTCTAATGTCTATAATGCAATGCAATTTTTTTTAACATTTCAGTCAATTGGGTCAAAATTATAGCAAGTCAAACAAGGCTTCCTAGAATTATGAACATTTCATATCAGCATGACATTGATAACTGGCCAACTTTGAGGGATTCAAAACCTAGTCAAACAGATTTAAAATGACTCAAAATATGAAACATGAGCTCTTAGGTAAGGATCCTAGACACTCCCAAAGTTGTGAGTCATGAAACATTTTTGGGTGTGAGATATTCACTTGCAAACATAGCTTCCTATCGCTATTTGACACTTAGGGTAAAAAGCAAATTTGGCAATTTCTCAAAATAGGACTTCACGAAATGGCTCGGAATGTCAGTTTAACTTCATGAAACACATAAGCATACTAAATGAAAGGTTCTAGAAGCATTAAACACCTCTTGGGGCTCAAAGGTACAACCAGGTACAATCTCATTAAAAATGTTCATAGGGCTTAATTTTCTCAAAAGTGCTCAAAATTTGGGCTACAATTTTGAGTGCCAATAGTGGCTCTATCTAGTGATGCATGTCTATTGTGGCTACGGAAAGCTTTTAGATCTCTGGAAGAAGTAGACCACACACCTAAACTTCAAAAACTCTCCTAAATAAATTTATTGAAAATAGGGAAACTATACTACTATGTACAAGCGATGGCCCTGGGCCACCGAAAAGTTTTCAAAAATTCTTACCTCTTTCATATACTTGATTTTCATTCCTTTCATCATGAGGTAAACTAAAGTTATTTTTCTCATCAAATTAACATCCTAAAACAAAATACTTGGTAAAACTGAATTCACACGTTCATTCTCATAGTGCATGTACAAATCAGCATTAAACTCTTTATCTTGCTCACTATGAAAATATGAATCAGCATGATCATAACTACTAATATCAAACTAAAACTGATTATCACTAATTGACTCACGAGCACCTTCAACCAGAAACACAAAAGCTTGGTATTCTACTTCATTCAACGAGTTACATGAATCAAATGGTAACTCACCTTGTGCATCTAGATATGAAGAAAATGTAAAATCTAATTTCTCCTTATTTGCAATATCAGTACTCCATAAATCAGACTGAACATATGTTGCATTTTCTTCACATTCCAACAAATAATTAGATACCAAAACATAAGAATCATCATGAAATTGCATGTTCACAATATGCTGATCCGTATCAATTTCTTTGTCAAATAACTCACTATAATGGACTAATTCATTACTATTTCTTTCTTCATCACATGAGCAATTTGAATGTATCTCAACTTTATGAAAACAAGAAAACCATGAACCAGCAACAAACCTTATCCCTACATCTTCATTCTCAACATAGAAGTTGTCATGTGTATTGATATATGGATTACCATCACATACACCTCCCAAACTTGACAGAGCATATTCTGAAACTACATCTTCTTCAACATAAAATTTAGGGGAAGTGACTTCATCATATGGAAATGAAAAATGTGGCAAAAAACAAGCATCCTTAGATAGATTAGCATACATTTCAAAATCATGAGCCAACAAGTTAGAAATCTCAGTAACAGTTAATAAGATTTCACTACTAGTTTCTTCTCCTTGGCTATGATTGTTATCTGGATGGCTTAGCACATTTATAACAACAAACTTATTATTAACATATTCTAAAAAATCAACATTCTGATCATCACATACATCTTCTTCTTTAGACAATACCTCAACAATCAGTATCATAACACATTCACATTCATCACTAGAAGAAAGACTATTATTGTTGTTGCACTTTTCCTCTTCTTTACACTCATCATCACAAAAAGATGAATCCACATTATGCACATCATCAATCTGCTGATTATTATCCTCTAATTCATAAAATTGAGACTCCTCATATTCATTATCACTTTCAACAGACTCATTGCATTCACTACTATTAGATTCATTAGCCTTCAAAGCACTTTCAACCTCCATGATAAAATCTTGGATTTCAAACATCTTATCTAATCTTATCTTGGTTGTCCAATCAATCGAATGTGGCATAAAAACTTCTAAGAGTACCATTGTCCATGAAGAATCCTCAGGTCTAAAAAAATCATCAAGATTCATAACTACTAATTTGAACTTCCTGTAAATTTGAAATCCATTAAGACCCTAAATATCACCAATTGTACTTCTTAACATTAAGATAGTCTTATCATGAATCTTTCTTTTCAATCTAGCAATGCTTGCATGAACACTTTCAGGAGTCAGCACATCATTTTCAGACCTAGACTCAGAATCCATTTTTCAAAATTTTAAAACTATACCTCTATTTTCTTAGTGCTGAAACCACTAGATGGAGGCAACCATTTCTACAATTCAACTTTCATGAATGACAAAGACATGAAAACTGAAAATACCTTTATGTGTTGCTATCTGAAACCTCAAATTTGTTGATTGGCACAGGTGCAAGACTAAAATTCCTTCACACTACTAGTTAAAACTTTGTAGAGTCACCATCTCCTTGAGAAGAACTAAATGAAATCACTTCTGTGATTCATTTTTATGTTTCAAATTTCTTATGACAACAAATCAACACAACACTTTAAAACTTATTAGTTAGGAACATTGTATATCTCTCTTCTTGCTCACAACTTAACATAACTTTTAGATCTGCCTAATTTAGCTGAAAAATCTTTCAAAATATTTATATGTATATAACCAATCTATAGTAGTATAGAGATCCTTTAGAGAGTTGCCACTCACAATTGTGAGAAAGATTTTTAAAACATGATTTATAACATGACAAACTTGAACTGGATTTTCAACTTGTAGAACTTGCAAATCGTTAAACACTTAGAAGAGAGAAAACACTTTTGATCAATTCTGACTCTGAAATTACAACAAAACTTTGAAAAGAAGATCCAGTTGACCTGATTGAAAATGAAACTTAAGAACAACACAATCTGCATTCAACCTCAAAGCAGCTATTGCAAATGGATAAACCTTCATTAGGGTGCATGATTTGGAGTAAGAAAACTAGAAAGAACATCAGAAACTTACTACTACAATTTTTTCCATACACTTCTCCTACTGTATTGAATCTCCTTCTTTCAAATTCTCAAGGTTTGTCTACCATTCAGATTCAACAACTCCCCAACAGAGTCACCATTTTGTTGGTTTTTGAAAATGCTGGAGGGTTTTCAATTATCCCAATGGGAATATGACATATCTGGGGGCAGATAACTCCCATTTTCAACATACCATTTCAGACACTGGGCCAACTATAAGGCATGACCCTTCTTCTACTTCAGGCTCTGCAAGACCTAGGTGGGTAAACCTCAGATTCAATTGATATCATACTAGTGCAAAACATATCCTTGAATCTATTTAATGCAGATGAAAACCCCTTATATCTCCTAATAACTCATGAAATGACACAGATCTACAATAGCTAAATGCAAATCTATGAATCTCATAAGCTGAGTGAGGGCATTCTATTTTAGGTTCTTCAACATAAAATGTAAAGATGATTTGAATTTGATTTTGATTTTATGTGGGTGGGTAAAGTGGATAAAAACTAGGTATGAACAAAAAACTTATGATCCTGTAATAAATCAGTGCAACATCCATTGGGAAATTCATGAATCTCCTTCATGCATTTTGGATATCCTAGACACAATTCCTATGCAAAGACTCTAGATCTATCCATTTACCTTGTAAATTGGATATCCATGTTTGATTTAAACCTCATTGTTACCTGATATCCTCCTCAAAAAACCTGCAACCCTGTTGAATCTCTAAAGCATTTACATAACTCTTTGAATTACAAGTAACAATGAAGCAACATACAACCTTAAGGGACTGCACTTATGATCTAGGCTCTTCATTCAAAGACCATAAAACATCACAACTCAATTGAGAAAGGAGACAAGATTCAAATTGAAACTAAACATTTTCTATTCCTTGTATTGATTTCCTTGAAATAATACATAAAAATGCATGAAATTAAATCACAAAGAACCTAATAAACTAGGGTATACAATGAAAAAATGTTGTCATACAAGAGAGAAAATGGTGGGAATGAGAAATTGATGGGATGGGAAGGGGATATCACAGCCAAAGAAAAATCTTCATGGTTTGGAACTAGCACATCCCAGATCTTCCATTCAAAGTTCATCAATTCTAGGGCCAGTTCTACTAAATGCCTTCATTTGAGAAAAAACTTTCCAAAATTACAAAACTTACAAAAGAGAAGAAGAAAGTATAAATATCAAGAGGGAAATTCTCGGATTCAACTTGCAATTGACATGTGTCCCCTCTGAATTCTTTCCTAAGAAGTTGGAAAAGCCCCTCTCTACCTTCTCTCTATAACTGCAATTCAAATCCCATCATTTTACCTCTCAAAGGCATCAAATATCTCAAAAATCTAAATGATGAAAGGATGCAACTAATTTTTGATGCTAAAATGAACACAAGGTAAAAGTAACAAATCAGTTGAAAAGTAACTTCTAGAATGTAAGAAAACTATGTAAAGATGATTTTCTTCACATTCAGATCTTAACAAGCCTTTAGAACTATCCTCTAACCAATTCTTATGCTCCATGATCAAATCTGCCTATTTTGCTACCAATGCCCCAGAAATCACAAACTAACCTACAAACTGAACTGGTGAGCACCTGTACAAAAATTGACTTTAGATTTGGAAAATTTAGATCTTCCAAGTTCTAGTGGTATATTGGAGTGTCCATTTTTGATAAAAAAATGTCCCAATTATGCCCTTTTGAAGTTTAGGTCTCCATTCATGGCTTCCATTTAAAATTGCAAAAAATTATTCCTCTTACCATAGTTCAAACTATATAATAAATCAATCATTAAATAAAATGTTGACCTGTAAGTGCATTTGACAAAAATCAAAATTTTAATGAAGTTTGAAATTCCTTCACAATCCCCATTCGGGTCAAACCTAGTTGATTGACCTTGATATGTAGCGAGTTTTGATTGGTTCAATTTTTGCCATGTCATCTACCCACCTCACTGCCAGCTGGCTGGCCACATAGTTACTCACTATGTTGCTATACTAACTTCCTTTCATCTTTTCTTTAGTGACATAGTGAGAACCACTTGATTCACCACATGTCATGATCTCATTCAGCTGATTCCATGTCAACATCTTATCCACAATCTACTCGCCAAATGCCCTCCTCTAAATTGTTCTCAGGCTACCACTTGTCATTCAATAACTTGGTGATGCCACCACATCATCTCCACACAGGATCCATTACTCTCTTGCCAGAGTTTAGGTTTTCCTACAATTCGCTCTGTCACTAGCCAAAAAATTTTGTATTTTTTGGCTAGCGAGGTAGCGACTTGCCAGATTTTTGACTTTTCGGTCTCTTGCGAATTGTCGATGGCATCATACCTTGTTGTGCATGCCTGTTCAAAATTTATGCCATGACTACATCCATCTGGCCAGCCAAGGGCCCACCTACATACATTTTCCCTTTTGAAAAGGTGTTTCCCTTAAGACACAACTCATATCACTTGTTTTAGTATTTAAATAAAGAAATATCTCATTATCTTATCGATGTGGGATAAATGTCTTTTCTCATGCTATTGTGTCTTCTCCTTGGATAGGCAGGGTTGTCACTTCATGCCGTTGGTTCCTTCTTTTCAAAGCATGAGCTCCCTTTAAAAATGTTGACTGACCCTTGGCTGTGTTTTTTCCTTTTGATTGCGCATGCTCCTCTAATTTTAATTTTCTTCTTTTTTGGTAGGGTCTCTGTTCTCCTACCTTTCCAACTGTCTATAACTTCATACCTTTTAGGTGTTCAACTTGAAATCCATTTTGGTCCTTTATAAGAAATTTAACTAGTTCTATGGAATCTTGTTGGCATTCTTTATAAATTTCTAGAACAATCATTGCCTTATACACTCGCATAAAACATGCATTCCCTACAACAACTTTAGTCGGCCTTAGTGTTTCACTGCTCTCGTGCCCAACTGTGATTTTTATTGTTGTCAGTTCTCTAATTTTCCATAAGATTTTGCACTAAACACTGTTAGGACACCTTGTAAATCTTATTATTTGCATTCTTTTCAGATGTGACATCTCAGGTAAGATTTCCAGTGTTGCGCAACCTTCAATATCCAACTTTATGAGACATTAAAGAAAATTTGGTAACTCAACTAGCTCAGTACATTCATAGAGGACTAGTTTAGTTAATGGGGAAAATAAATTAGAGCTTAAAGGCAATGTGGAAAATTTATTATCTTCCAAATGGAGAATTTTCAAAGATGACAATTCTGCAAATCTCGATGGAATGGACTTTAAGTCACAATATCCTGCCTCAAATCTAACCAAAGATTGAAGTTTGGAAATAGTTCAAGGGAGTGTCATTAAGTTTTCACATCTATTAAGTAAAAATTCCTTCAAAGATTCAAGGCCACAAATTTCAACTAGAATAAGATATAAAAACTCACAGTTGTTCATGTTGAGGCAATGCAAGTGTTTGAGATAACTAACTAATGGAGGTAAAGTAACAATCAAATAATACTCTAGATCTAATTTCTCCAATTGGGATAGGCTACCAAGAGAGCGAGGAAACTCTTTTATGTTGAAGACATCTTTATTCCAATATTTTAAGAAAACTAAAATCTTCGAGGTTGTCTGGAAGCTTGCTAAGATTTGAGCAGTAATAAATAATTTTTGCAAACATGATAGCTTTTTTATATTTCTTGTATGTTGCTCTAGGTTTCCACACTGAGATAGATTCAAAGACTGGAGTTTTTTTAGGCAGCTAATGGAACAAGGTAAAGCCTTTAGAGAAGAGCATTCTACCAAGCCTAATTGTTTCAGTTCTAAGAGGTTACCCAAAATTTTCATTTTCAAACAACTGATTCTCCAGACTAACTCCATTGACCTTCTCAAAGTAATTGGAATCCAATTTGACTACTGAATCATCATTTAAAATTCATTTTATCACTATTCTACAAACTATCAATTTTGTGCCAGGAGGTCCATTGACTGGCCTTAAAAACTAACCCGAACAATTGACCGGGCTCTAAAAACTAGCATGATGATTCTCTGTTCTGCATACTTCTACCCCATCAAATGTCATCTCATGATGAATTTGGGGTCAAAAGATATTCACTGTCAAAGTTACCTTCTCAGAATCACCTACATGAAAACATATTAGAAAATAATAAACTGGGTTTGGAATTGGCCTTGAAAATTGGGCAAATGGACGCTTGGGAAGACAAAAAATAGGACGTTGATTCTCTATCATGATGAAATTATGAATCTATGATTGGGGCTCATGAAAAATCATAGGGCACAAATGGCGAATTGTCAAAGTAGGCTACTTGGATTTGCAAACTGGAAACAATGTCAAGATAACAATTTTTGCAAATGGAAATGACTTGGAAAAGTGTGCATATGGATTTTTCATGATCTCAAAATTGGAACATATGAAGTGTCTGACCCTTGAAACAAAGTGCAAAAAAAAATTCTTCATCTGGGTCAACTGGATCAAAGATATCATTGGTTGAACAGGGCTTCCCAGAATTGTGAGCAAATACATAAAGGCACAAAATAGTAAATGACCAACTTTGAGGGTTTCGAAACCTAGTCAAACGGATTTGAAATGACTTGAAACCTAAAACATAGGTTCTCGAATATGAAGACTAGATATTTCAAACATGGTGGGTCATGAAACATTTTTGGGTGCGAGATATTCACTTGCAAACATGGCCTCCTGTCACTGTTTGACACTTCGGTGAAAATGCAGATTTGATAATTGCTCAAAACAGGACTTCACGAAATGGCTTAGAACGTTAGTTTAACTTCATGAAACACATAAGCATACTGAATGAAAGGTGCTAGAAGCATTAAACACCTTATGGGGATCAAAGGTATAGCTGGGTACAAATTCATTTATGTGTAGTTAGAGGGCTTGAAATCTCAAAATTTTCAATATGTGACTCAAAATTAACCATGGAATTTTTAGTCCCGACAGGTAAAACCCTACTCCAAAAAGAGATGGAAATAATGTTAAAAGAACTAGTGAAGGACTGAAGAAGCCTCCAAACTAGGGAATGTTCTAGAAGATAGGAACAAAATATGATCATGAAAAACACCATTGAAGCATGTAGAAGCTACAAAGCTTTGTGGAGAGTAGCTACTGATCTAAAGAACCTCCACTGAAATAGAACCTGACTAGTTAGAGAAGACTATAATTTGCATTGAATTAGGAGGCACAAAAAGGAAAACAATAGAACTCAAAGATATAGATGGCATGAAACACCAAAGCCTGAAGAGTTGATCAATCGAATTAAGGAAGCATGCGAAATAATAGAAGAACCCCCCCTATTGTAGATAAGGGTGAGGTGATAGGCAACTTGAAAAGTGGGCCAAAAGAACTACATGTTAAGGAAGCACAATCAAGATGCACAAAATAGTACATATGTGTACTGAGGTGATCAATCTTAGACATGACATGAGGCTAATGTTTCAGAAGGGACACTCATTATACAAAGGAAGATGGTAAAAAAAGGCAAAACATCAACCCCCCATGGAACTTTATCAGAGTAGTGCATGTGCATTAAGGTACAAGAAATAGAGAAGCAAAAGGCTATGGAGGTAGGAATTGCCAGATCCATAGATGAGACATTCTTGATGAGTAGAAAGATGGATTGCTATTATCAACAATGACTGAATCTCAATTATCAATTCTCAATTAATGTTTACAATGAAAGATCATCCTTATAAAGGAGATTGAAACCCTAAAAAGGTCTAACCTAGGTTGCATAATAATAATTAATAAAAGAATTAATTATTAGATGCCTAAAGTTTAGCTTAAGCAACTAGAATTAATTAGGAAATGATCTAATTACTCTAACACATGTCACATGAGTAATACAAAATTGTGCCAAGGGTGACAACACAATTTAGAGATGCCAATTAGGTGAGGTTAATCAACTAGGTTTGTGATATTGGCTAGGATTCCTCGTGTGCATATGGACATGGAGATGGTAACTTTATTGATCAAGATGGCATTAAAAACTCTCTATCTTTCATCTCCTAACATGAGAGATTACTATGACTATTGAGAACATATATTGCATATGGAGGCTATTAACTCAAGGGTTAGTGTTGGTGGCCTAACAAGTAGCACAAGAGGAGCTAGTACAAAGGATAACAAGTATAAATGTGCTATTGTGACACAAGAATCTAGTGGTAGATTGGGTTTCAAATCAAGTACCAATAGATAGGATAATACCTTTATATTTTTAGTTTGGTGGGGGGATACATATGTCCTAACAAGGATGATAGGGATTACATTGGGATTGATTCCTATTATATGTGAAATAGTAGAGACAGGGAGGCTACTAGTAAAGAGTACTTTAGTGTTGGAAAAAAATTACAAGGAATTCCATGACATATGCTATCACTATAGTAGGAGCTACCACCTCATTACAAGTATAGGCATGGGAGCACATTTCTATCACACAACTAGTGGGGGGAGAGGAGAGGGATGGAGCACATCCTTTGACATCTAGCTAGGGTGGGAAACAATACACTGCAAACATATGGAAGGTATTGATTATTGGAGTGAGGCACTTAGTCGATTGAGATATGGTATTACATGGTATCCATACAAGAGGATAGGTAAATATGCAAAGGGTGATAAACACATAACTTTTTTGCAATTTCATACTTATCACTACACACTTAGATCATGTCATAGAGAGATATGGGCCACATAAGGTGATGCATTAGTTATGTATGTTTCAAGATGTGTCAATACTCAAGAAAAGGTAATTACAATGAATCATACATGAGAGGGTGGGGGAGTTTGGGTGCCCATTAGATAATGGATAGGATATTGTAAAAGTAGAGGAAACTATAACTAGTGGTTTTAGATCCTACTAGAGGCCTAACATATTTATGTGTTACAAAGACACGTGGGGCCTGGTTTACAAATCCATGAGCAATAAGTGGATATGGGTCAATTCCAATAAGTGTTAGAGAGAAGTAGAAGATATAAAGAGATAGGTATGTATATAAACACCCAAATAGGAGAGGATGACCACAAGAAAAGTATAAAGAGTCTAGGTTGCAACTCAACAATCTAGGAGAGGAGGATGATGTTGGAGAGATAGGGGATAAAGAGAAAGATGAGAAAAGAGATATAGGGGGCAAAGACATGGAAAATGAGGGAGAGAGAAGGGGGATAAATATAAAGTTAGCTAGTACTAAACAGAGAGGGGCCATAACAAGAGGATGCAATAAAGATCGAGGTAAATAAGTTTTTATAGACATTTCCATAGAGGGTGGGACAAGTACTACACATACCACCTAGGTTTGGTAAGGAGGGGAGAATGATGACAAATACACACATGAAGTTTCCATATTAGTTGAGGGATACAACAAGAACATATAGATGTGGGAACTACAAAGAGACACACTCTTTAATGAGAGAGAGAGAGAGAGAGAGAGAGAGAGAGAGAGAGAGAGAGAGAGAGAGAGAGAGAGAGAGAGAGAGAGAGAGAGAGAGAGAGATCATGCATTTATGGATAGGGATGGTTTGTAGAGGTATGGCCTAGTGTTGGAGAGAGATGAACTAAGGAGAGAAATAAATGATTTGATAACAACACAAGATGCTCTAGAGAATGGACAAGAAAAGATAAAGAATAGGATTGGATGATACCAATGAGAGAGGGAGAGAAAAAGTGCCGTAGAGATGAGGTAAGGAAAGCTACTATGGGGGCTAGTGTAGGAGTGATGAAGGCTATGATGGAGAAAATTGGAAGAGATTAGAGACCTCTTTAATTAATTGAGGCACTATGGTTGTGCTTGCTAATAGATTGAATATGGAATGGGTTATATAGAATATTTATTTATTTGATCTTTATGATGATGTTTTTCAACAAGATAGGCTATGTCACCCATGACATGTCATACAAAAATGTTGAAAATTCTCTGTGGTCATAAAAGGAGGAATAAGAATTCATAGCTTTCAAAGATGATGTGCAACTGCATTTTTTAATTTATTAATTGAGTAAGAGTTTTATTCTCCAAAGAATTATTTATTTCATTTGGAATATTTTGATTCTACATATAGAACTAATGTTTTCACCATACTCTAGTTATTAAGTTATTAATTTTGACAGTAAAAAATGTCTAACATTCTACAATTTGAGATGATTTATTTTCAAAATATATTTATAAGCACTAATTTCTAATTTAATATAGGTTACTATCTAAGGTTAAAATTATTTTTTGAATTCACAAAATAAAAAAAATAAATCTTAGCTTCATTCTCGAAGCTTCTTTGAGAATTCTAGTGTCATCAATGGTTGCCTTTGCTCCATTGATTCTTCAAGAGCCCAAAATGAAACCTTTAAGGATCCATGGCTTGCAAATCTTGTTGATTTTAGTTGATGTTTCTTGTCAAGGAGAACATCAGGTACACGTGTAGAATCATGGTTGACTTGAAGACATGGGGATTGATTGTTCTACAGATTCTTCATGTTGGTGGGTGTTTTATGATAGAATTCCTATGATTTAAATTAATTTGATTTTTGATTTCTAATAGTTGGTTATTAGACTGGATATAAGCAAAAAATGCAAATACCATTGTATAACTTTGTAAACTCTAATCCATTAAAAAAATCTACCACTATCTTTTTAGGGAGGCACTTGAAGTTTTGGGGGTTTTTTTTGGCCATGTCCTAGGAAAGATTTGAGTTATAAACATTTTATATGTAAGTGGAAATAAGATCAACATTGAATTTCATACTAAAAAATCATTACAAATGGATGTGAAACTAGAATTTTAGGGATCTAGTTCAAGGCTCTAATTAGATTCATTAGTGTTTCATACATCTACCCCTGCAAAGACTTGTTCATTTTCATAATGTTTCAAAGATATGGAACAACCTATTTTATAGCTCTTGCTTTATGAGCTAGTGGAATGATGCATGTTGGAATCAACTAGGGGTACTTATGTGCGCACCCAAACTAGAAATCCATTGTCTAATGTATTCCTTTGCCACCAATATTTATATCCTCGCCCAATACATGCAGATATGTGAATCCCAACTATCACTTGACTATTCACCTACTATACTCTTCACTTGATTATAGAATACAATTGCATAAATAGATGTGTACATGCTATGGATAGATGTATTGGTTAAAGGTTAATAAGAGATTTCCCTACTTCAAGACTAGATGTAGGAAAGTTTTGTCGAACCATGTTAAATTATGTGTTATTTATTTTGTCTCCATTTTGTATCATTTTCGTAGATGCTTTTATTTGTTTTATCTTCTTGATTAAAACTTACAATTGGTATTAGAGCTTGTAGGTTGAAACCAAGGAGAAGATATGGAATATAGTGAGGCTCTTACTTTGACTTCAATAAAAGTTGCAAAAAATGATTGGGTACTCAACATAGGGACATCATTTCATACTATCCTACATACAGAGTTTTTCAAAACCTTTTGAAGCATCAATTTTGCTACATAAGGTATTTCTTGTTGATGATAAATTTCTAAATATTGTTGTAAAAGGAGACATTTTTTTATAATAAAATTAGCCAATGGAAATAGTTGGCTGCTATAGGATGCTAAATTGTTGGAAATGTAAGAGTGTAATTGAGAGGGGAGGGGTGAATTAGTTACCAATTTTTTCCCCCTATCCTTAGATGTCAATTCAAACTTTCCACTGATCATGCCATAGTGTCCAACTCGATTAACACTAAAATATTACTATCACTTGATTAGAAAAGTAATTTTATGATTATTAATCTATTATAACCTTTAGTAACTGAGTGGTAGAAACCTAAAGCATAAAGAAAATAATATGAACACAAATGACACCAAGATTTAATGTGGAAACCCAATTTAGGAAAACCACCATGCAACTAGTTACAATGTTTTTCACTCTTTTAAAGTGAGCCATATTAGGAGCCAACCCTATTAAAGGTTACAAAACATACTATTAAGAATGGCCCTATTAGAGGATTTAGATCACCTTGTTAGGAGTGGCCTAGTTAGAGGTTTTCAAACACTTCAACCTTGAAATGTCACCTTGCTAGAGGATTTACAATATGACTATTAAGTCAACTCTATTAACAGTTTTCTTTACTACTACAATGGTTAGAAGGAAACATCAATTTTGACCTAATTAATGAAGCAACTATCTTTGCAGATTCAAATCTTAGTTTTGGCTTAACTTCTAGATCCTTCTTGATTAGACTTTCTTTGCATCTTATCTTTCACACTTTCCCGCGCTGCCTTTTACTTCACTCATATATTCATCTTATTTTATATTCCACTTCTTACCTTCTATCCTCACAACTTGACCTTTTTTTTAATATCATAATATTTGACAAGTTGGGTTGAATACCCTTCCAGATAATCAATCAACATCCAAATAGTTGGCCCCAATCAATTAACTATTGGACAAATACATTCTACTATCACTCGCTCAATACTAGGATTGAACACTCAGTCAATCCTACAATTGAATGCTTTGTCAATACTAAGATTGAAAGCTCGGTCAACACTGTGAGTCCTTTGATGCCCAACCACTTGGTCAATACTTCAAGAAGGATTCCCTTCATTAATAAACTACTTAGTTAATACTAGAAAAGTCTTCTTTACCCGATTGCTCGATTAATACTGAGATATACAAGGTTAATACTTCAAACTCTTTATTGCTTGGTTAATACTAACATTTGTGTAACATCAATGACAACATACAATTGAAGAATTATTTCTAAAAAAATATCTCTTTAGAATTGATGGCAACACAATATGTCAACATAACTGATAGAAGTATGAGCAATTGAATAATATCCTTAGTTTCATTTTGATTCTCATCCATACCAACTCCCTTTGAGATTCTGCTTGGATTTGACTCTGCTACTTCCCTATCAATACTCTTTTGTAAACTACTATCATTTTCTCCCACTTTGTTTTACATTCCATCATTTGAATATTTGCCTTCTATTGGGATACAACACTCTCCCTCTTTTACTTTGATACAAAACTCTCTCTCACTCTTCCTTGATTAAGTCTCCCTTTCTTTTCCTTATTGACATTGAACTCTCCCTCTTTGACATCAAATGCCAAAGGATACAAAATTTGAAGTTACTATGTACCTTTTGTACTAATTCATATGCAATGTCCTCTACATTTCACTACATCAACTTGATAGATCTTCAATGGAACTTGGTTGATGCCTCACTAACTTTTTGCTTTAGTGAGCATCAAATAGGGGAATAACCTCTAGTTTACCTCTTAGAAACATAAATGCATCCTTAGGTAAAGCCTTAGTAAATATATCTTCTATTTGATCCTCGGTGTTCACATATTCTAATCTCACCTCTTTGTCTTGAACCAATTCCCTTAAGAAATGATACTTTTTTGCTATGTGTTTTGTCTTTGGGTGCATCATAGAATTTTTGGATATATTGATTGCACTTATGTTATCACAATAGATGACCTCTAGTTTCTTGATTTCTTCCTTTATTCTTGACATTAATTGCTTGATCCATATTATGTTAGAACAATTCATTGCTACAACAACATACTCTGTCTATGTCGTGGATTCAGAAATACAATTTTCTTTCTTTCTTGTTCAAGACACTAACCTTTATCCAAGAAAGAATGCTCCTCTACTAGTACCTTTTATATCATCAATGCTTCCTACCCAATCTACATTAGTAAAGGCTCTCAACTCAAGATTTCCTCCTTTCTTACACCATAAACCATAATATTCAGATCCTTTTAGACACCTCAAAATTCCTTTTACTGCCATCATATGATTTTCTTTTGGATTAGCATAAAATCTTGCAAGTATGCTAACCACCAATGCAATATCAGGTCTGGTGTGTACTACATACTGAAGTTTCCCAATCATTGATCTACAAGTAGTCTGATTTACCTCCTTTGAATAATCATTCTTTGAGAGTTTATGTTTAGTAGACATAGGTGTTCCAATTGGCTTGGAGTTTTGAATTCCAAATACTTTCAATTTTTCCCTAATTTATTTTGATTGAGTAATGTATATGACATCCTTCATTTGATGAACTTGTAGACTCATAGAGAATTTAATCTCTCCAAACATAGACATTTCAAATTATTTCTTTATTTCTTTAGCAAATGACTTGCATAACATCTCATGTCCTCCGAATATGATATCATCTACAAATATTTATACAAGAAATATCTATTCATGTGGTCCTTACTTAATATATAAATTACTATTATCATTTTTCTTTTCAAAACCAATCTTACCAAATATCCATGCAATCTTTCATACCATGCTCTAGGAGCTTGCTTCAATCCATATAAAACTTTATGAAGTTTGCATACCATGTCTCTTTTTCTTGGATCAATGAAAACTTCAAGCTATTCAATGTAGATTTCTTCTTCTAGGACTCCATTCAAAAAAGCTGATTTAATATCCATCTAATATAATTTGAATCTCTTTTGTGTAGCATATGCTAGAGGTATTCTGACTCCTTCAAGTCTTAAAACAAGGGAAAATGTTTCCCCATAATCAGTACCTTCTTCTTGAGCATAACCTTTGCATACAAGCCTTTCTTTATTCCTTGTTACTTCTCCTTTCTCATTTAAATTATTTCTAAATATCCATTTTGTGCCAATCACATTCTTATCCTTAGGTCTAGGTACAAGAGACTAGGTTTTGTTCTTTTCTATTTTCTCAATTTCTTCATTCATTTCCTCTATCCAACCTTCATTTTATAATGTATATTTTACATATGTAGGCTCAAATTCACAAAAAAAAATGTACCTTTTAATTTTTTAATTTTTAGTATGCCTTTTGTCTCTCCTCCAATTATTTTTTTAGGTGCATGTTGTCTTCTGACATATTTAGCAAGTCTTGGATCTTTCTTTCTTAATTCTAAGCTTGGTTCACTTAGTTCTCCATGTTCTTGGTTCACTTAGTTCTCCATGTTCTTCTATCATCTGTTCAGGCTCCTTTGGCTGATTTGGTTGTAACTTAGGTTCCTTTAGCTATGACTCAGGTTGCAATACCTATGACTCAGGTTGCACTACCACTCGGGTTGAACTATTTGTAACTTGGGTGCTTCTGTGTATGAATCGGATTGTATTGCCAACTATTGATTAACTGCAACTAATTATAGTAAAGTCTCAAGTTTCTCCTCAAAGTATATAAACTTTCTATAGTCTTCAGGCTCCTTGCTACTTTTTTCTTCACTTCTTTATGTAAACTCATCAATCTTCACATGTGCACTTTCAATTACTTTGTGAGTAGCAAGATTCAAACATTTGTATGCCTTGCTTTTATTGGACTAACCGAGGAATATACCTTCATCACTATTTGCATCAAGCTCCCCTTTCCTTACATCTTTCAAGATATAAAATTTTCTTCCAAATACTCTGAGATAAAAAAATATTAGGCTTATTTCCATACCATAATTCATAAGATGTTTTATTTGTACCTTTCTTTAGTTGAACTCAGTTAAGTGTATGAACTAGTGTGTTGATTGCTTCTCTCCAGTATTTTGGTGTAACATTTTTTTTAGTCATTAGTGTCCTTGTACATTCCATGATGGATATGTTCCTTCTTTCTACTATGCCATTTTTCTTTGGAGTTTTATGTGTTGGTGTTTTTCTTTTGATTCCTCTTTCATTGCATAACTCATTGAATTCATTTGAGATGAATTCACCTCCTCTACCTAATCTCAAGCATTTTAGATTCTTCCTTGTTTGTTTCTCAACTCTAGCCAAATACTATTTGAAATTTTGAAAAGCATCAGACTTATCTATTAAAAACATTATATTCATCATTCTAGAATAATCATTAACAAATAGAATAAAATATATGTCTCCACAATAAATTTTCACACTTGGGAAGATGCACCAAGTTGTGGTGTGAAAAAGATGACAGTTTTTTCTTCTTCAAATTTCCAATAGTGCACACATGCTATGGCCTAAGCTTAAACTTGTGGATCCCAGGCCATAGAACATACATGCTATGCGATTCTCCATAGTGTGTGTTATGGAATTCTCCACAGTGTGTACATGCTATTAGAAATCACATAAAACAAAAACCCCGACTCTCTCTCTCTCTCTCTCCCTCCCTCTGTCTCCCTCTCTCTCTCTCTCTCTCTCTCAATTTCTCCTTCCCTCCCTCCCCCTCTCTGTCTCTATCCCTCCCTCTCCCTCTCTCTCTCTCAATTTCTCCCTCCCTCTCTCCCTATTCCATCCCCTCTCTCTTTCTTTTCATCCTATCCCATACTCTCTCTCTCTCTCTCTCTCTCTCTCTCTCTCTCTCTCTCTCTCTCTCTCTCTCTCTCTCCCCCCCCCCCCCCCCCCCTCTCTCCCCATACTCTCTTTAGCTCTATTTTTATTTATTTTACTCTCCTTCCTTTCTCCCTCCCTCCCTACCCCACCCCTACTCTCTCTCTCTCTCTCTCTCTCTCTCTCTCTCTCTCTCTCTCTCTCTCTCTCTCTCTCTCTCCCCCCCCTCTCCCTCCCTCCATCCCTCCCACTCCCTTGAGTTCTATCTCTATTTATCTCACTCTCCTCCCTTTCTCCCTCTCCATTCCCTACTCTCTCTCTCTCTCTCTCTCTCTCTCTCTCTCTCTCTCTCTCTCTCTCTCTCTCTCTCTGTGCATCATATCAGATACTCTTTTCCCATTCCCTTCTCTCTCTCTAGACTTATCTCTCCATCCTCTTTCTCACTCTCCCTTTCTTTCCCTATTCTCTCCCCATCCCCTCGCTCTCTCTCTCTCTCTCTACATGCTACCCATACTGTCTCCCAATCCTCTACTTGCTCTCACTCTCTACCCTCTCTCCCTCTCTACCTCTATCCTTCCCTCTCTCCATATCCATCCTCACTATTGAAATACAAGGCTTACAAAGTGTGTGCACACTATAGTGCATGTGCACTATTTAAGCCTTGAATTTAAAAATGCTTTAAATAGTGTGTATGTGCTATTCCATGCACATGCTATATAAAGCATTGGATACCACCAAGCTTAAGGCTTAGATTTTCCTTGGGGATCCAACCTAAAGGTTTGGAGGCTCTAAACTGGTCTGGGACATGTTTTGTAGCAAGCATACAAAAAATCCTTGATTTTTCTTTATTTCTCTCCTTCATGTTTCCTTATGGTTGAGTATCAATAAAATAAGGTTATATGATATTTTAGATCTTTGTGTTAGCTATATGACCATATAATTTATTTTGAATTCATACTATTTCAATCCTTTCAACTATAATTTCTTTTGAATGTATGTCCATTTTCTCTCAAAAACCAACATGTACTTATTGGGGTGTAGATCTCATCTTGTTCATCAAATTTTACAAAAAGTTAGTTTTTTAGAGACTAGACTCCATTCTACACACTTTGAAAAAAATGATTTTGGATTTTGAATTAGTTTTCAATAATTTTAAGGGGGAGCACATAGATATTTCACATTTTTGAGATGTGTCCACTTACAAAATTTATTAAAAAAAATACACATTATAAAATTAACCAAAAAATTTGGGATAAAGTACATAGTGTTAGGTAACTTTTGACCAGAGTGATTAAAGAATTAAAAAAAAGTTACAAATTTTAAGGGGGAGCACACTTTGCACTATGTTATGTTTTTTTTGAAAAAATAGTACCACTTTCTATTGGCCCCTTTTTTGAGTGCCTAATGCTAAACCATTTTGAAAAAAAATTAGTAATTTAGAAACTAGATTCAAAGGACTGCTACTTTTTTTTGTCATTTCTTAAAATTTTGAGTCTACCTATCTTTAGATTCTTTTTGAAGTTCACAAATTGTTGATTTCAAAAGGAAAAAGTGGCCACTTATACCCCCTTTTGGCACTATAACTTTGTGCACTTACCCACCTATTGGCCCACAAAGATCTATTTAAACTAGTTCCAAAACTTCTTCAAAATTGTAGGACTTACTTCTAAAACTTAAGACTTACTTTTGAGACTCCTTTTACTCATCTTTATAATTTGACATTGTTTGCACTTGCCCATCTCATGTTTCTTTAGATAAGTTATACCTTTAACTCTTTTGTTCTTCCTTATTATAACTAGGTTATCAAAGTTAACATGACCCATTCTTTTATGCCATAGCCATCTTTCCTCTATTTGATCTAGCAAAAATTTACTTTTAGTGAGGTCTAGGTAAAACAAATTTCCTTTTATCTGATTGCTAGTTCCAATTAGATTTCCTTTTACATCTAATAGTTTACCTTTTGCATTGATGAATTCAACCTTGTATCATATATTGTTCAGTTGAGCTACACTAAGTAGGCTATGTTTTAATCCTTCAACCCAACTAGTCATGTGATGAGATCAACCACTATCTATGATCCATGTATCATTTTTGATAAAATGAGAGATAAGTGCCATATTTTAGCAATATGATCAACCTCTTCACATGAGAAACAAATCAATCAGATTTTGCCTCTATATTTTCCTTTTCCTTTTGATACTATTTTTGCAAGAAGGGCTTCAGTGACTTCAAGTTCTTCATCTAAATCATCTTCTTCATCATTGTCAACCTATTTTCCTTTTGAGTTTCCTCCTTTTTTACCAAGGGTTAGTTGGCTTTGAATGTAGATTCAAAATTGCTAGAGGTAGAATCCTAGTTATCAAACTTATGCAATTCAAAATTAGTTAATATTCTCACAAGTGCATCCAAGGTTATATCATTTTTAGGATTGCATCTCATCTCTTAAATTTATGAAACTCTAAATTCATATAAGTAGGAAGAAGTATTCTTAGTACCTTTCTGACTATAGTTTCATCATCAATTTTCCCTCTTGCATCTCTGATTGCACTCACACTTTCTTTGATTGTTTCATTGTATTGGACAATGGTCTCACCTTCTTTCATTTTCATTTGATCAAACTTGCCTCTTAAACTTTATACCTTATCTCTTTACACTTTTTAATCACCTCCATAAACTCTCTACAACTTTTCCCACATATCAAATGCAATAGGACAATCTTTGGCCTCATCAAATTAGAATAGTTTAGAGATGAAGCTATATCAATCATCATTGTATTGTGATCCTTTGCCTCTTTTATCTGCTCCATAGTCATAGGTTTATGTGTGGTACATATCTTTTTTCCAAGTGGAATAGACCAATATAAATGATGCTTGATAGATGTAGCTTCATCAATTCTAGCCATGCTGAAAAGTTGTCTCTGTTAAGCTTAGGAATCTTCCTTCTGTAAGACATCATGATCTTTAGGTTAGGTCCTTAAAACCTTTCTTGCAAGCACAAAATTCTCTAATACCAATTCTTGGAAATGTAAGAGTGTAACTAAGAGGGGAGGGGTGAGTTAGTTATGAAAAAAAAATTCCTTGTCCCTTGATGTCAACTCAAACTTTCCACTGATCATGCAATATTGTCCAACCCAGTTAACACTAAAATATTACTGTCACTTGGTTAACAAAGGAATCTTATGATTATTAATCTTTTATTTCCTTTCTTAACTTAGTTCTATAAAATTAAAGCATAAAGAAAATAACATGAACATAGATGACACCAAGATTTAATGTGGAAACCCAAATTGGGAAAACCACCGTGCAATTAGTTAGAATATTTTTTAGTCTTATGAAGTGAGCCTTGTTAGGAGCCAACCTTGTTAAAGGTTACAAAACATATTGTTAAGTATGAACCTATTAGAGGATTTAGATCACCCTATTAGGAGTGGCTTGGTTAGAGGTCTTCACACACTTCAATCTTGAAATGTAACCTTGTTAGAGGATTTACAATATGACTGTTAAGTCAACTCGGTTAAGAGATTTCTTTACTGCTAAAATAGTTAGAAAGCAACAACAATTTTGACCTAATTAATGAAGCCACTATCTTAGTAGATTCAAATATGAGTTCTAGCTTGACTTTTTGATCCTTCTTGATTAGATGTTCTTTGTAGCTTATCTTCCATACTTCCCCACTCTATCTTTTCCTTCACTCACATATCCATCTTATTTCATATTGCACTTCTTACCTTCTATCCTCACAACTTGACTTGTCTTATATATCATAAGATTTGACAAGTTAGCTTGAATACCCTTCCAAATAATCAATAAAAATCCAAATAGTCAGCATTAATTCATTAACTAATAAAAAATGCATTTTGTTATCACTTGATCAATACTAGGATTGATCACTTGGTCAACACTATGAGTCCTTTGATGCTTGACCACTTAGTTAATACTACAAGAAGGATTCCCCTCATTAATCGACTACTAAGTTAATGCTAGAAAAGTCTTCTTAACCTAACTATTTGGTTACTACTAAGATATACAAGGTTAATACTACAAACTCTATATTTCTCAGTTAATACCAACATTTGTGTAGTTCATCAATGACAACATGCAATTGAAGAATTATTTCCAATTAGCCAATAAAAATAGTTGGCTACTACAAGATGTTTAATATGTCCTCCACCTTAAAAATAATTCTATTTCAGTCAGACAATTGTTCTCTCAAGGTTGTAATATCAAGTTGGTATCCAATAAATGGAAGGTGATAAAAGGGTCCTTATTAATTACAAAAGGAAGTAAAATAGATACTTTGTATATGGTAGAGACTCTCAATGAAGTGGGAGCTATTCAAAAAAGTAGTGTAAAGTGCTAGCATGAGTTTCTTAGGAATCCACAAGAACAATATGTTAATTTAAAGGAACAACCAAAACAAAAGGTGAGAAAGTGGAAAGTAAACATCAATTTCAATTGTATACATATACAAGAAACTAAAAGAAGACAACATTTCATGAAGAAAGAGCTATTGTTATTGGTAAATGTGAAATTATGCCCATGGAGATAGATTAAAATCTTATTGAACATTTTACCACTGAAATGGAAATAGATACAATTAATGATTTGGATCAAAATAACAATGTGGATCTTTTTTATATATCTTATGTAAAAAAATGTAAAAATTTTGTAGAACATAACAAAGAAACTAATTTAGTTGCAAAAGAGGTTGAGACAACTAGATAAAATCTGGCTTGGCCATTTGAACCTTTTCATTTTTCCAATGATGTTTTTTTTCTTTTCATGGGTAAGAGGTCGAGGCCAAGATTAATTATTATGATGTGTTGTAATTAATTATGATTATTATTTATTAAGATGAGTAAAGTTGATCTCAAGATCTTGTAAATAAGAGGCTCACAACTTACCATTGTTTTGTAGACACTTGCCTATATTCCCAAGGATGTTAAGAGTTGTTGGAATTGTCCCATTCATTGAGATAAATGTGGTTGAAGAAACAATGTTTCTAGTAAATTTTTTTTATCCTTTTAAACACATTGTTAGGAAAGTCCATGTTAACCATTCATCAAAGGACTTTAGTACTAGCTGAAACTATAGCAAAAGTCTAGCATAGAGTTGTCGATGCTAAAGAGGCTTCCCTAAGTTGCGGTAGTGTTGTCTCTCCTAAGTATGAGAATGGAGATGACTCTGATACAAAGAAAGACATCGAAGGGAAAAACATCCTTGCAAAGGGAATGTATAAACAAGGTGTGAAGACACTGGTGATGAACAAAGATACTTAACCATTGGAGCAACCCATCATCAAGTTCATAGACTTGACGAGTGCAAAATATTTTTTCTTGGAACAACAATCAAGAAACTTCATCCACAATTTTTTTCTATTATGAAAATATGAGATCTACGATAGATAGGAAAGTATGTTGAAAAAGAAACAAGCCCTATTCATTGTAGGTTTAATTCAAGGGCTTTGTGAGAATCAAAATCACATTGTCCCCATCCCCTTTTTTGTGATCTTGTATCCCCTGACCCCTTTACTATGAATTTGTAACAAGTATATTAATTTATTAATAGAAAATGACTATTCATAAAAAAAAAATTACACTGCCAACAAAGAAGTCAAGCTAAGGGAACCAACATCTACAAAATGTCTAACTTTAAAAAAGTATGGATCTTGGAAAGAATAGTGGGAGTGGCAATGTTCCCGAGGAGTCATGGGCTCTATAAGAATTTGGAATACATTCTCAAATTAGTGGTGTAAACTACAATTCTTGGAGATATATAAAATGATTCCCTATTTTTGCAACCATGAAAACCATTTGAATTTTCAAGATTTGGTTTTATTTTATATTTTTACAATGATATAATCATATAGCTAGATTTATTTCCCTTTTCTATGTGAAGGCCTAGATATTTTTAGGGAAGCACCTTTTTTTGAAATTCAAAATAGTGCATGTGGCTCTTTTTATGTTAGGATTCAGATTGAAGAAGCTAAATGCTTTGGTATAAGGATTCTAGGATATATTTAAATGTATTTACTTCATCAATGTTTACTAAACCATACAATATAATACTATTTACAAAGTATTGGTGAGATGAAGGGTATAGATATAATTATTGTATGCTAGATTGTCCATTCTTCCCTTGCTTTAGTGATAGTTGTTCCTAGAGCCTTGGCCATTATAATAAAGAGGAAAGGGAAGATGGGGTCCCCTTTTTTATGTACTTTTGACATATGAAATAATCCTTCAAGCATTTCATCCACTAGGACAATGACCTTGGGAGTCAAGAATAAAATTTATTCATTGTTTGAAAACCCCAAAATATTCTAATACTTTACACAACAAGTGCACTAGTCTACTTTGTCATAGGGTTTGCTGACGTTGAGTTCAATCAACATACCTATGTTTAATTTTTTTTGGATGGATTGAAGCTTCTTGAGCTATAATTAATCCATCACACACAAGGGTCTCCTAAGGAAAAATCATGTTTGTTTGTCAGAGATAATGTGAGGAAGATATTTCTTAATTCTATTGGCCATAGTCTTAATTAATATTTTATTTATGGTGTTGCATGATGAGATTGGCCTTAGATCACCAAAAAAATTTGGCCTTTCATTTTTTGTATAAGTGTAGGAAATGTGTTTTTCTCTTCCTTTAGAAGGGTTCCTCAAGTTCCCTACTCCATCTAATTGTTAGATCAATTATTTGATAATTAAAACATTTATCTTCTTTAAATAAATTTAACCATTAAACTAAAGTAAAAATTAACCATAATAAGATGTACATAGACAATTACACTAGATATGTTGACTAGGGAAACCCTTGATTAGAGGGAAAACCTTGGTGGGAATGATGCCCACAAGATGATGCACTAATATAAATATTCCTTGATAGAGGATGGACCTTGTTAGGAGTCTATTACAATATTTAGTACACAGAGTCCCTATTAGGAAACTTTTCAAATCCTTGTTAGGAGATTCCAACCCTGCTAAAAGTTGTAGTACAATGTATGCAAGATGAGCCCGCTACCCAAACATGCAATTTCAACTACAAGAAGAGTTCACTACTCAAACATGTAATTTACTATTATGTTCTTCTTATCTTTGTTCTGTCAACTAAACCAATCACTGTCGGACCTTGTAAACTAGGTCACAAAACTCAAATCCAAATATCAAACCTTGGATCACTCAACAAAACCTCAACAATGAAGTTTCCTTCACTTTTGATCTTCTCTACTTAACTTCACATTTTGCATACTAAGTGCTAAAAATAATTCCCTAAGTTAGCTGTTAGATCTTCTCAATTAATTATTATAGGACCACATTAAGAACATGTTACACTTAGCAATAAAATAAATCTTCCACTTGTAACTCGAATAACTTTCCCTACATGCAATATTAGGACAAGAAAACTTAGTCACATCATCATCAACATGTATTCTTTACGTCCTCAACCTTGATTCTCAGAATAACAACTCTGCTAAGAGATATAACAAGTTTAACAGAACATGCCTCTATAAACTCTATCTCAAAATAGACATCACCAATACTTACATAACTTCTTCTAGACTTATCATTTCTTCTTTTGATGTTAACTATATATACCAGATACTCAAAAGTATCTCTCATAATCTTGAATAGTTATAATACTCAACTAGTTGTCTGTACCAACTTGATCTTTTCACTATTCTTCTATCAGATACCACAAAAAAAATTGCTATGTTGACATCAATGAAAACCTCAGTTATGAATGTAACATATCATTATAGTAACATATGTGTAATACTTCCCCATATGAATATCAATGATATTCATGCTTGCAACAATCTCCGCCTTTGGCATTGATGACAACATAGATGAAAAACATCTAGTTCCAAGAATACCAACCAAAGACTGTTCATCATGTTTTCAAATCCTCTTCATCAATCATTCTCCCTTATTGATATACCTTGATGTGCTTTCTATCAAACTATCATTCCATGTTATGCTAATGTCAAACTTCTCTAATTGTCATGTTGTTCATGATGTTTTTCATTCAATACTTCTCCCCTGTTGACATCAACATCCAAGGTTTTAGCAACCAACTTTACTACATCAAATTCTACAACAAATGATTCTTACTTAGCTCAAGTGTCCAAAGAAACTATTCAAAATAACATCCAAAAAGAGTCCTAGATGACTCTATTCATCACATATACTCCCATATACAAGAAGCATCAGCATTCAGTCCAGACAACAATGGTGCTCTATTACACTAGACTGATGCACTCTTTCATGTTCTACTTTGATGTAGGTAGGGGCATAACCCCAAGCATACCTCACAAATACTCAAAAGTCTCTTTGGGAAGAGGCTTAGTGAATATATATGCAATCTTCTCTTTAGTGCTCACATGCTCTAGTTTAATTTCCTTTTCTACAACTTTCTTTCTCAACATGTGATACTTAATTGAAAAATTCTTAGTCTTCGAATGCAATAGTAGATTCTTAGACATATTCATTGTGCTTGTGTTGTCACAATGTATGAAAACAAGTTCATTGATTTATATCCTTATATCCTTAACCATTTTCTTCATTAAAATAACTTGATTGCAATTGTTTGCTGCTACCACATATTCTACTTCCATTGTACTTTGTGATGTGCAATCCTACTTCTTTCTTAGCCAATAAACCAATCTTTCTTCAAGAAAGAAGGCTCCACCATTGGTGCTCTTTTTGTCATCCATACTACCTACCCAATCAGCATCAATATATGCACTTAGAGTAAAATCATTAGATCTGTCATACCACAATCCAAACTTAGATGTTCCCTTCAGATATCTAAATATCCTTTTAACTGTTACATACTATGCTTCTCTGGGATCAGCTTTGAATCTTGCAACAATTTCAACTACATTTGCTATATTCGGCCTTGTTTGAGTCAGATATTGTAATCTTCCACTCATAGATCGGTACTTTTTCTGTTCAATAGTAGGTATCTCATCCTTTGTAGATAACTTGTGTCCATTTACCATATGTGTTCCAATGGGTTTTCATGTTTCCAAACCAAACCTTTTTAGTAAATCCTTCAAGTGCTTAGTTTGAGAAATAAGGATTCCTTCTTTATTCTGTATAATCTACAATTATAGAAAATATTTCATCTCTCCTATCATACTCATTTCAAATTCTTTCTTCATCTCTTCTACAAACTTCTCACTTTCCTCATCATTTCCTCCAAATATGATATCATCAAAAAATATTGCCAAAATCATCAAACCATTATCAATTTCTTTCCAATAGAGATTACTATCTACCGTATTGTTTCTATATCCAAGATTTGTCAAATGCTTGTCCAACCTCACATACCAAGTTCTGGGTGCTTGCTTCAAGCCATACAATGCTTTCTTTAGTTTTTATACTATTTCCTTGTCTTTTATCAAAGGGCATCCTTCAGGCTACTCAATGTACACTTCTTTAAGTTCTCCATTTAGAAATGCTAACTTGACATCCATTTGATAAAATTTGAATTTCTTTTGTGCTGCATAGGCTAAGAATAATCTTATTGCTTCTATTCTAGCCATTGGAGCATAGGTTTCTTCATAATCTATCCATTCTTACTATGAGTAACCTTTACATATCAGTCTTGATTTGTTCCTTATAACTTCACCTTGTTCATTCATCTTGTTTCTAAATACCCATTTAGTTCCTATCACACTCTTTTCTGCTAGTCTAGGAACCAATTCCCATGTCTCATTCTTTATTATCTGATCCAATTCCTCTTTCATAGCTTATTTCCAACAATCATCTTTGCATGCTTCATTTGTATTCTTCGGTTCAACTTGAGATATCAAACATATTTCTTCATTAACTCTACTTCTTGTCATCACACCTTTGTCTTTGTTGCTAATGAGATTCTCAAATGGGTTATTCTTTATCATATTATTTCCTAAAGTAGGAGTTTCTATCTCAACTCTTGGCTCCATTGAAGGTTCTAAGCTTTGTTCTTGCCTTGCCTATCCTTCATTCTAAAAATCATTGTTAGGCTCAAAAAATACCTGATCATTCCTTGGCTTAGTAACAACATCATCATCTTAATTGCAATAAACTATTCTCTCTTGTATCCTAATTTTTCCATCAATTCTCACATTTGCACTTTCTATGATATTCTTAGTTCTCTAATTATAACATCTATAAGCCTCGCTTTTCAATGGATAACTAAGAAACATATGTTCATCACTTCTAGCATCAAACTTACCGATATCATCATTTTTTTGATATAACACTTACTCCAAATTTTTTTAAAATACTTAACTTTAGGTGAGTGACCAAACCACAATTCATAAGGCATCTTTTTTGTGTCTTTCCTAACTTGCACTCCGTTCATAGTGTAGGCTATTGTATTCATAGCTTCTCTCCCAAATTTATTGGATACGCCATTCTTAGCTAACCTAGCTCTTATAGCTTCTATAACTAACTTGTTCCTTTTCTTTGCAATACCATTCTATTCAGGGGTTCTTGAAGCTAATAACTATCTTTTGATTCCATTTTCTTCACAAAAGATGTCAAACTCATTTGAAGTAAGTTATCCTCCTCTATCCAATCTTAAACATTTAAGCTTCATACTAGATTCATTCTCAACTCTATTCTTGAATTTCTTAAACTTATCAAATGCCTCAAATTTCTCTTTAAGAAATGCAACCCACATCATTCTAGAAAAGTCATTAGTCTTTGTAGAACCACTAAGATTTGTGTGTACAATCTCCAACTTTTCTATAGTAGTAAACTTCTTGCAGGGAAAAGAAGTTCTATTATGCTTTTCCAAAACACACTTCTTGCAAATTATGTTAGTAGGCTTTACAATCTTAGGCAAATCTCTAATTGCAAACACATTACTACTCTTCACAATACTATCAAAGTTTATATGAAAAAATCTCTTATGCCATAACCAACTGTCATCTACCTTTGCAACCAAACATGTCATTTCAATAGGATTCAACTAAAATAGATTACCTCCAGATCTAGTTCCTATTCCAATTACCTTTCCAGCTTCATCTTTGATCATCCATGTCTTCTCTATGATCTACAACTAATAACCTTTGTCCACTAGTTGTCCAACACTCAAAACATTGTGTTTCAAACTATCACTAAAATATACATCCTTACAGTTAGTTTTACCATCAAGAGTTATAGATCCAATACCTTTAACTTGGCATGCTACATTATTTCCAACTCTAACAATTCCTCCATCATGACTTTTGAAGAAAAAACCTAATCATATCACTAGTAATATGATGTGAACAACCACTATCAATTATCCAATTAGATTTCTTCTCAATGTATGATACCAAAGCTACTTTTTTGGACTTTCTTCTTTAATTACCACAAGTCCAATTTCATCATCACTAGCACTTAATGCTTGTTCATGAGAGACATTACCTTCATTTGCATACAAACACTTTATCTTTTCTAGGCTTGTAATTTATTTTATACTTTTTTCCTATTATAGGACACTTAGATGCATAATGACCATATTCATTACAAGTCCAAAATTTAAAGATTTTCTTACCCCCTTTTTCTCTTCTTACCATAAGGGTTACTTCTTCTTCAATATTTCTATCCTCCTTAGATCTACTGCTACTAGAAAAATCTGCTCTAGCACTTGTGCTCCTTGATAAATTAGGTCAAATATTTAAGGCACTAAAGGCTGTCTCTATTTTGGTCAATTATCTAGACTCTCTAAGTTCTTTTTCAACAACTTCAAATCTTCCAAGCAATGTTTCCTTTTTGAAATTTTTGAAATATTTGGTACAAGATATCAACAATTGTATCATCTAAACTGCTGACTTAAATGGTGGTGTTGTAGTCTTCAATATTTTCCATATAACCTCATCATCTTCTTTGGTTCTAGCTTCGGATCTAATACATGCAGTAATTTCTGATATTTCACCTATATATGTTCTTATAGATTCATTTTCCATCATTTTAGCATCTTGAAATGCACAAATCAACCTTTGTAACCTCAACTTCTTAGAATGTGCATCACCTTCAAAGCTAGTTTCCAAAGCTTTCAGAATCAAATGTGAAGTACCAAGTGATTTTATCTAATTGTACTCAATTTTAGGAAGTGCAGTCAATATTGCTTCTCCAGCTCTCATGTGACACATAAAAAGATCTCTTTCTACCTTGGTGCAAGTTTCCAAATTCCTTTTAGAAATGGTTGTCTTCACTGATTTTGTCAAGATCCAATATCCCAGACCCATACACAAAAAAATGTGTCTTCATTTTTTCCATCTAGCTATCATAATTTGTTCCATTGAACTTTGGACTATCTTTTCTAAACATGCTTTCCATGGATCTCCCAAAGTTGTTACACTTTATCTTCAAGGACCTGATGCTCTGATACCAACTGATAGAAACAATAGTCCACCAAGATAACTGAGAGGGGGCTGAATTAGTTATCTGATAATTAAAAGATTTATCTTCTTAAAATAATCTTAACCATTCAACAAAAGTAGAAAACAACCATAATAAGATGCACATAGACAATTACATTAGATATGTTGACTAGGGAAACCCTTGATCAGAGGGAAAACCCTAGTGGGAATGATGTCCACAAGATGATGTACTATTATAAATATTCCTTGTTAGAGGATGGACCCTATTAGGAGTCTATTACAACATTTAATACATAGATTCCTTGTTAGGAGACTTTGAATCCTTGTTAGGAGATTCCAACCCTGTTAGGAGTTGTAGTACAATTGATGCAAGATGAGCTCATTGCCCAAACATGCAATTTCAACTACAAGAAGAGCTCACTACTTAAACATGAAATTTACTATTATGTTCTTCTTTCCTTTGTTCTATCAACATAAATAATCACTCTCAAACCTTGTATACTAGGTCATGAACCTCAAATCCAAATATCAAACCTCAGATCACTCAACAAAACCTCGACAATGAATTTTCCTTCACTTTTTCTCTTCTCTACTTAACTTCACATTATACACTTGTACTACTTGAAAATTTATTTTTCATGTCATACTTGATAAAGGAAAATGTCCTTCCTTTACACTGAGTCTTCAAAATAATTCCTTGACTTGGCTATTAGATGTTCTTAATTAATTATTATAGGACCACATTAAGAAAATATTACACTTAGCGATAACATAAATCTTCTATCTTGCAACTTGAATAACTTTCTGTACACATAATATTATGATGAGCGAACTTAGCCACATCATCATCAACATGTCATCTTAATTTTCTCAACCTTAATTCTCAGAATAACAACTTTGCTAAGAGATATAACAAGTTTACTAGAACATGCTTCTATATATTCTATGTCAGAATAAACATCACCAATACTTATCATTTCTTCTTCTAACATTAACTGCATAAACTAGATACTCATAAGTATCTCTCATAAGCTTAGATAGTTATAATACTGAACTAGCTATCCATACCAACTTGATCTTTCCGATGTTCTTTTGTTAGATACCAAAAAAAAACTACAAGGTTGACATCAATGACAAACTTAGCCATGAATGTAACATATCATTATAGTAACATATTTGCAATATTTCCCCATAAGAAAAAGAACTAGAAAACCATAAGGCCCAATGGCTGTAATAGGTTGCATTTGATTGACTGCCAACTCAATTTCAAATTTATAATTTCATCTAGCTGTGAACATCTTATTCTAATTATCTGTTATTACACTACGTATATTTTGTAAAATTTATTATTGGTGAGTAATATTTGACCCTTCCAAGTTGTTCAAAATGTTTTCAAAGTGTTTCCCTAGATTTTTTACACCAACATATTTTTTCTTTTGACTATAGGTCTACATAATCAATTTTTAGTTAAATATGGTTCAACATCCATACCATTACCAATCACATGCTTATTCAAGTCTTCCAATTCTTGTTCAATTTTTAGTTTGGACTCAAATATGTTACGAAAGAAATTTTTATTTCATGCTAACAAGTTTATTTAAATATATTTTTTATTTTTTTTATATAAGGAAAACACATTTAGACCCAATAATCCAAATTTCATTCCACCACTGCTGCATATAAATGATATTTTAACAAAGCCCATAAAAGTACTTTTCTATTCCATATCGATTCAATATGAGTTATATTACCATCATTCTATCTAATAAACACCTATGTTCTTCATTTTGAAGATAATGTATGATGGTAGATGATCAAGACAAAATGCCCTTATGTATATTATATAAGTGTCTTATTCATTTTTATTTAATTCTTTGAAATAAAATTTTTAAAGCCCAAAGACGAGTTTCTTAGTCCCTTTTATTTGATTCATAACACGTTTTAGAATCCCACCACTCTTCTTAATCATCAATTTAGCCCAAATTAATTTATACTTGTTTGTATGGATAATTCTTGACATTGTATTTGATTTATGCAACAAGATCTTATTTTCACTAATAAGGTGTAAACAATGTAGTTAGAATTTATTGAATGTTACACCACACTATTTGTTATTGAAATGAATATGTATTAGATGTGTTTAATATTCTAACATAAACCATAATGTAATTTCCACATAATTATATCAGTTTTTGTAAGAATTATAGCACTTATTCTAACCAACAAACATATATTTCTTCATTTTAAAGATGTTTTAGAATTCATATTCACCACCAAGAAATAGATCATAGGAATATTCTATGGAATCATTAGAAAGAAACACCCATTCATTTATTATTGAAATAATAAATGTCTCTCAATGAAGCGAAGAGAGACCTATCTAATCGTAGACACTGGTTCACTACATTGAGAATTTACATAGATACAGGTTCAATTAGGATTTGATTTACATGATCTTTTATATCCTGATAGGAAAAACTAAACCCATCTCTCTCATTGTAGAAGTGTAGGTAACCCCTTGCAATATAATAAGAATAATCCTTGCTAGAAGTTGGAATGCCATCATTTTCTAGAAACTCCCAATTCAATTCTTTGTGTCTTTCATCCAATAAGTTCTCAAGATAATTTAAGGCATCTTCTTTAGTGGATCTTGGATTATCTTTCATGTAGCTCACTATGGATGAATTTGTTTCTCCTCGATCCACCTCACCCTTCAAAACCAATGATCGAAATAGATAAAAATAATTGAATAACTAATTCTTACATGTAACTCATGTTTTTATTTTATATGCAAATAAATAGAATATAAAATATAATATGAATACACACCTTAAAGGATTTGATGTCTCCTCTTACTTGAAGGCTGAACCCTCCAAGATTATCAAATCTTGATGGATAATCAATTTTATGAAAGATATCTTCTTGAACAATCCCATCTATGGTTAATATAGCTTGTAATGTGGTAGGGCATTTTCCCAAACTAATTGTTCCATTCTCTATGTGTTCTACCAAAGTTGTTATGTGTTTTGTAGCATTCGACTTAGCTTCTTACGACATAGCATCTATATAAGTTTCCCACTGTATAAACAAGCAATAAATTTGAGTCAAAGAAAAAGGTTGGTTGAGTTATTCAAAAACCTAAAACTATGTTTAGGCCTTAATGAGAGGAAATAAATTTGGTGATGAACTACATTTACCTTTGAGATTATTAAAGTAAATAAGCTATTTATTTTATGAAATACACCTTCTTTTTATTTAAAAAAATGAAAAATATATATTCATACCATATCCTTAGCACGGAACAGAGTCTCTCGACCTTGAAACTTTTGAGCTTCTTGATCCATTTCATTGATTCCATTATATAAAACCATATCTATGATTTTCATATATTCAGGGAGCTCATCTATAGATGTTGGATCCCACCTAAAAAATGCAATAGCCTTTTGTTACAATCTTACATTGTGTATTGTTAGTTATAAAGACATAAGTTTTGATTTATCACTTACTTAATTGCTTGTGTGAGGTGATCTAGTTCATCAACTGTTCCATGTGTGTCATATGTATCATCCAAATATGTTGCAAGTACGCAGGATTTGGAGAGACTCAATCTAAATGCAAAATACTTTTCATCCTCACAAATTGCACATGCCATAAATAAAAATTCTACATGTCTATGGTGAGAAAAGTTTACATTAGGCAATCTAGACTCCCTTCACCATCTAAAATACCACAACCAATTGAAAACAAATACGTAATGAAAACTTCAATAACCCAAATGTAATAAAAACATTCTTCTTTCGAAATAGTAAAATGAACTTGAATGCCATAACATAGAAAATAGAACTAACCTCAAAAAATCTTTAAGCTCTTGTTGATGCAATGACTAGATCATATTGAAGTCCATTTTTGCTAGTGATAAAAGCTTCTCATTATCCTCCAAGCTAAAAAAAAAAAACATTAAAATTAAAATTTTACTAATATATATTCTTAAATTAAAAGTGAAATAGAACTGCAAACCCATGGAATTATTTTGCAACCTTTGGCTATTATCCTTAAAACCTCAAAAGAGATGGAAATAAGGGATAGAGTAGATGAGTACCTGGTCCATTCATTGTTTTCCCTATAGATTTGAATGCATTTCCTCGCTTCCAATTTGGGCAGAAGTGTATACCATGCATACCTTAGATTTACTGATATTTGCACATATATATAAAATTATCACATTAGAACTAATAAATTATAAGTTTAATGGTATACACTTGTGTCATTATCTGAATTTAACAATAATTTATCTCGTGTAAAAGACTAGAGTTTATCCCTTTCTTCTGCAAAGCTTCATTTAAATATGAAGTAGAGAATTGCTTGGCCTCATCCAATATTTTCTCCCCTGGAAAAGCAATATATGAAGCTCTATACAAATTTAGAATACTCTTTGATTTTCTCCTCCTCCGACTCAGTGGTGCATAAAAAGTGCCCATCTTCTGTTCTAAACATAATTAGCACCCCTGCCATTATATCAAGTGAACAAGATCAGATTAGATATAACTAAATTTTTTAAAACATTTGATATTTTTTTTTACCAAAAATAAACATAAACAAAGAGCTATTTCTAATAATAATAGATACTTGGAGAAATAGAGTATCTATGAAGCCTAAGAATTTGAAAGCCCAAGGCCGTGGTGTTGAGATTTCTTTGGTGTTCCCCCTGATTTCTATTGGATTGCATTATAACATTTTATGTACTTGTAATAAGAATAATCTTATTAATGACATGCTATAATAATTTGAAGAACTAGAAACAAACTTGTAAACCCTATTAAGGGCTTGTTTTATTTACTCTTGGAAATGCCACTTTATTCCAAGGCATTCGATATTATCAATGAAGGAAAGAAGTTGGGAAAAATTATTTTGAGCAACATAAAACATGTCTTTGATCTTGCCAATAAGTTTCCCATAATGTTTAGCATTTCAAGGATCCTATTTTAAATGCCAAAACAAAACTTGTTAATAAAATAAAGTTAAGGAGCAAAGGAAAAAGAGAAGAGTGTGGTCTTGCCTAGTAAGGATGGTTTGGAAGGGATTGAATGAAATCATCACCCCACAAATTGGGATGATGATTTCCTATGCACCTATTTGGGACTTCATGAGTTTGGGTGACATGGGTGGCATGATTAACTACTAATTTTAAAGGGTTTGACATGAACACCTTCCTTCTCATTTGCTTTAATGGCAGCCCTAATTTTTCGTTAACACCATCACTGACATTGTTGGATTGGGAAGAGTGAGATTTGACATAGAAATTGGAAGAAAAAGTAGAGGAAAGAGCCATTGCCAAAAAAAAATTACACTTCTTTCTTTCCTACCTATTTACAAAAACTCAAAGATAGAAATTGAAATGGCATCTAAGTTGTAGAAATGGCAAGATACAATGAATGTTTGTTTTCTATTCTTTTTATAGGTAGAAATGGAAAGTTGTACAAAATGAGGAATCTCGCCTTTTTCCATGACTTGTAATAGTCCTTTTAATTTTGTGCAAGCTATACTAAATGAGAGTTTTAAAGATTTCATCTAGGAAACTTCATATATATATATATATAGATATATAGATATATTTACATTGCATATGCACAAAATGGGCAAGGAAAATAAAGTATCAATTTTGTTCATCACAAGAGGTGCATGTTTATGTAAACTAATAAAGAATGTAAAAGGAAAAATACAAAACAACAAAACACATAAACACAGATGTTTATCATGGTTCACCACAAATCGTGGCTATGTCCACACTAAGAGTAGAGGAATTATATTGATGAGAAAATAGAATGAGTTTACAATATATTGCATCAACATTTATAGATCACAAATGATCAGCTAAAGAGATACAATAAAAGGAGGGAAAAGAATTCACATGACTGTTGGCCTTCAATATTCAACAATCTCCCACTTGAAGACAATAGATACACTAGCTGATAATCCATTCCCCTACACTTCACGCTTACCTACTTCTTTTCAACAAGGCCAAAAGAAGTCCTAGCACATTCAAACTTCTCCTTAGAAAAAACCTTCATCAACATGTCTGCGGGATTGATCTTGGTATCAATTTTGGCTACCTTTAGTTTCCTTTCTTCTACCACATAGCGAACATAGTGAGCATGCTTGTCAATATATTTGAAGCATTGCTAAGAGGAATGATTGTGAGCCATAAAAATTTCACTCTAACTATCCAAAAATAAAACATAGTCATCTTGTTGCCAATGTAGATTTTTGAACAAGCATTGCAACCAAATCATCTCACTAGCTCCTTCGAAAAGAGCTAAGTATTCAGCTTCAAAAAAAGAAAGTGCAACACAATGTTGCAGTCTTAACACCCAACTAATGGTAGCCCCAACCAATATGAAAGAATAACTAGTAGTAGACCTGCATTTTTCTTGATCTTCAACAAGATTTGAATCATTGGATCCTTGTAGTTGAGCATTATTTCTTCCAAAACACAATGTATAATTAGAAGTGCCTTTGAGATACCACAGTATCCACTTTACTACTTCCTAATGAGACTTCCCAGGATTGCTCATGAATCTACTAACTACTCCCATTGCATGAGCAATGTCAAGACATGTAGAAACTACAACATACATTATGCTACCAATTGCTGATTTACAAAGAATATTATGCATAAAATCCTTCTCTTCTTGTGTTTTGGGACACAAATTAGAACTTAGGTGGAAGTGAGGAGCAAGAGGAATAGGAACATGTTTAGCTTCAGCCATACCAAATTACTCTACAACTTTGTCAATGTATGATTTTTGTGACAAAGTCAGCACCTTTTTCTATCTATCTCTAGTGATAGTCATCCCAAGAATATTTTTGGCCACCCCTAAATCTTTCATGGCAAACTGAGAAGCTAAATCTTTCTTTAGCTTATTGACTATTTAAGGAGAAGTACCAATAACTAACATGTCATCAACATAAAGTAGAAGAATAAAAAATTCACCATTAGGAAGTCTTTTATAATAGATGCACAAATTAGATTCACACCTAGTGAAGTTGTCTTCAACCATGAACCGATCAAACTTAATGTGTAGACACCTAAATTTGATTACACTATTTTAGTAATCCTATTTAGTTATGTAAAAAGGCATTATTAATTAAATTTCTATTTAATTAATCCTTTGTCATCCCCTAGTTGATTAATTTAATTAATCATCTATAGTCCTAATTGATAAATCAAATAATCTATTATTTATCAATTAAATCCTATTCTTCTATCTAATTCCAAAAATCCCCATTTATTAAATAAATCTATTTGATAAATGAAATCCTCAAATTCAAAAACCCCTAACCTATCTCTAATCCTCCATTTAGCCTAATCCACCCCATCCACCCATGCTAACCAAGCTTAGCCACTAACTCACCCACCCTCATTAATGCCATCCACTTGCACATCTCTAACATCCCTAATCTAATCCTAAAACCAAGCCTAATCCACCCCCTAATGTTGTCACATTCCTTAAACAAAATTAAGACTTTCCTAAACCAAACCAAAGTCTTCCCTCAAAAAACCCAACCACTAAGTCATGAGTGCTCTTACAAAACATAAAGACTCTTACAAGCCCACTCATGACTCTTACACCCATCTTCCACACTCTTCCCTCTTCCACACTCATTCCTCTTACATCCCTCTTACATACTCAACCCCACTCATCATGACTTTAACCAACCCTTAACCCTAACCTCTCATTGGTGCTAAACAAGCACAATCCATGTGCTCCCCTTTGAGTACATCTTAGCCCTCCTTAAGCCTTCATCCATCCTTGCATCTAAGCCCTCCATCCCTCTACCCCTTAGCCTATAAATTGAATCCCATCCCAAGCCATTTCATCAAAAATCTTTGAGCTAAAGTTACCATGCTATTTTGAGAACCAAAGCCATCAACCATACCCTTATAATGCCAAATTGAGAGCTCACAAAGCTACCAATTTGCCATTACCCATCTCCATTGAAGCAGCTTTTGAGCATCTTGAGCATACATCCACAGCAAAAGGACACATCTACAGAATCAAGAAAGCATGGAGTGTTTTCTCTTGTGAGGTTTGCACTTCTTATTTTCTTTCTTAGTCTAAGCATATATGTGAATTTAGTTTTTGGTTTGTGAATGTTTACTTCATTTGTTAATGTTCTTTGCATACTGATTCTGGTTCTACATTTTGGCCCCATCCAGCACATACCTACCTCAAGGCACTCCTACATTGGGGGCACCCCAACCATCACCTATCAATTCAGAGTGGGAGCAAATGAAGACAGCTCTGAAAGCCATCCAAGAAGGGAATGATCCAAAGACATTCAAGTTTGAGAATGTGTGTCCTTACCCATTTGACAGAGCCATTACCACGACACCATTTCCCGAACACTTTGAGGTACCTAAATTTGACAAATTCAGAGGAAAAGGAGACCCTGTCACACATATCAAAGAATTTTACATGCATTGCCAGGACGTGGCATACAATGATGTCTTCCTCTTGCGCCTTTTTCCCAAAAGCTTGGCTGGACCAGCTCTTGAATGGTTTTATAGAATCCCCTATGGCACAATTAAAAACTTTGCTGAATTATCTGAGGCATTTGTAGCCCAATATGCCCATCTTGTTGAAATAGAGCTATCAATAGTTGATCTTGTCCACACCAAGAAAAAAGGTGGAGAAAGCCTTGCCAAATACTTGCAAAGATGGCAAACCCTTACCACCCGCATATCCTGTACCTTGCCAGAACGCCATGTGGTGAAAATGTCTATTGATAATGCACATCCCAGCTTGGCTCACCACATGACCATGAACTGTTTGCAGACCTATAAGGATATCAAAGAGAAAGGAATGATCCTTGAGCAAGGACTCATCAAAGATGGTGTGGTAAAGATTTACAAAGAGGCCAACCAAAATCAATCACATTCCAATGACAAGTCTAGGTATTGGAACAAAAACAAGCATGTTGCAACAAATGGGGTTACTGACACCAGACATGTGAATATCGTTGGTCCTTCTCAAAACCAGTCTAACCCACCATATCAAACAAACAACCAAGAAGCTACCAATTACCAACAACGAAATAACCAAAGCTATCAAAACCACAATACAAGACCCAACTTTCTAGGGTCTAACAATCAAGCTAATGCCATCAATGTAGCTGTAGGGCAAAAGCCCAGATTCCAACCTTCACCTAGAAACTATACACCCCTTGGTGAGCCATTGGATGTTATTTTTGAGAAATTGGCTAAGGAAAACCTCATCAAATTTCCTCCTACCTAGCAAATTGATCCAAGCCAATCCAAAGCTGCATGGTACAAGGACAATGAGTATTGCAAGTTCCATAGGGTAAACGGTCACACCACCCTTAGATGCATGAAACTGAAAGACTATGTGCAAGACCTCATTAATCGGAAGGAAATCACTGTTGGTGCCCAAACCTCTCCCAATGCAGGCTTACAGATTTATCAAAATGCTTTTCCTCCACACAACAACCAAAATCCTGGAAAAGCACCTATCCAAAACAACACCAACAACCGCCAGCCAAACCAACAGCATGGGAAGAACAATGACCACACTTCATCCTATATAGACTATGGTAGCCTTATAGGTTGTATATCTGAGAAAGAGCCTTCTGTCAATGTTATCAATATCCGAGGACCAGACAATGAGTGTGCGGTCACCACTCGAAGAGCGCAATTTAACATCGCAGGCCCACCAGTTTCATCAACACCATCAGCTCCATCAAAAAGCTGGTACAATATCTTGGAACACCTTGGGAACATGCCAGCCCAAATATCCATTTTAGACCTTCTCCGCACTAGTCCTGTGTACAAAGACATCCTTGACAGTGCTCTCATAGAATCTTGTGTCCCTTCTGATATCAATGCTACTGATTTTCGTAATCTTGTTGGACACCTTTCATCCTCATGTGCCCTATCTTTCAAACCCACCGACATACCCGCAGTTGAGCCAAATCACACCCTTCCACTTCGCATAGCCATCATGGTATCCAATTTTGCCGTGAAAAGAGTAATGATAGATAATGGATCAGCCTTGAAAATTTGCACCCTAAAATTCATAAAACAAGCTGGGTATACTAAGGCAGATATGATCAGTGAGGTTATCACCATCAAAGCTTATGACAACTTGGAAAGGACCACAGAAGGGACTATTTTGCTACCAATCAAGGTTGGGCCAGTCATTCAAGAGACAGTTTGCCATGTTGTTGATCTAAACCTACCATTTAACATCCTCCTCGGTCACCCATGGATTCATGCTATGAAGGCCGTTCCATCCACCTACCATCAGTGCATCAAATTTTTGCATCAAGGTACTGAGGTAACCATCCATGCCGATCCAGAACCCTTTGCTTACTGCAATGCAGTTGAAGCTTCATATACAAACCATTGCCCTGGAATAGACATCGGCACAGCCATCGCCAGCTCATCCCACACTTGTAATGACGCAGAAACCATCCTTGCCTCCACCCTATCTACTGTAAAGATCAACAACAAAGGATGTGGAGAATATAGTCTATCAGATGCATTTGCTGTCGGAGCAATCCCACTTGATCCACATACCCATGGACGGCCAACATATCACAAAGCTAAGGAGATTCCACCTCCTCGATACAAACATTTTGGCCCAACCACCTTTGTGTCCTCAAAAACCCCTCTTCATGAGGAGCTCACTCCAGATATCAACAATTGGCTACATAAGGATGCACCTCCAAGAAATCAAGCACGCCTTGATCACTTTAGCCAGAAGTATCCCCAACAACATAAGCTCATCACTAAAAAATGGAACTATCAAGGAGGTGGACTAGGACCAGAAGAAAGGGGCATGCAATGTCCCATTGAAGCACATGATTGGGAAATAAAGTCAGGTCTTGGCTTTGGCATACCCACAACTGGGGGCACCAACGAGAACGGTCATGCTTTTTCAAACATCCACCGCAACCTTGTCGAAATTGAAGACATTCCTGAGGAAGTTGAAAAGAGAGCCTACAATGATATCCCAGACCAAATCTTCCTAGGAGACTTTGTTCTCCGAGAACTATCCATCCATCTCATTGACCTACCACTTGCTCATCCACAACTATTAGATTGGGACCAACCAAGTGTCATACATATTGATGAGTTCGCATCAGAGGAAGTGCTTCTAAGATTCATAGGAGCTGAAACTCCTCATAAGAAGACAAAGCCAGATTCTACCTACATCTACAAGCTAGATCCCAAGGGGTATTTTGGAGAAAATCCCCAACCTAGTTTCGATACACCCAAAACTGGAACTAAGGTAAATCTGGGACTAGCTAAGGCAGTGAAAAGAACCCCTCAGCAAGAAAATCCAGAGCCACAAGCAGAACATGAGGATTTAGTATTGCCTCCTCAAGATAATCGACCAGAGGTGTCTTCTATTCTAATAGAGGATACTAGAGAAGTCAACATTGGTTCTTCAGAGATCCCTAGAATTGTTCACATTGCTGCATCCCTATCACAAGACCAAGCTGACCTCCTCTTTGAGGTTTTATGAGAGAACATTGGCCTATTTGCATGGTCATATCAGGACATGCCAGGACTCGATCCAAAGCTTGTAGTTCATCATCTTGTAGTCGATCCAAAGATCAAGCCCGTCAGACAAAAGCTTAGGAAAATGCACCCCAAGGTGGCATTACTAGTCAAAGCTGAACTAGAAAGAATGTTAGCTGCTAAGGTTATCCGACCTATCGACTACTTAGAATGGATCTCCAACATGGTCCCTGTCACTAAGCCTTCTGGTGACATCAAAATTTGTACTGATTTTAGAGATCTTAACAAAGCTTGTCCAAAGGATGATTTTCCCTTGCCCAACATAGATATGATTGTAGATCTTACAGCTGGACATGAAATCCTGTCCCTTATGGATGGATTTTCTGGGTATAATCAGATCAAGATTGCAGAAGAGGATCAGCATAAGACAACATTCACTACCCCCTAGGGAACCTTTTGCTACACCATGATGCCTTTTGGCCTAAAGAATGCTGGGGCTACCTATCAAAGAGCTATGACAACCATTTTCCATGATCTTATCCATAGCATTTTGGAAGATTATGTGGACGATATCCTGGTCAAATCTCACACCTTCATGGATCATCTTGCTGACCTGGAAAAAGTCTTTGATAGGTTGGCCCAATATTATCTCATGCTAAATCCCAAGAAGTGTGTCTTTGGGGTCACATCTGGCAAGCTTCTAGGCTTCATAGTTTCTAAACGGGGTATAGAGATCGACCCCAAAAAGGTCAAGGCTATCTTAGACATGCCTCCTCCCTAGACACTGTGACAGCTTCGCTCTCTTCAAGGAAAACTTCAATCTGTCCGGCGCTTCATCTCCCAACTTGCAGATAAGTGTACACCATTTTCGCACTTGCTAAAGAAGAATGAGAACTTCAAGTGGGATCTTTTATGTCAGCACAGCTTCGATCAGCTCAAGCAGTATCTCACCAATCCCCCTATCTTGGTTCCACCAGTTCCTGGTCGTCCCTTGATCTTGTATATATCAGCAACACCTACTGCTCTAGGGGCACTTCTAGCACAACATGATGATTATAGCAGAGAGAGAGCCATCTACTATATCAATAGAACCCTAGTTGGTTATGAACTCAATTACACTCCTATGGAAAAAGCTTGTTTGGCAGTTGTTTTCTCAACTCAAAAGCTTCGCCACTACATGCTAAGTCATACCATCCAACTAGTCTCCAAGATTGACCCTCTCAAGTATATGCTCTCCAGAACAGCACTTACAGGCCGTTTGGCCAAATGGGTTATGCTACTAAGTGAGTTTGACATCCAGTATGTGGATAGAAAGGCAATCAAAGAGCAAGCTATAGTAGATCACCTAGCTGATGCACCTCTAGTAGATGCATATCCTTTGCTCACAGAATTTCCAGATGAGCATATCTGCCTAATTGAAGAATAGCCCCCATGGAAGCTTTATTTTGATGGCTCATACACCTCTCATGGATCAGGGGCAGGAATATTATTAGTTACACCTCAAGGAGATTACATTCCAAAGGCCTTCAAGCTACAATTCCCTAGCACCAACAATATAGCAGAATATGAAGCTCTTGTAGCAGGATTAAAGATAGCTGCAGAATGGAATACCACTGAGTTACAAGTCTTTGGTGATTCCCAACTCATCATCAAACAAGTCTTAAATGAATATCAAACCAAAGATGAAAAGCTATTACCCTACAAAGAGCTAGTTGATCAACTGACCCAGCATTTTACAAAGCTTCAGTTTACACAAGTGCCTCGAATGCAAAACAAGGTAGCAGATGCCATGGCCACTATCGGCTCACTCTTGGAAATTCCCCAAGAAGCTACACAGTATGAGTTTTTAGTTGAGCAGCTCCTCACACCTGCCTATGTGAATGAGGATTCAAACCGTGTTTGTATCTTGGTTGGTCCCCAATCCCCTTGGTACCATGAAATTCATGCTTACCTTAACGATGGTATCATATCCCCTCACCTCACACATACCCAACGCCAGAACCTCATCCGAAAATCATCCCGCTATGTTATCATAGCCAATACCCTATATTGTCGGGGTTATCACGATACTCTCTCTTGATGTTTAGATGAAAATGAGGCCACGATGGCATTAAAAGAAGTACATTCTGGACTTTGCGGTGCCCACACGAGTGGTATTGTCCTAGCATGACAAATCCTTAGAGCAGGCTACTATTGGCCCACCATTGAAGAAGACTCTTGTGACTTTGTTAGAAACTGTCTCCCATGTCAGCAGCATGCAAATCTTGTGCACGCTCCAGCACAGGATCTACAGCCTATTGCACCACCTCGGCCTTTTGCTTGTTGGGGCCTTGATCTAGTTGGAACTATCACACCTCTCTCATCTAATGGACATAAATGGATAATAACAACTACAGACTATTTCACTAAGTGGGTGGAAGCAGTCCCCCTAGTCTCAGCTACAGGAGTTCAAGTCTCCAAGTTCATCTTGTACCACATTGTTTGCCGCTTCGGCATCCCATCCACCATCTTCACTGACCACGGAGGTAATTTTGAAAATCTCAACATGGAAGAATTATGCACTTCCCTCCGCATCCATCACCGCTTTTCTAGCCCATATTTCCCACAAGGTAACGGCCAGGCAGAGGCAACTAA
Source organism: Cupressus sempervirens (assembly GCA_028749045.1). Taxonomy (NCBI): domain Eukaryota; kingdom Viridiplantae; phylum Streptophyta; class Pinopsida; order Cupressales; family Cupressaceae; genus Cupressus; species Cupressus sempervirens. Next base: position 248,304,031 of record CM053783.1, read on the forward strand.
TAAAACCCTCCTCAAAATCCTAAAGAAAGTTGTCAATGATTTCGGCCATGATTGGCACCTTCAAATAAACCCGGCTCTATGGGCCTATCGAACTTCCTTCCATACATCCACAGGCACAACTCCATACTCCCTAGTCTATGGTGCCAAAGTGGTATTACCTATAGAAGTTGAACTTCCCTCACTACGGATATCTTTGCGAGGGCAAATCTCAGATGAAGAATACAGAGTAGCTCGACTCACCCAGCTAGATCTCTTAGACGAGAAGAGACAACAAGCCTATGACCATCTCACAGTCTATCAAACTCATCTCAAAAGGAATTTCAACAAGAAGGTGCTCCCACGACACTTTCAGCCAGGTGACATGGTCCTCAAAGAAAATATGAAAGTCAAAGCAGATCGAGAAAAGAAAGGCAAGTTTGAACCTACATGGCTTGGTCCCTATGTGGTTACTGCCTCCTTTGGCTCAGGAGCCTATCAATTATCTACACGAGAAGGAGAACTCTTGAATGATCCCACTAACATCATTCATCTCAAGAAGTTCTATGCTTGAAGATCCTTGGTATACCCAGCTTTTGAAAAAATACAAAAAAAAAAAAAAAATAGTAAAGAGAAATAAGCGTCCAATGGTGAAAACTTGGCAATTCAAGCGCCTTGGATAGGTACCTTGGTGAAAACCTAGTAATTCAGGCGCCTTGTGTGCTAAAGACTAATCCATTATCTATCACTATCCTATCCCTCATCCATCCACCCACCATCCCATAAAACACATGCTTGTTCCCTTGGTGTTCCAATCAAATATCCAAAATCTGATGGAGCTTGTCAATACCTCCTGTACAACTTGTAAATCTTGTACCAAAGCTTGTATTATACCTTGTAAATCTTGTACCATACCTTGTATATATCCAAATCTTGTCCAAAGCTTGTACCATATTCCATCTTGTAAATGATCTTGTATCCTAGCTTGTATCCTATCACATGCACACACAGAATCCCATTTTCCTTAAGCTTTTCACAAACCATCTACCTATCCACCTATCAACTATTATAGACACCCCATCCTTCACAAACATTTCCATCTCACAAAAAACCAAAACATGAACAAACTTGTACATTTGTAACATATTTTGGTCTGTCAGCTTGTACATCCTCTTTAGCTTAGTATCATTGTATCTATTCGGCTTTCATGTTAGTTCATCCTTGGTCAACATCTTGCACACATCGCACACCTTGGTTAGATATTCCAATGCATCCTTTAGCTAGATCTCCTATCACCAAAGTATTATCCTTCTTAGTTCAGCTTGCCAGACGCATCACTCATCCCGATCTATCAGCTTAGGTGCTCTCTGAAAGGTCCTTGCAGGATATAGCTTTCCTCATGTCTAATCTTGATCCGTTAGTACCTTGTCCTACCCATCTCGTTGGCAAACAGTTCTCTTTTGGATTTTCACTTTCTTTTTGATTTGGGATCTTCCCTTTTGGGTCTTGAAATATCTTTTCCAAGCAATCTCCTTGTTCCCTCCTCAAGGTTTCCATGATCTTCCATATCATGGTATGCTGCGAATGGGGCAATTAGAGCGTAAGGTCTTGATCAGGTCTTTTGCTTGTTTTCTTTTTCTGCTTGTGGTTTACCTAGTGTCGTTTCCACGCTGCTTCCTCTGGGATTCATGTGTGATACTGGGGCAATCCTTGTGTGTTTGTTTTGAGTCAGTTCATCAGTCCTCTGGACGGTTGGTAAAAAGGCCTTGATGTTCTTGGTAACCCTGGCAATTAACCAACAGTCTTATAGCAAATCTAGTGCTCAACTACATGGTGGTACTTCTCTTTGAAGTATCCCCCCCGCTCAAAAAGCTTCAATGGATTCCCTTCATCTCCATTATCCCCCCCATCCATATCCTACATCTGTCGCTCCTACCCCAGCTTATGCATCAGTATCTCTTTTAATCACTCCTCATGCTTAGCTTTAGGAATCCACCAAGCCTCATCTTTCGAGATCCACAATCCTAGTCCTAGGGATCCCTGAAACCCATCTTCCGCCAATCTGACTCTTTGAAATCTTGTTGCATCAGCTTTATCATTCTATCATCCATCTCCCTACCATGGATTCCTTTTATAGCGCTCCGCTCCTCCATCTCCCCCCCCCCCAATCCTGGAAAGTCTTAAGCTTGCTTTACAATTGTGCCTCTGATTTCCCTTTATCATTCTCCCATAGTGAGAGTTTGAGCTAATTCAGCCCCTTCTCTTCGCCAACCTACGTCTCAGCTCGCCTCAATTTCTTGTACTTTTCAAGAAGTCGTCGAGCCTCATTTCTCTCCCCGTCGCCTTCTTGAGGGGGCATCATCTAAGTCTAGTCTCTCCTCTTCTTAACCGAGACTGGGGCAACCTTGTTACTAAAACATCTTCCTCATGTCGTCTTCATTCAAACTTCTTTGAAATAGTGTTGTCTCAACACTATGTCAAAGAGGGGCAAAATGTAGACACCTAAATTTGATTACACTATTTTAGTAATCCTATTTAGTTATCTAAAAAGGCATTATTAATTAAATTTCTATTTAATTAATCCTTTTTCATCCCCTAGTTGATTAATTTAATTAATCATCTATGGTCCTAATTGATAAATCAAATAATCTATTATTTATCAATTAAATCCTATTCTTCTATCTAATTCCAAAAATCCCCATTTATTAAATAAATCTATTTGATAAATGAAATCCTCAAATTCAAAAACCCCTAACCTATCTCTAATCCTCCATTTAGCCTAATCCACCCCATCCACCCATGCTAACCAAGCTTAGCCACTAACTCACCCACCCTCATTAATGCCATCCACTTGCACATCTCTAACATCCCTAATCTAATCCTAAAACCAAGCCTAATCCACCCCCTAATGTTGTCACATTCCTTAAACAAGTTTAAGACTTTTCTAAACCAAACCAAAGTCTTCCCTCAAAAAACCCAACCACTAAGTCATGAGTGCTCTTACAAAACATAAAGACTCTTACAAGCCCACTCATGACTCTTACACCCATCTTCCACACTCTTCCCTCTTCCACACTCATTCCTCTTACATCCCTCTTACATACTCAACCCCACTCATCATGACTTTAACCAACCCTTAACCCTACCCTCTCACACTCATCCTCCTTGTGACAAGTGTCACCTTCCCATTGGTGCTAAACAAGCACAATCCATGTGCTCCCCTTTGAGTGCATCTTAGCCCTCCTTAAGCCTTCATCCATCCTTGCATCTAAGCCCTCCATCCCTCTACCCCTTAGCCTATAAATTGAATCCCATCCCAAGCCATTTCATCAACAATCTTTGAGCTAAAGTTACCATGCTATTTTGAGAACCAAAGCCATCAACCATACCCTTATAATGCCAAATTGAGAGCTCACAAAGCTACCAATTTGCCATTACCCATCTCCATTGAAGCAGCTTTTGAGCATCTTGAGCATACATCCACAGCAAAAGGACACATCTACAGAATCAAGAAAGCATGGAGTGTTTTCTCTTGTGAGGTTTGCACTTCTTATTTTCTTTCTTAGTCTAAGCATATATGTGAATTTAGTTTTTGGTTTGTGAATGTTTACTTCATTTGTTAATGTTGTTTGCATACTGATTCTTGTTCTACATAATGTACCACTATCTTGGAGCTTGCTTGAACCATACAAACTCTACTTTAGCCAGCAATAGAGATGTTCTTTCCCCTTCTGACCAAAACCTTTAGGTTGTTCCATGTACAATTCCTCATTGATGTTGCCATGTAGAAAAGACATCTTGACATCAAGTTGTTCAAGCTCAAGATCCCAAATGGCTTCCAATCCCAAAATTGCCCAGATTGTAGTCATCAATACAACTAGTGAGAAAATTTGTTCAAAATCTAGGCCCTTTTTCTGAGCATACCCTTTGACAACTTGTCAAGCAAAATACCTCCTTTTTCTGCCATCTTCTTCTTTCACCTTATACACCCAACAATTTTTAAGAGCTTTCCTATTGGGTGGAAATGGAACTAAATCCCATGTTTCATTGGTTTTAAGAGAATTCATCTCTTCTTCTATCACAATCATCCATTAATTTTTATTAGTGCTTTTGGAAGAATCTCTGAAATTAGTTGGCTCCACTTGATCAAAGATTAAAATCTCAAGCCCTACCTCCTTAAAATAAAGCAATTCATAATCCGAATATCTTGTAGGCATTCTTCTCTACCTAGTAGATTGCCTTAAGTCTAGAATTTTTTGCTCATTCTGAGAATTATTTCTTATTAATTCATAATCACTACTCTAAGAAGATGTGCCTATTCTCTATTGAATTTGATGACCAAAGGTATCCATTGAATCACCCAAATTATTCTATATGTTGTGGGTGAGATACAGATCATTTGGACTATGTGGGAAACAACTAGTCTCTCATGCTCTGTTATAGTTTGATGGTGAAAATTGGAACCCTACATACCATACTCTTGGGAAGCCCCCATACCTTTCTCGATATTCAACATAGGGTCATAATGGATAAAAGGTGTTATGGTCGTGTTCTTTTGTCTGATAGTAGCAGTAACAGAATTGGAATGCTATCCAAACTACCGAAGTTGGCCATCCTGAGTAGAAAATTTTGGAGGAGGAGCCCATGTTCTTTGCTAACTATACTGCTCGCCATGATCCCTACCACTCCCTAGTTCATGGTTACTATCAACACTGGTGTCCAACATTCCACTACTTGGAATAGTCAATGTTAAGGAATTGTTGCTCATTCTAATAGCTACTTGCTCTTTATAACCCTTGTTGAATTCTTGTCCTATATGTCGTGTGGGTGAAAGATCCCCAAATTTTCATAGACCCTACTAAATATGGTGAGAATCATCGTGACTGGGAGGCTAAAGATTTTATTAAGGGGGCCATGAGTTTATGGTGACAAGTCCCTACTGATTATTATAACCAAAACTAGGAGTCTTGACCCTTTGAGTGACACCCTGCTTATCACCAAATGACTAACATATGATGTGAGCTAAAGCTTTGGTAGCATTGACTCCATGACTTGCCTTTGTCCACTCACTTTTATTGAACATGGAGTATCTACCAATAGATCTATCAAAGTGTTCACTATTTGAGGATGCTTGTACATCTTGTGCATTGGGATCTTGAAACCTATGCAATTCCTTATTAGGAGGATGATTAACATGCTCTATAGGAACTATGTTCTCTCTGGTTTGTGACATATCTTCAAATAGTTCTTCATTAGGTTTCCCATGATTAACATGATAGAAATCCATGCTTGAAATAGAGGATGAAGATAGAGTAGGATTTGGTGCCAAAACAGAGGTAGGAATAGACACCATAGGCTAAGACTGTGGGTTTAAGAAAGAATTATTCTCATTAATCAAAGAGATAGGAATAAAATATTTAACAACTCTTTCCTATGGCACTGATTGAAGAGATAGAAACTTTTTCTCATTAAAGACCACATCTATACTTTGCACAATCTTCTTTGCAACAGGATCCCATAATCGAAATCCATACTGATCTAAACTCCATAACCCATGAAGATACACTTTTGTGATTTTGAATCTAGCTTGCTCCTTTTTTCTTTAGGAACATGAACAAATGCTTGACTCCCATACACTTGTAGATGTGAATAGGAAATCCTTCTACCTAGCCATTCCTCTTCCAGAATTCCAAAGTCCAAACAAGATGAAGGACTTTGATTAATCATGTACACTATTGTATTGCAGGCCTCTACCTAGAATTCTTTGCCTAAACCAGCATTAGATTGCATGCATCAAACTTTCTCAAGTATAATTTGATTTAGTCTTTCCACTAGCCCATTTTCTTGAGGGCTGAATGACACAACTTTCACCCATTAAATACCATGATCTGCACAAAAGTTATCAAACTCCAATGAATAGAATTCACCTCCATTATCTACTTTTAAACATTTGATTTTGTGCCCGCTTTAATTTTCAACAAGAGCTTTAAAAATTTAAAATTTTGAGAAAACTTTAGACTTTCTAGACATCATATAGACCCAAACCTTCCTAGTATAATCATCAAGAAAGGAAACAAAGAAATTTGTGCCTCCATGAGAGGTTACCTCTATCAGACCAAAGACATCTAAGTGAACTAACTCCAATGGTGTTTTCTTCTTGTCATGACCATGCTTCAAAATGTTGGCATGTTTTTGTTTCCCATGAAGACAAGAATTCTAAATCTATTGATTTGATAATCAGAAGTTGATCTCGATTAAGCATAACCTCTAACCCATTTTTTCTCGTGTGGCCTAATCTTTGATGCCAAAGTCTAGCATCACTTTTTGCAATAGTCATCACAACTCCCACCTCATCGTTAGTTTCTATAACATATCTAGATTACCAACTTTATCCCCTTTTGTAACAATCATGGAACCCTTGGTTATTTTCCATGTATCCGTGAGGAGTGTAAGAAAACCTTGATCATATAACTGACTAACAAAAATTAAATTTATTTTCGATTTGGGAACATGCCTAATATCTTGAAACAATAATTGAGTGCCTCCTTCTATTTATAACAAAATATCACCTTTTCCTACAATTTCACAAGCTTTGTTATCACCCAAATAAACATTCCCAAATTTACCTTCCTTGTAGTTTGTGAAGGCTTTGTTGCAAGAAGATGCATGAAATGAAGCTCCGGAGTCAATTACCCATGAATTTGATGTTGTTTCACTTGTCACAAGAACCAAAACACCATCACCATGATCATGAATGATGTTTTCTTTGCTGACCAAAACCTTTTTCTTAAGCTCTTTTATATTTTTTGCAGTCCTTTTTAACATGACCAACCTTTCCACAAAACTAGCAACCACTTTATCTACCCCAAGACTATGATCTGCTAGCTAATTGTGACCTTTAGTTGTTGTTATTTCTGCCTCCATGTTGAGTTCTTCCTCTATTTTTGGTCTTAACCATTGTGAGTGCATCGCCAGATGAAGACTCTTTATTAGTTCTCCTCATGCCTTCACTAAGAAATGTAGAGGCCACCTCATCATAGACCAGCTTGTTTTTGCCAATAACAGAAGTGCTGACTACTGTTAACACACCATCCTAGCTATTCGGTAAGGAACATAATAAGATGACCACCTTATTTTTGTCATCTTGAGGCATACCAATGGAGTGTGCTTGACATAAAAGAGTATTAAAATCATTTATGTGATTCGACATCATTGTTCTATCCTTCATCTTCAACTTGTTAAACTTCTTCATTATTAAATTTTTGTTTGAAGCAGATGCCATTTGGTACATACTATGGAGCTTTTCCCATACCTCCTTTGTTTTCTTTTCATTGTTCACATTGAACAACACATTCTTAGATAGTGAGAGAAAAATCCTTTCCATTTCTTTCTCACCAGTTTTAGTCCAAGTCTCAATTGTCATGGCAATAGGATTCTTTGCTTTACCTTTGATTGATATTGTAAGATCATTCTTGACCAATAATGATCACATCTGTATCTTCCATTCCCCAAGAATTTCTACACTCTTGATTCCTCCATGACTTTAGAATTTGATCATCAAATTGATTGTAGGCTCTGATACCAATTGTAAACTAATAAAGAATGCAAAAGAAAAATATAGAACAACAAAATGCATAAACACATCTATGTTTATCATGGTTCACCACAAATTGTGGCTATGTCCACACCGAGAGTAGAGAAATTATATTGATGAGAAAATAGAATGAGTTTATAATACATGCCATTAGCATTTAAAGATCACAAATGATTAGCTGAAGAGACACAATAAAAGGAGGGAAGACACTTCATGTGACTATTGGCATTCAATATTTAATAGTTTAATGTTGGAAACTAATTTCAACAATGAGGAAACTTCATCTATTCTTTCTGTCATTTTCCTAGGTGATTGACTTCATATTTTTGAATTTTTATGATCATATTTTTTAACATTACGATGAGCTAAATGGTAGATCACTTTCAAACATAGTTTTGAGATCCCATACTTTTATTAAATTTCTTTATACAACACATATATATATTCAAAAGGAACAGACACATTTATTTGGTCTATTTTATTTATTTATTTATTTGATATATGATGATGTACATCTCTACAAGATAGGCTATGTCACCAAAAGCTATATTGACACAAAAAATGACATGCCTAAAATCATGTATGATATACATACAACCATCCACACATGATGTCTGCAAACAAAGGGATGATGGAAAATGTTAATGATAGAAAATCATCCTTTTGTAGGCTATAATATCCAACACATCAGCATATGACAATCCCTGTCCTGCCAAATATAAATTCAAAAATACCCTACCCGCTCAATATAAATTTAAAAACATTTTCCTGCTCAATAGAAATTCAAAGATATTTTATTTGAAAGCAAATCCATTTCAGTTTCATTTTGGGTGGAGCTTAAGGTTCGAGCAGTAGGAAGCTTCATTTCTAGGGATTTGAGCAACAGGTTGTGCAATATTTCATGTTTATTCTCATCAATCTGATTTATAAGTAGAGACAAGGTATGAATGTATTAAATAATAAAATCATAGATGGTGGTTTTGAATAAAATACATAGCCAAGCTGAACAAAAAAAATCCACTTACCAAAAAATGAAAAGATTGACCTGACCACTAAGACCAATTTATGTGAGGTATTTATCTCCTCCTCCTTTTTAGTTTTCTTACAAAAGTTATGGTGATCTTTTTACCAATCATTAACCATTTGTTTTAGATTTTGAATAGATTTCAAATTCTAGTGATAGAGTGAGTATTGTGAAAAAGATACATTGTTCATAACTATCAATCAATATTTATTAGGTTGATATTATTTATGATTATGAGACTAAGATTGCAGATATAAATGAAAGATTCAACACCATTACAACTGTTGCTTATCCATTTGATCAAAGTTTCCATCTCCTTCAATCATGATTTGCATATATTTCAAGATTTGTGTAAGATTTTACATATATTTTTCATTAATGTTGCATGTTTTATGATCTTGCAACCCTCTCAACCACTACACACACAGCTACAAGGATATGGAGTAAAAAATTTATGTCCAGTTTGCTACTCTATTCCCTATTTTTGGAATACAAGAAGTTTATATCTAGTTTGCTACTCTATTCCTTAGTTTTGGAATATAAGTAATTATTAGCCCTTCTAGTTATCAGAACTTTTGTAATGTTTGGTTGATTTTTTTATTACTTAGATTGGATTGGAATTTAAGGTCTTCTAATTGTATATTAGAAGTTGCATTTTAAGTGTGAAGAATAAACATATTTTATTTCTAATTTATTCTAGTGTCTTAGCCTTTTTGCAAAGTAATGATGAGACATAAACAACACAACTTGTTGTTTGATTGGAAAAAGCTTCATCATTTATAATTTATATGTTAATAAAGTACATTAATTTTAATTGTAGGAAACATTATTTTTCTTAAATTGAGCTTTATTAATAAAGAAAAGAATTTAAGATAATCTTTTTTTTTCATATTGAACTATCACAAAACATAATATTTTTAGCAACGAAGATTTATGAGCTTGTCATGATTTATTTTAGGAAACTCAATGACTTAGAAAATCACTCCATTTTCACAAGTAATTTAGTTTTTTCAAATTCTAGGAAAAAATATATTTTTAGTATTAATTTGATGAGTAATGATTTTTTTTTATAGAATGAATTTTTATATTATATAAATTTATATTGTCTTTTGAATTTTAGCCTATCTTTTTCTAAATTTGATTTATTTCTAAATTGAGAACTCTTTGAGTATGATTCTATTCTTCTAATGTACTTGCTACATTTTATTTGTCATTTATAATACAAGTATCTTCACTATACAATAGATATTGATCACATCATTGACCATTTTCTATACAAATATTTATCTTTAAAAAAAAAATTGAATATAAATTCATATGTATTAGAGATGTTTTAAATTTAGTTATTAAAATAAAGATAAAATAATTTTTTTCTTTGAATTAAACGAGAAGATCTATATTTAGATGTACATGAATGAGTGCAAAACATTTTCAATGAAGAAAAAATGAATATGAATTTACCAATTTTCTTCCATACTAAACATCTCATGTCTTGTATTATACCCTTCCAATATTTAACTTAATTTCCATTCAACATGTTTAAGTCATTAAAAAAATCTATTATAAATTTCTTTCTATAAATTGTATTTTTTAAATTAGAATAATATTTTTCAATAGAGAAAATATTCAATGTAAAGTATTACATTTAAAATATAATTAAATATAATTTTTTTCTTTTATTTCTAAAAAATATATTTTTTTCCCATTTTTCATTTGTAACAATTTTAGTTTTAGAAATATATAGTATATAAGTAATCAAATTTAAAATGACTTCATCAATACTTTTTATTAAAAAAGATGTATGTGTTTTATAATAATTTCCAAGATGAAATTTTTAGAAAAAAATAGATTTACAATAGTGAATTTGATAGGTATAAATATTTAAGAGTTGTATAAAGTTTTTACCATTAAATTTATATTTTATATCAAATAGTAAAAGTTAAATAATTTTAGCAAAACATAAATTTAAATTATTAAATTTGAAAACATATATAGATTTAATTTGTTGGTAGTGGAAAATAATATGGATAATTGATCAAGTTGAATGACTCTAAATAAAACTATCAAAAAATAATTCTAAAAGAATAATAATACATTTGGACACGAATAATAATAATATTTTTTCAATATATACTTACTAAAAATTATCATTAAATTATAACTATTAATTTTTTTAGTTACTTATATAATATTCAACATTTTAAAAATATGTACATATTTTAATAAATTTGGAAATCATAATATTCTAAATTTGTAATAGATATAATTTAGAGAAAAATCAATATCTTTCGAAAAGAAGCTCTCCAAAGTAGCAAAATTCTCTATTTTGGAAAGGCAAGAAAGGAAGCCTGCCAAAATAAAAAATTTCTCTATTTTGAAAAGGGCATGAAAGAGCCTATCTAAAACAACAAAACTGGTTAACATGAAAGTTAACCCCAGACAAAATGTGTGTTAACCCACAACTCAGTCAAAGAAGAAAATGAGCCAACTCAGCAATAGAGGAAACCAAGCTCACTCAGTTAAAGAACAAACGAAGCCAAAATTGAGTCACTCGGATGAAGAGTAAATCGAGTTAACTTGGTCAATGAAGAACACATGTACATTTCTCAATGCACGGTGGAAGAGGCAACATCAATTTTGTGATTTCATGGGTTGTGAAAAATTACTCTTGTGAAATGGCAAAAATGGGGATAACACGCAAATTTTCCCACCACCACATGGCATAAGCCCATTTGTTATAACTTGATGTCACTATTTTAGAAAGGCAAAAAAGGAAGTCTTCTGAAATAACAAATTTTTCTATTTTGAAAAGAACATGACAATCACTTTCTGAAATAGCAAAAATGGTTAACACGAAATGTTAACTCCTACCAAAGTGTGTGTTAACCCACCTATGACTCCTACACCTAGTTGATGTTTAATCTCTCTATCTTCAATGATTAACATGAAATGTTAACCCTTACCAAAGTGCATGTTAACCAACCTATGACTCCTACACCTAGTTGATGTTTAATCTCTCTATCTTCAACAGTTAACATGAAATGTTAACCCCTCCCAAAGCGCATGTTAACCAACCTATGAATCCTACACCTAGTTAATGTTTAATCTTTCTATCTTCAATGGTTAACATGAAATGTTAGCCCCTGCCAATACATGTGTTAACCCACCTATGACTGCTACACCTAGTTGATGTTTAATCTCTCTATCTTCAATGATTAACACAAAATGTTAATCCTTGCCAAAGCATGTGTT